>CM028130.1:950982500-952412500 GCA_016271365.2 Neoceratodus forsteri
TCTGTACCCATTTACAACAGCTCAGCTGTTTTGTGCACTGCCCACAGGGCAAGGGCAAGCGAGCTATAGGATAGTAATACTGTCCAATAGGTCAGCTGTTTTCTGTATGGCCCACATGGCAGGTGAGCTACAAGACAGTACCAGTGTCCAATAGGTCAGCTGCTTTGTGAATGACTCACACGGCAAGGGCAAGAGAGCTATAGGATGGTGTGACAGGGAGTTCCTGCCACTCCTGAGGACTGGCCTTTCCTTAAATGTGTTGCAACAGTTCTATTTCTTAGCCTAATCTATCCTTTTCAATTTCTAGTCCATAAGGTTAGCCACCTATGGGCACCCCCACCCCCGACTATGCTACAGTGTCCTCTAATTTTTCCTTTTCCCTCTCGGGTCCTCATACAGGGAGGTTATTGTGGTGACCTTTGAGCTAATGTAAAACAACAGGCTGTGTTCCTCGTTGTTGGATTTGGTATTCAATAGCACTGTCAAAATGCCTTGATGTATATGCCTTGTGTGTATGAAACCTGTAAATGTTGAAAATACCACGGCACTAGGTGTTTTTGAGAAAGGTAAAACGTTATTAGTGGACTGTATTATAAAAATTAAGTTAGTTGTGTTATTTAAAATGCATGTAAATTACAGATTGTTTGAAAGGCGCTTTGACACCATGCATTCCTACTTTAAGCTGAACAAGCCTAAAATGTCATGGTAATTTGCATATAGATCCCATTGCATTATGGGGGTATGTGTGAGGTTGTGTTTCTTTGAAACCTGGCTTTATTTCCAATGCCCTTTGGGGTAACCCTTGCTTCAGTGCTTCTGCACTGAGGTTCTCTGTCTTTAGCTTTTTTTTTTTTTTTTTTTTTTTGAGCTCCCCATCACCCAAACACACAAGACCAACACAGAAAATAATTTTCACTAAAAAGCTAGATCAGTAGATACTAAATGCAGGATGAGGACATCCATAGTCTGTTGCTGCAAACTCATGTACTGAAAAAGGGATATGCCATTGCTTAATGTTATCTCTTGTGTTTTAAATAAACATCACACAGAGCTTGTGTGTTGAACATGAAGTTCGGTGTCTGGATCATCAGAGTTATCCCACAACCCCTTCATAGAGGGTACCAGTGTCCAACAGGTCAGCTGCTTTGTGTATATCCCACAGAGCAAGTGAGCTATAGGTCAGTACCAGAGTCCAATAGCTCAGCTGCTTTGTGTATAGCCCACAGGGCAAGTGAGCTATAGGTCAGTACCAGAGTCCAATAGCTCAGCTGCTTTGTGTATAGCCCACAGGGCAAGCAACCTAAAGCACAGTATCAATGTCCAATAGGTCAGCTGTTTTGTGTAAGGGTTATAGGGAAATGGCAAGTGAGCTACAGGACAGTACCAATGTCCAATAGGTCAGCTGCTTTGTGTACGATCCACAGGGTAAGAGTAAGCGAGCTACAGGACAGTACCAGCATCCAATAAGCCAGCTGGTTTGTGTATGGCTCACAGGACAAGTGAGCTATAAGACAGTACCAGTCTCCAACAGGACAGCTGTTTTGTGTATGACCCACAGGGCAAGCGACCTACATCACGATATCAAATCAGTGTCCAATAGGTCAGCTGCTTTGTGTAGGGGCCACAGGGCAATGGCATGTGAGCTACAGGACAGTACCAGTGTCCAGTAGGTCAGCTGCTTTGTGTATGGCCCACAGGGCAAACGAGCTATAGGACAGTATCAGTGTCCAATACATCAGCGGTTTTGTATATGGCCAGGGCAAGGACAAGCGAGGTAAAGGGCAATATCAGCGTCCCAATAGGTTAGCTGCTTTGTGTATGGCCCACAGGGCAAGTGAGTTACAGGACAGCACCAGTGACCAATAGGTCAGCTGCTTTGTGTATGGCCCACAGTGCAAGGGCAAGCAAGCTACAGGATGGTACCAGTGTCCAACAGGTCAGCTGCTTTGTGTATGGATCAGAAGACTAGGGCAACTGAGCTACAGGACAGTACCAGTGTCCAACAAGAAAAAATTACTCACCTCAGTAATCTTGTTTCTTCCAATGTATTCTTCCATATTCATGACTCTCTACAGTTAGCCTGCTCAGTAGGACTGCCCAGAGAATGGAACTATATGCTAATGATGGAATCATTGGCACAAGACAATTATTCAAACTGCTGCCCTTTTCTGCTGCACATCCTATCAACGTCTCAGATTTCAAGGAAGCCCACAAGGCAACCTATTAAAATACTCAAGCAAACACTGCTCGATACAAACAACTATAGTCTATACCTATACAATATAGCTGATACTAATGATTATGGTATCAGACCTACCTCAAAAAGACCAGAATCACCTGGTAAAAAGAAAGGTAAAATAAAAGCCCCACAGGATTAAGGTAAGTGTGCCTGTGTTTGCGACTGTCAGGTAAGAAGACCATTCAGAGGCTCTGGTTCTGTAAGGGGAGGTAGGTAGGGAGAGAGAGTTATGAATATGGAAGAAACAAGATTACTAAGGTGAGTATTTTTTTTTCTTCTAACCCCATGTATTCTTCTCATATTCATAACTCTCTGCAGACTTCAAAGCAGTACCTTTGGAGGTGGGCAGAGAACCTATTTAGGAAAGAGGCTCTGCAGAACTGCTGTGCCAAACCTGACAGCACTCCTGGACTACAAGTCCAAACTATAATGTTTAGTAAAGGTGTGTACTGTTCTCCAGGTAGCTGCTTTACAGATCTCCACTAAAGGGATATCTCTAAAAGCTGCTATAGAAGCAGCTGTGCCCTTGGTAGAGTGGGCCCTGAGGCCTGCTGGGGCCTGCTTTCCATTTTTTGTGTAACAAAACTGAATGCATTGTACTATCCAGCGAGAGATTGATCTCTTGGAGGCTGGGGTGCCCTTTCCCACATCCCCATAAGTGAGAAAAAGTTGTTGTTTATCACCTCTGTGATCCTTGGTGTGGGTTAGATAGTAATTCAATGCCCTTTTCAAATCTAGACTATGGAGTTTGTGCTGTCCTGAACTGGCATGTTCTGTGAAGAAGATTGGCAGTGTCATGGACTGATTCAAGTGGAAATCAGAAACCACCTTAGGGAGAAACCTCCTATTAGTTCGAAGTACTACTTTATCATTATGGAAAGATAAATAATCCTTTTCCACACATAATGCTTGTAATTCACTTATTCTCCCAGCAGAAGTGATTGCTGCCAAAAACACAGTTTTCCATGTGATATACTGTAAGTGTGCTGAAGACATTGGCTTGAATGGAGGTTTCATGAGCTGAGCAATGCAAATGTTCAAATCCCATACTGGAACTGGTTCCTTAATAGGAGGGTACAAGTGACTTAGCACTTTAAAGAACTTCTTGAAAATGGGATCAGAAGCAAGGGAAACCGTTTTCCCTGCAGAAATAAAAGCTGAAATTGATGCCAAATGCACCTTCAGAGATGTATGTTTCAAACCTTGTGAGTGCAAATCAGTAAGCTATTCTAACAGCACTGGAATGTCTGCCAGTGAGGGAGAAATATGTTTGGCATCACACCAAATAGAAAACCTTTTCCATTTTGCATTATAGATTTTCTTAGTATATAGTTTTCTATATCCTTTTAGGATATCCAGAACAGTTTAGGGAAGTTGTAAGTTTGCAAACTCAAAGTCCTCAAGAGCCAGGCCTTGAGCCTGAGAGACCTGAGGTTCGGACACAGGATCTTCTCTCGGTGGGAAGTCAAAAGATTGTGCCTCCTGGGTAGGAGAGTTGGTGTGGACACCAACATTGACAGCAGAAGGGGGTACCATGGCTGTCTGGCCCAGTCTGGTGCTATCAGTATCATGGACACAGGCTGTGACCGGAGTTTGAGTAGCACCCTGAAGATGAGAGGGAAGGCATATAGATGCTTTCTTGACCAGTCCAGGACCAGGGAGTCCAGAGGGATTGTACCCCTGACTGGTGGTCTGCAACAGAATAGGGAAAACATGTGATTCTCGTGAGAGGCAAAGAGATCTACCTCTGGAGTGCCCCATCGTCTGAACACTGAGTCCAGTACCTGTCTGTTCAGAGACCATTCGTGATGTGCTTGGTTGATCCTGCTTAAGGCATCTTCCAGGGTATTGTCCTTGCCTGGTACATGAATGGCTTGCAAGGAAGCTTTTATTGAGTAAGCCAGTTCCCAGATTGTCATGGCTTCTGTGCACAGGGGATCAGACCTTGTTCCCCCTTGCTTGTTTATGTAAAACAATGTAGTGGTGTTGTCTGTTCTGACCTGCACCACCTTGCCCTGTATTAACTGGGAAAAGCTTTTTAAAGCCAGAAATACTGCTCAGAGCTCTAGCAGATTTATGTGGAGGAGAGACTCCACGCTTGACCAAGTGCCATGGGTAGCATGCTCTCCTATATAAGCACTCCATCCTAACAGAGAAGCATCTGTTATAAGAATGACTGAGAGATTTTCTCTCTGAAAAGGAACTACTGCCCTTAGATTGTGGACATCTGTCCACCACTGTAGGGACTGGATCACAGACTGTTACAGGAATCAATTTTGACATATGGTCTTTCCTTTGGCACCAGTGAGTCTGGAGATGAAACTGTATGTCTCCGATTCGAAGTCTTGCTCCCAAGACCACTCCTGTTGATGTAGCCATGTGTCCCAGTATTTGCAAGTATCTTCTTGCAGGACATGGCTTTCCCAACTCGAATGAGGCAATCAGTTGCAGTACAGACTGAACTCTGTCCTCTGGAAGAAAAGCTCTTTCTTTTAAAGTATTCAGTGCTGCTCTAATGAAATGCAGTACCTGAACTGGTGTGAGAATGGACTTTTCCTGGTTTAGCAGGAAGCCCAGAGAATGTAATAGATTTTTTATTTCCAGGTGTGCTTGCACCTGCTGAAATTACTTTCCCACTATTAGTCAGTCGTCGAGATAAGGAAAAACTGTAATTCCTAGTTTTTACAGGAATGCTACTACCACTGCCAGGCATTTTGTGAATACCCTTGGTGCTGAGCTTAAGATCGAAGGGCAGGGCTGAGAACTGGTAATGACCCAAAAGGAGTCTTAACCAGAGATATTTTATGAGAGACTCCCTTTTAGTGATGTGGAAATAGGCATTTTTTTAATCTAGAGATGCCAGCCAGTCTCCCTGCTGGATGACTGGTAAAATTATAGATAGGGTCACCATCCTGAACTTTGGCTTTGCCATGTATTTGTTCAGATGCCTTAGGTCCAGAATAGGCTGCCACTCCCCATTTTTCTTTTTGGTAAGAAAATACCGGGAGTAAAACCCTCTGCCCCTCTGAAGGGTTGGCACCCACTCCACTGCTTTTATGTTGAGCAGGGTTTGAACCTCCTTTTCAAGGAGCTGTTCTTCGAGAAGGGAGGCTGGTTTGAATAGTCCTGACTTCAGAGGAGTGAAGGATTTGAAACTCGGAGAGTCCCTGGCTCACTAATTCCGATACCCACTTGTCTGTGGTTATGGCCTGCCAGGCCTGAAAGAAGTGAGCCAGTCTGCCCCCTACTGGCATTAGGGAGGCAGCCTTGGCAAAGGAGTCAGGGATTTTGTTTTGGTGGGGCCTGAGCTTGGGCAGATTGGGAACCCCTCCTGGAGCCCCTCCTACCTCTGGCCCTATAATACCCAATCTGCTGTGGGTATGGCTGTAGCTGTGAAACAGCTTGAGGCTGATAGAAGGGTCTACCGAAGGACCTTCCTCTACCTCCCCTTCCATAAGGCCTATAAGAAGTAGAAGGCCTGTCTTTGGATGAATTACTCTTATAGGTGGTTTTATATTCATCCACCTTTTTCATATATTCTTCGGTCTGTTTGCCAAAGAGGGAATGATCTTGTACAGGAAAGTCCATGGCCTTAGCCTAGGTGTCCTGTGTTAAATTTGTAGCCCTTAGCCAAGCAAACTTTCTCAGGGCTACAGTCAGAGCCATAATCCTAGCAGCACTGTTACTGGCATCTGCTGCCATCTGGAACTGGTATTTGGATGCTTCCAGTCCAAACCTGGCTGTTTCTGCTAGGTCGTCAGAGATAAGAGAGGGAACCTTCTCTGACATGGCCAAAACAGACTGCCACAGTCTTTTGATACTGTGCAGTGTAGGCCTGGTAATTATCTTGGCTGACTCGCCCCCCCCCCCCGAGAGGCAGCTAAATACCCTTTTTTGACATACTGTCCATTTTCCTTGAATCCTTCTCAGGTGGATGAGAGGATAAAGGAACCCTTGCCTTCTCACAGACTGCCTGCCGGACTATACCCTGATGAGCAGGGTGAGAATAAAGGTATTCAGCCCCTTTCCTGTCCAGTTGGTACTTCTTGCCAGCCTTCTTATCCAGAGGCGTGACAGAGTTAGGGTTCTGCAGAACTGTGAATAAATCCTTCTTAAAGAATTTACTTATAGGCAGAAAAATCTTTTTAGTGGGTGTTAACCCGATCACTTCCATATATTCTGCCTCCTCCTTGTCTTCTATGACCTCGGTGGTAGCCAGGTTAAGGGCATCTACTATTTTCCTCACAAAGGAAAAGTGAGAGGAAAAATCATCAGGCCTAGGAGGAGAGCCAATGTCCTGCTCTGGTGAGATTCCCAATTGAAAGGGCTCACCATCATCATCCTCTGGTGTATCATACTCCCCAGTATCTACTTCCTGAGACTGGGGATCCAAGGAAAGAGTAATCTCCTGAACCCTTGGAGGAGGAGGGGTTGGAGAAGGTATGAACCCCTGAATTGCCTCAATGACTTTAATAGCCCTGGCAATTTTCTCAGCAGTAGGCAGACTGTGAGGCACAGAAGAATCCCCTGAAGGTTTTGCCTGGGGTTTGACGTACTTGGTCTTCTTTGACTTTTTGGAGGGGACCGGACAGTCAGCCAGCCCACTCAGTCTTTTTAAAGAGGTTGAATCACCCTTATCAGGGGTGGTAAAGGAAGAAACTGCGGTTTCAGCCGCTGATTTTGAAGGTGTTGGCTGGTTAGAGCTTGAAGCACCTCCTAATTTTTTATTCAACCTCTCCATCCTTTTTTCCACAGTTTTCTGTGGAAATGATTTGCAAATTTCACAGTCAGAATTAAAATGTTCAGTTCCCAAGCGGAACACACAGCTGTCATGCTTGTCTTCTCTGGCGAACACTTCCCCACGCTTGACAATTTTTAAAACCTGGGGGACCAGTCTTTTTCTTAGGTTTTTCAGTATGCTCCATTTTCAGGAGAGAAACCTTAACTGCAAAAGAATTTCTCTTTTTTTTTTTTTTGCGTGGTCTGTTCAGGAATCAATTAGGCCCCAAAAGAACCGATGAATTTTTAAAGTAGGAACCAGGTCAGTGGTTCTCGGAACTGATTCAATGGTTCACAGTAACCAGGTTAGCGGCTTCAACAAGTCAAATATATATGTTACACAATAAAATTTTAACAGAAAATAAAGCGGAAGAAAATCCACAACTAACATAAAACTACTCAGTTCCCCAATGGTTATACCGAACCGTGAGGAACCGAGAAATAAATGCTAAATCTAACTAAACTAAAATAAACTAGACATTAGAATACAAATTAACAATAAACGAAGGCAGCAGAAAGAAAATTATGTATAATTAAACAATTATACTTCACAATAAGCCAACAACGACCTGAGGGATCTCCTGGGCATCTAGACTTGTGAGGTGGAGTAAGAAATCTGAGACGTTGATAGAATGGGTAGCAGTTTGAATAACTGTCACATGCCAATGATTCCATCATTAGCACACAGTTCCATTCTCCGGGCAGTTCTACTGAGCAGGCTAACTGCAGACAGTTGTTTTGTGTGTATTGCCCACAGGGTAAGTGAGTTATAGGACGGTACCAGTGCCCAATAGGTCAGCTGCTTTGTGTACAGCCCACAGGGCCATAAGCAAATAAAGCTATACTTTGGGCAATGTCTTACAGGTCAGCAAGCGAGCTATAGGACGGTACCGTACCAGTGTTCATTTGGCCAGCTGCTTCCTGTATGGCCACAGGGCCATAAACAAACAAGCTATAAGGCTGGGATATTGTATGATGAAGCCTGGGAGCCATACTGTAAGCAGTGAACCCATCAGACACTAGGATGTGCTTAGGAATTCAGTCTGGTGGGGTTCATGGGGACGGGGGGGGGGGTCAGTCAGGGGTTCCAAAGCCTTAACTTCAGAGGACAAAGCTAGCAGCCCAGTGAGGTACATATCATTCACAGAGCTCCTGGTGGTCTGTACAATATTTAATTTGACTTGTTTTTCAGGAACAGAATCTGGACATTTTGGTATTGGCAGAGTGCTACATCATTGGTGTTTAACTAACAGTAGTTCTGGGTAATGGATTATCAAGGAGCAGGTGCGAGGATTGATTCTTCCCAACCAGGAGTGGGTCTGGTGGAGCGTGGTGCTTCAGCCATCGTCTACCCAGCTAAACAATACACCAGCTATGCTGGACTCACTACAAAAAGCCATTATGGCTCTCACTCAAACTATCCAACATGTATAGTTTGGTAAATGTTGAGCAAAAGTGGAGGGCAGTGTAATGGTGATGGATGACTCTGCCATGATGGCAAGGAAGGCAATGGTGGCGGTAGCAGCCTTAATAATCAAGGAGTAAGGTTTACTGCACAACTGGGTGGGTCTGAAAAATGCTATCAGAGTCCAAAATGCAGGCTGTTGAAATACAGAAAATACAGAAAGAGGAGAGCACTATTTCCCTGAAGCCCTGGGTTTATGGCACGCAATCCTAGTAAATAAAGTTTATTCGATCAACCCCCAATGTCGTAGGGCAACAGATGGTCCACACGTGCACTTTTTATGGTCACAGCTCCGGTGGGCAACAGGGACCAGATCTTCAAAGCAGCAAAAGATTAGGGGACACTATCGATTGAAAAAACACACTACCATTTTTTCCAGATTACTCCTATGCAATTCACATGAAACCTAAGGCTTTTGAGGGTGACACAGCAAAACTGCAGCAGACAAAGATTTCATATCAATTGGGGTTTCCAGCACATCTCTAGTTTGCTCTTTTATATATATTGCTTTTAATAATAGAATTTTTATTGTAAAAGTCAAGTTTTAAAAAACAAAACATATTTCACGTATGTTAGAGTGTTTTTTTTTGTTTTGTTTTTTTTATATAAACTCTATAATTTTTGTCAGACATACATTAGGCATTTTCATAAAATCATATATCCGGAAGTGGAATGCCCCGGCTCAGCTTGTAAATGAGTTTTTCTCAATGATGCTCACCTGGTTAAATAAAGATTGATTGATAAAGACACTCATTATTCCTATCCTTGTAGTTGATGCTTATTGACCTTGTGACTTAATCTTATACATTTCAGATCTAGTATTTAGGCTATGTGTATCAGGAAAAAAGAAAGAAATATACAGAGGAAGGGGTACTTGACATGTTAAATGACTATATCTGAGCTAATCCCCTTGAGTGCAGTTCATTCATGGTTTTTGGGGGCTTTCATTTACAAGTCTGGGGGGTAGCTGTTATGGTGCTGGTTGGCTCTCAGTTATTCCCTTGAATAAGTTAAGACTTGAATTAGTTCTAGGTTAGGGTATTAAGTCTGGTTTGGACTGAGATATAAAAAGTAACCAAGGGGTCCAGCGGTTCATCAAGTCTGAGGTTCTATTCTGCAATCTAGGTGTTAGACTTTCCATCTTACATATATATATCATATACTGTGTTTTCCCAGGCAAAAATGCTAGGGATGTCAGGACTGAGCCACAGCCTAGTTAAGTTTTTTTGGCTGCTCCCAATAATATATTAAGTATATTTATTGTGCATTCCTGATTTGTTTAGGGTAATGTAATAGCAGCGCCACTTCTGCGGTAAGGGTTCCCAAAATGGGAAAAAACTGTTTTACATGATTGTTTACTCCCTCCCAAAAAGGGGACAATATGGGGCAGAACCAGAAAATATGTGAGTGTGTAGCCACCTCACAACCACATTTTCTCCAGCAGCAGGAATCTCCAGTCCTAGAATATTTAGCCGTGATCTGTAGTGTGCAGAAATCCCATATCACCACTTTCCATGTGAATTCTCTCCATGACTATAAACTGGATGTTTTATGTTGTCTTCTCCAGATGTGCAGCCAATCCTCTGGAGTTAGTTCTATCATTAATTCTGCTTCCCAGTGAAATTGGGTAACTTCCATATTTTTAGTTGCTGCACTTTGTAATGTTTTGTAAAATCTGGAGATTAATAAGTGTCTATGTTCCAGCTCATCCCGGAGCTGGGTCAGGAATATATGTATTGAGGGTACTTGTACAGATTTGTCTACTTCCAGTTTTGCACTGAGATAGTGTCGGATCTGCAGATAGCGAAAAAAGTCTTGTTGTGGTAAAGATAATTCCTGCCTTATTTGTTCAAAAGATTTAAAAATGTTCTGATCATAAAACTGGAGTGAATATGTCAGTCCCAATTTGCAACATTTCTTAAATATGGAATCCAAGAGGGCGGGGACAAAGCCCGGGTCCCTAGCCAGTATGCCCATCCATCCAGCCAGGTGTCTGTTTCAAAGAGGGAAAGGAACTTGACCCAGCTCTCCAATAATGCTTTGGTAAACAGTGAGCTCCTGTCTGTCGGAGCAAGTTTGCAGGGTTGAAAGACCATGGTGGAGTCTAAGGGGATGTCCACCATGGCTCTTTCTAGTGTCAATCATGCAGGTGACTGGGTTCTGAGGAGCATCCATCTGGTGAGATGAGTGAGCATGGTGGCAATCCAGCGTGTGTGTATATCTATATTATATATATATATATATATATATATATATAAAAATTAGGTAGTGCCAGTCTTCTATCCTTGGGTAACTGCAGCTTGTCTAAATCTATCTGGGGTCTGCCTGTTATCAGAGGTTTATCACTGTGCCATATGTGCAAATCATGCAATTCCTTAACTGTCATATGTAGTAAGTACTTCCTGGATATAGGTTATATGCGCTAGCTTCATTCATAACTGTTTCACATGCCTTCTACATGGCAAATCTTTAATTGTGATATAAAAACGTCTATATTATTATTACACAGTAACAACTCATTATCCTAAAAGTTAATTAACCAAAACTAAATAAATTTATAAAACCACTGCCTTTTTCATTTGTGCATTATTTCATCAGGTGATAATGAATTATGTTTTCTTCAGTGAACCCTCACAGCCCTTACTCTCTACGGGTCTATGATTCATTAATGCGGCAGATTAAACCATCTACTATCCAAAATTTTGCAACCTGGTAGTTTGAAGGACTCCAATAGCATGTGGAACTTGTCCAGGTTTCCCAAAACCAGATATGCCAACTTCTTGTTCCCAATCAATTTACTCCTGCTTATAATCCATTCTTCCATAATCCGAGGGTTGGGCTGTCTCCACTTTCATAAAATGAGATGTGATGCCTATAGCCAAACAAAATAAGAAATTTTTTCTACCTTGAGTTCATCTTTATTTTACTATTTTTGACCGGGTAAGGCACACGGAGTCAAAACTTGTTTCCAGGTGTGTCTTGGGAGCACAGCGAGGTGAGTGACCTGCTCAGGATCACACAATATGCAACTGGATGTTGTGGGCATCATACCCAGGTCTGCTGGATGTACCAAGCTCATTCACAGATTGTTGCTATAGCCTCTATGCTCCAATTTTAACTGCTATGCTATACTGCTGACTAGGGTTGACACAGGCCACATCTCAGCCGTTCCTTAATATGAATAACTCCGCAGTTCTAGGGATCCTACATCTGGTCACTGCATCACTTAGTGTGAATACTTTCCCAGAATTTAGTAAGCTTTTCACAGGACCACAAAATGTGTTCCAGCCCAGATTGCACCACATGTCCAACATAGGAAGTGTGGCAGTATTTTCTTAAAAAATTTGCACAGCATTTTATACGCCTGATTTGCATATCCGTGTTAGCTCGGTACACATCCAGTTCTGTTCTATTATGGTCCCTAGTTCCTTTTCCCGTGCCTCTTTTGATGTGCTGTGAAACTACATATATTGTGACCTTGGCCATATGTCTTGGCCCTGACCCCCAACCAGCTAACAATTAATGGCAGCCAATAACAAGTCCCAGTCTTTTATCATCAGGATATTTACATCCTGGGGTCTTTAAGCAATGTACCCCCCCCATCTGAAGAAATCTCAAAAACTGTAAGCATGGCATCCCATAGTGCTGTTTAGTTTGATTAAATTATATTATGTTTTTTGTCTCTTCGTCTGCTGTAGCTCCTGTTTTATTAATGCCTAGTTTTCCTTTTCTTTTTTTTTTTGTGTGTAATCTTTTTACCTCCCCTCACACTCCGGTGTCCACCTCTCCTTCGGGCCACCTAGTGCTTCCATGCCTCGGCTGTCCTCTTCTGGAGCTACATATACACACAAACATATCGCAGTTGACCCCCGATTTGTCCCCGACGTATCCCATCACTGGGCGTGTCCCCCTCCTCCAAGGGGGATGGCACCGGGTGGCGGGGAACCCCGACACTATTTTTTTATATGGTCCAGGGGCACTGCTGTGGTGAAGGATGCTCCCAGAGTTCCGGGGAACATGGAGCATGGAAGCCGTCATGCGGTGGCACCGAAGATGTTTTCCAGATTTTTGGTTGTCCCTCCCACGCACTGTAGTACCCCCGGTATCCACTAGGGGCTCACTAGAGCGTGGCTTCTCACCCACTCCTCCCCAGGAGAGGAGAGCAGTCCTCGGACGCTCAGTCCTCTCCTTCCCCAGTCAGCCCCCAACAACCAGAGTCCATTCCCGAACCCGGGTCGTCGGCATGGTTCGAGGTGTGGTGTCCAGCGCCTCAACCCTCTGTGCCACCAGGCCAGCTGCCTAGTTCTTTCCATAGTCAACCCTGCATGACCTCTTCCCCAAGTTTTCCATCACCCTAAATGTGGAATTAAGGCAACTGGGAAAGGTTCTCATTTTTGTGAGTTTCCCAGCTTCTGCCATGATTTAATGGCTCTTTCTATTATCAGATGCAGTCTAAAGGTGTCCAGAGCTAGCAGATAAAGGTAGTCTAAGAGACTATAAGTGCCCATTATACATGCTTATATTCGTCTTCACTTAGGGTCTTCAGGTGTATCAGTTGTAATCACCCATTCTTTAGCTTGGTTCAGAAGGAAAGCTGATAACCCAAGTGTGTAAGCATGTAATTTCCTGTACTCTCCCGGGTCGTACCTGAAAATAGGTAAATTGTCTTGTCTAGTGTACTTACCTGGTTAACAAAAGCTAAATAAATAAATAAACCCTTCATCCAAGGTAGTGCAAACTCTCCCTTCCATCTGCACTCAGTTGATCACAACCAAGTCTGGGCATTTTATTCTTTCATAACATGTCTCTGAGCAGTTCATCAATTTTTCTAAAGACCCTTTCAGAGATGTGTACCAGTAGGTTATTAAGTAGGTAGTGAAATCTGGGTGCTACTATCATCTTAAAAATACATTAGAAAACTAAACATACCAAAAATATCTAAAAGCAAACTCAGAAATCATAATAACTTAAAAGACCTGGAACTGATTGCGAACACCAGATTCTGAGCCTGGTTTATAAAAAAAAACAATAAATCATTTTGGTTACAGGTTTTATTTAGCTGCCCTTACAAACTTTAGCAAGAAAAGTAATTTTGCTAAATTCAAACTATTTAACTACAGGCTCAATTTGCAAAAAATCTGGATCCACATAGTAAGAAATATAGTAGTAACACAGGAGAAAGAGGACCTAGAACATGTTCTACTGTACTGCTCATGGTATAATAAAGCGAGACTAGATGGCTGAATTAAATTGTGAACTCACTAATAATGTTACCGTAGGATCTGACAACGTTTTTATTAACTCTGAATAGGTCATTCTTAATTTAGCTAATTACTTTGATACTATCAGGTCCATCAAGATAACGGAGGGAGAAGTGCAATAAGGGGAACATATCCTACGCTTCTGGCTAGTGAGAATGATCCTCTGTCTACAACAGAGCAATATTAGGGGATTAGGTCCTCTGATCCCCTCTCTTTAATAATGTAATTTAAACTTCTGTTTTTATGTATGCATGCTTTTTTTCCTGTATTAAATTGTAATGATCTGACTTTAGTGATCGGACAATATATTAATTTTCCCCCTAGAGTAATAACTGCAGTTTTCTCCACCTCTGAAGCACACAACTTCCAGCGTCTCAGTCTGTGACCTTAGACTGGTTTCTACTATTTTAGATAGCTCTATGGTAGTCTCGATGCCCAAGTATGTAATTCCTCTTGCTAACCCACTGGGGTCCCTATTCTGTGACTTGCTCCGTTTTAAACGTCTCGTTTAGGAGCAGTAGTTCTCACTTGCCCATTTTCACAGTGAGACGAGCAACTTGTTGTTCAGTGTGCCCTCCTGGTGAAATAACTCAATAAATAAATAAATAGCTTAAGCCCCTAGACTCATGCAAAGGGGTGTCGGGATGTTCATTAGGGATGGCATGCTAATGCACCGATTAGTGCAGGTGAGCAACATGTAATTTGCATACAGTAAGGGAGGCAGAATAGTGTATTGGTTAAGAGGACTGAGCTGCAAACCTGGAGATTTAGGTCCGAATCCCACAGCCACCAGTTGCATAATGTGTGACCATAAGCAAGTCACTTACCTGTGCACCCAGGACACATTTGTAAAAAAATAATCAGTAAAGTCTGATGTTCTTGAGTTCCTACCTTAATACCTTCTATTGCTGTGGTACTTCTGATCTTTTGGGCTAGCAGTTCTAGGGAGAGTACAAATAATATAAGGGACTGAGGAAACCCCTGTCTTGTTCCTTGTTTGGTTTGGGGCCTTTATACACTAGTTTTATCCAGTTAATTAGCTTGACTCCAAAGCTTTATTTTTCCAACACTGCATATAAATAATCCTAGGAGACCAGTTAGGGTCTATGGAGACAGATCAGGCAGGGAACATCTGGGCAGACTGGGGGGCCCAAGCAGTCCTTTTCTACAGACATATTCTATGTTTCTATACCAGGAATGGACAGATGAGAAGGAACAACCCAATCTGCAGATAAGCAGCAGCATGCAGAAAGAAGGAAGCTACCCCCATACAGGAACAAGTAGATACAGGAGGAGGATAGCGAAAGGAAGAAGACAAAAAACTTCAACTAACACACACTACTACATTAACACATACTGTATATATGCCTGCTATTACTTAATCAGTTTACATATAATCGAGAGGAGAAAAAGTCTAGCTGCGTACCATTGGTATTAATATGTGTTTATTAATTCCCAAAGGGACGTTCCAGATCATTTTAATGTTTTACTATTTGAATTCTCAATGGTTTCACTGCTGTCTTTTTATATCATTTACCCCATGCTTCAGAAGCATTTTAAGCAGTTCATAGATTCTTTGCTTTTAAACTACTTTCTGTTTTGGGTTCCCCATGACCCAAAACTGTAAGACCATCTGGTTCTTCCTTTTCCTGGTTTGACATATAAATGACTTGGGTGAGGCACACTGATGAGTCCTGAGAAGGACAAAACATGCATCCGACTTTCATTCTCAGCCTCTGAAAATTTGTGAGAGGCCATTTGGCAACACATATTCCTGCTGTGGGGCGGAACCAACTGCCGAAATGATCAGATGCATGAGAGCAAGCTCTGCACATGCAAAAACTTTAAAATGCTAGAAATTAAATTTAAACTTCAGCAATACAGCTTATAGCAGACATCATCTGCAAGAGAAGGTATTGCTGATTGAATTGATATAAAAACCTTTTACAAAATGGGCAAAAACACTCAGGGAGGAGCACAAGAAGGAGCCTGTAGAAAAAACACAACACAACCAGCGGCAGACAGGGAGCCGCCAACTACCGCCAAGACGGTGGATGCTGCACAGCCCTCAAATGCAGCACTCCTAAAAGCAATTCAGGCCATGGGCCTCAAGTTAAGAGTCACTGGTCATGAAGGTCACGGTCCTGGATGCAAAAGTAACAGGGGACAGACCGAGGTGAATGAGGCTTCAGACATGGCCACCAAGGCTGTTACTACTGCAGATGGACTGGTGAAAGAAAATAGGGTACTCGGGTACTGCCTAGAGCATCTAAGAAACCAAATTTGATCCATGAACATTTAAGTGGCAGGCATACTGGAAAGGACAGAGGATGGTGGGACAGAGGACAACTGGGACATCAAGCCATTTATGCAGCTCTGACTTGAGGATTTGCACATCCTGCATTTTACAGTGAAAAAAGGCATACTGTGTGACCCCTCCAGTGCCACGACATGAGTGAAGACCCCCCAGCACACACCATAATGGCTGTTCTAGCTGACTCATGGGAATGGGATGAAGTACTGCAAACCACCAGAACAGCAGAAAACTTGGACCACCATGGACAGCAAGTATGACTGTTACGACTTCAGCTATTCCACCAGGCTAAGAAGGGAATCCTTCCACAGAGTTAGTGCAGAGCTAAGAGCCTTGAGAGTTCAACATGTCTTAATGTCAGCATGAATCAAATTGTTATGGAGGCAAAATATACCTGCATACTGATTCTCAAGTGGCTGGGAAACTGGTCACTAAAGTATGCAATGAATTTGCAGCCCATCAAGACAGACAAGCCCCAGGATTTGATGAGAATGGAGTAAGACATAAGGCTGTGCAGCTAATCTGGGACACTAGAGTAAAATGTTTATGCTAATGTTTGTAATATTTATAAGGTGACAGTATAGCATAGTGGTTAAGAGCACTGAGCTGCAAACCAGCTGGAGACCTGGGTCTGAGTCCCATCAGCTCCCACTTGTGTACTGTGAGATCCAGAGCAAGTCATTTAACTTCCTTGTGCTCGCAGGTTGCACCTGGAAACAAGATCTGGCTTAGTGTGCCTTTCCTGGTTACACAATTTCCCCTTTCCTCTGTTTATTCAGTTAAAAGTTTGATGTTTATGGCATAGGTTTTTACTTTCACTAAATCTGGGACTGAATGTGTAAAATTTGCACGATGGCACCTGCACATAGCTGACCCTCATGTTTCTCCTTTTTCACTACTGCTCAAAGCCGTTTTCCCCCCCACTGCCAACCTGGATTACAGCAGCACATGCACAATTTGTGAAACGGCACTCTAATAGACTTGAATGAATCATCAACTGTTCAAACAAGCGCACCCAGGTCAGCAGCTATGTTTAAACTCTCTTATGTTATGGACAGTCTGCACATTTATTTTTTATTTTTTATTTTTTTAAACAAAGGGATAAGCAAAGATTCAAACCAAGTTCTTTGCTGTTTGTCTGCAGCAATCGAAAGAGTTCTGTCAAAGAGTGAGTACTCAGATTTGACAAAATCAGACCATAGGTCTGATAAAAGTTTGAGACCTGCTAGTTATGTTTCTGATAATGCAGAGCTTAAGTGCTATCATGGTCATGTATTTCCTAATGTAAAATGCTTTTAAAAACATTAATCCCACTTAGCTGGGAAGTTTGCCATCTCCTGTGTAATTTCCAGTCATCTCTTGGACATGTTCTTGTTCTTGGCAGATTTGGTAATCCTAAACCAAACTGCGTCTCCCATTTCAGTCTAGAGGATACCCACACATGTGGTAACTAAACCTGAGGTGTACAAGGGATGCTGCCATTATATGAAGTCCTGTATTATCTGTGATACTGCATGATCTCAAATGGAAATGCCTGTATTATGCAACAAAATATGAGTTAAAGCAGAACAAGTCTAAATTTTTTGATGAAGATTTGCATATACTTCCCATGATGCTTTGCATTACTAGGGTACATGTGGTATTGTATTTCTTTGAAACCTGGCTTTATTGCCAATGCCCTTCCCCGGTAACCTTTGCCTCAGTGCTTTTGTGCAGAGTTTGTCTCCCCCCCCTCATCTCCCTTCCTACAACAAATGTCTCCTTTGCAGGTGTCATACTGTCTGATATTGCAACGGATTATTACCGTTGCTGCATCAAATCATGAGCCCCTGTAATTAGATACAATTTTGTGTGTTACCTGTATAGCTGCACCAATTGTAAGGTACTTGTACCACTGCATTTTATACTGTTCATTGTATAATCTGTACCAACTGCTTTATTGTGTGCTCATCGCTTATGTTCATATGGTCCTTAACCTCTTGTATACCTTCTGCCACCCCAAAACAGGATGTGCATTTTCTACTATCTATTGTATGGAGCATTTGTATATGTGCTGTTTCTCTGCTGTTATAGCGGCCCGGGTCGTGACTGAAAATAGTCCTCTGGATCAGTGCACCTACCCGGTCACCAAAGACATAGATAAATTCTTTGTCTTTAAACATTTCATACACAGCTTTCACATTTATACTGGCAGTGTAGGTTCGTGGAAAAGAAAAAAAAAAAACTTTATGACGACTCCTGACCCAACTGAGGACCCAGAGGGCCTATCCCCATTTTACGGGATATTTGCTTTACTATTATTATTATTATTTATTATTTTTTTTTATTTGAAATCATGCCAACTGGACTACCCCCATGTGATTTCACAGGAGTCCCAGGGAGGACAGCACCAGTCAACAGGTTAACATAGTCCTGCAGGAATAATTACTAACAGGCTAAAATACACACAGGAAAGAAAAACTGTAAATGTAAGTACATCCAAACTGTGATCAAAGCAAGCTAATAAAGTCAGGTCACAGCACACAAAGGGCACTGGTATACAACATTTTATGTTTGTATTTGTTTATATGATGACCAGATTAACACACTGAGCAATGGGCCACTTTTCAGGCGTGATCTGGGCCAGACAGGCACAAACTACAAGATCAGATCCATATTCATAATAACCAAGGGGGGAGAGACCATTCTTATGACTGGGGAGTATTTACTGCATGGTGCACAACCTGGTAGTAATGCCAATGGCAGACCAGCCTCAGACCCCCAAAAAAAAATACTCAAACTGGTAAGAACGAACTGTCAAAATCATAACACATATACAGCAAGGCATAATATTTACAATCAAAAACTTTAATAAAAAGTAAAATGTTACAGTAATTGAACAAGCATGCCTAGATATAGGATTTAGG
Organism: Neoceratodus forsteri; assembly: GCA_016271365.2. Lineage (NCBI taxonomy): Eukaryota > Metazoa > Chordata > Ceratodontiformes > Ceratodontidae > Neoceratodus > Neoceratodus forsteri. The sequence continues at coordinate 951,001,465 of CM028130.1, forward strand.
CAGATTAAGTAAACCAGTTAAAATTATTTATTTTATTACAAAGGATATACAAAATTTCTGTTTAGCTAAGAATTAAAAGTATTTCATCTTCTGTCACCCACAGTTCAGAGCCAATTTAAATAGTTAAAAGGGAACAGTCAGCACTGAAAGCCTCACACTCAAATATGGGGCTGGTCCCAATTTGCAGTTTGTGTGCAACAATTTTTTTTTTTTTTTTTCTCTAACATACTGACATTCTACGCAAGCAGAAATCTCAGAATCCCCTGCAGATTACATCAGAGAAGGGCTGCAGGAGTGGGACATTATATAGCCTGCAGTGCATGCTAGAGCTTTTATAAGCTCTGGCCTTTTGTTTGCTGGTCCCACTATCCTCCCAGAGCTAAGCAGAATCACAGAGGACTGTACTTAGTGAACCCTGTGATAATACAGGGGGACCAGTAATACTTGAGCTGAGCTTAGAAAATCTCTAACATCCATTACAGGCTATGTAATATCCTGTTGCTGCAAGCCCTCCTCTGATGCCATCTGCAGGGGATTCTGGGATTGTTGCAGGCATGCCATTGCCATGCCAGCCTCCACTTTTGACATTCTGGGCTCCAGGCTCAAACACAAGTCACCAGCATACCCAAGTGGTCCCCTACCACTTAGCAACACAGATCTGGCTCAAATGGTACTTCTGTACATTTAGCTATAATTTTCATTTTTTAAAATGACATTTCCATTTGCAACGCTAAAATTCAAAGACAATTCATTAATATGGGCCAGTGAAAGTGTGCTGGGGACCAGTAAATTTTTCATGTTAGCAGTAAAAGAAGGAGAATTAATTCCCCGAAGACTACTGCATAAGGCTATGCTATTGAATGCCTGTGCCCCAATCCAATGAAAATCAGCATCTCCCCCAGCCGACTTAGTGGCAGGCAGTGCAGTACTTACTCATGACATAGATGGACAGGAAGATTCCTGCCAGAGCCACCCCTTGGAAGACTCGCAGGAGGAGAAACATGATGGGGTCCAGCGAGACTGCCACACCGAGACCAAGGAGAACAGCCAGGACCAAAGACAGCATGAAGGTGGTCCGCCGACCCAACCTGGAGGGTAAAGTAGTAAATACTGGCTTTCAACAAAGACAGTCATAGAACAATGACAGGACTGCTCCATAAAGATTTCTTAAATACCACCACCACCACCACCACCACTGTTGTATGGCCTACACAGAGCTAGCTTCACACATCGGCAATCCCATCTAGCTGATGGGGTACCAACTCAAGATGGGTCCCAGGCAGACCTTCAGTAGCATAAATCAACAGGTTCTGAAATTAAAGGCAGCAGTTAATGGTACTTTACTCTGCACACTTTTTCAGCCCCCAATGTTGATCACTGCCATTAATTTTTGGTGCCAAATCAGATATCCTTTAGTGTCCCATTAGAACAGAGAGTACTGTCTGTTGCATACCAGCTCATCTTAGGCACAATAAAAGTGGTGTTAAACAATGGGTGTTCAAATACTGATGACAGCCTAGTAGCAGCTATATTTAATGATGTGCACCATTAATTGCTCCAAATCTTTTTTTTTCTTTCTTTCTTTTAGTTTATCTTATTTGTTTTTCCCCTTCTCTATTGAAGGCCCGCTTCTGCTTGGCCACCCCAGTCTAGTTACCATGGTGTCCCCAGGACATACCTCATCTCCTTATTCCCCTGGTGCTTGCCCACCTCTACTGCGGGAGGTGAGGCTCCCTAACTCTAGTCACAGAACGGATATGGTCTGGAAGTGATGCCTGGGTAGCCAGGTGCAGGTCCAAATGGTTGAAGAACCATGGTTCCGGCAGTGCTGGGCCAGTACCAGTGATGTGGGCTTGCCAGGCCCACGTAGGAAAAATATCCACAAACAAAAATGTATCACCACACAAGTCCAAAACCAATCTGTTGTCTCTTCTGGAATTGTTTTTTTTTTTTTTTATTTAAAGAGCTGACAAAAAGCAGTGATTTCAGACTGTGCAATACGAGCTGCTGGCCACTTGCCCTGGCACTTCAACTCGAAAGGAGTCTTGTCAGTGTGTGTGTGTCAAGACAAAACATCTGAAACCACTCCTTTTTGTCTGCACTTTAAATTAAAAAAAAATAAGAGAATTCCAGCAGACTACTTTTAGACCTCATGAGTGTGGTGATACCATTTTGTTTGTAGTCAGGTGAGAGACCTAAGAGAGGCTGGTGTCATCCTGCCGGTCAGGGGCATTATCACATTTTTTCTGTCCCAGTACCCTCTAGGATGTCAGCAGCATGGGTGCGCAAGAAAAAATTACTCACCTTAGTAATGTTGTTTCTTCTAATGGAGTCTTGCTGTATTCTGACAATAGCAGTGAGTCCCAACCTTCGAACTGCCCTGGAGATGAAAGAGTTAACTTTCCATGCCAGGCATGGAACGCTGAGCTCGAGCTGGTTGAGACTCTGTCTGTTGCTGTTTGAACTCAAACCGTCAGATCTTTACAAGCTAAACTCACTGAGGTCCTGTGTGGAAGCTGTAAACCTACACTAGCCAACTGGCTACTAAATATAATAACAGATTTTTTTGGTCCCAAAACAAAGACTCAAGTCAGGAAACCCAAAAAATGAAATAAACACAAAACCCACTCACCCAAAGAAAAGAGGGTGATAAAAAAGGTGGGGCACCTCCTGAGTGCCAACACTGCTACTCCCCACCCACATCCCAAAAACTAAGGTTCTGAGAGGGGAAGGCGGGGGAGAGAGGTCAGAATACAGCAAGACTCCATTAGAAGAAACAACATTACTAAGGTGAGTAATTTTTTCTTCAAACAACATGAAGTCTTGCTGTATTCCGACTATAGCAAACTACCAAGCAGTAGCTCCATGGAGGAGGGACAGAACCTACTTAGGAAATAGGTTCTGAAGCACAGCTGTGCTAAACCGAGCATCACTCCTAGCCTGGATATCCAGAGAGTAATGCTTGGTAAAAGTGTAAACTGTTTTCCAGGTAGCTGCTTGACATATCTCTAAGATAGGAATATCCCTGACAGCAGCCAGGAAAGCAGCTGTACCTCTGATAGAGTGAGCCCTCAGGCCTGAGGGTGGAATCTTACCTAGTTTTTTCATAGCAAAATTGAATGCAAGAGACAATCCACCTGGCAATGGATCTTTTAGTGGCAGGTTTTCCTTTACCAACCTCCCCATAAGTGAGGAACAGTTGGAGGGAGTCAAACCTGTGACTCTTGGTATGCTCTATGTAGTAGCTAAGGGCTCTTTTCACATCCAAACTGTGCAACCTCCTCTCACCAGAGGAGGAATGTTCAGTGAAGTACACAGGAAGAGACAGATTGGTTAAGGTGGAAGTCTGAAACCACCTTAGGTAAAAACTTCCCGTTAGTCCTGAGGACCACCTTATCTCTATGGAAAGAGATAAAATCAGGCTCCACTGACAGGGCTTGTAACTCACTTATGCGCCTGGCAGAAGTGATGGCCACCAGGAACAGTTTTCAAGTCAAGTACTTAAGCTCTGCTGAAGACAAGGCTCAAAAGGGGTTGCATAAGCTGAGCAATGCAAACATTAAGGTCCCAAGCAGGGGCAGGGTCCCTGAATGGCGGATTGGTATGAAGCAATCCCTTGAAATACTTGGAAAATACAGGGTGAGCTGAAAGAGAAGAGGGCTTACCTGCTGAAAGAAAGGCAGAGACAGATGCCAGATGCACCCTTAGTGTAGCTGGTCTGAGTCCCAATCTATTCAGATGGACCATATAGTCAAGGACTGTGGGCAGGTCAGCAGACTCTGGGGAAATATGCTTCCCAGAGCACCATATGGAGAATCTTTTCCATTTGGAATTGTAAGTAGTTCTGGTAGAAGACTTCCTAGACGCCTTTAGAATATCCATAACACCTTGAGAGAGGTGTAAATCAGCAAACTCTAACTCTTCAAGAGCCAGGCCTTGAGACTGAGAGATTTGAGATTCGGGTACCAGTCCCTCCCCTGAGCACAGGTTAACAGGTTGTAATTCCTGGGAAGAGACAAAGGAAGGTGGACTGCTAAGGACAACAGGAGAGGGTACCAGGGCTGTCTGGCCCAGTCTGGAGCAATCAGAATCACCTTGCAGGGTTGAGACCTGATTTTGACTAGCACTTTGAACAGGAGAGGGAAGGGGGGAAAAGCATACAGGAACTTCCCTTCCCAACTGAGAACCAGAGCATCCAGGGGGACTGAGCCCAACACTGGGGGCCTGCAGCAAAAAAGGGGAAGTTGGTGATTGTCTGGGGCTGCAAAAAAGATCTATCTGTGGGGTGCCCCATCTGGAGAAGATCACCTCCACAACCAGGGGATCCAGTGACCATTCATGATGGCCCTGAGATATCCTGCTGAGAGCATCTGCCAGGACATTGTCCTTGCCTGGGAGGTGTACTGTTGTGAGGGAGGTGTTCAGGGAATAGGCCAGAGAGCACAACTTCATTGCTTCTGTGCACAAGGCCGTAGACAGAGTGCCCCCTTGCTTGTTCATATACCACATTGTGGTGGTATTGTCTGTCCTGATCTGAGCAACTTTGTTCTGAACAGACTTGGAAAAAGCTAGAAGTGCTAGAAACACTGTTCTGAGTTCCAACAGATTGATGTGAAGCAGAGATTCCAGAGGGGACCACAACCCTTGAGTGCTCTGATCTCCCAAGTGAGCCCCGCACCCCAAGAGGGAGGCATCTGTAGTAAGGATTAAAGAGTGAGACTGAGTGACAAATGGAACTCCTTGTCTTAGATTGTCCTGCTCCTGCCACCACTGCAAAGCTTGGATCAGGGTTCGAGTCACTGGTATCAGTTTGGTTAGAGGGTCCTTTTTCTGGGACGAAAAGGCTCTCAAGTGGAACTGAATGTCCCTCATCTGAAATCTTGCTCCCTGCACCACTGCTGTAGAAGCAGCCATGTGCCCCAGGAGCTGTAGAAAATGCCTTGCTGGCCGAGACACCTGTAGGATGAATGAAGAGGCCAGTGTGATAAGGGTCCTTGCCCTGTCCAGGGGAAGGAAGGCTCTTGCCTTTTCTGTATCCAGTTCTGTACCTATGAAGGTGAGGAGCTGAACAGGCTCTAGAACTGACTTTGAAAGATTCAGAAGGAAGCCTAGAGAGGTGAGCAGTTGCTGAGTTATCTGTAGGTGTAACTTGACATGGTCTGGGGACTGGCCCACTATGAGCCAGTCGTGCAGGTATGGGCAAATGGCAATTCTTTGCCTTCTTAGGGAAGCAACTACTACTGCCAGGCATTTTGTGAACACCCTTGGAGCAGAGGTTAGGCCGAAGGGCATTGCTCTGAATTGGTAATGGCCTGAGGGCAGCTCGAACCTGAGGTATTTTCGATGGGAGCTTCTGATGAGAATATGGAAGTAGGCATCCTTGAGGTCCAGGAGACTAGCCAGTCCCTGGCCTTAGAGAGGGTAGAATTATTCCCAGAGTCACCATTTTGAACTTTGGCTTTAAAAGGTGCTTGTTTAAATATCTGAGATCCAGGATGGGCCGCCATACTCCTGTCTTTTTGGGAGTAAGGAAGTACCTGGAGTACAATCCTTTCCCTTGGTGTAGGGGTGAAACCCTTTCCACAGCTCTGAGAGCCAGGAGGGAAGAGGCCTCTGCCTCTAGGGCAAGTGCCTCTGAGGGATTTGCAGGTCGAAAGGATCTGGTTCTCAGCTTTGGAAATTTTTTGAAGCTGAGAACCAGTCCCTGGCTTACTACTTTCAGGACCCATTTGTCTGATGTTAAAGACTTCCAGTCCTGGACAAAGTAAGCCAGCCTGCCCCCTACAGGTGGTGGAGAATCGGCCCTAGCAAACCCATCAGGATGCCTGTTTGGCAGGGGGTTTAAGCTGAGGGGTGGAAGCAGGTCTGCTTGTACCCCTTCTGCCTCTCCCTCTAAAGAACCCCCTCTGAGCATAGGAAGAACAGGAGGCCTGGGCTTGGTAGAAAGGCCAATGAAAAGGCCTGCCCCTGGGATGCTGCCTCTGAGGAGTGGCTTGCCTTTCCTTGGCCTGAGCACTCCTATAGGTGGTCCTGTATTCATCCATTTTCTTCATGTAATTCTCTGTTTGCTCCCCAAACAGAGAATTACCCACAACAGGAAAATCCATGGCCTTAGTCTGGGTATCCTGCGACAGGCTAGTACATCTGAGCCAACCCATCCTACGAAGTGCCACAGATGTAGCCATGACTCTAGATGAAACATCATTGGAGTCCACTGCAGCATGGAATTGCACCTTGGATGCCTCAATACCATCAGCAGCCACCTGCTCCAGCTCCTTGGCAAGCTGGCCAGGGACCTGTTTAGCTAAAGCCATGACAGTGTCCCATCTAGATTTCTGATATCTAGCTGTATAGGCCATATAATTGGCCTGCCTGAGTCCCAAGGATGCTGCCACGTACTGTTTCTTTGCCATGGCATCAATCCTCCTGGAGTCCTTGTCTGGGGGTGTGAAGCCAAGGGTATATTAGCCTTATCACAGGCTGCAGCCTGCACTACCCCAACATGGCTGCATTGCTGGGCGAGGAACTCCGTATCTGAGCCTGACAGAGTATACCTCTTGTCTATTCTTTTATCCACAGGAGGTATAGTATTAGGAGTCTTTAAAATCTTAAATGTCCGCTTCCCAAAAGACTTGTAAGGAATAGACAGCTTCCTGGACTCTGGGATATCCATCATTTCCACATAGTCAGGCTCCTCCTGGTCATCCACAGCTTCTTCCATAGGAAGCTGAAGGGTTTCGGCCACTTTCTTGTAAAACATGAAATGGAAGGGGGACTCAGAAAGCCTAGGAAGAGACACTCCTGAAGGTCTGTCTGGGGAGATGTCTGGGTCAATGGGCACATCCAGACTTTCAAAACCACATTCACTTTCCTCATACTCTTCTTCCTCCTCCTCCGGTTCATAATATTCTTCCAAATCATAATCCAGAACCGGCCGAATCGAGCGCCTTCCTGATGGTGCCGGTTCAGTCGGAACCGGGGAAAGCGACTGCACAATTTTTATCGCTTTGGCTATTTCATCAGCGGTAGGAGAAGAAACTTTTGGATCCACACCAGATGATTTTTTCCCTTCTTGTTCTGTTAACCGGAACCGACTCCTCGGAATTGGTTCTCCTTTTGCCTGAAGAAGTTTCGCCCTGGTCAGAGGGTACTCCTTCTGGTTCAGTTTGAACCAAACCGGGCTGGCCATCCGGGTCAGCAGACTTTTTGGCTTCCCTTTCCCTGAGCCTACCAACTCTCTTTTCTAGGGTAGCTGCAGGAAAATTTTTACAAATCTGGCAGTCTGAATCGAGGTGGTCAAACCCCAGACAATAAACACAGGTAGTGTGGGTGTCAGCCTTAGCAAAGACTTCCCCACACACACTACAGTGTTGAAACCCAGTGGCACGGTTTTTCTTTGGGGTTTCTCAGACATGGTGCCAGTCCTAATAAAACTTACCCTTTTAATGGCAATCCGCCAGGCAAGACACTCTTATTGGTTCCTGACCGTGTTACGGGCCGTGGAAAAAAACGTAGTAAAATCCGGGTTTTTTAGAACCAATAAGAACCGGTAACCACACTCTAAAAGTAGAGATTAAGATTTTTTAACAACTTGATCGGTTCAAACCGAACCGATGAACCGTTTACAAGTTCCACACAGAATAGAAAACAATATAAACCTATCTAGTACTAACAAATACCACAGACAGAGACTGAACCGACAGGTTACGGTTTAAATTCAGTCGAAAACCGAGAAAAGCGGTACTTTAACCGACAAATTGAACAGAGTAAAGAAGAAATCTCTCTGGAGCAACTGTTCAGTGAGGCAGAGTAAAGAATCTGATGGTTTGAGTTCAAACAGTAACAGACAGAGTCCCAACCGAGCTCGAGCTCAGCGTTCCATGCCTGGCATGGAAAGTTAACTCTTTCATCTCCGGGGCAGTTCGAAGGTTGGGACTCACTGCTATTGTCAGAATATAGCAAGACTTCATGTTGTTTGAAGCACACATGCAAGCATGCGTCACGTGGCACTGAGCTGATGTTCTCCCGCCCACTAGCCACTGTGACTGTACTGTTACCAGTAGTCACCCAGGCACAGTATCGCAGCAGAGCTGGCTGCCAGCCCTCCCTCCCCAGAGAACAGCATCCTCAGGGACACTTAGTTTTCCCCCCCGCTAGCCTCAAATGAATCGAGCTCATTCCCAAACTCAGGTTATTGATGTCATGAGCAGCAGCACCATCACTGCACCGACGGGCCGGCCCAATTGTTCCAAATCTTAAAAAAGCAAAGTATGGCAATCAAGATGAGGGCCAGAGGAAATCAAGAGGGTGGAGCACAACATTACCTTATATTCCAACAACTTGCTTTTTTTTTCTCACTAGCCCAATAACTCCATGTCTACCCTGTTACGTGCACTAGAGGAGATTGCAGTGTTCTCAAGATACAGGCTGAACTTGCACAAATCAGAACGGTTTACCTTGGAGCCAGCACCAGCTGAGAAACAGAGAGCCAAATGGGGACTAAAGACAGTAGAGGAGGCCCTCACATACCTCAGCATCAAGGTGGGCAGAGACACTGGAGGTTTATATACACTCTGAACCACAGGCCTCTATTTGCCACCATTCTGGCAGAGCTAGAGTGGTGGAGAGCACTGCCCATTTCTTGGTTAGGACACATTGCTCTGTTAAAGATGAGTGCCCTACCATGACTTCTATATGTTATGCAAATGCTCCCTATGGGCCCCAACCAAGGTGGACATTAAGAGACTAGAGAGAGGGTTCACCACTTTAATTTGACAAAATACAAGGCCAAGAGTGTGCCTCCAGAGGCTCAAATAAGTGGAACAGAGCAAGGCAGCCTGGAATTCCCAGATCTGAAAGGGTACTTTGTAGCCATGCAGCAGATATATGTGCAAGATTGGGTGAAAATGGGAGAGGCAGTGAGCGGGCTAGATTTGGAAGAGGAAGGGACCCTCATGTGACAATCAGTACACCTAGCGGAAAGCACACATATGGGCCACCGGGAGGTGTTAACCCATTGGCAAAATTCACCCTGGATGCCTGGGGCGAAGTGAGGTGCTGTAGAAAGGTGACAGATGACAGTACCATGTTAGTGCCAGTGGCTGGGAACCCAAAGTTCCTGCCGGGATTACAGGACAAAGGTTTTAAAGAACTGGAGGACAAGGGGATCTACTGTGTAGGGGCACCTGTACACAAATGAGGGTATCCAATCTTTCACAGAGCTGCAGGAAAGGTTGGAAATGCCAGCCTCTTGCCACTATAAATACAGTATCTGCAAGCTCAAGCATTTGGTAGGCGTCTGGGAAGGAAACATATAGAGGCCTCCCTTTTATATCCATTGGAGCAGGCAACCTTTGGCTCAAGAATATCCCTAAAAGGCCCAATAGCCAAGCTAGCAAAGTAGATAGAAACCACCTACCAGACTTGTCCAACAAGGTAAAGAAGATTTAACAAACTCTTGGCTATGTACGTTTTTAAAACAAGAAACAAAAAAGAACACACTTTTACATACTTGGGCATTGAAAAACTGGTAATGTCCAGAAGAGGAGGTGATTATGACAATTTGCTTTTGAAAAGGGAACAATACTGGATGTTTGCCTTTAAGGCAATGGAAGGAAGAGGTTTAAAATGGTAGAATTGATGTGAAACCATTTCTTAAGTAATGAGCGCTAGTCTTTGTGAATAAAACTGTATATACTGCAGTTAATGTGATTTAATATGTTTGTTTGAAATTTTTTTCTTTCTTTTCTCATATAGATTTGCACCAGCATCCCTCTGTGCTGTCCGAGTTTGCCAAAAACCATGTGCAATCTTTTTCTCCCTTTTACCACATGGCCAGGTTTGCATTTAACTATAAAGGACCAGTTGATGTGTTTGACCACTAGTGTGCAGCACTGATATAAGGAAATGTTCTCTGTATTGTTTATTGATTCAGGACTGGGGAGTACAACTACCAGTAGAAATCCTATAAGACTACCATAATGAGAATATACCTCTTGAATTAAAGTCATTCGCCATCACAGCGCCCACCCTATGGAACTCCCTGTCCCCTGGTGTTCAGGATGCTACCTCTACCCACACCTTCCGCACAAGGCTGAAGGCTCATATGATGGTCACCTCCATATGCAACTGCTAAAGTGAGAGGCTCCTAAGTGGAAGCCCACCCCTCTCCCTCATATGGAAATAGCGACTATCACTGTACCCCATCTATATAGCACTGCACCCCATCTGTAGAGCTTACCCAGGAAATGTTAACTGCTAAAAAGCTACTATGTCTTACCTCTTAAATGTAACTGCTGAAAAACTACTATGTATTATGTTCCTCGCTGTCTAGTGTAATGTACCTGTGCTGTATGCTACCCATGTATTATTCCATGTAATTCCCCAGGTCGCCCCTGAAAAAGGGACCTTTGGGGCCCAGCGGGCTTACCCGGATATCAAAATTAAATAAATAAATTTTAAAAGCCATTTCTTTGCTGCATTATGCACATGGTGTTTTGTTGGTATTCTACTGTATAACAGTAAGTTTTAGCAAGTAGTAAGGTTTTTTTTGGTGCTAAATAATGGTAATAGACATGTTTTAAGTATGTATTTTTAAGTGTATGTCTCTTTACTTGAACACTGTATTTAAGTGCTTGTCCCCGCCCCCCCATGTCCCCACACCTTTGAGAAAGCTCCTATTGAGTGAAATGTATCAGGTGATCTTGGTGACATAACCAGGAAGTAGGAAATCAACCGTGGGGAGCGGTGTGTGTTTTTGTAAAAAAAAAAAAAAAAAAAAAAATTGCTCTGGATTATCTTATTTATTGTTTGCTGCTTACACCTATTAAAGGACATTTGTGCACAAACCAAGAAGAAGTCTGAGCTGGTAAGTCTTTATACCAAACTGACACTGTGATACATGAAGAGAATATTTCTCAAGCCTTAGCCAAGGTGTGGGTCTCTTTACACAAATCCACTGGTGAATGATACCTGAGGTACCCATCATGGTGGAGAACTGGATGAGCTCCCACTGCATCTTTCCTGGCCTTGGGAACAAGCCAGACACAGTCTGAACACTTATGTGCTGGGAAGACGGGAGACTTGCATCAGGAGTGGCTGCTCTGTTTGGGGGTGTTCTAGTGTTCATGAAGTATGCAATAACAGAAGATCAAAAAATTGAAACAAAACAAGGTAGGGTATATAATCACACCATTTGCATGTAATTTCAGTTATACTAATAGAGGAAGCAGATTAAAAAAAAGCAACATCAATGAATTTTAGAGAAGGTACGCATTCATAAAATGTAGGGGTTTCAACTAGAATATGATGCAAAAAGGGTCGACAGTGTCTCTTTAAGGGTTTTTGTTAGTTTCATAGTGGATGTAAATATAGACTGATGTGAAATGTGGTGCTGGACCTTTCAGACAAGGTGTCAGTCTAGTTCATATTAGAAATGTAGGGCCCAGTACTGCAGCCCACCATGTACAAGTCTAGTCCATATGCAGTCTAGTCCATATGCAGCACAAGCAGTGTCAGTGGCTCAGTAGGTAGCACACTCGCCTCTGAGGCCGGGAGATCAGAGGGCTGTGGGTTCAGTTCCCACATCTGGCACTTGGGTTAATATCCCAGTACTGACACTATAGTGCAGCATGAGAGGGGTGCTGCACTTCTGAGGTGCCGTCTTTCGGATGAGACGTTAAACCGAGGTCCCATCTGCTTGGATTTGTGGTAGTTCAGGTGGATGTTAAAGATCCCATGGCACTTATCGAAAAGAGTAGGGGAATTTCCCCGGTGTCCTGGCCAAATTTCCCTCATTCACTAACAATACCACTAACAGCTTAATCTGGTTCAAGGTCAGTTGGCATTCATCTGTATCCCCCTCCCCCGGGTCGTGCCTGAAAATAGGCAGGATTTGTCTAGTGCACTTACCCAGTCAACAAAAACTAAATAAATAAAAATATAGGGCCCAGTACTTTAGCCCTATAAGTCCAGTCCATATTAAAAATGTAGGACCCAGTACTGCAGCCCACAATGTAAAAGTCCAGTTCATAGAGGAGGAGATACCTAAACCAGTCAATAGAAGCACTCTGGATAGGGGGTTGATATTAGTCCTTTCACAGAAGAAAGGGTTCTGAAAGAACTCTTAAAACTGAAGGTGGATAAAGCAATGGGGCCTGATGGGATTCACCCCAGAATTCTAAAATAACTAAGGGGAAGAACTAGTAACACCACTGACTACCCTTTTTAATAAATCATGAGAGGATGGTGTGATACCTGAGGACTGGAGGAGGGCAGATGTGATTCCCCTTCACGAAAGTGGGAGCAAGACAGGGCAGGAAACTACAGACCTGTCAGTTTGATCTCAGTGGTAGGGAAAATGATGGAATCACTTCTGAAGGAAATAACTGTTGAGTACCTAGAGGCCAGTGGGGCACAGGACCCAAGGCAGCATGGATTCACAGCAGGAAGGTCGTGTCAGACAAATCTAATTGATTTCTCTGACTGGGTGACCAAAGTAGTAGACCTGGCCCACCTAGACTTTAGCAAGGCATTTGACACAGTCCCGCACAAAAGATTAATAAAAAAAAAATTAGCCAGCTGAGGAGTGGGTCCCAGGGTGGTAGCCTGGGTAAAACACTGGCTGGACAACAGGACACAGTGGGTAATAGTAAATGAAGTACTCAGTGAAGAAAGGAGGGTTACTAGTGGGGTACCGCAGGGTTCAGTACTGGGGCCGGTCCTTTTTAATGTCTTTATAAGTGACATTGCAGAGGGTCTGGAAGGGAAATTATGTACTCTTTGCAGATCACACAAAGATCTGCAACAGGGTTGATACGCAAGGTGGGGTGGAAAGGATGAAAAGGGACTTGGCAAGGTTGGAGGAATGGTCAAATGTATGGCAGCTTAGATTCAACGCACAGAAGTGCAAAGTAATGCACCTGGGAAACAAAAATGCAGGGGAAGAGTACACAATGGGGGGTGAGATACTGACAACAACAAAGATGGAAAGGGACCTAGGGGTAGTCATATCAGATGACCTAAAGGTGGGCCAGCAATGTGAGAAGGTAGTAAGAAGGGCTGGGGGGATACTGGGATGCATAGGGAGAGGTATCACCAGTAGAAAACAGGAAGTTGTTGGCCCTCTCTACAGACAGTTGGTAAGACCACATCTGGAGTACTGTGTACAGTTCAGGAGACACCATCTCCGAAAAGACAGACAGGGTGGAGGCTATCCAGAGGAGGGCAACCAAAATGGTGCAGGGTCTGCACCAGAAGACATAAAAAGAAAGACTAAAGCAGCTTAAGACGTATAGCCTCAAGGAAAGGAGGGAGAGGGGGGACATCATAGAAACTTTCAAATACCTCAAGGGAATCAACAAAGTCCAAGAGGGTAGCATCTTCCAGAAAAAGATGTGCAAGAATAAGGGGGCACAATCTGAAGATAGAGGGCGGGACGGCTCAGAGGTAATGTGAGGAGGTATTTCTTCACAGAGAGGGTCATGGATGCATGGGACAGCCTTCCTGAGGATGTTGTAGAGTCAAAAACAGTGAGGGAATTCAAGAATGCATGGGACAGACATAAGGCAATTCTATTGGGGGGTAGGAGAAGTAGGCTGTTGGTTAACTAGGATCTGCAGCTTATCCATTAGGTAGGGAAATGGGCAGACTAGGTGGGCCAAGCGGTCCTCATCTGCCGTCAAATTCTACATTTCTATGTTTCATATCAAAAATGTAGGATCCAGTACTGTAGCCCATAAAGTGCAAGTCCAGTCCATATTGAAAGTGTAGGACCAAGTACTGAGGCCCACAAGGTGTCATGCCAATCCATACTGGAAATGTTGAGCTCAGTGGTGCAGCCAAGAAGGTGTCAGTCCAGTCCACTTCAGACATGCAGGGTCCTGCACTGTAGTCCACAAGGTGCTATGCCATTCCATATCAGAAACACGGGGCCCAAGACAGTATTTTTATTTTATTTATTTTATTTTTTATTTGTGGTAGCCCACAAGGTTTCAGGTCAGTCTATACAGGAAATGTTGGACCCAGTACCGCAGCCCACAAGGGGTCATGCCTCTCCATAACAGAAATGTAGAGTCCATCATCACAGCATACTGTCAGGGCAGTCTGAGTTTGTAATGTGGAGATGAAGTCAAGGAAGCTCCCAACCTGCATAGAAACTGCAAGGGGACAGAGCAAAGCAAAAAAAAAAAACCTCATCCTCTGTGTTTAGTCAAGGTTACTGGGTCTGGTATGGGGCTCAAACAGCCACTTGTGGCTGACCAGCGGCCCAAGCAGTAACATTCCTAACCACATCTGCAATGTCTTGGCCTGACCCATGGCTCAAGCAGCAACATTCAACCGACTGCATCTGTAATCTCTCAGACTGACCCCTGGCTCAAGCAGAGATGCTCCTGCTGACCAAGGATGATGGCTGGGACTGACCTATGGTTGGAACAGCAACGTTCGTACCTATGTCAGTGTTGTCTATGGCTGGCCCATGACTGAAATAGTATCCAGGTCTGCAGTAAGAGTCAGAGTGAACAATCCGAATCTTTGGGGAGAGGTGGAATGACTAATTTGTCACTACCCCATAATGACTTGTGGGGGGTGGGGAGCACAGCCACAATTGAGAAATGGTTTCACAAGGTGTTGGGTGGGGGTGTGTGCTTGAAATACCAAACAGTCACAGTTCACTGTATGATGCATGACTTATGGAGTTATGGAGGATAGAAAAGGAGAAGAAGCCCAGAGCAAATGCCCTGGCCCTTGCCTCAGGGCATTTGATTTGGGCTTTTCTTTTGAAGTTTTTCCTCTTCTCTGCTATAGGCTCCCCATGACTCAAACAAGCAAGACCCTCCTAAGGCTGGCTGGCTCCCTCCCCCCCTCTGGGCTGACATACAGATATGGCGCACTGATGAGTCCTAACAAGGACGAAACACATGTCTCTGTCTGCTGTTCTCAGCCTTTGTCGGTTGCACTGTGAGGCCTTTAGGCACCATGCAATTCTGCTTAAAGTTGAGACAGTCCAATTTCCTTCATGGGGACTTGCACATGCTTCCCATGATGCTTTGCATTATTGGGGTATGTGCAATTTTGTTTTTCTTTAAAATTATGGAGGACGGGGCCTTTAACAGGATAGAAAACTGCTTTGAACCCTCCTAACTACACTTTGTGGGCTGCCAAGTTTTCAAACACGAGTTCCAACTGAATAACTGAATGCTCACCTGTCACAGGCCAACCCCAGAGCGATGTATCCAGCAATCCAGCCAATCATGTAACTGACCAGTTCCAACGGAACCTTCCACGAATTCTGGCACACCAGGTCCCACTGAAAACAAACACGCACAAAAAAAAAAAAAAACAGTTTATGTGAAAGGTGCTACGTAAAACCAAATTCCTTTCATTTATGCATCAAGAAGACAAGAAATATTATTTTACAACCCCTCCTTTTCATTCCCCCCCCCCCCCGGTAAACATCCCAACAATGGGGATGTCAGGCTTAACCCTTCATCCAGCTGGAAGAGTGTGTGAATGGCAGATTTCACACAGACAATGCTATCCCTTGCTCAGACAGCGGGGGCAGGGGAATGCCAGATGGGCTGTACCTTCTCTCTATAGGATCAGAGTGCCTTGCCTCAGAAAGAAGTCTGCAGGCCCCCATCTGGCCAAAGCAGTGGATTCCCGGAGTGGATTATTACGAAACCCATTAAGAAAACAAGATACCATGGTTCAAAGGCTGTATTAAAGGAAAAAAAATGCATGTATTAAACAAAAAACTCCCTGCAGACTAACCTTCTGGTTTTCCACTGTTTATTATCCAATAAATCAGTAGCATACAAATCACCGAAAAGGGCAGTCCAATAGTGCAGTTGGTAGTGTTTTCCACTCCTAAGCTGGAAACCCACATCTGGGAGTGGACTTGGGAGCTGGATGGGGCAGTCAGGAGGGGCTGAAACGATGCTATTGCATGGCAGCTCTTTCCACCAAGAATGGAGGGCGCAGAATTCCACAGCTGCAGCAACCCCTATAGTGGGCCAAGGAGCATGTCTCCTCAATAGGACATCACTGCATGCCAGCAGGTCTGTCTGGGAAATGCCCAATGCTGAGCAGGAGGTGGGTTCAGCAGCACGAGGTAAAGGAGTAAACAAAAAAACTCCACCTCCCCTGAGCTGTCTGTATAATCGTTCAGTCACTCTTAGAGTGGATTATTTCACTTATAACACTCCAAAAAAGTTACTTGGCCCAGTGGGTCGGCTGCAGCACTACTGATCACAATGCCGGCAACTCAGGTTTGGAAGCGGACTTGGGTTGCCAGGAGTCAGCTGAGGGAGAGGGGAGGGACTGCTCTATTTTCTTCGGGAGGGTTTGCTACTCCACTGTCAACTGCCACCAGGTGGAGGCCTGGTGGTAGTGCAGGCTGGAAGATGAGAACAGGGAGCAGCTGCTGGTTTGACACAGCTCACGTGTGCCTCCACACGGCATGCAATGATGTCCATGCCACAGGACAGGCGGGGATGGAGCATAAAATAGGCTAAATAGGCTTAATGAAACCCTGCCTGCCACCCATCAGCACATGCTGCCATCAGAGGACACCAGGCACAATGTATGGACATGTGTCTCAAGGGGGAGGGGACACACCCCCCCCCGGACCTGCTATTGGGGAGGTGGCACAATCTTTGGAGGACTGCCTGGGTTGCACAAGTCCTGGGAGAGGTAGGTTGCCGGGACAGAGCTGATAGCCATCAAAAACCTTTATGGGGAAAAAAAAATCTCAAAAAGGTCAAAAGTGTTAAGGGCTTTCAATGTATGGATCCGCTACTGACAATGTGTTTACCAGGATCAGAACTCTCTGTAACAGTGCATGCTTCTGGAAGTTCATCTAAAGACACGTTCTTGCAGTCTTTACTGCACCCCGAATTAGCTACAGTACCACTGGACTCTAGGGTAACAGTTTATGAGGGTGTGTGTATGTATGTGTGTGTGTGTGTGTGTGTGTGTGTGTGTGTGTGTGTGTATATAAACTGCAACATTTTCTGATGCCTGCAGTTTTGACCAATATTACTGATCGACCCAACAGCGACTTGGTGTTACGCAAATCTTACGATCAAGTCCTCCAGCGTCCTTGCAGAAGGACATCACTGAGCCAAAGAGCCTTCTCATGGCATACAAACCTGGAACTCAATACCAAATGGCATCCAGGATTAGACTATATTATTAAAGTTCAATATAAGCAGCCTTTATTAATATCTGAACAGCCTAACTTTTACTGAACCTTTACTGTACGTGTGTCAATGTTCTGTGCAGCATTTTTCTTCCCACAAAAGACATTTGCAAATGGGTAAGTACTGTCCACCACGTCTCCCCCGATTAATAATTCAAATAAAAACATACATAAGCACTGCCAGGTCTGCTGTTGCTTGCTGGCACATACTGTATAGAGTGCGCAATTCAAGTACAGTATAGCCATGAGATGGTCGTGGACATACCTCTCAACCTCCTGCCTCATGAATCAGGGACAAGACTTAAAAAAGTCAGGGACAAAGGACCAAAATCAGGGACACCTATTCAAAATTGTTTATATCCACTCAGGAAGCTAGTAGAATAATGGGCTTATTGTAAAATGTATTTTCTAAGGAAGAACAAGTCTGTAACTTTAATGTTTGACATTATTTTTTTCTTACAAACCCCACTGTCTGGTTATGGAAACACAATTTTTTAGAAGGGACAGAGTAAAATTTTGAGGCAAAATCAGGGACATCCCTGAAAATCAGGGACGGTTGAGAGGTATGATCGTGGAGGCTCTCTAACAATTGAGCGCTGGCTTTGACTACGAGATCCCCCCCCCTCAAAATATTGAAAATATTAAGTAAGCTGAACCCCTTGTTGGTTTCTCACTTTCTCTCCATCTCCAACTCAGTTGTTTGGAAAACATCTGCATACAGGATCAGGGCTGCACCTTCGGTAGTAAACGTGCTGGGCTGCCAGCTTCACAGAGGAAAAAAAAACACTATCTTTTTCCTTCCTTTACTCTTCTGGACTACCTCAGCTTGTCTTACTCCAGGTTAGTTAGATTTTTTTTTTTTATATATATAAAAGTGCACATTTCCAAAGACTCTGGGTGCTGTACAACAAAACAAACAATATAATAATATACAGTAATATACAACTATATATGATTAGCAGTTCAACTGAGAGCAACATTAAAATTCATCTATCTATCATTAAAACAGACCACTAGTCAGTCAGTAAAAGCCTGCTGGAACAGATACATTTTTAACCCCTTTTTAAAGGCTTCCACCCAAGGGCCTCCCTCACATAAGCTGGAAATTAATTCCGCAGGGTAGGTGCAGCCACTGAGAACGCCCTGTCCCCCGAATGTCGCAACCTTGCCCTGGAAACTCTAAGGAGGGCCCCCCCCCCGGCAGAACGGAGTGCCCGGGGCGGACAGTAGGGGACAAGGAGATCTTGCAGACTGACAGGTCCCTGATCGTGCATGGTCTTGTAGGTCAAAAAGCCCTACCTTGAAGACAATCCTCCACCTGACCAGCAGCCAATGCAGTCCGCGGAGAACCGGCGTGATATGTTCACACCTTCTCACCCCCGACGATAACCTTGCCGTTGCATTCTGTACTGGCTGCAGCTGCAAAGGTTGCCAGCAGATAACCCTAGGTACAGGGCATTGCAATAGTCCAGCCTGAAAGTGATGAAAGCACGCACCAGTATGGTCAGGTCCTCAGCTGAGATCAGGGCTTGGATTCGGGTGATATTCCTCAGATGGTAGAATCCACTCTTGACCACGGCAGACACCTACGTATCAAGCGTCAGGCCATCATCCAGTATCACAACCAAATATTTCACCTGTCCAGACAGGGCAAGGGGAATGCCCCCCAATACTAGGCCAGGGGGAGACCCCACACTCCCTCCTCCGCCCCAATGACCTGGAGCCACCACCAGTACCACTGTCTTGTCTGGATTTAGCTTAAGCCAGTTTTGAGTCATCCAAGACTGGATCTCCTCGAGGCAGGTGTTAAATACAGAGGCTGACACCTGGGTATCAGGTGCACAGGAAAAGTACAGCTGGGTATCATCTGCATAACAGTGAAAACCCAGCCCATACCACCTGATAATGTCCCCCAATGGCAGCAGGAACAACAAGGGCGACAAGACCGAGCCTTGTGGAACCCCACAGTACAAGAGGCTTTGGGTTAGATGAGGCTAACCCCATCATCACCCTTTGCACTCTGCCCATCAGGTATGACCCGAACCAGTTGATGACATTACCAGGCAGGCCACACCAGAGCTGGAGACATTCAAGCAGCAGCTCATGGTCCACAGTGTCAAATAGCTGCAGAGAGGACTAGGAGGACCAAGATGGCACTCTCTCCTATCCCTCGCCATCAGGAGATCATTAAGCACCCTCACTAGGGCAGTCTCCGTACCATGCTCCACACGGAACACAGACTGGAAAGGCTCATAGGTGGAGGAAGGGGCAAGATGCCTCTCAAGCTGAATGGCCACCGCCTTCTCAATAACCTTCCCTAAAAATGGGAGGTTTGAGATCGGTCTGTAGTTGCTGAGGCAGTCCAGGTCCAAAGAGGGTTTTTCTTCAAAGGGGGTCTAACCAAGGCCTCTTTCAAGGCCAATGAGAAGACCACTCCTCAAGGAACTCCAGACGACCTCAGCAACCACAGGTCCAATTAGGTCCAAACACCCAACCAAAAGTCGGGTCAGGCCTGGGTCTAGATCACACTGTGTTGGCCACAGCTTCGAGACCATCTCAATCAGCCAGCCTGGTGGCGTGAGAGCTGAGGTGCTGGACAACCGCACCTCATGCTACGCCAGCGACCCAGGTTCGGGAACCAGTCCGGCACTGGGGTCAGTGGGGAGGGAGTAGGACTGAGCATCCAAGGGACTGCACTCCTCTCCCTGGGGTGGGATCTGGGGACTCCCTGATGCAGTAATGACCCCCGGTGGAGACTGGGGGTTTCACCTGCTGGGGTTCTGACGGGGACGTGCGTGGCGAGCATCTCACGGGGCTCTGCCTGCATTGTTACGCCATTGCATGCTCGTGCATGTAGGGGGAAACAAGGAAAAAAGTCTTCTCACCATCGGTGAGATGACGATGGCCCTGGTGGATCTGCCCACATCCCAAATGTCGGCTCAGACGCACCCAGGATCTCCCTCCGGAGCCACCCGATGACATGCAGGTAGGCACCTCACACTTAGGAGCTCGCCGCCAAGGGAGGGCGGCAATCAGCCCCACAGATGGTACCGGGGGTCAGGCCTGCCTGTAGTCATTTGTGGGGGAGTCAGGGGAGAAGCGGGGGGCTCAGGCTGGGAGTAGGGTGAACTCCGAGTGGGTACTCCTAAAGGATGCCCCGGGGTGAAGGAGAATAAATAGAGTTAAAAAAAAAAAAAAATCTCAATCACCTCCTCAAACTCATCCCAGACAGGAGGAGTGTTTTGGCACAACTCAGGCCGGGCTCTGCATCCCTTTCGAGAAGCACTTGAGGAGACCTCATCCCTGACAGAGGACACTGTCAGCAAAGAACACAGCCAGCTCTTCGCACCTAGTGCTAGAACCCATCCCCTCTACACAGAGACAGGCAGGGTATAAAAGCCCATCTACCATGCGGAAGAGCTGAGCCAGCCTGTTCCTCACTGCAGCAGTCTCCCTAGACAAAGTTAGCCTTCTTATGGGCGATTGTCCCCGGATAGTCAGCATAATGGGACTTCAGGGCCAATTTGTCCTCCAGCAGGTTGGATCTCCTCCAATGCCTCTCTAACCTCTGCCCCTTTGTCTTTAAACCCTGGAAATCCTAATCAAACCAGGGAGGTCTCCAGTGGGTAGACAAGGGGTGGGCACGAATGGGTGCGATGGAGTCGAAGGCCACAGTGACAGCCCTATTATAGGCTGCCACCGCTTCCTCCATCCCAACCACACAAGCTGCCCCAGCACCCGATAGGTCAAGCATCACCAACAGTCCCCTAGAGGAAACTCCTCCTAATGGGCGGTACCAGACCATCTCCATAGGGGCAGGACCAGCTGGGGGCCTCTGAACATGAACCCCATGGTGTTATGATCCAACCAGATCACTGGATCTACTCTGAGGTTGTTTATTTGCAATCCTAAAGAAAAGACCAAATCCAGAGTGTGGTCACCCAAGTGCATTACTGTTACATTCTGTAGTAGGCCCAGGGCCCCCATGCTCCCCAGGAGATCGTTCCCAAAACTCGAGAGCCTGCCATCGACCCAGGCATTGAAGTACCCCAGGATCAACCACCTGGGAGACTCCAACACCAGGCCGGCGACAAGCTCTTCGATCTCTTGTAAAAAGTCCCCTCCCCATCAACACCAGGGGTACAATACCTAGTGTTCCTGGCCTCCACGTGCATGACCTTGCATATTTTATTCTATATAGCTTTTTCTCCCTTCCACCAGTGTGTCGCTGTTCTCTGGCCAGAACAACCACCCAGCCTCATCATTCCACTAGCCCACCACTATCTCCTTCCATGCTCCTCCAACATCATGGGACTCAAGAAGCCCCCCAACCCCAGCAAGGGTGCACGGTGTGAAGCAGAAGTGCATCCTGGTCGTTCAGATGGGCCAGCGGTTTCTTCTCACAGTTCTGTCCCTTCTCTCCTTCTGCCCGCTAAAAGGTGCCATGGAAAGTCTTCATGGGAGGAGGAGAAAGCTCTCTAGCCTGCCACAAGAGTTGCTGCACTGCCAAAAGGCACACTCCCCTTCAGAGGCTGAAAAGCGCTACCATCCACATCACTGTCTCCCCAGCCCAAACACCCACGCCACACAACCAGTCTGTTACCAAATTCAGCTGGCCAGCACAACGCACTGCTGCCAGGCCAAAAGGCAGGCCCCCTTCTTATTTTCTGCATGTAGATTCCTCTTTTACTTTATAACAGGGGTCGAAACTGGCACTGGCCCACAAGCCAAATGCTGGTAGAGTTTGTAGCAGGGTAGTAAGATATTCCTTTAATTAGCCCTGCAGGCATCTACTGAAGGAGGTAACATTTCAATAAGTAAACCAGCTAGGCCAGTGGAAATATCTGTGGGGCTAGTGGATTTTCCCCGTCACTAGCTCGGTTGACTAGTGGCTGCAAAACTTAATTTTGACCCTGTATAACTATGCATGCTAAACAGTTTCTCTGCCCCTTGGGTTTTATCTGCTTTAAAGAAACACAGAACTTTACATGCAAATACAGACCACAGATCCATCAAGTCTTTGGCGACTTTTCTTCCCCTGATATCATAAAGCTCTACTTGTGACAGTCTGTTGCCAAATCAACAAACAAGTTTTCCGCCACAGGTGCATAACACAAAGAACCCTTCTAAAAAGCAAAGTCCATTACATCTTAATCCAAGACTAAAAATACTCAATTTAAATATGTAAGTTAGTTTCATTAAAAGCCTTTTGTGGGCATTACCCACTGACCTCTGTAAGTGGTGTAGCTCTGCAGGCTGCTAACCTAGGTGCTCACTGGGCAGCACAGACCAGGCTGAATGTCCATCTCAAATGCCTCCTGCCTCTATGAGGGTCACTGACTCCTGCTGTTAAATGAATGCCCCTTGCTGTCCCAGGTCAGCAATATGTGGCTCCAGACCAGGTGGGGGGGGGTACTGGTGTGTGATACAGAGAGCAGATATTGTAAACTGTGCATCCTTCATATGCTCAGTCTAATGCACAGGGTCAGAGTGTATTGCTAGATCTTGTTCTGACTGACCAGAAAGATAGTACAGTTACGTAAGAACTTACTGTAACAGTAGATCTTCGAGAACAGCTCTTGCAGCAGGTTACACCATTAGGACTGAAGCCGGCAGGCACCAGGACCCCACAGAAATGTTCTAGCTAGCAGTATACAGCAGGGACCGCCTCCAACGTCGGTCCCACCCCCGACGTCAGGAGTAGTGCATAAGGAGGCAGTCCCCCAGAATCCCCAGTTCTCCTGCCGGAGACTCCCGGCCGCTGGATGACATCAGAAGAGGAGACTGAGGATCCGCAATCAGAAAGAGGCTATAAATGCCTTGCCCTAGGAGAAGAATGTTGGAACCAGAATCTACCTCCAGCGGGGATGGTGGGAGGGAAAGTGCCTACTGCAAGAACTGTTCTCAAAGATCTGTTACTGTAAGTTCTTACGTAACTGTACTATCTTACTTCAAGAAACAGCTCTTGCAGCAGGTTACACCATTAGGATTGATTCCCAAGCAATTCTGGAAATCCCACACCATTGGGAGGAGGGATGGTAGAAATCCTTGAATGACATCAAGCCTAGGACAGAAGTCCCTGAAGGACTGCTAGACAAAACTCTGCTCTTCGCCTCGATACAATGTCCAGGCTGTAATGCCTGATGAAAGTGTGTACGGAGCTCCAAGTAGCTGCAGCACAAATAGCTGAGGTGGATACGTTCTTTAAAGCCACAAATAAGGTAGCCACCCCTCTGGTGGAATGACCCTTAACCGCGCCCGGTAAGGGTTTGTTGCGCTTCTGGTAACAAAAACGCAATACACTGGATGAGCCACCTGGATAGCAACTGTTTTGAAACAGGAACTTCCATCATCCTATGGACAAAGGAGACAAAAAGTTGGTCCAGTTTTCGGCGGTGTTTGGTTCTGGTCAGGTAGTATCTGAGACACCTATGCACATCTAAAGTGTGCAGAAGGACTTCTCCTCTTAGGGAAATACACTGGTAGATCGATATCATGATTAAGGGTGAGAGCTGAGACCACCTTAGGCAGAAATTTAGGATTAGTCCGTAGGGATATCCTATCTTGGTGGAAAACCAAATAAGGCTCTTTGCACATAAGTGCATGGAGTTCAGAAATTCTTCTGGCCAAGGTGACAGCAACTAAAAACAGCGTCTTCCAAGAGAGAAGACGTAGCTCGCAATCCACGACTGGTTCAAAGGGTGGCAGCATAAGCTGCTCCAGGACAACGGGTAGATCCCATGGTGGAATCGGATCCTTAAATCGGGGGCCTAAGGTGGAGGACACCCCTCAGAAAGGCACGTGTCATGTCCAATTGCGCTATAGTGCTTTGGCCTATAGGGACGTGATAGGCTGAAATGGCACAGAGGTATACCTTAATCGAGGAGTAAGCCATGCCTGACTGGAAAAGGGACAGTAAGTAGTCCAAAACCAACTTCTCAGGACAATCCAAGGGCAAAAGCCACGCGCTTGAACACATAAACAAAACACGCACCACTTCACGGCGTAGGTCTCATGGGTAGCTGGTTTCCTAGCAGCAGCAAGAATGTCTGCTACCTCTTGCGAGACCCCGTGTCGCATTATGGCTATGTCTCTAGGAGCCAAGCGTGCAGGTTCAGGGAATGTAGGTCCGGGTGGACCAAGGAACCCGCCTCCTCAGACAGCAAGTGGGAGCCGATTGGCAGCTGCACTGGAGGTTCCCGAGACAGCTGATGCAAAAGAGGGAACCAGATCTGCCTGGGCCAAAACAGCACGATAACTATCAGCATCACTTGCTCTCTGCGAAATTTCATAAGAACCCTCTGGATCAATGGAAAAGGGGGAAAGGCATAGAGGAATCTGCCTGCCCAGGAGAGGGACAACGCGTCATGCCAGAAAACACCAGGCCCTGGATCTTGCGAGCAAAAATTGGGCAGTTTTGCATTGGATGGGGACGCGAAAAGGTCTAATTCTGGAGTACCCCATCTGCAAAACAGATCATCTGCTCCTTCTGAAGTAGTTCCTATTCGTGGACTCTGGCCCGAGAGCGGCTCAGGCCGTCTGCGATGACATTGTCCACTCCTGGAACATGAACGGCAACGAGGTTTGTGCCATGCTGCAAGACCCAATCCCACACCCTCATGGCCTCCCTGCAAAGCAGGTAGGAATGGGTGCCTCCTTGTTTGTTGAGGTAGTACATCACCATGGAATTGTCTGTTTGTAACAGAAGTGTACCCGGTGGGATCTCCGACTAAAAGGCCTGCAGGGCGTAAAGAACTGTCCTCATTTCCAGGATATTTATGTGGAGATGAGTCTCTTGGTCTGTCCACAGGCCCTGAGACCAAACACCGTCGAGGTGTGCTCCCCAACCGAGCTCTGAGGCATCCGTGAAGAGTGACACAGTCAGAGACAGCAAAATGAAGGGGACTCCTGCCGAAAGATTCCTCGAATCTAGCCACCATTGCCAATCTCAGACTACGGCCTTCGTGATCCGGACTGGATGCTGCAAATGGTCTTTCTTTTGATCCCATTGGACCCTTAACATCCACTGGGTTACCCGCATGTGGAGACGGGCTGGTGAGACTGTTGTAATGGCCACAGCCATGTGTCCGAGCAGGCGAAGGACCAGTCTGGCAGGAACGGTCTTCTTCGCCAAAATGTCCCTGATGCGGGATCTGATGTGTTCCGCTCTGTCCGGGGAGAGAAAAGCATTCCCCTGGATGGTGTTCAGAACTGCACCAATGAATTGCAGGGTCTGGGATGGAACCAGGCATGACTTCTCGTGATTGATGATGATGCCCAATGTCTAACAGAGACTGAGTGCAGTAAATAGCGGATATCAGGGCCTCCCGGGAGGGCACCATGAGAAGCCAGTCGTCCAGGTATGGGAACACGTAGTGGCTTTGTCTCCTCAGAGATGCCGCTACGACCGCCATGCACTTCATAAACACCTGAGGTCCCAATGACAGTCCGAAGGGAAGGGCTCGGAACTGATAATGGTGGCCCTGAAACTCTAAGCGCAGAAACTTCCTGTGCGCTTGGGCAATAGGTATATGCAGGTAGGCGTCCTGCATGTCCAGGGACGCTTGGAAGGCATCCTGCTTGAGCATGGGAATCAGACCTGGGAGGGTCACTAAGCGGAAGCATTTGTACAGGACCGAGATGTTGAGGTCGCTGAGGTCCAGGATAGGACGAAGGTCCCCTGTTTTCTTTGGAACCAGAATGAAGTGAGAATAATATCCTAGACCCCTCTGGTTCCGTGGTACGTACTCTATAGCTTCTTTTTCCAGAAGCACGAGCACCTCCTGCTGTATGAGCAGGGCATGCTGACCCAAGTAACGGGAGAGCAGGGGAGGTCTTGCAGGTGGGTGGTCGAAAAACTCTATGAAATGGCCTTTCTTGACCAATTGAAGAACCCACCTGTTGGTGGTGATCGACTGCCACCCTGAAAAGTGGTGAGCAATGCGACCCCTGACCTTTTGTGCCCATTGATCCAGAGGAGGGGTGAGGGCCAAGAAGGAGTCATGCTGTGGCAGCACTGGTCCCTGCAGGCTGGGCCGGTTTCGTGTAACATTGGCCGCTGCCTGGGGATGACTTGGCCTGGGCTTTGCGCTGAAAAGTGCCCCTTTGATGCTGGTCAGAACGTGGTTGCTGCCTCTGTTGCCGGCTGCGAAAACTGCTCTGGTTTCTGCGAAAGGAACCAGGCCTGGATCTGTACATGGCCTGTACAGATCAAACTGCCTTCCCCACGTCCTGGAGTTTGGTGACGACCTTCTCCGAGGACTCATCAAAGAGTACTTGGCTGTTATATGGGACATCAAGAATGTTCTTCTGTACGTCTGGGGTGAAGCCGGAGACACAGAGCCAAGAGTGTCTCCGGAGACAAACGCCTGAAGCTGCAGCTCTGGCAGATGAGTCCGCAGAATCGTATGCGGCTCTAAGCACTTGGGTACCTACATCTGACCCTGTGCGGAGACTGAGGAGCTCCACCTTCTGATCGCCATCTGGAAGCTTATCGACCAGGTCCTGGCCCTGTTCCCAAAGGGCGTTCTGAAACTGTACCATGTGGGTGAGGTAGTTCAGGGACCTGATGGTGCATGTAGCAGCTGCGTACGTATGTCTCCCCAGGGCATCCAGTTGCTTGGATTCCTGGTCCGGTGGCTGTGTGCTCATATGTTGTGGTCTTTGAGACCGGTCATGCGAGGCCGTGACGATCAGGGAGTCTGCCAGAGGTTGCTGGGCCAAGTACTGGTCCTCTCTCAGGGCCTTGTACAGGTGGTCAGCCTTCTTCGGCACTGCGGGACTGGAGTGTGGACGCTTCTGCAGAAGGTAGCAGGCAAGATGTTGTCATTCGGGGTCAAGGTTTTCAGCATCCCACCCCATGTTGTCCTGGATGTGCCTCATGATCTCAGCAAAAGAGGGATCATCCGGAGGAGACCTGGGGAGGTCATGTGGGTCCGGAGAGGAGATGCTGGGTGGAGAAGACGATCTGGAGTCCTCCCCGACAGAGTGTACCGACGCCGTCTGGGTCGCTTGAGACTGGGAGACCCTGATGGAGATCTTGAGGGAGGCCTTCTCCTGTCTTTGAATCTGCCCCTAGGAGGTGGAGTCTGCTCCTTGGGGGTTGGTGGTCATCCTGCTGGCCCGTAGGTGGAGGAGGGGACATAGGAGGCGAAGGAGTAGGAGGAGGAGGAGTAGTAGGAGGAGAAGGTTTAACAGGGACCACATCCTTTCAGACGGTGTCCCACCAAAAAGTAAAGAGCTCCTTTACTTCTTCAATATTCATGCCTGACGACGGGCCTGGCACCAGTGGTCTGTCACCAGGGTCAGGCATCGGGTTCCCGTGTGTCTCCAGGTTTGGGGAAGATTCCCGCAGGAGCCCGGCATCCTCGGTGTCACCTGCCTGGTCTTCGGGCAGTGTGGCACCCTCCTCAGTCGATTCCCTGTGACCGGCGTCCGCCAGTGACGGGGAAGGCGGTCTTCCACTCCGGAGAGTACAAGGCCGACGTCGGTCTCCTGGCCGACTCCTTCGGATCCAGCGAACGCCCGACCAGTGACTGGTACTAGCTGGTGTCGTCGGTTCCTGCGAGCGCCTGGCCGACTTCGGGTGCTTGGCTGACGTCAGGTCTGACAACCGCTTCAGGGACGTCAGGTCCTTGGTCTTTCTAGGAGCTGGAACAGGACCTCTGGGAGGTTGGGAGACCGACCTGGAGTCGGTGTCCCAATGTCGGGTGGAAGATGATGATTTACGGCGCTTGGAAGAGGCCTTGGATGGAGTGGAGGAAGCCGAGGGCCTCAAAGTCTTAATGGGCTGGAGCGATGAAGAGCTGCTTGAAGCCCTGACCTTAACTGGGCTCACTGAGCCCTGAGGGAGAGTGGGCCGATTGCAGGAGTTTGGCCTGCGGGAGTCAGAGGCCCAGTTCGGGGATCTGGACCTTACTTTCTCCCGGTGCTTGTCCCAGTGCTTATGGGTCTTCAAGGACGATTCTTCCCTGGAGGAAGGTTCTTGGTCCATCATTTTTAATTTGTCTTCAAGAAGATATGCCTGGAGTGCCTTCTGACGGTGGATCCTGGTGTGGCTATTGGACCCTTGGCAAAAGGTGCAGGCCTTGCTCTCGTGGTCTGGTCCTAGGCACCGCATGTAGGAGAAGTGAGGATCCTTGAAAGGGATCTGTTTGCTGCAGGCACACTTTGAAAGGTGACCCTCAAGCGAAGGAGTTGGAGAGGACATCAGTTAGAAAACGCAGAAGTTCTGTAGTCGTCGTGCGCTAGGTAGAGACCAAGAGGCCGATGCTGGCGAGTCGATGGTGGGAAAGAACTGGGGATTCTGGGGACTGCCTACTTATGTACTACGCTGACATCGGCGCGGACCGGCCTTGAGGCGGTCCCCACTGTACTGCTAGCTAGAAAATTTCCATGGGGTCCTGGTGCCTGCCGGCTTCAGTCCTAATGGTGTAACCTGCTGCAGGAGCCGTTTCTCAAAGTAAGATCTCATATTTCAGATCATGCCCCAGTGTGGTAGGACACAAGGGGAAGAAATCAAGCAGAAACAACACAGGTACTCAGGAGGATGCCACTGTGTTCTCTCCACCCAGTTGCAGCGCCCAGATCTCTAGATACCCTTCTCATCTTTCTGCTCAGGAAAGTTTGGGCCAGCTCTCCTCACATACAGTCTCACTTGGGAGGGAAGGGGGGGATTTATGGGACAGTATATAACGGGATAAGCAGCAGGTATGGGAGGGCAGTAATGATCCCCCCGACAGCCGTGTGATCCAGGACTTGAAAAACAAACTGCAAAAGAATCTAACCCCCACCACCTAAGGTGGGAAAAATACAAAGTTTAAAAACTTGTCAGAAATGTGACTTTAGCTGTAAACCCAGATTCCTAGCCCTTACAAAAATGACAGTAACTCATTATGTCATAATCAGTACAACCCCACACCACCACCGCAAGGTGAAACCAGCAATTAATATGTCACCATCTAGTCAGGCTTTTCAATACCACTTGCAAATATAAAACAAGTTGGCAGTAAACTGTGAGCCTGTTTATCTCTTACTTTTGATCTTGCCGAATGCACCCAGGTTATTTTGTATTGGTTTACGCATTAACAGCTGATCAGGGCATTGCCCTACATGTAAAGATTCTTCTGTCTTCAGACTGCTGGGTCAAAACTTTCGGGACATATACACAAAAAAAAAGATTTTTCCCATAACCACAGACTGGTAGAAGAGCTTTGGGAATAGGGCCCTTAAGTCTTTCAGATGGAATGTTACATTTCCAACTTCAGTGTTCCGTCAAAATCTGGCCTTCTGCCTCAGGCTAAAATGGCATTTAACAGCACGTTTACAAGCATGGGAGAAAAACCACGTAACAGTAGATCTTCAACAGAATCTCTTCCATTGGGCCACACCTTTGGAACTGGAAGCCATCGGCATCAGGACCACTCGGAAACTTTTGCTAGCTGGGGGCCACTCATGATAACATACAACATCGGCACCTATAAAATGTGGGCGGCCCAGTTAGTCCTCAGTTCCCTCACTACAGGCAAGCTTGAAGGCCTCTTACCATGAGGAACCAGGAGATCAAATTGGTACCAGGCACACGAAAAGAAGCACGAGACTGGAACGATCTTATACATATGGCACTTACGGACACCTCCAGATAAGGCAGTGGACAAACTTAACAGCTTATACATCAGAAAGGGGAAAGGAGGGTGGAGGTGTCCCCTTTTTTAACTGGCTGGTTTCTGGTCTGATTCAGCATTAAGTCAGAAACCACTCAGAGTAGAAAATGTTGATTAGTAAGCAAGGCCACCCCATCCTTGTCAAAAATCAGGTAAGTGGGCTCACACAAGAGCACCCTGCACTTCAAAAATTATTTGGGAAGAAGTTCTAGCAACCAGAAAAAGAGCTTTCCAAAAACAGAAATGCATCCTGCAAGTTGCAGCAGGCTCAAATGGAGCCAAAGTCAATTTCTCAACAATTAAGGTCCCAAGGTGGAACTGGTTTACGAATCAGGGGACACGTGTAAAATACCCATAAGGAAGGTACGGAACACTTCTAGCTGTTCACCATGCGTCCATCAATAGGAGCATGGAAATCTGAAATGGCATCCAAGTACACCTTAATAGAGGAGTACTATAGGCTGGAGTTAAGACAGGAGGTAGGCCAGTACTGTATTGATGGGACATGTAAACAGTTCCACTTTTATTTTAGTGAAGTGTGTCTTGCTAAAGACTTTCTAGCCACCAGTAAGACCTCAACCACCTAGGGAGAAATCTCAAAATATGCAATGGCTCTGTCCTCTGGAGCCATGCGTGCAGATGTAAGGACTACAGGTCCGGATGAACCAGGAACTATTTGTTCCAACTCCGTCAGTCAGCTGATCCCAGAGTGTCCACTGTGGGATTTGCATATGAAGCTGAGCAAATGACACTGTCACTATGGCACCAGCCATCAGGCTCAGGAGATGTAACATCAACCTGGCAGAGACACAGTGGCTCCTGTGAAATAAGTGCACCCAAGCAATAAGGGTCCCTGCTCTGTTCAGAGGCAGGAAGGCGTATCCCTTCTATGTGTCCAGTACCGCCCAATGTACTGCAGGTATTGGCACAAAGCACAGACTTTGGCACACTCACTGTGACCTCCAAAGGCCTCGAACAGTCACCTCGTTCGGGAAAGGGTGTGAAAAAGAGCTAACATGGAAATGGCCTTCGGGAGCTAATCATCCAGATAAGGGAAGAACGAATGCCCTTCCCTGCAAAGAGCTGCGGCAACCACTGCTAAGCTTTGGTAAAGACCCGCAGTGCAAAGGATAACCCAAAGGGCAACACCTTGAACCGACAGTGATGGCCCTCCAGCATAAAGCACGGATATGGTCTGTGGCACTTCCTAATTTTAATGTGACGGTATGGATCTGTCATGTCTAGGAAACAAACCCAGTCCTCAGTTTGTAAGAGAGGACTCAGGGCTTACAGGGACACCAGTCTGAACATCTTGTATTCGATGTACAGACTGCAGTCTCTAAAGTCCAACACAAGACGTAGATCTCCTATCCATTTTGAGACTAGGAAGTATAGAACTTTTGTTCCTGTCTTGCGAAGGAACCGGTTTGATAGCACATTTTTGAAACAGAGTCTGAACTTCCTCCTTTAGAAGGGACAAGTGGCCCAGAGGACAAGAGGAAGGGGACAGAGGATGATCTAGAGGGGTTTCTATCAATTCCAGAGCATGCCCCTTTGCTATTAACTCCAGAAAAAAATAATCTGTAGCAACCCCACCCTCCACTGCTTTAGATGCAGGGAGATCCTTCCTCCAACACTCACCCCTGGAGGCACTGGCTTGGGGGGGGGGGGGAGACACCAGATGGAAGAGAAGAAGGCAGAACCAGGGGCAGCAGGACCAACAGAACGGTTTCCTTTGAGTGTTTTGGCATGGGTACCAGGGAGAGGGGGCCCAGAACAGGACCACCACCACTGACACAGCCTTGCTGACAGTATGTCCAGTTACCTTTGGATGCAGGCCTATGAAAATACCCCTATCACTTCTTCTGGTGGAAGTGAGGTACAGGGATTTAGCAGATCCTAAAATCATCTTAGAGGACTGAAATCCACAAAGTGCATCTTTAACATCACTTCCACACAATCTGGGGTCCCTAAAAATGAGCATTCAATACAGCCTGCTGCACATCAACAGCAAAACCAGCTACTCTGAGCCAGGCATAACACCCGAGGCAAATACCAGAGGCTGCAGCCCTGGAAGAGGCATCATACGAACAAAGAAGCCAGCAGAAGAAGGCCATTTGGTCTATCAAGTCTTCTCACATTGCTAGGTCCATAGCTTGAGCTAATGTCCCTGTCCTCCCTTCCCATTCCTCCCATCCTCCCTACCCATGATCCTTACCTTCCCCCATGCCTATCTCATCCTCTCAAAGCTTCCCACTGTCTTCAACGAGACGACCTCTTCCAGCAGCACATTCCAAGTCTCCACCACCCTCTCTGTGAAGAAGTGCTTCCTGACCTCCTTCCTAAACCTCCGACCCTCTAGGTTGAGACTGTGTTCCCTTGTGTTATGGTTGTCACTCAGCTTAAAGAGACTCCTTATCAACCTTATTTATCCATTTCAAGTACTTGAACATCCTAATTGTGTCCCCCCCCCTTCCTTTCTTCCAGGGAGTACATGTTCAGTGCCCGCAACCTCTCCTCGTATGCCTTACTCTGCTGACCAGCTGTCATCTTTGTAGCCCTCCTCTGGACTGCCCTTTTTGAGGTGTGGGCACCAGTATTGAACTCCATACTCTAGATGCGGCCTTACCAGTGACCTGTACAAAGGCAGCATAACCTCCTCTCTCCTACTTCTGATCCCCCTTGATATGCATTCCAGCATTTTGTTTGCCTTTGCTGCTGCTTTATTGCACTTTGTGGAGTGCTTTAGGTCACTAGTGATCATCACTCCCAGGTCCTTCTCCTCTGATGCAGATACTCGGACTCCACCCAGGCAATACTCTTTCCTGGGATTCCTGGCTCCAATATGCATAACTCTGCATTTCTTGGCATTGAAGCCAAGCTGCCAGATCCTGGACCACCTCCCTAGCTTTTCCAGATCTTCCTGTAGGTCCTATATCCCTTCAGCTGTGTCCAACTCTCCCAAACAGTTTGGTGTCATCCGCGAAGACACACATTTTGCCCTTAATGCCATCTTCAATGTCATTGATAAAGACAGTGAACAACACCGGACCCAGCACCGAGCCCTGCAGCACCCCACAGGTTACCTCTCTGGTGCCAGATAACGCTCCCCCACAACCACCCTCTGAGTTCTGTCCCTCAGCCAGTTTTCCACCCATCTGGCCATCTTTTCCCCCAACCCAGAGATCCAACTTCCTGATCAACCTTTTGCGTGGCACAGAGTCAAAGGCCTTGCTGAAATCAAGACAGAAGATGTCTACCGCTTGGCCCCTGTCTACTGTCTTAGTGACACAGTCAAAGAAGTCAATCAGATTTGTTTGACATGCTCTCCCCTCCATGAACACATGCTGCCTCTCACCCTGGAGACAGTTCTCCTCAAGATATTCCATCAAACTTTCCTTTAGCATCGTCTCCATGAGTTTGTCCACAATAGCACCATGCTTGACTCTAGTGAACTATTAAATAGGTCTGCCAGTGGCCCTGTCAGCTCTTCAGCCAGTTCCTTTAATACCTTTGGATGTACTCTGTCCGGGCCTGGTAATCTGTCCACCTTCAATGCCAGCAGTCCCTCCCTCACTCTAGCCTTCTCTATCACTACATCTGTGTTCCCCTTCCCCATGCTCCTCTTTTCCTCCTGAAGGCACTGGTCCATCCTTCTCCCCAGTGAAGACAGAACAGAAGCATTCATTTAGTATCTCTGCCTTTAACCCATTATCCTCCACCCACTCCATCCTTTTCTTAAGCCTAACAATCCAGACTTCTGGTCTGGTCAACTTCCTGTACGGCAGCTTAGCTTTTTAGCTCTGCTACAACCCGACCTAAATCCGCTGTAATCAAGTAAAAAGAAAACCCATCCTGTCGTACAAATGCAGAATAATGGATTACCTGATGCCGGCCAAACACAAAATGAAAGAAAATTGTTCAGGTGGGGCGAACAAACAGAAAACACTGACAGAGTTAGGCCCACGAGTGATGGTGCAGCTAACGATGGAAACGCAGAATGACGATGCGGAGAGGGCAAGCCAAGGAGAGGAGGATTATACGATAACATCTAAACTACTATGCTCTACCCTAAAGGAAATGAATGAAACTTTACTGCGCCTGGATAAAAATGCCTCAAGCCACAAACAAGATATACTGGACTTAGCACAGAGGACAACAAGTTTAGAGACTGTGATGTCAGATTATATCCACACGACAGATGCCCATAATACTACACTGTTCAACCTTCACCAGAGGGCAAATAAATTACAGCAAAAGCTGGAGGAACTCGAAAATAGAAACCACAGCAATAATATTCGAATCCATGGTTTACCGGAAGGTACAGAGTCCAAAAACATGATGGAATTCATGAGTTCTTTTTTTCACATGAGATCCTGAACCTCCCACAAGATAAAGAACTAAATATAATTTGAGCCCACAGATCCTTAATCCCTCACCCTAGGGACTTGAAGGCAAGACCACGCTCCATAGTGATAGCCTTTCTAGACTACAGGGTAAAAGAAGAGGTTTTAATGTTAGCCTGGGGGAAAAAGGAAATTCACTTTGGAGATGTCCGTTTGTACTTCGATCAGGACTATACCCCACAACTGTTAAATAAATGAAGGCAGGTCTTAGCATTTGTGAAGTTGTTGCAACAGAAGAACCATAAGGCTTTTGTGGAATACCCTGCCAGGCTAAAGATAATGACAGAGAAAGGCCCAATTCGTTTTCAAGAGCTAGAAGCAGCAGAGGAGTTTCTACATACTTTAGAAATCAGCATACCGCGTTTATCTGCAGAACAAAATCGGAGACAGCTACAAAATAGTAACTGGTCAGTTGTTGGCCCCAAAGGTAGAGGGAGAAGGGGGACACTTCCGCTCTGTGGAACAAGATTGGCACAAAGAGACACATGGACAGGAGCTCGGAACAATAGGGGGTTCGAGAGGAGCAGGGCGTTCTGACTTCGCAGCTGCAAGACGGGATGGAAGAGGAAGGAGGCACCTGAAATGGCAGTCGTTTTCTGGGGCTTGAGCATTCGGGACTTGGTGGTGGACTTGGTCTTTTACGACTGAAACGGCAAGTTGCTGATGAAGCTAAAAGGAACTCTTTTTTGTTTTCCTTTTTCTCTGAAACTGTTGCAGGTCAAATGTACCATTTGGGTTGACTGTATTCAAAAACTGAGAATGGTCTAACAAACGGATATATATTGGGAAGAGAATGGGAGGGGGAGCGACAGGTGTCGGGGGGGGCGCTGCTTGGGCCCTCGCCCCCAGGAGGCTGGTGACTGAAGCATGTTGGTGCAAGCAACTAGGGGCCAAATAATAACTTTGGGAGACAAACGTTACAGCAGGGAGTGATGTGCTCAGAGGGGTGTGAGTCTTAATCTATGACCACAATTCTAGCTCGGAGGTTCAGGGGCTAAATAGACCGTGCAGAGGCCTAAATACAAAAATAAAAACTAAAAAAAACATAAGGAATGGGCTGGTTTGCACTGAGGGCCTGACAGCTCTCGGGAGAACTGAAACCCACTGAACTAGAAACTAGGCTCAATTCTGCTACGGCCGGCCCATACGAAGAAGGCTCATTTGTATCATTGGTACACTCTCCCTAGCATGAATAAAGGAATGTAAAAGGTCTCTTTAGATGGCATGTGGATACTGGCCCCAGTTGCTGCGGCCTATCGTGCGGATGAACACGTGGCTTGCCCTGGGGGGGCACCCAGTGGTGTCAGTCAGGCGCTGTTCTGCTTTCCTAGCCCATACCCACATAAGGTGAAAGAGTATATGCAGCCTAAAACAGGTCGAAGGTTGTCTGCCAATGGGATAAGAAACCAAGCAATAACGGTTGTGTGTTGCGCTTTGCTTTTTTGCTTTTTTTTTTTTTTGAGCCCACCTACTGTGTTGACACTTCTTAAGTTGCTAAACTGTGGGGTTCTACCTTTCTAACACCTTCTCTTTTATTATCGTAGTTTATCGCAACAAGGTCAAGGGAGAGGCCTCCACCCCCCTCCCCTTGACAGTTTTGCGGAGCTGAGTAACCCAATAGGGCGGCTCCAGGTGAGGGCTTCTGGCACAGGACAAACGTACCTCACCTTACTCTCCACTTTCATTTAAGACCTACAGGAAGGAGGTGTGAGGGTAACCAGAGATTCTTTACCATGAATCTCCTACCTTGGAAGTCAACTATCTTTTGTTTAAAATGTTGCATAGAAGCCACGTTGGCTGATAATGTTAATGAAAATGTCAAAGGATTTAATTTTACTGTACCAGGTAACTCTTATCATCCTAATTGTACTAATGGTGCTCATATTAATGACTTTAGCCAGTTTGGAAGACAGCTTAATAAGGCACTCGGTTAATGGCTTTATGAAAGCCAGTCTGTATCTCATTTACAGGAGTGATGGCTGGGACGGGCTCGCTGTTCTGTTCTGTTCTTTTAATATGAATGGCCTCACCAACCCTGTTAAACGTAGCAAGGTTATGAGTTTTGTAAAGAAAACTACAGCTGACTATCTTTTTACAAGAGAAACACTTGTCAAAGCAAGAACATGCTAAACTGCTGAAATTCGTTTTCGGGGACATGGTGGCATCTTCATATAAAAAAGGTAGAAGGGGGACGGTGATTCTGGTACCAGCCAAAACTCATTTTGAAAAGATGGATACTTTGGCAGATAAGGAAGGTTGCTACGCTCTGATGAAAGGCAGATTGGGGGGAGTGATGGTTACTTTGGCCTCCGTGTATTTCTCACCGGGTTCTAGATATCAAGAATATAGGACCTTTTTGACCACCCTACTGAGTTGGGCCGAAGGCACCATAATATGTGGGGGGGGGGGGGATCTTAATTTGGCACTGAACCCTGCTCTAGATACCACTTCACAAATACCGAGAGCAATACATGGAACAGCGAGGAAGGTGCAGAAATTGGTGAGGGAACTGGGTTTCCAAGATATATGGAGGTATTTTAATGGGAAAGGGAGGAAAGTACAGTTACGTAAGAACTTACCGTAACAGTAGATCTTCGAGAGGAGCTCTTGCAGCAGGCTATCACAATTTGGACTATACCGCAGGCACTAGGACCACACGGAAAAACTTCTGCCAGCAATACCAGCTGGGGACCACCCCCGACGCCGGCCCCGCCCCGACGTCAATCAGGGTACAAGAGGGGGCGGACCCAGCTCCACCTCAGTTCTCCCACCAGTACCCAGCAGATGGCCTGACAAGAGAAGGAGATGAAGCCCATCCTAGAGAAGAGAAGAGAAGAAACCTGCACACTCCGAGGGGGAAGGTGGGAGGGAAATATGCCTGTGCAAGAGCTCCTCTCGAAGATCTACTGTTACAGTAAGTTCTACGTAACTGTACTATCTTATTTCAGATAGAGCTTGCAGCAGGCTATCGCCAATTAGGACCGAGTCCCAAGCAGTTCCCTAGCGAAGAGACAGTCGATCCCGGGAGGAGGAATATGCTGACTCCAGAGACCGTCAGGACAAGAGTCCTTGTAGAACCACCAGGCCGAAGCCAGCATGGCATCTGGAGACGATATCCAAGCTGTAATGCTTGACAAAGGTATGCACCGAATTCCAGGTCGCAGCTGCACAGATGTCTTGAATGGCGACATTCCACATCGTGGCAAAAGAAGCTGAAACACCCCTGGTGGAGTGACCCCTTACCGGACCCGGTAGGGGTTTGTGGTGATGCTCGTAACAGAATGAAACGCAATGGACTATCCATTTGGAGATAGTCTGCTTGGACACCGGCTGACCCATGCGTTGTGGCGTAAAGGCCACAAAGAGTTGCTCTGATTTACGGTGTTGAACCATTCTACTGAGGTAACACCTCAGGGACCTGTGGACATCCAATGTGTGAAGGAGAACCTCCTCTATTGGAGGGAGAAGGAAAATAAACAGGAAGATCAACCGACTGGTTGAGGGTC
Organism: Neoceratodus forsteri; assembly: GCA_016271365.2. Classification (NCBI taxonomy): domain Eukaryota; kingdom Metazoa; phylum Chordata; order Ceratodontiformes; family Ceratodontidae; genus Neoceratodus; species Neoceratodus forsteri. Next base: position 951,039,239 of record CM028130.1, read on the forward strand.
AATTCGAGACCACTTCTCGAAGAAACTTAGGATTAGTTCGAGGAAACCCTTCCTATGAAAACCAAATAGGACTCTTTACACATCAGAGCCTGCAGCTCGAAACTCTTCGAAGGAAGTAACAGCAACCAAAAAACAAACTTTCCAAGATAAGTATCGCAGTTCGCACGTTGCTGCAGGTTCAAAAGGGGAAAGGGTGAGTTTCTCCAACACAAAAAGGAGGTCCCATGGTGGGACAGGGTCCCTGACAGGAGGTCTCATGTGAAGAACCCCCCTAAGGAAGGTGCGGGCCACTTCTAGCTGGGCTAATGCTCTGTCGCCCACCACAGCATGGTAGGCAGAGATTGCCCACATGTGCAACTTGATGGAGGAATGGCTCAGGCCTTTCTCATACAAGGAGAGGAGATACTGCAAAGTGGAGTTCACAGAGCATGTGACTGGGTCCAAATGTTGAGGCAAGGCCCAAAGACAGAACCGCTTCCACTTCATGGCATAAGCAGAGCGAGTAGAGGGCTTACGTGCGGAAGCTAAGACCTCAGCCGCTTCCGGGGAAACGCCATATCAATTCACAGCTACGTCTGGAGGAGCCAAGTATGAAGGTGCAAGGATCGGAGATCCGGGTGGACCAGAGAACCCTGGTCCTGGGACAGCAGTTGCGAGCATAGGGGCAGCGGGATTGGAGGTTCCTTGGACAACCGCTGCAGAAGTGGGAACCAAATCTGTCGGGGCCAGTTTGGGGCCACAAGGATCATGCGTGCCCCCTCTGACTGTAACTTGAGCAGAACCCTCTGGATGAGAGGGAAGGGCGGAAAGGCATAAAGAAACCTCCCAGCTCAACAAAGGGATAACGCGTCTGGCCAAAAAACGCTAGGCGCGTGCTCTCACGAGCAAAAGTGTGGCAGCTTGGTGTTGCGTGGTGACACAAAGATCTAGCTCAGGAAGGCCCCACCTTCCGAAGAGCTGATCCACCACGGACTGAAGCAATTCCCACTCATGCACCCTGGCCCACGACCTGCCGAGATCGTCGGCCAGACTGTTTAGGACTCCTGGAACGGCACCCGACAGAGCAATGCCCTGCCCAGCGCCAGTACCAGACTCTATCGCTTCCGCAAAGAGGATAGGAATGAGTGCCCTGCTTGTTGATATAAAAGACGACCGCCATGTTGTCCGCCTAAATGAGAAGAGAGCCGGAACCAGGTCTCCTTGAAATGCCTGAAGGCATAGAGGACCGCCTCGTTCCAGGACATTGATATGGAGGGACCTTTCTCAGTCGACCAAACTCTGGCGCAGTGACCACCGAGATGAGCCCCCAACCCAGGTCTGAGGCATCCGCTGTCAGAGTCTGACCTGGAGGCTCCGGACGAAGTTGACCCCCTTGTCCAGATTGCTGGGGTCCATCCCCCAAAGCAACGTTCTCCTGACTGGCTCCGAGATCATGACTAAGGCGTCCAGGTCGTCGGAGTATTGATCCCACTGCACCCCAAGCATCCATTGTGGGATTCTCACGTGGAGGCGGGCCAAGGATATTGCTGGGATGGCCACCGCCATGTGCCCCAGTAGACTGAGGAAGTTCCGAGCCGGAACTCGAAGTGCTATGGAAATCTGTTCTGCCAAACTTCGCAGGCGAATACCCCTGTCCTGAGGGATAAAAGCCCTGCCCTGGACGGAGTCCAGAGTCGCTCCAGTGAAGGCAAGGTTTTGGCTGGGCTCCGGGGATGACTTCTTTAAGTTCAGGGTGATCCCCAGCTCTCGGAAGAGAGTATAGGCATCTCCGAGGGAGCGCAGGAGGCCATCCCTTGACGGGGCTGTCAACAGCCAGTCGTCGAGGTAAGGGAAAACATAATGGTCTGAGAGCCGCAGCCACCACTGCTAGGCATTTGGTAAAGACTCGCAGAGCAGAAGAGAGGCCGAACGGGAGCACCCGGAATTGATAATGCTCTCCTAGGAAGTGGAACCTCAGATACTTCCTGTGGGGAGGAAAGACCCCGATATGCATGTACGCGTCCTGCATGTCGAGAGAACAGAGCCAATCCCCTTGGTGCAGCAGAGGGAGGAGACCTGAAGAGTCACCATCCTGAACTTTTGTACTCTATAAAGAGATTTAAAGGACGAGATCCAGAATGGGGCGAAGGTCCCCTGTCTTTTTTAGGATCAGAAAAAAGTGGGAATAAAACCCTTGACCCCACTGCTCCAGGGAAACTCGTTCCATTGCTCTCTTCTGCAGGAGGGCCTGAATTTCTCCTTTCAAGAGTGGAATGTGAGAAGGAGGATAACGGGAGAGCTTTGGTGGAGTACGTGGAGGAAACTCTGTGAACTCCAACGTGTGTCCTCTCCGAATGACATCCAAGACCCATTGATCTGTGGTAACAGAGCTCCACCCTTCGAGATGAAGGGAGAAGTGGCCCCCGACCGGCTCCCCTGGACGTCTGACCACGAGGGGGGGCGGAAGGGAGTCATTGGGCGGAACCGGGGGTAGGGAGAGAGGCCTGGGAGGACTTGGGCCCACGGCCAGACGGTCCACCAGACTGCTGGTTTCCGGATCTCCAGCGGAAGCCACCTCTCTGCCCTTGCTGGGAACCATGGGCTGAAGTCTGACTGCCTGAGGACTTTCGAAAAGCCAACGGCAATGGGGGCGTCGCTGGTCGCCACAGTACATCTGGCGGACCAACCAGACAGACTTGCCCAATTCCTGGAGACGTGAGATCAGATTCTCCGTCTCCTGCCCAAATAAGACGGTACCCTGAAATGGCAGGTCCCAGATACCAGACTGCAGATCCTGGTGGAAGCCCGAAAGCCATAACCAGGCATGGCACCAGAGACAAACTCCAGAGGCAGCTGCTCTGGCAGCCGTATCTGCAGTATCGTACGAGGCCCTCAGAACATGAGTGCCTACGTCCAAGCCCGACTGCAAGAGGGCCAGGAGCTCCATCTTTTTATCGGAGTCTGGCATGGCCTGTGCCAGCTCAAGACCCCATTCCCACAGTGCATTCTGGAACTGCACCATATGCGTGAGGAAGTTTAGGGATCTAATGGAGCAGGTGGAGGCAGAGTAAACTTTTTTGCCCACCTGATCCAGGTAACGGGACTCTAAGTCGGGAGGCTGGGAGCTGAGGTGTCGTGGCTGTCAAGACTTGTCATGAGCAGCCGTGATCACAGTGGAGTCTGCCTGAGGGTGTTCAGCCAAAAAGGGTTCAGCCCTCGGAGCCTTGTAAAGCCTGTCCGACTTCTTGGGAACCACCGGGATGGAGGCTGGGCGCAGCCAGGTGGATCTAGTCAGGTCCTGAAAGGTATCCACCAGAGGAGGAATGACCAAAGACTTTGGCTCCTTCTGCCTCAGGTACTTGGACAATCTCCGGCGTTCCGGATCTGGGTCTTCTGTGTCCCACTCATTAGAAGCCTGGATATGCCTCATGACGTCCATGAATGTGGGATCGTCCGGAGGCGAGCGAGGCATGTCCTTCTCCTCAGGGGAGCGCTTGAGGCTGAGGAAAGAGGAAAAGGATGATGATGATGAAGAGAAGGACCAACTATCCGATTTCGAGTGGTCTGGTTCTGCCTCATATCCATGCCTTCGCTGACGTCGGTATGCAGGGGACCGACGACAGTCCGAAGACCGATGACAGTCCGAAGACCGACTTTGGTCCCTGGACCGACGACAGAGCGATGACAGACGTCGGTCAGGGGACCGATGTCGGGAACCGTCCCGCCGAGCGCGGGAAGGGCTCCGAAAACAAGACTGGGTCCGACGTCGGTCAGTGGAACCTAAGGAGCGACATCGGCGGTCTTCAGATCGGGTGCGGGAACAAGCCCTAGAAGGGGGCAAAAAACGGCGCTCCGGGGACCTCAACGGGGAGGCCTCGCCCTCCGGCTGTGGTTCACCCGCAGGATCTGGTACCGGTGTCTGGGCCGGCGACGGGGTGGTACATTTGTAAACCTGCCCCCACCAAAACGAAAAAAGTTGTTTCAGCTCGTATGGGGAGAATATCTCTGCTGCCCACTGCGGGAAAGAAGCTTCAGGCGTGGTGGGACATGACGACGAGCTTTCCTGGAGGCCCAGGGGGGAGGAGGACTTGGGCGACGGGGACGTCGGCAGGACAACGACCGACCCCAGGTCCTTGGCCCCTTCGACCGGTGTCGCAACCGACGACGGGGTGACGACAGGGGGCGCCAGAGAATCCTTACGCTCCGGAGGTGCACCTTTAGCAGGCGGCGCCGGTGCCGTGGACGGTAGGGCCGAAGCAGAAACCGCCACGGACTTAGCAATGACCTTAATCGGAGTCACCTTAGGCTTGGCTGGCTGCTCCCCCAACGGGCTGGCCTTAGCCTGGGATGAGCGCGGCGACCACCAGAGCCAGAAGGACGGGCTTCGAAAAGGTCACGACCGCGAAGCGACCAAGACCGGATCGGAAAAGGACCGACTGCAATTTCTTACTTCATGGCGCTTTTTTCCTTCTTCTTCTTCCCCTGACGCAGTGCAGGTCCATCTTCTTCTAGTAGATAGGCCTCAGGGCCTTCAGGCCGGATGCAAGTCCGGCTCGTGAGCGCTTGGCAGTCGGGACGCAGTTAGCAGTGTTGTGGTCGGGCCAAGCAGAAACACACACTTGATGACAGTCTTTAGTGAGGAATTGCGGCCCGCACTTGCACTTTGTGACTTGTTCTGGTGAGAGGGACGCCGAAGACATCAACCCGGCAGGACCAACTGGCGTACTGACGCCGGTGCCAATGGCGGCTTAAACACCGGAGGGAAGGACAACAAGATACCAAAAACGCAGCCATTAACGGTGACCGTGCAGGCGCCAGTCGCGTAACAACGAAAAACGGAAAACCGCTGAAAATAGCTTGATTGTAGCTCTGTGCTCGCTGGTGAATCGCAGGCAGCAGCTATTCACGTGTAGTACGCGCGGGAAAGAACTGAGGTGGAGCTGGGTCCGCCTCTTGTACCCTGACCGACGAGGGGCGGGACCGGCGTCGGGGGCGGTCCCCAGCTGGTATTGCTGACAGAAGTTTTTCCGTGTGGTCCTAGTGCCTGCGGCACAGTCATAATTGTGATAGCCTGCTGCAAGAGCTCTATCTCGAAGTAAGATCTACACTTTCTTCTCGGCTGTACACCAGATGTATTCCCGGCTAGATTATTTTCTGGTGCCTGGGGAAGATATGTACAGAGTGAAGGAGAGATGGGTGGGAGCCTTGGGTCTTTCTGACCACACTCCTCTTTTCATGAGGACTGATATAGGAGAGGTCAGGAGAAATGCATTTTGGCATCTCAACCTATCATTGCTGAATGATCAAGAGGTTAAGGAGAGCATTAAGGAAACATTTGATAACTATATGGCTGAGAATTCACCTCAAGATACTTCCCAGGCAATAAGGTGGGATGCTGCAAAAGCAGTTTTGAGGGGGAAATTCATTTCGATAGCATCCAAAAAGAAGAAGGATAGGGAGGCTAAGAAGCTAAGGTTATCCATACAAATTAAGAACTTGGAAGATCTCCAGAAAGGTAAAATAGACAAAACAAGGACTAAGCAGCTGAAGATACTTAAAAAAGAATTGAATGACATTTTAGACTATCAGGTCGAACAAAAGCTACGTTTTTTAAAACAATATTATGAGGGAGGACCGAGGTAATTGAAATTACTGGCTAGTCAGCTTCATACCCAGAGGGCTAAGACCACAACATCATCAATATGGCACCCACAGAGAAAATAAATGGTCCATGGGGTGAGGGAGATAACAGACACCTTTAAATTATTTTATGGTAAGCTATATACACCAGATAAGACACCATGTGTAAAATGAGTACAAGCTTTTTTGGAGGGACTAACGATACCAGGGCTATCGGAGGAACAGGGGAGGTAATTGCTAACCCCTATTACGGAATCTAAGGTGATCGCAGAAATCTCAAGACTGAAAGCGGGTAAATGCCCGGGTTCAGACGGGTTACCATCAGAGTTTTATAAGACATTTAGAGGGATGGTACTCCCAGGCCTTTTGGGCCTATACAAAGCTGTGCTTAATGAGGATGAGCAAATACCCCCCTCATGGGATAGGGCTGTGATCTCAGTGCTCCCCAAACCAGGAAAGGACCTTACTAAATGCTCCTCATATCGACCAATTTCCTTACTAAACACGGACTATAAAATTTTCACGTCCATCTTAGCTAAAAGAATACAACAATACCTCCCTGGTCTCATTGGTATGGACCAGGCCGGCTTTGTCTCAGAACGTCAAGCTCAGGATAACCTGAGAAGAACATCTCACGTTATAGATTGGATTAACTATACAAGAACCCCCTCCCTCCTTATGAGTCTAGATGCCGAAAAGGCATTTGATAAAGTCTCTTGGGCCTTTCTAGGCCAGGTCCTTTCCCGGTTTGGTTTCCCTCAGCAATTTGCTAGGGCTCTGTTTAAAATATGTAAGTCCCCCTCGGCTTTTATATGTGCAAATAACAACAACAACAAAAATCGAAAGAGACCTACGAGTAATTATATCAGATGACCTAAAGGTGGGCAAGCAATGTGAGAAGGCAGTAAGGAGGGCTGGGGGGATACTGGGATGCATAGGGAGAGGCATCAACAGTAGAAAACAGGAAGTTGTTATCCCTCTCTACAGACAGTTAGTGAGACCCCATCTGGAGTACTGTGTGCAATTCTGGAGACCCCATCTCCGCAAAGACAGACAGAGTGGAGGCTGTTCAGAGGAGGGCAACTCAAATGGTGCAAGGTCTGCACCAGAAGACATACGAGGAGAGACTAAGGCAGCTTAATATGTATACCCTTGAGAAAAGGAGGGAGAGGAAGGACATGATAGAAACTTTCAAGTATCTCAAGGGAATTAACAAGGTACAAGAGGGCAGTATCTTTCAGAAGAAGAGATGTGCAAGAACAAGGGGGCACAATTTGAAGATAGAGGGGGGACGGCTCAGAGGTAATGTTAGAAAGTATTTTTTCACAGAGTGAGTTGTGGATGCATGGAACAGCCTTCCTGAGGAGGTTGTGGAGTCAGGAACAGTGGAAGAATTCAAGAATGCATGGGACAGGCATAAGGCAATTCTAGTGGGGGGCAGGAGGAGGTAAGTTGTTGATTAACTAGAATCTGAAGCTTATCCATCAGGTAGGGAAAAGGGCAGACTGGGTGGGCCTAGTGATCCTTATCTGCCGTCAAATTCTATGTTTCTATGTTTCTATGAATGGTCATGTTTCAGAAGCAGCATTCAGGAAGAGGAATGAGACAGGGGTGCCCTTTCTCGCCACTGCTATTCGCTCTTTACATAGAGTCCCTGGCCCAGAATATAAGACAGAATGGAGGGGTTAAGGGAATTTCAATGGGGGGGTGGGGTGAAGAGCAGAAATTAGCTTTATATGCTGATGATGTCCTACTGTATTTGTCAGACCCAGATAGTTCATTACCAGAGGTGTTTGGACAGATAGAGGTCTTTGCCTCACTTTCAGGCTTTACACTGAACAGGAGTAAGACTGAGGTCCTAAGTTATTTATTTATTTATTTATTATTTTTTTTTTTACACACCCCATCTGTTGAAATTAAGCAGAGATACCCAATGAAATGGGACATGGAAACTATCAAGTACTTGGGAATCAAGATCAGTAAAAACACGGCCAACTTATTCAATTTGAATTATCCACCACTAGTACAACAATTAAAGGTAGATTTCAGAAGATGGACATTGCTCCCCCTAACTTTGCACGCAAGTAATCAAGCATTAAAAATGAATGCCTTGCCCAGGCTGCTTGATTTATTTCAATGTGCCCCTTGCGTTGTTTCCCAGAGGGATTCTGAATCAATCAATCAATCAAATCTTTATTTATCCAGGCCAACATCATTGAGCACAGCTCATTTGCAAGATGGACCTGGTAAGGTCAAGGTTCAATTTACATAGCTACATACAAGCATACAAATGCACACACTCTAAGCTATTATATACAGATTTCAATATACACACCATCAAAGCATACATCCTAAGCATAGTGTACAAAAATAAAGGACGAGAGGAGGAGGAGCGGGAAGTGGAGTGCCTAGTTGGTGGGGGTGGAGGACGGTGGTAGGTGCTTATGATATGGAAGGATAAGTGAGGCCTAAAGAGGGTCAAGTGGGCACTGATGGTCTGTATAACAGGGGTACAGGGCTATGGTTAATGTCAAGTAATAAGGGGAGGTGGATGGAAGGCGGGTTGCAAGGAGTCTGAGGGGTGGAGGCTCTTGATAAAGGTGGATGCATTCTGTGAATTGGCGTCTGGACAGGAGGAAGGATAAGATTAGGAATACGCTACTGTTTGTGGAAACAATTACATTTTTCTTGGATAAGCCTCGAATACAGATGTTTAAAGGATGTAATTGTTATGTAGCTGTTCAATTTCAGGGTCTTCTGCATCATATTCCATAATGTAGATAAGACATAGCTGATAGCAGATCTCCGTGTTTAGTATTGAATTTGGGCACTTTTAGCATGATGAAGTTAAGGCTTCTTAGGGCATATTTGCTTGCTGTGACTTGTGTGAAGCAATCTGAGATATAGTTTGGTAGCATCTTGGATATTGCTCTGTACATCCATAGTGTGGCATTCCTGTTTCTTCTGAATTGGAGTGAAGTCCATCCAACTGCAGCGTAGAGCGAGCAGCGGTGAGTGCTGAGGGAAAGATCTGTAATGAACCTCAAGGATCTATAGTAAAGTGTGTCCAATTTGTTCAGATGAGAGTTAGGGCAACGACCATATAGGAAATCTGCATAGTCCAATACTGAAAGAAATGTGGCCTGGACCAGCTTCTTTTTAGAATCCCTGGTTATAAAGTGCTTTATTCTGTAAAAGAGTCCAAGCCTCTGACAAAGTTTTTTTTTTTTTTTTTTTTTTAAATCAGATCTTCCAGATGATTTAGGTAGTCGAGTCTACTATCTACCCAGACCCCCAGGTATCTGAATTTTTTAACATATTCAAGATTTTTACCAAGAACAGTGGATAACTGGGGGAGATTGTTTGGGGAGGAGTGACCGCCTTGAGTTTGGGGGGAGAAAAACATTGCCTTTGTTTTTTTGCATTTAGGAGAAGCTTTTTTTCCAGTAGTTGATGTAGTATGTTGAATTCCACTTGTAGCTCTACGCATGCTGTTACAGGAGAGGGGTGACTGACATACAATACGGTGTCATCCGCAAACAGGTGTACAGTGGCTTTGGTGAGATTATTGTCGATGTTATTGATGTAGATGGCAAATAGGATTGGGCCCAGGATGGATCCTTGGGGAATTGCTCTTTGCAGAGGTTTGAGTGATGATAGGTCTCCTTCGGCCTTCACTTGCTGAGTCCTTCCCGTAAGGTAGCTATTAAACCATCTAAGGGATTGATTGATTGTGAGGCAACCAGGTGTACACATCCCACTGGAAAAGGCTTGACCTGGCAGAGGTTAGAGAGGTCCCCCTACAGGTGGCCCTTTTTGCAGAGGGGAGGGTACAGGGAACTATGACTTATTCAGGGACAGCAGCGGTTTTAGAGGGTTGGAGCAGGGGCATTAGTAGAAGTAATACCAAAAGACAATTATGGAAATACACATGGTGGGCCTTTGACCACAATTTTGCACCAGCAAAACTGGACAACTGGTTCCTAAGACAGGCAAGAAAAGGATTTCAGGCACCATATCAGCTTTTTCATGGCACCTCCCTGATGTCCTTCGAGATGATACAGTTATAATTTGGTATAGCCCCACAAGATAGATTAAGATACTACCAGTTATGGGACTATATAAATGATCAGCTGGGCAAAGGAAATGAGGGGAGGGATCGGTGGGGGGGGTTTCTACCGTTCCAACAGATTTGGATTGCAACTAATGCAAAGCACATGAGCACCATGTTATATAGGATTTTTTTTTAAATGACCTTAGTATCTCCTCACAGTATATTAAGGAAAGATGGGAGAGAGACATGAACATATCTATTACAGACCGACAACGGTCCCAGGTGTGGAGGAGCACTCGGGGTACCACGTCCTCCCCACTGTGAAAGGAATTTGGTTGGAAGGTGAGGACCCGGTTTTTCCTGGTTATTGTACAGCTGGGTCATTCTATCCCGGGGACAGGCTCAGAGTGTTGGAGGCAATGTGGAGAGGGTAGTGCATTCCAGGCACATATCTTTTGGGCCTGCCCGGAGATTGTCTCATTCTGGGAGGGTGTCAGGTGACACATTTCTAGAATATCTGAGGTCCAGACACCTTTGGGACCTGAACATATGGTGTTGGGTATTGTCCCACAAGAAATAAAAGGGAGAGAGACAAGGTATTTATGGTCAATACTTGTAATTGCTGCTTTGAAATCTATTACCAAGAGGTGGCAAGAGAGAGGCAGCCCGGACCTGAGGGAATGGGCCAAATTAATAGAAAATATAATGGAAATGGAGAAAATCACCTTTTCTCTCAGGCAACTAAACCAGGAATACCAGAATAGATGGACAAGATTGCTTCTATATGAGGGAAAGGAGGAATGGCAGACCCATTAGAGAGACGAGACCGAAAATCTTGACCCCAAAAGAATGAACAGAAGTAATGAAATAAGTCTGGATGGAACAAGAAAGGAACAGTGGTTAGGGGCGGAGGGAAACTTGACCGTGTGAAGGGGAGTGGTTTCCCCAAAAAAACTTGGCGCTTTTGCAAGACTGTAAGGATGATGGAGAATTACGTTAAGTAATAACCTGGTAATTAGTTATTGTTAATGGTTACTAGTGAAAAAATAAATATGTACCTAGATCTTTTAATAATACAACACAGAGAGGAATGATGAGATCATTTGTTTATGGATTTCTTGCTTGTCATCCTACCTAAAGATGTATCAATTGTGTAAAACGTATGTACATTGGGATGTGCTTGGAAACTGTGAACTACAATAAAACAAGTATTAAAAAAAAAAAAAAAAAGCCTAACAATCCCTTCCTTCTTGTCCCTTTTCTCACTTATATAGCAAAAGAAAACCTTCTCCCCCTTCTTACTTCCTTCAGCTTTCTGCAGCTCCTTCTATGCCTTTGCTCTCTGGACATCCCTACTTGCCTCAATAGCCAACATTAGGTAATTTCCCTATCCACCTTTCTCTTGGTTTTCTTGAATTTTCCATAGGCCAGCTTCTTTTCTCTTACTGCCTGCGCAACCCCAGAACTGAACCAGCTGGGCGCTTTGGCCCTGGTGTTCTTCACCCTGAGCCCAACACAGACACACACACACACACACACACACACCCCTGTGGCAACCAGCATTCCTTCCTTTATGATGGACCACCTTTGGTCCACCCTCATATCTGCTCTGATGCCTGCCAAATGGCTTCTTACCACTTCACCCATTTTCCTGAAGTCCGCCCTCCTGAAATCCAAGATTTTGGTCTTAGTCGGAATGCTTTCCCTGCCCATATCCAACTGGAACCACACTGTGCAATAGTCACTTCCACCCAGTGGCTCCCTGACCACTATTTCCTGTACATGTTCCCCATTTGTGAGCATCAGATCAAGAACTGCCTCAGCTCTTGTTGGTTCAACCCCACTCTGCAGTCCTTCTAGGATCACCTTACTCCTAGTACATGTTGTGGATGGTATGCTCCAGTCCACCTTGGGTAGGGTGAAGTCCCCCACAATTACAACCTCTCCTTTCCCTGCAACTTCCAATATTTGTGAGCTCAGTTTCCTGTCCCTCTCCTCATCCTGACTGGGTGGTCTGTAAACCAACCCCAGCCTCACCCTTCTCCCTCTACTGGACCTTAACTGAACCCATAATGCCTCCACCTCCCCATCCTCAGATTCCTCCCTCGTGCAAGTTATTCCTTCCCTGATATAAAATGCCTCCCTCCCTCCCACCCTGTCCCTCCTGTATAGTTTATATCCAGGGATCACAAGGTCCCAGTCATGATGAGATGTTGTCCAAGTCTCGGTTACCGCAGCTATGCCCACCCTTCTGTCTGCTAATAGTGCCTGCAGGTCGTCCATCTTGTTTCCAAGACTCAGCACATTCAGAGACACCACCCTCCTCCTAGAATCTGAGTTTCCTTCTCTTCCATCTATTCTTCTATTCCCATTTATCCCCTCTGTGTGCACCCCACCAGGTACCCTTGTTATGTGTTCCTCACCTCCTCCACCCTTTGCTGCGTTCTTGCCCCTTCCACCTCCTCCCTCCAGAGCTCTTCCATCACTATGGGGTGGAGGCTCACTGAGCGCCTCCTCTCGGAGGCTACCCCCCCCGGTAGTTTAAAGTAAGTGTAGTGGTTATGTATTCTCCTGGTTTGTCCCTCAGTACCCTCAAACCCTCCCTACTGAGGTGCAGCCTGTCTGGTGAAAAGAGTGCTTTGTTTGACCAGGTCTCCTCCCAGTCCCAAATACAGATGAACATCTCACTGCACCATTTCCTCAGCTAGTCATTAAAATCCTCTGTTCTTTTCCTGGCTGTGCTGGCCCTTGGTACTGGTATCACCTCTGAGAAGGCTAGTGAACTTCCTTCCTCCCTGCAGATCTTCCCCAACTCTCTGAACCTACTTTGCACTACCTCAGCCTCCTCCCCAGCTAGGTCGTTGGTTCCCAAAAGTATAGCTAAATTAGGTTTTCCTCCAATCTCCCTTAATATTTCCCCCTTTCTTGGGCCCACCTTCCCTGCTGTCATCCCTGGCATACAAATCACCCTGCTTGCATTTGGGTCCCCTTTCCTTCCCCAGTAAATACCCCTAATTATGGAGTCCCCTATGATTGCCACCCTTCCATCCACGCTCCCAATCCTTCCTTTCTTACCTTCAGTACTAGCTGCGTCCCTACCTAACTGCTCCCTCTGCACCCTAGTAAACTTATCTCCACATCCACAATTTATCCCCTTAACTGTTTTTCCATCTCCCAAACTGCCCTCCCCTTCCATATGTATCTGCTTTCAGTTTTCTCTCCCTTCTTCCTTTCCTTTTCTCTCCATCACCCCCATCCTCCACTCCATTTTGCCTGCCTCCTCTTCCCTGCCCACCCTGATTAGGTCCCTCCCCCCTTCCCTGTATTCCTATTCTCAACCCTGGCTCAACCCAACCTCCTACCTCACCCTCCTGCTGCCTCCTCCTCCTTTCCAGACAGTGGTGCAAATCTATTCAATAAAGGCACCCCATTTAGAATTTCCCACCCCTGACGCTACTCTCACATTCTCACCCCTTCCCCTTATCACTTGCCATTCCTCCACCGTGGGCTCCCTATTCCTCTGAGGAAGAGAGAGTTCTGTATACTGAGTACTTCTCCCCACTCCATCCCCTGCCTGATGCCATCACTCCCTGGGCATCACCCCTCTGCATTGTCCTTCACTGCTCTGCTCCTCCGACTTCCAACACCATCCTCCCCAGCTCCCGACTGAGCAGTCTTATTTCAGCCCTTAGCTACTCCAAGCTCTTACACACAGGATATCCCCTTTACTCCACATCACCCCCAGAAAGACTGCTGCCCCATAGGTATTGCTGTTTACCACTCTCCTGCTTTCCATACATGTACCTATTCTCCCACATCCTCCCAGCCCAGATTCTCCTAGCCTCCAGTTATACATAACTATAAAAGAACTATAAAATTCAAAAATATATAAATTTCTATCTCACTTTACCATCAAAATGTAACATCAGTCACAATAATTTAGAAATCAGTAGGCTGCTGCTTTGTGTTCTATAAAAACTAGAACACTATGCCAAGGAAGTTGTTTCTCTGGGCTGTTTCTTAGCAACCACCCGATTCCAGCTAAAAAAACAATATTTTTAATACATGCCTTTTAGATCATCAGCCCAGAAATCCCATGAAACGGTGACAACCAGAGTGGAGTACCACCTAAACATGCCACCACCCAGCAATTAACCAGCTAATCCTGGTGACAGGGACGGCCCCACAAAAATCTTAAACTGCCTATCTACTGTACAAAAAATGAAACCTACACAAGATATGATTTACCACAGAACAAACATGCCGACTATACCGTTCCCAACTACACAAACACACATCCCACACCTTCCTGTAGGCAACAATATCCTCCTCAGTCCAAACTGTACACCAAAAATATATAAAAACCAGAAAAAATATAGAAAATGTTCACTTATCTAAGGGAGTGCCACACAGACACAGACACTCTGCTGCCAGCATTATCAGACACGTCACAAGCTGAACAAAGTGGAAGATTTGTCAAATTCAGCACCAGCAGACAGGGTTTTGAACAACTCAGTCTGGAAGGGCCTTAAGGTAAAGCCTCAGCTGCAGTACGTGCAGTCTTCCAGAGGCTATTCTGATATTTTACCCTATAGGCCTGGTAATTCTATCCTTAGGCCCAAGGATACACAGACATAAGTATGCTTGCCCATAACATCCAGCCTCCTAGATTCTTTATCTGAAGGCAACGAAAGTACTGTTGTGCCTAGGGGCTCTAGAGCAATCATAAGCAGCCATAATAACTACAGAGTCCATTTCAAGTGGAACAGTATAATAAGGCTTAGCAGACAAAGCAGGGTACGGCTTATCAGCCTTCCTTGAAACTGCAGGCTGCGTACTGGGCCTATGCCATACAGCAACAGTAGCATCCTGTAATGCAAGACACAAAGGAGGAATTACAATGGAAAGCATGCAAGGGACCTCCAAAAATTCCATAAGATTCCTTTTAGTGAAATCTTCTTCCTCCACAGCAAAGCCATGGCAGACTGCATCTACTGCAGCGTGGCTTGGAAAGAGGGATCCTCAGTGGGGAGATCTGTGGTTTTAAACCAGAGTCCTCACTGCAGGATGAAAGAGTGGAGCTGGAGGGAAGACTGCCTTCTGCAAACTGCCCGTCTCCACGTTCTTCCCTAAACCCCCCTCAATATCCACAAGATTAGGATCATCTTCAACCCCATCACCAACAACAATGGGAGCCATAGAAGGAACCAGCGATGAGTCTGAGACTACTGAGACACAGACAGAACATCTTATTAGCGCCACACACAGGGCACTTCAGGAGAGGCTGGTAGACTCCACTGAATCAATCCAAGAAAAATGGTCTCAAGAACTGCAGACTGAAATTTTAAATCACAGTTGGTTGGGCTTGGCTTTGCGAGTCTATAAGGTTTCTACCTCGCCATACTGGAAAGAATATGCATGGAAGCTTCAAACACATTTTTTCTGCACCCCAGCTATAGTAGCGAAGTATTTTGGGGATCCTCTTGGGTAATGCTGAAGGGAATGTGGTGCCGAATAGGCAGATCAAACATTATGTAGGCCTGTCCACTGCTGGCTCCTGTCTGGCAAGGGGTTATTCAAGACATAATAAATGCACATGACAATCCACATCCGTGACCTTCACGCCACGGTTTTGGGGAAGTCAGGAGTGAACCCGAGTAACAGTCAAGTCCCTATACTTAGTCTTGCAGTTCGGAGGACTATAACCCATCGCTGGCGCATAAAAAATATCCCCACGCAAGAGGCCTGGGCTTCCTTAACCAGGGAGATTTATGCCTTAGAAAGACTTTCTGCTCAGTTGGTGGACCAGGTGCAGTCGTTTGATGTCCGCTGGCAAAAGTGGGTATTATTTCAGCTAGAACATTATATGGATTTTGTACCTTAAGCAACCAAGTAGCCTAGAAGCTATATGGGATTTATTGTACTCTCCTAGAGAGTGCGAGTGTGTGTGAGTGGTGGTGAGAGATTGATGGGCAGAACTAACTTACTATAGGGGTTTTCTCCCATATTCCAGGTTGCTGTGATTATCAACTATCGATGGATATTATAATGGCAACTCCTCTCTGGCACAATGTTCATGTGATATTTATTTTTTCTCTTTGCTTTTATTTTAAATATTTTAGCCAGTACAGATCGAAGCTGATCATTTGTAGTTTACATTTAAGATAATGATCCACATGTGGCTATCTATACGGTAAATTGGTTGTGCATGAGACAAACATAACGCATTGACGGGATCCTGATCTTCAGCCTACACTGGGACTTTGCAAGTAATTAGTTCCTTACGACTCGATATCCGATGAAGGAACTGCTCCCTGATATTAATAACTTATTTGCACCGTCCAGCTGATGAACTTAAGTAAGGTTATGTCACTGATTTTATTTGCTTTAACGTTTCTATTGTATTGTATTCCTCTGAGAAATTTATAACAAAGAAATAATTTATACAAAAAAAAAAAAAAAAAAGAAGAAGGAACCAGTGACACTGACGTGGCTAATTAGGAGGAACCTGCTGTGTGCTTGAATAAACCATCAACGAAGGCACTGGTACTGGCGTCCCTGTCGACAGCGTAGTTGCTGTCTGCAACACTGATGGTAGCAGCAGTCTTAGCATATCGGAAAATACCGCCAGCACAACCTGGGAGTTGATGATGCCTTGAAATGTGTCCCGGACTACCTGCATCCGAGGACCATGGCCTCAAGGCAGTGGTGACATATCATCCATAGTAGGTACAGCAGTTCTTGAGCAAAGCCCCAGCCTTGACGTCTCAATGATGGTCCGGGGCAGGGGCAGCTTTTGTCAATGCTATCGGATCAAGCATTGATGAGGATGTATCTGATTAACAGCAACCTGGACGTCACCAGCAAAACAGCCTAGTCCTTATGCTTATGGCCAGATAACAAGGAGGCCCATGACAACTACCATTCTTCATCTCTGTCTTTGACTTAGACCATTTCCTACTTTGACATCAAGTAAGAAGCAGGCCTGAAGCCTGTAACCTTTTCCATTGCTTTCAACACTTTTTGAGAGAGAAAGTTCTACAAGGCCTTCCAACGCCGTTGCCTTGTGGACTGGTTGAAACTCTAGAAAATCTTGCAAGCCCTCACGTTGTTAGAGGCCTGAAGTGTCGTCCTTGTAAATTTTGTAGCTGTAGGTATAATAACTGAAAAAAGGCTTGTTGTCCTTTGGCAACATACAGAGACACTAATGGATTCAAATATACTGAAAGAAAAAAAAAAAAAAAAGAGAACAAGTGGCAACGTTTATTGCAAAGTTGTTTCACTTCAGCAGGTCGACAAGGTTGAGTGAAGGTGGTAGAAAGAACTGAGGAGTGTTGGGGCCATCTACGTTATACACACACACATCGACACTACACGTCACTGTGGGCGGACCCCAGCTAGCAAAAAGTTTCCGAGTAGTCCTAATGCTAACGCGCCTTACAGTTCTAAAGGCGTAGCCTAATGGAGAAAATACCCCCAGTGAAGAGACTCCCTTTCCAGGAGAGGGAGAATGCAACTCTTCAAAACACACCAGGTCATTTCATTTTTATGTTTGCTTGCACGCATGTGCAAGAAACATAGTGCCACCATACGACTTTTCGTAGGTGTGCCACTCAGCTTCCAATGCCCTGCTCCCTTTTGCAGGCACTGTCTCACCGCACCAATACATGTCTGAGCTGTCTATGACAGCAGTTCAGATGCAGTGGCATACAGTTTAAAGTGAAATACCACTGCAATCAGCGGTGGTAACAAGTAGGCAATTTGCATACTGACGTCGTCGGCAGTATGCAAATTGCATGCACATCACACTGCATCTGAACTGCCTGTCATAGACTGTTCTTCCTCCTCCCCCTGACCCGAACACCTACTAGCACGCTGGGAGCCCACCCCAGCGTGCTCATGCACTTCCCTCCCACCCGCACACCATATGGCCGAAGAGGGTGCTCAATCCCCCGTCAGCTCCACTGCCTCCCCCCCCCCCAAAAAAAACAGACTTCCTGGTACCACGCTTGAGCCCAACCCAGCGGCAACAGTCAGTCATCCATATACAACGGGTGCCCAACTTCTGTCGGCTCCACTGGCCCTCCCAAAACAACCTCCTCCAGATGCCACGCTTGGAGCCCACATGTACACATCCTTTGCAAATGGCACCCCCTTCCAAACAAGTTAGACTGTTGTCAGATGATCCCTCTACTCTCTAAAGAGATTATACATGTATCCGTCTCCTAAACAGAAGTTTATACAGAGACACTCCTCAGTGGCCTACACTGATCCAAATACTACAGATTTAGAATGAAAATATTAACAGAAAAGCATACAGTTTGTGACAGGCACTCAACAAAACTGTACACAAATGTGTACAGTGAGTATGCCTGTCTACACCCTTGGTCTCACCCCAATCTCGCGCCCACCTCTGCGCACCCACCTCCCCACATACCCTCCTCACCCCATACTTTCACGTCCAGAGCCTGGCATGACGATCTTCGGTGGACCGGGAACACGTCTGCAGTCTTCAAAACCGACCGCGAACTGACGAAACACCAGTAAGCTGTATAATGACATAAATGGGGGGTTTTCAACTTTGGTTCATATCTCAGCCATTTTTGGGAATTTTTTCACCAAATTTTCAACATGGGGTTATTGGGACCCGACCTCATGAACTCAGTCACTGTCATTTTGTTATTTGGTCCCGAAAGGTGATTTCACGGTCACTGCATGGAACCACCTTTCGGGACAGCATAACGAAATGACAGTGTCATAGTTCATGAGGTAGGCCCCTCAAAACCCTATGTTGAAAATCTGGTGAAAAAATTCCTAAAAATGACTGTTTTATGAGTGTGCATTGCTCAGTTCCTACACACACTTGTAACTTCGCAAATTTTTAATATTTTCGCTCCAGATTTTCAACTTTGCCATTTTACCACACCTCCTTATGAGCAGTATAGCTGTCATTTTTCACAATTTACTCAAAATATGTTTTCACACATGTAGTGCACAATGGCGCAGTCAGTGTGCGAAATCAATGTTCGGGACAGATTACGAAAATCACAGTGACACTGTTCATGAGCAGAGGTCTTAAAACAGCTATGTTGAAAATTTGGTGACAAAAGTCCATAAAATGACTGTATGAGTGTGCATTGCGCAGTTTCCACACGCCTCCGTAAGTTCACAAATTTGTAATATTTTCAGTCCAGATTTTCTACAGACACAGTTTTCCATACCTCCTTAAGAACACACCCTGGCCGAAATGTGTTTTCGCACTTCCAGCGCAGAAATGCGTGTTCACTGTGGGAAATCAGTGTTCGGGCCAGATTACGAAAATCACAGTGACACTGTTCATGAGCGGAGGTTCCAAAATGCCTGCGTTGACAATCTGCTGTAAACAGTCCCCAAGCTAATTACAGTTTCTATGCACGCTCGTGACTTCACCAGTTTTTTTCACATTTTCACTCCAGATTTTCACCAATGCCATTTTTACACCTCCTCATGAACAGTACTGCTGTCATTTTTCACATCCTGTTCGAAATGTGTTTTCGCACCCGAGATGCCAAATAGCATGGTCACTGTGCAAAATCAGCTTTTGGCTAATGAACTGATATTGCTACTGTTCATGAGGTGGAGGTCATAAAAAAAAACATGTTGAAAAACTGGAGTGAAAATACCAATGAACGCCTGGGGCATTAGGGTTTCCGACCATAATGCCTCACCCTGTAGAGGCTGACAGGCATCGGGGTGTGACTTGGGATTGTCGTCTGTAATGCTCATACCATTCCACCCCCACCCACACCCTGCAGCCAGTGACAGGCATCGAGGTATGCCTTGGATTCTTCTGCCCCAAAGTTCACCCAGTTCTCCTATACTTCACCCATCTCACTGTATTTCCTTATGGAATGGGGTGAGTATAAGGCCCAAAGACCCCAAGGCACACCATAACACTTGTCGGTGTCTTCAGGGTAGGGTGTGGTGAAATGGCGTGGCCATTATGCCCCATGCCCCAAAGGCACACCCCAATGCCTGTCAGTGTCTGCAGGGTGGTGGTGGAGTTGGCTTCAGTTCAATACTTCACTGCCATTCCGATTATGCAGCTCTCCAACTCCTGCATTACCAATGCCAGCAAGCAAATATCTGGCATTGACAAATGCTTGTTATTGTTTATACTTGTAAGCCAATAGCTATAAATGCCCATTTTCATTAGAGGCAAGTTTAACAGAAGATACTAAAACATCATCAAATACAAAGGCAGATACAATGCAAGTACAATGTAATCAATGGGGATCAAAGCATGAGCAGGTCATTTTAGAGCATATGTAATCCTTACGTAAACCTTTAAAAGGGGACAGTAATAGCATTCCGAATCTCAACTGGGAGAGAATAAAAGCATAGTGGGGCCCTATCTAAAGGAGATCTCTTCCTATGATTTTTTAAAAAGCATGACACTGTATATTGCCTAATCAAGGCCAATCTGGTGTCATACGAAAATGCATTAACTTTAAATAACCCTGAAATTGATGAGGGAAGGTCATGGAAGGAGCAAGCAAAACTGCGGCAGATATGCATTGCAAGAGGACACAAAAAGGTTCAACTCTGGATGACCCCACCTTGCGAAGAGGTCCTTTACCATGGAGACCAGCAATTCCCACTCATGAATCAGAGACTAATTAACTTAGCCCATCTCCTAAGATGTTGTGTATTCCTAGCAGCAATATGGCCATCAACTGAAGGCCGTGAAAGAGTGCCTAGTGCCATACTCTCATTGCTTCCCTGCATAGGGAGCAAAAGTGAGTGCCCCCCTCACATGGTGATATAGTGCATCACACTGATGTCTGTCCTGATCAAAAGGGGGCCTGGACTGAGGTGTTCTGCAAATGCCTGGAGACCAAGAAGAAGAGCCCTGATCTCCAGAACACTGATGTGGAGATCTGAATCTAGGTCAGTACACAACCCTTGGGTCTGGAACGGGCCCAAGTGGGCAACCCAGCTTAACCTGGAGGCATCTGTTATGAGGATCTGCACCAGTGCTGGGAAGAAAAATATGATTCCTTGCAACAAGTGAAGTGGTTCCATCCACCACAACAGTGACTTTCGAAGAGGCGTTGAGACGACAACCATCTGTTCCAATTCATCTGTCAACTGATCCCACTGTACCTGGAGAATCCACTGCAGGACTCTCACGTGGAGCTGGGCCAATGGGACCATCACAATGGCAGCCACAATAAGTCCCAGGAAATGGAAAAATATCTTGACAGACATATAATGGCTCCTGTATATCAGATGGGTTGGGCCACCAGAGTCTCTGTCCTGCCTCCAGGCAGAAAAACATTGCCTACTGTCGTGGCCAGTACTGCACCAATGTACTGGAGGCATTGGCAGGAAAAAAGGACGGATTTCAGTACACCGGCCATAACACCCAGGTCCTCAAACAACTGCCGAGTTGTGGATACTATAGTACTGAACTACTTCTCTGGACAGCCCCTACAGAAGTCAGTCCTCCAGATGTTGGAAGACAAATGTCCTTCCTTCCGGAAGGCTGCTGCCACAACTACAAAGCATTTGGTAATTACCCCCACGATGCCAGGGATAAGCCAAAGGGCAAGACTCGGAACGGACAATGGCTGTCTTCCAGCATAAAGCAGAGTTACTGCCTGCGGCAATGTCAGATTTTAATATAAAGGTAAGCATCCTTCATGTCAAGAGCACAAACCCAATTTCCTTTTTGTAGTAGGGGGATGAGAGCCTGAGGAGACCATTTTAAACTTTTTGTATTTCATTAGTTTGTTCAAGTCTCTGAGGTCCTGTGGATTTGGGGACCAAGAAGTATCTGGAACAGAACCTCCCGTTCCTTTCCTTGGAAGGGATGGGTTTGACTGCTTTCTTTAGAAGCAGGGATCCCACTTCTCCACTCAGCAGCAACAAATGACCCAGAGAATGAGAAGGAGGAGGAGGAAGGTGCACTGGACATTTGTACAGCAGTTCCAGGGCATGGCCTTTATCTGCTATTTCCAGGATCCACTCATCTGAGGTGATTTCCCTCCATTTAGGCAGATGAAGGGAGATCCTTCCCCCCCAGTTGTACCCCCAGGAAGCAACAGTGGAGGAAGTGGGGAGACAAAAGATCCCAGGGGCAAGGGGGATGCCTGAATCAGAACCTTCAGTCACCTTGGAATAGCCACCAGTAGCGGAAGGAATTGAAGGGAGACCGCCTCCTCGACCACGGTATTGTGGACAGTAGTGGTCTGCAGGCCTATGAAATTCACCCCCACTGCATCCTCTTATATTTTACAAGGTCAAGGATATCACAGTCATTTTGGATGATTGAAAGTCTTTTACTGCATTATCCACATCTGTCCCACATAACTCTGACCCACTAAATGGGACATTCAATATGGTTTGCTGTACATCGGCAGCAAAACCAGCCACTCTGAGCCAAGAATATTTCCTCAGGCAAATGCCAGTGGTAGCAGCCCTAGCAGAATTATAAGATACATCATACGCTGACCGTAACAGAAGCTTACTAGCATCAATACCAGTTGATGCACCTTTTGTAAGTTCAGCATTTGCAGGGCTGTCAGAGAGAGGCTGAATAGTAGTTACAGCAGATTTCCCCAGGCTATTGTGATACTTAATTATGTAAGCCTGATAAGTCACAATTCTTAGTCCCAGCGTGGCAGAACCATAATTACATTTGCCCATTACATCCAATCTCTTAGATTCTCTATCCAGAGGTAGAGTACTCATCACTCTAGGGGCCCTAGAGCGATCAAGAAAAGCCATGATTATCAAAGAATCAGTTTCTGGTTGTTCAGCACAGTATGGCTTGACAGACACAGTGGGGTAATGTTTGTCAGGCAAAGCATTAGGCTTGTGCCAGGCAGCAAACGTAGCATCCTCCAATGCAGAGTATACAGGAGATGAAGGGCATACAGGAGGCACTACAACAGTAGGTGCAGCTGTACCTTTTAAGAACTCCATTAAATTCCTTTTTTTGGAGTCCTTCTCTTCACCCTCAAACCACCCCCAAACCCCATGACAGACTGAATTTTGCTTGAACAAAAACCTGAAAAGAAGGGTCCTCCAGGACAGACTTGGAGTTATAAAGCACAGAATCCTCACTGTAAGAGGAGAGAGTAGAGCTGGAAGGAAAGCCCTCTTCATAGGGGTCTTTCCCTGTTTCATCCTCCAATTCCTCCTTCAAGTCCAGGAGGTCTGGTTTGTATGCTACCTCATCATCCTCAGTCATGATGGGAGCAATAGATGGAGGCAGAGATGGAGGCAGGAGCTGTACTAAAGGAATTACATGCATGTTAAAGTCCCACTGACTAGGGGAAGCCCTGTCGATGGGACTACTGGCAATGACATGATCTACAGGAACAGGAGAGTTAACATTTCCGAAAATTATGACAGCATAGCCTGGGTGTCAATGATGCCTGTTTGTGACTGTTGTCATCACTGTGACAGAACTAGATGACAGACTGCATAAGTCCACAGTAGGCACAGTCATGCCAGAGTCAGACCCTGACCTTTCGTGTCTTGGTGACAGTCATGGGGCTGTAGTCAATGCCGCTAGAGCGGACGAAGCCCAGGGCTTACCCTCCTTCAATGGAGATCTCAGCCTCAATGGGGAAGCATGTTTATTTCTGTGCTTATGGTGGCTGGAGAAGGGTTTCATGGACTACTTTTCTTTATGTTAGGATTTCTTCATCGTCCTAGCCCACCTTGGTGGCGACGTGCTGCCAACCATCTGGGTGTTTTCTTTTACCTGTAGCAGTCATATGTGAGGAAGAAACCCGTTTGAAGCCCCGAGACTTAGCTTGGGCTCCCATGGCCTGGATGGCAATGAAGGTTTCTAATGCCTTCTTTCGGCATATCCATGTGGCCTGGTTAAATCCTTGGCAGTTCTTACAGGCCCTCACATAAAAAGAAACAATGGTATACTGTGCGTAATGTCAGGTAACAGGGTGCAGAGTGGGGTAGTAAGCCCCTAAATTACAAGCAAACCAAGAACAAGCTCTCACTCCTCTGCAAAAATGACCACAAAAAAACAAACAAAAAAAAAAAAAAACGCTGAATAGGCAGTGAACAATCTATTTTATTTCCAATGCTACAGCATCAACATAACAGTTGTAACAGCATTTCAATAGTCGCAGTGGATAATGACTGCTTTCCCGTATCCGAGTAAACACTCCCCTGTTCTTCAACCAACTGCCTTTTCTGCCGTCTTTTCTTCTTCCTTTCTGCCTTGCTTCTTTCCCTTTTGGATCTTCCGACTGTGTACTGGCTGTATTCTTCTGTGCTAAAAAATGGTCTTTGCTGTGCTAGGTGTAGATTCTTCCGTGGTTTCAAAACTGACTTTCTTTTTAACAGACCTTGAACGTCCCCTGCTATAAGATCTGCTGTAGGACCTATTGCTCCTTGGCCATGAATGGATATTTCCCAATTTATAATTGTGATCATCCCTTTCCAATTTCCATTTTTTCTTAATTCCTGTTCATACGTTTCAAGTTTGATGTCCAAACATTGATAGTTTTCTAAAATCTGAATTGCTCTTAAATTTGCTCAGTTTCTCATACAGAGCATTAATCTCCCCTCTCAACACTTCATATTTCTCCCCCTCTTCAGCAATTATCAGTTCAATAAATATCTTGGAACAGGCTGCCGCTGCCTTTTCCCAATCAGCCTTCCTTTTGAAATTCGCTAAACCACAAGATGGAACCTTCGTTATTCTTAACCCTTGAGGGACTTGTTCCTTTTCTAAATATGTCTCAAGGGTTATGATATTATAAGGAACGCTGAGTTCTTGAATTCTTAACTTCTCCAGTGTATTAAATAATTTTACAATGTTTAGTTCTTTATTCTGCTCACCATTTCGAACCTCCATTGCCAGTTCAGCTTCAGTTCCTCCAAGTTTGCTTCCTGGTTCTCAATTTTCTGGATGCCAGGTCCACCAACTTGCCAAAGCCACCTGAATCAATTTCTGAATCTGGGCTACTGCCAGCACTTAAATTCTGGTCTGACATGCTCCACGCTATTGTTTCAAAACCTCAATGTTTATTAAGGTGTGTATTCGAAGCAGTCAAATGAACTTCACAATTCAAGGCGAATGCTCTCCAGCAAATTAATAAACGAAACCAACATGGAAAAAAAATGCGGTCTTACGCGAACGCAGATGTTACTCTTCCTGGTACTATTAATATCCACAGGAGCTGACGGCTACACAGAAAAAATCTATACTTTAAAGAAACAAGAGAATGCTGTGTGCACGGTCAGGCAACAGGGTGCAGAGCGCGGTAGTAAGCCCCTAACTTACAAGCAAACCAAGAACAAGCTCTGAATTTACTGCTTCAAAAAAGAGAGTTTTTGGATCTTCACTTTACAAAGTTTACAGCCGAAAGGATTAAATACAGAGTGGAATCTTAAACCCTTCCTTAAAAGAAGTAAAAGTGCAGATTCTAAATAAGATTATGTGTGACTTGACTGTTGCTGTTCAAACTATTAACTTGTTTTGTTTTATTATTTTATAGTTCCAAATTGAAGTCTACTTTCTTCCCTCTTTTTTCCACATCATAATAGTCCAAATAACTCAGGACTGGTGGATCCACCTGAAAATGAAGAAGGATCATGCCGCAGCCTATGCACCGCTCAAGCTTCCTTTATATGATAACAATGTATTGGAAATAAAATGTGGATATAAATATGCATGTTACAAAGCTACGTTCAGTGGGGAGCCTTCAAGTTTGTTTTTTGTACAGTCTAAACGCCAATGAAGTTAAAAATTAAAAAGTACAGATGGTAAACTGTTATGGATATATAATAACTAGCGTTTAATGTACTCAGATGTCTTTTGAATTCTTGATGGTTTTTCTTCTTTTTTGATGAAATGTCTTTTAGTTTAGATAGTTATTATGATTGAATTAGAATGATCATATAAGTATTTACAGATCGAGATGTGACCAGAAAATTGACATTTGATAATGTTTAGAAATTAGGTCTGAATCCCACCAGAGTCACTTACTGTAACTATAGTTAGAGACATGTATTTATTTAGCTTTTGTTAACCTGGTAAGTACACTAGACAAGTATTATATCTATTTTCAGGAACGACCCAGGAGAGTACAACAGAATGAATACAGGGTAGTACATGATAATACAGAAGCAACATGGCAGAATAACAACATAAAGAAGTACAATGAATAACATAAACCAAGGTGACACAATAGTAAGACATGTAGTAACACCCATTTCCAACGATGGTAAAGTACATAAAATCACCAGTTATTTGGCTAATTAGACAATTATAACTCAGTCAAGTGCCATAATAAGAGATTGAGTCGTAGGGACAAGCAAAGTGTCACTGACAGGACTTTTATAAAGCACAAAGGTCGAGTTGAATGAGGACGTTGCACTAGGGGGGCTTGGGACAGTCACATGCAGAAGCCAACTTCAGGAACACCCACAGGGATTTACGAAAGCACTAATGGGAGGGGGGCTGAGCGAACCTGCACAGGAAAGGAGTTCCAGAGTCTAGGAGCGCTTACAGCAAAGTCCCTGTCCACCATGAGGGTTCGGGTAGGAGGAACTCTTAGCAACCCAGGGACCTGGGGCCTGAGTGAGTAGGAGGAGTGGTCGGCAGGTGATAGAAGCTGAGCCAGTCCCGGTTGGGTGCTAGTTCTAATCACTTTACCCACAAGGCATCCCAATCCAAAGTCCAGGTAACTGGATGGAGAGAGCCAGCTGAGATTTTCATAAAGCTTACAGTGGTGGGTGAGACGGGGGGGGTGGCCAGAGCAAAACGGCAGATGTTGTACGTCGTGTGCCACCGAGAAAGGTGAGATTTGGCGATACGAGCAAATTGGTGCAGGCCATAACTAAGGGAGGGAAGTAGTACACCTCTTGCAAGAGCCAGACGAGCTGCAGGTGTGAGGTTGTATTTGACCCTATAGGCCAGGCCCAGTTTGCAGTTCACTGCTCTGCAGACATTTAGTATATGATTCCCCATGTCAAGTTGAGGGTCAAGCATCACCCCAAGGTATCTGACCGAGTTCACAATTGGGAGAGAAGTTCCGTCCGGGCTTGTGATACCCAGTGGTGCTGGCGAGGCTTTGATTTTGGCTGCTAAACCAAACAGCGTAGCCTGCGTTTTTTTTCGGGTCAAGAACCAGTTTGTGTTTGGTTACCCAGGCCAGGATATTGTTAAAGTCCTCGGATAGGTGCTGATTGAGGGTCTCTATGTCCCGAGAGTAGGCCAAGATAACCAGATCATCCACATAAAGAGTGGCACTGCAGTTAGTTACTGCAGCTGGGAGATGGTTAACAGAGGAAGAAGAGGAGGGGTCCAAGGACCGAACCCTGGGGGACGCCTGAAGTCACCGGTAAGGGATCAGAGAGGACTTTGTTGAATCTGGTCCGCTGCATTCTACCATGTAGATAGCCGGTTAGCCAGTTCATAGCAGGGGGGACAGGCCCAGGGACCGCATCTGAGTACAGAGTAACGCATGATCGACAAGGTCGAAGGCTTTGGACAGGTCGATAAATATTGCTCCAGAGAGTCTGTCCTGGTCCATGGCTCCTCTGATGCTGGTAGAGACAAAGGCTGTGGTCGTGCTATGCCCCTTACGAAAGCCATGCTGGGCCGGGAACAGTGGCTCATGGACCTGTATGTACTCCGAAAGTTGCTCTGCCACAACTTTTTCAAGGAGCTTGCTGAGGGAGGATAGAATGGCGATCAGACGATAATTGTCCGGTACCTTGGGATTGCCCTGCTTCAGTACAGGGACAATCCTAGCCACCTTCCAGATGTCGGGAATGACCCCCAATGCAAGGGACAGGTTAAAAATGTGGGCAACTGGGGAGGAAATATAAGGGGCACCTAGCTTCAGAAGCTTGGGCTCCATATTATCAGGTCCAGGGCTGGAGTGCTGGAAGAGGCCAGAGAGAAGGCTCGGCATATCATTGACTGAAACTGCCCTAAGACAGAACGGAGGTCGGGGGGGGGGCGTCTGACTTGTAGTGGGAAGGGGGCAAGTAGTATTCTCTTCAGGTGGGAAGAGTGATGAGAATGCCGATAGGTCTGTGAAGTGAGAATTGAGGGCATTGGCAATCGTGTGGGGGATTGTTACAGGAGACCCCTCCAATGACCACATCAAATGCCCCTGCACTGGAGGGGGTCTCCTGTAACACTCCCCACTGACAAGAGTTTTTATGTTTCTCCAATACAGTCTTGGATCATTGGCTGAGCTGAGTAGGGCGGACTTGCAGAAGTCACTTTTAGCAGCCCTAATGGCCTTTTTGGACTTATTTCTAAGATTTCTGTATTGTTGGAAAATTTAGCAGGGATATACTGGGGGTTATGTAGGGGACTCATGGTGTTTTTGAATGTCTAACTTGGATGTTCAAATGTTTTATGGCTGAGAATTAAATATAGATTTAAAAGTAAATATTTTTACAGTTTGAGTATCCTTTATCGAAGGGAATGTCGACCTGTAAACCATGAGATTGAAAGTTTAATAGCTTGGTTTATCTCAAAAAGCTTCCCTATGTTCCCTAATCTTTCCCTGTTTCATATTTTTATTTAATTTTTTCACATTTCGATCTGTATTATAGTTTAAAATAAGTTACTAATAATTTGTTTATAAAAGTTGGTTAAATTAATATGAATTAATATTATATTGATTTAAGAATCAGTTGTATTAATGTTGAT
The DNA here is from genome assembly GCA_016271365.2 of Neoceratodus forsteri. Classification (NCBI taxonomy): domain Eukaryota; kingdom Metazoa; phylum Chordata; order Ceratodontiformes; family Ceratodontidae; genus Neoceratodus; species Neoceratodus forsteri. The sequence continues at coordinate 951,067,606 of CM028130.1, forward strand.
TTATTAAACGGATGCAAGTTTGAATCCCTCCACAGCCACTTGTCAGTATTTGTTGCATGAAACAATGTAGTGATAGGGGTTTCCCTAAGTGCTGATTAATTCTGTAATTGATTTTGTGGCTATTTAAGGTGGATTATGTGAAACACACTTCGCCTCCTAATGAAGACCGAGTAGTTGGTCGAAGCGCAGGGGAGTGTTTACTTGGACACGGGAAAGCGGTCATTATTCACTGCGACTATCGAAACGCTGTTACAACTGTTATGTTGATGCTGTAGCATTGGAAATAAAACAGCTTGTTCACTGCCTATCCAGCGTTTTTTCGTAGTAGTTATTGCAGAGGAGTGCAGAGTTTGTTCTTGGTTTCCTTACATAAAGAGATGGACCCAAACAGCAATCACACACAGTGTGAGCACTGTCCTTGAATATCTTACATGCACGGTACAACACCTAAATAAAAGTTATTTCGATGGCAGTATATAGAAGTCAATAAGGTTAAAGTTAAAAACCAAAAAGAAATAAGTAAACAGCGTTTGTCAGTACGTCCAATGAGTGGTTAACAGCAGCGAAAAGAATTAAGAGTTCAAGGGGGGCCATCCATGCGTTACGACAGCGACGTTCTGCATCTGATGAGCAGCTCTGCTATCAAGAGTTTCAGAGTGGTCTGGACGCCGGCAGCTTACAGTTCCAAAGGTGTGGCCCACTGGAGGAGATGTTCTCCAAGATTTTTTTTTTTTTTTAAATAAACCTGGTATTTAAAATGGAACACCAGGAGATGCTCCGTGTAACAACTGAATATTAAAATCTAAGCCCAGACACTCAGGGGGAAATGTTCTTATATCCGATTCCCTACACACTCTACTACCCAAGATAACAAATGATTCCCTTGGAAAGCAGAAATCTATCATAACCATCAGAAATTGTTTCATTATACTAAATGTCAATCTAAACTTACATAAATGCACATCTAATTAATATGACTAAAGGGCAGGCAAGATTAAATAATCTTAGTATATTTTTAAGTACTACTTGTGCATGTAACTTATATGACTGACTGAAACAGCTAGCTAGACAGTCCACAAATTTAGAAAAGTCTCCAGCTGATGAACCTGCTTCTCAGGCCCGGAAGAGTGTAGAGGCTTACCAGCCCTCCCCCTTTGACAACCCCTACCTTCCCACATAAAGGCTACTGCTTGCACAGCTCAAAGATACACGTGGAACCATCTGGTTGAAGTAGTGGTAGCGCTACTGCTTGCAACAAGGACAACCCAAGTTCATGAATGAGCTTGGGTCGCTGGCAACAGGCCGGGGAAGGAAGATTAAGCATCCTAATGACGGCTTCTCTCCCTCAGGGTGGGTAGGTATCGGTGTTCTGTACTGCGATCACAACCTAGTCGGGATTAGATGGTATCATACCTTGGAATAGCATAGCAGCAGGGCAGGGCCACTGTCAGATGTCAGCATGTCACAAGTCTTGGTGTGCCCATGTGTGTGTGCATCTTTGCCTGCTAACATGCTGCCCCCCCTCCCCAGACACTCCAACACTACTTTCCTGGCACTCCACTCACCACTTCAGTGGTCCTGCCAAAGTAAGCCAAGGTGAAGGTAGGTGGTGGGGCTGGGGCAGGGCCCATCCACAGGCAAAGCAAACTGGAGGGCTTGGAGGAGGAACCAGGAAAGGCACACTGAGTTTCAACAGCTTGTTTCCAGGTGTGTGTGTGTGGGGGGGGGGCACGGAAGGGTAGGTTTTACAACCTCTGGAAGGACAAACAGAATTAAAAATGTATCACCCATCCTTTGTATAAAATCATCTAGCTTTTTATCAATTTTTTGTATAATGAGTCAAGTGATGCTACATTCAGCTCTTGCCACTCTACTGTGTGTGTGTGTGTGTGTGTGTGTAGCCGCAGCGGAGAGCGCGCCAGCAGTGCAGTCACCTTCTGCACCCTTTCCAGCAGCAGCTGTGGCCACATTCTTCAGTCCTGGTCCCCCGATTCTGGCAGAGAGGACCAGGAACACAAGAACGCCACTCCTCTTCGTCGACTCGAAGAGCCACATGGAACTGCAGCCATATCGCAAGCTGAAGCACACATGCAGTTGGCCCCTCCCCTGCACTCCCAGCTCCACAGATTCTGGCAGCATTCCCAACCACAAAACCCGATACACTCCTCCAGCAGCACAACCAGGTAACAGCCTAGGGGTCTGAAACTATGACCGGTGGGGAAGCACATGAAAATTAATTAAAATAAAGGAGTTTGGAGCCATGGCTCCTACAAGAACATGGCCATGGCCACATTTATAACCCTGAACCTCAGCATTTAGCTAATGAGCTGGCTAGGAAGCCCCAGTAACTGAACAGAGGGACTGTGGGTAGGATGAAGCAATAAAACCCTCCCCAATGAACTGGTGGGCTACTAACTAAAATCAAAGGCCAGATACTGGAAACTGAACTGATGGACAGCCTGCTTGACAAATCAGACACTGAACTAAGGGAGGGACATTTTTGGGCTCATGAAAAGCTCTTGGCAGTTGGAGAGAGAGAGAGAGAGAGAGAGAGACAGACTCAGAGGTGAGCCAAACCATTGCTGCTTGAGACGTTAGAGGCCTAGCCAGGCCTAGATGCTGTGAGTCCTATCCTGGGCTCATTCTTCCAAGTACTGTGAGCATTACCCTAGGCTTACATTTGCACAACTGTGCCAGAAAGGGACCTGCAGATCGAAGCTGCTGTGAGAGAATCTGAGACGCCCAAATTCTGAGGTAAACTGTTGAGCTGAGGCATCTGTGACAGAGACCAGCACCTTCATTGAGCTGCTGTGGAGCCAGGTAGGGGGCCTGCTAGCCCTTATCGAGTAGGATGAATCGGGGAAAGGAAGGTTATGGGCACATTCCCAGAGTAAAGAGGTACTGTCATTCCAGATGGAGGCTGGACTGTAGGGATCCCTTGTGGGTTCTGGGCTCTTTGAGAACTATGAAGTCAGTGCTTAGTGCTGGGTTCTGCGAGTGTTGAGCCAGAAGGGCTGTGCTGCAGAGCAAGAAGGGCTGTGCTGCTGTAAGGGTCAGAGAATCTGAAGTGCTTCATATCCAGGCCACTGAGGCCCACTGCTAAATGCTGCCTCACTTGCTGCTGTGTGCTGATCCCTGCCTTGTCTGAGCTGCTTTCTCCATGGGTCACGTGAGTTCCCACACTGCTGGCTGGGGTTTTCTGTACTTTTCCCTTTTGGATTACAATTACCTCATTGAGATTACAAAACTTAGTTTCTTGAACATTTGGGAGTTTCATGTTCTTTAAACTATGATAGTACACTATGGCCTGTTGAGGGATTAAACTGCAAGCTTGCTAAATTTCATTAAGTGAACCACTGAAAGAACCTGGGCAATGTGGCTACCAGTCCTGCACCAGGACTTCAGTGTAATTCCTGAGTACCCAGAGTCACTGGTTCTTATGTCATACTTAAAATCATAGGTTTCATGGTGGTACCAGCTGAAGAGTTTATCACACCCTGTGTAGGGTAATTCATCCTTTCGTGCCCCCTGATTGGACAGGTGCTGCACAGACCATGAGGGATCTGAGGGGGTGGTAGTGACTTACAATACAGCAGCTCCCAGGGGGTACTGCTAAAGGGTGGGAGTGCTCAAGGTGACTTGCAGCTGCCTAGCCCCCTCTTTTCCTCCAGCTTCCAGGCCTGTGTTTCTAAATAAAAGCACTGTTAACTTGTTGAATTTCACTTCTGTGTGTGCGCGCCCACTTTGGGTAACTGGACAGAAATGATTATTGGTGAAGGTAACAACAGTACTATTAGTCCCCAGGGGGTGGTCCAGTCCTGTGTAGGGAGGTGGGCAAGTACTGCATCCCAGGGGTTGGTACTGCACACAACACCTGGCCCACTTACTCTCTGGTGAAGGCACCACACTATTTCAGATCTGTTCTGAGAAGGACCACCACCACCACCTGCAGAAGAACGAAACACAACCCTCTCAACCTGGTGGGCCCTGTACAGTCCCCAGGCAGTGAACCCAGAAAACGGCTTACTGGACGTCACAATTAGCTGTTTTAAAAAACCAAAAACTAGCTTAAGAATGGATGTTCGTAGAAAAGACATCTTGCTGGATAGACTGCTGACTGCCCCTTGCCATATTTTAAATGTTAATTTCAAATAAACACACTTTCCATTTCCTTTTGTACATTTGCAGATGCATGATGAGAGAATTCAGTAAGGGTGCAGAACATTATCCTCTGTTAAACAGGACAGTAAGTGAAAACTAACAAGGAGCAGTTTGTAATATTACTATTTTGAGAAATTATTTTCATACCCTCTCCAAATGATCTATATTTAACTGTGCCCGACCATCACATGATGTGAAAAATTGTTTTGGATACATTTCATTTATGAACAATATTCTTTTTGCTATACTTTCCTTTATATTCCTGGCATTCTGGGTGGCTGTATCAGCCCATCCTGTTCCAGCTCCAGCTCACGGACGTCCCAAGTCGCACCTCCTCCAACCTTGGTCCATCAGTGCTAGCGGGGGCTCCCACTTTTTCTTCCTGTAATCCCTGGAGCCCCAGACAAGGACACGTGTGTGTGTGTGTGTGTGTGTGTGTGTGTGTGTGTGTGTGTGTGTGAAGGCATGCATACACACCAAGTGACTCCACTCCTCCCACACCGGGCTTAGCATCTGGTTCCCCTCTGTTGCCGACACCACCACCACCATGCCTCCACATGGTGGGGGTCAAAGGCTGGGAGAGCCAATCTCTCCGATCCGGGAGACAGGAGAGCTGCCTGACAGCCGCTCGGTCCTCACCCAGCCTCCCCCCCCTCCCCGGCCGACCCCCAGCAACCCATGCTCATCACCAAATACGGGTCGCTGGCATAGCAGGAGGTAAGGCACAGCGCCTCAGCCCTCTACGCCACTAGACCAGTCTTATGAACAACATTCTTAACTGTTCCCTTCATACAGCCAGCAATCTTTAGTGTTGAGCATTTCACTGCATGGGGTTAAAAATTGGAGCTCTGCACTACTAGGTCAACAGCTCATGGTCAGAATTCTGAATCCATGCATTTATACAGGCAAAAGTCTAAATTCCTGGGTCCATGTAAAGAACTGTACAAAATGCCATAAAAACAAAATGGTACAAAACAGAGTTTTCAATTTCATTTTTATTCTGGCATAGTTAAATATGCTCATCTGGAGGTATGGATACAATTCAGAAATTTGAACTAAAATCAACTGCAGGTTCACGCAACCTTCCTGTCCCAAAAAATACTCTGAAAAGCTGTTTCATTTTGTTTCTTGAAAACCCAAAACAGACTTGCAAGAATCACAATTTTCAATTTTTTTTAAATCTGTAAAATTCTGCCCCAAGAAACGCACTATACACACAAAATAACCACAGGCACACACACTTTTGAAGACAGAAAGTCAAGCACTAAACAACACTAAGGAAGGAAACACTGTACTTTTTCCACAGGATAAATGTCTCCATCCTCCTCACCCCCACCCCCATACTGCCTTTGCTATCTCTCTCTGCCAAGAGGAAACACCCCAGATGAGAGATAATAATCGTGTTCAAAGAATTAGAACAAATAACATCAGCAGAGTCAAAGACCCTGGGCTATGAAACACCGAAACCAGTGCCTGAACAGTTCTGCACATGTGCCAAAAAGTTCATTTGTGACAGACAGAGAGAACTTTCAGTCTGTTAACTATAGATGAGGAGGGGGCGTGCAGCAGGAGGACCCTCCCTACAGTGCACACACCAACAGGGTGGAAAGATTTCACTACTTTTGTCTCAGACAAAGGGTCAGTCTGTCACAACACTCACTGTTTTTAGGGTGTGTAGACTGCCCTAGAAAACAGGTTAGCTGGCCTTCCCCATACTCAGGTTCTAACACATGGGTATCCCGGCTTTCAGACATTTCCTCTTCTCCAAGCACAATTACACCTGTGTGCTCTGTAACTTAACATACACTGGAAACAAGGTAGGGAGAGAAAAAAGGTGAGAAACAATGGACAGAAAGAGAAATAAAGACCTTAGTATGGGGTGATGAGCACTGAAAAGCAATCTTTAGTATAGGACTAACCACAGGGACAACAGTGCCCTCCACACCCCACACACAGAAGGCAGCATCTCCCCATACCAACCAGTTTGCTCTCCAGTGACAAAGGAGGGAAGGAAACAGAGAGGGAAAGAACTTCGACTTTCTGGGGTCTTGCACTGCTAGAACCGTCTCACATGACAGGACTACAATAATTTTAATTCAATGCAATTGTACGTGGACGGAGTAATTTAAAGCGCCCCTGACAACACTGGGAAAACTTTGTAAAATGTGAGATATAGACACAAATCAGTGCATATTTCTTACAGTTTTTGTAATTCATTACATTTTTCCCCCTAAACTGCATCTGTTCTGGCTGCCTATCTGCACACAACATCATAATCCGAGCATGGCATTATTACTACTGCCACAGCAACAGACTGGGATGTCAGCTGTAGACAAGGAGACAGAGCAGGTAGAGCAGAGATCCAGTTTTATGCAAATACCCTTGGTAATGAATCGGTGGAAAACCTGAAATATAAGCTGAACTGTGTCTAAATATTAATTTTATCAAAGTTGTCTCAATGTTGTCAGGGGTTCCAAGTCTCTGACTGTGCTCATTCATTCAGGGCAGGCAACCAAAGACCTACGTCAATGTGCTTGTTTTTTGTAATGCGGACCACCAGGAGCTGATCTGAGCCCAGGAAACTCATGGTCACATGTGATCGGAGTACATTGTATCCCGGATCTTCAGCGGTGAAAGGTCAGTACTTTGCCCGGGCATGCCTCCCAGCAAGTGTCATGCCCTACTTATCAGCAACGGCTTCAGTGCCATGGGGCCATGTCAGCCATACAAAGAAATACTCCCTGCCTCTGGGGCGTCTCTCCCCAAAGTGGCTCATTACATACCAAGACCAGAGAGCTCTCAGCTCATTTGATGCTTTAGTACCTTCCCAGCACACGGTGGGAGACCGTGTGTGCGGGGGGGGGATGATAAATCGAGACAACCTGCAAAGAATTCTACTATTAAATTCTTCAGAACCGGCAGTTCCCTTCATACATATCACAACAAAACACAGCCTGCCAGATTAGACAGTTTACTAACTGATTCACATGTTCACTTGGGGCACCTCTGAGAGCTGGTTTTCCTTGCTCATCCAGCTCTCAGGCCATCAGCAAGCAAATATTTTGTAATGCAGAGAACAGGAACAAATACAACACAATCAGCTGACTGCTTAGAGCTAGAAGCAGCATACCTGTGTGACAAACAGTACTCGAGTGCTTGGGGCATTTTGTTTTCCATGAAATGAAACCTCTACAAAGTTATTTAAAAAAAAAAAAAAAAAAAAACAAGCAAACACTGTAGCAGAAGTAACCCTCTGGGCTGAGCACTTATTTCTTAATTCTAAACAAAGTTTAGTTGGTAAAATGTTTTTTAATTCCATTTTAACAGCTGTTACAGAATGAGTCTTGAGCACACATGCTGCTCTCTGGTGCCCCCAAGAGTCTATTTTCATGTTCACGTCCTCTGCAATAAAATGAGAGAACAAACACAGAAAATGTATTTCTTGATTTCAAAAGTTTTACCAGGAAATGCATACTGAACTTGTAACAGCTCATTCTCAGGTGTGTCTGGCGAGGGGTGTGAAGGATAGTAAAATAAGGAAAAAAATGAGAAAAAACTGACAATACATTAACAAAATACACAAACTATAGTTGATGCAAGCAATACGGTACATCAAAATGGAGCTAGGTACAATACGATAGACGTGCAAACTAATAATTAGCACAGGGTAAAACAGTGCAACAAGGAGCTTATGACAGATAAATTGAGCTTGGACAGGTATAGTGAAATAGCGACCACGGCATAATACGAAGGGAAGGGTGACATAAGTGCAACACAGAGACAGGGAATTGGTGGGGCATGTAAGGTATGGGATCAGAGAAAGCTACAGGTGAGATTAAAGTCAGATGAAGAGACTTAACAGAGAAGGGAGAAGAGGCAGAGTGGATGGACAGGGAAACAGAGAATCAGAGCATAGGGAAACGTAAAGAGAAGACAGCTTGGCCAGCAGAAACTTTCCTGGGTGGTATTAAGAGGGAATGGTTAACACTGCTAGGGGAAGGTGTGGGGGAGAGGGGGCAGGAGAGAGGTAAAGTAGGAAAGGAGGTAAGGAGGGAAGCAAACCAAAATTTGGAGATGAAGGAGGCACAGTGGGAAAGGCAGCTGGCATTAAGGGAGGGGAAAACAGCAGTGGTGGATACAAGGGGAAAATTCCAAGGTAAAATGGCAGAAGAACTGAAAGAGGGGTCCAATCTGGCAAGGGAGGATTTGGGAGCAGCACTGCAGACCATGTCACCGTAGTCAAAGATGGGAAGGTTCAACTTCAATCCAATCTCACCAAGGGCAGAAAGTGGGATTTTAGCTTTGTTCCAATAGAGCACACCAAACTTGAAGTGTAGCTCAAGGTGGATAACATCAATTTGTGCAGAGAAATGAAAAAAAAAAAAAAAGAAATGAAATCAAGTTGAACTGTCATATTATTTATACTGGAAAGTTCTGTGGATAGTGGAAAACCTTTAAATTCTGAAAAAAAAAAAAAAAACACAACCAGGGAAATTGTGTACCTTTTTATTTAAGAAGCCTGTTTGTATTGGGATCCAGTTGCCTGCTCAAATAAGTGCCCAAGCTGGAATTTGAACCCAGGCCTGCTCAGCCCATAGTTTTCGCTGTGCTACCAGGGCAACTGACACCTGGGGATTCCAAAGGCACTCTTCTTTTCTCAATGCACATTCTGGTGTCCCACAAATTAAAATTAAATTTTTTATTTACAAGGACTATGTTGTGCACGTATCTGAAATACTAATGAGATGCTAGAATGAAATAAAGATTACTAAACTGTAGTTTGTCTAATGGATGTTATGCAGTGAAGTATCCCCCCCCCCGGCACCTAGGGCAATATGGGGCAAATGTGGATGACTGTGTGGAGAAGTTGGCATTCTCTGCCCCACAGAGTGGGGATTTCATGCTGCCTCATACCTCCACCCCTCAGGCGTCTTTCCTGAGGGGTGTTTTAGATGGGGGTTGTACTGGGGATACAAACTGAGGCACAATCCCACAGGTGGGGTATTTGAGTATTTTGGGACCAATTATTTCTGAATCCCCCACTATTCCCTATGGGGGGATGGGGGTTTACTCAGACTGCTATATTATGCTAATTATTACTTGTACAGTCGTTTTGCACAGCACATGGGCCCTGGAACTTTGAGTATTAATTCAAAAAAAATGGCATCAAACTGCACTGGTCACGCAACCCCAGGCTCCCCAACAGCAGATCCTTAGCTGAAGAAGCTGAAGCCGTGACAATAATCATAACATAATCAAATCTTACATATTTTCTGCCAAAATGTTTGCCTTAAATATGTATAAAACATACGGGGAGATAAGCAATAAATGCACAAGCAACCATTTCATTCTGCTTATGTTCTGAAATCCTTAGTACAGAAAGACCATCTAAAAAGGGGAGGAAGAGAAGGATTAGTAATAATGAGCATCACAACCATTAGATGAAATACAGTTCAAAGGTCAGTAACCTTTTCTTCTAAAAGAATGTGATGCTGTTATGCAGACACCAAGCAGTGCCAGGAAGGTGTGTTTTTATGCAAGTTTATTTTGGAAACAGACTCTGAAGAACCCAAATCTAGAATTCCTACGTGTCTGAATATCCATGCAGTAGTGGGCTGTGAAGGTGTGGGTACAGGACCACATTGCACGTTACAAACTTATAATAAAAAAAACTCTCTGGCAGTGAGTACAGATGCTGCTGTCCCTCTTGTGGAATGAGCTGTTATCCTCAAAGGTAGCTCTTATCCTCCCTTGTTCACAACGTAAGAAAATACAAGACTATCCAATGAGATATAGATGTATTTGCTGAAGGGTGACCTTGATAGACTTCCCCAGAGATGACAAACAGCTGGGTAAAATTACCCTTTATAACACTCTGTTCATTGTAGCTCCAAACCCTTTTTATGTTTGCTTGCCCACATGCGCAAGAAACATATTGTAGCAGCTTGCTGTAGTGAGCTGTGGAGGTGCAGCAGTGTTGTGGCCAATGCCAGCAGTTCATTTTGGGGCTGGTCTCTGTGGCACCAACAGAGAAGCACGCTGTCGATGACAGCAGCATTATAGCATGCCACCAACTTAAAATAAACTCTCCTCTGCAATCAGGGAGTGCCCTGTCATTTAACAATCAGCTGTTTTGCTGCTGGGGTGGTCTCAGATTCCAGCGGCAAATCACAGCTTGCCTTGTCTGGTGTCCCATTTCAAGAAACATGGCGGCCGCGGCTTTCAGCAGTCACCTCTCACAGTCCCCCATGAAAGCTGATGGGGGTTCCCAATCCCCCTGTTGGCATGCCCCCTCCCCAGTTCATCTGCCAAAGGGGTAGCCCAGTCCCTGTCAGTATAATGTCCCCCACATTTGTTTTAAATAAATATGGTGGCGGCCGTTGCCTTCTGCCTCTCTCAGTCCCCATGAAAGCCGATGGGAGTGCCCAATCCCCTGTCGGAATGCCCCCTCCCAAGTTCATTTGCCGATGGGGGAGCCCAATCCCCCTTGGCATAATGTCCCCCCCATTTGTTGTAAAACGAGGGGGTGCCCAATCCCCTCAGCTACAGCCTCCCCAAACACCAGCTGGGTGTCCCTGCAACAGAAAAATGTCCCACAAGGTCTTTTTTTTGTTTAAAACACCTAAAAACAGAAAACCATCCCTTGTTTGTCTCTGGTGCCTCCCCAACCTACACCCCACCCTCTACTTCCGACCTTCACCCTTCCTCACCCCATACTTACTTCGAGCCAGGCACGATGATCTTTGGTGGGGCAGGAGCATGTCTGCACTCTTCAAAGCCTACCATGAAGTGAAGAAATGCCAGTAAGCTGTATAATGGCATAAATGGGGTTCAACAAGTGGATATCTCTGCCATTTTGCAAATTTTGGCGCAAATTTTCAACATGGGGTTCTTGGAACCCCATCTCATGAGTCAGTGACCTTCATCTGGTTATTCGGTCCCTAAAGGAGATTTCGCAGTCACTGCATAGAATCACCTTTCGCGACCGATTAATGAAATGACAGTGTCACTGTTCATGAGGTGGACTCCCAAAAAGCCTATCTTGCAAATTTGGCGAAATTCCAAAAAATGACTGTTACGAGCATGTGTTGTGCAGTTTCCACGCACACTTGTAACTTCGCAAATTTGTAACATTTTCACTCCAGATTTTCAACATTGGTATTTTTTCACACCTCCTTATGAACAGTACAGCTGTCATTTTTCACATCCTGCCCGAAATGTGTTTTCACACATCTGCCGCACAATGGCACAGTCGCTGTGGGAAATCTATGTTCGGGACAGATTAATAAAATCATAGTGACGTTGTTCATGAGCAGAGGCCACAAAATACCTATGTTGAAAATTTGGTGAAATAATTCCACTACATGACTGTCACGAGCATGCATTGTGCAGTTTCCACATATGCTCGTAAGTTAGAGCATTTTTTATATTTTTACTCCAGATTTTCAACACTGCTATCTCTTCACACTTCCCTATGAATGGTACAGCTGTCATTTTTCACATCCTGCCCGAATTGTGTTTTCGCAGATCTGGTGCAGAATGGCGTGGTCGCTGTGAGAAATCAACGTTCGGGACAGATTAACAAAATCACAGTGCCACTGTTCATGAGCAAAGGTCCTAAATGCTTTCATGAGGTGGGGGTCACAAAAAGGCCATGCTGAAAATTTGTAGTGCAAATACCAACAAACGCCCAGGGCGTTAGGGTTTCTAACCATAACATCCCACCCTGTACAGCCTAACAGGAGTAACAAAGTTCTTATTATCCAGCTCACACGATTGGCAATGTGAGCAGGATAATAAGAACTTTGTCTGTGCTATATTTTTGGACCCAAGTAAGGCCTTTGATACCGTCGATCATAGCCTGCTTCTCTCGTCCCTCCGGAATATCGGCTTAGATGCTCCATCACTCAGATAGTTCGATAACTACCTCTCAGGCCTCTCTCAGCAAGTAAAGGCTGATGGGGATGTCTCACCACTAAAACCCCTTCTGAGGGCCGTACACCAAGGCTCCATTCTGGGTCCTCTGCTATTCACAATCTATATTAATAGAATTGATGCCACCATAAAAAAGGCCCAAATTCATCTATTTGCGGATGATACAGTGCTCTATGTCAGTAGACCCTCCCCTGATACGGCGTGTACAGATCTTCAGGATGAATTCAATCTACTTCAGCTTCAGCTACTAAACCAGAAGTTGCTCCTGAATACAAAGAAAACTAAAGCAATGTTCTTTTCACCATTTCCCAACTTACCAAACCCAGCCACGACTTGGACACTTCCCTTGATTACCACCATCCTTGGCGAACAGCTGGAGTACGTATCTAAATTCAAGTATCTGGGGGTATGGCTTGACGATAAACCCTCCTTCCTAGGACATATACAAGAACTGTCAAAGAAACTTAGACAGAGACTTGGTCTCTTCTTTAGGATAAAAACCAAAAACCTCCTCACTAGGGATGCCAAGATGAAATTAGTCCAAAGTACCTTTCTTTCCTTATTAGACTATGCTGACTTCCTTTACAGCCAGGGTCCTGCCGGTGCACTCACCAAACTTGATGCACTCGATCACAGAGCCCTAAGGTTTATAGCGGACCTCCCCCATCACACCCACCATTGTTCTTTGTATACTGCAGTAGGTTGGTCATCCCTCAGCTTCAGACTATTGAGGAACACCGCAATCTGGACCTACAGAGCCATCTTTAACAAACTGCCCGACTACATCTCTGACTACTTACCACTATGTCCACTAAGTAAGTATGCACTACAAAGTGCTTCTTACATTTCGGTGAAGGTACTCAAGGCCAGATCTCACTTTGGCTGGGCTTCTATTAGTTATGTGCTGCCTCAAATGTGGAATAAGCTGCAAATAAACTACGAAAATGAATCATCCCATTAGCTCACCAGCCCTCAAAACGCTATACTTGTGTCGTAAAGAGAATCTTGTATTGGCTAGCCATGACACTAGGGTCCCCTATTTCTAGAAGCACCCGGAATATCTCTTGCCTCCGCGTCTCCATGCCTTACGCTCGTATACCGCCTGGTCCCCCTTCTTCCCACCCCCCCCTACAATATTCTTTGTGGTGTTCTTTTAACCACCTGAAATCTGGACTTGGCTTAGCACCCGCGTTCTCCTACTCACTGCCCTTGCTGCTTTATTCCCTAATTAGTTTATACCACACAACCCTGAATGATGCAGTCGCTTGTTCCCATCCCTTATCCCTTCATATCCACTTCCTCCTCCCTCTCCCCTTACTTGCTACATCTTCCTACTATGTCCCCTGGGATATGGATAGAACTACCTGGGCCTGGCCTTTACCGGCAACACTGTTTGTCTGTACATATCTGCAACACAGTTTGTTTTGTACATATTGACTATATAATGTTTGTTGTACTTTATCTTGCACTTACATTTGCATCTGTATTTTGTGTATGCCTTTTGCTGTTTATGTCCTTGCATTGTATCTGTTCTTTTTATGTGAACTTTTCTTCTTGTACTGTACACCCCACGGCCACCTCGAAAATTAACTCTGCTCAACGGCGTTCGCCTGGTTAAATAAAGATTTTGATTGATTGATTGAGGGGCGTGCCTCTGGATTGCCGGCTGTAATGCTCACGCCATTCCACCCCAACCCCCACCATGAAGCCAGTGACAGGCATCGAGGTATGCCTTGGACTCTTCGGCCCCAGAGTTCACCCCATTCTCCTATACTGCACCCATTTCAGTATATGTCCTTATGAAATGGGGTGACTGTAAAGCCAAACACCCCAAGGCACACCTCAACACTTGTTGGTGTCTGCAGGATAGGGTGAGGTGAAATGCCGTGAGCGTTATGGGTGACGACCTAAAGGCACACCCCAATGCCTGTCCATCTCTGCAGGGTTTAGGTGGGGTTGGCGTGAGTTCAATATTTCACTGCCATTCCTGTTCTGCATCTAACTCCTGCATATCCAATGCTAATATCAGTAGGCAAACATTCAGCATTGATAAATGCTCGTTTCATCTAACATATGAAGCTGTTCTTCACCGTCACCATCATTTGCACACCATGATCTTGGTTGGAGGGGAGAACACAGATGAGGTTACTCTCTGGTTAATGTGGAAACTTGTAACAACTCTGGGTAGGAATTTGGCATTTGTTCTAAGGATCACCTTTTCTTTAAGAAGATCAAAACATTTGGATCTGTACTTAATGCCTGCAACTCACATGCCCTGCAGAGGTGACTACAACTAAAAACAAGCTTCTCCATGTGAAATGCTCTAAATCTGCTGACCCACAGGCTCAAGTGGAGGGTTCATTAGTCGAATATGAACTATATTTGAACTAGAATATGATCTCTCTCAGAATGTAAAGGATACATAGATACATAGACAGTGTCGGCAGATAAGGGCCTATGGCCCACCCAGTCTGCTCATTTGAGCTTGTAAGTTCAGTTTGTTTTCCTAGAAGTCTGTTTCCCCTTACCCCCGACCTCTAGAATTCCTTTATGTCTATCCCATGCATTCTTAAATCCCGTGATTGTTTCAGCCCCCACCACTTCCTCTGGCAGGGTGTTCCACTTGTACACCACCCGTTCTGTGAAGAAATTCTTTCTCATGTTTCCTCTGAATCGTCCTCCTCCAACTTCATCCCATGCCCTCTAGTCCTGGAACATCTTTTTTCGCTTAAAAATAGTGTTTTCCTGCACCTGTTCTTCTCCTGTAAGATACTTGTATGTCTCTATCATATCCCCTCTCTCCCTCCTCTCCTCCAGGGAGCACATGTTCAGTTCCTTCAACCTGTCTTCATAGGACTTGTGATGCAATCCATGCACCATCTTTGTTGCCCTCCTCTGAACCTTCTCTACCCTGTCTATGTCCTTACGTAGGTATGGTCCCCAGAACTGTACACTGTACTCCAGGTGGGGCCTCACTAGTGTCTTGTATGCCAAATGCTCTCCATGGGTCCCTCTCTTACCACCCCAGGGGCTTGTATCCCTCATCTACTCCCTTACCCCTACATCCCTCCACCTCACCCCTCCCTCTCCCTTCCCCCTTTTTTCACGTAAGCACTTGTTTACTTATTAACCCGGTACTTATTGTCCACTTTTTCTACCTATTATGTGCAACACTGTTCTACCACTGCTTGTAACACCTGCCTTAGAACTGTATGTTAATGTTGATCTTGTAACTTGAATGTTTAATGTTTCACTCCTGTTGTACCCCTTCCCTCCACGTCGCACCAGGAGACGAGTGACTTGTCACTTAGTGTGCCTTCCTAGTGAACCAGTTCAATAAATAAATGGATTTTCAAGTCCCATGGTGGGACCGACTTTCACAGGTGGATAGAAATGATTCAGATCTTTAAAAGAATCTACTGAGGGCCAGCCCGGTGGTACTGAAGATTAAGGCGCTGGATGCTACACCTTGTGCCATGCCGGCGACCTGGGTTCAGAAAGCAAGCCCAGGCTGTCAGGGGTCAGCCAGGTGGGAGGGAGGGAGCTTGGATTAGCAGTCATCAAGACAGCTATTCTCTCCTGGAGAGGGAGAAAACTTCCCCTCAGCTCTTGGCTGCCTCAGAGTGGAGGCTTGGTGGCAGTGCAAAGCCATCGGAAGAAGTGGTGCTAGGCCAAGTTGGAGGGGGGGCAGTCACTGGGTGTCTCGGCATGCACACCTCCATGCTATGCATGCATGCAGTTGCCCTGTGGTCCTGGGACTAGGAAGAGAGAAAATGGAGGAAAGAAACCTCTGCTACAGATAACAACCGACCCTCCATAGGCTCCGCATCTGGTGGCCGGGCACCGATGTAGCCCTGTGACAGAGGACACAGGTGAAGGTAAGTCCCAGAGGAACTGGAGTGATGGGGGGAGGAATCAGAAGGGGAGCAGCAGGAGACAGTAAGGAGGGGGAAAAAAAAAAATAAAAAAGAATCTATAACCGAGAACGGGCATTGGAGGTAACCAATGTAGAGGCTGCCAGTGATTTGTAGGCTGAACTATTAGTAGTAGTAGCAGGTTTTATTTATTATAAGTGCCCTTCCTCAGAGGCCCAGTGCACATTACTGAGCAGTACAAAAATAATAGCAATGTAGATTTATGTAGAATACATAACTCATACATTAGTTTAAAAACCCACAAAACTCAGCCGGGATGACTAATGGGAGATTAATCAATTCCCAAAGACTTGCTGAAACACAAGAGGTTTTCAGACCCTCTTAAAGGCCTCCATGATGGGGGCCTCTCGAACGCCCTCTGGAGAGAATTCCATAAAACTGGGCCAGTTTTTAAATCTTGCCCCTCAGTATGGCTAAGGAGCCCACTTCAGTGGAGCGAACAGAGATGAGGGAACATAAGTATGCTAGGACACAACACCTGTAGGGCCTTATAAATTAGAAGACCATCTTTAAAGGACATACACCACTTTACCAGCAGCTAGTGCAGTTCACACAGTGCTGGACAGACACGACTCGACCTAGAAAGGCCAGTCAGCAACCTAGCAGCTACGTTCTGCACCAGCTGCAAGCACTGCAGTGTACCTCTGCTGACACTGAGGTACTACAGAGCGTTACAGTAGTAAAGCTGGGACATCACAAATGCATGCATCAGTGTTGCTAGGTCTCCAAGGGAATAAGGGATCTAATCTGGCTGATGTTTCACAGATGTTAAACATTCTGGATGACTGTTGATACCTCAGCCTCAAATATAAGCAATCCATCCAGGGTGACTCCCAGATTTCTCACCTTAGTGGCAGCCCGAAGCCTAGACGAGCCGAGTGGAAACCCAGTCTCAGTCCCAACTGCCACCACTTTACCCCTATGACCGGTTCAGTCACCAATGCCTCAGTCTTGTCATGACTAAGCCTCAACCAGCTTGATGACATCCAGTCCTGGATCGCAGCCAAGCACTTATTAAGCATGTCGACTGCACCCAGCATCCTGCGTTGTGGGTCACCTGCATAAAAATGAAATCCCAGCCCATGCCATTTAATGATCCCACCCATGAGCAACATATACACTGCAAACATGGGCAAAAGGAATACGCCCCTGGGGAGCACCACAGGGCAGTGACACTGGGTGCAAAGAGAAATTTCCTAACACAACCCTCTATGTTCTCTCCCTGAAGGAAGGATTCAAGACCAGCAGATGACAGACAGCGAGACCTACGTATCCCCTCAGCCAGTCCAACAACAGCCAATGGTCTACAGTGTCAAAAGCTGAGGAGAGATCGAGCAGAAGAAGAACAACAGTCTGTTCACCGCCTTCTCTCTCGCCCTGAGGTCATCATTATGCACCCTGACCATTGCAATCTCAGTGCTATGCTTCGCCCTAAATCCTGACTGGAGAGGCTCAAAGATGTCAAAAGTAATAAGATGTGCCTCAAGCTGCGACACAACCACCTTCTCAATAACCTTGACCAAAACGGGCAGGTTAGAGACTGAATGGTGATCCACTGGGTTGTTAGGGTCCAAAGATAGCTTACTCAGGAGGGGCCTCACCAATGTATCTTTCAATGTAGCTAGAAAGAGCCAATCCATCAAGGAACACTGGGCAAACCCCTCAACATCGGCGCAGCTGTCCGACACAACTCACCCGTAATTGTGTCTACCTGGATCCAGTTCACAACTGGTTGGTTGCAGTTCCAAAATCATCCTACTAAAACCAGCACTGTCCTGCTCCTATCATTTGATTAAGCTGCTTTTTCTGTTATTAATTACTAGTTTACCATGCATAACTTTATTAAGTCTATCGAGAATACTTACTGTGAAACTTGATTAGATCGAATTTAATCTGATTCTCTTTGCCAATGCATAAAATGTACTAGAAAATTTAGAAAAACAGTAACAATTTTTTTTAAAGCAAAATCACCCCACTCACCACCTCCTCCATCGTCACTGGTCTAAACCCTCCCCATGACAGCCGAGTGCCTCTGTGGAGTGCTAGCTCAGCCCTGTTGGGCCGCCACAGTCTACCCGAGGAGATCCCGGCTCAAACACAGGACACTGTCTAAGAATCATAGAAACATAGACCATGATGGCAGAAATAGACAAGAGATCCATCCAGTCTGCCCATATTCCCTATAACCCCAGGAACCTATTGTTCCTCCAGGGTACTAACCCTCCCTGTCCTATCCCCTTTCTCCTACCTGGTCTTGTCACCCCTGTGACCACTATTCCCTTCATTCTATCCCATGCTTGCTTGAATGCAGACGGTGTTTGCACCCACCACCTTAGCAGACAGACCATTCCAAGGTTCCACCACCCTCTCCATAAAGCAGTGCTTCCTCATATCCCTCCTGAACCTCACTCCTGTTAATTTCCACACGTGACTTCAAGCTGCTGTTCGGGGTAAATCATTTCCCACAGTTCATCAAGGAAACTCTTTGCATTTAGTGGGTTAAAAAAACTCTCCCAGACTCCAGACTGGTCAGATGAAGTAACCTATCTACAGACCAGGCAAGTTGATCTGGTTGATTCCTCCTGGCAGCAATCTCCCTTGACAGAAAACCTGCCTTCTTCTGGATGACTGCCCTTTGGTATTTACCACAGTGAACAGACAAAGCCAGCCAGTCTGTCCTCCTCAGCCCTGGATCTCCAACAACACTCCAACCTCCGGCCCCTTGCCTTCATCTCCTTCAGCTCACCACGACACCATGGCATGAGACAATGAGGCATACACAGATAGGTGTGACCTGATCAAAGGCCACCAAGACTGCACTGTTATAGGTCACTACCACTTACTCTGATCCCAGTGCACATGCCACCATCATACCCAAGATGTCCAGTACTGCCTGAAGTCCTTCTGGCTCAAGCCCTCTCAAAGGGAAGTACCAGATCATCTCCATGGAGGGTGGAGTACAAGGAGGGCCCTACAGGAGAGCTAGACTGCACAATGATCTGACCAACTGACTGGATCAATCACCAGACCCTCTGCCTCAAGCCCCAGGGAAAACATCAAGTCCTGTCACCCACATTTAACCATATGGGCAACTCCAACACCCAACAAAGTGCAAAATTTCATGAAGGAAATCCCCACTCCCTCCTACAGCCTGCAACTGGACCCCCCAAGCATGGCCACGGATTCAAATGACGTATGTCCCTCTGGGTGCACAACCATGTTTTCAGCTGCAATCTAAAAAACAGACAGCCACCCCCAATCCTTCCTTGGGCAATGGACCACAGAGAATCTGGTGAGGACAGCGGATCCCACACAGGATCTGCATCGACACTCAGCCAGTTCTCAGTGATGCGAGCCAGATCGACAGAGCAATCAGAAATAAAATCCGCTAAATAGTGGTCTTATTCCTCATCGATCTGGCATTGCATAACACTGCCAAAGAGGATGAGGAGGTAGCCGGTCTCTCAGCTATCTGCCCCCTCAATCCAGTGAAAAGGCTAGGTTGGAGAACTAAACACATCTGCCTTGATGATATGCAACCCCCAGCGGGGGGGGGGGACACAAAAGGGGTGCAGGTCCCAGAGAAGGGAGGAAGAGTAGCTGAGCCTAGAAGTCTGCTGCCCAAAACTGCTAAATGCACCACCCAACCTTCAATAACTTACCCACTCACAACACCCCTTCCACTCCAGCCACCACGACACACAATTTCCCACCCTCACAACCTGAAACCTCCCCTTCACACATACTCGAGGCACACAAAACTACTAAATCCCTACTCGTTTAAGACCACATCCTCTGTTAAAGTAGCAGTACAACGAAAATGTTGTCAAAAAAACTACATCAGATAGTTAACAAAAATATTAGCATATTCATCAAATCTACATTTCTAGGTGCCTTCTATGCTGTGTGTCACAAACACACTCCTGGGGTCAGGCCCTCTGCTCCCACAGTGCCCAACCTTGAAGTGCGATTCGTGAACAGGGGACAAACAGGGACACCCTCTTGTTTGTTTTGGGTCTGAGCAACTACCAATTTTGAGTCATGGGGTGAATTATGAACCCTTTTTAGCTAGCACACTCAGGTAACAGGTCCAAATATCATACTCTCTTCTGGGAAAAGCAGCGCAATATTTGACCCAGAAGGCATACAAACAACCTGGCTCACACACCCCTTCAGACTCAATTGAGATGCTGGTCTTTTTCTTACCTTGCTGGATCTTTACACAGATCTTTGTTAGTATGGCTGCATAAGGGTGACACAATAAGCCTTTAACAGCTGTGTTAGAATATTAAGACTGTTCCACCATTCATACTCAAAATGAGCAAGTCTCAGGCAGCGTTTTAAGGAAAAACAAAGTTTACTAAAGTTAAAAACAGTAAATAAAATACAAAACACAGAACATATATACGTTAAGGGTACAGTCAGGAAATAAATGGACAGTTATAAACAAAGCACCTTGCACTGAATAAGTCTACCCTAGTTCCAGTTAGTAAATAAATGGAATGAAATTACCTAGTTTGGCAGAAGTGCCTCTTTTGAGTCCAAGAACAAAAGATGACTAAGAAGTCCAGAAAAGAGTGTGTCTTGAAAAGTCCAAACACTGAAGTATGCAATGTTCCCTCAGCAACTTGACAATATGGGGGGGGGGGGAGTGTCCCACCCAGCTTGTGAGGTAACAGCTCTATGGTGATGCCGACTATGAGGTCACTCTCATTTCTGCATCCTGAATTAATATTTCAATTATTAAAAAAAGCATTTTTTCCAAGCGAATCACGTAACATGGTTTATGGCAGGTTTAGAATTACCCTCTTTGTTTCAGAAAAGCATCCTGAGAACCACCTCTCAACATTGTGAGATTTTTGACACAGACTGACTAGGGAGCATTCTCCCTCCTGTCACCTCGTAAAAAAGCAATATTTTCACTTCAAAGCACCAACTCTCAGAACATGACTTGTGATTTCTACACAGGTTTTTTGTTATGCATGTATCAGTTTCTTTTTAAGATAGTTGTTTCCTTCCACTCAGAGAGAGAGAGAGAGAACAGTATACTTTTGAAAATCCAAGGTTCCATGATGCTTTGCTGACAGCCATGTTTCACAAGCAGAAATTCAAAAACAAATTTATAACAAAATAATATACTAATAATAACAGGTTTATCGCAATAGCCGTCTTTGTGCACCAAGAGTTTTTTGACAGGTCAGACCTAGTTAATCCATGCCTTATTATATATACCCGATAATCTGAACAGGGAACCTCTGAAACCAATTTTCTGTCATGTTAATAAATAACCTCTGGACATTGTCTAGTTACTACATATATTTTTATTATGTAACAAAATGGGCAAAAACAGGTTAATGGATTTGACTGTACTGTCTTGATTCTAAGCTTTACTAGGACTACAATGGTATTTTAAGCCAAATGTGAGGGCCATCTCTTTTCTTGAGAAAAAAATTAAAACATTACAAAATGCTCAACTTTTGGTAGAAGTAGAACATTTTACCTCCAAAAAAAAAAAACTGGAAGATGCCTGGAATCTTTTATAATGAAAAAAGATAGATCAAGTTTTATGCCAAATGTTACTGCACTGCTGCTTTAATTTAACATACAAAGATGACTTAAAAAAAAAAAAAAAAAAAAAAAAAACACACCACCAGACACCTCATGCACTCCTAATTAACACATACATACCCAATACACACCAAAGCTATTTAAGTCACAGACCCCCCCCACTATAACGGCAGTGCTAAAAGATGTTCACGTCCTTTCAGCAGCGCTCCAGGTAGATTGTTCCCCTAATCGGAGACTAGTTATTTTTGTTCCACTTAGTTTTTATCTTGCACTGTAACCCTTTTGTGTAGCTTTACTATTCCAACACCAAACTGCCATGGATCACCCCTCCTGTGAAATTTGAGGTTAAAAGAATTTTATGGAAATCTGGATTCAGACCCAGGCCTCCTGGATCACAGCTTTGTGCCCTAACTGCTAGGCTATGCTGGCTGGTGCTCAGAAAACTTACAGTTATTATATGTGTGTGAGTGACACTAACTGATCTCCAGAGCAGCTAAAAAGAGAAACTGATCTCAGACCCGGTCATCTGGGAGGGATGGTGGGGACTGGTCTCAGACCAGGTTTTAAGGGACTAATCTTCCCAGACCTTCAGCAACAATTAAAGACCAATAACTTCCAGCTGAAACAAACCTTTATCCAGACATAAAATAGCAACCAAAAGCAGTTTTGTGGGAGAAAGGTCTTAACCCTTCCTGTCCTGTAGGACTGTATTTTGGCCCTGGGAGAACAGTGGAACCAGTAAACATCTGACTGGAACTTATAAAAGCTGTAACTTGCACTACCGGTTATTGAAACTCCCATTGCTGCAGAGCTGCTCTGATGTCAGCTGCAGGGGATTCTGGGATTTGTAATTACAAAAAAAAGTCAGCAAGATATGCAAAAGGAAATGATCCAACACAGAGTTCCACTAAAGCAAGTGGCACACTTTATGCAGTGCTATAACAAGATATTTTATTGCAATGATCCAATGTGCCAACAAGCAAAAAGTGCAGGAAGAAAAGTATACGGGAGGACCCACTGGAGCACCAACATCGGCATCTGCAGCTCCCGGTGCTTTGTCAACTTGTGTGGCCACCTACAGCCCACCAATTTTACAGCAGGCTCCCTAAGTGACCACCACAATCATAAAGTGCAAGAGAAATTTAAAAATAAAATGTAAACATCAAGATTGTTTTGCTGTTGGGATCAAGATAAACAGTGGACTAATACGTACTTAGTGATCACAATAATATATGCAATATATAAAATGTTTCTATTTAGGATCTCAGTCTCTGCTATACCATATTTTCAGAGTACTAGGATATAAGTGACATCTGTAAAAAACAGAAAAACACTAGGCAAATAAATCACAGTATTAAGGCCATTTCTAGCTAATCATTAAGACTATGTCAAGAAAGTGCCCCCAATTCACAGATGCTGAAGGACTCTCGTAATCTGTTTTTTCTCTAGGTACCTCCCTCAGGCCCACAGCAACTCCTTCAACACTCATGACATCAGATGTTTTCCCTCAATTCCCACAGGAGGCCCTCATGTAGCAGAGGCACTCCATCCTTCTCCCCGAGCCAGCAAGCACACCTTTGCAGTGCTCTCCAGGCCACACTGACCTAGATTAGTGTGCCAACTCGTGACACAAACCAGAGGCACTTACAAGGGTGTGCAAAATGTTCTCCCACTGCCATTATTGGCTGACCAGGACCTTTTATCTATCTTATCGACCAGTAACTCATCTTGCAGAGATATACGCTGGTCAGGCCATACCCAGCCATTTTTTAGTATGCTACCGGGCTTTTCTCCCCTGGTTTTACTTACAATCCTCCTCCCCTGGCAGGGTTAATGCCGTTGATGCCACACACACAGTTTCATGGTTGCAGGTGCAAGCTCGCTGATCCAGCCGGAGTCCCTGTGGTTTCCGGACCCACCACCAACCTCCCTGGCTGAGACACACTGCCAGCTGGTGCCTCGCGACCCAACTCCCAGGGCTCACCTCTGAACTCATGTCACTGGTATAGCGACAAAATGCACTGCTGCTGGGACATCGACCTTTTTAAACACCAATTAAAGCATAAAATAAAATGTTAAACAGAGAGAGCTGCAATATTTCACACACATAGAAACATAAAAATAATACAGTACACGGATATCGAACAGCACAAAATGGAATGTATTTTGTGCTTTTATTGTATGTTGCTTTTATTGTATGTTTATACCACAATGTGGTTTCTCTTTTCGCACACCGTGCAACCTATTTCCCATGCTCTGGTATTGTATGTGTACACCAGGATAGCCTTGTGAGATGTGACTTATCTTTTTGCATGCCTTTAACAATTTCTCATGCTTTTTTATTGCATGTGCACACCTGGATAGCCTTGAGAGATGTGGCTTCTTTTTTCGCACACTTCTGTAACCATTTCACATGCTCTGTTACTGTATGTACATGCCAAGATAGCCTTGCGAGATGTCAGCCCGGTGGTGCTGGGGCAGTGGATACTTTACCTCGTGCTACACCGGTGACCCAGGTTTGTGAACGACCTTGGGTCATCAGGGTACCAGCATGGGGGAGAAGCAGAATCAAGAAGTCTTATGGCAGCTCTCCCTTCCAGAAGGAGGTCATCGCCCCCTTATAGTTCTGCTGCCACCAGGTAGAGGTTCGGTGACAGCGTAGGTGGGAGGGGACGGCAAGTTGGGAGATCTCAAAATACAGTGTGCGCGTGCCTCCCCACATGCGCATGCTCATGTCCGAGAATGGGGTAGGGCATAAAAACTGAAAGAAAAGAAACTACAAAAAAAAAAAAAAAGGAAAAAAAAAAAGCCTTGTGAGATGTGGATCCTCTTCTCATGTCTTGCTACCCATTTCCTGTACTCAGTTATTGTCTATGCACACCAGGAAAGCATTGTGAGATGTGGCTTCTTTTTTCACATGCTTTTCTACTCATTTCCCAAGCTCTCAGATCCACACCATTTCCAGGACGACACTAATTGCTCAACCGCCGACTTCCAATGCCAGCAGAAATCAAAAACCAAACAATTATGGAATACATCCAATTGCAATCTGCCTATTTCAGCAGAACAAAAAAAAAAAACATGCTGCAGCTGAAGAGGAAATCCCTGTGTTGTCACCCAATGAATACTGCAGTTTTATACAGAGAATCCATAAAGACAAAAAGGTGCAAAACACACCATACAGTGATACATTTCAGCAGCATTTCGAGTGTAAAAAAGGGAAATTTGCTACACCTGACATTCGAGTGAAAATAAAGTGACTGTTTACTTGCTGTTGTCGACTTTTACTGCAGTCCAGAGCTGATTTCTAGACCCAGTAAAGATGGTTTGCTTTCCCTTTGAACTGGTTTACCAAAAGCTGTAAGTCACACTTATGACACCACAACAGAAAAAAAAAAAGACAAAATCTGATAAGTCAGACAGCTGTACCTCATCAAGCAATATGTCAGCCCCACCAGCTGTTACAGACTCATGTTCCTGCACACTGACACTACAAGCCCTTTCCTGAATCACTCATATTTAGGAAACCCCCTTAAAAGATGAGGCTGATGTGTGGCTTCCTCAAAAACACGACCAGTGTGGAAGGGGGGGGTTTACAACTCCTCTCTGCTCTGCCTGACAACACAGGCTTTCCGATAAGAATGCAGTTTCCTGCCTCTCAAATAGTCTCACCCCTTCAAGCCCCTTGAAGCTATCAACATATCAAGAACAGGAAGCATTCTGCTGAAGTAACGTTTCATACAAGTGAAACGCAGCCAAAAAACAAGCCCAAATAATGATGAGCACGATCTCCCCAATTAAAAAAAAAACACACAGAAGCAAAGCTATCCAAGGAGGGTGGTTGCCCCAACCTGCTGTAGGACTGTATTTAGAGGTGCTATTTTTACTGACCTAGCCAAGGCCTTTGATACGGTCTCACACCCTTTACTTCTGTCCTGTCTCAAGTCTGCAGGTCTTTCCCCAAATGCCACTGATTGGTTCAAGTCTCATCTGTCAGGCAGATCCAAATCTGTCCATATGGCTGATGCCATCTCCCCATTACCACGGGAGTCCCTCAGGGTTCTGTACTTGGGCCTCTACTTTTTTCAATCTTCCTTAACGATCTCCCTCTGGCTTGCACATCGACAACATACACATGTATGCTGATGACACGGTACTGTATACAGACACATCAGTCCCTGATGTCACCTCCAGGCTCCAAATGGATTTCAACAATGTACAATTCTGGTTTAGAGAGCACCACCTCATCCTAAATTCAAAGAAAACAGTCTATATGACTTTTGGTACTAGGCAGAGGCTAGTCAGGCTCTCCTCCTTACCCACCTTCCACACCTTCGATGGGACTGTATTAGAAGACACCTCCTCCTTCCAGTACCTCGGAGTTTGGCTGGACAGGAACCTAAACTTCTCGGTCCACATCGATGCCATTCTGAAGAAACTCCAGCCTAAGCTCAGGGCCCTATACCGCAACAGTAAATGTATCCCTCTTCCAGCAAGGCGCGAACTTGTACATAAAATGATTATGCCAATTTTCGACTACTATGACTTAGTATATGGAGCTGCCCCCCAATCCTCCTTATCTAGGTTGGACCCCCTCTTTAACTCCTTCCGCCAGTTTGCCTTAGATGCCCCTGCCCTGACCCACCACTGCACATTCTACCGTTCTCTGAATTTTTCCACCCTTGCCGACAGAAGAACAATGCATGCTGCCAAATTCACCTCAAAATTCTGGTTGAGTTCTCTCCCAGCCTACCTGTCCACCTCCTCATCTGCCCCACTCCCCACCAAATACTCCCTCAGAGCTGATGACTCATGTTCCCTGAATATACCCTACAGGAGCACTACGTCAGGCCAAATGGCTTTCTCCCATTGTCTACCTAAACTTTGGAATTAACTACTGACCCAAATTAGACACTCCTCCTCAGTCAATTCTCTCTCTCTCTACATCCCTAACAAACTATCTAGTGACAAACTGCAATTGCACTTAGTCCCTCTGGGCTTGTCTCTGCTGATGGTCTATTTCTCCTCCTTCCTCTAGTAGGGCCAATTAATGTCCCCACTATCCTAAACCCTCCTGCATGCTAGATCTTGTACCTCTCCTGTACCAACCCCTTTGCTGATTATGTAAATACTCTTGATCTTATCTCATTTGTTGGACTATGTACAGTTAAGCTATTTTTACCCGATTTATGTATACTGTTGTATTATGTATTGCTCCCTCTCCCCTTCCCCCAGGATGTACCGTGAGATGAGCATCTTGTTGCTCAGTGTAATTTTCCTGAGAAAACTTTTCAATAAATAAATAGAAAATAGTTCTGTACAGCAGTGAGGGAGGAGGGGATGGAGGGAGAGGCAGTACTGGAAGGGACTGCTTTATAATTGGCAGTTTGTAATTAGGCAGTGTTGGAGTCTTCTATCCCACCAGGTTACTCTGTGGTACACTGTTCAAGGCGGGGGGCAGGGGGATATCTCTTTCAGATCTTCCTTAGGACTGGCAGACACCCCACAATGGAAACCAGATCATTTGAATGTGTGGCCTTCAAAGGTGGGCTGGGTACAGGCTGTAGGATCACTGTCCTGTATCATCCTCCAGGTCACAAGAATGACTTCCTGCATGAACTAAAAAGCCTCATGGATGACCCGGTCATTAATTTGCCCAACTTACTAGTGATTTCAATGCTTGGGTCAGCAGAAGAAGCTTCTCTTTTGGAAAACAGTTCCTCCAGTTTATGGCATCTCTAGGCTTCGTACAGGCAACTACCACTGGAACCCACCAAAATGGACATGGCTTAGATCTGGGTTTCATATCTGTAATGTCATGGTTGATCCAGTCAGTTGGTCCAGTCATTATGCCGTGTGGTTCCTCTGTAGGGCCCTCCATCTGATCTCCCACCCCCATGAAGAGATTGTCAGATAACGCCCTGTTAGAAATTTGGAGCCAGAGAATCTCCTAGTAGTACTGGAAACCCCAGGTATGGTTACAGCTTGTGCTGGGGGTACAGAGAATGCCATGGAGGACTATAATATGGAACTCACTGTGGCCTTCGTCTCCCTGGCACCTTACTGCGCCCATCTCTTGACTGTACCCCAGAGCTTATCATAGTTTGATGATTACTTTAGGCAGTTGAAGACTAGTGGACAGAGTTTAGAGCATTCTTGGCTGAGATCCAGGTCACAGGAGGATAGAGTGTCACAGAGAGTACCAGCGGTTGATCACTCTGGAAAATAAATAAAGACAGCATTCCTGTCACGAGTGATCACTGAAGGGGAAAAACTGACCAGCTCAACTCTTCAGCACAGTTGACGGCTTGCTAAATCCACCCTGGGACTTGGCAAGGTTGGAGGAATGGTCAGGCGTATGGCAGCTAGGATTCAATGCAAAAAAGTGCAAAATAATGCACCTGGGAAACAAGAACCCAGGGGAAGAATACACAATGGGTTGGGAGGTAGTAACAACAACAACAAAACAGGAAAGGGACCTGGGGGTAATCAAATCAGATGACTTTAAGGTTAGCAAGCAATGTGAGAAGGCAGTAGGGAGGGCCGGGGGTATACTGGGATGTATAGGGAGAGGCATCAGCAGCAGAAAACAGGAAGTTGTTATCCCTCTTTACAGACAGTTGG
This sequence comes from Neoceratodus forsteri, assembly GCA_016271365.2. Classification (NCBI taxonomy): domain Eukaryota; kingdom Metazoa; phylum Chordata; order Ceratodontiformes; family Ceratodontidae; genus Neoceratodus; species Neoceratodus forsteri. The sequence goes on from CM028130.1 coordinate 951,095,829, forward strand.
TGAGACCCCATCTGGAATACTGTGTCCAGTTCTGGAGACCCCATCTCTGCAAGGACATGGACAGGATAGAGGCAGTCCAGAGGAGGGCAACTAAAATGGTGCAGGGTCTGCAAGAGAAGCCGTATGAGGAGAGACTAAAGGAGCTTAATATGTATACCCTTGAGGAAAGAAGGGAGAGGGGGGACATGATAGAAACTTTCAAGTATCTCAAGGGAATCAACAAAGTCCAAGAGGGTAGCATCTTTCAGAAAAAGAGACTTGCAAGAACAAGGGGACACAATTTAAAGATAGAAGGAGGGCGGTTCAGGGGCAATGTGAGGAAGTATTATTTCACAGAGAGGGTAGTGATGCATGGAACAGCCTTCCTGAGGAAGTTGTGGGGTCTAAAACTGTGGGAGAATTCAAGAATGCATGGGACAGACATAAGGCAATTCTTGTGGGGGGCAGGAAGATATAGGCTGTTGGTTAACTAGGATCTGCGGCCTATCCTGTAGGTAGGGAAATGGGCAGACTAGATGGGCCTAGCGGTCCTCGTTTGCCGTCAAAGTCTATGTTTCTATGTTTCTGTCTGCAGCTGGTAAGTACATTTACTGGAAAGAAGTGTGATGAGTTTAATCATTTTTTTAGTCACAAGTTATCCTCCAATCAGGACAGGATCACCTCAAGCAGCCCGTCATGGTGACTCAGGCACTCTACCATGTTGCATGGCATTTGAGTCAGTTTCAGTGGAGGAGGAGGTCTTCCAGGTGGTCTCAGGGTTGTGCCCTGCCTACTGTAATTTCGACGTGGAACATACCACTCTTCTTTTAGGTTGCCAGGAGAGGTCATGGTTTCAATTTTTGCTGAGATCATTGGTGTTCCCTAACCAATCACTGGTGTTCCAACCGCAATAAAGAGGATGGAGGTGAGGCCACTCTTCCAGAAGCCATCTCTGAACCCTGACAATCTAGTGAACTACAGGCTGGTTTCAAATGTTGCCTTATTAGGGAAGGTAACTGAAAAGGTGGAAGCGGCACAGCTTGATGGTCGCCTGTGAAGTTGGGAGATCTATGTGTCTCTCCAGTCTGGATTCAGGCTTGATACAGCATTGAGACAGCTCGTCAAGATGTTCAATGATCTCCTTCTACAGAGAGGCAGTAGACATTCCATCTTGGTCCTTTGCAGCACGTGACACAGTAGACCATTGGGTACTGTTGGTTCGACTGAAGCACTGTGTAGGACTTGTTGGAATAACTTTGCAATGGTTTGAGTCATACTCATCCCTGCAGAGTGCAGCAGGTGGCATTAGGAAGTAACATCCTGGAGGATGCTGCACTCTGCTGTGGAGTGCTTCAGGGTTCAATCCATGCCCTCACGTTGTTCTTCATGTACCTGTAGCTATTGGGGGAGATCATGAGAGGACACAGTTTGGGTTTTCACTGCTATGCAGATTATATTTACCTGTACCTGTCTTGCGCAACTGATGGGGTAAATGCATTCTCAGTGTTCCTCATGGAATGGGTGCCACAGAACTAAACTGCCTTGCTGTGCCTGGTTTGGGGAGTTGGAGTGCTCTGAAAGCTGCAGGATATGTGACTGCTAGCAGCAAACAGTGAGCTAGGAATCTGTATTTAAAAATATAGAAACTTACAATTTGAGGGCAGAAAAGGAACACTTGGCCCACGCAGAATGTTGAGATGTTCCCTGCCTAATCTGACTCCAGACTATCTGGTCTCTGGAGACCCTCCCTCCCTCTTTTATAATATTCCCCACTGTTTATCCCTTGCATGCTTGCAGCTCCCATCAGTTCCCACTGGCAGTCTGTTCCATGTGTCTACCACCCTTTCAGTGAGGAAATATTTCCTCACATCTCTCGACACCCCCCCCCAAACGTCATTGCTTGCTCCCTGGTCCTAGTGCTCTTTCTCATTTGAAAAAAAACTCCCCCTGCAGCCTGTTCACCCCTGTGAGGTTCCTGTAGATTTTGCACTCCTCTCTTCCAGGGTATACATGTTGAGATCCCTCAGTCTCTCCTCACAAGACTTCTCGCGTAAACTTTGCACCAATTTAGTTGCCCTCTTCTGGACTGCCTCCACCTTGTCTGTGTCATTTTTGAAGTATGGTCCCCAAAATTGGACATAGTACTCCAGGTGGGGTCTCACCAGCAAGCAATACAGTAGCAACATCATCTTCCTCCTCCTGCTGGAGATAACCTTCCCTATGCATCCCAGCATCTCACTAGCCCCACCCACTCCACTGACACACTGCCTGGCCACCCTGAGGTCCTCAGATATAACAACCCCCAAGGTCCCTTTCCTGTTTAGTGAGTGTGTCAGTACCTCCCTCCCGGGTTTCTATGCCCTAGATGTTCGATTCTGCACTTTTTGGCATTCAACCCCAACTGCCATGCTCTTGATCATTCCTCAAGTTTCCCCAAGATTCCTAAGCATTCTCTCCACTTCCTCTAGGGTGCCCATCCTATTGCAGATGTTCGTATAAGCTGCAAAAAGGCATACATTGCCTTCTATTTCTTCTGCAGTGTACCCTATGAAGACACTGAAGAGGACTGATCCCAGTACCGAGCCCTGTGGTAAACCGCTGGTCACTCTTCCATCCTTAGAGTGAATGTCGTAAACCACCACCCTCTGCCTATGCGTTAATCAGTTTCTAACCCAATTTGCCACTCTGAATCCCACTACCAGGGTGTTCAACTGTTTTATCCGCCTCCTGTACAGCACAGCAGTGCTGCCCTGGGCAAAATGAAGCTCTCACTCAACAAGGCCTGTTGGCTACTCATAGGAGCTGACACGCTCACCCACACCTGCACGCTATATTTCTTGTCAAACCTCCTCTCCCTTGATGGGCGGCTACTCTACCAGACCCATTTGCTCACAAAAAAAACTAAAACAAACAAACAGCACCGGCTTAACCCCACCCCCCCCGTCTGTCCAAATTAGCCAGCGCCCACACCCACTGTCCCCACACGAAGCTCCACAAAACCTCACTATTAGTCCCTAGGGTCAGGACGGCCCTTGCTCAGAGGTCTTTCCGTTACAGGGGCCCTACCTTGTTTAACACCCTCCTGCCTAGTATCACATCCGAGCACAGAATCGGGCCATTTAAATCTGCTCTCTGTAACCACCTTCTCAACTCCCATAATTGCAACTGCAAATAATCGCAGCCCCATCTGGTCCTGCCCCAACCAGCTGACCATCTCCACCCACCTTTGTTTATGTATCGGTGGGCTCTTCTCCTTGATGCTTAGCTACAATCATGTAAAGGCCAGTATCTGCAAATTTGAGCTTATCTTCATGCTCCTATTGACTACTACTTCTTGATGTAATGTAATACTGTGTATGTACACAACGGTTGCTCCTTCTTGCTTAGCTATTATCATGTATAGGCCAGTCTCCAACAAGAAGGGGCCCTCTCTCACTGCTATGGCCTGCATCATCTGTATTTAATGTATATATGTTTTGCTTCGTTTTGTTATTTCTGCACTACTGTGTTTTTCACTCACTGTATGTCTCTCCTGCCCAGTCCTGTACTGTGTACGACGAGGAGCCTTTGTAAAGGAGTCTTTGACTCAAAGGGTTGCAATTCCAATACATGAATAAACAAACAAAACAGTGTCTAAGGCCTTTCTAAAGTCCAGACAAACCATGTCCACTACTCTCCCCTGATAGGATTTCTTTGACTGGGCGACCAGAGAAATAGATCATATTCGTTTGGCCAGGGAGAACGCAGGGACAAGCTCCATTATAGTCTATGGGGGGCAACTTTCAAATTGTTTCATCTATTGAAGTGGTCATTTGCATTTGATGATTAAGCAAGGGCACTGGTCGACTAACAAGGCCCTTGTTAGTTAGTCGACCGGTACCCTGTTTAATCATCAAACACCACTGCAATAAATAAAATGATTTGAAAGCTGCCCCCACCCACCCACAGACTATAATGCAGCTCATCCTCGTGCTCTCTGGCATCACGCCCATAACTTTGTTGAGCACGTATGAAGCGTGGGCAGCTACAGAAATAGGAAGTATGAGAGACCCAGTGGGGATAATTTTACAAGAGATACAACTTTCAACCTTTTGGAATATTTTTTTTAAATATTAGCAGCAGGATCATTTCGCAGGTGTAAGGCACCAATTCAGCATGTGCAAATCCAACTTTATTTAACTTGGTAGATCTCTTTAAACTGGAAGCATCTTCTGTTTCTTTTTATGAGGTACTGCCAGTGTGATTCAAGGGTGGGGCTGGGTCTTGCATAAATCACTCACTAATTTATTTATTTATTTATTATTTTTTTGCAGTTAGTGGTGTTTTTCTCCCTGTGCCAGGCAGCCTCCATTGTGCCAATCACCCCAACCCCATCACCCTGATTTTCCACAAAGGTTTATGGTCGGGCATCTACAGCGTGGCCTGGGTGCTCATCTGGTGCAGGGCCTGAAGGTGGCTGGAATTCATCAAGACACCCATAGCCATTTTCACTTGTTTTCTTTCCACAAGGAGATGTAGTATGCAGTGCCGCCCAAGATGGCCCTGTGCATGCTCCCATGCGTAAGACATCAATGGTTGCTGAGCCTCCCTAACACTACAGGCAATCTCTGGTTGCCCTGTTCTCAGTTAGCGGTAGGTACCAAGCGAGGACCAGCAGCTGTAGCCCTCCCTCCCTCCCAGGAGAAGAGAGCAGTCATTAGGATGCTCTGTCCTCTCCCTCCCCAGCCAACCCCCAGCAACACAGATTCGCTTCCAAAGCCAAGTCACCAGCGTGGCAGCAGCCCAGCTCCTCAGCACTCCACACCACCAGGGCAACACTCACTTTGGCTCTTGGCTAAGGGAGTGGTGCAGGGAAAATGGATTTGGGATTGTGAGGGACAGGGGGCAATTCAGGCGGGACAGGAGGCAGTACAAGCAGGATGGCCATCACCCTATATCAGAGGGAGCTGGGGCCTTGGCACAAAAGTTTGATGCTTTCATTACTGATAATTTCTGCAGCCTTGGAGGCCATCTGACATACCATCCCATCTCCTCTGCAAGCAAGCGGTAGGTGCCCTGGCACATAATGAGAGATTCCACCATCTGGCTGCTAAGTATCATGACTACACATGCATTTGGTCTCCCTTTTTAGACCACCTCTCAGGGCAACAACTGGAACTCTCTCTCCATCCGTGGCACTGCAGACGCATTACCCTCAGTTACTGGACCATAGCATTCCCAAGATTCTCCACTGTTTCAGTTTGGTTGCATTGTATTACCTGTATCTTATGTCTGCCCAGCAGATTTTTAGCTCTGTGTTGAGCTTTGTGAGTTTTGTTTGAAGTAGTTTCTGATAATATCTATGTAAGATTAGTTAGCATAAAGTTATAACTACTACTACTACACTTTTTTTTTTTTTTTTTTTAAAGTCTTTGGTAACCGGGTAAAGCTCACTAGGCACAAGTGCTTGTTTTCAGCGGTGGCCTGGGAGCACTGGGGAGGTTAAGTGACTTGTTCAGAGTCGCACAGTAAGCCAGCGGAGGTTGTGGGAATCAGACCCAGGTCTGCTGGATGTACCAAGCTCATGCACAGCTCGTTACTCTAACCTCTAAGCTATACTGCCACATATGGTACGATGGTAAAGCCCAATTATTGGCCAGCTTATTATATGTATTGTATGGTATGTTTTATCAACTCTCTTAGGCCTGTTGCTGGATTTGCTGTGTGTGTTATACACTACTCGATCCTTGAATGTACATTGTACTGAATAATTTTGAAACCTGAATACAAATTTTACAAAATTACTCGCCATTTAGATTAACTGGAGAAAAGAATGCAGACTGAGAGAATGTGGGTACATTACCAGCTAAAAGACAGAGGTAAGCCTTTCCACGTTCACAGGAGGCAAGCATAATCATGCAAAGAAAAAAGGCATAGGATGCATTGGGGTAAAAGTGAGGGAAAGTTACTGTTGGTGGGAAAAGAAAAGAAGGCAGGCAGGGGAAGGGCTTAAGAACATTCTACTGGAAGGTGGCTATCTTAAATGCTAGGAGTCTTTGCAACAAATTAGGAGACTTCCTAGCAATGGCAGAAGAGGGTCAGCTAGATATTATAGTGGTCACAGAAACATGGACAGCAGTGAACTACAACTAAGATCCTTCAATCCCAGGATATGATATCTTCAGGAGGGATAGGGTAGTAGGAAGAGGAGATGGTGGCTGTCTATATGGGGGGGGGGGTCAAAGCCCCCCCTCGGAACAAGTGACCACCATCTGAGGTGGTTCAAAACCTCTCTTAGGACCAGGTACTCTAATTCCAGAACAATGGTTCTGGACTTTAGGATTGCTAATATGGGAAAAATCACTGAAGCAAGGCTCAGTCTAGTGGGGCAGACAGAGAGTGGAGGAAAAATGGTCTGGAAATGTCAAATTACAGGCCTATATCACTCCTAGCAGTAGTTAGTAAACTGCTAGAGAAGTGTGCATTTCGGCAGCTGCTTGATCATTTGGAAGGGCATAGCCTGATTACTGATCAGCAGCATGGGTTCAGGGGAGGATGGTCCACTGCAATGGCGCTTGCTGGGTTTTCGAATGCTGTGCTTGTGGCTTGTAAGGAGGGTTGTGCCACAGGCTCAGTATTCGTTCACCTAGCTGGCGCCTTTGATACAGTGGACCATATGTTGCTTTTATACAAGCTTGGCAACTTAGGGGTTATTGGATTGGAGAGGGAGTGGTTTCAGAGCTATTTGTGTGATCAAGGACAGACGGTTAAGATCAGGGATACAACCTCAGAGATTATGAAAGTTGAGACAGGGGTGCCCCAAGGGTCGGTATTAGGACAATTATTATTTACAGTATTCATGAATGACATACCTACTTTATTTTCAATTGAAAACAGCATTATTTATGCTGATGACACTGTTATATAGGACTCTACACCTACAAGCAATATTATTCAGGTGTCCCTGCAACGTAAATATAATATGCTGGCTCAATGGTTAAGGGACAATAAATTAACCTTAAATGAGAAAAAAAAAATATTGTGTTATTTGGAACCCAAAAGGAAAATAAATTACAGATAATTGGTCAAAATGGGACAAGTCTTTCCACAGTCACTACTTCAAACTATTTGGGAGTTTACCTGGACCTCTGCCTGAGTTTAGTTCCACATATTGAAAAAATAGGAAAGAGACAACCAAAAAATAGGGTATTTACATAGGAATATAAATGCACGGACAGAAGAAGCCTGGACAGTCACAGATATGCAAGTTCTGATGCCTACATTGGGAGTATACTGTTTTTTAATAGTAACAGGGTGTTTGAGACAAAGTATAAGACTGTTTAATAATATCTGTAGGTTTGCACTGAGGGTGCCAAAACGTACACATCATTGTGTGCTTTATGAGAAAATGGGAGTACTGTCACCAGAAATGATTATTAGGTATCAACTGGGTAACTTTGCATTTAGGGTATTGAAAGCTAATGATCCCAGGGTACTTTCTGGGGCACTGGGATTAATGAAGAGGGAACGAACAACAAGTAGTAGTGGGGTACAGGACTGTGAGGTTCTGAGATACCAGTTGCAGATGACTAGGAGGGCTTTTTCTTGGTATGCACCCCATCTTTTGAACAAATGCCTACATCTTACTAAGATAGTACATAACAATGCACTTTAAGAAAGGGCTTTTTACATACTTAAAAAAAATAAAACGGTGTGTACTTGTAGGTGAAATTATTGTATTTTGTATTTGTATCTGTAAAGTAATGTATTGTGTATTTGTATTTTTATTTTATGGTTGTAAGTTTTTTATGTTTCGTCACTGCATAAATGTCAGGCATGGCTGAAAAAGGGCAGTGCCCAGTCCCCTACCTGGTTAAAAAATAAATAAAAACAAAATGAAGTACAGGAAGTCAGTAAGTGCTGTCTTAAGACAGGTTGAAAACAGAAGAAAAAGGCCAATGTGGTTCTCAGGGGACGTGAGGAAGGCAGTTAGTGAGAATAGCCCGAGTTCACCAGGAAGAAATACCAAGAAGAAGAAAAAAATCAGGAAGGCAAGTGCAGTGGTACGGGCCAAGGAAGAGACTGAACTCAGGAAAGCAGAGGGAGTGAATGTCAATGACAAAGCCTTAAGGTATATTCGGGTATAGCAACAAGAAAAAGACAAAGGAGGGCATAAAGAGGCTGGCAAGGGGGATGTATTAGGTAAAGGATGAATGACCAAGGGGAAAGCGAATATCCTGAATGACAACTTTTTTTGCTCCTCCCCACCCCCTGGCCCAATCACTCCTTCAGGCCACCAAGGAACCATGACCACCCACCTCCTCCAGCCACCATACGCTGCCCTCTATGTCTGTAAATGGATCCCCCCGGGTGACCCGACATAACCCTTTGTCAGGTGGGTCTCCCCCTCTGAGGGAGAAGTGCCCATGAGCACAACCAATTAGCCCATGGGATTGGCAGTGGGGGGGGGTCAGCACGGGGCTATCCCACCTTACATGGCATGCCGGGACCGTGGAAGTCATCTGGTGGACCAGGGATTTTTCCTGTATTTTTTTTTTTTTTTTTTTTTAAATGGGGAGCATGACATGCTATATGATGTCAAGATGTACACAGACATCTGCCACGCTCCCACCCACAATGTGACCTGACATATTGCCATGCTCCCGGCCTCCGCTATGGGCCAGCAATCGCCAAGCCGCGAACCCCCCCTTCACATGAGAAGACAAGCAGTCCAACGCTTGAGCCATCTCCCCTCGGCTGGCCCTCCGACACCCGAGTCCATTCCCAAACTAGAGTCGTCTGCATCGCAGGCAGAAAGGCCAGCTGAAGGAGTACTTAAGAGACAAGAACTGTCTGCTGCTGGACTGTGGAGTAGCTAAAGCTGAGAACCAAAGGCAGAAACTAGAAGCTGGGCAGGTGTCTGCAAGAAGCATTCTCTAAGGTCTTCAGGTATTATAACCTAACAAATTCCCAGTCCCAAATGGATTATCCTCCCCCCCAGTTGTTGAAAGAACCAAGAAGGGTGTTTCCACCCCCATAAACAGACATCTTCAATTGTTCTTTAGAGAGAGATGAGCATTACCTAGGGACTGGAGAAATGCAGATGTTATACCACTGCATAAAAGCAGGGGGAAATAGAAACAGACTGGTGTGTCTTACATTCACAGTAAGCAAACTGCTTGAGACCATCTTGGGGGTAGAGGTACGGGTTGGGGAAGACAGTGTAGTTTCTGGAGGCCTATGGGCTGCAGAACTCGAAGCAACACAACTTGGTGAAGGGAGATCCTGCCAGACAAATCTCACTGACCTCTTCAGTGTAACGACACAGGTAGTAGATTTGGGATGAGCTGTTACAATCCTCTATCCTAACTTTAGAAGAGCATTCAATTCAGTGCTGCACAATAGGTTGATGAAAAAGTTTGGAGACCTGGAGTCGAGAAGGGTGTAACCACACGGATCGGGAACTGTCTGGGGGGAGAGCCCAGAGAATGGTGGTGAATGTGCAATACTCAGAGGTGTGGGCTTTCACCACTGGAGTGCCTCAGGGATCAGTCTTGGGGCCAGTGTTATTTAACATGTTCATCTAAGACATAGGCCAAGGGACACAGGGCAAGAGCAGCCTGTCTGCAGATGGCACTAAGCTGTGTAGCAGTGATGACACTGAGAAGGCTATCAGAGATGAAACTTACACAGGCTAGAGAAGTGGTTGGGGAACTGTCAGCTGAAGTTTGATGCCAAAAATATAAAGTTATACATATCAGCAAGAACAATCTCAGATCCAAGTACCAGCAAGGGGCTGTCTGAACAGCCTAGATGTCAGAGGAACGTGATCTGGGAATGGTCATAGCCAATAACTTAGAAGTCACTGCATAGTGTAGGAAGAGATATGGTAAGAATGTTTGGATGCATTGGAAGAGTGTTCCCCAGTGGGGGAGAGAGAGTAATACTGCCTCAGAACAAGTCACTGGTTCATCCGCACCGAATACTGTGTGCGCGCACAATTCTGGAACCCACATCTGAAGGACACAGAGTAGGTTCCAGTCTGTGCAGTGTAGAATGATTAAGATGATTTAGGGTCAGCAGGGAAAATCTTACATGGAGCGTTTTGACAGACTGAATATGTACTCATTGGAGGCTATGAGGGAGCAGGGTGACATGACAAAACCTTTTCAAGATTCTTGGAGTAATATGTAGGGTTGATAACCTACAACTTTTCAAGCACTGCAAGGGTTTACTCCCAAGGAGTCCATATGTAAGATAATGGGAGGCAGGATTTGGAAGGATCTCACCAAGTATTTCTAGGAAGGTGGTGGAGATGGAGAGGGTGGCAGCGACAAGGAGTGGGACAAACACATGGGGTGAATATGACAGTAATGGTGCGGAGGAGGGGAAGGGGTCCAGCTATCACTCGGACGCCCAGCAGTGCACACACAACTAGGCTGGCAGGGATGAGTTAGGTAGAGTTTAATGGGGAACAGTCAGCACTAAGAGCCTCACACCCAGTGTAGGGCTGGTTCCAATTTACACACTGTGTGCAAAAATAATTTTTTTTTTTTTTTACACCTACGATTTACTGCATATAATAAATTGCATCAGGTTGATTTTGATGACTTCCGAGCTTAAGTTTGCTTTAACAAGATCCCGGAATCCTTTGCAGCTGACATCAGAGCAGGGCTGTAGCACTGGGAGATTCAATAGCCAGCAGTACATGTTGGACATTTTATAAACTTAGACCAGATAGATGTTTGCTGTTCTTTCAGGGTTAAGTAAAATCCTCTATCCGTGCTTAGCCCCCAGAGGACAGCAGGACCAGCAAACAAAAGATCAGAGCGTACAGAAACTCTACTATGCACTGCAGCCTACTAAATCTCCCACTGCTGCAGCCCTCCTCTGATGTCAGCTGCAGGGGATTCTGGGATTTCTAGTTAAAGCAATTATCAGCTTATAAGTTAGCTGAAATCAGGCGTAAAACAATTTACTATATTGCAGCAAACATCAAGTGCAAAACAAGATTTGGCTGGTGCCATCAAGGCTGGTCTTGCTTTTATGTTCACGTGTGCAGGCAAACACAGCAAACATCTTGTTATGGTAACCGGGTTCAGGTGCATCACTGTCAGGTCCAACGCAGCTCAGGCTACAGTAGACTCACCAGTGAAAAACCAGTGATCAGCGAGGCTGATCATGACACTTATCTTGCTGGGTGGAAACTTCATATAGTTGAAAGGAGCGAGCCGTTCCTATCACAGAGCAGCTGGCTCCTCTAATCTGCATGATGCCACCCAGTAAGCAGCTGAGCCATGTCACTATCAGCCTGACAACTGAAGTGTTTTTAATTTGGGGCTGTAAGTACTTCTGCCTGACTTTTCACTCAAGTTCACGTACTGTAGTGCCCATCTATCCCATGTCCTTGCTCAAGGTGGTGCTGGGGTCTAGTCAGTGCAAGCTCAGGGTGTGGGTTCGTTCATCAGCCTGGAGAGATCTTCTGGCTTCTCACGTCTGCAATTGGACATTACGGTCAGCTCCACGAAACGCCCACCCGCCTCTATGCAGGAAGAGGGAGCTAATACAGAGTGTCTTTTAAACTCTAAAAAAAATTCTCACTCAGTCCAAAATATTCAAATTAGATTGCTTACTTTTTCCTTGGTATGGTATTTTATTAAAAAAAGTCATAATTCCATTATTCAAGGTCACATCAGTGAGTACGAACTGCAACCTTTTTTCTGAATGAACGAGGATGCAATTACAGTATACAAGTGCTTCGTGATGTGCACCCCCCCCCCCCCAATTGTGACACTGGGCTGCCCAATCCTCAGTGTCATGCTTAGTCTATTTTTTTTTTTTGATAAAATTAAAACTTGAAAAACAGAAAACTGTCCACTGATGTCTTCTGCAGCCTTCCTGATGCCCCACCCACTCAGCACCCACCACTGCATACCCCCATACCCTTCACTCACTCAAAATAAGTCCAATGCCGAATATCCACTCTGTGTGGAAAACAACTCCGGGTCGCCCCTGAAAAAGGATCTTCAGGACCCAGTGGGCCTATCTGGTAAACAAAACTGAAGTAAATAATAAAATAAAATGGAAGATCAAGATGAACACACTGATGTGGCAAGTGAAAAACTTTTATTACTGCACAATAAGGAAATACCTCATGCACATTTGCCCATGTCCCGGCTTCATCAGGGAGACAACCATCTCAAAACATGCACTATTTATAATCTAACTCATCAAAGTCTAATAAATATCCAAACTGATAATCATTAAACAATAAACATTTGACATCCTCCAAAATGACAACTCGTGACTAGTGCACAGAAGCAGCAATCACCAATAAAATGTAAAGTAAAGAATAAAAAAAACATTAAAAAACAATTGCACACACTTTTCTGGGCTATTTCAGTTAATGGGCATGGTTTAGCAACCTGATTATAGCAGATTTCAGGTCTGTTAGTAATTTAATTTTCCCAACTCTCCTTCACCTGGCTAACAATGTGCTTAGTTACCCTAATTTTAATAAGTTTAGACAACATTTAATAATTCACAACTGCTCTCAAATTAATAATCCAAGTTTGTTAGAGCAGACAGAAGGGGAAGTTCTACTAAAAAATATGAGACTGCATAAAGCAAGGGTTGCTGAAACCATTTTGGAACTCTAATTATTAGGTTCCCATTTTACAAACCCATAAGTAAATAGTGTTACTGTCCCAGTGATTATAAAAAAAGGAACCCTTCCAGATACATTATCCATACCTACAAGTACCTCAAAAAATGCCAAAAAAATGGCCAACCCTGTGGCACAGAGGGCTGAGGCATCACACCTTCCCTCCTACCACACCAACAACCCATGTCACTGGGGGTTGGCCAGAGGGAGGGAGGGAGGGAGGGAGTAAGAGGACTGAGCATCTGGAGGAAGCTCTCCTCTCCTTGAGAGGCTAGCCTGGTAGTCCCACCAAATGGTTACCTCCAGATGGAGGCCTGAGGGTGGAATGGGTCATGGATGCCAAAGGAAGTGAGGGTGCTGAGTGACTCCGCAGCGTGCGCACACCTACAGGTACGCATGTTGACGTGTCGCACCCCAGCAAGGGGGGGGGGAGGAGAGAGAGAGAGAACATGGAGGAAAAACCTCTTGGGTGGCAGGCTGATCGACCGACCCTCCACAAGCCCTGCACCGGTGGCCGGGCACAACCATAGTCCTTAAACTGAGGACAAGGCACAGGAAAGCCCCAGAGCAGCCGGGTGACAGGGCTTTTGTGGGGGAAGGGGAGAAGAGAGAATTGGTCAAGATGGATGCTGGGGAGCATAGGAGCTAAAATACAATATAAAAAAAAGATGAAAAAAATGACGCAACACAGGCTGAACTTACTGCCCTAATAAACATAATGATAGGATCCAAAATAAATTTACTGTTTGTAAACAATGGGACACAGTCTAAATTTCCACAAAAGCAGGAATGAATATATACACCACAACTTAAGTAATAAGCCATGGCAGGGTGTGCATTACAGGATTTTAATGCACACCCCTGGGGTGTAATAAGGCATGAGGCCAAAAGCAGAGTGCCCTCGTGCCCCTGTGAAGTGCATTAAAATCCTTTATAACTGGGTAAAGAGAAACGTGGAAGCCGACTGGCTGAGTCGCTTTGCGAGCCCATAGATTAAGTTAGCAATCCACGGTTGCATGGAGCGACTGTAGTGATCCGGCGCTGGGTCTCGTTCAGTGTAGGCTTGAATTAATGCAAGCGGCAGTCATCTGCAATAGCGGATGAGTGTGCAGCTATCATTGACAGCAGTTGTCAGTCCTCCCGCTGCTGTGTCATCAATAAAGAGGCATTTTTGCTGGCTCGTTTGTGCAATAATCATTTGTGCTGTCTCAGCAGCACTGGACAATTTTAGTGGTTGGCTCCTCACCCACCCGTGGATCGCGGAGTACTGAACCACACAGTGCAGCTCCAGTGTTTGGATCCCCACCTACCCGGCCCGAGGATGTCCGATGACCCACAGCTTAGTGCACAGTCTTCAGTCCTACAGCCTCCCATGTGTCCCAGTAGTGTTCCCCCGAGCTACACTCAATTCGGCATTCATACATTAATCAGTAGCTTGTATGCCACTGAGTGGCCTCTTGCCTCCCCGGACCCCATCAAACTGTGGTTCAGGTCGCACCCTTGACTCACTCAGCGGCTCCCCGATGTGGCTTTCTGTCTGTGTGTGTTTCACTGTCTGTCTTGGTGCCTCAGCACCACAAGAGGGAGCCAACATGCAGTGAATGTCCCCCGGAGGAGTGAGACCTGGCATTTATAGTCTCCAGGTGGCCACCTGTTCGTGCTGTGGATCCGTGGTGCCGTGGTTGCAGAAAAGTAGCTGTCACTATATGATGTCACTGTCACTTCATCCACACAGAGAGACCGATGTAGAGGTCAGTGTCGCATCGAGAGCAGAGAGAGCGCAAGATGGGAGCAGAAGTACATGGGCAGGGTGTGGGGCGGATGGCAATAGAAAAGAGGACCGTAACTGCCAGCAGTAGTCCCCTCTGTGGTTAATGGCTTTTGTCCCAAGCACTTGTCCAAACTGCTGTGTTTAATTTCTGATAGCAAGAAAGAGAGAGGGACATGCGGACCAGAGGGTAGTTGGGGAGACAGTGACAGCAAATAATGTTAAAAACTCTGCATTTCCTGCTTTGGTGTTTGTGTACAGTTCAGTTCTTCTCATGGCCATAGCTGTTGGTTTATTATCCACACAGTGCACTTCCTAGCCGTGCAGAGTGAGAGAGAGAGAGAGAGAGAGAGACACAGACACCCCGCAAGACAGCCATTGTGACTTCTACGGCATAAGTTCTGAAGTGTTGTGTGTCTCTCTCTCTCTTTCTTCAGTGTCAACGATGTCTGTGTGCGCAGGTGTTTTTTGGCGGCAAGCGAGGATGCAAGGGGAGACATAAGAGAGCAACAGACAGCAACGGAGCAGCTCACATCACCTCCTGAGAGAGAGAGAGAGAGAGACAGAAAGGCATAGTGTGAGGTGCACATTTTAGTGTTTTTTTGTGTTTGTGTGTGGGTGGGGGTCAGATGCATAACAGAAGTCCTTCTGTAGATAGTGGCACCTGCAAGACACAGTGGTAGCAGTGACAGGGAACCAGATTGTGAGATTTACAGTGTTCTGTGTGTGGGGGGGGGGAAGGGGCTACAGTATTGGTGGTAGGCAACGTAGGGGACAATATTTTGCACAAGAAATGTGTCAGATCATTTCAGTAATGTTTGTGTGACATTTCTATGTGCATAACACCAATGTAGTATGCATTATTTGTTAAGAATTACTTTGCAAGGCGACAGGATACAGCACCTTTCTTGTTGTTTAAAACAGCAAAAAAAAAAAAAAAAAACACAACACTTTTCCTGATTTTTTTTTGTTGTTTAATCAAAACCCATGTTATAAGTGCAACAACCCACTCCAGGGCGTGTGGTTCTTGGGGATTAACAACACCCGGCCCTGCGGCCTCATGCCTCACTCACGACACACCCGGGGTGTTGATTAATCCCCAATAACCGCACACCCTGTTGTGGGTTATTGCTTACATAATGCACACCCTGCTGGGGCTTATTACACTTTTAAAATGGCTCTAAGTAGGTTTTTGGGGGAAGAGAATGAGATTTGGTGCCTGACCATGAGTTTAGAGAGAGATTTAATGCTCGGTCACGTGATGTCTATCAGCCAATGACATTTCTAGAATTTTTCTAGCCATTCTATAAAAAGATCACATATAGTCCATTTCACAGAAATAGTCGAGGTCAAAAATCTCCTTCAGACCCTCTGGGGATATACAGTCCAGCTTATAACTTTTTGCCATCTGAGGAACATCACCCGAGTGAAACACCTGGTTCCTCCAACATTGGTCCACGCCTTCATCACCTCCCGCCTTGACTACTGCAATGCCCTCTACCTAGGGCTTCCTGGGGTAGATATCCGCCACTTGCAGCTAGTGCAGAGCACGGTGGCCAGGCCTTTGACTGGGACTTCTAGGTCCAGTCATATTATGCCCGTGTTGCGCGGACTGCACTGACCGTCTGTTCAGTGGTGGATCACCTTTAAGGTCAGTCTTTTGACCTTTAAGGCCCTACACAAACTGGGACCTCGCTATCTGCAGGAACTCCTGACTCCCTACCACCCCCTCCGTCCTCTCTAATCCACCAATGAAGGATTGCTAGAGGTTCCCAGGGTATGTTCGAAGACATCTGGTGCACGTGCCTTTTCGTTTGTGGCCCCTACCCTGTGGAACTCTCTACCTCGTCGGTTGAGAGAATGTCTGACTGTCGAGAGGTTTAAGTCAGAGTTTAAGACCTACCTCTTTCAAATAGCTTTCCCAGATGATTTAAATTAATTTATAGTTGTATATCTGTATTTACTGATGTGTTTTTACTGCTGGTTGTGAAGCGTCTTGGTTTTAAGAAAGGCGTTATAGAAATAAAGATTGCTTTGCTATATATCCATTCTAGTTCTTTTCCATCCAGTTTGTCTGAATGTACAGTGCACGTATCATTGTGATCCTGTTGAGTATTGAATATTTGGACATACAAATGGTGGGCAGGGACAATGTGGTCACGGTCTAACAATTTAGGAAGCCCTGTTTGAGGAATACATTACTTAGAGTGAAGCGTGCCCATCCCAGGTCTCTGGAGGACAGCATCTCCCAGAATTCCTGTCATTATAATTATTGGGGCAGTAAGTTCAGCTTGTGTTATATCATTTTTGGTCATCTTTTGAAGTACTTATATGGCATGGATAATGTACCTGGAAGGGCTTTTTATGATCACTGGGACAGTAACACTGTTTACTTATGGATTTGTAAGACGGGAACCTCGTAATTAGATTTCCAAAATGGCTTCAGCAACCCTTGCTTTGTGCAGTCTCCTTATGTGTTTATTTTTTTATTTATTTAGTTTGTGTTGACCGGGTAAGTGCACTAGACAAATCCTGCCTATTTTCAGGCACGACCCAGGGAGGGGGATACAGATGAATGCCAACTGACTTTGAACCAGATACGAGACCCCCCAAAATCCATCTTTCGGATGAGACATTACACCGAGGTTCCATCTCTCTGTTCTAGTGGTAGTTCCGTGGCTGTTAAAGATCCCATGGCACTTCTCCAAAAGAGATGGGAATTTCTCCCCCATTCACTAAAAATACCACCAACAGCTTAATCTGGTTCAAGGTCAGTTGGCCTTCATCTGTATCTCCCAAGTTGTGCCTGAAAATAGGCAGAATCTGTCTAGCACACTTACCCGGTCAACACAAACTAAATAAAATAAATAAATCAATAAAATCTGCGCTCATAAAATTAAACTATTAATTCGAGAGCAGCTGTAAATTATTAAATGCTATTTAAACATATTAAAAGTGTAAATTAGGATAACTAAGCATATTAGCCAGGTGGAGGAGAGTGGGGGAAAATCAAATTACTAACAGAACTAAAATCTGACACTATTGTGTTGCTAAACCATGCCCATTAACAGAAATAGACCAGAAAAAAGTGTTTGCAATTGTTTTTTTTTTATTCAGTTTATTGTTTTTTAAAGAATACACAATACATATAAAGATTTAACAACATCCTACAGTTAAAATTATAGTGAATACATTACACTTATACAGGTATATCCAGTTTAGTGCCACCTTCTCCACATTCTATACTGGTATATCCATGCTCCCAGCTGTGGATGTAGACAATACGTGCAAGTCCAGTCCCCTGTGTAACTTAAAATTAGTGTTCTAGTATTATAAAACAAGAACATTCCTTGTCAACGATCCACCCGAGCACAAGTTGGCCCTTGTCTATGAGCCAACTGGGATAGTTTTAAGCTCCAAGTCTTAGCAGTTTAAACTGGGAACATGACAAAAAACACAAAATAAACAGCTAAACATTGAACTAGAACAGATAAACTTTGTACCATACACATTTTTCACACACTTTATCATTTATGCAATATTTAATACACCACACGGTATTCCACCCATCCTGTCTGTAATTTAAGGTAATTTAATTAACTCTAAGATTGTGTAATCCTCCAGGCTAATATCCACACTCATCCACCCCAGGCAAGCAACTCTCCATGCACCTCTAGTGATTCCCTCCAGGTAACCTCTCCTTCTCGGCAATCAGATTGCAATTGTTTTTAATGAGTTTTTTATTCCTCACTGTGTATTTTATTTGCAATTGCTGCTTCTCTGCACTAGTCACATGTGTCATTTTAGAGGATATCACATTTTAATTATTTAGTGATTATCAGTTTGGTTTATTTATTAAACTTTGATGAGCTAGATTAAAAAATAGTACACGTTTTGAGATGAGCACGGTCCCCCTGATGAAGCCCAGCCAAGGGCGAACGCACATGGGATTTTTCATTATTGTGTAGTAATAAAAGTTTTTTTTTCCACTTGTTACATCAGTGTGTGTGTGTCTATCTTTCATTTTTCAGTTTGTATTTTGTGGACAGCACCTTCTGCTGGCCAACAATAGATAATATCACTTTATACCAGCATCTGCCACCAACATGGTATCAGGGGAGTAAAATATTTTTTTAACCAGAGATCCAGATTCCAGGTCGCCTCCCTATAAGTTTATATTACATTTATTAGCTTTTGCATTGCACCGTAATTATTTTCTATTCACCCAGAAATCATATTTGCATGCCAGCCCAGTGATGTAGAGGCGGAGGTGTTATGTGCCTTACCTCTTACAACTCCAGCGACCCAGGTTCGGGAACAACCTTGGGTCGCTGAGGGTCGGCCGGGGACGCAGAGAATTGAGTGTCCGATGGACAGCTCTTCTCTCCCAGGGTAGGAGGCTTGCCAACTCTGCCCTTGGCTATCCCCTCGTGGAGGCCTGAGGGTAGTGCCGGCAGCCCGAGCGACACCAAGGGAGGAGCTGAGGTTCCGTAGTATGCAGATGGCTCCACGTGCACACACTTATGTACCACCATGGTGCGGAGGGATGAAGGGAGAAAACAGAAAATGGGCTGGCACAGGTTACATGAAGCCCTGCCTGCCCACCCCATGCCAGTGCTGATCCACCTGGCCCACAAATCTGGACTGTATCTCCGGGTGAGGGGGAGAACAGCCATCCCTTTCCAGCCCCGCCACCAGGGGGGGGGAGACAACCATCCTTTCCAGCCCTGCCACGGGGGGGTCCATGGGGAATCCGGGGTTTGGTGGACCAGGTGGTGGGTGCTGGGTGACAGGGGGTGGGGACTGGGCTGAGAGTCCCGCCTATACTGATCCGCTGGGGAAAAAGCTATATAGAAAAAAATAATTTTATTTGCAACTTAGGGGTACGGCTATGGGGGCCTCACTTACCCAGTCTTATGTTAACCTATTTCTTGCTTGGTGGGAGAAGAATGTGGGTTTTATTAATACCAACACCCACCTCAGGGACATCATTCATGGGTGTGGGTTTATTGATGACATTGTATGTGTCTGGGGTGGGGGTACAGAATCAATTACTAAGTCTGCTGAACAGAACAGTTTAATTTGAATGGACGATGCACTTATTGTGATCTTATGATAATTGAGTATTTGAACATACAATAGGTGGGCAGGGACAACGCGGTTATAGTGGACCCATTTAGAAAGTCCATTTCAGGGAATACATTACTTAGAAACAAAGAAACACAGAACATGACAGCAGAAAAGAAAAAAAAATTACTTACCACAGTAATATTGTTTCTTCCAAGGGATCTCCCAGTATGACTAGACATATGCAGTCAGCCCAGAATCTGACTGCCTCTGAGCTGTAGTGATGTAATATGGCATGTATGCAAATAGTGGAACTAGAATGTTATTCAAACTGCTGCCTCTAGGAGGACTGTGTTCCATCCAGCAGTCAGATTCATTTTGTAGCTGAAAATACTACACTATCCTAATTAAACTCTAATGTAAAACATCACCACCACCCACCCACCCCTGGTGAAGAGGACGGGTTTCAAACAGGATAAAAAGAACACAAAGGAAAGCTACCCCCTAGTCACCTCTGTGTGCATCAAAAACAGTAAGTCAAGCCAATGATTAATGGCAACAGTAAACCCTAATGAGTATTACTGAACCTGATCCGGGGTTTTGTAAGGGGAGGTAGGGTAGGAGGTCTAATCATACTGGGAGATACCTTGGAAGAAACAATATTACTGTGGTAAGTAACTGAGTGTTTCTTCAAACCCCAGGAATCTCCCAGTATGACTAGACGTATGCAGACTACCAAGCAGTGCCTTGGGAGGAGGGTACAGAACCTACTTAGGATAAAGGTTCTGCAATACTGCAGTGCCAAACCTTGGATCACTTCTGGACTGGACGTCCAGGCAATAGTGTTTCTGAAGGCAGGACTGTAGCCAGAAGTTTCCATTTTGTACACAATCTCCAACAGTTACACCCCCCCCCCCAATTAAAAAATGCATGCATCCTTTCCAAATGGCACCCCCTTCCAAACAAGTCAGATTGTTGTCAGATAACTCCTCTACTCTCTAAAGAGGTTATACATGTATTGGACACTCCTCAGTGGCCTACACTAACCCAAATACTATAGATTAGAATTATAATACTAACAGAGTGGCTTATGGTTTGTGACAGGCACTCAACAAAACTGTACACAAATGTGTACAGTGAGTATGCCTGTCTACACCCTTGTCTGAAGGTGTATTCCAGATAGCTGCTTTACAGATTTCTAGAAGGGGGATGTCCCTTTGCAGCTGCCACAGAAGCAGCAGTTCCACAGGTGGAATGTGCCCTGGGGTGGCGGTTTCCTAGCCTTTCTGTAACAGAATTGGATGCAGGATACTATCCAGCATGCAGCTGATCTCTCCGAGGCAGGCCTGCCTTTTCCAACCTCACCATAGGTGACAAACAGTTGAGTGGGAATCTCAGCTCCTTGGTACGACTGGTATACTAGCTGAGGGACCTCTTTACATCCAGTCTATGAAGTTTCAATTTCCCTGAACTTGACTTGGCTGTAAAAAAAAAAAAAAATACAGCAAGGGCAATGGATTTGTTCAAATGGAACTCTAACACCTTGGGAAGAAATTTCCTGTTGGTACTAAGGACCACCTTGTCCTTATGAATGATGATGTAATTAGGATCAGTGCAGAGAGCTTGAAGCTCTCATACTCTTCTTGCTGAAGTAACTGCCACTAGGAAGACAGTTTTCCAGGTGACATATCTAACAGAAGGAAACAGATGTACCAAGCCTTGGAAAAACTTCCTAAAATAGGGTGTGAAGCTATTCTTCTCTGAGCACCTGCAGACAAGTAAGCAGAGATTGCTGTCAAATGAACCTTGACGGTTGCAGGCCTCAGGCCTACCAAGTAGTCAAGCAGTATAGGTAAACCTGCCTTATGAGGCTAGAGATGCTTAGACTTGCACCAGATTTAAAATATTTTCCATTTTGAAGCACAAGTCTTTCTGGCTGAAGTTTTCCTGGAAACTTTCAGGACCCTAAGGATCTCTGACAGTTTAAATTCAGAAAATTCTAGCTCCTTAGGATCCAGGCCTTCAGGTGAAGGGTCTTGAGGTTTGGGAATTCTACCAGACCCTGAATGGCTGTTAGAAGACTGTATCTCTGGGGATGCCGGATGGGTTGCTTGGTGGACAGGGTGAGAAGTAGAGGGTACCATGGCTGCCTAACCCAGTCTGGAGCAATCAGAATCATGGTTTCAGACTGGCTTCCAAGTTTGAGAAGTATTCTTAACATCAGCGGAAATGGAAAAGCATACAGGAATTTCCCTATCCAATCCAGGACTAACGTCTCCATGGGCACTGTGCCCAATGAGTGGGGGCCTGCAGCAATAACAAGGAAGCTGATGGTTGTCTTTTGAGGCAAACAGATCAATTTCTGGGGTGTCATAACGTCTGAAAACTGTCCAACACTTGCTCGTTTAAAGCCCATTCATGATGTTCCTTACTGATTCTGCTGAATTAATCTGCCAGTGTATTGTCCATCCCTGGAAGATAAATAGACAAATGCACCTCCAAGGAATATGCTAGGGACCAGATCTTCATGGCTTCTGTGCTCAGCTTTGAGGATCTTATAACCCCTTACTTGCTGATGTACTACATGGTGGTTGTGTTGTCTGTCCTGACTTGGACCGACTAACCCCTCAACCGAGGCGCAAAGGCCTTTAATCAATCAAACTTTTATTTAACCAGGCGTGGACACCATTGAGCAAGCTAATTTTCAAGGTGGTCCTGGACATAATACAGAAGAAAAAATTACTCACCTTAGTAATGTTGTTTCTTCTAATGGAGTCTTGCTGTATTCTGACATATGCAGTGATGTCCAACCTTTGAACTGCCCCGGAGATGAAAGAGTTAACTTTCCATGCCAGGCATGGAACGCTGAGCTCGAGCTCGGTTGAGACTCTGTCTGTTGCTGTTTGAACTCAAACCATCAGATCTTTACGAGCTATACTCACTGGGTGTCCTGTGTGGAAACTGTAAACTTACACTAGCCAACTGGCTACTAAAATATAAAAATATATATATATTTTTTTGGTCCCAAAAGAAAGACTCAAGTCAGGAAACCCAAAAAATAAAACAAAACAACACCCACACACCCAAACTAAAGGGGTGGGAAAAGAAGGGGTTGGGGCACCTCCCGAGTGCCAACACTGCTACTGCACCCACATCCCAAAAACCAGGTTCTGAGAGGGGAGGCGGGGGGAGGTCAGAATACAGCAAGACTCCATTAGAAGAAACAACATTACTAAGGTGAGTAATTTTTTCTTCAAACAACATGAAGTCTTGCTGTATTCTGACATATGCAGACTACCAAGCAGTACCTCCATGGAGGAGGGACAGAAACCTACTTTGGAAATAGGCTCTGAAGCACTGCTGTGCCAAACCGAGCATCACTCCTAGCCTGGATATCCAGAGAGTAATGCTTGGTAAAAGTGTGCACTGTTTTCCAGGTGGCTGCTTGACAAATCTGTAAGATAGGAATATCTCTGGCAGCAGCCAGGGAAGCAGCTGTACCTCTGGTAGAGTGAGCCCTCAGGCCTGAGGGTGGGATCCTACCTAGTTTTCCACAGCAAAATTGAATGCAAGAGACAATCCACCTGGCAATAGATCTCTTAGTGGCAGGTTTTCCCTTACCGACCTCACCATAAGTGAGGAACAGTTGGAGGGAGTCAAATCTGTGACCCTTGGTGCGCCTATGTAGTAGCTAAGGGCCCTTTCAATCCAACTGTGCAGCCTCTCCCCAGAGGAGGAATGGTCAGTGAAGAAAACAGGAAGAGACAGACTGGTTAAGGTGGAAATCTGAAACCACCTTAGGCAAAACTTCCTATTAGTCCTGAGGACCACCTTATCTCTATGGAAAGAGATAAAATCAGGCTCCACTGACAGGGCCTGTAACTCACTTATCGTCTGGCAGAAGTGATGGCCACCTAGAAAATAGTTTTCCAAGTCAAGTACTTAAGCTCTGCTGAGGACAAAGGCTCAAAAGGGGGTTGCATAAGCTGAGCAATGCAAACATTAAGGTCCCAAGCAGGGGCAGGGTCCATGAAGGGAGGATTGGTATGCAGCAATCCCTTGAAAAATTTAGAAAATACAGGATGAGCTGAAAGGAAAGAGTGCTTGCCTGCTGAGAGAAAGGCAGAGACAGCTGCCAGATGCACTCTTAGTGTAACTGGTCTGAGTCCCAAGCTATTAAGATGAACCATATAGTCAAGGACTGTGGGAAGGCCAGCAGACTCTGGAGAAATATGCTTCCCAGAGCACCATATAGTAAATCTTTTCCACTTGGAATTGTAAGTGTTTCTGGTGGAAGGCTTTCGAGAAGCCTTTAAGATATCCAGAACATCCTGAGAGAGGTGCAAATCAGCAAACTCTTCAAGAGCCAGGCCTTGAGATTTGAGATTCGGATACCAAACCCTCCCCTGAGCACATGTTAACAGGTTGTAATTCCTGGGAAGAGACAGGGGAAGGGTGGACTGCTAAGGACAACAAGAGAGGGTACCAGGGCTGTCTGGCCCAGTCTGGAGCAATCAGAATCACCTTGCAGGGTTGAGACCTGATTTTGACTAGCACCTTGAACAGGAGCGGGAAGGGGGGAAAAAGCATACAGGAACTTCCCTTCCCAATTGAGAACTAGGGCATCCAGGGGGACTGAGCCCAACACTGGGGGCCTGCAGCAAGAGAGAGGAAGTTGATGATTGTCTGGGGCTGCAAAAAGATCTATCTGTGGGGTGCCCCCATCTGGAGAAGATCACCTTCAAAATCAGGGGATCCAGGGACCATTCGTGATGGCCCTGAGATATCAGAGTCTGTTCTCCTTTTGCCCGAAGAAGTTTCGCCCTGGTCAGAGGGCACTCCTTCTGGTTCGGTTGGAACCTAACCGGGCTGGCCATCCGAGTCAGCGGACTTCTTGGCCTCCCTTTCCCTGAGTTTACCAACTCTCTTTTCCAGGGTAGCTGCAGGAAAATTCTTGCAAATCTGGCAGTCTGAATCGAGGTGGTCAAACCCCAGACAATAAACACAGGTGGTGTGGGGGGTCAGCCTTAGCAAAGGCTTCCCCACACACACTACAGTGTTGAAACCCAGTGGGCCCGGTTTTTCTTTTGGGTTTCTCAGACATGGCCAATCCTAACAAAACTTACCCTTTTTTCGGCAATCCAGCAAGGCAAGACACTCTTATCGGTTCCTGACCGTGTTACGGGTCGTGGAAAAAAACGTAATGAAATCCGTTTTTTTTAGAACCAATAAGGACCAGTTACCACACTCAAAGTAGAATAAACTTTTTTGAACAAACCTGATCGGTTCAAACTGAACCGATCCCACGTTTACAAGTTCCACACAGAAGAACAAGAAAATAAACCTATCTGGTACTCACGATACCACAGACAGAGACCGAACCGACAGGTTAACGGATTAAATTCGGTCGAAAACCGAGGAAAACTGCACTTTAACCGACAAACTTGAACCGACCAAAGGAGAAATCTCCGGAGTGACTGTTCAGTGAGGCGGAGTAAAGAATCTGATGGTTTGAGTTCAAACAGCAACAGTCTCAACCGAGCTAGAGCTCAGCGTTCCATGCCTGGCATGGAAAGTTAACTCTCATCTCCGGGGCAGTTCAAAGGTTGGACATCGCTGCATATGTCAGAATACAGCAAGACTTCATGTTGTTTGAACAGGGGTAACAACGTAGGGGAGACAGGGAGATGACACAGTACATTAGGTGGGATAATCAGGCCTATACATATGTAACTCACATATGATGCATAAAAGTGAGCTCGTAACTGGTATGCCAGTACATACATAATACAGTTGGAGGAATATACAGGCCTATACAGAAATAGCACACATAGGCCTAGATATTCAAAAGGGTTGCGCCATGCACAACTCACTGATGCGCCCTGGTGTGATATTTAAAAGGGAAAAGTGAGCCTGCACAAATTCCGATGTGCCGGGGCGCATCAGTAATGTATGCAGGCACAGGTGGAGGGGGCGTGCCCATGCATAAACTGCACAGCCCGATATTCAGCCGGGCCGTGTAGAGTTATACAGGCGCAACCCCTACCTGCGCCTGCACAACTTTACGCTGAGAAAAAAAAAAAAGGGATCAAGTAGAGGGCCACCCACAGGTGAGCTGCCACATTGCAGGGCGCAACACAGCAGATGCCACCTGTGGGTGGCCCTCCACTGTTCCTGCACACCTGGCAGCACCCCCATGCCCCGATCGCGGGCTGGAAGTGCCCCCAGCAGCCCGATCGCAGGCATTGTTATACCCTCACCCTCCCTCAATTAGCCCGATCACGGGCATAAGAATTATTCCCAGTGCCGATCGCGGGCATAAGTTATACCACCCCCAAAGTCCAAGATCCCTGGTGGTCCAGTGGACCGCGAGAAGCCAGATGGCGGGTGGCATCCTCAACCCCCCCCCCCATGTCCGCAATCCCTGGTGATCTAGTGGTGATTCATTCACATATCTGGACTGACTTGTACGGTATGGGCTGCAGACCCATTGGCTCTTGCTCTGAACCAATGGGCGTGCAGCCCTACCAAGCTGTCAGTCGGCAGGCAACGGGGCGGCAGGCGGGTGGGGTGCTGCCGCCTCGCCGCTGAACAGGGGTGGGGGTTCCGGTGGGTGGGCTGGGCCAGACTCAGGGATTGCGGACGTGAAGGGGGTTGAGGATGCCGCCCGCAATCTGGCTTCTCGCGGTCCACTGGACCACCAGGGATCTTGGACATTGGGGGAGAGAACTTTATGCCCGTGATCGGGCTACTGGGGAGGAGAATAACCTTATGCCTCGATCGGGCTACTGGGGGAGAATAACTTTATGGCGCGGTCGGGCTACTTAGGGGTGGGGGCGTTTGGTTATGCCCTGCAGTCGAGCTAATGGGGAATAATGTTGTGCCCGCGACCGGGCTGCCGGGAGTACTATTATGCCCGCGATCGGCTGCAGTGGGAGAGGGTCGGGGAACCACTATTGGTGCCCGATCGGGCTGCAGGGGGGCGCGAACCTCGATGGCTGCTGCCTGGCAGGCGCCAGGCTGCTAAGTCATTGGGGATCGGCGCACCTGCATGCTAATGGCATGCAAATGGCCCCCCAAGCCTTGCATAGATTATGGCCCCATTTGCATGTCACCCTTTGAATATCGCAGGTGCTGCACATAGCGCAATGGAACTTGTGCCACCGCATCTCAATGCTCCACTCTGACCACTTGCGCTGCGCCATGCACAGTGGGTGTGGCCAAGAGGCGATATTCAAATAAGTTGCGCCATAGCGCAACCCCGTTGAATATCGCCCTGGCCACACCCCTGCACAACTATTTTGAGCGGCGCTGGGGCTTGCGCCACAGAATGGCGCAGTTTGAATATCTGGGCCATAGGCTACATAAATGCGAGGTCATAACTAGTATGACCATCCATACATAACTAACATTGATGTCAAGTCTTAGAAACTTAGAAAGACTTTAGAGAAAGAATTGCTCTCAATTCTGAGAGGTTTATATGCAACTTGGATTCATGAGGAGATCAAGTTCCACTGTCACCTGTGTGTGCAGCCCACCCTAAGAGGGAGGAATCTGTTAGAACCACCGTGTGGTGCTGTTGCTGAAACAGTAAGCCTTGCCTTTCCCTTCCTTTCCACCACTGCTGAGCCAGGAGCAGAGTTCTCGTTACTGGCACTACCGCAGTAGTATCAGGTGCCAGGTTTCAGATGAGAGACATCCAGAACAGCACACACTATTTCAGGTGAGGCATCACCAGGGATCTGTATATAGGGGAAGTATTACCTCTTTCCTTCTGCTATCAATACCCTCCCAATACATCCCAGTATCCTGTTAGCCTTGCTATAGACCTTGTTGCACCAGTTCATTTGTTTAAGGGAGTTACTGATGATAACTCCTAGATCCCATTCCTCTTCTGTAGCGCTAAGTCGAACCCCATACATCAAGTACTCAGGCTTGGGGTTCCTGTTCCCTAGGTGCACTGCCTTGCATGTTTTGGCATTCAATTTTTACTGTCAGACCTTTGACCACCCCTCTAGTTTCTGTAGGTCCCTCTGCACACCTCTTGTTCCCTCATCACTATCCACCCTCCCACATAGTTTTCTATCATCTGCGAAGAGACACAGCCTGCCCTGGAGTCCCTCACCAATGTCACTAATGACCCTACTGAAGAGGACCGGACTTGGGACAGATCCCTGTGGAACCCTGCTCGTAACCTCCCATTCCACTGATTTAACCCCCGTTGACCACCACCCTCTGCTGCCTCCCTTCTAGTCAACTACCCACCCAGCTCACTACAGTTTTAGCTGCACATAGGTCTTCCATCTCTTTGAGCAACCTTTTGGATGGTACCAAATGAAAAGCCTTGCAGAAGTCAAAGTACAGCAGATCCACAGCATGGACCTTGTCTACTTCCTTGATCACCCAGTCAAAGGAAATAAATAAATAAATCAGGTTAGTCTGACAAGACCATCCCACCACAAAACCGTGTTTGCTATCCTGGAGCCCGCTGCTCTCTAGGTAGTCCACGACGTCCTCTCCGATTAATGATTCCATCAGCTTCCCCACAATGGAGGTCAGACTGACAGGCCTGTAGATTTCCTGGTTGCTCTTTATCCCCCTTCTCTTATGAAGCAGTACAACGTCTACCATTATCCAACCCCTTGGAACTTCCCTGGACCTAAGTGAGCTTCTGAACAGCCCAGCAAGTGGTTTAGCCAGTTCTGCTGCCAATTCCCCAAGTATCCTCAGATGCAACCCATCTGGCCCTGGGGGCCATCTATCTTAAGGGCTGCCCGCCCTTTCAGGGCCCTCTCACTAGTAAGTATTGGCTACCTCATTTTCAGTTTTACTTAAGAGTGGACAGTGTCTATTCCAGGTCTCTGGTGGACAGCATCCCCTATAGTCAGTTCCTTTAAATACAAAACAAATGTACATTGGATGATAAACTTGAGGAGCAGGCAGGAATGCTGTCCAAGAGATCTAGAGATCGGAGGTGTGTGACAGATGAACAGGCTTATCAAAAAAACAAAAGTAGGGATCGAAAATCTTTGCTAGTCCCAAACAATGTTAAAAACATCCAACAATGATAGAGTAACTTTCGTTTCTGATTACAATAAATTATCAAGCAAGATCAGACAAATTATTTACAGTAGATGGGAAATATCTTCTGATCCCATGTTGGGACAAGTAACAGGACTGAAACCCAGGATGTCATATACAAGAAGAAACACTGAAGGCTTGGTGACTCAGTCACTTTGTTGACAGTATGGATAGGAATACACTTCCTAAAACATTTCAGAAGTGTCAGTTGTAATGTCTGCAAATTTGCAGTTCCGGGGCCATGTTTTTCACAAATCCAGAAACAAAGGAAATCCACCCTATTAATCACTATGTGAATCGCAGAACAACACATGAGATATATGTAGGATGGTGTGATTGCAACATCCTTTATGTGGGTAGGACTCAGACTTCTGAAGTGTAAAATTCAAGAGCACATTATCCAAAGCGGGGACTTGCAAAATACACTTAACCCTTGCAGGCCAGGACTGATATATCAGTCCAAAAATTCCTATACGTTCTAATTCTGTCAGCAGCCTAGGGGTTAAACATTTTAAATATGGTCCCTTTCAGTGGATTCAAATTTAGAGCACTGGAATTTGTACCTAAATCGGGGGATGACACAACAAACCGAATTATAAAAGAATTAATGGATATATAAGCTGGGCTCTTTAGCCCCGGGGAGTCTGAGTGACATTTTTTAATTTTTAAAATCAGACCATTTCTATGAAATGGACTACATATAGTCTTTTTAAACTGCGGTGTATATCTTCACTCCTGCTTTTGTGGAAGTTTAGCCTGTGTCCCATTATTTACAGGCATGGTAAATTTATTTTGGATTCCTATCATTACGATTATTAAAAGTCAAATCGAATGCACCAGTACTGGTGTGTAGTACATTCTGTGTAGATAGTTGTACTGGATTGGTCATAGTCAGTTACTTTCAGAGCATATGCGAGTACTGTTTTAACAGCAAGTTTCTAGGCTGGTACAGAAAGTGAGGTTACCCCCCAGAATTCTGGCCCAGTGGCTTCTGGTATTGGCAGTCAGACTCTTTACAAACACGTTAAACACTTGTTGTAGCAGCCTGCTATTTTCTTTGACCTGCATAAAGATCTCATCCAGGGAGGGAGTCTTCCACAGGCACTGCAATTTGTTTACCAAGGTGACAATCCTATTTCTCAGTTGCAGGTATACAAAGAAGTCCTGTGGTATAAGGCTCTATTCTCTAACCAGATCCTGAAAGATTTTCAGGGTGGCTCCTTCATATAGCTGGGAGACAGAGAATATCCCCTCTGTGTCCCATGTGGCCAGCTGTCTGCTTGTTTGCCATTGAAGGCACCCCCCCAAGCTGCACTCGTTATATATGCATACGGGGACAGACTTTTGCCATGCTCTGTGAGCACTCATCCATGCCCTGGTTGTGGTTCTAGTGAAGGAATTAGTCAATTTTTTTTTTTTTTTTTGGGGTAAAAGATGCCTGGAGCCAAGGTTGGTGCCAGGATATGTAGTATGAGAGTCCTGCCTGTCTCCCAGTTCCATGAGTACCCAAGCTGGCCTGATTTGGGGGGGGCGGGGTTTGTAGGGCTGCATCTTAAGGAAAGCCAGGTGGGCTGCCAATATGTAGTGCCTTATATTGGGGAGGCCAAAACCCCCACTCTCCTGAAATCACTGTAGCACCTCCTGCCCTGTTCTCGCAGGCCCACCTTTCCACAGGAACATGTTATACATCCTTTAGCTGCTATAAACATCTTTTGGGGACCCAGCAAGGGAGGACTTGGAACATATATAGATATTTTGTCAGGACAGACATTTTACTGTGTTCACTCATCCCGTGAGTGCCAGGGGCAGGTTTCTCCATCTCTTGCAATCTTTTTTCTAGTTCATGGACCACAGCTGTGAGGCACTGGGGCAGCAGGTCTCCTAGGTATTTCAGCTGGGTGGTGCGTTTTAGATGGAAGCCCACTACTGAGTGGGGTTTGCCCGGGCATCTACCTGTACTTGGCCAGTTAGTTTTGTGGCCTGAAATTGGGCCGTGTACTTTGAAGAGATTCATGTGTTCCTGAAGGACCCCGGCAGGGTCTGGCAGACAAAGGAAAATGTCATCTGCAAAGAGCAAAATGACATGGTGGGCACGTCCCAGTTTGAATCCCATAGTGTTTGCACCAGATGTTATGGTTACTGCTAGGAGTTCAATGGTCATGAGATATAAAAGGGCGGAGGGGCACCTCTGTCTAGTGCTCTAACTCTTGTTATTAACCCATTAATCTATACCTCTCGCTGTCTATACCCAACAGCTACTCAGCAAATAAAAGAAAGCAAACATTCAGCATTGACAAATACTTATTTATGCGGTTCTCTTGGCCTTACTGTTTTACTAGTCTCACCGTTCATATAAATGTGAGGACCACATTCACGTCAATTTTACAGATTTTTGTTTTCTGTATGGAGTGCCCATATGGAGGGCTTTGACACAGCGGTACTGCTTTACAGTAATCCTCCCTACATGTACACTGGGGTTGTATTCAACTTAAAACCAGGCTATTAGTTTTATCCCAACAACGCCAAACTCTCTTATAGCCCCACCCCATATCAATGATATATATATACACACACTGTAGAACTAATAATTTCCACGTTTAAATATTTTGCGGAAGCTGCGGAGCCAACATATTCGCTTAAACTAATTTTTGCTATTGGCCAGTACTGACATCTTAAATATTCATGGATCTCCGATATGACATCGGATAGTGTGATGAAAATCCTAGTTCACCGCCAACACCAAGTGTTTTTTTTTTTTTTTTTAAACACAAAAACAGGAACCAGGAAACCTGCTTTTTACCTCCTCCTTTGAACAAGGTCACGAAGGTCAACACAATAACTGTGGGTAGAGTGCCTCTCCAGAGACTGACTGCAAACAGATTCCAGCAGAAATATAATTTTGTTTTTGAATAAAACAAGTAGTCACTGATTCTACAAAAAAAAAAAAAAATTCTTTACAAGCAGGATGTATTTACAGGAAAACAAAGGGGTTGCACATTTACTAAGACACAGAAAATAAAGCAAGTTGTAACATAGCTTCCTATATTAGCAAGTAAAGCAGCAAACACACTGGTCGAAAGACACCACCTGACCATGGTTAATAAACCATGCTTGCTCATCAATAACCCTGTTTGCTCTTGTAATTCTGTCACCATCAGAACTCAAATCTCCTGTGCACTTAAATATATATATTTCCCATCATGCACAGCAGCCGAATCCCTAACAGCAAGCACAGCAGAAAAACAGAGATGCTTCCACATTTCACACAAGTAAGTCAGCCAAAATCAACACATATTCTCAAATGGTGTTCACAGCTGCATGTAAATCAATAACAATCACTGTTCACCATTGTACTCGCAATAGTAAAAGCAAAAATCAATCTGTTCAGCGCAATACAGAATTCAACATTTCAACTACCTGCGTCTGTCTCTGTCAGTGTTTTATTGTATATGCTAATATAGGATGTCATGTTACAATCTCTTATCAAGCATAACTCCGTTTCTGCACTAGCCATGTTACAAGTGCATTAATCCACAACACAGCATGGTTCTGCTGTAGAATTAATACAGTTTCTGGGTGACTGGAGGCACGAGGCCCGCGCCCCGGCATGGATTAACCCTTGCAGGGCCGTGGACTGATATCAGTCCAAAATTCCTAAACATTCTAATTCTGTCGGCAGCCTAAGGGTTAATTCTACAGTAGAACCACGCTGTCTCATGGATTAATGCTTACTTAACTGACGGCTGGTGTACAGCAAAATTCTGAGTCGTCCTTACCTAAAATCCTTCACCTGCCCTAGCTACAGAAGCACTGTCCCTCACTGTGCTATCTTACCAGTCAGCCAGTCTTTGTATAGCAGGGCTCTGGTCTTGATGTTTCAGTCGAAGAGAACATGCTGGCTTTCAGCACCTCAATTTATTCCTTTTCTCACTGTGGGGAGGGGGTCTCACCCCCTCCGAGTGACAATTCTCCCCCGTCTCCCTTCAAATGTGTGTGTGTGTGTGTGTGTGTGTGTGTGTGTGTGTGTGTGTGTGTGTGTGTGTGTGTGTGTGTGCGTGCGTGTCCCTCCAAATAGGTGAGGGTGTGTGTGTGTGCGTGTATGTGTGTATGGATGACATCACCTAGGCCAAGTGGCTCACTTCACACCCAGACATGCTCTGTCCCCTTTTATGATTCTGGTTTCCAGGACGTCTGAGGTGTTCGAAGTTGCACCTTCACATCTGCAAGGATATGCAACCTGGATTAGCTCATGGGAAAGTTTCAGAGAGCAGTTCTCAGTATTTCCACCACGACTTGTCTGGACATGTGACCCTGAAAGTCATGTTTTTTTGTGTGTCCACTTTGCAAATAGCAGAAATTATGACATAAGCATAATTACATTAAAATATATATATATATATATATATATATATATATATATATATATATATATATGTAACCCCTGCAAATGGGGTTCCAAAGAATTCAGGAGCTTGCTTGAATGCTCCAAGCCTGAATGGTGTTTGGCATTTAAGCCATTTATCAGTGAGTGTTTTTAGAGCCTCTGGTACTGTCTCTTAAGAGCTGTCTGCTTGCAGACATAATTAGTTTGTATGGGGACTGTGTGCTTCTCTGAGTACCACTCGAGCTGCTGGCAATTCACTTCATTTTGCAGTCACTAGGAGTGCAAAGGAACCTATCTGAAAGATGTAACTGTTTGCAGAAATTATTTAGAGTAATAATGAAATTACAGTTTGTCTAACCTGCTTTCTTTGCAGTCAGAACTGTGTCTGCTAGTTCCCCATTCTAGTTTTGAACTGCTGAACTGGACCAATCAGTGTGGGGTAAGCTAACTCTAAAATGGTGCCTTGGACGAATCAGAACTTGGACTCATAATCTGAGCCAGCCACAAGAGGATTGTATGGGCAGTGACTCTGGGAGATGTAGTTTAGACTTCAGTGCCTTTTGGACCAACAGCAGCAGTCTCTTGTGAGTGACAGCCAATCCAGTCAAGAACTGGGAGGAACTCAAAGGAAGTGCCCGGTTTTGTCGGTTGGAGTTTCAGTTGAGCTTTGGCAGTGAAGAAGGAAGGAGCCCTGTGCTTTTTCAGTGTGCAGTTTTAGTCAAAAAACGTGTGTAAGGCCCAGAGTTCCGGTCTGCAGCTTATGTAACAGCTTGTTAGGACTGAATCCGTCCTGTGAAAAGAATCAAAGGATCTCTGAAGAGTAGAAACCAGGCTCACCCTGTAGAAGACTGGAGGAATTGCTGAAAATTGCACTCGGTCTGTCAGGAACTGAATCTGCTGTGTGTTCTCCCGGGTATTGTGCAGTAATTGCGATCGGGATACAGATGCAGCCTGCCTGGTATAGTGCTTTCTTTATATGGATGTGTGAAGAGGTTTGTGTACCTCAAGTGAGCCCTGCTGACATTGAAGGACCCTATCTTATTTGGAGGTCGTGAGTACTAATTCAGGGTCGCTTCCTGTTGAATTGCCACATTAAATCCAAATGGAATTACTGTACTGCTGACTGTTTAATTCTCCTTTTCTCTGTGAAAGGGCCCTACCAGCTGCCACGGTTTGGACTAGCCACTAGGGCTTGGGTACCAGGGACAGTAACTGATAGGGATAGGCCTGTGCACAGAGCCATAGGTAGATTATTAGAGTGATAAGCTAATTAACCTGATTTCCCCCTGTCCTTGTTATATCCCCCTAAATAAATCAGAGCTGCTTGTTTCAGCAAAGTTATACTGCCTGAGGTATTTGTCTATGTTAAAGTACTGTACTGTGATTGTTGCACTGTATCTCATTTCACAGGAGGTGCCAGTGCCGGAACCAGACCTGGGGGTAAGTGTATACTGTGAAGGTAATTCTGATATATTGTGTGGGCCACTAGTGGGAAGAAAGGGGGGTTGCAGTGTCCCAGAGGGCTGTGACCAAGTTAGTTTAACTATTGCAAACCCTGACCTCTGGGTGGGCACCCGCCATTGGATCCAGGCCCTCAACCTGTTAGTGGCAAATCAGGCAGGGGTAGTAGCCCTGGGATAGCGCCATCTAGGGTTATATATATATATATATATATATATATATATATATATATATATAAACAAAAAGAAGTTACTAGATTAGTTTGGTCACAGGTCCATCACAGACAGCATAATAGCATTTAAAACGGGATGCTTTTTTGTCTCTCTATTATTTCTTTACGCTCCTTG
This sequence comes from Neoceratodus forsteri, assembly GCA_016271365.2. Taxonomy (NCBI): domain Eukaryota; kingdom Metazoa; phylum Chordata; order Ceratodontiformes; family Ceratodontidae; genus Neoceratodus; species Neoceratodus forsteri. The sequence continues at coordinate 951,130,559 of CM028130.1, forward strand.
GGAGATTGGCAGGCGGCTCTGGTCCCTCCCGCTGAGGAACCGTCTCCAGCTATCCATTCCCCACCAGACTTCCCCTGCAATCCCCCAAAGGTCACAGTCCCCCTCCCCCGTGACAGGACTGAGCCAAAGGGGTGCCTGCTTTCCCCCATCCCCAGAGTGAAAACCAGATATCCAGGGAGCAGGGACAGGCACAGGAGAGCCATCATGGAGCCTGACAGCTACTTTTCCCTCCATTCCCCCAAACAACGGCATACTTCGCAACATGCCTCCCAACTGCATGTCCTCCAGCCACCACCCGAGGAAGACAGATGAGCGAGACAGCAATCTCTCCCTCCCCAAGAGAGGAAGGCAGTCCTCTGGATACTCAATCCTCTCTCTCCCCTACCGACCCCCAGCAGCCTGGGATCATTCCCAAACCAGAGTTGCTGGTGTAGCACGAGGTGTGGCATCCAGTGCCTCAACCCCTCAGCACCACCGGGACGGCAACCGCCCCAGAGTTATGCCTGTAAGAAAATTTTATTTAAATGAGCTTTGGGTAATAGTCAATCAAAAATCAGAGGGGAGTGAGCCAAGTGAGGGCAGCCTGAAGGCTTCAGAATTTTGACGGAAAGTGAGGGCATATTCCCTGAAAATGAATCAGCAGGATTCAAAAATCATGCAAATATCCACAAAAGTGGAAACAGAAACAACAATAACAACACGAGTTAGAAACTAGTCAATAAAAAAAAAAAAAAAAAAAAAAACCTCCAAATTTGGTAATAGATGTGATAACAGAGCCCTCCTCCTAACAGGTGAACCAGGGAGGAAGGGTGGGAGCTTACTGATGCTGAAGGACCCCTTGGAAGAAAGACGATTACTGCGGTGAGTAATTTTTTCTTCTTCTTACCCCAGGAGTCCTTTACCATCAGTAACTTTAGCAGACTACCAAGCAGTACCAAGTGGGAGGTGGCAAAGAACCTACTTAGGAAAGAAGCTCTGCAGAACCGCCCTGCCAAATTTGGCATCAGATCTGGTCTGCACATCCAAACTGTAGCGTTTCACAAAGGTGTGCAGATTTCCAGGTAGCTGCTTTGCAGACATCCAGGAGGGGAATGTCTCTTGCTGCTGCAAGCGAGGCTGCAGTGCCCCTGGTAAAGTGGGCCCTGAGCCTGCGCCCCACTGGAGGTTGGTGACCAGCTTTTTCATAGCAGAATCTAATACAAGAGACCAACCAACAGGAAACAGTTCTCTTGGTAGCTGGTCTTCCTCTGCCTACATCCCCGTAGATGAGGAACAACCGAGTGGAAGAGCCTCTGGACTGTCTAGTATGCTCTACGTAGTAAAAGATGGCTCTTTTGACATCCAAGCTGTGGAGCTTTTGCTCACCAGAAGTGGATTTCTCAGTAAAGAAGGCAGGCAGAGTAATGGACTGGTTTAAGTGGAACTCTTAAACCACCTTTGGCAGAAATTTCCTGTTTGTCCCAAGCTCAACTTTATCATTGTGAGGGATGATGTAATTTGGCTCAATGCACAGGGCCTGTAGCTCTGAAATCCTCCTGGCAGAGATAATGGCTACCAGAAAGACAGTTTTCCAAGTTACAGACTTGATATGAGCAGTGGACACAGGCTCAAAGGGTGGTTTTATGAGCCTGTCTATGCAAAGGTTTAGGCTCCAAGGAGGAACAGGCTCCCTGACTGGAGGCTGAAGGTGTTTAGATATGGCATGGGAAAATAGATTTTTTCGTTCCCAGCGAAAAGTAGGCTGAAACTGCCGCCAGGTGTAGCTTGAGTGAAGATGGTTTCAAGCCTGACACCTGTAAGTGTACCAGGTAATCCAGCGGCTAAGGGTCTGAAGCTGAAAGGGGGTCAACCTTTTTGCTCTTGCACCAGAGGGAAAACCTTTTCCATTTAGCTGCATAAGTCTTCTTAGTGTTCGGTTTTCTAGCCATCCTCAGTATCTTAAGGACCTGTTCAGAGTACTGTGAGGATGGAAATTAACTCTGCAAGAACCAGGGCTTGAGGTGAAGACAGTGTATGTCTGGAAACTGCACTCCTGCCTGAGGAAGGGTCAGCAGGGAGTGAGTTGGAGGCAAGCGAATGGGCCTGCTGCAGGACATTGAGAGAAGGAGAGGGTACCAGGCTTGCCTGGGCCAATCCAGAGCCACCAGGATCATTGATGCAGGCTGTTGCGGAGTTTCAGCAATACCCAGAGTATTGGGGGAGTGTGTATAGGAACCTCCCTGACCAGTCCAGGATCAAGGCATCCAGGGGAAGCATTCCCACGACTGGGCCTGCAACAGTACAGAGGAAGATGAAAATTGAGGGGCGAGGCAAACAGATCCACTTCTGGAGTGCCCCACCGCCTAAACACTGTGGCTAGTGCTCGCCTGTTCAGAGTCCATTCACTTTGGCCTTGACTGATGCAACTCAGAGCATCTGCCAGGGTATTGTGTTTGCCTGGGAAGTGAACAGCTGAGAGGCTGACTCCCAGGGAGAAGGCTAGAGACTAGAGCTTCAGAGCTTCCGAACAGAGTATTCCTGATCTGGTACCACCCTGCTTGTTTATGTAAAACACTGTAGTGGTGTTATCTGTTCAAATTTGAACCGCCTGCCCTTTTACGCTGGGAGCAAAAGCTTTGAGAGCTAAAAAGATTGCTCCAAGTTCCAAGAGACTTGTGTGTAACTGTGACTCTTCGAGAGTCCAGGTACCATTTACTGAGGCACTGTCCAGATGTGCTTCCCACCCCAAGAGGGAGGCATTTGTGGTGATCACCTTTGTGGGTAGCGGAGCTTGGAAGGGTACCCCTGCTTGTAAATTTGCAGGGTTCTTCCACCACAGCAGGTTTTGGAGGAACTGCTCTGTTCACAGGTATCAGCTTTGAAAAGTTGTTGCTTCTCCGAGACCAGCGAGCTCTGAGGTAGGCCTGCAGGAGCTGCATCCTGTACCAGACTCCTGGGATCACAGCAGTCCTTGAAGCCATGTGTCCCCGGAGTTTGAGAAAATATCTGGCTGGTCTTGGCTGTCTCTGGGTGAAAGAATCTGCCACCGAAAGGAAACTCTGAATTTTTTCCTCCAGGAGGAAAGCATATCCTTTCTGAGTGTCCAGCTGGGCCTCTATGAAGGTGAGCAGCTGGGTGGGTTCCAGGTGAGATTTCTTTAGATTTACCAGGAAACCCAGGTACTCCAGAGTGCATTCTGTAAAGGAAAGGGACTCCTTGACCTGGCAAGGAGACTTTGCTACTATGAGCAAGTCATCCAGATAGGGAGAGAGAGCAACACCCAGTCTCCTGAGGTGTGCTGCTACCACTGCGAGGCACTTGGTAAAGACTCTTGGGGTCGAGGACAGGTAGAAGGGCATTGCAGCGAACTGATAGTGGCCCGAAGGAAGTTTGAATCCGAGAAACTTCCTGTGAGACCTCCTTATGAGTATGTGGAAGTAAGCATCCTTTAAGTCCAGAGACGCTAGCCAGTCAAATGAAAATAAAATACATAATCACTTTGTCACTTTAAATTTGGGGAATAAAAGCAGCATTGATAGCACTCAGGCCATACCCTGAAGAAGGGTCACAAGGAAGACCCGAAGCGCTGGGGTTCCTGTAGCCGCGGGCTCTGTGCTTTTTCAGCATTTGGCTGTGCCAACTCGGTTTTTCATTTATTTATGTACACCTGTGACTCTTCCTACATTGTGCTGTATATACCCCTGCTGTAAGAGCTGCATGACCAGTGACAATTCTGAATTCGTTTTTTTTCAGATGTTTGTTTAAATATCCGAGATCTAAGGTAGGTCGCCACTCCCCAGTTTTCTAATGTGTCAGAAAGTACCTGGAATAGAGGCCCTTGCCCCTCTTGTGGGCCGGGACCCTCTCCACTGCTCATAGAGCTAGAAGGTTTTGCACCTCCAATTCCAACAGTGGAACCGGTTTTGGTTGGGGACAGAGGTCTTGACACCTGGGTATGCTTGAGGTCTGGCATCTGCTTGAACTGTAGTGACAGACCCTTCTCCACTATCTCCAGCACCCATTTGTCTGGCATAATGAGGGACCAGTTCTGAAGATAGTGGGAGAGTCTGTCTCCCACCGGAAGCGGGGAGGCAACCTGGACACTCACATCAGGACTTAGATTGAGAGGCAGTTGGCTGGGTAGAGGTGGCCCTTCTTTGGCCCCTTCTGCCCCACCTCTGAAAGACCCCCTGTACTGACCGAAGTCAGATTAGGGATAAGGACTGTAAGGCCTGGGGAAAGAACTTCTGCCCCTACCGCCTTGGGACAGGCTCTAGAGGGTGGTAGGTTTAGGTTTAGACAAGTGACTCTGCCAGGAGACCTTGTACTCATCAACCTTTTTCATGTAGTCAGTGGTTCTGTAATCAAACAACATGTTTTGATCACAGGGGAAAATCCATGGCCTTAGTCTGGGTGTCTGTGGTTATACTGGTAGTTCTAAGGCAGGTGAAGCATCTCAGAGAGTTAGCATGGGCCATCGCCCTAGAGGCAGCATCACTGTTGTCTGCAATGTGGAATGGGTATTTGGTAGCTTCCAGGGCAGTTTTTGTCGTATCCACCAGCTCCTGCACCACAGAATCTGACCCATTGCAGGCAATGGCCAGGACAGACTTTCATAGGGCTTTCTGATATTTGGCTGTAAACGCCACGTACGAAGAAAGTCTGAAAAGCAGGGAGACTATAGCAAAAAAATGTATGCCACAAAGTCAATATTCTTGGAGTCCTTGTCCGGAGATAAGGGGGACAAGAAGATCCCAGCTTTCTCGCAAGCTGCCTGATGCACTATACTCTCGTGACTAGGATGTGCAGACAGGAACTTGGTACCAGTTCTAGACATTCTGTATTTTTTCTCAATCCGCTTGCCAACCCCTGCCACCGGAGTGGGGGTTTGAAGCACTTTCATGGTATTTCTTCTGAACGCATTGTAGATAGGGATGACCAGGGTCTTGGGGTTGAAAGACCTCTCATCTCTCTATAATCTTCATCTTCATCGACATCCTGGTTGGGCTCCTGCATAGGGAGGTCCGAGGTGTCTAGCATATTTTGTAAAAATGTAAACAGAGGAAGAATCCTCCTGGTCACCCAGGGGGGGATCCCCGAATGGAGGGTCTGGGGACTCATGGGACTCAAGGCCCTCAAAATCCATGGTCAGGGGCATCATAAAAATGTTCTTCGTCAGCTGCATCACCCTCACAGTCTACAAAGGACAGAACTGTGGAAGAGTGCTTGCCAGCCCCGGTATGTATAGGATCCATCTTTTGTAGGGTCTGAAACAGTTGCCATGCTTTTGCCATGTCTTGCACAGATACTGTAGAAGATCCTGCGCAGACTTTGGTTGTATGCATTTCTATTTTTTCTTTATGCTTTAAGCTGCCTGTTGTCTCGCTACTGGCTTTCCCAGGAGCAACAGTAGCATTTTTTTTTTTGACAGTTTCTTTTTAGCCTCTTTATCAGTGGCTTAATCAAGCTTCCTTTTTTCATCACTTTTATTATTTTTTTAATTTGTGAGGACCTTCATCTTTGGAAGCTTTATTTTTTGGCTGGGTTCTGGAGGCTTCCTCAGCACCTCTGCTTACATTTTTATTGTTAGTACTTTTAGATGGCCCCTCATCCGTAGCCTTTGATTTATCCTCAGCCATAATAATTAAAGGTTTCTTTGCTATTTGGCAATTTAACAAAGCAAACCTAAGATCTGGACCACCATGAACCAAGTGTAGGTTTCTGTGAAATGCCACCAGCCAGTCCTGCCCCACTTTAAAGTGCCTTTTTTTTTTGTAGTACAGGGATTTATACCAGTGTCACACTTACTAGAAAGCCCAGTAATACTGGTCAACTGCACACAGGTTTCTGTTGATGCTGTGAAACCAGTCCCGTGACAGATAACACCTTAGGTCTATTTTTTTATATGTATATAGATTTCTCTGTAAATGCCAATACTCAGAGAACCCCAAGGCAACTATCAAAGTTTGAAATCCAAATGGGTGAATTACGGTAAAGCCTACAAGGTCTGAGGTAAAAGACAAGGCAACTGACACTAATTTGATGGTTCTTTCAAGAATTAAGTTAAAAAAGGGAATCAAAATTAAGCACCCGCGGTAAAACTAACATAAAATCTGAGCAGACATGGTAAAAAATTAAGTCAAAATAGAGCAGGTGCGCTAAAAATAGAAAATTAGTGTGGTGCTAACAAAAACATAAAACTTTCACTCAGCACACTATAAAAATTAATTTGAGGAAAACTTTACCCAGATAAGCACTAGGAGGCTGTCAACAAGGAAAGTTGAGAAGTACCTCAGGGGCAACACTGCTCAGCCAGCAAAGAAAAAATTCTGAAGCCTTCAGGCTGCTCTCACTCAGCTCACCCACTCTCCTGTTTTTTTGACTGGTTATTGCCCAAAGCTCATTTATATAAAATTCTCTTCAAGGCATACCTCCGGGGCAGTTGCACATAGCCAGCTAACTGCTAAAGTTACTGATGCTAAAGGACTCCTGGGGTAAGAAATGTTAGTTAAACAGTATATATTCTTTTTTAATTCTCCAATGGTCCAGGTTGGAAACTGGACCAGTCCAGGTAGTGGGGTGGTAGATTTTTTTTTTTTTTTTTTTTAATTCCCTGAAGGGCCAGGTCGGGGACCAAACCTGTCAGGTAGTTGGGGGAGAGGGACAAATGTTTTTTATTCCGTGATGGGCCAGGTTGTGCATCAGACCTGTCAGGCAGTTTGGGGAGGGAGACCTTTTTTTTTTTTAAATTCCCTGACAGGCAGAGAGTTAGGCAGTAGAGCCAGGAACAATGGAACTCGGGGTTACAGCCTCCCAAGTGTGTGTCATCGGTTCCCCTGGGTCTATTCTATGCTACTGTGCTGCAGCCCAGAGGAGGCAAAGATGCCCTAACAGGCTGGTAGCAGGACAGTGCAGAAGTAGCCCCAAGCCTCCCATGCAGTGTCCGAGCCCCTCCCTGTGACACGAGTGGATGGACTTGGGAGGAGCAGCAATTTAGTATGCCACCTCTCCCACCTTCTGCTCACCACTTTTCTGCTGCTCTCATCATCTCAGTTTGGCTTAATACATGGGATAAGTTGGATATGGGACCCCATCATGTGGTTGGAGGGTGGGGGACAGATTTTTATTACTTTTTTTTTTTTTTATATTTAATTCCCTGATGATCTGGGCTGGGCACTGGACATGCCACACAGTATGGGAGAGGGGGATAGATGATTTTTTCCTTGCTAGGCAGCATTGGGACTGAATCAGGCTGCTGGGGGGGGGGGGTACTTTTGTAAAAAAAAAAAAAAAAATGCCCAGACAGGCTGAGTTGCATACCGGACCCATCAGGCATTTGGAAGAGAGGGCCAATTTTTTTTTTTTTTTTTTTTTTTTTATTATTATTCCCTGTCGGGCCAGGTTAGACACCGGAAATTCTATTCTACATTCCCTGCCCTACCAGTATGGAACTCCAGTGCCTCGTAAAACACTTTGGGGTACAGTGGGTATCAGTCATTATAAAAAACAAATTCTAGTATATTGTACTGCCTCTGCACTACCAGAGTCCAACTCTAGTGCTCTGTAAAGCACTGGCCCTATTACAGTAGGGGAGAAAGTGACATTTTTTCCTGAGAGGCTGTTTTGGGCACTGACTATCATATCAGACAGTTGCTGAGGGGGCAGATTTTTTTTTTTTAATCCCCTGGGAGGTAAGGATGGTAAATTGATGATGCCGACACCTGCTGTTTTTCCCAAAAGAGACAGTGTATCCAATGGGCGTGGTTAGTCAGTGGGGGTCGCCCTGAGGCAGGTTCTCCACTGCTCAGCCTGCTGGACTGCAGCATGCATTGCAATAAGAACATTGCAGCTGCGTTAGGGAGAGTGCAGAGCGGAGACTGCGTACCAAGAGAAGGAAAGACAGTGAGACAGGGATAGTAAAGTAATGCTGTGGAGCCAGGATCGCATGCACTTACTGGCAGAAGCAGCAGCAGCTTGTCAGCAGAGGGGGGCATTTTTTTTTGATTCCCTGATTGGTCTGCATTAGATCTGTCAGGTTGTTGGTGGGAGAGGGAACACATTTTTTTTTTTTTACTTCTTAATAGGGCTGCAAGTTCAGTTTCACCTTGTCCATAAAATAGGATAACTTCCCGTGTGTCCGCAGAATGCAAATTTGTTTGCAAAAATGCGAACTTTGGTTCACTAGGTTAGACCCCATGTAAAAAAAGAAAACAATCTCTATCAGTTGTGCATGTGATTCTACAGGTCTCCAGCCGGCTCATCATGTGGTACTACACTGCAGGAGACTGAGAGTCACCAGACCAGCAGAGAGACTTCACCTCCAGTGTCACCCCTTGTGACTGGAGGAAACGCGGGGGGTCCTAGGCAGCAACACAGGCTACCATTTGTGCAGCAGGCGTGCAACATGGGATGCTGACTGCTTTCATAGCAAAGTATATGAGAGAGAGAGAGAGAGAGAGAGAGAGAAAAAACGCAAGTGACTGACCTAGTGGTGGACAGTGGTCTGAAACGTTTCGCTTTGTTACTGGTCACATAAATAAAAGCCTCAAAGTCAATGTCAATCATCTGAACTTGTGTTGTGGCAATTCCTGCCAAAAAAAAAACAAAAAAAAAAAACAAAAACACACATTAGTGATGGCGACCTCGTTTCACCAAGGGAAGGAAAAGAAGGAGAAAAAGTACAGAGGGGTCGGGTTGTCAGGGTGATGCAGTTGCGGTTTGAACTGGGCTACTGTAAGGGCACTAACTGTGCAAAACAAAGTTACACTGTTTCATCTTATAAGTAAATCATTCTTATTTAAAGTCAATTGTCGATCATTTGAACTTGTTGTGGCAACTCCTAGCCAACAAAAAGGGGTGCTGGTGTTTCACTAGGACAGAAAGTGAATAAATTGAGGGAAGGAGATAGAAAATGTACAGAAGGGCAGGATTGGGAGGGGGCACATTTGCACTACTCTCTGTTGGTCAGGAGTAGTGTGGGGCACTAACTGCAAATTAAAGTCTAGGAATAAAAAACTTGGGAGTGCACTCACTGCATGGAGTGAAAGAGAAGGGTAGGCTCAGCAAACAGGGCACTAACTGCAAATTAAAGTTTTGGTATAAAAAAAACAAGTAAAGGGCAGTGCTGCAGTCACACAGCCACACTGGACACAGACAAGTTTGAAGTTTTCAAATGTTTTATTTTCACAGTCTATTCACCATCAACTAGTAGTAGTAACAGCCTACTGCCACTCAAAGGTTGGCAGTCTGAGTGGAAGTAGTCTGTTACTAGTTGGTGGTCAATGGACTGACGGCGCAAATGAAGCATTTGGAAATTTCAAACTTGCTGTGTCCAGCATGGCTACGTGACTGCAGCACTCTTAGTGTTTGGGGTAGGTAACCCCAAGGAGCTGTACCAGTCCTGCTTGCTACGTGAGTTGCAGATCACACCGTAATAATAAAAAAAAAAAAAAACTTCTTTTGGCATGCACTCACTGCAGGGAGTGAAAGAGAAAGACATCCGAGAGACAGTTCTGAGTGCTAGTGATGTGTTCACTGCTGACTAAATCTGATCTCAAAGGCTAACAGAAGCAGTTGTACAAGACCGAGCTGCACTGTAAAGCTGGAGAGATGGGTTTGAATCCTATCAGCTCCCTCTTGCATGCTGTGTGACCCAGAGCAAGTCACTTAACTTCCTTGTGCTCCCAGGTTGCACCTGGAAAGCTCCGATTTAGTGTGCCATTCTGGTTAAACAATTTCCTTGTTCCTTTATATTTTACTCTTGCTAGTGCTTTACTTACCTATGGTAAATTTCCCTGTGTTTTCAAACTTGACATAAGTCATGCAACCAGCAGTGCTGTACTGACCTATTTGCCAGGAATAAATCTCCCCGTTTCCAGTTACACAATGCACCTACTAGTGCTTTACTACTAACCTATTTTGGATAATCTCCCTGAATTTGTAGCTACTTGATGCAGTCAGCAGTGCTGTACTGGCCTGTTTGGGAATAAATCTCCCTGTAATACTGGCTGCAGCTATGAATTTTGGGGCCCCGGACAAGTCACTTGAAATGGGCCTCTGTTTCCCAAACCAGCTAATGCCAGGGGTAATGCCAGCTCCTCAAGTGGGCCCCTTCTGAGCTTGGGGCCCCGGACAACTTCCCCACTTTCCCCCCTTTACTACGGCCCTGCTGGCTGCTGCACTATGATGACCCTTGTGCTGCTCATCCTCAGAGTACCACGATGGATTTCTTTAGCAATGTCCTGAATTTTCTGTACTATTCTCACTGTTCCCTGGATTGCCTGAGTGCTGCTACTTTTTTTTTTTTTTTTTTTTTTTTTTTTTTTAACCGCCCATGGTTTTGTGTAAAGGGTCATACGCACATGCTTCCTGTCTTTCCATGATGGGTTTTATAAAGGTTTCTAATTAAAATATTTTTAGAGCAAATGGCGGTTGCATCTCTAGGTGCAAATTCAGGGAGATCTATTCCCAAACCAGTCAGTACAGCACTGCTGGCTCCGTTCAGTAGCTGCACCAAACCTAGGACAATGTATTCCCTAACTGATGGCTGTGAGAAGTTAAAGGGACACTGTCAGCTTTGTCCCCAAGTTTCGCATCATTTCGTACCAGTGTTCTCCAAAGCACACACTAAACCAACTACCAGTGTAAAATGACCCTGCATGTCCGAAAAGAAAAAATTACTCACCTTAGTAATGTTGTTTCTTCTAATGGAGTCTTGCTGTATTATGACAGTAGCAGTTTGGTCCAGCTCTAGAACTGCTCCGGAGGTGAAATGGTTAAAACCATTCCAAAATAGAATTTTGGCCACGAGCTCTAAGAAGCAGCTCTATTCGTGTTATTTCAAACCTGAACTGTCAGATCTTTACGAGCCAAACTCACTAAGGTCTGTGTGGAAGCTGTAACCTACACTAGCCAAATGGCTACCTAAATAATAACAACCATTGCTGGTCCCAACACCCAAGACTCAAGTCAGGGGACCAGAAATACTAACACAATTCTAATCATAGGAGAATAAAACATAAGTATAATAAAACACACACACACACACACACACACTCCCAAAGCCCCAAAAGGGGACAAAAATGCTAACAGGGCATAAAAAGGTGCCCACACCAAGTTGCCCCCACCCCACCCAAGTAGAGGTTCTGAGAGGGGCAGGTTGGGGAGGTCATAATATAGCAAGACTCCATTAGAAGAAACAACATTACTAATGTGAGTAATTTTTCTTCAAACAACATGAAGTCTTGCTATATTATGACAGTAGCAGAATACACAGCAGTACCTCCATGGAGGAGGGCAGAACCTACTTAGGAATAGGCTCTGAAGAACAGCTGTGCCAAACCGAGCATCTCTCCTGGCCTGGACATCCAGGGAGTAATGCTTGGTAAAAGTGTGTACCGCTTTCAAGTAGCAGCCTGGCAAATCTCTAATAAGGGATGTCTCTGGCAGCAGCTAGAGACGAGCCTATACCCTGGTAGAATGAGCCCTCAAGCCGGGGGCTCTGCCCAGTTTCTGATAACAAAATTGGATACAAGAGACAATCCCTGGCAACTGATCTCTTGGTGGCAGGTTTGCCTTTCCCAACTTCACCATAGGTAAGGAAAAGCTGGAAGGATTGAACCTGTGACCTTTGGTATGCTCTATATAGTAACTAAGAGCTCTCTTAACATCCAGGTTGTGCAACCTCCTCTCACCAGAAGAGGAGTGATCAGTGAAAATACTGGAAGGGAGATAGATTGATTAAGATGGAAATCTGAAACCACCTTAGGCAAAAACTTCCTATTAGTCCTAAGGACTACCTTATCCCTGTGGAAAGAAATAAAGTCAGTTTCCACTGACAAGGCTTGCAACTCACTTATGCATCTGGCAGAAGTGATAGCCACTAGAAAAACAGTTTTCCAAGTTAGGTACTTAAGCTCTGCAGAAGACAGAGGTTCAAAAAGGGGTTGCATTAACTGGGCAATGCAAACATTAAGGTCCCAAGCAGGGCCGGTCTCAAAGGGTGGATTAGTATGGAGTAATCCCTTAAAAACTTGGAAAACACAGGATGAGAGGAAAGAGGGATGACTTTCCTGCTGACACAAAAGCAGATACAGCTGCCAAATGAACTCTCAGGGTAGCTGGTCTGAGACCCAAGGAATTAAGATGTACCATGTAATCTAACACAATGGGCAAATCAGCAGATTCTGGGGAAATATTTTTCCCAGCACACCAAATGGAAAACCTTTTCCATTTAGAACTATAAGTAGCCCTAGTGGAAGGCTTTCTAGAAGCCTTTAGGATCTCAAGAACACCCTGAGAGAGGTGTAAATCAGCAAACTCTAACTCCTCAAGAGCCAGGCCTTGAGGTTGAGGATTTGAGGTCCGATCCAAACCCTTCCCTGGGCACAAGTCAACAGGTTGTGATTCCTGGGGAGGCAAAGGGAAGATGGATTGTCAGTGACAGAAGGAGTGGGTACCAGGGCTGCCTGGCCCAATCCGGGCAATCAGAATCACCCTGCAAGGCTGAGATCTGATTTTGACTAGTACTTTGAATAGGAGAGGAAGGGGGAAAAGCATAGAGAAACTTCCCCTCCCAATCCAGAAGAAAGGCATCCAGGGGAACTGAGCCCAGCACTGGAGGCCTGCAACAGAACAGAGGAAGTTTGTGATTGTCTGGGGCTGCAAAAAGATCTATCTGAGGGGTGCCCCATTTGGCAAAGACTATCCCCAGCACTTGAGGATCCAGGAACCATTCGTGATGGCCCTGGGAAATCCTGCTGAGAGCATCCGCTAGGACATTGTCCTTCCCTGGAAGATGAACTGCTATGAGGGAAGTGTTCAGGGAATAGGCCAGAGACCACAACTTCATTGCCTCGGTGCACAAGGCCGAAAACTGAGTGCCCCCCTGTTTGCTGATGTACCACATTGTTGTGGTGTTGTCTGTTCTGACTTGTATCACCTTGTCGTGGACAGATGCAGAAAATGCTTGAAGAGCTAAAAAGACAGCTCTGAGTTCCAGCAAATTGATGTGGAGCAAAGATTCCTGGGGGGACCACACTCCCTGAGTGGAAAGGTCGCCCATGTGGGCTCCCCAACCCAGAAGGGAAGCATCTGTAGTGAGAGTCAAGTCGTGAGTAGGAGGAATGAAGGGGACCCCCAATCTTAAATTGCTCTGATCCTGCCACCACTGGAGGGCTAGGATCAAGGTTCGAGTCACTGGGACCAACTTGGAAAGGGGGTCTCTTCTCTGAGACCAAAAGGTTCTCAAGTGAAACTGAATGTCTCTCATCTGAAATCTTGCTCCTGCACAACAGCTGTGGATGCAGCCATGTGCCCCAGGAGCTGCAGAAAGTGTCTTGCTGGTCGAGAGACCTGCAAAGTGAAGGAGGAGGCCAGAGCCACTAAATTCCTTACCCTTTCTAAGGAAGAAAGGCTCTGGCTAGCTTTGTGTCCACCCTGCCCCTATAAAGGTGAGTACCTGGACTGGTTCCAGAACCGACTTTTGTAGATTTAGCAGAAAAACCAGGGAGGTGAGAAGCTGCTGGGTGACCTGCAGGTGAGATTTTACCTGTTCTGGGACTGACCTACAATGAGCCAGTCGTCTAGATAGGGAAAACAGCAATCCTTTGCCTCCTTAAGTGAGCCACTGCCACTGCTAGACACTTTGTGAATACCCTTGGGGCAGAGGTAAGGCCGAAGGGCATTGCTCTGAACTGGTAATGACCTGAGGGCAGTTCGAATCTGAGGTACTTTCGACGGGAGCTTCTGATTAGGACATGGAAATAGGCATCCTTGAGGTCCAGGGAGGCTAGCCAGTCCCCTGGCCTTAGGGAGGGTAAAATCATTGCCAGAGTTACCATTTTGAACTTTGGTTTCAAAAGATGCTTGTTCAGATATCTGAGATCTAATATGGGCCGCCATTCTCCTGTCTTTTTTGGGGTAAGGAAGTATCTGGAATACAGACCCCTGCCCTGGTGCAGGGGAGGAACCCTTTCTACTGCTCTGAGAGCTAACAGGGATGAGACCTCTGCTTCCAGAGCAAGGGTCTCTGAAGCACTTGCAGGTAGAAAAAGTCTGCTTCTCAACTTGGGAAACTTTTTGAAGCTGAGAACCAGACTCTGGCCTACTACTTCCAGAACCCACTTGTCCGAGGTTAAAGAAGCCCAATTCTGGCTGAAGTAAGCCAACCTGCCCCCTACCGGTACAGGAGAATCGGCCCTGGGCACCCCATCAGGGTGCCTGCTTAGCAGGAGCTTTAGGCTGGGGGGTGGGAGCAGGTCTGCCCACCCCTCGCCTGCCTCTGCCTCTGCCTCTGAAGAAGCCCCTCTGAGCATAGGCAGAGGAGGCCTGAGTCTGCTAAAAAGGCCTGTGAAAAGGCCTACCCCTACCCCTGGGGGTATGCCTTTGAGGAGTGGCTTGCCGCTCCTTAGCCTGGGCACTCTTGTAAGTAGTCCTATATTCATCCATCTTTTTCATGTAGTTCTCGGTCTGCTCCCCAAACAGAGAATTCCCCACCACAGGAAAATCCATAGCCTTAGTCTGGGTATCCTAGACAGACTAGTACACCTGAGCCAGGCCAACCTACGAAAAGCTACATATGTGGCCATGACCCTAGAGGAAACATCATTAACATCCACAGCAGCATGAAACTGAACCTTAGAAGCCTCAATGCCATCAGCAGCCACCTGTTCTAGTTCACTAGCCAGCTGGCCATGGGCTTGTTTGGCTAACTGCATCACAGTATCCCATCTAGATTTCTGATACCTAGCTACATAAGCCATATAATTTGCTTGCCTGAGTCCCAGAGAGCTGCCATATACTGTTTTTGCCATGGCATCAATCTTCCTGGAATCCTTGTCAGGAGGATGTGAAGCCAGGGAATATTAGCTTTATCACAGGCAGCAGCCTGAACTACCCTAACATGACTGCATTGCTGAGAAAGGAATTCTGTATCAGGACCTGACAATGTGTACCTTCTGTCCATCTTTTTATCTACAGGAGGCACAGAATTAGGAGTTTTAAATTTTTATTGTTTGCTTCCTAAAAGACTTATGTAAAGGAATAGACAATCTCCTAGACTCTGGAATATCCATCATTTCTACAAAATCAGGCTCCTCTTGCTCATCCACAGCTTCTTCTAAGGGAAGTTGGAGGGTTTCAGCAACTTTTTTGTAAAACATGAAATGAGATGGGGACTCAGACAGCATAGGGGGAGATTCTAAAGGTCTGTCTGGGGAGATGTCCGGTTCAATGGGCACACCCAGACCTTCCCAGCCACATTCATACTGTTCATAATCATCCTCCCCCTCCTCTGGTTCATAAAATTCCTCAATATCATATTCCTGAACCACTGGGACTGGACGAACTGACCTTTTGCCAGATAGTGGCGGTTCGGACGGACCCTGAGACAGTGACTGGACAATTTGTATGGCTTTTGCCATCTCTGCAGCAGTTGGAGAAGGGGTTTTGGACTCCAGACCTGCTGATTTTCTTGTTTTCTTTACTGGAATTGGTTCCTCAGAACCAGCTTTTCTTTTGGCCGAGGAAGTCTCGCCCTGGTCAGAGGGCACTCCCTCCGGTTCGGTTGGCACCTAACCGGGCTGGCCATCCGGGTCAGCGGACTTTTTGGCCCTCGCTCCCCTGAGCCTGCCCAATCTTTTTCCAGGGTGGCTGCAGGGAAATTTTACATATCTGGCAGTCTGACTGGAGGTGGTCAAACCCCAGACAATAAACACATGTGGTGGTGTGGGTCAGCCTTGGCAAAGACTTCCCACAAACATCACAGTGTTGAAAACCAGTGGCCGGTTTTCTTTGGGTTTCTCAGACATAATGCCAGCCTAACCAGAAAACTTGCCCTTTTAACGGCAGTGCCAGGCAAGACACCCTTATCGGTTCCTAACCGTGTCACGGGTATTGGAAAAAAACGTAATAAACTGTTTTTTTAGAACCGATAAGAACTGGGAACCGCACTCTAAAATATTACATTTTTAGTTTTAAACCCAACTGATCGGTTCAAAACCGAACCGATAACTTACAAGTTCCACACAGACAAAACCTTCAATTTACTTACGGTTACCACAGATAGAGCTTGAACCGAACGGTTTTGCGGTTAAAATAAAACTATTCTCGGTTGAATCCAACTGAGAAAACACTTTTTAAACCGAGAAATGAACCGAGCAGTAGGAGAAATCTCCGGAGCGACTGTTCAATGAGGCGGAGTAAAGAATCTGACAGTTCAGGTTTGAAATAACACAGATAGAGCTGCTTATTAGAGCTTGTAGCCAAAATTCTATTTTGGAATGGTTTTAACCATTTCACCTCCGGAGCAGTTCTAGAGCTGGATCAAACTGCTACTGTCATAATATAGCAAGACTTCATGTTGTTTGAAGTAATATTTTTACCTGATTTACATGATTTACCATTCTTTTTCTGTCTGACCGAGCCGAATGCAAGTCAGTGACCTCCGTAAGCACATCGATCCCAAAGACACGCGTCTGTAACACAGCGCATGTACGCGGTGCAATTTTTAGCATGCCCTATGGACAGAGCAGCTTAAAAGTAGTATTTCAAGACCCTAAATCGAACTGCGACTCTTGTGACAAGAAACAAGGCATAATACAGCTAAAATATACACTTAAAAAGCGGAGCCTAAATCCCGCACATGCGCAATAATGTCTTGGAGCAGAGATCCCGCTGCTATTGCGCATGCGCAGGATTTAGACTCCGCTTTTTAAGTATCTTTTTTAGCTATATTACACCTTGTTTCTTGTTACAAGATGCACAATTCGATTTAGGGTCTTGAAATACTTCAGTTAAGCAGCTCTTTTTGTACGGCATGCTAAAAATTGCACAGCGTACATGCGCTCTGTTACAGACGCACCTCTCTCGAATGGATGTACTTCTGGAGGTCGGCTGACACGTTCGGACAGAAAAATAATGTAAAATTGTGAAAAGTAGGTAAAAATATTACTTTTGGGACATTATGGGCCATTTTGCACTGGTAGTTTGTTTAGTGTATGCCTCGGGGGACACTGCTAATAAGTTATGAAAACCATAGGGACAAAGCTGACAGTGCCCCTTCAAGCTGTTTTAATAGTGAAAACACAGGGAGGTTCTATAATATAAAACAAAATTCTACCTGGTTCTACTCGAGTAAAACATCCACTTAGTTTGCATGTTTGGGAAAGTACATGTAGTATTAAGATTTCAAGAATGGTTGAGTTTTATAAAATGTTGATGCACTGAGACAGAATCCTATGCACCTAAACTTTGCAAAACATACCATTCTTAGTGCTACATCTACATTCCCAGACATGATTAAAAATACTTCTGTGGATTTCTTTGTTAAGTAGAACCAGTTAAAATTTGGTTATATATTATAGAACTTGGTAATACTATGTGGAACCTGGTTTTACTTGGTTATATCTATCTGGTAGAACCCTATAGTGTATGGTGGAATGCTGTTCCGCATGGAAATCCATACAGAAACACAGAAGCTGACGGCAAATAAGGACCGCAAGGCCCATCCAGTCAGCCCATTTCTTTTTCTACCTTATGAATGTGCCATAGGCCTTTGCTCTTTCAATGGCCTATCTCTTCATACTCATCTGTATTGCTCCCTTATGCCTGTCCCATGCCTGTTTGAAGCCCTGCACTGTATTCATATCCACTACTTCCTGAGGTAGATCGTTCCATGCATCCACCACCCTTTCTGTGAAAAAGAACTTCCTCACATTACCCCTTAATCAGCCTCCCTCTAATCTCATGCTGTGTCCTCTTGTCCTGCTATTTTTCTTATATTGAAACATATTAGACTCTTTCACCTTGTTAATGCCCTTAAGGTGTTTGAATGTTTCAATCATATCGCCTCTCTCCCTCCTTTGCTCTAGGGTATACATGTTGAGCTCAGTTACTCTGTCCTCATATGTTTTCTGATGCAGTCCCTGCACCATTTAGGTTGCCCTTCTCTGGACTGCCTCAGTTTGGTTAATGTCCTTGTGAAGGTGTGGCCTCCAGTACTGCACGCAGTACTCCACATGGGGCCTAACCAGTGTCTTGTAAAGAGGGATTATTGCCTCCCTCTTCAGATTTGTGATACCCCTACTAATACACCCCAACATTCCTCTAGCCTTACCTACTGCTTTAGAGGTCTGCTTGGATGATTTCAGGTCATCAGTGATGACGACGCCCAAGTCTCTTTCTTCCCTTGTGACTGCCAGCAACTCGCCTCCCAGCCTATAAGTGGCTTCAGGGTTTCTCTACCCTATGTGCATGATCTTGTACTTCCTTGCATTAAACCCCAGTTGCCACTCTTCCGACCATTTTGCTAGTTTATCCAGATATCTTCTCATTCTGCCCACACCATCTGGATCATCTACTCTGTTGCAGATCTTGGTGTCATCTGCAAACAGACAAACCTTACCCTCCAGTCCATCTGCAATGTCCCTGATGAAGATATTGAAGAGGACTGGCCCCAGGACTGATCCCCGACGTACCCCATGCCTGGAACAGCGTTGCTGTGCTGCACTCGGTACGTCACGATCTTGTGCTGCACCAAGTACCATCACCAGTGCAGCACAACAAGATCGAACGCATTCGCGCACGTGCAATTGAGCAGCCAATGGCGATGCGGAAGTAAGCGCATTGGTACAGATGCCGAAGTAAGCCTTATTTTTTCTTCTAGACTTGTTTTTGGGGGGGGGGGAGGATCACGGAGTGCTGATTATGGTTGCCCATACACTATAAAAGATTGTGTATGAGCAACCATACACAAATAAGGAAGTTGAAAGATCTTGAGGTTTCTGTGGTAACGGACCTCTCGAGCTGCGTTCTCGAGGTCTGGTTACCACAGAAATCTCTCAATCACAACTGCCTTGTATATGTTTGCTCATACACAATCCTCTATGTTCTACCTGGTAGAACCCTGTTCTACTTGGTAGAACCTCGTAGAACTTTTTTGGGTTCTACTTAGAAAGTCTGTGAGGTAGAACTTTTGGAGGTTTGCGCAGCCCTACTTCTCAACAAGCCGGGTTGAACCCTGGATTCAGATAACTTTTCAATGCCCTTTTTCTTTCTGCTAAGAAGAAAAAAATGACTGTTGCAGAGGCCAGCTTGTAACTTCTTGCAGTGTCAGTTTTGAATGTAATAAGTATGGTGAAAAGATTACAGGTTTTTTTTTATTTTTTTGCTGGCTAAGTGTTGTTTTGCAAAGTGCATCTCCTTGACCCCATCTTGCTGTAGCAACTAATCCCCCTTTTTGTTTTCCCAGTCCCTGGTCAGGATATTCAGACTGACCAGAAACTCCACTTTTTTTCATTATGCTGAAAGGATGAGGGAGATAATTCCTATTTCTTACAAGCATCAAATGGTTATGCGGAGTGATAGTTCAGTACTTACTCTGTGAGCTCTTTTCACAGTCATTCCTGTCATCACAGTAGGCAGGTTAGGCAAACCAACCTATGGAACTTTTCAGTGTTATCACCCAAGTCAGCTGCACATTCACAAGAGTTTAGCCAGTTGCTCAACATTTTCTCATGCACTTTCCTCTTTGCAGCCAACAGAAAGTTAGCAAAGAGTTACAGACAAATGCAAGGAAAAACAGCAAGGCCACCACTCATTTACTGACCGCCATAAAAGATCATGCCTCATTGTTTTTCCACAGAACAGTCACAAAACACTTCCGGACTTTGCTCCCAATAGGAACTGATCTGCTATGCAGACCAGCCCTAAAAATGTTTTTGCATGCAAAGTGCTAACTGAGACCAGCCCCACATCTGGGTGTGGAGCTCTTGGTGTTGACTGTTCGCCTTTTATCATAATACACTTAAGGCCCGTGGCATGCCGTTTGCCACCCACAGGGCAGTATTGCCGACAGCATCACAGGCATTGAGGTATATAATTAACAGAAAAAAATGGTCCTATTGTTCTTTTAATTATGGTACACCTCACTGTGCCACGATCTGCCACAGTGGCCACACAGCGGAGGGCAACAAAGATGATCCAAGGGCTAGAGGGATACTCCTATGAGGAAAGGCTGTACAAGCTGAATATGTATTCGATGGAGGACAGGAGGGATGGGGGGGGACATGATCGAAACCTTCAAATACTTAAAGGAGATGAACAAGACTAGAACAGAAGAGATTTTTCAGATTAGAAGGGGAAGGGTCACTAGCGGTCACCAGCTGAGATGGGGGGAGATTCAGAAGGGAAGTCAGGAAACATTTTGTCACGGAGAGGGTGGTGGATAAGTGGAATACTCTGCCTGAGGAGGTAGCAGCCTGTAGCATGGTAGATGGTTTTAAGAAGGGTTGGGATAGTGTGGGGGCGGGAGTATTTATGAAAAGGGGAGGGGTGGGTGGGGCAGCTGTAAACTGAGGGGATAGCTGCACAATGGAACAGACTAGATAGACCGTGAGGTCTGTTTCTGCTGACATGTTAGTATGTTCGTATGTGTGTATGTATATATAAGAGAAAAGAGCCAGCACTACGAACAAGATGTATTTGAGCTCTATGCCATCCGGACACTCAGACACACACACACACACACACACACACACACACACACACACACACCAGGGCAGTGAAAACTGACAGCTCAAGTAGAAGGAAGAAAGATTAGATAGCTCCTGCACACGATTCTTTGAGAAGGGAAGACAGCCCATAGCATTACTGACTGCCCATAGGAGCCGACACACAATGAAAAGTCGGCACCTGATTGCCTCCTGGCAGAGGCTGGGGAACAAGACACTCTGCTGTACTTCAGGGAGGAGTTGGGGGCAGACGCCAGGAGAGAGCGTGGGTGGACGCGCGCTCCCCTCCACTGGTGTTATTGCACGCCCTTAGCTCAGGGGGAAGAGAAAAGAGGAAAAACATGTCTTTCTCGTTGGGCAGCTTGATGGCCATCCAATGGCGCACCAGCTCGGGGGGAGTTGCCACTCTGGATCCGGACACAGTGGGTGAGTTAATGGTCTCCCCACCACGCCGCTGTGGGGGGTAAGGCGCAGGGGACACAGACAATGTCCCCTTAGGAGCACGGGGTAATCTGACAGCTGCTGGACTCCCAAAGGTTGCCTGGATGGGAGCAGACCAGGTAAGAGAAAGAAAGATAGCTAAAAAAAAAAAAAAAAAAGTCTTGTCCATCTCTCTCTCTCTCTCTCTAATCAGTGAACCCCAAATTGATAAGAGAAGAAGTGTGCCGATAGCGCTAAGCTCAAGCCCTTGACTGTATCTGAAATCAATCAACCAAAGACCTGTGAAATTACCAATATTTTCTTACTCCACAACCCTGCTATGTTGTGCCTATGTTTATTCAGACAGCATAGAGTGAGCAGGATGTCTGCCAGGCAGGAAAACAATTTTTCTAGTGACATCTAGCTGGATTCTGATCTCAACTGTCTCATGTACACTTGCAACACTTCAGGAGGTTTTGATCCATTGATGTAGCATCCCTAACATTCCAATCAAAGCCTGTTCTGGGCAGACTAGGAGCGCCAAGCGGTCCTTTTCTGATGACACATTCTCCGTTTCTTGTTCAAAAAACCCACTTTGTATTTGAGATGCAAAGGTCACCCTTTCCAGGCCTCTAATTACAGTTCACAAGGGACAGAGTGCTGCCAGACTTCTAATTAAAGAGAGCTTGGTCTTGGATTAGTTGATAGCTGGCTCCCACGCTTATTACATTTAATATCTGCGTTTTCCATTTAACATTTGTTTCAGCATATAGCACAGTACTCACCACCATCAGCCCAGGCTCCAGGGGATTTAGCCTCAGACATTATGAACCCAAAGCCTTTCATTTTTGTCCCCCATAGTCAACCCTCTTCACCTAGCCCCATCAATCTCTAGCCCACTGCCAACACAGTTCTATAAACAGCGAGAAACCATGGTGGGATGCCAGTCCTGTGCTAGGTTAAAATTTACAAATGACACATTCTTAGACCAACAGACAAACAATTATATTAAAATAATTACATATTCTTGTAGTATTTAAAGCACCAGTATTTGTTAGTCAGCAAAAACAGTAATTTTTTTTTTTTTTTTTTTTTTTTAGCAAATATGTATTCGTGCCATTTTCGGATTCTGTGCATTTTTAATTCTAGGATACTTTTAAAAACATCTTTTATCACTAATTTTGTACTTATGGACTCAAGTCATTAAAGATGGTCGCCACTTGCAATTAAAAAAAAACCAAAAACAAACTCTTCCATTGAGGATACCTGTTGAATTTACATACTAGATTCATACCCTGCATATATTGGGATGGTAATCAGCATAGCACCATGCCAAGATACTTGATTTTTTTTTCAGTGGTGGGCATGGCAGCAGAACTGATTTAAAAAAACAAAAACCAAAAAATAATATCATGTATCAGTTCGTGAAAGAAAAAATGAAAAGGAAAACTGTAATGTTTTGTCAGAAATACTTTATTCCGTGATGACTAACAAATACTGCTGCTTTACATTTCATATAAAAGTGAAGCAAGGCAAGGACAAGCTTATATACCGCACTGACATCTACCCGATAGTTTGTGTTAATTTAACGCTTTTGAGAGAGCCATTATATAAAATCCAGAGATCTTCCGAAGACTTCTCCCAGTTATTTATTACGAAGAACATTTTTACAAATGCATAATATTTATCACTTAAGAGTTCATTTGTCCTGGCAACTCATTCCTCACTTGAAGTCATATTCGTCTGCTGTGATATCAGTCTGTTGCCATGGGAACAACTGATGTCACAAGCAGAGCAGCAGGACCACAGGTGGGGAATAAGCAACAGGAACAAATGAACGAAAATCCCTATTTTTATGCTAATGACCTTGCTAATAAATAATGGAGAGGAGACATACAGATCTGATGTGAAATATAAGCCGAACAGTTTCAAATATTATGTTTTTTGAAGTTCTTCTGGAGGCCTCACCTTCCCTTAAAAAGGAAACAGCGAAAAGCACCCCACACTCCAATGTGGGTCTGGTCCCAATGTGCACTTTGTGGGCAAATACTTTTTGGTTTAATTACTGTTCAATGTACTAGCGTAGATTAAATCAGATTAATTTTGTTCAGTTCTAGGATTACATCTTCTATTACTATAAAACCCAGAATCCCCTTCGGCTGACAGAGTAGGCAGCAGTGCATGAATCTCCAATCAGATGTTTTCTGGGACTGCTTTTCTCAAGAGTCTAAATTCAGCCCTCTGTGACTGTAAATAGCTCATAAAAGGGCAGTGGTACCAGAAAACAAAAGAGCTTATATAAAACTAACATGCACTGCAGGCTACTGAATCTTCTCTCTGCTGACTACTGTTCTGATGTCATCTGCAGGGGATTCTGGGATTTACAGTAACAAAAGGTGCCAGCCTACAGCTAAGCAAAATTAGTCTGATACAGTCTACTATGCCACAGTAGATAATAAACCAAAATGTTTTTGTACATAAAGTGCACACTGGAACCAGGCCCCACGCTTAACTGTGGGCGCCCATGGTGCTGACCGTCCTCCATTAAAATTTCATCCGAGACTATACTAAAATAAATGAAGTTAAAGTGTGTCTAATGTATGGGGAGCCCTTACTATCGCTAAAAGGCAGCAAGATTATTTCGTTGTAATCCCATCGCTATAGCGTATGGGGTTGTTAACCCCTTGAATACGTCATAGTGATGGGATTACAAACTGAGCTGATCTGCGCATGCGTGCACCTTTCTTAGCGCTTAGCCAGCCTTCCGGAAACAGCCACAGCAGTGAGAGAATGACCCGGAACAGCCGCCGTGGTGACAAACTACAACAGTAAGGAGCCTGCTTCATTTTTTATACTTGTTATGGGGGCCATATACTATAAGTTATAAGGTATCGTCCCTCTATCGGTAACCGGTTTGATTAACCGTCTCGAGGTTGCCAAGGTGATGTAAACCTCTCGAGCTTCGCTCTCAAGATTTGCCCAGCCAACCTGGCAACCTCTCGATGGTTATTAAACTGGTTACCGATAGAGGACCATACATTATCCTCTATATATTCAGGCTCATCTGAGCTTTGATTCGTTATAATTTAGATGAAACAGGAGGACAGTGCTTTACAATTTATTTACCCTAAATAGCTCAGCTGAGATGCAATGTCTTGCTTTCAGTGGAGTCCTGCTTTCACCCACTGTTCCAGCTGGGTGGACAGAAGCACAGTGAGGTTCAGTGACAGCAAGTGGCTGTAGTGGGATTTAAACCTGGGACTCTGGTTTCCAAGCTCATATTTTAGGCAAAATGGCAATGCTGCTTCTTTAAACAGAGAAAACCCCAACTGTAGGCAGCTAACAGCAACAGACGTGCTTCGGGAGAGCTCTGTGGAATATCAACCTTAAACTAACAAAAAAAGTATTTTCTTACTGGAAATTAAACATTTTCTTTAAAACTATCAGTTAGCAACTGTTGAACAGTATTGGGTGATCTACATTTATTCTTAAATCCACAATGGGGAAGCCATGTCAAAACCCTGGTCAGGGGACCACAGCAGTGAAAATGCAAAAGCCGACAGAACAGCAAGGGCCTACCAATGCGGCCCTACTACAGGCAGTTCGGGAGTTTGACAGAAAAATGGATAGTTTAAACTCCAGAATGACAGTAGTGGAAACTAAGATGGAAGCGGTGGCTCAGGATACAAAAATCAGCTAACGATTCAGCCCCCAAAATCAATGGCCATTTCGGCTGGGCTGGTAAAAGAATAAATTGATGCGCCAGAGACTCGAACATCTGGAAAATGGTGCAATAATATCCAACATCAGAGTGCTGAGAGTGCCAGAAGAAAGTGAGGGGCACAATTTGCTTGAATTTGTAACCAGAATTTTCTCCCAACATTTTAAATCTGGACCTGATTGATCAGTTCTATCAGGGATACCGAATCACACCTCGGAGAAGATCTGGAGATGCCAATCAACCCTGAACCATTCTGCAGGTGGCCCATGGACCACATGTACGAGATGTGGTCTTACAAGCAGCTAAAGAAAAGGGACAATTATTTTTTAACAACAGGTCAACAAATTTACTGTTTTCCAGACTTCAGTTACAAAACAAGGCAGTGCCGGAAAAGTTTTGATGTGGTCAAATCTGGCTTAAAGGCATTTGAAGTAGCACATACCATTCAATTCCCGGCCAAACTGAGGCTATGCAGAAAAAACCTACATTTATTCTGATCCAACAGATACCGGCAAAAAACTGGAACAGATTAAAGCAGATTTTGCAACGCGTCCACAGATCTCGGATACTGAACAAGCTGATAGATGGACTAACTAGTTTTGTTTCACTACAGAATCACAGCTGTTGTAGTGAATTGTATAAATTATTTAAGTAGGGGAAGGGAATGTTAGTTATGTGAGAAAGGGTAAGTGTATAGTTTAACTGACCAAGCCATTTATTCTTACTAAGGTGCCCTGCATTAGCCATTTTTAAACATGCGCGTCGTTGCTAGTTATTGAAACAGTGCAAATAATGCTGTTAAAATGGCCGCTTTTTGGCCTTAGTTCCATGAGGTGCTACACTCACAACAATGCTGTCTCCATGCCTAGCTCAATCCCAATCCTCTTCTAACACTGCGCAGGGTAGGACAGAGGAAGGGGATATTCTGTTTCTCTCTTGTTTTTTCAACCAGATAAATAAACATACACACTTACATGTACAGCTAGGAACTACAACAAGGTTATGTTTAAAATTAAAATAAGAACGCTGTTTAGAGTTTACAGTTCCATTCTTAAACGCTTCTATAAATATGTTGCATACTGCCGGTTAAAGTATGTAGCTGATTTCCTATTATGAGGGCATGACTGAAGCTCTTCTCATATTATATTTTGGAAGGATTACCATTTAAATGTTTAATTAGTGAACATATACACGTCAATAATTGACATTGTGGTGCTAGGCACCTGGTAGACTCTACGGAGATGATCAATGGTTTTTTTGTACACTGTTTTACTGTAATGAGCTCATAACTGAATGATGTAATACTGACTGCTTTTAGAATGACCTCCAAAAAGTGATAACACAGGATGAACAGTATCAAATCCTACTGTAATATTACTACTCAAAACACGTCTGTACTCTGAACCATGATAAACGCATGTATTGTTTTTAATACCTGAATAAAAATTATAAAAAACAAGCATTTGTCAATGCCAAATGTTTGCTTGTTGGTATTGGCACTGATGGTGCAGGAGTTACAGAGATGCATTATAGGAATGGCAGTGAAGTAGTGAACTAACGCCTACCCCCACCCCTACCCTGCAGAGACTGACAGGCACTGGAATGTGCCTTTGGGTCTGCCATAACGCTCACGCCATTCCACCTCACTCCACCCTGCATACAGTGACAAGTGTCAGGGTGTGCCTTGGGGTCTTCGGCTCTTACGCTCACCCCATTCCATAAGGAAATAAGGTGAGATGGGCGCAGTATAGGAGAATGGGGTGAACGTTAGGGCCAAAGACCCCACAGCACACTTCAATGCCAGTCAGTGGCTGCAGGCTGGGGGTGGAATGACGTGAGCATTGCGGCCGAGAACCCCAAGCCACATTCTCAATGCCTATCAGTCTGTACAGGGTGGGCGTTAACAGTTGGAAACCCCATGCCCCTAGCGTTTATTGGTATTTCTGTTCAAAATTTTCAACACAGGCTCTTTGGGCCCTCCCCTCATGAATGGTGGCACTGAGATTTCATTAATCAGTTCCAAAGCTTGAATTTGCACAGTGACTGCATCATTCTGCGCCAAAGGTGCAAAAACACTTTTTGGGCAGGATACAAAAAATGACAGCTGTACTGTTCATAAGGAGGTGTGCAAAATGGGCAATGTTGAAAATTTGGAGTGGGAATATTACAAATTTGTAAAGTTACGAGTGTGCGTGGAAATTGAGCAATGCACGCTCATATCAGTCATTTTACAGACTTTTTTCACAAAATTTTCAACATAGGCATTTTAGGACCTCTGCTCACGAACAGTATCACTGTGATTTTCTTAATCTGTCCCAAACACCAATTTCCAATAGTGACCACACTATTCTACGCTAGAAGTGCGAAAACACATTTCGGCCAGGATGTGAAAAATGACAGCTGTACTATTCATAAGGAGGTGTGAAAAAATGCCAATGTGAAAACCTGGAGTGAAAATATTACAAATTTGCAAAGTTACAAGTGTGTGTGGAAACTGTGCAAAGCACGCTAATAACTCAATCATTTTTTTTTTAATTTTTTCACCAAATTTTCAACATAGACTTTTTTGAGAGCCCACCTCATGAACAGTGACACTGTCGTTTTGTTAATCGGTCCCGAAAGGTGATTCCGTGCAGTGACCGCAAAAATCACCTTTCAGGACCAAAAAACGCCATGACAGTGACTGAATTCATGAGGAGGGGTTCCAAGAACCCCATGTTGAAAATTTGGTGCCAAAAGTCAAAAAAATGGCAAAGATATCCACATAAGTTGAAAAAAACCATTATGCCATTATACAGCTTACCAGAATTTCTTCAGTTTGCAGTCGGCTTTGAAGAGTGCAGACATGTTCCCAGTCCACCAAAGATTATCGCGCCGGGTTCCAGAGGCAAGTATGGGGTGAGGGGTGTGTGTGTGGGGAGGTGGGGTGTGCAGAGGGTGCGTGCATGCGTGTTGGGGGAGGGGGAAGGGACTCAACGAGGGACCGTTTTCTTATTTAACAGGAATTAAAAAAAAAAAAAGACACCGCAGGATGCCTTTGGCTCACTGGGGTGGGCTTCCAGCGTACCACCTGGATGTTTGTGGAGGGGGAGTGGAGCAGACAGGGATTGGGCACTCCCATTGGCCATACAGTGTGCTGGAAGGGAGTGTGCATGAGCTGAGGGGGATTGGGCACCCCGTCAGCACACAACAAATATTGGGGTGGGGGGGGACGCATCATGCTGACGGGGATTGGGCTACCCTGTTGGCAAATGAACTGGGGAAGGGGCATGCCGACAGGGGGATAGGGCACCCCCGTCAGCTGTAACATGGACTGGGACAGGCGGCGGCTGTTTGTCTGCTTCATGGGGACTGTGAGAGGCCAACGGAGAAGCCATCACCATGTTTCTCTGAAATGAGACACCAGACAATGCAGCTGTAATTGGCTGCTGCAGTCAGGGACCACCCCGTAAACACAGCTGACTGTTTAATGACGGGGCGCCCCCTGACTGCAGCGGCCAGTTTCTTTCAAGGTTGTGGCAAGCTACAGTACTACTGTCATGGACAGCATGATTTTCTATAGGTACCACACAGACCAGCCCCAAAATGGGCTGCTGGCATGGCAACACTGCCGCGCCTCCACAACTCGCTACTGAAGCAAGCTGCCACAATATGTTTCTCGCGCAACTGACTGAGCATTTCAAGCACTTTTTTTACCAAAAGAAGATGAACTATTTATCCACTTTTTGTTCGCCATGCACACACGAGCAAGCGAGCATCTTGCTATGAAAGTGCCTTTTCAGGGTGACACTGTCAGTCCAATGCAGAGTGGTCTACAAGCGGCATGTCAGTGCCACACCAATCAGCCAGGCTGATCAGGACACAGTTTGGGCTTGCTGGGTGGTAGTGTGTGAAAAGAAAAAGCCGACCTAATCATGGGTCAGCTCTTTCCTTTGATCTATGCCACACAGCAAGCATAGCCGATCTGTCATGATCAGCCTGCTGAGGAATTTCAAAACTCCAGGAAGAGTCTCATGCTCTTGCAGACACCAGCTGTAACAAAGAAAAACATCCATCGATGTCTGTTGCTGGCACCCCTGTAACTACCCCGCCTAACTCTCCTTCTCAGCACCCACCTACTCACACACACACACACACACACACCCAAAACATAACACTGACACTGGGGTGCCTAACCTAGTGTCACCACCTCTGTCACCGACGCCCATGTTAACTGTTCCCCCATATGACCTCCCTCGCAGCACCCCTTAACAAACATTACACCAACACTGGGGTGTCCAGTCCCCCACTGTCACTGTCACTATCTGAAATAGAGAGAAACATCCCTTGTCATTTTTTTTTTTAACCCTATAAAAAAGAAAAACATTCATCAATGTCTGTTACGCTTTTAGTTCCCCCACCCTATTCTCCCATTCAGCACCCACAACCCCTACCCCCCCCAAGCCGTTACTTACCCACCAGGGGTCCAACGCTGTAATTCTCTGTGGTCCACAGACACATCTTCACTCTTCAAAGCTGGATCACAAACTGAAGAAATCCGGTATGAGGTTTAATATATTTCAATGATGTTTTGAACTTAGTTGCATAACTTGGCTATTTTTTTATATTTTTGCCCCAAATTTTCAACGTGCCTTTTTGGGACCCCACCTCATGAACAATTGCAGTTAAATTAGGCAAATCTGTCCTGAAAGATGATTTTGCGTTCGCTGCGCGAAATTACATTTCGGGCAGGAGTTGAAAATTATCTGCCCTTGTTCATGAGGTGAGGTCATAAGAAGGCTACGTTGAAAATCTGGTGTAAAAATATTTAAAAAAAAAAAAAAAAAAGTATGAGCCTACATTAAAATTTACGAACACAGACCCATAAAATAATTTTCAATATTTTGACCCCAAATTTTCAACATAGCCATTTCTTCACAACACCTCATGAATGTGACAACTATCATTTTTTGAAACCCTGGCCAAAATGTATTTTCACACTTGTGGTGCAAAATCACCTTTTGGCAGGATTTGAAAATGTTCTCCACCCTTGTTCATGAGGTGGGCTCAATAAGAAGGCTATGTGGGGTCATACGAAGGCTATGTTAAAATGTGGGGTAAAAAATATGTGAAAACAACAAAGTTATGAGTCTACGTTGCAATTTTTCAACACACACTCGTAACTGTGGTAATTTTCAATAGTTTGATCCCAACTTTTCAACCTAGCCATTTTTTTCACAACACCTCATGAATGTGACACCTGTCATTTCTCAAATCCTACCCAAAATGTGTTTTAACATGTGTCGCAAAATGACGTTTCAGCCATTGTTTTATAAATGACACCTGTCATGCTCAGAAGGAGTGGCTATAAAAAGACTGTTAGAAATCTGGGGTAAAAATGTGAAACACCAAATCATTCCAACATTTCCTCATAACTATTTTTTTTCATATTTTGGCCCATAATGGTTATTATAGATCGAGGGAGCACTCCCGACCAATCAGAGCACTCCTTTCCCCTGCGTGTGAGACACTCTTATTCTATGAAGAGTGTCTCACGTGCAAATGCCCTGGAAATGGACACATTCTGAGACAGTTTTTTTTTCTAAATAACACTGAGCATTCCCTTGATCTATAATATACGTCCCCTGTCGCCACTCGTTGCAGGATAAGAGTGGTTTCACTTGCGTTCTGCTCAAGCCTGAACAGCTCAGCTCCGCTTCACTTCACTTCACTGTTCTATCGAGCAGAACATGTGTGAAACCACTCTTATCCCGCAATGAGTGGCTCTGGGGGGTGTAATAATATTTAATATATCCCTTGTGTTATTTTTCAAATCCCCTCTGAAACTTGTTCCCACAGTCACACAGCGAAATCACCTTTCGAATGGGATTTTAAAAGTTTCACCTGTCTTGATCATAATGTCAGGTCATAAAAAGACTTTTGGACACTTGGGATAAAATTGTGGGTACCCACTTAAAGCAGACATTGCCTCTCAGCTGCCCCATCTGAGTAATTACAATCTAACAATGTGTCAAAGCAAGACACCACTGAAAATGCAAGACTGTATCTCATCTGCTCTATCCTGGTTAAATATATGTTTATAGTAAAAATGTGTACATACAAGACCCGGTACAACAGCAATACCAGCGGCGAACATTCAGCATTGACAAATGCTTTTTTTTTTTTTCCTTCTTCTCTTCTTTTGTTACATGACCCAAACATTTCCTCTATAGATTTACTTCTGCAGTCACAATGAGCACTCCCACACAGGAACATTCCTACAGCGAGTGCCTTCCTGCAGTTTCAGCACTTGCTGGATTCCAACAGGTCAAGCAGTCACGGTATTCCCTTAAAAGAGCTGATTCACACCCATTTTTACAACAAGCATGTGGCAATCAGTTCTCTTTATTTACTTTCCTTCATTTTGTTTAATAACCAGTGACCGGTCGCAAGCACAGTCTAGACTGCCTTAGGCTAGTGTGACTCACCTCCAGGCTGCCAGATGCGACCAGTTTGATTTTCTGAGCTCAAGGACTGAAAGGTGGGACGCGGTCCCAAAAAGTAGCTGTACAGTACTGCTGTCTCACCTAACAGGGGTTCCAAATGGTAGCCATGGGCAACTGCAAACATCAACAGAACAGCATACTGGTCCACACAGTCACCAGTTGGTAATGGCAAAAAATGCTTCCCGTTACGCCACCGCAAAAAAACTGCCATGCACAAATGGAAAACAGTCACCATGCCTTCCCTGCCAGGACACTGCGGAGCATCAGCTGCCTCAGCTACAGCCTGTCCCCAATGCAGATGTCTGCTCCTGAACTCCCACATGGGCTGTCGGGTAGCCCACCAGTACATTTTTATTGTATTTTTCAAATTAATAAAAAAATAAATAAATAATCAAAAATCAAAAACATCACAAGTACATTAGAACTCTAAATGTCATGCTATAGAATTAACTGGATAACAATCACCAATATACCAATATAATAGTCATACAATTTCTACCATTTTCTAATCTAGAACACAATATTCACCCTCACATCTACAGCAACAGATTGTAAGGACACAAGCAGTGGATTGGGATATCAGGTGCAGACAAGTAGCTGGAGCAGCTCCTGACTAGGGAAGGAGTGACAGTTTTCCAAGATGCACTGAAATGTATCTAATTCAAGTTTACTTTAAGATGGGGGGTTAAGCTGAATATTGTTTTGGTAATAAAATACAACTGTATTGGCATCAGTCATGAAAACCTATCAAAAATGCTTTACATTGGAGAACCTCACAGTGCCCACCCAAAGTCAGCACAGATACAGATTACATATACAGGCAACCAATAATAAGACAGAATAGAGCACCTGAACTCAGATGCAAAACTATAATACATGATTAGTTGTAAGTCATGGATAGCCCATGCTCGTTCTTCATAATTCACAATGGTGACATCATAAATCCCGTTGTTAACAACAGTGATGTCAATACTGTGAATTATGGCTTTTTTTACAATGCCTGTGTCACTCAAACTGCCTGATATGTTCCACTCACTTACTGCAAAACATTCTGAGGTAAACAATGCCCCTTGATTCACAGTTTACTGACAAGAAACAGCTTCATTCATATGTTGCAGTTTTCTTTTTTCCCCCCCACACCCAGGCTGTGTTTATCCTCCGATTACTCTGCCCAGCCCCCATCTGAATCTATCTCCCCTCCCCATCATCCAACTTCTCTGGTATTTACCTTCTCCACTGCAGCCCTGCCACAGGACCTGGGTAGAGGCGCCCAGTTGTCGGTAGAGGGCCTGCGAGCAGTGCGAGGGACCAGGTCGTCAGCACGCAGTCAGACAAAGGGTTTTCCTCCAATTTCTCCATGTGGATCACGCACATATAATGATCGATCTGCGTACTCTGCCTTCACAGAGACATTCCCCCATCTGGGCATGGGGTTCCTTTTGCCTGTTCCGCAGTACTGCCACTCAGATTCCTCCAGGCAAGAGTCAAGCCGCAGGACAGACGTTCCCCCTCCCCGAGGGAAATGAGCTGTCCTGTGGGTTCTCTGTCCTTCCTCTCCCAGTCAGCCTCCGGGTAACTCAGATCTGTTCACAAATCCAGGCTGTCGGCATGGCAGGGGGTAAGGCATCAGGCACCTCAGCCCTCCACACCACTGCGCCGGCTCACATGTGGCAGTTTTAAACCCTATTAACAGTGTTTTACCCTCATGATAAACTGTCCAACTGTCAATTTCAAGGCTTGTTATTCCACCTTGGAGTACTGTGACATTTTTAAAATCACTCAAACTTTACTCTTGTGGTTTATGCCACCCGAATCTCTTAAAGGAGTACTACAGTCAACATTTGCAAAAATATATGTTATGCAGAGTTTTACGGGACTTCAGAGGAGCAGACTTTCATAAGATGGCTAACAGAGTTAAGCTAGCCCTGGCAAAAAGAAATACAGGTGAGGGGGTACAAGCAAAGTAAGCAAGCATTAAAGATGCAATACTTGAAGCAACATCCCACTGTGTTAGTGAGAAAAGGAAGTGCAAAAGGAGGAGGAAACCACTTTGGTTCTCAAACACAGTAGCAGAAAAGGTCAGAGCCAAAAGGCTGGCCTTCAGGAAATATATGGGAACGCAGCAGGATGAAGATAGGGAGGCATACCAAACTTCCCTAAGGGAAGCAGGGAAGGCAGTAAGGCAGGCAAAGGCCCAAACAGAGGAAACACTAGCACAAACAGTAAAAGAAGGTGACAAGACTTTCTATAGATACATTAGTTAAAGGAGAAAGTCCAGAGAGGGTATTTCTAAGATCAAAGGGGATAAGGGGGCGTGTGAGGAGGACCATGTAAAAGCATCTATCCTAAATAGATACTTCTGCTCAGTATTTACTGAAGAGAAGGCAGGGCAGTGCCCACAGCTCTGCACCATGGACACCGGGGGGGGGGGGGGAAGAAATGTGTACTAGTCCCTTCACAAAAGAAAGGGTCCTACAAGAGCTCGATAAGCTCAGGGTGGACAAGGCAATAGGACTTGATGGCATACATCCCAGGGTACTAAAGGAGCTAAGGGTGGAACTAGCAGAGCCATTATCAGAACTGTTTAGTGAGTCTCTGATCACAAGAGAGGTCCCAGAAGACTGGAGAAGGGCTCATGTGATCCTGATCCACAAGAGTGGTAGCAGGCAGGGAACTACAGACCAGTCAGTCTTACCTCAGTAGTGGGTAAGATTATGGAGACACTCCTTAAGGAAAGGACAGTGCAACACCTGGAATCCATAAGAGCACAGGATCCAAGACAGCATGGGTTTACAAAAGGAAGGTCCTGTCAAGCTAATCTCATAGATTTCTTGGACTGGGTAACCAGAGTGGTGGACCAAGGAGGAGCAGCTGATGTTGCCTACCTTGACTTCAGCAAAGCTTTCGATACTGTTCCACACAGAAGATAGATTAATAAGCTGGGTAGGCTCGGGGTGGGTCAGATGTTGGTCAACTGGGTGGCAAACTGGTTGACAGGCAGAAAACAGAGAGTGGTGGTAAACTGTATACAGTCAGAAGAGATGCAAGTCACAAGTGGGGTACCTCAGGGATCAGTCCTGGGGCCAGTCCTCTTCAATATCTTCATCAGAGACATTGCAAATGGACTGGAGGGGAAGGTTTGTCTGTTTGCAGATGACACCAAGATCTGCAACAGAGTAGATGATCCAGATGGTGTGGGCAGAATGAGAAGAGATCTGGATAAACTAGCAAAATGGTGGGAAGAATGGCAACTGGGGTTTAACCCTAAGAAGTGCAAGATCAGGCACATAGGGAAGAGAAATCCTGAAGCCACCTATAGGCTGGGAGGGGAGTTGCTGGCAGTCACAAGGGAAGAAAGAGACTTGAGCGTCATCATCACCGATGACCTGAAATCATCCAAGCAGACCTCTAAAGCAGTAGGTAAGGCTAGAGGGATGTTGGGGTGTATTAGTAGGGGTATCACAAATCTGAAGAGGGAGGCAATAATCCCTCTTTACAAGACACTGGTTAGGCCCCATGTGGAGTACTGCATGCAGTACTGGAGGCCACACCTTCACAAGGACATTAACCAAACTGAGGCAGTCCAGAGAAGGGCAACCTAAATGGTGCAGGGACTGCATCAGAAAACATATGAGGACAGAGTAACTGAGCTCAACATGTATACCCTAGAGCAAAGGAGGGAGAGAGGCGATATGATTGAAACATTCACACACCTTAAGGGCATTAACAAGGTGAAAGAGTCTAACATGTTTCAATATAAGAAAAACAGCAGGACAAGAGGACACAGCATGAGATAAGGGGGAGGCCGATTAAGGGGTAATGTGAGGAAGTTATTTTTCACAGAAAGGGTGGTGGATGCATGGAACGGCCTACCCCAGGAAATGGTGGATATGAATACAGTGCAGGGCTTCAAACAGGCATGGGATAGACATAAGGGAGCAATACAGATAAGTATGAATAGATAGGCCATTGACAGAGCAAAGGCCTATGGCACATTCATAAGGTAGAAAAAGAAATGGGAAGACTGGATGGGCCTTGCGGTCCTTATCTGCCATCAACTTCTATGTTTCTATGTTTTGATTTGTGTGTTTAGTCCTGGTGTGTCCTTCTCTTTGTTTGCTATTAGGAGTTTTTTCTCAATTTGCCTACTAGTCCGATGGCCTCTCCTACTAGTTTTATGGTCTATGGGAATCTACATACTACCGTGACTTATTGCTCTTCTTTGTCCTACAATGGCTCCTCTCCCATGTGACAATGATGCATCCGGGACCACAGATTCAGCAAGTACTAGTTTACAGTCACTTTTACAGCAGTAAGGGCTACATTTACAGCTCAGCAACCACTTAAGGTCTAACTGAGGGGGTATTCAGAGTCTTTACTAATTATAACACTGATGACCTAGGGTAATTTGCATGCTTTTTATGGCTGGGTGTAGTTTGATGAAATTAAAAAGCTTTAAAACCAAAACATTTATTCCTGCTGGCTAGACCTATACGAAACACAGAAATGTTGAGTTATTTAGTTGAAGCCAAAACATTAAGCTCTTATCTTTAGATTACTGCTGCAATACTTTTCCCCTCACTGAATCAGTGGTCCCGGACACACCACTTTCACGGGAGACAGGAGGCATTGTAGGACAAAGAACAGCAATAAACCAAAACTAGCATGGAGATCCCCATAGGCCATAAAACTAGTAGACACATTCAGGAAAAAAAGAAAGAAAGAAAAAAATAAATAAATAACTCACCAGGACTAAAAACACATAAATCAACACACACTGCACAACACATGTTTTGCAGATTTTGACTGTAGTACTTCTTTAATGGGGCATGGGTGGAAGCTGAAGGGGAGAAAGAAGGAGGTGCAACTTCACTGAGATGGTGGTGGAGCCATGGAATGCGCTGCCCAAGGGGCTGGTGGAGACAGAGACAGTGGAGGGGTTGAAGAGGGGGTGGGATAGGTACAGGGGAAGGATTCTGGAAGCAAAGTCCAGTGCAGCGAGAATATCCGGAACTGGGAAGGAAGAAGCCAGAGGGGGCAGCAAAGTCAACTCCCAGGGTGGGGGCTGACCAAACAAGCAGACACGAAAGACCATTAGTCCTATTCTGCTGGCATTTTAATATGTTAGTATGAATTACAGCCATGTAATTTCCAGCTGACATATTATTTATTCTATATGTAATATATGGACAAGCACTTTAGTAGCAAAACGGTGACATACAGCTCCTATAAATCAGTGTCACAACGTCATCGCTTAAGACCACCAATGTGATGTCACAGCAATACTACAAAAATCAAATGTTCACGAAATTCCTATGTGGAACCTGGGCAAGACAACTTGTTTGAGGCAAACCCCTGAGGAGTCACTATTAACATCACAAACTCCACTGAACAGCCTCCAACGCCTGAAATGCCAAGAAATAAAAGCGTGTGATTTACTCAAGACTTAAGTAGGCAATAACCCCACAACAGGGTGTCACGGTTGTGTGGGATACTTACACACCAGGTGCGTTGTAAGGCACGAGGCCACAAGGTCAAGTGTCCTCCAGCACCAGGGTGTGCATTAATCTCCAATAACCGCACACCCTGGAGTGGATTATTGCGCTTATAACATGGGGTGCATTAGGAAGAAAGATTGAGTCACAGAAGATGACAAAGACATGATAATAGCAGCAAAACGGTGGAACTTTACTATGTGTTCTTCCACCATACACAACTACTTGCTTGCAGAGGGAGCTCTGAGCATGCAGGACAAGCAGAAATAAGACTGCAAATCCACTTACTTAGGTAGCCGAACATGTTTTCCTGCTGTGGAACAACAGCTTATCTACATTTACTGCACGGTTCAAAGAGCAGGCTACACTTTTTGTGCTGCTAAAAAAAAAAAAAAAACCCACTAAGCATGCTGTGTGGTACATTGCAGCAGCTGTCCTGAATTCGTGTCATCCCTGAGCTGGAGGAATGTCACTTGTTGCCGAAATACAAGCTCTGGTGTTCGCACTATGCCTTAATTTGAGTTTCAACATGTGCCCTGTCAACTGTGTGGTAATGAATTGTTCATTTACACTGTGTGCGAATGTCACCCATTTGCCACCGCACTGCATGGTGCTGGTTATAACTCAGACATGTTCTGCTCGCACTGTGCATTACTGGGAGTCCGTGCCGCTACTTATCTCACACTATGCAGCACTGTAAGCTTCTCCTGAACGCACTGTGCAGTAATGACTACCTCTGGATTGTTCAGTCTTTGGACATACTAACTTGACAATGTCTGACATTCAGTGGCAGTGGCGAGATACAGAGATCCATGGGGTGTGTGGATGGTACACGGCTCTGGATGAGAAAATACAAACTATGTGCGATAACACAGTTCCACAGGGCAGGTGGGTGGGTATGACAAAGTGCATTAACACTTTATTGCTGCAAGTAAATACATTTCTCAGTCATGCAAACATGTGTTCTACATTGCACTGCCCTTCCACTATGGGCTACTCACTTATTAGTTCATCGTCGCTCGCTCACTCTCCTAAAGTCACAAATACTTGATAGATTACTTTTGATGTCTACAGCTGAGAACTAACTTGCCACAACACACGTTTGTGCCACACAAAACTGCACTTTCTAATATATCTCAAGTATGGATGACAGCTGTAGCTTGCTCAGATTTTAATGGCGGCTAACACCTACATCAATTGCTACTTCATAAACAAGTCCAGTTATGCTACACAGATTATATTACTGAGATTTATCACCCTGCCGTTCCTCAACATTCATTAACGAATGGTCACGGGACACAATTGCTCCAATTGCCTTGTTGTATTTTTTGCCCCATATTATAATCAGACAAACAACGTTTAAGATTGTTTGCTCCTGTTTACATTTCCAGTAAAATTTCTGATGTGATCATCTGGCAACTTTTTTCAGTCAGCAACTGCATTTCGAAAGTACATCTTTCTTCTATTATAATGGTCTCAAATCCGTACAGCAGATAAGAACAAACAAACAAGTAAGTAACTTGGGCTACAATTGCATTTAGAGGTTCTGGTGCTTCACTCTCATCATTATCGGATCACCAAAATACCTAGATGGAATTATAGCCACGTAATAAATACATAGTTCTCAATCTATTATTCTAGGTGTAATTACAATTACGTTTTTTTTTGTTTTTTTATTATTCCATGGTAACAGGGTCGGGCCCTGTGGCCCCGGAGTGACCTGGGAGCACATAGAGCTTAAAGAGCCCCTGTCATCGTTAGAAGATCTTTGCAAATTGTTTAGACAAGTCAACATTTATTTCATTTTTCTTGCAATTCTCACCCTTATTTATTTCCTGATGACATTTGCAGGAAAATGGGTTATCTGCCTACACCAGACTTTCACAGTTCTGCTTATGATGTTACAATCTGTTGCAGTGGGGAGAAGTATGATGTTATAATGTATGGGGAGCCCTTATTATTAACTGAAATCAAGCAGATTACAACCTTGATATGCCATTGTTATGACATCACTCTGTTAACCCTTCTTGATTAGGTCATATCAATGGTATAACAAAACAGAATGCTCACAACAATCCATGTTCTGTAAAGTAATTCAATCCATGATTACACAATCCTGGTAACCCATACACTAATAATGTATGGTCTTTGGTTAACAACCGCACTGAAAACACTTCAAGGTTGCCATGACATCTGTAAACCTCTCAAGCTGCACTCTCGAGGTTTACAATGATGTCATGGCAACCTCTCGAAGTGTTTACAGCACGGTAATTTACCAAAGACTATACTTTATCCTTCATATAAACAGAGGTTTGTTGCATCAGGTGCAAAAGCGCAGTCTAGGGAACAGGGATCTTGTTTCCATGCAACTGTCCTTAATAAAGAAAAAAAGGAGAAGGAGTTACAGAAAATGTATGAAATATAAACCAAATTATGTCTACAACTTGCATATAATTTTTTTTTTTTTTTAAGTTTTTCCAGTGGTGTCACGAGCTCATGTGGGACTCAAACCCAAGGTTACTGGACATACCTAGCTTGTTCACAGGTTGTTTCTTGGCTAGGTCACCCTTGCCAAAGAGACATTATTGTCAGTAGGTTATTTTACCT
Organism: Neoceratodus forsteri; assembly: GCA_016271365.2. Classification (NCBI taxonomy): domain Eukaryota; kingdom Metazoa; phylum Chordata; order Ceratodontiformes; family Ceratodontidae; genus Neoceratodus; species Neoceratodus forsteri. The sequence continues at coordinate 951,169,776 of CM028130.1, forward strand.
GGTTAAATATGGTTATTTTTATTATTACATGCATATTCAGAAATAATCAGTTCTGTGCAATTTTTAGAAATTTTTTTTTTAAAAAGGTTCTAAACTTTAGAGGTAGATGGGCTTTTGACAGTGAACAAAAGACAAATTTTGTAATTCACTTTTTTTTGTTGAAAAACTTTTATATCTGCAAATATCTGTTATAATTCCAGAAAAAGTGTTTATCAGATATTAAAAAAAAAAAAACAACATCCCTCAACCCTCTTCCCACCCCCACCTCTTCTATTTTTGAAACAATAACACAACCATACAGGGGGGAAAGCAAGCAAAATTAAAATAACATGCAAATACAGTACTGCTATTATTCTGACATTATGGTGAACAGCCAAGCTTCCAGAGGGGTCCAGCAATGAAGATAAGATTGAAAGGGGGGAGTGGCTTGCTATCCAGCTGAGAAGACATGCTCTTGGTGAGCTCCCCAACATTCAGTAATTGAGAGAAAATTATACTTTTTCTTAACCTACTTTCAGGGTCCTGCGATTGCCTGCTCTGATTATCTGAGGTGCAGAGACCAACTTTTGAAGTTCACTATTAGGATGGGTCTTAAAACAACAGACCAGAAAAGCAAACTTCTTCACTCCTCCTCGTGACGGGGCCTGCAAAACACTGTCTATGCCTACCACATCTTTAAATGTAGAACAAAGCTCAGATGGCGCAGGGCCGGTGACTCTCGAATCGCTACAACTGGCGATGACCACACTAACCAAAACAGTACAACAACTTGATAAGGAAATGGACAACTATAACGAAAGAATGGTGGTGGTCGAACAAAAGCTGGACAGGGTAGTAGATATGGCGAAAACCATGGAGAGATCATTGGAGAGGGCCCAGGCAGCAGCAACGTCCTGTATTAAGGAGCAATCCTTTCTAAAGTCTTGACTGGAACACCTCAAGAATGTGACTTGGGCTGCAAATGTCTGAATCATTGGGATGCCAGAAAAAGTGGAAGGGGACAACCTTATTACCTACTCAATAACATGGGTGCTTGAAAATTATGAGCTGGACATTCAAGGCCAACTTGTATGCGCCTACAGAATGAATTTGCTATGAGTCACTGCTTGCTCTGCTGGAACACATACCATAATGATGGTGACTGCATCAATGGCGATGCGGAATCGACTGCTTCAGGTGGCACGAAATAGATGAGGTGTTGAGGTGTATGGCAACAGACTGTTAATGTTCCCGGACCTTTCATATGCTACTCGCATGAAATGGAAAAGTTACAATGAGATTTGCCAAAGACTGAGGAGTCTGGAGGTGCCAAAGAGTATGCTTATGCCAGCCCGATGGCATGTAACTGAGGCAGTATAGCACAGTGGTTTAAAGATCTGAGCTGCAAACCTGGAAACTTGGGTTTGAATCCCATAGCCCCCACTTGTATACTGTGTGACCCTGAGCAAGTCACTTAACTTCCTTGTGCTCCCAGGTCGCACCTGTAAACAAGCTTTCGACTTGGTGTGTGTCTCCTGGTAAAACAAACAGTAGGTCGGAAGGCCAACATTTACACTGACCCAAAGGAAGCAGTAAAACTGATAGACAAGTTGGAGACAGAGGGCTGCCAGAGAAGGAGACACCTCCTCTGAATCTGAACTTGGGAACACTTGAACTTTTATGGTCCATAACTGACTGTGTCAACATTCTCTACTTTTATGGAATGAAGACAAGAGGGTCTTGTATTTAATTTCCTCTCCTTCAAAGAATGAACAAGGGTTTATTATTTGTTTTACTAGACACCTCGCATTCTGGGTGCTTTTGCTGTAGCCTTATGGGGATATCTGTGGGGGAATGTTTCTGCTATTATTTCCTAAACGTGTAGGGACACATGGACAATATAATCTCACGTGTAAGGTCAGACCTTTAAAATTAAATGTCTCCTTTACTGCTATGTAAGATTTATCTCCGTTCCTTTTATAAAAAAAAATCCCTGGGTAGCTCTGAAGTAATCCACTCAACAAACATAAAAGATTGTTATTAGGTATGGTACCTTATGGATGTTGGTGAGGGGTCTACTGAGAGGGACTATGGAGTTTATAATGTTAGAGAATAGTACACAAAGGCCTGTTGGCCAAATTACATTTAATGATTACTTGACGGATAGACACAGGTTTAGCATTGACAGCGTGGCTTTAAGTGAAAATGTTTTTAAGGATATAATAGATTAAAGGGAATTATCCCAGTATCGTGTAACAAAAGTGGTAAAATGTATCACCTATCTGTATATCAAACCCTATTGCACAGTTCATGCTGTATTGCTTTACTTAGCACATTTAATGACAATATCTTGGCATAAAACTTATAAATAAAAAGTTACAAAAAAAAAAAAAGATTGAAAGGAATTCCTAATTGATGCTAACATATGTATAATGCATAATACCTGACAAATCTTGTACCATTCTGTAAAAGATGGAGTGTTTTGATCTAGCCTATGCTGCAGTATTATCTGTGATGTTGACCATTTTCCTGTAAATCTTAAATGTCCAACCCCAAGATACAATTTCTTCCTGTAAAAGCTTCTTTAAACCCCATATTGGGATCTAATGTTTCTTTAACTTTCAACCAAAGTGATTGGTCCTTAGGGCAGTTCCATAACATGCAGAAGCAATCCATCTGTAGAGTTACATCTAGTGCATGTAGACAAACTTAAAATTCCCCATTTATGTAATTTAACAGGAAAGACTTATTTTAGAATTCTCAGGTACATAGTGACACACTACCAGCTCCATGCCCCAGGCCAAACTCCAGTCCAGGGGATTTCACTTCCTCCAGAGCTCAGGAGGAAACCCCACCACTCAGCTCAGCAATGGCATACACAGGTCCCCGCATCTTCTACCCTCTTCACCACCCTAGTTGGGGGGGAGGGGCAGCTGAGGGGCACAGACAGCACAAGTTACATCTGGTATTAAATTGTCCAGGTGTTTTTTACTGTTCTGTGACAAATGGCTTTTGGAAAATCTTAATAAAACAACAGCTTAAGAAGTTCAATTCAAAACCAGGAAATGCATTTGGCAGCAAAGAAAAGTCAAATGTTATTAGTTTAAAAGCACTCACCCAATCTGCTAACGAGAACTCTCCCGATGTATTCACCTTTCTACCCAGTTATAAATCTTGGGCTCGTTTACACAATTACCCCTTTCCCCACCATTATAATCCCCCTCCACGTGCATATACCCCTTTTACCCCATTATAGTCCCCATGGGTGTAGGCAGGCATACTCCAAGCACTCCATGGTGTGCAATTTTATTTAAGGGGGTAGCAAATAGGCTCTGAACTGCGTCCTTTTTCCATGAAAACTAAAAAAGAAAATACTGAACCTTTTTGTAATTTTATTCATAGGAATCAAAACTAGAAGGACTGGTCACTAATACTCTCTTTGCATCCCAAGGACAATACAACTTTACAGGCTCTGGGCTGGTATGTGGGAGTCTTAAGGAACAATGCATGGCATTTGTATTTACCTATGCATGGCAACAACCATTGTCATGAGATACAAAAGTTGTATTTATTGTGCCAAATGAGGCAACAAACACGGTCCTGGTGTACATTTGTATAGTGTCCGGCTACACGGGGGATAGCAGTGAGTCCACTTGGTGTGCAGATCTAAAATCCCTGGCTACACCCCTGATAGTCCCCTCCGAGTCTCTTTACCCCTTTCACCCCATATTACACCCAGGGGAGTAATTTGGGGGGGTCAGTGCAGTCTTGAATAACTTGCTGTAAAATCCCTCCCTAGTTGTGTCTCTACCCTCACCTTGGTAACGACGTTGCTCTCCAAGCCGGCCACAACTCCGTATTCCCAGCCCCGGCTGCACGGTACGAGGCTGCGGTTCCTGAGCAGGTCCTGCCCCGTCGCCCCAGCGCTGCTGTCCCCGTACCGATAGAGCTGGCAGCGGCTCAGCTCCGACTGCGCGGGCAGGCTGACGTTGAGTAGCGCCGCCCCAGACAGGTTGCGCAGCAGAGCGGGTAGCAGCTCCTTGTCGGGCAGGCACTGGTGTTCCGGTACCCACGTGAAAAAGGATTCGCTGAAGAAACTGAGCGCCAGCACAGCGTTGGGCACCCAAGTGACGGCGGCAAGGCAGCGGTTGTGGCGGCCAAAACCGCCGGTTCTGGGCAAAACCTGGCTGTCGAAGTCCATTCCCCGAAGCAATCAGACCAGTCTGTCACACCACAGAGGCTGAACTGAACTTCGCTGCGAGTGCGGGACACGGGTACAGATGGCGGGCGGGGCCTGAGGCGGAGTCTTCGGTGTGAACCAGGGACAGTTACATGTGGTAGGCGGGGCCTAAGGCGAAGAGGGCTTGGCTGCGAATTTGGGACAGTTGCGCGTGGTGGACGGGACAGTTACGGGACGTGGGCGAGCCAGTTATACCCAACGGGCGGGAGAGTTACAGGTAGTGGGTGAAGCCTTTATAGATGGTGAGCAGGACAGGAGTGCATACATCTCAACTGTCCCAGGTTTTATGCAAGATTTCCCCTCATTTTACCTTCTGGAATTGCACTGGCCCCTAGAGAGTAGGGTCTGTAAACTCAGACTTTAGGGCAGACATTTATAATAATCTAAGAAGCTCAATCAAAATGAAACTATAAAAAATAAAGTCAGTCACTGGTAGCCACGGTGTTCCGAGCTTATATCTCCATGTCTGATGCCCCCCCACCCCACACACATTATGAGGATCACTGTCCCATATCTTGAGTGCAAGTGTCCACATTTCAGTGGTAAATGCCTGAGAGATAGGGGCGGGCAGTTACAGATGTCACTTGATCTATCTGGGTTGGGTTAGCAGAAAAAGTGGGGTTAACAGTCTTATTTAGAGTGATGGTCTAAAGGCCATACCTCTCAACCTTTTGTCACTGAAATGTAGGACACCACTAACAAACACTCTCAGATTTGGTATTTTCATTGAAATTTCAGAGCAGTTTTCCTGAGTTTATTTATAGATTACATTATTTCCTATGGAAGCCAAATTACTCTGTTTTCCAGTATAGCCAGTGCAAGTCTGTGGAAAAAATGTTCCTGTAGATGGCTCTACTTAAAGAAAATCAAAATTATAGCCAAAAATGTAAGTTGTATTCAGTCTTAACACCTCCATATAACAACGAAATTATTTTATTTTTTTTTTAAGTGTAGTCCTCAACAATTACAGCACTGGGCACTGTAGATACAGAACTTGGCCTTGGCCATTTTCTACAGTGCCCCGCACCATTATCCCCTCGAAAACCCTCCAGCACATTTACATTATCACCATATCAGAGAACAGGTTAAGCACAGGGACGCAAGTTAAGAAATTTGCTCAGGGTCACGGAGGGTAAGTGGTAATGGTGGAATTCAAGCCAAACCACTGGGGATCTCACTAACCAAAAATGTGATGTTTATCAATTATTTTTATTAATAAAACCAGATGATGTCAATGCTGTATAGAGAACAATGAGCCAACATTTCGAGAAACAAGTTCCTCTTCCTCAGGGTTGTATAGTTGCTAAATACAAATAAAAAAATATAAACTTAAATTTTGTCATAAAAGAAAAAAGTATAAATTCATTGCCTTCTTACATATCAACAACTGTCTTGTATCGTTTTTATATGTACACTTGATACCAAGGACCATACGTTTATGTTCTAGATTTTCTGAAACAACCTAAGTTTCACACTTTTTCTGTGACCTCTAATGATTTTTAACAAAGCATGATTGAATTACAGAACTGGATGCACTTAATGTTTTGAATATCATTGTCAAGAAAGTTGAAATCAGCCTACCTGTACCAAATGGTTGCAACAAACCCTTTACTGCCTTCTTTTTTTCCTCCTCGACTGGCCCTGCTCTGCCTTACAACTCCCCACAGCCAGTCACCCATCGTCTCTGGGGTTTACAGCCTCGATGCCTTACAATGCTTCATAGATTGCCCGCCCCATGGCGTGACCTTCCAGGCCTGGGAGAAGACTGGGTAAGGGTTGTGGCAGTAGTCAGCCCAGTGGATGGTGGAGACCCTTTAGGGGAGTGCAGTGTCATTCTGCACAGCCTTGGCATTTTCTGCTGTTTATCTCCCCTCCCCTTAGACACTACCTGGGTGGGGACTGAGCAGACACACACAAGTGCATGTGTCCCGGTGAGGAGGTGCCCCCACTTGTGGCTGTGTTTGTGCTGCCACCCGTGATCATTCAGGTGGCAGTGTCACAGCAGAGTCCATCATCCTCCCTCACCAGAGGAGGAGAGTGTCCTTTGGGATGCTCAATCCTCCTGCCCCCCCCCCCAGCCAACCCCTGAGCGACCCTAGTCCGTTCTGGAATCCAGGTCCCCAGCATGGCAGCAGGTAAGGCTCCAGCACCTGTCAGGCCAAAAAAGTGAACTGTTTGTATTGGGTGTCTTTCAAGAAATGTCACGCCACAGGAGGCTTGTCATCAGCTCTAGGTATATTACTTTTATGCACCAGGAAACGTTTTTGTAATGCCTTTTATGGTTTGCCCCACATACATCAAGTCACAGAGGCATTTGAGTATATACACAATGTAACTTGTCGGGCATGCTATAAAGTCTCTGATTTCAGAATTTTCATTTTGTGCTGTTTTTAATGGACTTTACCCTGTAGGTGCTGTCGCAAGCACAACAATGTTCACATGGTAAATTATCCTCCATCTCTGAGGCTACATCATGTGGTTCTGTAGGGATTTTATGAAGAGTTTATCACCCTATCCCTGATACTTTGTGTTCTTTTAGCTATTAGCATAGTTTTTTTTTTTCAGAAAGATTACTTCGCCACCTGGTGCGGCCTTAAGAACTTGCCAGTGTTTGTTTATAGCCTGTCTCACCTCATGGAAATTATCTGAGAATGTTATTATGCACATTATTTTGTTTAAGTCGTTGTCTTTTGTTCAGGATCCATAACTTGTTCCTTTGGCAGCTGTTTACATCTGTTTTCTGTTACATTAATAGTTCTGGCTGTGTAACCCCTTTCCTTGAATCTTTGAGATAGTGTTATACATGTATTCTCAAAATCTTTCTCCCTTGAGCAATTCCTTCTTGGTCTAATAGCTTGTCCATTTGAGACATGGATCTTTTGGGACTTGTAGTGGAAATTGTCACGTCTTAAGATAGTACTGTGTTTCTATCAGTGTCCTTGTGGAAAAGTTTAGTACATCATTTTCCCTCATGTTTAAAGATTTCCAGGTCCAGAAAGGCAATCATTTCTTTACTATATTCCAAAGTAAATCTAATATGGTCTGTGTAACTATTCAATAGTTTGAAAAATTCTGTAATCCTCCTTCACTTCATGTTCATAATGACAGGCAATCATCAATGTATCAGTCCCAAAATAAGAAATTTTTTGAAAACTATGTTGTAGAAGGAATTATGTGCAAACTGACTTTCAAAGCCTGACGTATAAAAGCATTCATGTGAAGGTACCATAGACAAGGCCCTGGAATTCTGCAATTCTGCGGTTGCAGAATTTTCCACAGAATTTGCATCATGCTGCAGAATACGTACAGTGCTGCAGAATTCATTATTTTTGGTGAATTTTCATTCAGATATACAGTTTCTGCATAGTGCCTTATTCCTCCTATGTCATTTATCCTGAAGCCCCTCCTCTGTGCTTGGCATGGGATGTCATTGATGACATCACATCATATTTTAGCTAATGGCACGGCTGAATTCTGCCAAAAGAAATGAATAAATTATGCCGCAGAAATCAGAAAATACTGCCACACAGAAGCCTAGGAGCCCTGCCGCAGAAATTAGAACAAAGTGTCGCAGAGCACTAGGGGCCCATAGACAAGCCCATGGCTGTATCCTTTATTTGGTAGAAAATTGATTCTCAAATTGGAAGTGGTTGTCAATTTTAGAACTAAGGTGGCTAGCTCCATAAGGAAGCCATCCTCGCCCTTCTCCAAGTCCTCTCTGTATCTCATAAATTCTGTCGAGCTCTCCAGTCCTTCTTCATGTGGGATAGAGGTGTACAAGCTGCACACATCTTAAGTGGCTAGCATGACATGGTCTAAGTTAATGTCCCTGTTGTTAATTTCTTCAACAGTGTTCAAAACATGAGCAGTGTCCTATTTGTTCCCCAACCAGGGCTTTATGTGTAAATCTACATAGGTAGACAGAGCCCCAATAAAGAGGCAATCCCTGCTATGATAGGCCCAGCTGACGTCCTCTCTAAGTTTTTCTGTATTTTAGTTATTGTATAAAATATGGAATCATTGGTTTCTTTTTCAGAGAGGGCATTTGTTTCCCAGTCAATGATGTGGTTATTTAGCTGGCCTTTTTCTAAACAATTTTCCACCACTTCTGTAACCTCAGGGGTAGGCTTGTAAGTGAATCTTTTGTAGTGCTCTGGACTATTAAGTTGGTTAAGGTGTCAAAAAGATAACTGCATCACTGATCTGGAAAGAAAAGCCCTTTGGGCTCGGGACTCCAACCAACCTGCATAATCCAAGATCTGACATGTAGCAGTTTTGTTAGACCTGCAAGCCCCCCATCCCATGTCTAGGGGTACTAGGTGTTAGCACAGTCCCAAAGATAAGAACAGTTTAGTCCTTACCAGCAGATGACTTCATTGTTGGCCGGTTCTCTCTTGCCAGCTGACACAGGTCGGGGGTGCTGGGCTATGGGATTCAAAAGGTTAGCTACATCACAGTTCCATAAAACAGTTCAACAAATGGAATGTCCACACAAACATGCAGGGCCAGGAGGGATCCTGCTTTAATGCAACTTGCTTGCCAGGCACAGACATATGTACAGAAATGCTGTCTGGGCTACAGGAACCCACATGGAGTAGGGCAATTCATTTTGGTGGTTCATGTGGTCGTGAAGACCCTCACCAATATTTAATCAATCCTTGGGCCAGGTGTCCACACACTGGGTAAAGCAGCCGCAGCTTAAACAAGGCCGGGACCTCTTCAACATATGGCAGCAGCTTCCTGTCTATGCTCCGACTTCTGCACTGTACCTCTCGCACATTTGCAAAGGCAAGTTATGGGGTCCCTTAACTAGGAAGTTCCACATAACTTCCTCTCTGTGACCATGGCAAAGTGGGTAACTCCCCCCCTCCAGACATCTGGGCAGACAGCCCCACTAGCCAGGCTCCTACATTAAACTGGCTCCTCATTCTGGCTCCCTTCACATGGATGGGGCTCCATGCTAATGCCAAGGTGCACAGGGTCGTGGGCTGAGTAGCACACACTCCCCAAATCCCACTGATTATACATGCTGGCCACTCCCTAAGGCACTCCCAACACACACAGTCCAGAATGGGCCCTCCTTCCACATACTCAACCACTCGGGCTGCCGGTTCAAAACCAGCCCTTCTGATCTTGTTTTGGGCTAAGAGGTCACCACCACTATACCACCACTGCTGTAATTCTCGATGGAAATCACAAACCAGGAGCAGGAGAAGGCAATCAGCCCTACTCCTGTGGGATCACCCGCTGATCACTCAGAGTTAGAAGCTCCCTCCAAAAAGGTGCCAAACAGCCCCATTTACAACCAGCTGGCCCCGGGGCTGATCTCCATCCCACAGACACTCCATCCTAGGGCAGAGGCCACAACAGCAGTCTGAATGCCATCAGAAGGAGATGAGAGAAGAGTGACAAACCCAACCCATGGGTGGGTTACAGACCAATCATATGACGCACACTTTAAAACATTTGAGGTGGACCAGCTTCACTTCTCAATCACCCAAACCCTATTCTCTAAACCTCCCTTGCCTCCAGAACAATTGATGGAAAATGACATCTTAAGAAACATGCATAAGGTCTGAGGCAGCATACTGACAAATGAATGATTAAACAAACCTTTAGTCCCTATATATGCAATAGCCCATAGCTCAACTTTCCTGCCAAGCCAATTAGACCATCAATTTATACAGTGGGGAAGATAAGGTCTCCATTATCTTTATCAATTATTAGAAAACAGTAATCCACACCCCCCTTACATTTCTACAATAAAAATAAACACTTACTCAGGCAGATCATTACCGCTACTTACAGATCCGGCATTTTTTTATGGTAAAACTGGGGCAACTCTCTAAGTACCAAGAACTCCACACACTTATCCAATTATTAAGGGAAACACAAAATCAGGGGCTCCCCTCTCTTTTTATTTCGTTAGCTTATAAAGCCATTATTACCCCATCAGAATAGACATTCAGAGCCATTGAAAATAAATGGGAGCGTGAATTAAACATTTGAATGCAGACAAAAAATTGGCGCAAAATATAGCAACAGCAGCACAAAGTCTCCTCCTCCAATAGTTGGAAGAAGTTTGCTTGGAAAACAGTTGTGTGATTTTTCCTAGCACCGACAGGTCTAGCTAAATTGAATCGAAACTTGGGGACAGAATGTTGGAGACACTGCAGTGAGCCTTTGGTTCACTAGGCACATACAGTATATTTTGGAAGCAAAAGAGTGAACGCAATGGTGTGCACAGGACAGGTGGCGCTGAATTGAAGTAGCCAACTTGAAATTGTAGAAAAAGGAAAATGCAGCACTCACTTTCAGATTCATGTGCAAAGTGCAAATTTATTCCATCAGAAGGAAAATGGTAATTGCTGCTTTTTTCTTTTTCGACATATATTTTGGACATGCCCCAGTTTGCGTCAGTTTTGGTAGGACTTTGAAGCAGATATTTGAGACCTCTGCCCCAACCTCCCAACCCTGACATCCAACATAATCTTGCTGCTGGACTACCCACTAAAGCTTCTGAACAGACATCATAAATACCTTCTCAACATAGCTTTTACCACAGCTAAGAAAGCTATCACAACACGTTTGCTATCACAAACATCTCCAAATGTATGAAAAGTATGTCTCTCTACAGACGACCCAAAGATCTGCAACAGGGTTGATACACAAGATGGAGTGGAAAGGATGCGAAGGGACTTGGCAAGGTTGGAGGAATGGTCAAATGTATGGCAGCTCAGATTCAATGCAAAGAAGTGCAAGCTAATGCACCTGGGAAACAAAGGGGAAGAGTACACAATGGGAGGGGTGAGATACTGACAACAGTAACAATGGAAAGGGACCTGGGGGTAATTATATCAGATGACCTAAAGGTGGGCAAGCAATGTGAGAAGGCAGTAAGGAAGGCTGGGGGATACTGGGATGCATAGGGAGAGGCATCAATAGTAGAAAATAAGTTGCTATCCCTCTGTACAGACAGTTGGTGAGAACCCACCTGGTGTACTGTGTGCAGTTCTGGAGACCCCATCTCCGCAAAGACATAGACAGAGTGGAGGCTGTCCAGAGGAGGGCAACCAAAATGGTGCAGGGTCTGCACCAGAAGACATACGAAGAAAGACTAAAGGAGCTTAATATGTATGCCCTTGAGGAAAAAAGGAGAGAGAGGACATGATAGAAACTTTCAAGTACCTCAAGGGAATCAACAAAGTCCAAGAGGGTAGCATCTTTCAGAAAAAGAGATGTGCAAGAACAAGGGGCACAATTTGAAGATAGAGGGGGGGACGGCTCAGAGGTAATGTGAGGAAGCATTTTTTCATGGAGAGGGTTGTGGATGCATGGAACAGCCTCCCTGAGGAGGTCGTGGAGTCAAGAACAGTGGGGAAATTTAAGAATACATGGGACAGACATAAGGCAGTCCTAGTGGGGGGTAGGAAGAAATAAGCTGTTGGTTAACTACGATCTGCAGCTTATCTATTAGGTATGAAAATGGGCAGACTAGGTGGGCCAAGCAGTCCTTAACTGCCATCAAATTCTATGTTTCTATGTTTCAAATATAGACCAATGGAGAGAGCTCATGATCTCGGCATGTCACTTAGAAAAACTTACACACAAGTTGCGAAATCAACTTGAGTTGTTTAATAACAGATGGAATAGATGGGGTTATACAAATAATGTCTAAACGTAGAGATTTTGTGCCGTGATCAACATTACGTGTGAATATTCACACAGAGAGAAACATCAATGTATAGTCAGATAGGGTATAGAACTAAAGGGATCCTGATGTTATGCTTTTTAATTATTTAAAATATACTCAGGTTTGTCCACTGTATATAATATTTTCTATAACAAAGTGTACAGATATTCTTAAACAGTAGTAATAATTATTGGAGGTATATCTTGGAGACTAGAACTGTATCTCAAACTGGATTGTCTCATACGTCTGAAAAAAATGTTAAAGTTAAAAACATAGCATAATCCCCCTCTGTCATGCTTTATTCCTTACACAATTGATATCTGCATTTTTTAGTTTTTGTTCAGCTGTCTGCATTTATTTTTTTATTTGTTGTGCCTTCCCCATTATGTGGGTAATTTCATAATTTTAATCATTGTTAATGTGTCACTTTGTTTCTGTTACCACAGTGCTGTTTGTAAATTGGCCATTTCAATTTGTCTTGTTTGTACCCATTTTTCCCTCCCGTTTTCTCCCCCTGAGTTACACCTGGAAATGAGCCTTGGTTTGGAGTACCTCTCCCCATCACCAGTTTTCAAATAAATAAATAAATGAGTATAAAAAATGTTCCACAGTGCAGTGTGAGCAGCACAGCCTTCCCTGTGCCTCAGCTGGCCACCATCTTCTGAGTGAAACCTGGAACACACTCCTATAGTAATCACCTGACTGGCTCCTCAGTGGAGTCCATCAGGTGATTACTATAAGAGTGTGCCCCCACATCCATTAAGAAGACAGCTGCTGGCCAAGGTGGAGGGAGGACTATGCTAGTCCCCGCGCTGTGGGACTCCATTTGTATACTTCATTTTGGGGGTGAGTGGAGGGGTGCCAGAGGGTGGTGGGTCTTTGTTAGATGTATAATACTGCTGGGTCAGGTGGGTTGGGGGAGGATTTGGCACCACAAGGGTGGGCGTGTTAAGAATATAGCACACAATGCAATTTCTCATGGCATGGGGGGGAGGAGATTATGGGTACAAGAGGGTGGCAGGATGGGAAAAGTACTTTTCAATGGTCGGTGTGGTGGGAGGAAGGTGGGCAATGTGAGATCATGGGGGGAATTTTGTTCACTTTAAAACATTTTCTTTTTTTTTTAAACATTTTACCTGGCAAAGTTAGGTGAAGTCTGGAAAACTCTGCCCCGGCTGGGGTCTCAGAATGTCAGCAAATGGCGTGCTGAATTGCCTGAGAGGCCAGCTTGTCACTTTTTCATAGACACTCCCTTATTTTCTGGCACACCATAATGTCAGCAAAGCGGCATGCTGGATTTTCTACAGCTCCCTCTCTATGACTGTAAGACAACATGGGATGCTGGCCCTCATAATGTAGGAAACATCAAACATGGAAATACGAGTTCAGCATACTGTGGAAACTACTACCTTTATTTGCGCCAAGTATAATTTAGATTTAGGTTCTTAGAGTCTTGTAAATGTTGACTTTACAGTGTGTATTTGCAGCACCTTATCTGTGTGGGCAGGACCTTTTCTGTGTGGGACACAGCAGTTTCGAGGGGTAAAATGAAGGGTATCCCTATAATGTGGCAATTCCTTTGGAAAATTTGTTTAATTGTTCCCTGGAGATTGGGGTGGTCCAGCGAACTGGAGGGCAGCTAATGTGTTACTTCAGAAGAGTAAGGACAACACTGACACAAAATTGCACACTGGTCCGTCTGTCTTTGATAATAGGCAAGCTGCTGGACACCATCATTAAGGAAACAGATCCTGGAATTCGTGGAAGCAAATGGGTTGCTGGGGAGAAGACAGCGTGGATTTTTAAAAAAAATATAGCTATTTGGTCCCCGTCGCCTCCTCCAGCCAACTGGTGATGGGGACACATATGCATTTTTTTAGATTTTCTCCTGACCCCCGAGGCCCGGCACATGGCCGTGCTGCGTGGAGGCATGCCTTCACACCCCATGGCACCAGCTCGGCCCCTTCCACCTCCCATTACTTTGACGCCCCCTCTCTGCCTACGCTTCCCACTGGACGTCCACCTGGTGGGAGCAGAAGTATGAGTGGGCACCAACCCACCCTCGCCACCCTCAGGAGAGGAGAGCTGCCCACCGGCATGCTCAATCCTGCTCCACCCTCCCCCCCCACGCCAGCACCCCGATGACCCGAGGTCATTCCCAAACCGGCTTAGCACGAGGCAAGGCACCCAGTGCCTCAACCCTCTGTGCCACCAGGCCAGCTGTCAGCATGGATTTGTAGAAGGGAGATCTTGACAAACTAACCTGATTGACATCTTTTATCGGGTCACAAAAGTGGTGAATAGGGGCCAAGCAGTGGATGCGTTGTACCACCACTTAAACTCGTTTTTTCGATTCTGTTCCACACAGAAGGCTAATAAAAAAGTTGGATAACCTTTGAGGGGTATGGAACAAACTGGAAAGGAAGATAGGGAACTAGCTGGGGGGCAGGACACAGAGGGTGGTCATCAGTGAGGTACACACAGGGCCCAGGGGAGTAACAAGTAGGATCCCGGAGGGATCAGTTCCAGGAGCAGTAACCTTTGGCAGGGGTGGATATTTCATATATATATATATATTTATTTTTTTATTCTCTTTCCCTCCAGTCGCCACTTGCTGGGGCCCCATCAGCCAGAATCACGTTATTAAAGCAACTCAAATTGAGCAACTCGATTTCGAGTAACTCAATTTGAGCACCTGTGGTTTGAGCTTCCCTGAAAGGGTAGCGAGCGTGGTTAGAGTGATTAGGTAGGGGGAAAAAATGGCAAAGAAGTAGAAGTAGGAAGGTGAAGGACAGGAAGAGGAGGATCCAGGCAGGAAGCAGGGTCCAGGCAGTATGCAGAAGTATGTGGGCTGTGGTTTGGGACTATGCTGCAGAGCTGGTGTTCTGGCTTGGTGGAGAGGATGGCTGTCTGCAGTGAGGGAGGTCCAGGGTTTGGGGCTTGGTAGGGGTAATTCTTTTACTTGTTTTCCATGTGTGGGACTGATTTTTTTTTGCGTTCTGGTTTTTCCCCCTCCCTAACATGCACCCCCCTGGAAATGAGAATAGTAATTTAGGTGGTGCGGTGGGTGAAGGGGGTGCGGGGGTTTGTTTCCCCTGGTCACTGTTGTTGGGTTCACCAGGGAATGTACATTGTTGTTTTGCTTTTCAGCATTGTACACTCTCTGTAACAGTGATTGCTCTTTTGCGATCGCTATTATGACATGGAACCCATCAGCCAACCATTACTATTATCACATCCCTGCAGTGCTCTTCTCTACTGGGATCCTGTTCCTCTGACCCACCCATGACTCACCTGTGTGGTGCCCCCCCCCAGTCATGAACCCCCAGGGCAGGATGGGGCCCACCTTCTGCTCCATGGCAGGACATACCTCTCATTGGATGCCAGGCACAGGCGGAGGTGAAGGAAGGAAAGAAGCAATCAGGTTCAGAGAGCAGGAGCCAGCATGGGACATGATGGGCTGAGTGGCATCTTCCTCCCAGCAAGCAGGGTTTTTCCTTGCTTCCTGGTTCCTCCCAGAGGCATGGACATGCAGTGATGCCCAGCGTGGGATGGGCCCACTCCTGCACCCTCCCACAGGGCATCCACTGACACTTCTCCCTTTGCCTGACATGACCATGGCTAGTGTACCCCCTGTCTCCACAGGGAGTCACTAGAAGCCGGGAATCACAGCCCACCCTCCCCTGGAGAGGAGAGCAGTCCTCTGGATGCTCAATCCTCTCCTCCTGGCCAACCCCCAATGACTCCGGCTCGCTCCCGACCCCAGGTTGCCAGCATAGTAAGAGGTATGGCACTTTGGGTGCCTCAGCCCTCTGTACCACCGGGCCTGCTCGATACCTCATATTATGTCAATGCAAAATGACTGTCCCATAGCCCTCTGTTTCTTTGACATGTACCACTGAAGTTTCACCAAGAAAACTGTGCGTAGTGCTCTACCAGTTTGGGATGATTCCTGATGTATGCCACCTGCAAAAGATGAATGAAAAGCTCACTGCATATAGAAACATAGAAACACAGACTTTGCCAGCAGATAAGAACTGCTTGGCCCATCCAGTCTGCTCAGATAATCCCTGCCTAGTCTGTCTCTGCAGACCCTAACTGGTCTCCGGCAACCCTCCCTCCTCTTTGCTTATTTATTAATATTCCTTTATGTCTATCCCATCCACGCTTGAAGCCCCCTACTGTTTTTGCCTCAACCACTTCTGCTGTAAGTCTGTTCCAGGTGTACACCACTCTTTCAGAGAAGTAGTACTTCCTCACATCACTCATAAACTCCACCCACAGCTTCACTGGTTGCCCTCTGGTCCTGGTGCTCTTTCTCATTTAAAAAAGACTCCCATTCAATGGGTGAGGGGGACTCCACTCAATATGTTGTTATTTGAATAATGTAACATACTACTCATATTATAAGTTTTGGAGTACTTGTAATTGTGTTCATATTCTCAGACTGATCAACCCTATAACATCAGTTCATGCTTTGCATGTATGTACTAAATTGTTAAATAAAAAGAACATTTAAAGGGGCTGCCCAGAGGCCCAGCTGAAGTGCCATGCACTCCCATGCAGATGACCTGGGTTCAGGAGTGAACTGAGGAGTTGTGTCAGGTGACCAGGGAGAGCAGCGCCCAGGTTCCACCACCACACCAACACCCGTGTTGGACCAAGAGAGCTTATTTCTCTGGCAGGGCAAAGTAAAGTGCACATGCAAACTTATGTCTGGGGATGCGTGGGCTGTGCCAGGACGGCTGGGGAGTGGGCAAGGAGAAAAATATAGAAATCTGTGTCTCCCTGCTGTCGATCATGATAACACCTGGCCCTCTCAAGTCCTGTACCATGCAGATCACCATGAGCTGGATGGGGGGGAGGGGAGCAGCTGTCGGTGATGGGGACAGCTGGTCTAAGGGGCCCGCAGTTAGGAGCACGGTGGCAGCAGAGGAGCAAAAGGTTATATGAATAAAGTTCTGGGACTGGTGCTTTTCACTGTCGTCATTTACGATTTAGGACAGAGAATCCAGAATAAGGCATGTCTCTTTGCTGATGACACTAAGATCTGCTGCAAAGTGGACACTGACAAGGTAATTAATGAAATGAGATAAGAAAAATTGGAAAAGTGGTCCAGATTATGGCAGCTGAAGTTGAACGCAAAAAAACGTGCAAAGTGATGCACATTGGTAGAAAGAACCTTGAAATAGACCACAGGATGGATGGGGGAGGGGGGTAAGGGTGGTGCTGACAACTGAGGACAGACAGCCTCAAGTCCATTGCTCAGTACAACAAAGCATGCAAGAAGGAAACAGGATGCTGGGATGTATAGGAAGTGGCTTTGATAGGAGGATGAAGGTGATACTGTCCCTGTACAGGTCACTGGTAGGGCCACAGCTGGAGTACTGCACGCAGTGCTGGAGTCCACACCATACAAAAGAGGGCCACAAAGATTATCCAGGGGCAGCAGGGGAGGTCAATTGAAAACAGGTTGGTAGATTTTAACTTGTATACACAAGAGGCGAGCAGGGAAATGAGGGATAGGAATGAGAGGTACAAGCTTAAGTGAGGAATCAACAGGGTGGAGTTTAAAGACTTGTTTATGCTGTAAGGAGTGAGAGCACAGTGACTAGAGGACATGGGTGGAGACTGGTGGGGGGGGATTCAGGAGGGACATGAGGAAGTTCTTCAAGGGGTGTGTGGTGGATGAATGGAACAGACTGCCCAGAGAGGAGGCTGAAGTCAAGACTGTGATGGGGTTTAACCTTGGATGACACATATATATGGAATTATACCATGGATTCAAAACAAAAAACACAATCCTGTGTTTTACTTGACTGGCTGGCACCTTTCTGCCATGGTAAATCCTATGATATACCCACGATAAAGGTGCCAGTCAGCCACAGCTCTCAAATTCATCCAGCCCCTGAACTCCACAGCCACAAACTGCCATGTTTAATCCCCACTAAACTGTTGTGAACCTCATTTGCACTGTGAACTCGAATCTGCGATCGTACCTGCAACTCCTGTCAGCACTTTAAAAAAAGTCTCTTTAAACTCGTCCTCCTGTAGCCACCACAGAAAGGGATTGGTACAGACGAGGGACTGTTGGTGTGCAGAGACAAATTCTCCTAGTGGTTCACGGGACTCACAGAAAGAGTGCAAGAGTGGGAGTGTGGCACCCTGACCGAGGGGTGGCGATGTGGGTGAGAACACTGGTCCAGCGTGTCTATCCATGCTTCAAAATGGAGTCATGATGCAGCAGTTCACAACACTTACACACAGTATGCCAACTCAAAATGTTAAAATGACTACCTCTTTTCTGTTTTGTTTTGTTTTTTCAATCTCCCAGCTCCTTGTAGTGTTCACGCCATCCATACAGTCTCGGCAGCTCTGCTCCAGAGCAAATTGACAAATAATCTCCTGGTGTCCTATGGCTTAATCCACTGTCCCCAAAAGAGTAATTACCCCAATAAAAGTAAATGAACAAAAAACATTGAGTGGTAGCGTCATTTTGCAGGCTTTCCTCCCGACCGGAAAAGCACTGTAATCCTAGAAATCTGACCCTGGCTGGTAGCCCTTCCGTTTGACTAAACAAAAACAAGCCACTAAATAAAAAACATCAAACACCACATTCCTGTCAACACACAGGAAGAGCAAGCAGCATTGTTTTGGTTTCCACAAGCAAAACAGTGTTCTACTCCATATTTTTCTCTTTAACCATTTTCTTCGCATAATAGCTATTCAATTAGAAAATATTACATCAGAGACTAATTTATCTCAGCGTAAGGTTATTTCTAATAAAAAGCTATCTTTTAGGGGTAAAAATAAAATTCACATTTTTTAAAACCAATTATATACTTGTAACCCCTAGGTGGCGTTACTCCAAGGGTTACTACCCTTGCCTGCGCAGTAGCCTGCAGGTTGAGGGGCCTGGGCTCTCGAAATGGGTGCCTCCACCCGGAGGACAGGGTTGTTGGCAACGTGACTGCCCTGGGTACAGCCCTCCGGCACACTGATACCCCCCTCTTTACCCCTACTGGCCTGGCTAATGTTGCAGCTACCCCACACCAACACACTTTTGCAACACACAGTGAATCCCTCCTTGTAACCACTTACCACCAGGGCTATGATCAGCTAGAATGCCCTGGATGACCCCCTGGAAAACAAGACCTATAACAATAAAGCAACGTTGATGCAGTACTTTTTATACAGAGGTACACCACACCCAGTTTAACTGCAGAAAAGATCCAGATCTGATTTAGTGGGGGATGTGAACAAGGGAGGGGCAGTAATCTGGTGGTTGATTTTAGATCTGATTGATTCAGGCTATAAAGTATGCACTGAGAGGTCCCCGGAACACAGTCACACACGCACTCTGGATACCCATTTGGGACTACAGGCTAGCCTGAAGCATTGCCCGGGGTTGGCCGACATTGCAGCTGGATGGGGCACTGTGATGGAAAGAAACATGCATGCACTGTAACCCACAGTTTGTAATCCAGAGCCAGATGGCTCAGTCCACAAAAGCTTAGCAACAATTAAATCAGATGACACACTGTGATTGTTAGCTGGGTTGCAGGGAGCTACCCTGGTTTTACTCTCGCTACCCAAATTTGGATGCAGGGTGGATGAAACGGAGACCTCAAGATGAAGAGCTGGATGGCCAGGAGAAGCAGGGCCCACGCAATAAAACGTGGCACTCGATCCTGTTCGGTGTTGTTGATCAGGGAGCCGAATCTTCGGGCAGGTCTCTCGTCGGATCTTTCTCTGCAGTGCGAGTGGGTGTCTGGGCTAGGAAGACAGGGCCCAGACTGGGAGCACAGTCCAGATGCAGTCCGATAAGGTTGCTGGACGCAGTTTCCAGCAAGCGTGACACATTCATCAAAGTGGGGAACCAAATCGTGACCCACTGTCCACATTCAGCACACTTATAGTAAAAGCAGACAAATACCGCAGTTCGGATGACTGTCTGGTTGCAATTCACAGTGTCCCTGTGCAAACCGTATGCTCTGCGGTCGTGGTGAAAGTCCTGCTAGGCCGATCACACAAAAGCAAGTCTTTGGTCCTCTTCTGGTGAAATTAGTCACAATTCGGAACAAAGGTCACAAATTCAGATAAAGTCCGATGGTTGGATTAAGTCTCTTCACTTTAGGAAGATGGTAGCAAGCAGGCCAGACACAGCCTTCCCACCGATTTTCTCTGCGCACTACGCAGGAGCAGCTGCTCGAATTGCTCAAACTCCTCACTCTCTCAACTCTTACTCCACTACTGTCTTCTGCTGTAAGCAGCACTGGGGCTTCCTAGTGATCCAAAAGATTTGGTTCATTGATCCATCTGTCTGTCACAGTTGAGCTCCCGCTCCAGGTCAATTTTGGCACCAAAGGGTGAAAACTACAATTGCTACAGAAATATACTCCCACAAGACCCCTGGGGGCAGGCTCCATTTTAGAGCCCCCAAAGGTACTGATTGGTGTAGACTGGCAGTCCAGAACCAAGATGGTGGTACGTAACAGAAATGTCCATGCTGCAAAGGAAAGCAGGTTAGACAAACTACATTATCATTATTAAAACAGATAATCAGCAACCAATCACAGAGCCTAGTAAGGCTCTCTCTGTGCAACTGGCGATGGCAGAATGAAGCGGCTGCACTGCAGCCTGGGTAGGACTTGAGCCTAGAAACACTCGTCCCCCACTCAGAGTAATTATAAACTACTAAGGTTCATACTAAGATACACAGAAAGCAAGAGAGCCTGAAGGCCCATGAATGCTCACATACTAGTCTGAATCAATAGTAAGTCAAGGATTTACCAGATAGTAAATATTTGTCCAATCTTATTTTAAATTGTTCTTTATCCTTGCTAATGATAATTTGTAATGGTAAGTCATTCCAGAGTTTAATTACCCTTAATGTGAAGACGTATTTCCTCCTGATGTAATTAAAAGATTTACCCATTAGTTGAAGGGGATGCCCTCTAGTGTTGTGAACAGAATCTTTAAATTCTAATCCCAAGTCAGCCATTAACTCAGGGTCCTGAACAACATCATAAAGGAATAATAAATCTCCATGTAGCCTACGAGTCTCCAGTGATGACAATTTAAGGTCACACAGTCTAACTTCATATGGATGATGTTCCATGCCTCTCAAATGTTTGGTATATTTACGCTGTACTCGTTCAATTTGAGTAATACTGGATTTCCTGTAAGGACACCAAAGCTGAGACACATATTCCAAATGAGGCCTTACATATGCTCTAAACAATGGCATCAAAACATCAGGGTCTTTTGAGAATATATTACAAATAATGGACCAGACAACCCTGTTTGCTTTATTTGCAGCTTCATTTATATGATTGGAGAAATCCATATTATTTTAAATTGTTATGCCTAAGTCTCTTTCATCAGTAGTATCGTTTAATCGATGGTGTCCTAACATATATATCTTTGATGGGTTTGTATGACCCAGATGCATAACCTTACATTTAGAATAATTCAATGTCATGCCCCACAAGGCAACCCATTCACAGATGTAATCTAAATCCTGTTGGATTATGTTCAAGTCCTTGTCATTTATATATGGACCAGATACCATCTGCATATTTAATAGACATTGATTGACACTTGGAGGTTAAATCAAATATAAAGGCCTGAAATAAGCATGGGGCTGAGCACCGAGCCCTGAGGGACCCCACTGGTAACATATCCAATGTCCGATAAGCAACCGTTTATATGAACTTGCTGTGTGCGTTTTTTTTATCCAATTCTTAATCCATGTAATAATGTATGTATCAATGTTTAAATTCTGTAACTTTTCTCTAAGGCCCAGTGTGGCATAGCGTCAAACGCTTTGGTAAAGTCAAAAATATGACATCACAAGGTATTCTATTATCTACAAAGAACTAATACCCTCATAAAGGTCATTAAATTTGACAGACAGCCTCTACCTTTTTGAATCCATGCTGTTCCAAATCTGTGATATTCAAGGTGGGACTAAACATATCTCTAATTAAACTTTCAAGGATTTTACAGATTGGGGATGTAAGGCTAATAGGACGATAGTTTGGACAGTCTGATTTTAAACCTTTTTCATATATAGGGACAACATTAGCAGTTTTCCATTGCACCAGGACAAAACCCTGAAACAGACATGACCCAAAGAGTAATTTTAGGGGAATTACTAAACAAACCATAAGTAAAAACAACAGTTGCCCTGAGATATTATCTGGCCCCATAGATGTTTTCCCTTTTTGAGATTTAAATTTATTAGTAATGTCTGTAGTTGTAAAGACAATAGGTTCAGAACAAGTAACCGTTTGATGAAACACCGGTATATCCGAGGTAGTGTAGCTCTTACAAAAAACACTGTTAAACATGTTTGCCATTTCCTTTATATTTTGAATTACTTGATCTCCCACTTGAGTGGGACCCACCTTACATTTAGTTTTTTTTAAAGATCTTATGTAGGAAAAAAACTTTTTACTATTTGATTTCTTTGCTTCTTTAGCCAGATTCGAATCCCATTTTTGTTTTGACTTCTTAATTGCAGTTTTACAAACTTTCTGAGCCTTTATATATTTTAACCAATTACGATCGGTTTTCAATTTGAGATAATCAGCATATTTTTTATTTTTTTTCTTAATCAGATTCTTAATAAATTTGGTCAGACATTTAGGTTATAGTTTACCTTTTATATGCTTAGCTCTACAGGAATAAACTCTCTTTGACATATATTAGTGTTTCATATAGAAGCTCCCAATAATCCTGTAATGTACTACTAGCATGTTCTGTCACCCAATCTATCTGTCTAAAGACCTTTTCCATATCAGCGATATTTGCCCTTTCATATACATAGAACTGGTACTGGTTCAGAATCCATTTCCATGGGCATTTTAATTTAAGGACATGACATTATGGTCACTGTTTCCAAGTGGGGCGTCAACAGAGACCGCATAACTATCAAGGCTGTCATCAAGCAACACTATGTGTAGTAAATTATCACCTCTAGTTGGATGGAAAACACCTTTCTTCAATTGAAGTTGGGCGCTCATTGCTAAAAGTTTTTTACTATTTGAGGTATATGGTAGATTATCCTGACACTTTATATCAGCCAAATTCAAGTCCCCCATTAACAGGATGTGACCAGTTTCACATGCTATTTCCATTTTGCTCAATAAGGATTCAAAATAGGCCATAGAGGAGTTAGGTGGCCTATAATTAGTCCCCAAAACTATAGGTGTCATATTTTTAACTGACAATTTGACCCAGACAGATTCAGTTCTAGTATCATGTATTTTAATGTGATCTGATATATCAAAGACAATTTAGATGTTTACTAATAAAAAGAGCTACACCACCTCCCTTTTTCCTTCCCTTTTAAGGGAGAAAATATCATAGCCTTGAATAACAGGGATCCATTCTGATTTGTTATCCCACCATGTTTCTGTAATTGAAACAATATTTGCATTCACCAAAGTCATTCTAGAAATAAGTTCATTCATTTTATTATTTAGGCTTCTGGCGTTTAGACTCAACACGTTTAAGTGGGAAATTATTTTTTGACTACTTTTTATGGATTTCCCAACAGGAAGCATATCAAGTAACGATCTCTCCCCAGTTCTTAGTTTAAATTTTGATCAATGGTATCAGTTATTTTCTTACCCATAAGCGAATTTCCCTTTTTACTCAGATGTAACCCATCAGCACAAAATAAGTCATTCCCGCCTATGAATTCCTCCCAATAAGTGACACATTTAATATCTTGGCTCAGACACCACTTCCTAAGCCAATCATTTAGGTACTTGATTTTATCATTAATTATGTCTGGGGCTGCAGGAAGTGGTAAAATTTCAGAAATGCAAATGTCACATTCAAGGGATATCAATTTATTTATTAAAGCAACATATTCTTTCTTTATTGATTGTACTGACTTTCTGAAAAGATTATTTGTTCCTGAGTGTATTATTATCATAGGATTTTTACCAGAATTTAACAAAACATAATTTACCATATAGGCAATATCAGATATCAAGGCACCCCTAAAGGATGAGCAGGTTCGGTTTTGTTTATCACTATTACATACAGCCCTATCCAAATGTTTAATCATTGAGTCACTTAAAACAAACAGCTGTCGCATATCAGGAAAAGGGTTTGTATCCATATCTGAATTCTCCATAAGGGGTGTTTCAATAATAATGTCAGGGGGGCCATGATCTAGAAGAAGAAGAAGAAGAATCAGCATTTATATAGCGCTTTTCATACACAGTATCCCAAAGCGCTTTACAAGCAATGCTAGACTGGTAGTGAAGTGACTGAATGTGTGGTGGCGGCCATATCGCACATCATCACCCACACACAGCCTGGATAATTGCATGAACCGGTTTATGGGAAGGGGAATGTTGGCCAGGACACCGGGAATGCTCCCTGCTCTTTGCGAAGAGTGGCCTGGGTTCTTTACTTCCACCTGGACACCCACTGGGACAACACCAGGATGGGCAGAAGGGACCTCGGTTTAAACCTCATCTGAAGGGCCAGCACACCCAGCAGTACAGCACCCCCCAATACTGCACTCGGATGCCAGCAATTTTTAGGTGCAAGTCCAATCCCGGTGTGGGACGAGAACCCACGACCTTCTGGTCCAGAGGCGGATGTGCTACCAACTGAGCCACGCTGACACCTATCTATCTGTAATGGTGCTGAGGAATTTGTCTGACGAAACGCACACTATCTGAACATTGATAAAGAGACTGTAGGGAAGGTAGACTGGTCTACACTTGGCCCTGTCATAATCCCAGCAGGTTGTTCTATATCGACTAGGGGACTGCCTAAAAGGTCAAAGCTGTTCCTTAATGGTAAGGAGACAGCATCAGCCTTTCTACCTTTTTTTCTAGCTCTAGTGTTATGTACTGTATACCAGTTATCGTGGGGCCATTCTTCCTCTGAATCATTTCTGGATCTTTTATTATTTGCTTCACCTCTTTTAGTGGAATCACATATAGGGAGTTTTGCAGTTTCATTATACATAGATGAGTAGCAGTTTCCAATAACCTGATGGTGCTTCAACTACTGGGAAGGTTGATATGGGGAGATAGGCAGTTCTTTAAAGAGACAGGCATGGAGGCTAACTAGGCCTCACATACAAACTATTTTAAACCTGCTAGGACACAGGACACCAGCCTGGCAGTGGGCATTTAGGCACACCCAGGAAGACTTTTGGGAACCCCCATTTGTGAGGGGTTGCATACTGAAACCAAGAGTATAATGCATAATAACCACTCCAGGGTGTGGGTTATGAGAAGTTACCGCGGCTGACCTGTACGCCAGCCGTGGTAATCCCCATAATCCATACCCTGTCGTGGTTTATTGCTTAATCTATACCATGACACAAATACAAAGTGTCAAATGCTGTAGCTTTGATTAGTGGCTGGCACCTTTCTACCATGGTAAATCCTATGATATACCCACAGCAAAGGTGCCAGTCACCCGTGTCACCATCAAAATCAATCCGACCCCAAATTTAAAAACCTACAATCGCCATGCTGAATTCCTCGGTAAATGGCACCCTCCAAGCCATCTCCCACAGTTCACAGAACATTTGTCAAAACACTGCTGGCATAAATACAAATTCCACACTCCCAGCATTTCTCAAAAAAGTAACTGCAGCCTGAAAAACATTGTGCCAGACCTTTTGAAAACCCTTCCTGTAATGCTCGCTCCTTCCGAATTCCATCACACTCGTTGCAGCACAAACATGCTTTCTGTCTCCCGGCTCCTTGCTCATACCTCCTAAATATCAGAAGCAAACCGCTAGCCATTCTTTCTGTGCTCAAGAAATAAAAATGATAATGTGAAGCAAAATAACAGTTTCTTAATCCAGAAAAAAAAAACAATATTCCCCAAGTTACACTACTACTTCCTACAGACTGTAAAGTCAAACTGGAAGCATACGCTCATTCATGGATGGCAGCCTGTTACCGCTCGCACCAAACTGACATGCAAATAACTGAATAGTTAATAAACAGCCCATGACTCTCTCGCTGTGAAAAGACACAGGAAAAAAAAGCAATCACAATATATTACTCTGTCTGAGTCATACATTCACATAAAGGTAAAAGGATCTCACTACCAACACAGAACCTTACTACCAACCGAGGACTATTTTTTTGCAACAGAGCAATGAATTTAATAAAAAGCATTTGAAATAAAAAAGCACATTTGTTTTTGCTTTTCTTCTCACGAAAACAACAAACATAGTATAATCACAAAGAACCACTCAGGAGTGTGGGTTATGGGGGGGATTTACCACGGCTGGCGAGGATTTACCCACTCAGCCTGTGGCCTTGTGGCCAAACCATGCCAGCCGTGGTAAATCCCCCCATAACCCACACCCCCTTGTGGTTTATTGCTTAAATAGTGGGACCCATAGGCAGAAGAGGGGAAGGGATATCTGAAAGTGGGGTGAAGATCAGCCACTAGATCTTTCGGATCTCTAAATCCAGCCCAACGTTAGGCCAAGCATGGAGCTAGACAAGTAATTAGGCAGATTGGATGGGACTCATGCTCTTTTTAAAACACAGACTCTGTCAGAAGAAGGAGGTCAATGTTCCATCGGTCTGCCCTTACCATACCACCTCACCCAACTGACCTGTTGTTCTGGTGGGTTGTCTCCATCCCCGGCTTTTGAATCCTTTGGCTCTGTCGAGCCATGTTTAAACCCATTTAGGGTACCTGCCCCTACCACTTCCACCAGTATTCTGTTACTCTGCTCCACCACCGTCTACATGAGTAGAATATCTTTACATCCCTCTTGAATTTGCCCCAACAACCTCCAATGATGCCCTCTTATGACTGCATCCCTGTTTCTAAAAACAGGTCTTTGTTATTACCCTGTTTATACCCTTCAGAAATATACTTGTTTCTCTCATGCCCCACCCCATGCCTGGCCTCACAAGTACATATCAGGGCCACTAGCCATTCCTCATAGGATCTGCCTTACTGTCCCTGGGTCATCTTGGTGATACTTCTCTGCATGGACTCCTGCCTGTCTATGTCCTTTCTCAGATGAGGACTCCGAGTGAACACAATACTCAGATGAGTCCTCACAGGGATCTGTATAGAGCAGTAGCACATCACTTCTCCTAGTATCAAAACCCTCCCTAAACAACCCCAGCATACTTGATGCCTTAATGTATGCTTTGTTACAGTGACTATTTACTTGAGAGAGTCACTGATTATGACCCAGGTCCCTCTGTTCTGTTGTAGTGGCCAGCCTAACCATTCCACCAGTATTTTTACAGGTTGGTTTCCTAAGTGCATCACCTTGTACTTCTTGGCATTAAAACTCAACTACCAGATCTGAGATCACCTCTCCAGCTTTTCTAGATCCTTCTGGAGTCCCCTCACCCCTTCCTCATGGTCTACCTTGCCACATGGCTTTGTGTCACCAGCAAGGAGACACATCATGCCCTGAATACCTTCCTCTATGTCACTAAGGAACATGTTGACTAAAACAGGTCCCAGGAAAGATCCCTACAGCACTCCACTCATGACCTCCTGTCCCCTGACTTGGTCCTGTTCGGTATTACCCTCTGTTGCATCCCCCTAGCCACTTCCCTACCCACCTGACTAACCCTTGCTCTACTGCCAAGTTCTCCAGCTTTTTCAGCGGCCTCCTGCGTAGTACCAAATATTTACCAAAGTAAAAGTAGAGTAAATCTACCCCCTGCCCTCTATTGCCCTAGTGACCCATCGAAAAAAGTATCAAGCTTGTCTGGCACAACCTTCCTGACACAAACCCATGCTACTTGCTATCCTGCAGCCTGTTGTCCTCTAAGTAGGCCACCAGACTTTTCTTAACTATGGTTTCCATCAACTTACCTACACCAAAGGTAAGACTGACAGGCCTATAGTTGCCTGGGTCCTCCCAGTGTCCCCCCCCCCTTGTGGAGTTGTACTATGTCTATAGACTTCCAATTCCCTGGCACCACTCTGGACTTCAGCGAGTCATAAATAGTTGTGTCAAGGTTTCTGCCAATTCTGTAGTGACTTCCCTAAGTACCTCTGGATACAGGCTATCTGGGTCTGCTGCTTTATCCACCCTGAGGACATCCAATCCCTTTGTCACCTGTTCAGCCATGAATACTACCCTCTCCATTTCCTGCAACCCTCCTGTGGCTGCCTTGATCCCACTCTCCAATAGAGGGCCCATCGTCCTTTACTGTAAATACTAAGCAGAAGTAATTGTCAGTATATTTGCCTTCTTCCCGTCATCTTCAACAATCCTCCCCCTGCCTAAAAAATTCCTTTCCCCTCCTTTTACACCCTTGGTAGTCTTCAGTTCTGTGCCTGCCTTCGCCCCCTGACCACCACCCTTGCATCTTTGAGCCTTGCCTGGTATTCCTGCTACTCTTCCTTCCCCATGTTCCCTGTGTACCTTTTTCTGCCAACACAATCAATGTTTCTGTGTAAATTATATGCTGGCAAACATTTATGGCAAAAATAATAATGGACATTGACACGGGAACAGCCATGTCTATTATTTCTAAAAACTGCAGGGCATGGCTATGCCACCGTCCTGCAGTGTATCAATCTCTGTTGTCTGTTACCATCTGTATTCTACTCCTATTCCTGCAACCCTATGTACCAGTGTATTAATAGCTGTGTAACCCCACCCACTGCCTTTTGCAAATGACAGGTGGTATGCTGTTTGAATCTGAACAGTACCAGGTGGGGACTGGGTTCGAGGAGGATTAGGTTACTCGGCACAAGGGCTAGGTTTGGCTACTCTGCACGGGGCACCCAAGTAATTCCGAACACAGGAAGCAATAACTGTAATGTCAATATCAGGAATGGGATTCTAAAGTGTGGCTTTATTCAATCCAATCACAACAAACAAAGCATAGAGCGGACCCCATGGGGCTACACTTCTGGTAATGCAGATTAAAAGAATCAGAAACACTTCTTCAACACTTCAGTCCTCAGGCTCTAGACCAACCAGGCACACAGCCGGACTTGCAGCTGCTTTGGGTACACAGCCGAACTTGTACACTATCTAGGATTCCCAGGCTTGGCTCCTTACCCGGCCACTCCGGACACCTTCCATATGTCATGGAAAGATTTTCTGGTGGCTCCTAAACCACCTAAGAGCACTTCAGCTCTATCAGGAAACTTCCTTTTAATCCCACATCTAGGTGCAGATAAAAGTGCCACAGACAAATCCATAAAGGTGAATTTGGTTACTACTGATGGGGGTCTCCCACCTCTCGCTTCCACAATTCATACCCGCCATTTCTCTGGACATTAAACATCTCTTTCTGTAAGCTTGTCAATGTAGATTAAAGGGTAAATGTATGTCACATTTCCTCTACTTGTCTTGCTTTCCCATTGTGCTGGACTTGAACATGCTTTTACTTGGCTTAGCCCATTGCTCTAGGCCTCCCACTGAATTAGCAGTCCAATCCCCACTTTACTTTACTCTTTGTGCTGAACTTGAACCTACTTGATTTAACCGGCAATGTCTATTACACTAGACCTCCTACAAATTAAGTAGTCCAATCCCCACGTTCCAACAGTTCAGGTGAAAACATAGGCTCTCTGTCAGAGCGAACTCACCCTTTGGTTGCAGGTGCCCCACAGGTGATTCCTCACAGGAATTTCTTTCCCAATGCTTCTGGTGCCGCAGCACAACTTGAAATAAGGCAGCTTCTTCTTTAGCCAGAACCAGAAGGGTTGCCCCTGGAAGACAGGCAAACCCTTCCACCCCCATCCCCTCAGGGATGGGGCACATGGACCAGTAACAGCAGTCTCCACCACTTCACAAACAGCTTACTGTGTTCCTCTTTTGGCGGAAACACACACCTCCCTTACAGTAGCTCTATGACAGAGCTTAAGGC
Source organism: Neoceratodus forsteri (assembly GCA_016271365.2). Classification (NCBI taxonomy): domain Eukaryota; kingdom Metazoa; phylum Chordata; order Ceratodontiformes; family Ceratodontidae; genus Neoceratodus; species Neoceratodus forsteri. The sequence continues at coordinate 951,199,558 of CM028130.1, forward strand.
TCAACGAGCCTGTCCACAGACTGCTGTGCTGCTCCTCTCTTCATGACTGCACACAGACTCTCACTGTTCAAAATCCCCAACATTCTAGCCTAACTTCCAACTGCAGATTCCAGTGTGGCTCATGCAGCTGCGAGAGTTCTATGGTATGTCATCCTCAGTCTCAGCTGAGACTGAGAACAGAGTGAGACAGTGTGAAATCCATTTAACTGGAGTTTCACAAGCTGCCTTCCTGCCTACCACTAGGTCTTAAAGGATTCTAGTAACCCGGGTAACAGGGGGTTACAGCTGTAATGTTCTGTTATCTGTAACCATGTTTGACACTGTGATGGATGTAGTACTTGCTCCTCAGTGTCACCTCTGTTTCACACTGTTTCTATTGTATTTGATGAACTGTTCTCATTTTATTTGATGACTCTGTATTCAATTGACGTAGAACCTTTGTAAAGGAGTCTTTGACTCAAAGGTATGTTTCTGATACTCTTCAATAAATAAATAAAAATTTGAAAAGAGAAGCCAGGTTAGTGTTCCCTATTTGGTTCTCCATTAATTCAAGTATTTGGATGTTACTGCTGTTTTTTTGTAAATGTTTTTTTAACTTAACAAGGGACTCTCTTACATGTGAAGAAAGGGTATCACGGTTATACATTACAAATAATATGGACTGATTACTACTGTAATGGGAAACCTGGACTAGTCCTGCATAACTACCTATGTGCATGTGCAGTTCTATAATATTGAGTATTTTAATCATGACCTTGTAATGTCACAATAGTCTTTAATAACGCTGAGTTTTAAAACAAAAACCTTATTGTACCAACTCATGTGTGCCTGAAATCGTTCACTTGCGTCCTTGTGCTCTTTAAGTGCAGCTATTTCAAGTTGGTGCCAGGTACAGGATGTTTTAGTTTCCAAGTCAGAAAGTTTTGCTTTGAGTGCTGACAGGTTTTTTTAATTAAAGGAGGTCATGTTGACTCTTTCCTGCAGGCTTTGAACTATAAAGAGAATTACAGTTATTTACTTACAATGGTAGCTCTACTTCAGACATTCCTTCTATATTAACATGGTTGCAGTCTCCACTAATCATGTGTGAAGTCCTCAGAATTCAGAAAGCTTATCGGCTGGAACCTCAGTGACTCCTCCCCTATCCAATGCCCCCACTCTTCCATGCTTCAGATCTTGTAATGCAGAAAAATGAGAAAAAGGGCAGTGAAGATTGGTGGGCCATGTGACTGTGAAAGGAATACCAGTAGTAAAACTACTGTTGTATATGGGACTCTGGCTGGGTCCCCTTAAAATTCTGAGGGCAAATCACGAAATGACTGAGAGATACAAGCTCAGAACAATGTGGAAATGAGTGCTGTTATCTGTTGAAAGTCTCATTTGGATTTAACATCATAGAAAATTATGAATTTCTGCATCAAGTCTATGTTTGACGTGAAATATAACTGTCTCCATATGAGACAGCACATTTGGAATGGAATGGAATGGAAAGGAGGGTATGTGGGACAGGTGAGGAGCCATCAAAGTTCCAGCCAATAAGCTTTCCAAGAACCTTACACATGATCAGTGGAGACTGCACTAGTATGTATCCATGGTAGGAGGAATCTGGGTAGGCATAGAATCATTGATTCACGGGAGCACAATAACTGTTGGGTCCAGCAGTACCACCACCAGCTGTTTTGCAATGGATATAGTTTGGGGAGTAATTGTGATCTGGCCTGAGGATCTGGCCCAGTGCTATGAACAGCGATAGTGTGGTAACTCTGAAATTTTTGTTTATTTTTATTTATTTCAGGTTAGGATTTAATACCTTTGAGCCGTAGGCTCATTTACAAAGGTTCCAGATCAGATAACAAAAAATACAAAGACAATAAGAAATGGTTACAAATAGACACTGAATGAACGAAACATCAAAAAATACATGAACTAGGTAAAATATATGTATGGTTTTAATTACAGTAAACTCTAGAAACTGCAAGGGATTACAACATCTACTCTTTGGTAGTGTGGAAACGCACAGGGCTAGATATTCAGACTGCACCAGGCAGGGGCGCAAGCCTGGGCGCAGCGCAACTGGGAAGAGCCAGGGCATGAACCGGGCAATATTCAATGGTGCTGCACCATGGCTCAGCACCATTGAATATGGCACTGAGGATGCACGCACTGCGCACAGTGCAGTGGCACTGCGCCAGTGAAAGTGGCAGCAGGGGAGCAGGGGGCTGTGCCAGTGCAAGTGCGATTGCGCTAGGCACAGCAACAGCAATATTCATTCGTGAGCATGCAAATGAGGCCATTATGCATGCAAGGTGCAAATGGGGCCATTTGCATGTCATTATGGCTCCATTTGCATACGGTGTGCTGATCCCCAGTGACTTGCACCTGGCACCCTGCCAGGCTACAGCCACTGGGACAGATGCCTGCCCCTCGGCGGAGCTCCGCACCCCTTCACCCAATCATGAGCATGTGAAGGAGAAGCCCTGGTGGTCCAGTCGCGGATAAACCCGTCGCGGATCGTGGGCATGAACAGAATACTCCCTGGTGGTCAGTGGACCACATTCCAGCTCCGATAAATGCGCGTATAAAAGTAATCCTGGTGGTCCAATGGACCGCATTCCCATGCCGATTGTGGGAATGTAAAAGTACTCTCTGGTGGTCCAACAGACCAATCACCTCGCCCGCTCATGGGCAGTCGTCAAACCCCTGGCTGTCCAGTGGTACCCCTGCCCACCACCCGTAGTTCCCCACCACTCTGCACCCCTCAGTCAGCGGCGGAGGCAGCTCCCGCCCGCATGCCGCGCGCCGCCCGCCGACTGCCCGCGTGGGCCAATAAGCGTGCAGCCCATATTGATACTACACAGTCCCGACTTGTGAATGACCGTTCTTTCACAGGTCGGGACTGTGGCTGACATGAACTTACTAAGATACACAGAAAGCAAGAGCCTGAAGGCCCATGAATGCTCACATACTAGTCTGAATCAATAGTAAGTCAAGGATTTACCAGATAGTAAATATTTGTCCAATCTTATTTTAAATTGTTCTTTATCCTTGCTAATGATAATTTGTAATGGTAAGTCATTCCAGAGTTTAATTACCCTTAATGTGAAGACGTATTTCCTCCTGATGTAATTAAAAGATTTACCCATTAGTTGAAGGGGATGCCCTCTAGTGTTGTGAACAGAATCTTTAAATTCTAATCCCAAGTCAGCCATTAACTCAGGGTCCTGAACAACATCATAAAGGAATAATAAATCTCCATGTAGCCTACGAGTCTCCAGTGATGACAATTTAAGGTCACACAGTCTAACTTCATATGGATGATGTTCCATGCCTCTCAAATGTTTGGTATATTCAGCTGTACTCGTTCAATTTGAGTAATACTGGATTTCCTGTAAGGACACCAAAGCTGAGACACATATTCCAAATGAGGCCTTACGTATGCTCTAAACAATGGCATCAAAACATCAGGGTCTTTTGAGAATATATTACAAATAATGGACCAGACAACCCTTGTTTGCTTTATTTGCAGCTTCATTTATATGATTGGAGAAATCCATATTATTTTAAATTGTTATGCCTAAGTCTCTTTCATCAGTAGTATCGTTTAATCGATGGTGTCCTAACATATATATCTTTGATGGGTTTGTATGACCCAGATGCATAACCTTACATTTAGAATAATTCAATGTCATGCCCCACAAGGCAACCCATTCGAATGTAATCTAAATCCTGTTGGATTATGTTCAAGTCCTTGTCATTTATATATGGACCAGATACCATCTGCATATTTAATAGACATTGATTGACACTTGGAGGTTAAATCAAATATAAGGCCTGAAATAAGCATGGGGCTGAGCACCGAGCCCTGAGGGACCCCACTGGTAACATATCCAATGTCCGATAAGCAACCGTTTATACGAACTTGCTGTGTGCGTTTTTTTTATCCAATTCTTAATCCATGTAATAATGTATGTATCAATGTTTAAATTCTGTAACTTTTTTCCTAAGGCCCAGTGTGGCATAGCGTCAAACGCTTTGGTAAAGTCCAAAAATATGACATCACAAGGTATTCTATTATCTACCAAAGAACTAATACCCTCATAAAAGGTCATTAAATTTGACAGACAGCCTCTACCCTTTTTGAATCCATGCTGTTCCAAATCTGTGATATTCAAGGTGGGACTAAACATATCTCTAATTAAACTTTCAAGGATTTTACAGATTGGGGATGTAAGGCTAATAGGACGATAGTTTGGACAGTCTGATTTTAAACCTTTTTCATATATAGGGACAACATTAGCAGTTTTCCATTGCACCAGGACAAAACCCTGAAACAGACATGACCCAAAGAGTAATTTAGGGAATTACTAAACAAACCATAAGTAAAAACAACAGTTGCCCTGAGAATATATCTGGCCCCATAGATGTTTTCCCTTTTGAGATTTAAATTTATTAGTAATGTCTGTAGTTGTAAAGACAATAGGTTCAGAACAAGTAACTTTGATGAAACACGGTATATCCGAGGTAGTGTAGCTCTTACAAAAACACTGTTAAACATGTTTGCCATTTCCTTTATATTTTGAATTACTTGATCTCCCACTTGAGTGGGACCCACCTTACATTTAGTTTTTTTAAAGATCTTATGTAGGAAAAAAACTTTTTACTATTTGATTTCTTTGCTTCTTTAGCCAGATTCGAATCCCATTTTTGTTTTGACTTCTTAATTGCAGTTTTACAAACTTTCTGAGCCTTTATATATTTTAACCAATTACGATCGGTTTTCAATTTGAGATAATCAGCATATTTTTTATTTTTTTTCTTAATCAGATTCTTAATAAATTTGGTCAGACATTTAGGTTATAGTTTACCTTTTATATGCTTAGCTCTACACGGAATAAACTCCTCTTTGACATATATTAGTGTTTCATATAGAAGCTCCCAATAATCCTGTAATGTACTACTAGCATGTTCTGTCACCCAATCTATCTGTCTAAAGACCTTTTCCATATCAGCGATATTTGCCCTTTCATATACATAGAACTGGTACTGGTTCAGAATCCATTTCCCATGGGCATTTTAATTTAAAGGACATGACATTATGGTCACTGTTTCCAAGCGGGGCGTCAACAGAGACCGCATAACTATCAAGGCTGTCATCAAGCAACACTATGTGTAGTAAATTATCACCTCTAGTTGGATGGAAAACACCTTTCTTCAATTGAAGTTGGGCGCTCATTGCTAAAAGTTTTTTACTATTTGAGGTATATGGTAGATTATCCTGACACTTTATATCAGCCAAATTCAAGTCCCCATTAACAGGATGTGACCAGTTTCACATGCTATTTCCATTTGCTCAATAAGGATTCAAATAGGCCATAGAGGAGTTAGGTGGCCTATAATTAGTCCCAAAACTATAGGTGTCATATTTTTAACTGACAATTTGACCCAGACAGATTCAGTTCTAGTATCATGTATTTTAATGTGATCTGATATATCAAAGACAATTTAGATGTTTACTAATAAAAAGAGCTACACCACCTCCCTTTTTCCTTCCCTTTTAAGGGAGAAAATATCATAGCCTTGAATAACAGGGATCCATTCTGATTTGTTATCCCACCATGTTTCTGTAATTGAAACAATATTTGCATTCACCAAAGTCATTCTAGAAATAAGTTCATTCATTTTATTATTTAGGCTTCTGGCGTTTAGACTCAACACGTTTAAGTGGGAAATTATTTTTTGACTACTTTTTATGGATTTCCCAACAGGAAGCATATCAAGTAACGATCTCTCCCCCCCCCCATTTCTTAGTTTAAATTTTGATCAATGGTATCAGTTATTTTCTTACCCATAAGCGAATTTCCCTTTTTACTCAGATGTAACCCATCAGCACAAAATAAGTCATTCCGCCTATGAATTCCTCCCAATAAGTGACAATTTAATATCTTGGCTCAGACACCACTTCCTAAGCCAATCATTTAGGTACTTGATTTTATCATTAATTATGTCTGGGGCTGCAGGAAGTGGTAAAATTTCAGAAATGCAAATGTCACATTCAAGGGATATCAATTTATTTATTAAAGCAACATATTCTTTCTTTATTGATTGTACTGACTTTCTGAAAAGATTATTTGTTCCTGAGTGTATTATTATCATAGGATTTTTACCAGAATTTAACAAAACATAATTTACCATATAGGCAATATCAGATATCAAGGCACCCCTAAAGGATGAGCAGGTTCGGTTTTGTTTATCACTATTACATACAGCCCTATCCAAATGTTTAATCATTGAGTCACTTAAAACAAACAGCTGTCGCATATCAGGAAAAGGGTTTGTATCCATATCTGAATTCTCCATAAGGGGTGTTTCAATAATAATGTCAGGGGGGCCATGATCTAGAAGAAGAAGAAGAAGAATCAGCATTTATATAGCGCTTTTCATACACAGTATCCCAAAGCGCTTTACAAGCAATGCTAGACTGGTAGTGAAGTGACTGAATGTGTGGTGGCGGCCATATCGCACATCATCACCCACACACAGCCTGGATAATTGCATGAACCGGTTTATGGGAAGGGGAATGTTGGCCAGGACACCGAGAATGCTCCCTGCTCTTTGCGAAGAGTGGCCTGGGTTCTTTTACTTCCACCTGGACACCCACTAGGACAACACCAGGATGGGCAGAAGGGACCTCGGTTTAACGTCTCATCTGAAGGACAGCACACCCCAGCAGTACAGCACCCCCCAATACTGCACTGGATGCCAGCAATTTTTAGGTGCAAGTCCAATCCCAGTGTGGGACGAGAACCCACGACCTTCTGGTCCAGAGGCGGATGTGCTACCAACTGAGCCACGCTGACACCTATCTATCTGTAATGGTGCTGAGGAATTTGTCTGACGAAACGCACACTATCTGAACATTGATAATAGAGACTGTGGGAAGGTAGACTGGTCTACACTTGGCCCCTGTCATAATCCCAGCAGGTTGGTTCTATATCGACTAGGGGACTGCCTAAAAGGTCAAAGCTGTTCCTTAATGGTAAGGAGACAGCATCAGCCTTTCTACCTTTTTTTCTAGCTCTAGTGTTATGTACTGTATACCAGTTATCGTGGGGCCATTCTTCCTCTGAATCATTTCTGGATCTTTTATTATTTGCTTCACCTCTTTTAGTGGAATCACATATAGGGAGTTTTGCAGTTTCATTATACATAGATGAAGTCGCAGTTTCCAATAACCCTGATGGTGCTTCAACTACTGGGAAGGTTGATATGGGGAGATAGGCAGTTCTTAAAGAGACAGGCATGGAGGCTAACTGGGCGCTCACATACAAACTATTTTAAACCTGCTAGGACACAGGACACCAGCCTGGCAGTGGGCATTTAGGCACACCCAAGGAAGACTTTTGGGAACCCCCATTTGTAGGGGGGTTGCATACTGAAACCAAGGTATAATCGCAATAAACCACTCCAGGGTGTGGGTTATGGGGGGGATTTACCACGGCTGACCTGGCCACGCCAGCCGTGGTAAATTCCCCATAACCCATACCCTGTCGTGGTTTATTGCTTAATTATACCATGACACAAATACAAAGTGTCAAATGCTGTATTTTGATTGAGTGGCTGGCACCTTTCTACCATGGTAAATCCTATGATATACCCACAGCAAAGGTGCCAGTCACCCGTGTCACCATCAAAATCAATCCGACCCCAAATTTAAAAACCTACAATCGCCATGCTGAATTCCTCGGTAAATGGCACCCTCCAAGCCATCTCCCACAGTTCACAGAACATTTGTCAAAACACTGCTGGCATAAATACAAATTCCACACTCCCAGCATTTCTCAAAAAAGTAACTGCAGCCTGAAAAACATTGTGCCAGACCTTTTGAAAACCCTTCCTGTAATGCTCGCTCCTTCCGAATTCCATCACACTCGTTGCAGCACAAACATGCTTTCTGTCTCCCGGCTCCTTGCTCATACCTCCTAAATATCAGAAGCAAACCGCTAGCCATTCTTTCTGTGCTCAAGAAATAAAAATGATAATGTGAAGCAAAATAACAGTTTCTTAATCCAGAAAAAAAAAACAATATTCCCCAAGTTACACTACTACTTCCTACAGACTGTAAAGTCAAACTGGAAGCATCACGCTCATTCATGGATGGCAGCCTGTTACCGCTGCACAAACTGACATGCAAATAACTGAATAGTTAATAAACAGCCCATGACTCTCTCGCTGTGAAAAGACACAGGAAAAAAAGCAATCACAATATATTACTCTGTCTGAGTCATACATTCACATAAAGGTAAAAGGATCTCACTACCAACACAGAACCTTACTACCAACCGAGGACTATTTTTGCAACAGAGCAATGAATTTAATAAAAGCATTTGAAATAAAAAGCACATTTGTTTTTGCTTTTCTTCTCACGAAAACAACAAACATAGTATAATCACAAAGAACCACTCAGGGTGTGGGTTATGAGGATTTACCAGGCTGGCGAGATTTACCACTCAGCCTGTGGCCTTGTGGCCAAACCATGCCAGCCGTGGTAAATCCCCATAACCCACACCCTCTGTGTTTATTGCTTAAATAGTGGGACCCATAGGCAGAAGAGGGGAAGGGATATCTGAAAGTGGGGTGAAGATCAGCCACTAGATCTTTCGGATCTCTAAATCCAGCCCAACGTTAGGCCAAGCATGGAGCTAGACAAGTAATTAGGCAGATTGGATGGGACTCATGCTCTTTTTAAAAACACAGACTCTGTCAGAAGAAGGAGGTCAATGTTCCATCGAGTCTGCCCTTACCATACCACCTCACCCAACTGACCTGTTGTTCTGGTGGGTTGTCTCCTGCATCCCCGGCTTTTGAATCCTTTGGCTCTGTCCGAGCCATGTTTAAACCCATTTAGGGTACCTGCCCCTACCACTTCCACCAGTATTCTGTTACTCTGCTCCACCACCGTCTACATGAAGTAGAATATCTTTACATCCCTCTTGAATTTGCCCCCCAACAACCTCCAATGATGCCCTCTTATGACTGCATCCCTGTTTCTAAAAAACAGGTCTTTGTTATTTACCCTGTTTATACCCTTCAGAAATATACTTGTTTCTCTCATGCCCCCCCAACCCCATGCCTGGCCTCCAGCAAGTACATATCAGGGCCACTAGCCATTCCTCATAGGATCTGCCTTACTGTCCCTGGGTCATCTTGGTGATACTTCTCTGCATGGACTCCTGCCTGTCTATGTCCTTTCTCAGATGAGGACTCCGGAAGTGAACACAATACTCCAGATGAGTCCTCACAGGGATCTGTATAGAAGCAGTAGCACATCACTTCTCCTAGTATCAAAACCCCTTCCTAAACACCCCAGCATACTTGATGCCTTAATGTATGCTTTGTTACAGTGACTTATTTACTTGAGAGAGAGTCACTGATTATGACCCCCAGGTCCCTCTGTTCTGTTGTAGTGGCCAGCCTAACCATTCCACCAGTATTTTTGCACGGGTTGGTTTCCCTAAGTGCATCACCTTGTACTTCTTGGCATTAAAACTCAACTACCAGATCTGAGATCACCTCTCCAGCTTTTCTAGATCCTTCTGGAGTCCCCTCACCCCTTCCTCATGGTCTACCTTGCCACATGGCTTTGTGTCACCAGCAAGGAGACACATCATGCCCTGAATACCTTCCTCTATGTCACTAAGGAACATGTTGACTAAAACAGGTCCCAGGAAAGATCCCTACAGCACTCCACTCATGACCTCCTGTCCCCTGACTTGGTCCTGTTCGGTATTACCCTCTGTTGCATCCCCTAGCCACTTCCCTACCCACCTGACTAACCCTTGCTCTGCCAAAGTTCTCCAGCTTTTCAGCGGCCTCCTCGTAGTACCAAATATTTACCAAAGTAAAGTAGAGTAAATCTACCCCTGCCCTCTATTGCCCTAGTGACCCATCAGAAAAAAAAGTATCAAGCTTGTCTGGCACAACCTTCCTGACACAAACCCATGCTACTTGCTATCCTGCAGCCTGTTGTCCTCTAAGTAGGCCACCAGACTTTTCTTAACTATGGTTTCCATCAACTTACCTACACAAAGGTAAGACTGACAGGCCTATAGTTGCCTGGGTCCTCCCAGTGTCCCCCCTTGTGGGGTTGTACTATGTCTATAGACTTCCAATTCCTGGCACCACTCTGGACTTCAGTCGAGTCATAAATAGTTGTGTCAGGTTTCTGCCAATTCTGTAGTGACTTCCCTAGTACCTCTGGATACAGGCTATCTGGGTCTGCTGCTTTATCCACCCTGAGGACATCCAATCCCTTTGTCACCTGTTCAGCCATGAATACTACCCTCTCCATTTCCTGCAACCCTCCTGTGGCTGCCTTGATCCCACTCTCCAATAGAGGGCCCATCGTCCTTTACTGTAAATACTAAGCAGAAGTAATTGTCAGTATATTTGCCTTCTTCCCGTCATCTTCAACAATCCTCCCCCTGCCTAAAAAATTCCTTTCCCCTCCTTTTACACCCTTGGTAGTCTTCAGTTCTGTGCCTGCCTTCGCCCCCTGACCACCACCCTTGCATCTTTGAGCCTTGCCTGGTATTCCTGCTACTCTTCCTTCCCCATGTTCCCTGTGTACCTTTTTCTGCCAACACAATCAATGTTTCTGTGTAAATTATATGCTGGCAAACATTTATGGCAAAAATAATAATGGACATTGACACGGGAACAGCCATGTCTATTATTTCTAAAAACTGCAGGGCATGGCTATGCCACCGTCCTGCAGTGTATGTACTCTGTTGTCTGTTACCATCTGTATTCTACTCCTATTCCTGCAACCCTATGTACCAGTGTATTAATAGCTGTGTAACCCCCAACCCACTGCCTTTTTGCAAATGACAGGTGGTATGCTGTTTGAATCTGACAACAGTACCAGGTGGGGACTGGGTTCGGGGAGGAATAGGTTACTCGGCACAAGGGCTAGGTTTGGCTACTCTGCACAGGGGCACCCAAGTAATTACGAACACAGGAAGCAATAACTGTAATGTCCAATATCAGGAATGGGATTCTAAAGTGTGGCTTTATTCACATCCAATCACAACAAACAAAGCATAGACGGACCCCCATGGGGCTACACTTCTGGTAATGCAGATTAAAAAGAATCAGAAACACTTCTTCAACACTTCAGTCCTCAGGCTCTGAACCAACCAGGCACACAGCCCGGACTTGCACGCTGCTTTGGGTACACAGCCCGAACTTGTACACTATCTGGGATTCCCAGGCTTGGCTCCCTTGCCGGCCACTCGGACACCTTCCATATGTCATGGAAAAGATTTTCTGGTGGCTCCCTAAACCACCTAAGAGCACTTCAGCTCTATCAGGGAAACTTCCTTTTAATCCCACATCTGGGTACGAAAGTAAAAGTGCCACAGAGCAAATCCATAAAGGTGAATTTGGTTACTACTGATGGGGGGGGTCTCCCACCTCTCGCTTCCACAATTCATACCCGGCCATTTCTCTGGACATTAAACATCTCTTTCTGTAAAGCTTGTCAATGTAGATTAAAGGGTAAATGTATGTCACATTTCCTCTACTTGTCTTGCTTTCCCATTGTGCTGGACTTGAACATGCTTTTACTTGGCTTAGCCCATTGCTCTAGGCCTCCCACTGAATTAGCAGTCCAATCCCCACTTTACTTTACTCTTTGTGCTGAACTTGAACCTACTTGATTTAACCGGCAATGTCTATTACACTAGACCTCCTACAAATTAAGTAGTCCAATCCCCACGTTCCAACAGTTCAGGTGAAAACATAGGCTCTCTGTCAGAGCGAACTCACCCTTTGGTTGCAGGTGCCCCACAGGTGATTCCTCACAGGAATTTCTTTCCCAATGCTTCTGGTGCGCAGCACAGCTTGAAATAAGGCAGCTTCTTCTTTAGCCAGAACCAGAAGGGGTTGCCCTGGAGAACCAGGCAAACCCTTCCACCCCCATCCCCTCAGGGATGGGGCACATGGACCAGTAACAGCAGTCTCCACCACTTCACAAACAGCTTACTGTGTTCCTCTTTTGGCGGAAACACACACCTCCCCTTACAGTAGCTCTATGACAGAGCTTAAGGCTCAACGAGCCTGTCCACAGACTGCTGTGCTGCTCCTCTCTTCATGACTGCACACAGACTCTCACTGTTCAAAAATCCCCAACATTCTAGCCTAACTTCCAACTGCAGATTCCAGTGTGGCTCATGCAGCTGCGAGAGTTCTATGGTGATGTCATCCCTCAGTCTCAGCTGAGACTGAGAACAGAGTGAGACAGTGTGAAATCCATTTAACTGGAGTTTCACAAGCTGCCTTCCCTGCCTACCACTAGGTCTTAAAGGGATTCTAGTAACCCCGGGTAACAGGGGGGTTACAGCTGTAATGTTCTGTTATCTGTAACCATGTTTGACACTGTGATGGATGTAGTACTTGCTCCTTGTGTCACCTCTGTTTCACACTGTTTCTATTGTATTTGATGAACTGTTCTCATTTTATTTGATGACTCTGTATTCAATTGACGTAGAACCTTTGTAAAGGAGTCTTTGACTCAAAGGTATGTTTCTGATACTCTTCAATAAATAAATAAAAATTTGAAAAGAGAAGCCAGGTTAGTGTTCCCTATTTGGTTCTCCATTAATTCAAGTATTTGGATGTTACTGCTGTTTTTTTGTAAATGTTTTTTTAACTTAACAAGGGACTCTCTTACATGTGAAGAAAGGGTATCACGGTTATACATTACAAATAATATGGACTGATTACTACTGTAATGGGAAACCTGGACTAGTCCTGCATAACTACCTATGTGCATGTGCAGTTCTATAATATTGAGTATTTTAATCATGACCTTGTAATGTCACAATAGTCTTTAATAACGCTGAGTTTTAAAAACAAAACCTTATTGTACCAACTCATGTGTGCCTGAAATCGTTCACTTGCGTCCTTGTGCTCTTTAAGTGCAGCTATTTCAAGTTGGTGCCAGGTACAGGATGTTTTAGTTTCCAAGTCAGAAAGTTTTGCTTTGAGTGCTGACAGGTTTTTTTAATTAAAGGAGGTCATGTTGACTCTTTCCTGCAGGCTTTGAACTATAAAGAGAATTACAGTTATTTACTTACAATGGTAGCTCTACTTCAGACATTCCTTCTATATTAACATGGTTGCAGTCTCCACTAATCATGTGTGAAGTCCTCAGAATTCAGAAAGCTTATCGGCTGGAACCTCAGTGACTCCTCCCTATCCAATGCCCCACTCTTCCATGCTTCAGATCTTGTAATGCAGAAAAATGAGAAAAGGGCAGTGAAGATTGGTGAGCCATGTGACTATGAAAGGAATACCAGTAGTAAAACTACTGTTGTATATGGGACTCTGGCTGGGTCCCTTAAAATTCTGAGGGCAAATCACGAAATGACTGAGAGATACAAGCTCAGAACAATGTGGAAATGAGTGCTGTTATCTGTTGAAAGTCTCATTTGGATTTAACATCATAGAAAATTATGAATTTCTGCATCAAGTCTATGTTTGACGTGAAATATAACTGTCTCCATATGAGACAGCACATTTGGAATGGAATGGAATGGAAAGGAGGTATGTGGGACAGGTGAGGAGCCATCAAAGTTCCAGCCAATAAGCTTTCCAAGAACCTTACACATGATCAGTGGAGACTGCACTAGTATGTATCCATGGTAGGAGGAATCTGGGTAGGCATAGAATCATTGATTCACGGGAGCACAATAACTGTTGGGTCCAGCAGTACCACCACCAGCTGTTTTGCAATGGATATAGTTTGGGGAGTAATTGTGATCTGGCCTGAGGATCTGGCCCAGTGCTATGAACAGCGATAGTGTGGTAACTCTGAAATTTTTGTTTATTTTTATTTATTTCAGGTTAGGATTTAATACCTTTGAGCCGTAGGCTCATTTACAAAGGTTCCAGATCAGATAACAAAAAATACAAAGACAATAAGAAATGGTTACAAATAGACACTGAATGAACGAAACATCAAAAAATACATGAACTAGGTAAAATATATGTATGGTTTTAATTACAGTAAACTCTAGAAAGTGCAAGGGATTACAACATCTACTCTTTGGTAGTGTGGAAACGCACAGGGCTAGATATTCAGACTGCACCAGGCAGGGGCGCAAGCCTGGAGCAGCGCAACTGGGAAGAGCCAGGGCATGAACGGGCAATATTCAATGGTGCTGCTCCATGGCTCAGCACCATTGAATATGGCACTGAGGATGCCGCACTCGCGAGTGCAGTGGCACTGCGCCAGTGAAAGTGGCAGCAGGGAGCAGGGGCTGTGCCAGTGCAAGTGCGATGCGCTAGGCACAGCAACAGCAATATTCATTCGTGAGCATGCAAATGAGGCCATTATGCATGCAAGGTGCAAATGGGGCCATTTGCATGTCATTATGGCTCCATTTGCATACGGTGTGCTGATCCCCAGTGACTTGCACCTGGCACCCTGCCAGGCTACAGCCACTGGGGACAGATGCCCCCCTGCCCCTCGGCGGGCTCCGCACCCCTTCACCCAATCATGAGCATGTGAAAGGAGAAGCCCTGGTGGTCCAGTGGACGAAACCCCGTCGCCGGATCGTGGGCATGAACGGAATACTCCCTGGTGGTCAGTGGACCACATTCCGATGCCCGATCAATGCGCGTATGAAATTAATCCTGGTGGTCCAATGGACCGCATTCCCATGCCGATTGTGGGAATGTAAAAGTGCTCTCTGGTGGTCCAACAGACCAATCACCCTCGCCCGCTCATGGGCAGTCGTCAAACCCCTGGCTGTCCAGTGGTACCCCCTGCCCACCACCCGTAGTTCCCCACCACTCTGCACCCCTCAGTCAGCGGCGGAGGCAGCTCCCGCCCGCATGCCACCCGGCCGCCCGCCGACTGCCCGCGTGGGCCAATAGGCGTGCAGCCCATATTATACTACACAGTCCGACTTGTGAATGACCGTTCTTTCACAGGTGGGACTGGCATAACCGTCGAAACTGCTGCATGTTACTGCAGTCGGCAGGCGGCGGGCGGCATGGTGAGGGGAGTGCCACCTGACGAGGTACGGGGTGAGGCGACGGGCTGGGTGGTGAAATGAGAAACACTGGACCACCAGGGTTTGATGAATGTTCATGAGCGGGCAAAGGTGTCGATCTGCTGGACCACCAGAGATTAATCCCTTACATGCCCGCGATCGGGCAAAGGAATGCAGTCCACTGGACCACCAGGGATTACTTCTGTACATGCCCGTGATTGGGCACTGGGGATCGGTCCACTGGACCACCAGGGAGATGCTAAACATGTGCCCGCGACTGGGCAATGGGGCGCGGTCCACTGGACAACCAGGGTTTTCCTTCACAGAAGCCCACGATCGGGCAATGGGGCAGGAGGGGCCACAACGCTCCCTGGGCAGGGGGCATGGGGTCGGTGTTTTGGGAGGTCAGGTGGCCACCCACAGCAGGCGGCTGCTGTGTTGCGCCCAGCAATTCAGCAGCCCACCTGTGGGCATCCCTGACTTGTACCCTGTTTGTACAGGTGCAACATTGTGCCCCCCTGAGCGGTGCAAGGCAGGGTTGTGCCTGCATACGCGCCGCACATCCCAGGCTGAATATCGGGATGTGCCGCATATGCATGGGCATGTCCCCCACACTTGCACTGCATGCATTACAGGTGCACCCCGGTGCATTGGGGGTTGTGCAGCGCAACCGGCCCAATTGAATATTGCGCCGGGGTGCATTGCTGGGTTGCGCATGGCGCAACACCTTTGAATATCCCACCCGCAATGTACAACCTTGGGGTAGGAGACAGATCCCAGGCTAAGTCTTAGAGAGGTAGAAATATGAGCAGCCAAGGTGGCATTGTCATAGGGTAGGAGAGGGGGTGAGCAGCCAGGGTGGCTTTGTCAAGGGGTAAGATAAGAGGTGAGTAGGGGTGGGGGGGATTGGGAGTGTGTGGCGTATACAGCAGGGAGCTGAGTCAGATGGTGAGCTGGGAAAGGATGGGATTATAATACACAACCGCAGACATTTTCATGGGCTAGATAAGAATGGAGCCCAGTTTTAAACTGACTTAATTTGCTACTCTCGATTATGTCAGTAGGGAGGTAATTGAGCCATCTAGGACCCCGATAGGCTAGGGACCGTTGAGCGAGCATGGTATGCTTAAAGGGCACCAGAACCCCCCCCCCCCCTTTGGCCGGGCTTCTAGTGACTATGGTACAGTATGTTCTGTGTTTTTGAATAAAATTGAGGTGCACTCAGGTGTAAGACCTAAGATTGCTTTTTTCCCTAACAAACAGGTCTGGTATTTAATTCAGAGATGTAGGGGTAGCCACCCAGTCTCTGCATATAGAGCACGTGTATGAGTCAGGTGGTCGGCCCCAAGGACTAGATGACAGGCCTTATTGAGGAGGGTTTTGACCCTCTTGAGAGCAGTGTCAGAGCCAGCTCCATAAATCACCACCCCATAATCAATGTAGATAACATGGAGCTGCAAGTGACCAGTTTCAGAGCTTCAAGAGACATAGAATGTCTATGTGGGTACAGCACACCAAGCTTGGTGTTGGCTGCTTTAATGACCTGATCAATATGTGTAGAGAAGGTGAGTGTGTCATTTAGGTGTATACCTAGATATTTAAAAGAGCAGACCTGTTCCAGCGTGTCACCTTTGTGGCTCAGTAATAGTAGGGGGCCATGGTTTTTCTTGCTTTGTGGCGTTGCAAATAGCATGCACTTTGTTTTTTTGTAGTTGAGTAATAGCTTTTTTTGGGGTAAACCATGTTTCAAGCAGTTGGAAATTGGCCTGCACCTCAGAGGTGATTGTAGCCAGGTTCCTACCTGGTGCTGAGATGACCGCATCATCAGCATAGAGTACTATGTGTGCCAGTCACGCAGAGGGTAGGGAGTTTATGAATAGAATAAAAAGAAGTGGTTCCAGTATTGATGCTTGAGGCACTCCAAAGCTAACTTCCCTGGGCTAGGAGAGTACACCGCAGATCTTCACACTTTGTGTCCTGTACGAGAGGTAGCTTGAAAACATGGGAACAGTGTTTGTTGATAGGCCAATAGTTAGGAGGCATTGAAGTAGGATTTGTTTTTATTTTTTTATGCTCCACTTGACCCCAGATAACTCTCTCAGGCATCCACCACCTCATCTCTACCTCTGGGCCTGAAACTCTCCAGCCCCTCTCACCAGCCCGGCTATCCCCTTGGCTCTGAGCCCTCCCGAGGTGGGGCCGCCCTATCCTCCCAGGGTGCTCTATCTGTCAATTCGGGCCTTGGCCCAGGGGCTATATGAGTCCGGCCAGTGGAGTGTGGTTGAGGGGTGGTGCCATCGCCTGTCTCCGGGAGCATGGTTTTCTTGGTTGCATACCACCCCTCGCTTCCTCCCACCCTCCCGGCACAGCTCGGCCGTGCAATGCGCCAGGCGCACCTGCCGCAGCTCTGCCTCCTCTCTAACGTGCCCTGCACATTGCAGTGCCTCTGGGCACCACCGGGGGCTGCTGTGATGCCAGGCAGAAGCCTGGATCCCTCGAGAGAGGAGAGCAGTCCTCTGGACGCTCGATCCTCTCTCTCCCCTGCTGACCCCCAGCTGCCCAGGCTTGTTCCCAAACTCGGGTCACCAGCATGGTGCGAGGTGTAACGTCCAGCGCCTCAACCCTCAGAACCACTGGGCCGGCACCTATTGAAGTAGGAGTTGATGGTTGACAATGTCAAATGCCTTGGTGAGGTTTATGAAAATAGACCCCACTGCCATTCCATTATCCATTGCTTCATACAGCTAGGTGGTGCAGGCAACCACTGCAGTTAAGGTGGAATGGTTCTTACAGAATCCATGCTGTTGCACGCATTGAAGATTGTACTTCTCCAGGTAATCTATGAGTTGGTCAGATACCACTCGCTCCAACGCTTTGGAGAGTGGAGGTAAAATAGAAATAGGTATAGCCGGCCCGGTGGTGCTGAGGGTTGAGGTGCTGGACGTCATACCTTGCACCACTCCGGCGACCCGTGTTCGGGAATGGGCATGGAGTGGCTGGGGGCTGGCAGGGTGGGAAGGATAGAGCATCCGATGGACTGCTCTCCTTCCTGGGGAGGTACCTGCAGCTTCAGCACCTGAGTGCCCTCTGGCGGAGGCTGGAAGGGCAAGGTGATGAGCGTTAGCGTGGGGGAAGCCAAGTGCAGACGCTTCGAGGAGAACACGCACGGGAGAGTGTGTGTTCTTCCTCAGCTGGCGCCATTTCATGCACTCGGCTCCAGAGGGAGCATATCAAAAAATTCGCCTCTGCTCCTCTGTGAAGCCACCTCACCACTCCTTGATAGCTCTCAGGCTGGTTCCCTTCAACCAGAACTGTGTCCAGGGCACCTTGGCCGGTGCTGCGGCCCCACCCTGGGGGGCAAGCCAGGGGGCAAGGGAGAGCAGCCAATATGAGGGCGAGGGGTGACCATGACTGGGCTGATCCCAGGAGCCGGGACGACAAAAAAAAAAAAAAATAGAAATAGGTCTATAGTTTGACAGGTTTATTCTGTCACCGCTTTTGAAGACCGAGGTGATGAATATTTATGATTATTTTTTAGTTACAGTACTTGACCAGGAAAGACACAGTGAGCTGAAAACTTATTTCCAGGTGCATCCTCTATGGGAAGGATATAGAGAAATAGGTTTATAATACAGTTACAGAGACAAAAATGGGAGAACTATACAAAAATACAACATCTGCACAAACAATTAAAAGAATCAAGAAATGTACCTTGTAGAACAAATATGTAACTTGTACATACGCAACAATAAAAGCATGCGAACATTTTATTTGCTGTTTTATATATTGGGATGGGGGCTGACATGTATAAACGTCAGTCTCTGTAAATATGGACATTAGAGTTTAAGGACCAACTGTGGCTAAGTGTCACATTCTTAAACCTGGCTCAGTGGTGTGGTGGTAGACCATGGCTAGCATATGAGCCGCAGAATCTCACACTGAGGCAGGCTGGGAGATGGGCATGTATTAGAGGTGAGATGCCCGATTCCTGAAGAAGGAGGGCACACCCCCCAACCAGTATTCATGTGCCCCCTTCTGGACAACCATGGAGCAGCAACTGAAAGGAATAGTGTAGTATAGTGGTGGCCATGGTTATGGGTGTGGGGGCAGCTGCGGCAGTGAAGATCATGTGGTTGGAAGACAAGGCAACGTAAAAAGTTTCACATTCTTTGCTGACGCAGGATGGGCACAAATGGCTGTCCCTAATGGGATAAAAGAAGCCTCATGCAGAGAGACATACAGTCCTGAAAACCCTGCAGTCATAGGACCATAGAAACATAGAATTTGACAGCAGATAAGGACCGCTTCGCCCATCCAGTCTACCCATTTCTCTCTACCTTACTGCAGACCATGCCCAATCTACAGCTCTTTCTCCCCCTGTTCCTTTTCACTATGATTCCCTTGTGTTTTTCACATGCATTCTTGAACCCCACCATTGATTTTGCCCCCACCACCTCTACTGGAAGGCTGTTCCAGGAATCCACCACTCTTTCTGTGAAGAAGTACATCTTCCTGGACATAAGTCTCCACCACTCATTCACACTAGTGGGATCAGCGCCGGAGGCACTAAGACCCATCGGGAGCAAACTTTTTGCTGGAGGTCGGTCCGAGAGAAGCGGCGCCCTTGAGACTGGCGCCGAGCAGCGGCTCGGCTGAAAACCATCTCAGCGGCGACCCTCAACCGTATCAGTTCCTTTTTCCATCCGTCAGTGGCGCTTCAGTAGCAGCGTCGCTCGCCTGTCGGAGTCAAACTTCAAACTAAGCGCATAGTTTTCAGTTTGGTTTTTGTAACTTATCACGATAAGTAGTATCGCTTAATTTTATTCTATTTTAGTTAAATTTTTCTAATATTTCAATTTTACTTGAAGAAGTCTCGAGCCTACTGGATGGAGTCGACCATGAGCAGGTCAGGTGACGGTAGGGAGACTTATTATGAAAGCTGTTCAGTCAGCGGGCTGGGTCCGGTCAGCCTCCTTCTCCTCAGCGGAGTTCCGACAACAGTCAGTCCGATGCCCGGGGATGGGCGGTCCCCGCCCGGCATAAAAAGTAACGGTCGCATTCTGGCACCGTTCGACCTCGGCTCTTCTTGACCCACAGGTCAAAAGAGAGGCATCACTCAAGGTAGCCCTCTGGTATGTCTGCGGCGTCGGCCTTTCGGTTACTCGTTGACTAGTTGCGGTCTCCTTCTTGGATCGCCAACTTCTGGTAATCGTCAGTCCTCGACATCGGAGCCCTCCCGCCTATAGGTAGGACTCAGATGAGCAGTTTCATCAGTGGGCCGCTCTTATGGAGCAATGGGCTCGGGCGTTGGTTCTTCTGCCTGGCTCGGTTGCCTCGAGCCCTCGGGCCCTCCGGCGATCAGGTAGGGCGGTTGGACCTTCCCTAGTCGCATGGCATCCTTCTTGGTGCTGCGACTCCGTGCTCAAGTGTTTCCCCTCACATGGCTGCAGGCGCGGGGCCTCACCGATGCCCTTATCTCCTAGTTTTTTCCTTCTCTAGCTTTCCAGGTTCCTGGGGCTCTTCGGCGCCTTCCGCTTGAAATCTGGCCTAGCTTGTCGGCGCCCGTTTTCGATACCGCCTGGGTCTTCTTGGCGCCGTCCGCTCTGCCCCACAGCGGTCTCATGATGCCGCCCGGTGGTGCTATTGGATAAGGCGGGCGCCATTCGCGGCGCCGTCCAGCGGCACGTTCATGCGCCATCAGCGGCACCGTCTTGCAGCGTCCTGGGCAGCGCCCGTGTGCGTTGTCATCCAGCGCCGCCCGAGGCGCTGCGGGGCAGCGTGCCTCTTGACACCACGTCGCCTCCTCGGTGCCATCTTCAGCCCGTTTTGCCGTCTCGGCGCCGGCAGCCCTTGGGGACTCTCCTTGTTTTTCTGCTATTTCCTCCTCTCCTAATTTTCACTCCTTTCCTGTCCAAACAGTCCTTTCTGGACCATCAGGAGATGATGTTGAGCCTGACCCAGACCTTCGGTTGGGTGATGAAGTGGAGGAAACAGGATCTTTCTTTGCTACAGAGCCTGTGGTCGAGGACCTGTCCTTTAAGTCTCTGTTGAAGAACCGGGATCCACTCTTTCTCCAGACTACAGACATCGATCCTGGGAAGATATTAAGACTCCAGTATCTTCATGCTTGGAGATCCCTCTGGATTTGACTCCTCGATCCAGCCTTCCTTCGAGCGCTGTCTCAAATGGTATGGAATAATCCTGCTCTTATTCCCTCAGTGGCTAAATCCATTGATAAGAAGTATTCAGCTCCCAAGGATCGTCCCATTTTGGCATCCCAAGCCTTTGCGGATCCTATTGTAGTCCTGGCAGAGAATGACAAGGTCGTTCTTCCTCAAACTACTACAGCTCGACCTATTAACAAAGAGTCTCGTAAGATTGATACATTAGGTAAGAGAGTCTTTGCTGCCTCCACTCTAAGTATGCGTATTGCCAGTTATCAAGGCTATTTTTCTCAGTATGAGTATATCCTGTGGCACTCTATGAAAAGAATGGTTGAAGCTCTTCCAGATTCGGATTCCAAGTCAGAGCTTCTTCTGACCGTTATTAGAGGTATTGAGTCCAATAACCAACAGGTCAAAGCAACCATGGGCGCTTTAGACACTGCTTCTCGCTCAGCAGCCCGAGGAGGTTGTACTCGGCGCCATTCTGGCTGCGTACTTCTGGCTTCCGCGAATGATGCTCAGCAGCAGCTGATGGCGCTCGCTTTTGATGGCTCCTTTCTTTTTGGCCCTCAGGTGGAGCAAGCCTTAGAGGCCACTCAGAAGACTAGATCGGCCATTAAGTTGGCCAGACCTCCGCCTGCTCCCTCGGGGCATGTGAACAGACGTCGGTTTCATAGTCGTCAGTCCTTCGAGACAGAGGCAGGGAAGCTTCCATAAAAGCCAACCTGCCCAACCTCAAAGAGAAGCGCGGCAGAAAGGCGCGGGGGCCTAAAGCTCCCAGCGCTCGTATAGTCGTTGGCCCAAGTTCCATCCACTCTGCCGAGGTGGAACTTTCTCCTCGAGTGGGAGGTAGTCGTCTGATGTACTTCTACAACCAGTGGAAGTCCATAACTTCGGACAAATGGGTCCTTCGGATAATTCGCGAGGGTTATTCTCTCAATTTCTTGGAAACCCCCCCGGATTGTCCTCCCAGACTACAACCCAGGTTGTCGGCCTCTCAGTCAGACCTCCTCACCGCGGAGATCCAGGGCCTTCTGAACAACAGGGCAATAGAACTGGTGCCCCCGCATCTGCGAAACACAGGGTTCTACTCCCATTACTTTCTGGTTCCAAAGAAATCTGGGGGGATGCGCCCCATTCTAGACCTCAGAAAGTTAAACAAATTCCTCCCCAGGGAGAAATTCAAGATGATTTCCCTAGGTACCCTGTTACCCTTGCTGCATCAGCATGACTGGCTGGCCTCTCTGGATATGCAGGATGCTTACCAGCATATCCCGTCCACCCGACCCGCAAGTTCCTCAGGTTTGTAGCTTTGGGTCAGCATTATCAGTTCAGAGTCCTGCCCTTTGGGCTATCCTCGGCGCCAAGTTTTACAAAGTGTTGTGCAGTTCTCATGGCGCATCTCCAGGAGGTCCGGACTCCGAGTGTTTCCCTACCTGGGCGATTGGCTTCTAGCAGCCTTCCGGCCAAGGGACTTTGGAAGCCGTGCAAGCGACTTCCGTCTTCTCACATCCATGGGAGTTCTGCTGAATTTGAAAAAATCTCAACTGCAACCCTCCCAGGGCTCCTTTTCATGGGGGCTTCTAGACACCTCTTCAGCGAAGGCTTTCCTTCCAGAGGACAGAAGACTCGACATCCTTCGAATGGCCCGTTACATCAGGGAGAACCAATTGGTTGCAGCTCTCTCGATGCAACGCATGTTGGGTCTCATGGCGTCCTCGGTCTTCACTGTCCCTCTGGCCCGACTGCACATGAGAACCACCCAATGGATGCTCTCCACTCAGTGGTCCCTGACCTCTCACCCCCAGTCTTATCCCATCAAGGTGACGGAGCCCCTTGAGGTCTCTCACCTGGTGGTCTCAAGAACAATCTCCTGGAAGGATTCCCCTTTGCTCCCCGGATCATCAGATCTCCATCACCACAGGACGCATCGCTAATGGGATGGGAGCTCACTGTCTCTCCCTCCACACTCAAGGTGTATGGACTCAGTTCAAGCTCATCTCCACATAAATGTCCTGGAGATGAGGCGGTCCTCTATGCAATCCAAGCTCTGAAGGATGTCCTTTGTCACAAGAACATTCTCCTTCAAACGGACAACAAAGCAGTGATGTATTACATCAACAAGCAAGGCGGTGCTCATTCTTATCCCCTTTGCAGGGAAGCAATGAGGATGTGGGAGTGGTGCTTGGAGCACAAGTCTCTGATTCAAGCGGTTTATCTGCCAGGTATACAAAACGACCTAGCAGATCACCTCAGCAGAACGGAGGCAGACCCTCACAGTGGTCTCTCGATCCAACCGTAGCTCGGTCCCTGTTCAAAGAGTGGGGGACTCCAGACCTGGACCTTTTTGCATCCCCACTCAACGCAAAACTGCCTCTCTTCTGCTCCAGAAATCCAGGGCCTGGCATTTTCTGTCAGGATGCGTTCAGGCTGCGGTGGACAAAACGC
Source organism: Neoceratodus forsteri (assembly GCA_016271365.2). Lineage (NCBI taxonomy): Eukaryota > Metazoa > Chordata > Ceratodontiformes > Ceratodontidae > Neoceratodus > Neoceratodus forsteri. The sequence goes on from CM028130.1 coordinate 951,223,229, forward strand.
TTTCTTCACGCCTTTCCACCGCTTCCTCTAATCCAGAGAGTACTCCTCAAGTTCGAGTCTCAGGGGACCAAGATGATTCTCATTGCTCCTTCCTGGCCTCGGCAACTATGGTTTCCTCTACTCAACAGTATGTTGGCAGCCTCTCCGAGACCACTTCCTTTGCAAATCAGTCTTTTGACTCAGGGTTCGTTGGTCCATCCCAACCTGAAATCACTTCACCTTCATGCTTGGCTCCTGAAGAGATAGAAGTGAATCGGTTCAACATCTCGTAGAGTCTCAGACATCCTTCTGGCTGCTCGGAAGCCAGCCACCAGCATTACGCTTCCAAATGGAAGCGTTTTCTCTCTGGTGTACAAAATCCTCTTGGAATCCCTTTTCCTGTCCTCCTGGCAAGGTTCTGGAGTATCTTTTGGACCTGTCAAACTTAGGTCTTCAGTACTCCACAGTTAAAGTTCACCTTAGTGCCATCTCAGCGTTCCATGAGCGGTTTCTTCCTTAACTCTGGCTCAGTTACCTATGTGAAGAGATTTCTTAGGGATTCTCCATACCAGACCCCTGTTAAGCGTCCAGTTGCAGCCTGGGACATTAACCTGGTGCTGGACATGCTCACTCGGAAGCCTTTCGAACCCTTAGCTACCTGTGAGCTAAAATTTCTTACCTGGAAGACTGCCTTCCTGGTGGCCATTACCTCAGCCCGCAGGGTCTCTGAGATACATGCCCTGGTTACGGACCCTCCGTATACTGTATTCCATAAAGACAAGGTAGTTCTCCGTACTCATCCTAAATTTCTTCCCAAGGTTGTGTCAGAATTCCATCTAAACCAACCTCTGGTACTTCCCGCTTACTTCGCTAATTTCCAAAATGAAGGGGAACGAGCTCTTCATTCCTTGGATGTTAAGAGAGCCTTGCGGTTCTATTTAGATAGAACCAAGGATGTTCGCAAGACTCAGCAACTGTTCATTTCTTTCAGCGACACCTGGCTGGGTCAACCTGTCGCTATTAGATGCATCTCTTCATGGTTAGTGGCATGCCTTCGTCATTGCTATTCCATGGCTCAAGTTAAATTAGAAGGTAGAGTGTCGCTCACTCTACTAGAGGCGATCGCGACATCCTAGGAAATTGCAATGTTCCAATTGCAGATATATGCAACGCCACCTGGAGCTCAATGCATACCTTCGTTAAGCACTATGCACTGGATGTTCATGCTAGGCGACATTCCGCATTCGGCAGAACTGTCCTTAATGGGCTTCTATCTTAGATGCGTGAGCTCTGGCTCTCCTGCCGCCCTTTTGGGGGATTATCAGCTTGGTACTCTCCCACTAGTGTGAATGAGTGGTGGAGACTTATGTCCAGGAAGATAGGAAAATTACGTACCTACCGTAATTCTTGATCTTCTTGGACGAGTCTCCACCACTCATTCACACGCCCACCCTCCATCCCCCGAGCTCACCGCTGTATTGGTCTTCACTCCCTCAAATCTTTAGGCCGTGAGGACTTCTTTGCTGACCCTTCTTACACGGGTCATACGGACTATCTTATGTCCGTTTTTTAATGTTGGGTTTACTCTTTACGTTAGTTGCGCTGCACCTCCTTGGTAAAAAAGGTACTGAGGCGGTTGGAGGGTCGTCGCTGAGATGGTCATTACCGCTCGAGCCGCTGCTCGCGGCGCCGTGTCTCGCAGCGCCGTCTCTCGCGCCGACCCTCCAGCAAAAAGTTTGCTCCCGATGGGTCTTAGTGCCTCCGGCGCTGATCCCACTAGTGTGAATGAGTGGTGGAGACTCGTCCAAGAAGATCAAGAATTACGGTAGGTACGTAATTTTCCTTTTTTCACATCTGACATTCCGCATCCTCACATGTCAGTTTGTCTGGCATCATGTGCGAGACAAGCAGTGAGGCTGTCCACTTAAAGTTCCCTGCATTTCCCCTTGCTGAAGTCACAATACCCTGTTTGTGAGATCACTGCCATTGTCGCAGCAACAGATTGTGAAAACTGCAACTTTGCCCATCCCGGATCTTTTCTTTTTACTGGCCTGGTGGCACCGACAGAGACTTGGGATCAGTCCTTGGTCTCAACCCCCCCATATGGGACAGTGGGGTCTGGAACAAGATGCAGGCACACTCGTGCACTGACACCTGGGGAAGGGGCTGAGCATCTCACTCTTTGAGCACCACATGCAGGTGGGAAGTGGAGTGCCTTGATGCTGTAGGGGACCACGCATTGTTAGCAGCTTGCCACCTACAAGTTGGTACGTGAGTGCTCATAGGCAGTTGCTGGAGAGGTGGGAGGGCATAACAGGAAAAATCCTCAGAGTGAGCAGCATGGCAGCTGACCCATCAGGCTCTCTGCTGCCAGTCACTATGAACCCGCAGTGTGTGTCTCCCACTGTGTTACCTGGAGTGGTGGGGAATGCTGCCTGGCTATAACCAGGCCCCACTATGGGGGGTGGCGGTAGGCTGTACGTCAGGGCGAGTGGGTAAGCACTGGAGATGTTGAGGGATAGGGCTGGAATAAACTGGCAGGATCGGAAGCAGCACCAAGAGGGGCAAACAACAAAATATAAAAAACAAGCGCTACTGCTGGCCCAGTGGTGCAGAGGGCTGAGGCACTGCCAAGTAGCTTACCTCACACAACACCAGCAATCAGAGTTTGCGAACAAGCTTGGGTTTCCAGAAATCAGCAGAGGGGAGTGCTGGGAGTGGATGAAGCAGCTCTCTCCCCCTCCCCCGACAGGGTTTGTGAGCCAACTTGGCTCTTGGCTGCCATCAGGTGGAGGCCTTGTGGCAGTGCTGATGCACGAGTGGTAGACAGTTTGTCAGGTGAGGGGGGAGCAGAGGTTCCAGGACACATGTGTGCCATCACGCACATGCCCAACCCACACTGGCACGGCTTAGGGGAGAAAACAGAAATGGGGACCCGAAGGACAAATGACGCTGCACACACCTTTTCGGACCTGCACCAGGCACTCAGATTCTCCAGCACGATATGGACTCTGGGGGGGCACAGCCCTCCAGTCCCACCGTGGGGGAGTCACACTGAGTAAAGTCTGGAGGAGATGGTTGCTGGCCTGGGGGAGGAGAGAATGGGGAACAGCAACCACCTTAGGCATAAAATGCTATATGGAAAAAAAATCATGCACTTCTTAGCTCACCAAGTGTCTAACCCTCTTCTTTGTGACTTACCTCATTCCTGCCATGGTGGAGTGAAGAAAGCCCTTTGAAGAATGAATCCAGTAGACAACCCAATCAGTGTAGCAGGGCTCGAGGTTGCCGGGCTTCAACCTAAAGAGTGCTGGTATTTTCCCCTCCAGTTTCTCTTTTTGGGACAGTGGTGTGACATTTTTGTAATATACACTCAATGGGCATGTGCAGAAGTGAAACATACACCCATTCCCTTGTCACGTCACATCAGGCCTGGTTGCTAGAAAGCACTCACGCAGTGGACCACAAACAACCACTCAAAAGAAGTGAGTTTCTGCCAGGATGCTTATGTCTCTGCTCCTTGCTGGCCCTCTAGCATGACCAAGCCCATCCCCGAACCCAGATCATCAGTGTCAGGAGTGGTTGCACTGATGATTGACTGTCCCTTACAGTACATTTTCAGTGGTGGCTTGTTCTGGCACTGAAGTCATAATGCACTACTTGTGACATCAGTCTCTTGCAGTGAAAGTGATGGTGATATCTCAAGCAGGGCACTATGACTTCGGCTCCATAATAGTCCTCAGTTGTAGATGAACTATAAACGGACAAACTCCTGATTCATTAAAAATGATGCCATTCAGGGGACTACTGGGGGGAGAATCAGTCCACGTGGGGGCCCGAAGGAGGGACCGACAAGTGTGGGTGGGAGCAAAAAGAAAAATTATGCCATGAGAGCCAGCCCGAAGGTGTAGAGTGCTAAAGTGCTGTAAGCTCCCCATCTCTTGCCACATTGGCAACCTGTGTTCAGGAATGAGTGTGAGTTGCCAGGGGTCAGCCTGGGTGGAAGAGGATTGAGTGCACGAAGGGCTGCTCTCCTGTCCTGGGGAGGGAAGACTGCACACTCCACCAAATGACTGCCACCCAGTGGAGGCCAGGTGACAGTGTAGGCTGAGGAGGGCAGACGAAGGGAGATGCTGTGGGACTCCGTAGCATGTGCGTTCCACCACGCACACATTTATGAGCGCCCCAGTATGAGAACACAAAAATGTGGATGCAAATGATGGCGGGACAGGCATGAATGAAGTCTACCTGCCAATCTCCACCTGCCACACCACCAGACCCATGGAGCTGAAGACTGGATTTGTGTTTCCAGGGGTGATGGCCCTCCCCCCACCTGGCCCTGCCACGGGGGGAATCCATGGGGGTACTCAAACTCACAGGTGAATTTCAGGGAGGCACAGGATGGTGGGATCGGGCGGGGGCAGAGTTGAGGGGAGCCTAGCTGGTCCTGGCCACAGGAGGATAGAAACATAGAAACATAGAAGTTGACGGCAGATAAGGACCGGAAGGCCCATCCAGTCTGCCCATTTCTTTTTCTACCTTATAAATGTGCCATCGGCCTTTGCTCTGTCAGTGACCTATCTATTCATAGTCATTTGTATTGCTCCCTTATGCCTATCCCATGCCTGTTTGAAGCCCTGCACTGTATTCATAGCCACCACTTCTTGTGGTAAGCTATTCCATGCATCTACCACCCTTTCTGTGAAAAAGAATTTCCTCACATTCCCCCTTAATCGGCCTCCCTCTAATCTCATGCTGTGTCCTCATGTCCTGCTATTTTTCTTATATTTAACAATTGATGGGAAAAAAATTATGTCATGATTTATCAAGATGCCAAAAATAATTTGTTCTTGTTCACGGCTGGTGCCCGTCTTTGATATCATGTAAATAAGCAGCCCTGAATTCAGCGGCCCTCCAGCACTGCAGTAGAGCTAACACTTGCAATGCCAATGACCTAGTTTCAGGAAGAAGCCTGAGCCATCAGAGGGACAGCCACGGGAAGATGGTTGAATGTTCCATAGGACCTTCTCCTCTTCGAGGAGAGCAAGATTGCAGTCTCCCCTGCAATACCGCATAAGGGTGACCACAGGTGGCAGTGCACGCTGAGCTGTGAGCAAAGGAGTGGGACACCGATGAGTTTGGACATGCACAGACACACAATTGCACACATGTGCATCTGTAAGCTCCCAGGTGGTATCCTATGCAGGAAAGGAAGAAAGCAGAAAAGAACCCTAGATGTGGTGGACGTGGCACTGCTGACCATGGCTCTCAACTCAGAAAAACAGAGCTAAACTCCATTGGGAGGAACTCATCCCACCTCCCTATGGCCCTGCCATGGGGGCAAGCCAAGGATTAACCTTGTGGTGAAGGTAAGTCCAGAAGATGGCAGTTGACAGGGCTGGCCATGGGCAGGGGTTGGGTTGATGAAGGCGATCTAGGTGATAAGGGAAAAGCATTATAAATGTTAAAAAAGCAGTGCTGTATTCGGATATTAGGTAATGTCAGCTTTATAGACTCATAGAGGTTGCAAAGTGCCTACACCACCGAAACTTTGAATGGCCTGCTGTGGCATTCCAAGCTCACGACTGATGCCAAGTAACCATCACTACATGTGACATCCCAGCTGCTCATGGCTACAGCCCTGAATTCATTTGGAAAGGAAGCATTATGGCCTGCCCATTGGTGCAGTGGCAGGGTTACCACTCACATTGCCGGTGATCCGAGTTCGAGAACAAGCCTGAGTCATCCAGGCCCATCTTGGGAAGGAGGATTGAACATCCTCGTGGATGCTCTCCTGCTCAATGGAGGGAGAGTTAGTGCTGCTGCTGCAATGCTGCCGCCTAGGTGACTATGGGTGTTAATGCAGCAATAGACAGGCAAAGAAGGGAGGTTGTCAGCTGGGTGTGTGGATGATGTGCTCTTATTCCCCTAAGATACCAGTGACCCAAGGAGTGAAAAACCAGAAGTAAAGAATACCCCAGTGCTTGAGATAAAGGACCTGGTACATCAGGGCCCCTTATGTCTTTCACGCTGCTGCCTGATGAGACTTGGGATGCTTTGGGGGGGGGGTTATATGTATGTCCTGATGTTGTTGTGCTGCCTTTGTAAACTCCCAGGTCATGCCTGAAAATAGACATTTGCTTTGTCTAGTGCACTTACCAAGTAAATAAAAAATAAATAAAAATCCATTGTCTGCCCCAGACCAAGACAAGGTGGGGGGGGGGCAAGCCACGGCTCTGTGGAGGGGCAGCTGTGGTGTCACAGATACAGGTGAGCCAGCAAGTGCTGTAGGGCTCTGGAGAGAGCAAGCACTGGAGACAAAGAAACAAAATTTGTTAGCAGAAAAGGACCGCTTGGTGCACTCAGTCTGCCCAGATGCACCCTGCCTAGTCTGTCTCCACAAACCTTAATGGGCCTCTGATGATGCTCCCTCCTCCTTGCAGATTTACTAATATTCCCTATGTTTATCCTACGTATGCTTGAAGCCCCCTACTGTTTTTGCCTCCACTATTTCTACTGGCAATCTATTCCACCCTTCTTTCGGTAAAGTAGTACTCCCTCACACCCTTCTTAAACTTCCCCAACTCCAGCTTCATCGCATTCCCTCTGGTCCTGCTGCTCTTCCTCATTTGAAAGAAAAGGGGTATAAAATATAAGTAAAGACAAGCATTTGTCAGTGCCGAAAGTTTGCCATTGGTATTGCTATTGTACCGGGTGGGGCTGTAGGGTGCTCCCGCGTCAGCGCCAGCACTGCTGCTCTCACTCTCTCTCTGTAACCAGTGCTTTGTCCTCTTTGATGCATCTTCTCTGTGTCTCTCTCTCCCTGTTCACCATGCTGACAGAACTCCTCAACTCCCTAAAGGAATGTATACCCCAGCTCATCCAGGACAACTCGGATCCATATATTTCCACCCCTATTCTCTGGGACACTATTAAGACAGTTTGGGAAGAGCTTTAATGCTTATTCCACTAAGAAAAGGGCGCTAAAAGAAGCCCACTATCTCAAGCTTCAGCAGACCCTTAAGACGCTGCAGTCTGTTCCCCAACAGGGGGACACCTATGTAACCCCTCAGATAGCCAAAGTAAAGAAAGAATGACAACAGATTGTGGACATCATGGTAGAACGGGCACGTTTCTATTTAAAACAGTCCTACTACAAGGGTGGGTTTCATGGAGCTAATAACTTAGTTCACAGGCTATAAGCTCGTAAGGCACAGATGAGCATACTGCAACTTAATAACCAGGCTCTGCAACTCTTTCAGGGCATCCTAGCATAATTCGGGATATCCTATCTACCTGTTATTGCTTCCTATACCTGGCAGAGGTACAGGCAACACAGGAGCAAATCCAGACCTATTTCCATGATTTCATATTTCAGCACTTGCAGCAGCATGGGGCAAATAAAAGAAAGCAAGCTGACTATCAATAAGCACTACAATAATGTCCAGTACCAAGACTAGAGGCAGTCAAAACCTCTTGAGATAGGTGGGTCTTAAGCTTTACAAAAAAATATATATATGTATATAGGGCTTGCAATAAATCATCAAAAGACTTCCACCAAGAAGGACAACTGATGCATAAAACATATTATTTCATGTCACTATCACATTATAGGTCACTGCTTGCATCAGTAACCATTCTGCGCGGAGGCTGCTTCACTTCAGTACATCAGAATGTAAAGCAGTTTTGCCATTGCAGGTAGTCATTTCCATAATTTGAAATACAGTGAATTAAATAAGTTTCCCAGCCAATGGCAGTTGTGGCCAGACATAATAACTCTATTTAATTCCCAAAATAATAAGCTCTAGGAGCTCCTGGGCTCTGCTACATAATGCAGTGCTTCACTTCAGCACATAACGGCAAATACAGTGTCAGTAAATGAGCGGAAGTATTTTTTCACCGAGAGGGTGGTGGACGCATGGAACGGCCTTCTTGAGGAGGTTGTGGGGTCAAAAGCAGTGGAGGAATTCAAGAATGCATGGGACAGACATACAGCAATTATAGTGCGGGGTAGGAGGAAGTAGACTGTTGGTTAACTAGGATCTGCACTTATCCAATAAGTAGGGAAATGGGCAGATGGGGTGGGCCAAGCGGTCCTTATCTGATGTCAAAGCCTATGTTTCTATATTTCTAAGAATACTTTATCTGAGCTTCATAAGCAAAACGGCCCTGTAGCAGCCATTAAACCAGTTTGTAACAGTTCGTAACGATCCAGAGCTAAAGTGCTCAATTTGTATATAAATAATGGCACATCCTACAGTCTGTGTTTTACACATTTTTTGCGCTGTGGGGGAAGAAAAAAACATATTGCTTTCTGAGGGAATGTCCACTGACTGCAATAAAAACAGTACGACCTGGACCCTCACATATGAACTACCACATTCCTAAGAGCAAGATCACATTAAGCAATATAAAATGCCCTTCAGCTTGTTACCAGAGGATAACTAACTAGTCCCATAGACATCAGTATCTAGTTACTTAAGACAACATGCCCAATTGCTTGCATGAAAGAGCCTATCAGCTAGTGTCTCTCGCCCCATGGTTACATTTCTAATGCGAGTCTGCCAGCTTACAATGGATCTGTAAACACAAATGTTTTCCCTTTGTACAGTACTTTGAGCTCTGCAAGTATCTGTAGGAAGATGGTGATGTTCCTGTCGCTCACACTGCCAACATTTTTTTTAGTCATTGACTTGTAGCATACCTTAAATTGGGAGAAAAGACAAATCTGGCAATTTTCAAATTGTTGACAACCACGTCACTAGACTACTAACAAGGTTTGATCTTTCTCCTCCACACTGGAAGTTATGGTATTGCTATTGTACCGGGTGGGGCTGTAGGGTACTCCTGCACCAGCACTGCTGCTCTCATTCTCTCTGTAGCCAGTGCTTTGTCCTCCATGATGTGACTTCTCTGTATCTCTCTCTCTCTCTCCCTGTCCACCGTGCTGACAGCTGCTGCTGGTGACATCAGGACACAACGAGCAAGGCAGCGACCATGGTGGGAAGGAGGGGGCCCTCACATGTCCGGATTCCTGTCACTCTCTCTCTCTCTCTCTCTCTCTCTGTCTCTCTCTTTCTGGGAACATACAGTGACCATAATAATGCACCACCATTATACTAACAGCAGCCAGTGAGATCAGGACACAACGAGCAAGGCAGCAAACATGCAGTGGGGAAGGGCACATCCCTGTCTCTCTTTCTGGCTCTCTCTTTCTGGAACATCATGCGACAGGAACAGTACAATGACAGCGATAATGCACCACCATCGGGGACATGAATGGTCCACTCCTGTACAGGTTGACATTGCTTTTTTCTTGGACCCAACTGATGGACCTACAGCTGTGCTGGGAAACCAGCAAACACCATGAGACTACAGGACTGTGCTTTCAGTGACTGAATCCTGCTTGGGGGGATCAGGAGTTACAGGTAACAAGGGGAAAATAGAAAATTAGGACATGGGCATCTCAGCTGCTTGGGGAGGAGGGTGGAAAGCAAGATTTTTTGCTTTCAGGAAAACACTGTGGGGGCAGCGGGACATGTAGATACAATGGGGGCATGAAAGCTTTTTTGCTATCAGGAAAGCACTGTGGGGCTTGGCAGGATGTAGGAGACAATGAGGGAAGGGACCAGTGAGGTGGTGAGGGGGGTTTCCATTAGCCAGGCTATTCAGGACACCAAACAGTTGTTTGCCGGGTGGTGTCCTGCAGATGAAAGGAAAAAGCTGCCATACGATTGGTTCAGATTTTTCTTTTCAGCTAGAGGACATTTTCACCCAGCAAACCAAAATTTTATCATGACCAGCTTGGCTGATGATTGGAGTGACACTGACGAGCCCCTTGCAGACCACTCTGCTTTGGACTGACAGAGTCACACCCCTCTAAAGTCACTCATAGCAAGAAGTTTGCTGCGCATGTGTGGCAAACTTAAAAAAAGGAAAGGAAGTGTAATGAGGGCTTTACCACATCCAGAATCAGGATGTCTGAAAGGAGTTGGACAGTCACCTGACCTTGGGTTCCCAGGGGTTTCTGCCAGTGGCAGCTTTCCTCTCCAATAGTGCCCAAAAGCCTATAAAATATTTCACTGCAATAATTTTCATAATATTGAATGTTACAACTGCCTGGATGGCAGAAGACAAACACGATGGACCCCTGATCCTTTTTGTCTAGCATTTCTTATACTCATTGGGCCGGATATTCAAAAGGGTTGCACAATGCGTAATAGGGTTGTGCCAGCACAAGTCAGAAAATGCGCCATTCTGTGATATTCAGCAGGAGGCAGTTGCGCCACTGAAAACATGCTGAGCAACAGTGCAATGATAATGAAGGCATGCACAACTGAAGAGGGTGGAACCATGCATAAAGTGCACAGTGCGATGTTCAAAGACTTGCGCAATGCGCAACAGTGGAGCAGGCGGAAGTTGTGATATAGCGGAAATGAGCCAAAATAAAAAGGAGCAAGGAAGAGGCGCAAGAACGCTACAGGGAAGCCACATGAGGCAGGGGGAAAGACAGAGAAATAGGGAGAAAGAGGGCAAGCCAGGGAAACCACAACACAGAATAGGGGCAAGGGAAGGTGTGTGGGGCCACAAAGTGCAAAGGCCAGTAGGTGTACCCGGTGCAGGGAGGTAGCAGTCAGGACAGCGGGGAACAAAGCAACAACAGCTGGGGAACACAAGCCAGGGACATGGACAGTGCCACCTTCCACATGGAAGCCATAATGAGGGGGGTGAGAAGGCATGCTGCAGGGGGACGTGGCCGTGGAAGGGCCCATCGGCAGTATGCCCCCAATAGGCAGTACCGAGCCTGCACCAGCTTTGAGCTGTACACAGATGTTGAGATTGTGGGCCGGTACCACCTGAACAGGGCAATACTGAGGCGGCTCTGTGAGCTGTGCAGTGATGTGATGCAGGCACCCACACGGCGGAGTCATGCTCTGTTAGTGGAGACAAAGGTAACAGCCTGCATGTGCTTGCTCACCACAGGTGCCTTCCAGAGACCAACAGGGGACACCACAGGCATAACACAGTCGGCCACGTCACACATCCTCACCGCACTACTGCCACATGCTGCAGAGTACATCCATTTCCCCAGCACCGTGGTGGAGCACACAGCAAACACACAGGAGTTCCACAGGGTAGCACGTATACCTGGCATGCTAGGGATGATAGACTGCACCCATGTGGCCATTCGCATGCCATCTGGCCCCAATGGGGCTGCCTACATGAATCGCAAGGATATGCCAGTGTCAACTGCCAGGTGGTGTGTGATGCCAGTGGGCGCATCATCAATGTCTGTGCCACGCACCCTGGGGGAGCACATGATTCCTTCATCTGGTACCGGTCGGCACTGTTTTATCAATTCGAGAGTGGGGACATCCCCACAGGTCATCTAGTGGGTGAGTATGTATGTAGAACTGACAAATTGTGGGCAAGGGGGGGTAAGCCAGAGGTGCCATGGGTGTGGCCCACAGGGTTTGGGGCAGTCTAAGCCTGAACAAGACACTAACCTCCACTATCTCCACACAGGTGACAGTGGATACCCACTCCATCCCTGGCTGCTCACACCCTACCGGTGGCCCACGACCCCATCGCAGCAACGCTTCAATGAGGCACATGCCACCACATGCAACGTCATTGAGCGGGTGTTTGGGATGCTGAAGGTGCGTTTTCCGTTGCTTGGACACCTCTGGTGGTGCCCTACAGTATTGCCCCTCAAAGGCCTGTGGGATATTCCTGGCCTGTTGTATCCTGCACAACATGGCCAAAGACTGCGGGATAGCCATACAGGTCAAAGAGGGGGACAGCAATGGGGACGACGGTGACGCCAGTGATGATGGGGATGGGCAGCCCCCCCTTGGCTGACGGGACCCCCGACTGATCCGACTGGCACAGCTGCACCGGGACACCATCACAGAGGAGCACTTCAGCCAACACAGGTAAGTCATGGGGCCATGTGCAACCACCAGTGGCTAGGGCACAACCCACATACACACATGGAAACACACCAGGGGTGCATGCTGGCAAGGGATGTGGCAGGGCACAGAAGCACACACATACAGCCAGGGAAGGGTGAACAGTAACATGCCACATGGACAGACACACGCACACACAATAGGCACAAAGTGCACAGGGGTCAGGTGCAAAACAGAGCCGGAACACAAACACTAGCAACACACATGTCCACAGGCAACCATGTCCACTGACTGTCTATGTGTGTGTGTCAGATGCTGGGCAGCATCGCACTTTGGTGTACAGCGCAATGCAGGCATCATCATGCACACATACCTGTGGACAGCAGTCGGGAGGGTGTGCAGTTGGACTGTGTGTCTGCGTGTTGGGCTGGGCACCCACCGAAACACACAATGCACACAGGGCAGCACCAGACAGTGCCCGCACTGGGAGACAGGTCAGTCTTGCAGCATAGTGTCACGTCCACCTCGGATGTGTGGGTGACCCCGGCGAGACCCAGCAGCACTGGCAGGCTGACCACAGGCCTCATGGGGTGGCACAGATGGTCCACCAGGGGTTCCACTGCGCGAACGTGACCATGCCCACACAGGAGTCTGCAGCACACCAAACATACCTGCACCAGGAGTGCTCGGGATGCCCACAGCTGAACCCGGCATTGACAGGGTGGGTGTCACATGACACCAGGAATGGGGAGTGGATAGCGAACTGCATGGTGTGAACGATACATGGGCACCTGACTGTCTGCCCATTGTGGCCATGACAGTGACCAACGCCTGTGTTTGCATGTCAATGGCAGTGGTCACATCCTCCTGCAACTGGACAATCTGTGATAGGATCCTATTGGTGTCCCTGCTGTGTTGCTCCTCGACCCGCTCCAGAGCCACACACAGTGCCTCCACGGACGTTGCAAGCTGCATCTGCTGCTGTACTGATGCCTGCAGTAGGTGGGTGTGCTCGTCAAAGAGGTCATCTGCCACCTCGGCATCCTGTCCCTCAGGGTATGGAAGGGCCTGATGTTCAACACCCCTTGAGGGTGGGCGCTGCTCACCAGGACCAGGTATGGGCAAGTCCACAGGTGGTGCACAGATGCTACCGCTGAGCCCTGAACCCCCAGTCCCAGTGGCGACTGCTGCTGCTGCCCCTCCACCTGCTGTGCCCAAGGGATCGGTTGTTCCGCCGCTGTGGCCGCAACAGTGCCACTGACCTGACCAGCCACCAGTGCTGCCCCACTGGTGCTGACAGGCACAGGCTGGGACTGTGCTGACATGCTGGCACACATGTCGGAACCAGCCAGGTCCATGGACGTGAGCTGGGCTGCTGTGTGTCCATTCCATGACACACACATGTCACTGCCCATAACGGTCGTTGCATCATCAGTGGTGCAGGTCTGTGCCACAGCCACAGCCACAGCGTGCTGGCATCCTTGGACGTCAGACCGCTGAGACACAGGAAGGGCCTCCCCCACACCTGTCTCAATGACATCAGTGTTGACAGCCAGGCGGACCCACTGTTGCAATGCTCGCCAGCTACCTGAGGAGGTGGATGGTCCCTCCTCCAACTCCAGGTGACTGTCCGCAGTGGACAGACCCTACACCGCTGACCCCTGCAGACGTGCAGGATCTGTAACAGAAAGTAAGGATACATTAGTTCATGTGATTTACCCTCCCCCCCGACAGACCATGACGTACCATGCAGTGATGGGCTACCACCTGTCTGGAAGCCACCTCCTGGAATGCCCTCAATGGCACTGCGCTGCATGCTTGCAGTGAGCCTGTCCTCTGCCGGAGTCAGCTGCACCACCTCTGGCTGGCCCCCACCTGTTGCAACATGTGCCGCCCTGATGGCAGCCACCTTCTCCTTCACCCTCCTCCTGTCGGTACCCATCTTCTTCTTACACTCCTGCACAGAGCGCTGGTGGCTGCCGTGCAGGTTGACGGCACATGCCATCCCCTCCCATGCAGCAGCACAGGCCTGAGGGGTGCCCAGCCGTCCACTGAGCAGTGGCTCCTGATTGATGTAGGCCTCGAAGAGTGCCTCCGTCTCGGCCTTGGTGAAATTGGGCCTTCTCTTCCTCCCACCATCATTGTCCTCTCGCTCGGTCATTATTCAGCCTGTATGGATGACAGTGGTTACCTGTGACTGTGCAGTACAAAGCAAGTCCCTGATACCACAGTCCAGAACACCACACAGCATGCAACTCACCAATAAACTGCAGTAACCGAATATGGCCACTGCAGAACAGTGTCGCATTTTTAAAGCGCAATCCATGCAAATTAGGTGTGGAGCAACTTTAATGAGATGAAAATCGCGCTGCTGCGCCATTGCATGGCTGATCGGATGATTTGCATATGACGGCTGAATATCGCGCTTTTGTGCTTTGCGCAATTGTGTTGAACGTGCTGAGCCAATGGCGCAGTTCTGTGGCATGCGTAGTACACCACACTGCGCATGCCCAGGTAGCTTACACAGGCATCTGCCATGCTGATGATGTGCTGTGCGCAGTAGGTAATTCAGGGCACGGCCACCATTGTGCCAGTGGCGCTATGGTGAGGGTCACTACATGGCACTGTGGCACAACTGCGCAATAGTTTGCTGTGGCAATGGCACACAGGCAACCAATCGCGCTAGACGCATAGACGTCCGATGGCGCTGTGCGTGGCCTTGCACCAGAGACCCATGACCCTGTGCCCAACCTTTGCCCCCTTGGCGCTATACGTCTGGCATGGCTGCACCTCTATCGTGCTGTTCAGTGACAGCGCAATAGGGAATGGCGGCACTGTACCGCGCAGCACTTCCACTTGGGGTGCCGTGCTGCAGAGCGCCATAGTGCCTACTATAGCGTTAGAGATGGCATGCAGGAGAGCCCCTCAGTGGAGTGCCCTTGAGCTGGCCAACCTTGTGGCCATTGTGGAGCCACACTATGGCCCATTGTTTGGTGAGAAGCCACTGGACAGGGCCAGGACCCAGGTCTGGCAAGAGGTGGCCACTAACCTGGAGGCGGCCACTGGCCACAGGAGAATGGCGGAACAGTGCAGGCACCGGTATGGGGACCTTAGACGGAGGGAGCCGGAGCAACTTGCACATCTGTGGTCACGTGCCAGGAGGGGCATGGTGCCTCGTCCAGGTGGGTGATACATCTACACACTTGTATGGTCCATATGGGTAACACTGTCTTATGTGTCCAGCACATAGGGGAGGGATAGTCTGGGGTTGGCTGTGGCGATGTTTACAGGTATGGGGTGGGTGGGTCTGGCTGGGTGGGTGGGCACAACATTGGGGCAGGGGAATATGCTTTGGGTTTGTACTGATGTGTTTCTCTCCTTTGTCTCCCACAAGTGTGGCCGGCGGAGGAGGATGGCGGAGTGGCAGCAGAGAGCAGAGGACGCTGCACAGGGGCATGTCGGGGACCAACCCCAGCGCCATCAACATCCTGATGAGGGTGAGTGCCATGACACCATGATTGTTATTGCATGCTGTGTGACAGGGTGGGAAGCAGGGCATGGCCACCATCCATGGACACCACTGCCATGCACGCGACATATGACAGTCAGCACTGTCCAGTGGCACTGCATGTCTGGGAGTGTGTCAATGGTGGTCCATGCATGCACTGGGCACATGGCTGTGGCACTGCCTGCCCACCGACACCCACGTTACTGTACAGCCTTGGTTGTGCTGTGGGACATGGGCGGTGTGTGTGTGCAGTGGTACACATGGCTGTTGCTGCCTGGTTGGGCATGTCTTGTGGACACGGTCACTGTAGGTGGGCGCACACCATCACAGGAGCGTGGCACATGGCTGTATGCCATGCATAATGTGTGGGCTGCAGGGGGATGGACAGTCACACCTATTGACTCTGATCCCTTGTCCTAGGGTGTGCGGATACTCCTGCGTATACAGCAGGCCATCCAGGAGCTTCTGCAGGTGGCGCAAGAGTCCCTCTCCATCTTAAGAGATCTACAGCAGCATGGGGTGAGGAGGAGGAGGAGGCAGCCCAGGCAACAGCCCCAGGCAGCGGAGGACCAGGCTGGACACTGACAGCTGCACGAGCAGCCTGCGTCTACTCCCCTTTGTTCAACCCTCACACCCCACCTACCCTCTCCCATATGTTCACCCCTGCCCCTTACCCACCCCACCTTGTTCCTGTCCCTCCACCCCATGTTTGTACATAGTTGTATATAGTTGATTTTTATATGTTTTTGAATACAGATATTTTGATATGAATACTGTGGTGGTCTCTGATTTGCAGCTGGCTATAGGTGCTCAGTTGCAGTGGTGTGCATGGCATCTGGGGTGCTTCAGTCATGGGTATGTGTATGTGTATGTGTGTGCGTGGGGAAGTGTCTCTGGTGTGGGAGTGGCTATCAGTCAGTATCTGTAGTGTGTGTGTTGTTCTCTGTGCATTGCAATACTGTGTGCAGTGGTCCATGGTGCATGCTCTGTGTCCATTGTGCCCCTGTCAACCCATCCTTGGCCTGTGCAGCTGACACCCTTGCATGTCTGTGGCCTGTGAGGTCTGCTGCCTTGTCAGTGGTGGCTGTCCCTGCAGATCATCCACTGTGACCGTCACAATGCTGGGTTGCCTCCTGTCAATGGTGTGGTGCATGTTTGCCTCGGGTGACACTGTGGCCTCCGCAGTTGCTGTCCCACCTCCATGCTGTGACTTGTGTGTGTTGCAGGGGCTGTGCACCACTGTCTGTGACTTGTGCTCCTGGCATATGCTGGTGGCGTACAGGGCCACAGTTCATGCACAGGGTGGGTGTCACCCCTGTGCCATGGAAGACTGCAGGCTGTGTGTGCACAGTTTTCATAGTCCCACACTGGGGGCTTGGTTGCCACACTACTGTGTCCCTGTGTTAGTGTCCCTGTGGGTATGGGTGTGTGTTGCCCTGCACTGTGTTGCATCCAGTGTGCTGCATGCTTCCATGCACCACTGTGGGTGTCTGTGCTGGCTGCTGTGGCTCGTGGTGGGTTGGGCTGTGACACTTGTCTACTGTGCAGGGTGCTATATCAATGGTGGTGGTGTCAAGGGCATGCCCTTTCCCATATGGGGTACCTCTTGTGCCGACACATGTTCAGTCTCTCAGCTGTGCCTCAGGGGGATTGTGCATGTTGGCACTGTGTCTGCCGTTGTTGCATTGCCGTGTGCTGCCACCCACTGCTGGGTGCTCATGGTGGGTCTGGCTTGTATGGTTCTGTGGTACACGAGGTTGCAGTGTGACAGTGGGGGTGGTGGTATACATGGGGTTTCCTGCAGTGGTGGTCACTGCTCATGGAGGGTGTCTTGGGGTCACAGTGCAGGGTGTTCTGTGCACGGGGGGGCTGCTGTGCCATGGGATGGTCTGCCCTCCTTGTGTGGCAGTCTCAGCTTGCCGGTGGGTGTGCTGGGGCACCATGGCCCAGCTGTGCTTTGTTTGCTTGTCCCCATGGGCTGGTGGATATTCCAGCCCCTCCCCCAGTTGTGCTGTGCTTGGGGTGTGGGGGTGCATTGTCAGTTCTGCTGTGTGTTCCTGTGCCCATCTGCAAGTGACACTGTGCCCATCTCAGTTGCTGTCCCACCTCCATGCTGTGACTTGTGTGTGTTGCAGGGGCTGTGCACCACTGTCTGTGACTTGTGCTCCTGGCATATGCTGGTGGCGTACAGGGCCACAGTTCATGCACAGGGTGGGTGTCACCCCTGTGCCATGGAAGACTGCAGGCTGTGTGTGCACAGTTTTCATAGTCCCACACTGGGGGCTTGGGTTGCCACACTACTGTGTCCCTGTGTTAGTGTCCCTGTGGGTATGGGTGTGTGTTTGCCCCTGCACTGTGTTGCATCCAGTGTGCTGCATGCTTCCACACACCACTGTGGGTGTCTGTGCTGGCTGCTGTGGCTCGTGGTGGATTGGGCTGTGACACTTGTCTACTGTGCAGGGTGCTATATCAATGGTGGTGGTGTCAGGGGCATGCCCTTTCCCGTGTGGGGTACCTCTTGTGCCGACACATGTTCGGTCTCTCAGCTGTGCCTCAGGGGGATTGTGCATGTTGGCACTGTGTCTGCCGTTGTTGCATTGCTGTGTGCTGCCACCCACTGCTGGGTGCTCATGGTGGGTCTGGCTTGTATGGTTCTGTGGTACACGAGGTTGCAGTGTGACAGTGGGGGTGGTGGTATACATGGGGTTTCCTGCAGTGGTGGTCACTGCTCATGGAGGTGTCTTGGGGTCACAGTGCAGGGTGTTCTGTGCAGGGGGGCTGCTGTGCCATGGGGTGGTCTGCCCTCCTTGTGTGGCAGTCTCAGCTTGCCGGTGGGTGTGCTGGGGCACCATGGCCCAGCTGTGCTTTGTTTGCTTGTCCCCATGGGCCGGTGGATATTCCAGCCCTCCCCCAGTTGTGCTGTGCTTGGGGTGTGGGGGTGCATTGTCAGTTCTGCTGTGTGTTCCTGTGCCCATCTGTGGCATGGGTGGTGGGCCACTACCTACCTCCCTGGTTGTGCAGTTACATTGCTTTGCTGCTGGGGGGCTCCCTGCTTGCGCTATGGCACCTCTGGGCTGCTCAGCTGGGCAGCCCTTGTTTCGCCATAGCGCATCATATCTGCTCAGCTTCCCCTTCCTAGTTGTGCTATGGCACAATTTGTGCGATATTCAGACGTTGGCTGTTGGGTCAATTTGGCTTGCTCCTTTTTTGAATATCGCATCTATTGCACATGGGCGCAATGGACTTGTGCTTGCTCCTGCTATTGCGCACTTTTTGGGCACAGTTTGAATATCCAGCCCATTAAATATTATTAACACTTTTTTGCACCCACGAATGCTTCTTAAAGGTCTACAGCTTGTATACCAAAGGTCCCAGGGTAGAAGCAGCACAGCATATAAGTATAAATAGATGGCATTTACAAATCCATTAGAGATAAGACCTACACAGCCAAACTTTTTGAGGGAACTGAATAACAGTTACCAAGAATAAACAGCATTTCAAGTAGCTCATTCTTAAAAACACGTAGTTGACCTGGTCCGTGGTGACCGAGGGATAAGGCACCATTCTTGGTTGTACTAGCTAAACTGTATTCCAAAAAACATCCCCCAACTTTCATACCTAGAGGCCCCAGGATTCATTTTGTACAGATTTCTTTTGTTTTTGTTTTTGATGACACATATTACAATCAAAAATGTGGCACAATGATGGGGGGGGGCGGCAGCTGTCCCCTCATACGCCAGGTCTGTACATGGTCCTGTGGGAGGCAAAATACCTTCCTTGTGACTCCTTTCCTGCTTCACATCTCCACTGGTACAAGACATTTTCCACTACCATCGGGCAGTGGCCCATTAGCCTGCCAACTTCCTCTCCCAGTCGCATGCCTGCAATACTAACTGCCTATGGTGCCCTCTTTCTCTTATTGTTACCACAGCCAGCTGCCTACTCAAGCTGCTCGTTTTATGAATATTATCTCAAAGTATGTTATAACTGAGTATCTTTATTTTTTCTTTTAGTTGTTTTGGTTGTTTATTGTGCATTCTTTTACTACCTCTGTATGTATGTTGACCCTCATCCTTTGACGTGGAACCTTTGTAAACGAGCAGTTTCTGCTCAAAGGTATTTGTAATCCGAGAATTTAATAAATAAAAATAAATAAATAAATAAAAAATACATGTATGATGTGGATAATAATCCATATTTTGGAGATGTTGTTCTGTGGTACAGATTCATTGACAGTATAGTTTAAGTTTGGCATGGCATGGAGGAGGAGAAGAATGAATTGGTCAGTTTTTGGAATATTTGAACCCAAATAACAAATCTACAATTTACCTACACAGTGTGTTTGAGAGCGATAGACTTCTAGATGTCACCATTAGTGGTGACCCAGGCTGAGTTATAAATTTGCAGGGGTATGGAAGAAAGACAGCTGTAAATCCAGTGTTGCATGCCAGCAGCTCACACCCTACAAATTGAGACAGTTAATGCGGCTAAGGAGAAATTGTTCTGCTACTGAGATTTTTGAGGAACAAACAGAAAAATAGTTACTTATTTTAACAGTAGATCTTTGAGAGAATCTTCTCCACTGAACTACAACATGGAACTGTAAGCTGTTGGCATCAGGACCACCTAGAACATTTTGCTGTCTGGGGCTGCCCATATCAACGTGCCTCATTGGCGCCTATATAACACGAGTATCCCCAGCATGTCTCATTTCTCCACCAGAGACAATCTCGGGGGACCACTGGACCAGCAGGGGCCAAAGCAACCTGGACCAAATCAGAAACACAGGAAAGAATATGGAAACCTGAGTATGGATGCCAGAGGAGTACCAGTGTACATGAGCAGACAGAATAACCACACATCACCTGAAAAGGGGGGGAAGAAGGAAGAGCTGTGGCTTAGTGGAGGAGATTCTGTCAAAGATCTATTGTTATGGTAAGTAACTGATCTCTCTCTCTTCTTTGAGGACAACTCCCTCCATTGAGAAACATCAAGGAATGATTTCTAAGCACTACCAAGCACTGAGGGAGGAAGGCAAGATCTAATGACCCTGAGTAAGGAGGCCTTGCAGAACAGTAAGGCCAAAGCCAGCATGTCTACGAGAGATGATGTCTAAACACTAATGTTTAGTAATTGTTGTGACACTTGGCCAGCTGGTTATGATTGCTCTATGATATTTGTATATAGAATATGGTATGTGTCTCTCATGAGACAGCCTGTGGGATGCCCCCCAAGGTTTCAGTTAAAATGACAGGCTATACTGTATATTAAACAGCAGATCTCTATAATGTGATTAACTTCCAAGACATTGCATTTATGGCCTGTTGCTACTTTGAAGTGGAAAGGAAATGGGACTTTGAGTCTCCCAGATGATGGAGATCATAAACGTTTATGACGTCTTAAAAAGAAGATTATTTAATATCAACTGGTGTTAAAAAGCTATATTGCATCTAGGTGAGAAACTGCAGAGTTGTAAAGGTCATTTGATATGGGCTGGGAACAGGAACTGCTCAAAGATCAAAGAGAGGAACGGGGAAATCACAGACTTATAATCTGGGAAATTAGTTTTTGCTGAAGTCACAGTATTTTAAAATATCTCCTGGCAGGAAGATCATTGTTTGTATGATTTTTATATTCTAAAAGGAGGAGGAGCTAGATGACATCATGGAAGGGGTGTGTGTGTGAAAGAGACAGTTTAAGCTATTCTGTGTCTGATCTTAGTGACACATTTCTTTGCGGGCACTTAAGAAACAAGAACTAACTTAAGCACTGTAAGAAGGTAATACATTAGATAGAAAAGTCTAATTGTATTGTGGTAGGAGTTTATGTTTGTAATTTTACCTTGTTCTTTTAAGTGATTGCATGCTTTGTGATATATTGTTCTGTGTTTACATTTTACCTAATTTTATCCATTTTTTTTAAGTAAACCTCTTATTTTAAAGAGACTGCCTGGGTGTGTCTTCAAAGTTCTTTCTTTTTGCATGTGATGTATACATGGTTAAGTTGATAGCTGTTCATAAGCATGATAGTGTTATCAAACTGGGAAAAGGTAAGAATATACCTACTGTCTTTTATAGAGTTTTAAGGGTTCATTTTGGATACCTGGTTAGGTGCCCTTAGGCGAAAGATATCTGGCATCCCCCCGAAGAGCAGATTATCTGAGCCTGTACATTTGGGTACGCTAGCATAAGGTTCACAGTTTAAATCCCCCCAGAACTTGAGACTAAAGGTGATTCGGACCCACAAGCAGACAGGAGAGTTACCCTGTTCTGTTACCTGTTCACAATACTGCGCTCGGAGGTTGGTACTATGGGAGCAGAGGGCATGACCTGCTGAGTGCATTTGTGACAATTGTAAGAACAGTACTTCAAGTGGCTGCAGCACATATGTCTGCAGCAGACACACTGTGAAAACAAGTGAAGGAAGTAGCCACCCCACAGGTGGAGTGAGCACAGACAGGACCAGAAAGCTGCTTACCGTGCTTCCAGTGACAGAAAGTAATATAGCAGGTCAACCATTTGGATAGGCCCTGCTTGGAAATGGGAGCACCCGCCATTCAGAGAGTAAAAGCCACAAATAATTCTGAGGATTTTCTACAATCCTTAGTACAATCCATATTTATTTATTTAGTTTTTGTTGACCGGGTAAGTGCACTAGACAAATCCTGCCTATTTTCAGGCACGACCCGGGGGAGGGGGATACAGATGAATGCCAACTGCCTTTGAACCAGATTAAGCTGTTGGTGGTATTTTTAGTGAATGAGGGAAATTTGGCCAGGACACCGGGGAAATTCCCCTGCTCTTTTTGATAAGTGCCATGGGATCTTTAACATCCACCTGAACTACCACCAATCCAGGCAGATGGGACCTCGGTTTAACGTCTCTTCCGGAAGACGGCACCTCAGAAGTGCAGCATCCCTCTCTTGCTGCACTACAGTGTCAGTACTGGGATATTAACCCAAGTGCCAGATGTGGGAACTGAACCCACAGCCCTCTGATCTCCCGGCCTCAGAGGCGAGTGTGCTACCTACTGAGCCACTGACACTAATACCAGCATAGTGCCCTGCGAATGACCAGTATATGTAAACGACGCCCCCCACTATCTGTGCGAGTCAAGAAATAAACAAGAAGGTCAATGGTCTGATATAGTGTTCTGTCGGACACGATCTTCAGTGCAAACCAAAGATTAAGTACATAGTGTAACTCTATCCTTGTGGAAAACAATAAAAGCAGGATCTGCAACCAGAGCCTGTAACTCAGAAATGCATCTAGCAGATGTTACAGCCACTAGGAACAGTGCCTTCCAAGAGAGGAAGCACAGCTCACAAGTAGCAGCAGGCTTGAAGGGAGGTGCAGCAAGGGTCTCTAGGACCAAATTAAAGTCCCAGACCAGAAGTGGATCACTGACTTGGGGTGCAGAAGTATGATACTTCTGAGGAACCTACAGGAAACCTCAAGATGGGCCACAGTTTTACCGTGGGTGAGGGCCTGAACTGTTGACACTGCGGCCAAGTGCATCTTAAGAGAGGAATACCCAAGGTCCAAGCCCTTAAAGGACAAGGGGTAGTCCAACATTAGAGTAACTGTACATGTAAAGGGATCCAGGTTACAAGCAGCACACCAGACTGTAAAACTTTTCCACGTTTGCAAGTAAGTGTACTGCATAGTTGGCTTTCTAGTGGCCAAAAACACAGTAGCAACCACAGGGGAAACTCCAAAGCAGGAAAGCTCTACATCCTCAGGAGCCAGGTGTGGAAGTGCAGGGACAGCATTTCTGGATGCACCAGAGAACCCTGCTCCGTGTCAGCAGTCCTGCTCACAGAGGGAGTGAGACATGAGGGTTCCATTGCCAGTTGCTGAAGCAGAGGGAACCAAATTTGTCTGGGCCAGTACAGGGCCACCAGAATCAGGCTGGCCAGTCTGGCCCTCAGCTTAACTAAAGAACTCTGTAAGAGAGGGAATGGAGAAAAGGCATACATTAACCTCCCTTCCAGGACAGGAACAACACATCTCACCAGAAAACTACAGGCCCTGGAGCAAGTGAGCAGAAAAGCATCAGTTTTGCACTGTATGGAGACACAAAAGGGTTTATGTGTAGGCCACCCCATTTTACAAAGAAGTCATCCACAACAGTGTCTAAGAGCTCCCACTCATGGCAGAGTGCCTGGGACTGACTGAGGTGATTTGCTAGGGCATTGAGTGTACTGGGGAGGAACACCACTTACAGAAACATGTCATGTTTCACCTGCCAGTGCCAAAATCTCCTTGCCTTTCTGCAGAGAGGATACGCATGGACTCCCCCGTCAGTTGATGTAATACATCAACAAAATATTGTCTGCATGAATCAACAGCTGATTCCCTGGAAGGAGGACAGCAAAGACCTGTAGGCCATGTAGAACAGCCCTCACCTCCAGAGTGTTGCTGAGCAGAACTGTATCTGAAGGGGTCCATTGGCCTGAGTTCTGAAGGGGCCCAGATGGGTACCCCATCCCAAACCAGAAGAGTCTATTGTCATCAACAGGAGAGGAGAAGGATGGAGAAATGGGGACCCTGTCTTGAGGTTGGAGTGGTCCAACCATCAGAGCAGGCAGTGACATGATGGAGAAGTCACCAGTATGAGACACTCCAGCTCGTCAAATACTGTGCTCACTGTGCCCAGCAGAATCACTGTGGGATCTTCATGTGCAGTTGAGCCAGAGGAACAGTCAGTATGGCAGCAGCCATGAGACAAATGAGCCTTAGCAGGCATCTGGCCAATACAAAGTCACTGGAAGAGACCAGCTAAGACTGGACCAGCAGTGCCATAGCACGGTCCAAGGGCAGAAATGCCCAACCCATCCCCGTGTCCAGGACAGACCCTTTTTATTGTAGGTATTGGCACAGAGTGAAGATTAACTTTGGCTCACTGACCAGGATACCCAGCTGGTTGACCAGCTGCCTGATTCGAAACAGAGTATGTACTATGGCCTCCCGCTATGGGGCCTTCAGTAACCAGTTGTCTATATGGAAGACATAAGAGGCCCTCCCTGTGGAGAGCAACTGCTATCACAGCAAAACATTTGGTAAAGAGACATGGTACAGAACACAGATGAAAGGGCAAGACAAGAAACTGATAGTGCAAGCCCTGGACCATGAAATGCAGTTATGTTTGTACTTGCAGATCTTGACATGAAGGTATGCATCCTTCACATCCAGAGCAACAATTCAGTCCCCTTTTAGTACAAAAGGGGGAAGAGGGGCTGTGGAGAGACCATTCAGAATTCTTTGTATTTGATTAATAGATTTAGTCCTAGAAGGTCCAGCACGGGCCTTAAATCCCCAGTCCATTTCAGTACCAGGAAGTACCAGGAATAATAACCAGGCTTTCTACTAGAATGGGGATGGGCTCTACAGCCTTCTTGCAGAGGAAGGATTGAACCTCCTTCAGCAGGAGGACAAGATATCCTGGAGGGTAGCTGTTTGGCAAAGGAGGGGTCACTAGGGGAATAGAAAAGAGATCTAGGGCATTTCCTAGCAGAACTACGTCCAGGACATAAGCATTGATTATGATCACTCCCCATTTTTGTAAGAAGAGTGAGTTTCGGCCTCCCAGCAAAACCTCTGTAGGCAGTGAGGCTGGAGGAAGTGGAGGGGAGTCAGAATGTGCCAGTGGTGGCAGGGGTACTGGTAATGTGTTGACCTTTTGTAAGTCTAGCATGGGCATCAAGAGGCAGGCCTGCTGCTTGGGACTGGGAAGGCTAAGGATGCTGGGAACTACATCCTCAACTTCTGGAATAGCCACGGCCTGGACATCCACAGGACCTGCGAAAGAAGCCTCTGCCTCGACCATGGGGCTTAGGGTTCAGCGTGCATAGGGACCTGAAGGTCATTTTTGAGGACCATAGGTCCCATAGGACAGTCTCCACACCTTATCCAAACTCCAGGTCCTTGGCAACTGTCTGTTGAGGTGGGGTGAGGTATTTTAGCCTCTGTCTTTAATTCTTTAAATTTTCACATTTGAACGATATAGTTAGCTGTATAGCTTCAATCCTTAGTACCAATTTCTTCTATCAGGATAGTGGCAGCTCTCAGCTGGAGAAGTAGTTGGTACGTAATGTGAAAGTAATAGACCTGATTTCAGTTTACAGCTTATCACCATAATCCCCATTTCCTCTTTCGGAGTAGTGGCAGCCCCCAATTAGAAGTAGTTGCAGAGAAATGGTGGTAGAGTTGTACACTTTGTTCTGGACCAAGTCAATTGTTTGTTCATTTGTTCTTCTAACCTGCCTGCTGTCTTTTTCATCAGCTGTGAAAATCCCTGCCTGTTCCAATCTCCTCCCCTAGGTTGTGGCAGCCCCAATTAAGAGTGGTTATGGTCAAGTGGTGAGGGAAATTACATGTATGGTCATTTTTTTTTATTAACAAACTAATTAATACTTTCCCCATCTCCTCTTTCCGGGTAGTGGCAGCCCCAGCTTGGAGCAACTGAGGAGTAGTGGTGGGAGAAATTGACAATTTTGTCCTGGACTAAACAACTAATTGGTTAACCTGTCTTCAAAACTTGCTTATTGCTTGACTTTTTTAATACAAAAGTCCCTGCCTGTTTCCAGTTTTCTCTCTGGGGTGGTGGCAGCCCCAGTTGGATTACAAGTAGCTACATAGTGAGGAAACCATACACTCTGTTTTGGACTTCAGCTATCTGTTAACACTACTTTTATAGCTTGTATCACCTTCCCGTGTTCCAGTACAAGTTTAGCAGTCTGTTATCATCATAATTGCTCTGACCTGGACTTCTGTTGTCTGTTAACATCATTTGTTCTTTAATGCCAATTTCCTATTCCTTCTTCCAGGAAGTGGCAGCCCTGGATAGGAATTGAGTGGAGATGTGCTGTGGGAGACCAATTAATCTTGTTGACAACTAAATCAACAGTCAGTTATCTGCCTTTAAACTTTTGTGTTACAAAAATCATTATAGACTACATTTTCAGTTTATTATTAGCTAATCAACTATTTTAGAGTTGGTATAGTGATCAAAAACAAAGTATTCTATCTGTGTTTAATTTTTTTAATTTGGTTTTATTAGGTTGATTTAAATTTATCAAAATGGGGGGTTGTATTTCTTTTTTAAGTTGCATTTTTTTTCTTCTCAGCAGTTTTACTGTGTTTGAATTTCATTCTACTGTACGCTACTACAGTGGAAAAATGTTTTCAGAATTTTAATGATTTTTCTGTGTCTAATGAATTAATTTTGGACAAAAATGTAGACTTTAATTTATCCTACTTGACTACTGTTGCTAAGAAGTATGCTATTGAGCCCCCATATTCCAAGGGGGGTTGCGAGGCTCATCTGGATGCACCGCCTAAATAGTTGTGCCATCGCAACTGATTGCTATATTCAAACATGATGCATAATTCCAATGGATTGCACATCCTGTTTGAATATGGCAACCTGGGCATGCAGCACAAATGGGGTGACGGCCGACACTGCACTCAGCGCAGCCTGGGAATGGGCTGCATACAGGCTATGGGGGCTGTGCCAGCGCATCCTAGATATGCTGTGCCACCAAGGGCCATATTAAGCCAGACTATGCAAATGAGTCCATTAGGCATGCATGGAGCAAACGGATCCCATGCATGCTCATTATGGTCCCATTTGCATGTCTGCATGGGCCAGGATGCGCCAGGACTGTGCTGCCCCCTGCCCGATCCCTGTCGCTGTGCCGCATTCTGTCTAGCGCACATACCCGGTTACCTAATATAAATAAAATAAATACATCTACCCCACAAGGCCATAGCAAGGTACACCCCTCCCAGCCCCTATCCCGAATCAGTGCAGATGCCTGCACTATACCACCCTGGTAGTCTAGTGGACCACTCTGCCCCAGACCTGAATGCAGTTCCTGGTGGAAACACACCCCAGTCCCTGGTAGTCTAGTGAAACCCTGCCCCAGCCGCGATCCCTGACAGTAGATAAATGGAGGCGAACCTCCATTCCATAGTGAAGATGACACCCCCCACCCACCAGTGCCAGCTCACTACCATCCTTGATCCCCAATGGCAACAAACACATCCATTGACCCCTTTCCATAGTGTAGTGGCCCCACATCCACTCAGATACCCACATCCCACCCCCCTCCTCCCCCATCCCAGCACATCCGACTGGACTGTCATTGACAGGGTACAGAATATGCTACATGCTCATTGGTTCAATGGTCATGTAGTCTATACTGTACACTGTCACAGACAGTTCAGTCAGTGGGCAGCTATGGTGTTGTGTGGAGGGCTGTGCTGCTTGCTGGCTGCCCAGACATGCTGGGACTGGCGGGGGAGTGGGGTGGGATGTGGGTATCTGAGTGGGTGGGGGGGACCACTACACTATGGAAAGGAGTCTGCCGCTGTGTTTACTGAAATTGAGGTTTGGGGATGGGAGCGGGGTATTGCTACACTATGGAAATGGGCTCAGGGATAATATTACCTTCAAACGGGGATGGGTGGTGGGTACTGCTGCACTATGTACCAGGGTACGGGGTATTATTCTACTCTGATTGGGGTTCATGGATGGGAGAGGGGTTGACACTGTTGAATGGGTTGGGACGGCACACACTCTTGTGTGATCGGGGAATGGGGATGGGAAGGGGCTGCTGCCCATGTCCTGAACAGGGGTATGCACTGATTCTGCTGCATTCGGGGATTGGGGCTGGGGCGGGGGTGTCACTGGACTGCTGGGGCAGGCAGGCTGCGGTGCACCTGTGTGCACTTCCAGAGCCCACCTGCGGGTGTCTGGCTGACTTAGATCAGCTTTTTGTGGCCTATCTTTCGGCGACACATTTCTTGCTAGTGAGGGGTACAGCTCTGAATATGCCGGTGTGCAGCATATTCATGGGAACACCACCCACTAGCGCAGCGTACATTATCTTGTGCACGGGTCCATTCCCATGTGGGCGGCACATCACACCTCTTTGAATATTGCTCCACGGTGCATTGTTGGACTTGTGCAGCACATCTCCCTTTTCTGCCAAGATGTGCTGTGCATCTCCTTTGAATATGGGGGCCCTGGGGTTTGTAGATGCAGTATTTGCTGTTTCTTTGCTGCCTGACTTCAATTGCTGGCTAGAAAGATTGTGGCTGTGTTATGCTTTTTTTGGCAGAAGACATTGAAATGTACCCTGGTCCACCCATACTTCAAATTTGACTGTCTCCTCATGGTATTCTCTATGGTTTAAGAATACATCACTTTAATGCTTGGAGCTTAGTTCCCAAACTGGCAGAATAGGAAACTGTGACTACTACCTACCATCCTGATATTATTGGCATTTCAGAGGCCTGGTTGAAAACGTCAGTTCCTGTCAGTTTCTGTGTTTTGCCTGGTTATAGTTTACTTAGAATAGATCAACCTGGTAAAACAAAGTGTATGTGTGCAGTTGGGGGGGGGGTTGCTGTTTATTATAAAGAGCACCTAATTTTCAATGTAGTTCTAAGTAGCGAGAATAGAAATAAGTGAACTGATTCTTGTTTGGTTGGTTTGGGGAAGATGGAAACCTGTATCTATAAGCTGTTTATATAATTCCCCATGGGTGATATGCCAAGGTTAAGATTATTTTTGGATTTTACTGGACCTTTCTTTAAATTGAATGATTCAGTGGCAGTTAAGGATTTTAACCTGAACTGGTTACAAGGGAATGGTACATGTTATGAATCCTTGTTGCAATCTTATCATTTGGTCCAACTTACTGAAGATCCTACCTGGTTGAATGGTTATACTTTAAATCACTCATTACTTAAATAGGTTATGACCAACCAGGAGAACAACATTTTTGACTGTTGGGGTACTTGAGGACACTGTGAGGACACATTTGACCACTTACTGTATCCTGACTTTTAAATATCCTAAGACCCCCCACATATTGTTCAGTCTCGTAATTTCATAAATTTTGATTCCATTACTTTATTTACTCAAATGGCCAATGCTGACTGGTCTTTCATTTACTCAATACCCAACATTGATTTAGCTTAAGATTTTTTTTCTAAATTAACATCATCACTTAATTCTAACTCACTAGCAGCGGGATTTGAGTGCCTGGACATAAAAATCTACCTATCCCCATTGTTAGCACTCCAAGTCATAGGATGCTATAGACCACCATCTGCCAGTACTCAGCTCTTGACCTATCTTACAACTATCTTGGACACTAGCCCCCTGGAAACAATTATCCGAGGGGATCTAAACTACGATTGGATGTCGGAAGCTGGTCACCTGCTTAAATCTTTTTGCGACTCCCTTGGTTTTACCCTACTCAACGAAGAGCCCACCCATATCAACAAAAAGAATACAGCCAAAAGTACCCTTCTGGATGTCCTGCTTGTCAATAAACCCCATTCCTTCTCCAACATTGGAACCTTTGATGCAGATATTAGTGACCCTTGCCTAATAGCTGGAGTTTGGGCAGCCAACAAAGTGCCAACTACAGACAAATTCTCCACCAAAAGGTCAACCAGGTCATTCGACCCAACGGCATACCTACTTGACCTAAAAAACTCCCCCTTGTGGCAGAGTTTTTACCTTGCTAAAACAGTAGAAACTGCATATTCCTTACTACATGAAATCATTACCTACGCCATGAATCTACGTGTACCTGTGTCAAAAATACGCATAAAGGCTAGGAAATGCCGTTGGTTCACTCAAAATCTCAAGGCTGCACTACTGTCCAGGGATAAACTCTGAAAAACTGCTGCAAATCCCAAAAGGAGGAAGACTGGCACCTCTTTAGAACAGCCAGAAATCGCTGCACCAAACTGATTAGGGAAGCTAAAGCCTGCTATTACCAAGTAGAACTAGATACTACGCCAATTGTCCCTCCAAATTCTGGGCCACAATCAAAGAACTGACGGGAGCCACATCACAAAATATGCTCCCTACAAAAATTACCTCTGACAATACAATAATCAATGACAAAAAAGACATACTGCAGGCATTCAGCATGCACTTCGCCACAGCAGGCTTAGCCTTTGATAACTCGCCTGCATGTTGCCTGCGCACCCAACTTGACATGAC
Organism: Neoceratodus forsteri; assembly: GCA_016271365.2. NCBI lineage: Eukaryota > Metazoa > Chordata > Ceratodontiformes > Ceratodontidae > Neoceratodus > Neoceratodus forsteri. The sequence continues at coordinate 951,253,658 of CM028130.1, forward strand.
CCCACCAAATGTTGGCTCCATTAGTCAACATTTCTCATTCTCATCGGTTTCCCTCAAGGATGTGGAAGACTTGATTCTCCACCCGGATACTAAGAAAGGTGCCAGCACAGATGCACTTGAACCATCCTTCCTAAAGATAGCATGCCATGTACTGGCAGTGCCTATTACTCATTTATTCAACCTGCCCTAACACAAGGTACCCCCCCCTCAAATATGGAAGATTGCACATGGTATCCTGCTATTTAAATCTGGAGACCCTTGCAACCTTAATAACTATAGGCCAATTTCTCTCCTACCCACACTCTCAAAACTACTGGAAAAAATAGTAAATGGTCAACTAAGATCCTTCATCAACAGAGAATAATTACTAAACCCCCTTCAATCTGGATTCGAGCCAACCACAGTACAGTCTTGACATTAGCTAAAGTAACCAATGACTGGCAACTGAAGTTGGAGCGTAAAAAGTCAGTATGTGCTGTGTTTCTCTTGACCTCAGCAAAGCATTCGACACAGTCAACCATGACCTGCTCCTCGACTCTCTAAAACACTAGGACTGGATGCTACTTCTCTAAACTGGTTCTCTGAATATCTGACAGACAGATACCAGCAGGTGAAAGTGGGTGGTGAACTATCTGCCCTGCTCTTACAAAGAGGTGTCCCTCAGGGATCCATATTAGGTCCCCTCCTCTTCACAGTGTATATCAACAACATTGATGAGGGAATCAAGGATGCAAGTATTCACTTATTCGCGGATGACACAGTGCTGTACCTGAGTCGTCCCACACCAAAAGAAGCTTGTACTGACCTACAAAAAGATTTCAACCTCCTGCAACTCCAACTAATCAATAAAAAACTGTTATTAAATGCTAAGAAAACTAAAGCCATGTTATTTTCCCCTGCAAACTACACAAGCGCTACTGACTCCCTCCCCCCAATAACCACGATGCTGGGAGAGTGCTTAGAGTACGTTCCGAAATTCAGATACCTTGGGGTCTGGATCGACTGTAAACTCTCCTTCACTGACCACCTGGAAGACTTGATGAAAAAATTAAGGCAAAGACTTGGCCTTTTTTACAGGATAAGAAGACTTCTTACAGCAGACGCAAAGAAACGACTAGTCCAAGCCACGTTCCTGTCCTTAATTGACTACACAGACTTCATATGCAGTAGCTGTGCAGCTTCCTGTCTTAGAAAATTGGATACACTCTACCTCAGAGCTATAAGCTTCATCACTGACCTTCCCTTCTCTACCCATCATTGCACACTATATGCCGCCATGGGCTGGACCTCACTTCACATTAGGCGCAACTTTAATGCAGCACTCTGGACACTTAGAGCCCTCAGTGGCAAACTCCTTCAATATATCATCGACTGTCTGTCTCCGATTGTGCCCAAGAATTATTCCCTTTTAAGCAGCTAACAACTCCTGCTAAATATACCTAGGGCACTCACACGAGTAGGGAGAACCGCCTTTGGATTCTCACTCCCATCAATATGGAATAAAACCCAAAAAATACATAATCTGAAAACCCCAGTAAGAACCCTTTTGTTCAAAAGGCTTTACTGTGATGGCATTACGGAAATTTGCAACTGCTTTACTAGACACTAACTAACCTCCCTCCCTCAAATGATGGCCTGCAAATGGCGGCCCCCCCAGCTGAAATGTGTGCCTCTGCCTCTAGCATGCCCACCAACAGATCCACAGGATTTATTGCTGAACTCCCATATCTTATTCTTTGACGCTCTGAACAGCTGCAGCCTGATTCTAGCACACGCTACCGCACTTGGGGATAATTATCATCTTTCGCCCCCCAAATATTCAGTCCCTCGTCCATCCAACACCTCCCTCTGCCCCAACCTCCAGGACCCTCCCAGTTATGCCCCTGCTATGATATTCCTCTTCTTGCACTTAGTACAACGGCAGCTTTTCTCCTCCATATGTCACTGCATTTTAGGGCAAAAATCACTTCATCACCTTTCGTACGGTACTCTGCCCTCCCAATCCCTTACTCTGCTCTAACAATTGGATCCTCTTCGCTTGTGCCCCTATTCCCCACCTCTCCCTACATTATACGCTTGATATCTTCTATCTGGTATGCCTACCCTCTCCCTTATATTTCCCACTACAAGATGCATAGTTTTTGGGCTTGATCCAGCACAAGTTCATTATCCACAACTTCTTGTAGTTCTATGTTCAATGTATATTACCTGTAAATGTGCATTTTTACTATAATAGCAGCTATTTTTACTGTTTGTACTATTGTAACTTGTCTTTCTGTATTATTACTGTAGGACTGCAGGTCCACCTTGTAAATGAGCTTGCTCAATGGTGCCCACCTGGATAAATAAAGATATTGATTGATTGATTTTCTAGTCAAGACAATTTTTTTTCCCCTTTTGGTCAATCAGATTAAGAAGCCGCAACAACAGGTGATTTTCAAAAGATATAAAGGAATCGACCAGGCAGCGTAAATCTGCTTTGGCTATGTTTGAGCTTTGTCCATCTGATTGTATATTGTCTGAGTATCATTGCATTAGAAATAAAGTCAAATATTTAATTTGCTCCTCAAATCTGATTTCTGCAATAAAACTGATGGCAGCTGGACTGATGTTTGGCATTGCAGGAAAAACATAAACACTTTTGACAAATTACAGAGCTAGAGGACCTATTAAGAAACGTGCTGTTAATGGAAGGAAGCTTAGTGACCCACTTGAAATGGCTGCATCTTTGAATTTTCATATATTTCAGACTTCAGTATTAGGGTTACCAATACATTTTCACCTGTGTTAACTGACAGCTTTTCTCATTGGAATCAGACAACTTTTTATTTCAAGGCTCGCTTGAAGGTCACTATACATGAGATTATAAAACTTATTTCAACCACTCCTGACAACAGTTCTGATTGTGATGATGGCTTAGATGGTCGATTTCTAAGATTGGTAGTTCCACGTATTGCATCCCCTTTATGTGACTTTTTTAACCTGTCTCTATCTTCCAACAGTTAGTTCCCCACTAGCTGGAAATGTACTGTACTTGTGTAGTTCCAGTACCTAAGAAGTCTCAATCTGTTCTGATTGATGATTTTCATCCAATTTTTATTTTGAATCCTGTTCGCAAATTACTGGAAAAATTGTAATCAGTTAAATTGCTATTTATAACAATATAGCATGTTTTTTTGCTCACAACAGCATGGATTTTGTAAGGGTTGTAGAACAGTGACTGCCTTGGTCACACTCATGAACAGGTCCTCAGCAGCATGGACGCTGGGTTTGTGACTGGGGCTGTGTTCATATACCTAACCAAGACATTTAGACTAATTGACCATACTCTTCTTTGTTCAAAACTCAGATTGCTAGGTATCTCAACAAGTGTTTCTTGAGTGATTATTCAACAAGAAGGTCTCAGTTTGTGGGGGTTGGTCCTGTATTTTCTAAAACAATAAAAAGGAGGTCCACAGGAATTCCTGAAGGTGTAGTCCATAAGTGCATGTAGCACAAGCAAAGTCAAAAAGAAATGGACGCACACACTGAGGCTTATAAGGACTCAACTTATTTATTAAAAATCACCACATTGCAAACAAACCCCATGCGCAGTTCGCCCTCAAAACAGGCTTCATTGGGGGGATGTTTCAAACGTTTCACCAGGAAAGACACACAGAGCTGCTATCAGCTCATTTCCAGATGTGTCATGGGGTAGGAGATGTGGAAAATCATATACAGTAAATACAACATATTAAGGAGCATAATCAAAATAAAAAACAAATCTTTAAGTGAAAGAACTACTCTTATATATCAATGAACAGGTAATGAAGGAAGCAGACTGCCAGGGCAAAAATAGTTGTGTGTGGTGGGGGTTGGGAGAGAGCCATGGACAGTTGCAGGAGGGTGAAAAATAGTCAGAAAGTAGAGACTTTAAGGAGTAAGCATAAGAGGCAGAGTGAACTGAAAAGGAAAGGGAGGACCAGAGTTTAGGAAAGTGGTATGAGAAAGCAGATTAACCAACAAAAGATTTTTTAGAAGGAATAGCTAGGGAAAGGGAAGTATTATTGCACAAAGTACAGTGGGAAGCTGAAGAAGAGGGCGAGAGGGATGTAAGGTAGGAGGGAAGGGAACCAAACCAGAACTTGGATATAAAGTAGCCCCAATGGGAAAGGCACCTGGCATCAAGAGAGGAGAGGAGAGAGAAAGGGTAGAGTGGAGGGAGCAATGGTGGGTGTGAGGGGAGCAATCTCAAACAAAATGAGAAAAAGAGTGGAAGAGGGAGTCCAATCTGACAAGGGAGGCTTTGGGAGCTCCACTATAGACTATATCACCATAATTAAAAACAGGGAGAATCATCTTTAAAACAGGCTCATGGCTGACAGGAAGTGGGATACTCACTTTGTTCCTGTAAAGTGCATCAAGTTTGGGGTGACGCTTTTGGTGTATGGCATCAATATGAACCAAGAACTCAAGATGATGGGCAAGCCAGACCCCATGGCACTTAAAAGAGGATACATCCTCAATAATAGCACGATCAAATGTGTAAAATGAAGGGAGAGTGGTGAGTCTGGAGAGCCTCTGACAGGTACCAAAAGTCATGGAGATTTTTTTTTGCCACTGAGGGATAGTTGGTTATACTGGAACTAGTGCTGAATATTGTTAAAATCCAGCTGAAGCTGTGAGATAAAATCACGGGAAGAGAAGCTAGATGCAAAAATAACTGCATCATCAGCATGCATGCGAATGGAGGCAGAGGAACAGAAAGAGGGGAGGTTGTTCAAGAATATGGAAAAGAGAATAGGACCCAGGACAGACCCTTGAGGAACACCTGAGCAGATAGGGACTGGTGATGAAATGGAACTACCTATCCGAACAACTTGAGACCTTCCCTCAAGGTAAGAATGAAACCAGCTGACTGCACAGTCAGAAAGACCTGCTGCTTTAAGCTTGTCCAGAAGGAGAGGATGTTCCACTGTGTCAAAAGCTTTAGCAAGACCATCAAAAATGGCGGACATGATTGGACCCTGATCCATACCTGTGAGGATGGAGTCAGTAAACCAAAGGAGGGAAATGAAAGTGGAGTGGAATTTCCTAAAACCAATCTGAAAGATGTGAAGGCACATAGGAACATAGGAATCATGTCAGCAGAAGGGGACCGCATAATCAATCTAGTCTGCCCATGTTTCTGCCCACCTCCCTATTTAGACTGCACCCTGATGTGTCCACAGTGTCTGTCCCATGCGAGTATGAACTTGCATATTGCCTTGGATTCCACCACCTCCTGAGGTAGACTGTTCCATGGGCCTGTGACCCTTTCTGTAAAGAAGTACTTCCTGAAGTTGCTTTTGAACCTGCCTCCCACCAGACACAAGTTGTGCCCCCTTGTATGCGCATCCATGCTTTGCTGGAAGAGGTTTCCTGCTTGTGTTGTGTGGATTCCCTTAATGTACATAAAAGTTTCGATCATGTCCCCTCTATTTCTTCTCTGCTCAAGGGTGTAGATTTAGTTCCCTGAATCTTGCTTCATTTGGCTCACGATGCAGTTCATGTACCATCTTTGTAGCCCTTCTCTGTATTATCTCCAGACAGTCTATGTCTTTTTTGAGGTGGGGCCTCCAAAACTGACCACATTACTCTATATGTGGCCTCACCAAGGACCTTTAGAGAGGAATGATAACCTTGCTCTTTCTACTTGTAATTCCCCTACCAATGCAGCCAAGGATGCCACTCGCCCTCTGTGCTGTCTTTTCACACTGTTTTCAAATCTTTAAGTCATCTGCAATATCTACTCCAAGGTCTCATTCTGTCTTTGTCTCCTCTAAATAATGCCCTCCCGGTGTGTACTTTATCCCTGGGTTTCTTTTTCCTATGTCCAGAACCTTGCGCTTCTTGGCATTAAACTTCAACTGCGAATCTCTAGACCATTCCTTGAGTTTTTTCATGTCTGCTTGTAATCCCTGATAAATATGTTAAAGAGAATAGGTCCCAGCACATACCCCTGAGCACCACTGGTCACTTTGCCGTCCCTTAATAATGATACATTGACAAGCTCTCTCTGCATCCAATTTTGCAGCCAGTTGGTGATCCAATTCACTATCTTATGACCGACTCCTGTATGCTCTAATTTGTTAGCTAGCCTTCTGTGGAGGATGGTGTCAAAGGCTTTGCTGAAGTCCAGGTGAAGAAGGAGTAGGAGGAGGAGTCAAGGAAGGAAGAGACTGATAGTACAAGGTGCTCATGTAACTTGGCTCAGGTAGTAAGGAGAGATAGGATGGTAGTTAACAGGAGAAGAGGGATCACCACCTTTAGGGATGGGAATGATAGTAGCATACTTCCAGGCATCAGGAACAGTAGCAGAGGAAAAAGAAATGTTGAGCATCAGGGTAATAGGCAGTGCAGTGGCAGAGGCTGAGAGAAGTAGAAGTTTGGGATGAAGGTAATCAGGGCTACCACACTTGTGAGGATTAAGAGCAAGCAAGGACTTAAGAGAAGCAGAGAAGGTGGTAGAAGAAAAGGAAAAAGAGAAATTTAAAGGAGTAGATGGTAGAGAGAGGGAGGAGGAGGAGGAGGAGGCAGGGATTAAAGTGAGAGCACAGGTAGTAAAGTAGGAGGTAAAGGAAGCTGCAACAACACAAGGGTAAGAGATGAGGGAGTCATCAAACCCGAGAACAGTAGAGGGAGACTGGGTGAGAGGGGACAACAAGGAATGGATAACTTTGCAGAAATTAGATGGAGGACCAATGTTGTTATGGAGTGTGGATGCAAAATACTCAGACTTTGCAAGTCATGCCTTCAGGCATTATGAAAGTAATTATAGTTTGCCAAAGCAGTTGGGGAGCCAGTGATCTTTAAAGAACACCAGGCAAAATCTCTTGTACGAAGGCAAGCCATAACCTCAGTTGTAATCCAAGGAAGATGACTGCCCCATACTCTGTTTTTTTCTCAGGGGAGTATGACGACCTCATACAGCCATAAATTTGGACTGAAAGTACTGCAAGGCAAAATTTATACTATTGGCTACGGAGATCAAAACCAATCAGTTGCCTCTAGGTCAGCTAGAAGAGAGGACAAGTCCAGTGACTTAAAGGACCTGAGATGAATAAATTTAGGGGGTGTCTTAGGATGATGTATCTTGTGTGCACAGTAAACCATATGATGGTCATTGAAGGCATCAGGAAGGATTCCTGCATCCACAATACAGTGGAGAGGAGATGAGATGAGAGGACCCAGTCTAAAAGAGAGTGAGTTAATGTTTTAAAGTTTAGATTTAATGATTCATTACTTTATACCAATAATTTAATTATTTTTTCATGCGTCAAGGATCCAGCTGTTACATCAAGTAACTTAGAGTTGGATTTTCACTCTGTTTGTAGCTCGTTTTCTAACAACTTTTTCATTCTAAATACAAAGATGGTCTTCTGGTGACAGCATCATGGTGATGGCTGCCTGATTTTATCACTCCACAAACCTGTCAGTTAGATATATCATAATCTGTGTAAATCTCCCAGTCAAACTGTCCAAAAAATGAATAATAACGGACAACCTAATGGCTACCAGACAACAACTGAAAGAGACCTCAGCAAAATCTCACTTACCGGCTGAAATCACCAATGAAAGAAGTAACAGTCGCTCCTCATCTAGAACACCGACCTTATCCCCCCAAACAGCAACCATGAAGAGGGTAAGAAACTATACAATTACTTTTAAGAGACTCTGCTCAGAACTCAAATCGATAAGTGCAGCGCTGTTAAAGCTATAATCCACTGTAGCTATGGCAGAAGGGATCTCCATATTGTGGAAAAATGCACCACAGCCTTTGAGAGCTGCCTAACTGAATTACTGTGTCACCACAGACATTCAAATGGAAGCCATTTTAAACTTACATGGATGAAGCTTGGAGCTGGAAAAAAATAGAAGACCTAGAAAATAGACATGGAAGGAATAATACTCATAGCCACAGTATCTCAAGGGAGGCAGAATCAGGGAATACCCACACAACTACTATTTTAATGTTATCTGGGCCCACAGATCTCTAGCAGCCCTGCCGACCAGCCCCACAGTACGGCCCTGACCCTTTATTCTGGTCTTTTTGGATTACCGAATGAAAATGGGCAGTCTTCAAAAAGCATGGGCCAAAAAAGAAACTATTTTTGAAGATGTAAAATTATTCTTTGAAATGCCAGCCCTATGGCGCTGAGTGTCGATGCACTGGACGCCACCCCTCACTCTATGCCGCTAACCTAGGTTTGGGAACTACCTCAGGTTGTTGGGGTGCCGGCATGAGGGGGGAGGGCAGAGCAGGATTGAGCATGCCAATGGGCATTGTTCCTCTCCTGAGGGTGGTGAGGGTGGGTTGGTGCCCCCCCCCCGTAGTTCCGTTCCCACTGGGTGGAGGTCCAGCCTGTAGTGTAGGTGGAGAGGGGGTGGCAAACAGTTTCAGGAGGTGGAAGGGGCTGAGCAGGCATCATGGGGTGTGTAGCGTGCTTCCACATGCTCACATGGCCGTGTGCCAGGGTCCCGGGGGGAGGGGTCAGGGGAGAAAACCTGTAAAATATCTATGTGTCCCCATCGCCAGTTGGTGGGAGGAGGCGATGGGGGCCAAACAGCTATATAAAAAGAAAAAAATGATTCTTTAAACGTGATTTTGCCCAACAGACTATGTCCAGACATCGTAAAGTTCTGGCAGTTCAAAGACAACTCAGAAATAAAGGGATGAAAGCTAGATTAAGGTTTCCTGCCAGACTACATGTTTTCACAGATTCAGGCTCCAAAGTATATGGCTCACTCCAAGATGTGGCCACCTTTCTAGCAAAACATGGGATCCAGATCGAGGACTCCTCTGATCCTTCCAATATAGAGGAGACAGCAAGCTTTGCTTGGCAGCACATGGGACCGTCATCACACAAACATGTCTCCTCGAATACAGTGTTGTGGGCCCAACTCAAAGCCTGGAGGAAAAAAAAAAGCTGTGGAAAAGTCGTCTGATAGACCCAGCACATAGAAGACTCTTCAGCCCAGATCCTCACATAGAAATAACACCTGACCTGCTCGTAAAGTGTTGGATTTACTATCCAGAGAGACGTTGCCTGACAGATTCATAATCTCAGGTTATAGGCATTATATTAACAGACTATGGATGAAAGTTTCTTTTTTTATGTATTACAGTTCCTTGGGACAGATTATTTTATGATAAATAGGGGCAAGAATGTTAGAATAGTGGGATGGGAGCACAGAGTGCCTGGCTACATGGGGATAAGATTGGGTGGGGGGGAGTCATAGACAGAGGTGCCCCATCTAGAGATGAAAGATTTTCTTTCCAATGAAATGCAAGAGGACTTATCGTGTGCTCACCCCAGTGGATGGTGCCCCCATTGAGGTCAGTTGTTCTAAGGGGGCAGCCTCCCAGTCCCTACCCTTGGCCTGTCAGACACCCTGCTCGTAAAGATGGGGGAGGAATGTTGGGGAGGTTCCCCCACAAAATGAGTCTCTTGCTGGGTTTGGGGGTGCTCAGTCCTGGGCAGCAGATAACATTTCTAAACAATCAGCCTGAGATCGCTAATAACAGCAAGGAGGGCAATGAGGATTGCGGCAAGCGGTAATCCCTCAGAGTCAGATTAAATTAAGCAGTTTGCCTCAGGCAATCATTTCTCTGGGTGGGGTGGCCCCTTCTCCCCACACTAGGATCCATGATGAATCAATATCAAAGCAGCCCCATCTTAACATCTGAGCAGCTCGGCGGCCCATGAAACTTACTGTTAAACCCCTAGGAACTTTGCGGGGCAATCAGAAGACCTTCTTTGCAGAGGGAAGGACAAGTATTTAAAATCTCAGTGCAAGCTATTCTGTACCTGATATTGGTGACCAACTGACACAGCACTGTGGCTCTGATGGGGGAGAGGGGCCCCAAACTCCCTCTATTTTAAAATACCTGTAAACCCAGCATACTCCAGAGGTGATGTGATTGCTGCTCACAGGGGACAAGCACTGGACTGACAGTCAACTGATCAGAGATGGCTTCTCCTTCTGTGTGGGGGACTTGGGGTGTCTGGATCAGCAGAGGGTGTGCCACCTTGCCATCCCCTCTCCACACATAAATCATAACTACCCCCCCATGCTTGATGTACAATAAAAGCACGTTTCCTGCCCATGGCTGGCTGGCACCTGCGCCTATACCTCTTACACCCCCACCTTCACGGTATATAGAGGGGAGGAAAAATTCTAACAGTGAATAAAGTGATGATACTCCCACTGCCATGAACCTTTTTAATTTATATACAAGGTGGATGAAGGAGTTCTGCTCATAAACCCACTCATTTTTTTTTTCAGTGTTTTCTTCTTAAACCCTCCCTGCTGACTGAATCCCCAAACTAAATGCTTACTCTCATTTGCAGAAGTTAAAGCTAAATACCATCTGCATATATTTCAATTTGCATAATGCCTGCAGATTAAAAATGCCCTTCAAAAGCAAATACTAGGCCCAAGTTTTATCCTTAAGGGTACTAAAAGAATGGTAGCAGGAATGTATGTTTGCCATTTCAAGAAAGGGAGATAGTCTAATGTACAAATTGCCACAAGGTAATGATCCTGCTTTCTCTTCAACCCAAGCCTCAAAGGAAACATGGGGAAAAGAATAGGGAGAATCCAACCACACTCATGGCTGAGTGGGAGATCTGGGAAAATGCATACAAATGCTGCAGAAAAGTACAAGGTAGGACTGTCCTGTTTAAAATATTACATGGCTACTACTACTCCCCTAAATGATTAGAAGATATGAGATATTTACCGGATGGCGCATGCTGGAAGTGCCAGGAAAAACATGCAAACCTACTTCAGGTGCTTTGGAGTTACCCACATATAGCAGAGTTATATATAGCACAAAGTGCATAGCATATGTGAGGAGGTAACTAAACGTAAAATACAATTTTCCCACAGATTTCTCATTTTAGGTCTTGACCCTAATGTGCATACTCTGAGAGCTGTGCAGAAAAACTGAGCACTAGCATCAGCTCTAGTCTTGAAAAGGCTTATATTGTCCCACTGGAAATCTCAGAAGGTTCTGACTCTTACAGAATGGTGCAATAGCATGGGTTAAGTAGCAAGCTTTACTGATCTTGGGAAAATCATATCTTTGATGCAACATGGCTTCCATTTATAACCTTTTTAAGGAGGGTTACATAAACTATCACTTGAAGGGGATTACCTCAACGACAAGTGTGGAAAGGAGATGGGAGGTCATAAAATGGGGACTTCATGAGGCAGTCAGGATCTGCGCTAAGTTGAAACGTAAGGGAGCAAGGTCACATAAACCATGCTGGTGGTCAGTGAGGCTGGGTAGCAGTCAGAGAAAGAGGCAGCTACAAAAATATAAAACAACAAGAGGGGATAGGGATAAGAAATGTACCAGCTTGCATCTAGAAAAGTCACCCGTATGGTGAGGGGAGCAAAGTCCAGTAAAGAGCAGCGGCTGGCACAGGGAATACATGGAGGGGAAAAGGGGTTCTTCCGGTACATTGGGGAGCGGAGAAAAACTAAGGGCCATCTCAGCAGATTGAGATCAGAAGGAGGGTGGGTGGAAGAGGCGAGGGACCAGGCAGAGGTATTTAACGAGTACTTTGCCTCTGTGTTCACTAGGGAGGGGGATGGGATATCTACAAAGCAAGGCACAAAGGGGATAGAAGCGGCAGGGAGTGGGATCAGGGGAGCAACAGAAATGGAGCAAAGGAGGAAGGTACCTCAGGGGTGTCACATCTGGATAAGGATAAAAAAGACCAGTAAGGTGGAGGACGGATGATGCCATCCCGCCAAAAGGGTGTGGTTAGCCCTCAAGGCCTAAAGAAAGACCAATCTCCTGGGCGGATGGCATTCATCCGAGAGTACTATGGGAATTGGCGGACATACTGGCTGCACCCCTGGCGGAGCTTTTCAGCAGGTCACTTGAGACAGGGAGGGTACCTAGGGATTGGCGAGAGGCACATGTGGTACCAATCCATAAAGGGGGGTCAAAGGAAGTACCAGGTAACTATAGACCCATCAGTTTGACCTCAGTGGTGGGAAAATTAATGGAGAGTATACTAAAGGAACGATTGGGGGTTTACTTGGAGGAGGTGGGAGGTCTGGATAGTCGGCAACATGGGTTTGTGCCAGGTAGATCATGTCAAACCAACCTTGTGGAGTTCTATGAATGGGTAACATCAGAACTGGACAGGGTAAGCCTGTGGATGTATTATTCTTGGACTTCAGCAAGGCGTTTGACTCTGTCCCCACAATGGTCTGGTGGAGAAACTGATGGGGTTAGGAGTAGGCCCTTTGATGGTCAGATGGATTGAAAACTGGATAGCTGGACGCACTCAGAGAGTAGTGGTCTGTGGGGAGCTCTCGAACCCTAGGAGAGGTTGGTAGTGGGGTACCACAGGGCTTGAGTCCTGGGTCCAATCCTGTTTAATGCATACATATCGGACATCAGGGATGGTATAGGTGTGAAATGAGTCTCTTCTGGATGACTCCAAGATGGGAGCAGTAGTTGAGGGAGAAGAGGGAGGTTGGCCCTGCAAGGGACCTGGACACCCTGGAAAGCTGGGCTCACACATGGAAATTAAATTTCAATATCACCAAGTGCAAGGTGTTGCATCTTGGTCGGGGAAACCCTAAACACAGGTACACCCTGGGAGGGGAGGCGCTGGAAGCCTCAATAGGGGAAAAAGACCTAGGGGTCATGGTGGATACATGTATGAATAACTCTGAGCAGTGCAGGAGAGCAGCTAGCAAGGCAAACAGGATGTTGGGATGCATCGTAAGGGGGATCACCTCTAGGAGCAAGGAAGTGATTCTGCCGCTGTACAATGGACTGGTTAGACCACATCTTGAGTACTGTGTACAGTACTGGAGACCACACTTGAAGAGGGACATACAGCTCCTGGAGAGGGTACAGAGGAGGGCAACAAAGATGATACGAGGGCTAGGGGATTTGACTTATGAGGACAGACTTGAGGAGCTCTGCCTGTTTTCATTGGAGGAGAGGAGACAGGGGGACATGATTAAGGTCTTCAAGTACCTCAAGGGAATAAATAGGGTAAACATGGAGGATCTTTAGACTAAAGCAGGAAGGCATCACCAGAGGGCATGGTTTGAAGTTGGAAGGTGGAAGGGTGAGGAGAAAGGAGGAGGTTTTCACTGAGAGAGTGGTGGACCCTTGGAATGCACTGCCTGGTGAGCTGGTTCAGAGATCCACAGTGGAGGGTTTAAGAGAGGTGGGACAGACACAGAAGGGGATGTATCAGATGATGGCCTGTCCCGGGGGGGGGGGATGGATGATAGGGGTTTCTGGAGCACAAGGGATGGGAGAGTCTCGGCACCCAACTAAGGATCTAGGTTCGAGCAGACTCGATAGACCATAAGGCCCAATCTGCTGGCAAATAGTATGTTAGTATGTTAGTATAAAGCAGTTGTAACCCGGGAGCCACCTCCCAAAGGGCTACTACCCCTGCCTGCCTACCTAGATGAAGGTTGAGGGGCCTGAGTTCAGGTTTAGCTGTTATCAGGGGCTCTGTTTTAACAGTACTGCTATTAGCACAGCACTTCCACCCAGATAATTCTTTAAATGGGTTAGATGTTAAGCTAGCACAACCCTCTGCGAGTTTGTACCTACCCACAGCCCCACCTAATGACCTTACACATGAATTACCATAACACACTTCACTTTGCATTTAATTTTCTTTTTTTTTTTTTTTTTATTTTAGTACCATGCAGAGATATACAATTATACATCAGTGTTTTTCCATCAGAGTTGCACAGCATTATAAAATGCTTTACAATAATAAACTGATATGTTGATCAACAGAAATATATCCAAACCTATTCTGGTGTGCAACTTATCTAGCACTTTACTTTGCATTTCATTTTCAATTAAGGGAGAGTGCTAATAATATGCTCACAGTGACCACACTTACCAACAGGGTCTGGAACTCTTGCATGTACCCTGTGCCCCTGCAAAGAAACTGTATACCAGCAATAACAACACAATACCTCACAGTTATTTGAATTAACCTAGCACTCGGTAATAATATGCTCACCGGCCAAGTTAACATTCAATCAACAAACTGGTTTATTTGGGGGTTTAAACACGGGGTAGGAGATGCAAATTAAAATGAGATTAGTTAGTACTTTTGGTTTCAGCAATATTTTGTCATTATATAGTATTTGACACCCCCCCCCCGACTGTCCAATTAACCTCACCGGGTACCCAGGATAAGTTATGCTGCAGGCCTGAAGCATTGTCACGGGTCAGCCAGTACTGTAGCTGGTTGGAGCCCTTAAATAAAATATTGACTGTTAATTCTTTGACTTTTGACTCTTGCAACATGCCTAACACTTTTTTCCCAAGAAAATTGCAATTCCCAGGCCCGATGGCCTGTAAAGACAGTTTAAACAGCAGCTTGAAACTGAGAGGCAAATCAGATGGCTAAACACTTTAAATTGGTTGCAGGGACAGATTTTGTTGTTACTAACTGAACCATGGACCTCAGGATCTGGGATGATTACCAGGTTGACTCCCCTCAAGGCAAGACTTGGCTCTCTCGCTTGTAGCTGCAGGACTTCATCCTTTATGGCAAGGACCAGGATACAGGGACCTGGGCTGGCATGACTCACCCCCACTTCAAGGCATCCCTCCCAAGGGTAGCCGCAACCCATGATGGTCTTCATCGCAGGAGCTGACTCCCTTCTCTGGTCTTCTGGCAGCTTTGGTTTCACAGGCAGCAACAGTCTCTTAAACAATGTATTTGGCATCACCGGCTCAGCTTGGGTACAGTTCTGGTGGCCACACAGCTTACCCGCTTGCAATCTGCAGTCCTGGAAATGTAAGCAGGCAAGGCAGATGTTCAGGTCTCCCACTGGCAAATTGGCTGGAAACAATTCCGGTGATCCCAGTCTTATGAATTAGGCTACAGTCTCTGAGGCAAAACAGCTTCTCATCAAGATGTAAGTTGGGGATCTTTCAAGCTCCAATCTCACTTTCAGTCTGGAATTTAGCTACAAGGAAATTGCTCCTTTTTCTCCTTTTCTGGATAAGTGCAGCTCGGTCTGTAGACTTGGCACTCCCAACGATTCACAAAGAGTTTAGGTTAAGAAAAGGCAAAGCAGGCCTCTCCCCAAATTTCCCCGAGCTGCAGGGAGTCATCTAACTCTGACCACAGACTCCCCAAGACTGACGCAGACTGTCCCAATTCAAGCAGTCCCAATATAAATCATAGAATCATAGAAATGTACAAGCTTGTAGGTCAGAGACCCTTTAGTAGCTTGCCACTAAGCTTAGTGGAGATACTCAAATTTTTGTGCTCCCATGTAGGAGTCCAATCTGTTTTTAAACACATCCACTGTGGGACTGTGAACCAGAGACTCTGACAAGGAGTTCCACCATTTCACAACTCTTTGTGTAAACCACCTGTTTCTTTTATTAGTTTTATTTATATCTCCTGACAATTTAAATTGTGGCTATGTGTACTTCATATACCTGTATAATATGTCAGGCCAGTGGTTTCCCATATATTTGTCATTGGTGGCCTTAAACACCAAACATAAGTCTCCTCTTAGCTGTCTGTCATCCATTGAGTACATTCCCAGATGTCTTAATCTCTCTTTCCATAATTCTTGTGTTGAACATCTGCAACTAATTTAGTTGCCCTACGCTGCATGCCCTCCATAAGTAGCTTATCCCTCTTTGTCCCTGGAGTACAGAAGGGAGCACAATACTCCAAATGTGATCTCACCAAGGCCGTATACAGGAGCATTATCATCTCTGGGTGTCTACTCTTAATATTTCTTTTAATACATCCCAGAATCCTATTACCCTGCATCACCTTTTGTCTGGTATTTATATCAAAGACTAACTTGTTATCCACTATTTCTCCTAAGTCCTGTTCGCTTGTTGTAATTTGTAAGTATTTGCCATTTAGTTGGTACTTGAACTGGTGGTTATTTCTCCCCAAATGCAACACTTTACACTTATCATGATTAAACTGGAGCTTATTATTGTTTTCCTATGTTTCTATAGAGGACAGATTATCTTGGAGATCATTTGCAGCTTCCCCATTATTAATAACTGCTCCCAGTTTGCTATCATTAGCATATTTTCCCATCCAGAAATCCCCAGTTACCTTCATAGTGGCTATAACAAGGTTAAAAAGTGTTGGACCCAGGACGGAGCCCTGAGGGACACCACTCATAACCTGAGTCCAATCTGATGAGAACCCTCTTATAACAACACGCTGATATCTATTAGGCAAGCACGATTTGCCCATGCCACTAGGTTTGGGGGTATCTGGACAGAAATCAGCTGATTAATCAGCACATCATGTGCCACTGAATCAAATGTCTGCATAATCCAAAAAGATTACATCCACTGGCAACCCTCTATCCAATGCTGCACTTATAGGTGCATGAACATGACCTTCCACTGGTGAACCCATGCAGAGATAAATCAACATACCTCTTGTGTTTCACATGATTGACCATGTGATCTTGAATTATGCCCTCTAAGAGCTTACTCATGACCGAAGTGAGATTTATTGGTCTATAACTTCCGACTTCCTTCATATCCCTTTTCTTATGAATGGGTATAATATTAGCCTCTCTCCATTGCCTTAAAGTAATCCCTTCCTGAAGGGATGCATTGAAGAGTGGGGTAACCGGGCCAAATAGACAGTCCTTCAGTTCCTTTAAAAAGCCTGGGATAAGTCCATCATGTCCTGCTGATGAATTGTTCTTTAATTTAATAAATTTATCCATTACTTCTTTTTCAGTAACAACAAAGTTGTTGTACATCACTACCGGTATGTATACTCCCAATTGGAATATCACTGTTACTTTTGGATTGATATATACTCTGAAAATATTGATTGAAAACGTTCACAATATCTTGTTCATTGCTTACCAGTCCCTGCTGAGTTTTCAAAGACTCTGTTCCCACTTGTTTGCCCTTCAGCGATCCAATGTAACTATAAAAGGATTTTTTATTATCCCTAACTACAGCGGCCATATATAATTCTGCGTTTTCTTTAGCTCTTCTTATAAGTCTTTTTGTGCAGTTAGCCTCCTTTTTATAAGAAAGCCAGTTCTCACTAGCTGGGTTCCTTTTGCACCTAGCGCATTTCCTCCTCCTTCTTATAATGCTATTTTTTATATTTCTACTCCACCATGTGGGTATCTTCCCCTTTGCATTGTATTTTTTTTTACTTTGGGAACCCATTGTTCTAAACAGTATTTTATTTTTTTATCTATTTCTGCCCAGATACTTTCCATGTGTAACCCTCCTAGACTCTGTTTCCAATTCCAGGCATTTAAATAGGTTTTTATAGCATTGAGATCTGCCTTTCCATAATCTCATATCTCTGTTTTCCCCTAGGAATAATCACATTATAGTCCATAGTAACGAACACGGTATTGTGATCACTGTTCCCAATTGGGTCCCTGACCCGAACGGTAACTGTGTCTTGCTCTATATTAGTAAACAATAAATCCAAGGTACTTCCACCTCTAGTTGGGCTTTTAACCAATTGCTCCAAACCATTTTATTTACTATAGTCAATAAAGTTATTGCCCAAGCTGGATTTTCCATGGATTTTAACATTATTATTATTGGCAGTGAGAGTGCCTAAAAACTGCAATTTCAGTTTTTATTGGATCCTGTTTTCCAACATATGAAGGACAGTACGTGCAGTGGGAGGGCCTCACTATCCCTATATATTTGGATACTTTAATTTTATAACTGTATACAGATTATTTATATTTGTGTAGTCTTTAATCTTGTTTTTCCCCCTCCCTAGAGTTGTGAGAAGGTTTATTAGGTCGGGTAGTTTTTATTAGTTTTGTTTATTTTTATTTTTTTTTGGATTATGTTATTGGGTGGGTTTTAGTTTAATTGTAATTGTGGGTATTTTATTTAAAAGGTTATTAGGATTTTTTACTTAGCTGTCTAGCAGCCAGTTTGTTTCCCGCTTTTGGTATGTGTTGTTTAGCCACCCCGGTCGTGCATTATTCGTCCTCCGATCTCCACACCCTTCGCCCTTTTTGTCCTCCTCCCCCCTCCCATTCTCCACCTACCAGCCTGTCGGGTGCTCTTGTGTATTGTTTGTGGGGGTGGGGTGGGGGACATGGACACTGGTAGGCTTAATGAACAGACCTTTCATATAGGGTTGGTTAAGTCCAGAGGACACCCTGGGGCAAATGGAGCCTGGAACGTGGTGATTCATGTCTAGTCTCCATACCCAAGGGCACCACCTATTTGGATGGGCAAGTAGTCGGGACGGCTCCGGAGTCTTGTCCAACTCAGGCAGTGTTGTGCAATGCCAGATCTCTTAAAAACAAGTCTTCTGTTATTTCTGACTTTGTTTGCACAGCAGATCTGGCTTGCATCACCGAGACCTGGCTGGATGGAAATGCTGGCCCCATTCTGGAGGCGACCGTTCCAGCTCATGGGTGTACCAGTTGAGGAAGCTGAATCATTTGAGAGTACCGTAGTGGCTGGTGTGGGTTGCAGGATAGCCCTCATCTACCGTCCACCAGGAGACGAGAGGCAATTCATGCAGGAAGTGGCAGACTTCGTCGCCGATATGGCATTGGAGTCACCCAGATTGATGGTTCTGGGCGACTTCAATGCCTGGGTCGATGACAAATTCTCAGCCTTTGGTCAGCACTTCCTCCAGTTGATGACATCACTGGGCCTTACACAGACTGTTTCTTCAGCCACTCATAAACACAGTCACTCTTTGGATTTAATTTTCCTCCTGGGGATTGAGGCCTCTGATTTGGTGGTGGAATCTGTCAGTTGGTCTGATCACTACACCGTGGGCTTCAATTTTTGTGCTCCCCTTCGTAGGTCTGCCCCTGTGGAGATGGTTCGATATCGCCCTTTACGGGATGTGAGCCTTGAAGACCTGATGGCGGTATTGAATCTCTCAGAGTTTCCAGTTGCCAGCTTGGGTCCGGAATCTATGGTCTTGGCTTATAATCAGGCCATTTCCTTGGTCCTGGACTCAATTGCTCCAGTCCGTGTTTGTCCCCTCTCTCTCTCTCTCTGCCCTCGGGCCCCATGGTTTGATGAGCCCTTCAGGGAGTTGCGACGTGTGGGATGACAGTTAGAGCATTGTTGGCGGAAATCTGCTCTACAGGTCGACTGCCTTAGTTTGGAAGAGCATTATCGGCTCTACCAATCGGAGATCTCCCGTAAGAAGGCAGAATTCCCTGTCCAGGGAGATCTCTGTCACTCAGAATCGACCGGCTCAGCTCTTCAGAATTGTGGACAGGCTGTGCAACCCAGCCTGTCTCCAGCTCCGTCGAGCTTTATCACAAAAGGAGTGTGATGAGATCACTCAATTCTTTGCAAATAGGGTTGCTGGCATCATATCAGAGATCCACCTGACACACTTTAAGGGGGAAGCTGTTGGTCGGGCATCTGGCCATGGAATCCTCGGCCTCCTGGTGTTCCTTTGACCAGCCGATGTTCGAGGATATTATGTGGATCATCCAGGAGATGTGCCCTATGAGCTGTAGTTTAGATCTGGGTCCTACCTCCCTGATTTTGGGTTGTGTTGAGATCATGGGCCCGTTTCTGGCTCAAATAATCTGGTGCTCCTTATAATTAGGTAAGTTTCCCAGCTCCCTAAAGGAAGCTGTGGTGACTCCCCTTTTGAAGAAGGCCTCTCTGGACCCAGATATTTTTGCCAACTACAGACCTATCTCTAACCTTCCCTTTATTGGGAAAGTTATTGAGAAGGTAGTAGCAAACCAGCTGGAGGACCATTTGACCATCAATAGTATCTACGAACCTCTCCAGTCTGGTTTTCATAAGAGGCATAGTATCGAGACTGCTCTGGTTCGGGTGCTCAATGATCTCTTGATGGCGAGAGATCGGAGAAACCGTTCTATCTTGATTGTCCTTGATCTCTCTCTTCAGCCTTTAACACTGTAGACCATGGGATTTTGCTCGAGCATCTGGAGTCCATCTGTGGACTGTCTAGTACAGTGCTCAGATGGTTTTCATCTTTTCTGTCTGGGAGAACACAGAGAGTTGTGTCGGGGATTTTTTCCTCTGACCCTTTCCCTCTGCAGTGTGGTGTTCCTCAGGGCTCGGTGCTTTCCCCCATGTTGTTTGCAGTGTACATGCTGCCCCTCGGAGACATTGTAAGGTGGTATGGGCTGAGGTTTCACTGTTATGTTGATGATACCCAGCTCTACCTGTCTTTTGCTCCTGACCAGGTTAGTGCTCTCTCGGTATTTAATAGCTGCCTCGCTGATATCCATGACTGGGTGAATGCGAGCTGGTTAAAGTTGAATGCCGGTA
This sequence comes from Neoceratodus forsteri, assembly GCA_016271365.2. Lineage (NCBI taxonomy): Eukaryota > Metazoa > Chordata > Ceratodontiformes > Ceratodontidae > Neoceratodus > Neoceratodus forsteri. Next base: position 951,273,975 of record CM028130.1, read on the forward strand.
AGGCCGAGGTTATGGTTGTGGACCCGGGTCGTGGGGTAGGGGGGTTGGGGTCTGGCCAACCCTCTGGCTTATTACTTGGGGGGGGAAACAGATCCCTACCTCTGAATGGGTACGTAACCTGGGAGTGGTACTTGATGACGGGCTGACTCTTTGTCATCAGGTGTCAGCAGTAGTTAAGTTTGCATTTTACCATCTTAGGAACATTGCCAGGGTGAAGCACCTTGTTCCGTGCAGTGATTTACCCGTGTTGATTCATGCCTTTGTGACCTCACGCCTTGACTACTGCAACTCCCTGTACTTGGGGCTTCCTGGGGTTGATATCCGCTGCTTGCAGCTAGTGCAGAACGCTGCTGCAAGGTTGTTGACAGGGGCATCTAGAAGGACACATATTACCCCTGTGCTGCACAATCTGCACTGGCTGCCTATACAGTGGTGGATCACCTTTAAAGAATGTCTTTTGACCTTCAAAGCCCTGCACGGACTGGGCCCTGACTACTTGAAAGAGCTTCTGATTCCTTACTGCCCTGTACAACAGCTCTGTTCAGCCGACGAGGGGTTGCTAGAGATTCTGAGGATTACAATGAAGTCTTCTGGGGCCAGGGCTTTTGTGTTTGTGGCCCCAACCCTCTGGAATTCTCTGCCTCGTCGGCTTAGGGAATGCACAACCGTGGAATCCTTTAAGCGGGAATTTAAGACACTTTTGTGGAATAAGGCTTTTATGAATTGATGTTGCTGAGAATATTGATTTTATATGTGTATTTTTGTTTTTAATATTCATTTGTACAGTGCCTTGGTGCTTGAAAGGCGCTTAATAAATAAAGCTTTATTATTATTATAATATCTCCCAGTCAGTTGTTGGGAGATTAAGATTCCCCATTAGCATGAAATCCCCTCTGATTTCAAACTCATTTTATGCAGTGAGAAATGTATCATTTTCTTTTTGGTTCAAGTTGGGTGGCCTGTATGTTACACCAACAGAGATAGTTTTATTAACCATATGTATTTTAACCCAGAGAAGTTCAACATTTTGTTGGGGCTTGTTTTCAACCATTATGGCATGGGCTTTGATTTCCTCTGAAACATATAATGCAATACCACCCCTCTTTTATTTACTCTGTTCTTATAAACGCAGTTATAACCCTGGATTTCCATACCCCAATCCCCATCCTGAAGCCAGCTTTCCGAAACAGCACATACATGAATTTGTTTTGTTATCAAAAGGTTTTTCAGCTCATACATTTTATTTCTGAAATTTCTTGCAATCGTTAAGAGGATCTTTAACTCTCCTTCTTTCTTGTCACACTTTTTTATATTCCTACTATATTGATGTTTCTTATTAATTTTATTTCCCGTAGGGTTGTGATTTACCTCTGTCTTCCCCAGGTGAAGCTCTCAGTTCCCCTTACATCCTGGTTTAACACCTTAGATATGTAATCAGAAAATATTTTATCAAGCAGGTCACCCCGTCCTATTGAGATGTAACTTATCATGACAAAATAGGTGAGTTTGATGTACAAAGTGTTCCCAGGTAGTGATGCACATATTGCCTTTTCTTAAGCACCATTATTAAGTTTTCTGATTTTCATATTTAGTGTATTATTCATTCCTGGGATAGGCAAAATTTCAGAAAACATTAACTCGCTCTGTTTTTCTGTAACTCGTTTCTCAATTTCCTTATAAGCATTACAAATATTTTCCACTGAACAATTTCTGATGTCACTTGCTCCACTATGTATTATTATGAAAGACCCCCTTGGTACTTTGCTCATTAAATCCCCCACTATACCAATCACATCTCACACCAGCACCCAGGAAACAGCTGCTTATCATAGAATCCTTGCAAACTTTTGTAGTTACGTGGTCAGTAAACCTAATAATGGAATCTCCCAATATATATATATATATTCCTGTTAACACTTATGGTCTCCAGATATGTAATTCTCCCAGCTCTATCACTCGTAAGCTCATCCATATCCTGAACCATATTAATGTTACCAGAGATAATATTGTCAGGGGGCAGGGTCTCCCCATTATCCACGGGTTCATCCAACAGTGCAAAATGATTGCTCGTGGGGACTGTGAATTCTATAGCCCTCCTCCCTCTTTTAGACTTGGCCACATCAAAACTTACATTTGCCCTGTCTTCATCTATCTCCCTTTGCCTTTTCTCACCCTGAAATGTGTCACTTGTTTTGGCTAAATTGATAAGCTCACTGGAGCACTGTCCACTCCTCATATCTTGTCACAAATACTTAATTTCTAACTCTAGCCCAATAAGTTTAATCTCTAATTCTCGTAGCTCCACACACTGTTCACACATATAAAGTGTCTTTTCAGCAATTTGTGTCAGACTAATTTTATGGCAGACTGAGCATTTTAAACCTACCTCCCCATTAGCAGTAACTATGTACGTATTGTCCATGTTTGTGCCTAATAAAGCAGATATCCCAAGTGTACACTGCTGGATCAGGTTACCTTTAGATAGTCGAGGTTCTCACTTTGTAAATAAGAAGGCCCTTATCCACTCTAGACACTGACAGACACCGCTTGCCTCTGCCCACATTGCCTCCGCTCCACACTAAGCTCCACTTGCTAGAGCCGAGCGTTAAATAGGGCACCAGATACACATCACAAGGTTGCTATGGCAACGCTCACTCCCCAGTTTACCTCCCTGCGGGGCACAGACAATGTATATAGGCTGCCCTTAAAAAGGCAGCCTAGCCAACACAAGAGATGGCTTAAGCAGTCCCCTCAAAGCACAATTACATGCCTGTCCAAATTCCTGTCCTCCCATTGAGCAGGGGTCAGGAAAAGCCTTCACACAGGTGCCAGATACCTCATTAACTGTCCTGCTACAGTGCACACAGACTAGGGTCTAGCAGCCTGGTTCCCCCAGTTAATAAAAATCACACTCCTGAGAAAATATCACACTAGCTGCCCTCAAGCAGCCTACACAAGCAGGCAGGATCTGGAGCAATAATGAGCAAAGTTCCAGCAACACGATTGGCTGCCCCAGCTGTCTAAAACAGTCAAAGTCCCTTAATTTGCTTGATTTGGGTGGCAAGAATTATACCTCCTTTTTTCACAACAGTCTCTGGTAAGTCCCAAGAGTCCCTTTGGCAAATCAATCAATCAATCAAGTCTTTACTTATCCAGGCAAACGCCATTGAGCAGGCTCATTTACAAGGTGGACCTGCATTACATAAGGTCAAGAATAACACTTTTATGTACAGATAATAAATAGACATAATTATACAGAAACAGAAAAAAAAATAGAGCAATAACAAGTATTTCAGGTATAGGGTTAACAAGATTAGGGAGAATGGTATGAGAAGGGAAATTAAAACATTCTGAAACAGCCAGCATATTAAAACATTTTCAAACAACACGGCATATCATTGGTCAGGACATATACAAACTTAAGGGGCAGATATGGAGGGGAAGGGTACAGGACTGCAGCTGTTCTAGGAGGGGTGCTATGGTAGATGGGCTGGGGACATATATGTTAAGAGTCTGAGGGTAAGAAAGGTAGTGGATTTGCAGAAAAAAAAGGGGAGTATAGCTGGAGACAATCATGGGGCCAAGTTAGGTGGAGATGTAGTGGGCAGGTAAGCAGTAGTCACCCAAGCATGCTAAGCGTGCTGGAAACAGCTGCATAGCTCCTTGGCATACAAGGTCTTGAAGGTGGTAAGACTAAGAGGGAGACTCAGTTTCATAGATTTGTGTAGTTTGTTCCAGAGTGAGGGCAACACAAAGCCTAGGGCTGCTCTCCCAAAGTCTTTATTGGCCCTAGGTACCTTCAGTAGAAGCAGAGAATAGCTTCTCAGTGCAAAGTTGCCTACCACGTATAACGGCAAACAGTCAGAAATGTATTGGGGTAATTTGTTGGTAATAGCTCTGTAAGTTCAGAGAGCCGCATTTCTATTCCTTCTGTACTGAAGGGAGGTCCACCCCACAGCTGCATATAAGGAGCAGTGGTGGGTGGTGATAGGTAGGCCAGTTATGAAGCTCAAGGCTCTGTGGTATAAGGTGTCCAGTTTAATAAGACAGGAGGCATTACACTGACTATAAATAAAATCAGCATGATCAATTAGGGATAGAAACGTGGATTGAACCAACTGCACCTTGGCATCTTTGGTCAGCAGGTGGTTTACTCTAAAGAAGAGAGCAAGCCTCTGCCTCAGCTTTTTTAGCAGATCCTCGACATGCTCCACGAAGGAGAGTCTGTGGTCTAGCTAGATCCCTAGGTACTTGAATTTCGTAACAAATTCCAACCCCTCTCCTAGTAAAGTGTTTATGGGAGTTAAGGAGCCAGAGATAGCAGGGTTCGCTGAGTGAGTAGCTGGAGAAAACAGCATAGCTTTTGTTTTTTTGGCATTGAGTAAGAGTTTTTTTTTTCAGGAGCTGATTCTGCAACAAGATGAATTCTGTTTGTAAATCTCCACAGGTGGCTTCTAGATTTGGGCGGCTTAGGTACAACACTGTATCATCAGCGAAAAGGAGAATATTAGCCTCCTTGATGCCAACATCAATATTTTTTATATAAATTGCAAACAATAGAGGCCCCAGGATGGATCCCTGTGAATGCCTCTTTTTATTGGTGTAAGTGGAGAGAGCTCCCCTTCAGCCTTGACCTGCTGAAGCCTATCTGTAAGGTAATTACTGAACCAGCACAGAGAGGTCGAGTCCAGACCTATCACTTTAAAGGTAGAAAGAAGCAGTCAGTGGTCGACAGTGTCGAAGGCCTTGCTGAGGTCCAGGAACATGGCACATACAAATGTTTTGTTTTCCAGCTCTCATTGCTAGTCATCAGCCACTTTGGCCAGAGCCGTAATGGCACTGTGCTTGGCTCTGAAACTAGACTGCATAGGGTTTAGAAGGTTCTTGTTATCTAGGTAGGTTCTCAGCTGAGCATTCACAATTTTTTTCAGCAGTTTAGACAATATTGGTAGGAGAAATATTGGCCTGTAATTATTTAGGTTGCAGGGATCCCCTGATTTAAACAAAGGAATGACGTGGGCAATTTTCCATAGGTGTGGAAGAGTTCCCTGGGACAAGTACAAGTTAAATAGGTGTGTGATTGGTACAACTAGGATGTGGCATGCAATCTTTAAGAAGTAGGGTTCGAGAGAGTCAGCACCAGTGCTTTTCTTGGTGTCCAACTGTAGAAGGAGGTCTTCGACATCTTTCAACAAGGCAGGAAGGAATGAGAAGACCACATTAGTGGTGCTAGGTTCAGGAATCTGTGCACTAACCTGAGAACGTAACAAGGATGCTGGTGAATTGTCAATTGCTAGGCTTGCCATATAGCAAAGTGGTTGTTGAAGGCCTGGAGAATCTCCTTGCTATCATTGATAGCAATATTGTTAGAGATGATTTTCAAGGGAAGTACATTTCCAGCTATATGACCAGACATCTCTTTGATTGTGGACCAAAATTTAGCTGGGCACCTTGAGGCAGAGTCAAACTCAGAATGGTAGAAGTTGGCCTTAGCCTCTCTAACCAGTTTGGTGCAGGAGTTCCTAGCCTTCCCGAAGTGGCACCAATCCTTGGCAGTTTTTGATTTGTGGGCTTTTTTCCCAGAGTTTATCTCTCGCTAGTAATGCAGCCTTGAGTTCAGCAGAGAACCAACAGCAAGTTCTGGTCTTTACATGGACTTTTACCAAGGGAGCATGATTATATATGGCACAAGACACTATTTCATGAAAAATGTCATAATGCCATACTGACCGATTTGGCTAGGTAAAAGTTCTGCCAGTGTACAGACAATTTTTTATTTTTTTTTAACCAGGAGAGAGACACTAAGCTGAAAGCTAGTTTACAGGTGCAATCTGGGAGCACAGGGAAGTTAAATGACTTGCTCAGGGTCACACAGTATTCAAGTGGGGGCAGTGGGATTCAAACCCAAGTCTCCAGGTTTGCAGCTCAGAGCCTTAAACCACTGTACCATACTGCCTCCTTGCTCATTGATGTAGACAAATGGGTCAAAGTTGCGTCTGGACCTTCTGGTGGAGAACTTAGATGTGGAGGGGAGATTGGAGTCAGATCTTACACCTGCGATGAAGCAGTGATCGCTGACATCCGAGAAAAATATTCCAGCATAGGAAAAGGACTGTGGCTTGCTTGTAAGAAAGACATCCAATAGGGTGCTATTCCTGGGGTTTTTCTTGTTAGGACGTGTAGGTTCTTCAATGAGTTGAGTGAGCCCAAGAGAGTCACAGAAGGATTTGAGGGGTAAGGAAGCCTTGGATAACCAGTCATAATTGAGATCCTCTAGAATAATAGTTTCAAGGGTCTCATGTCCCATAAAAGTCGATAGGTGAGATAGGAGCTGGGACCCAGCAGATGGAGGCCTGAAACACCCTATAATCCTGATAGCCATTGAGTGGGATGTTTCAACCTTAAGGGACAGACATTCAACGCCATTTGCGAGAGAGGAGGAGTCAATGGTAGTGACCGTATATTTGTCCTTGACATAAATGGCTACCCCACCACCCCTAGTATGCCTGTCGGCTCTAAACAGCCAATAGTTAGGGATGTTAACCTCCCTGTCAGAGTTAGAAGATCTGAGCCAGGATTCTGAGACCACCAGCACATCTGGTTCGGTATGAATGATCCAGGTCTGGATCGATGTAAGCTTTTTTAAGAGAATACTGGTTCCTGATTGGTTGGTAGACTGCAAAGATGGCTGCTGAAATATGAAAGTTCCCAAGCAGTCCAGGCAGTTGCCACCTTAAAGTTCTGGTGCAACCAGTAACAGTACTTTTCATTTACACTAACCTCCGAGTTAATTGTGACACTGGGACAGCTAGTTCTGATTAACCTATGCTTTTTGTAATATAAAAATGTGTTATTGAATGTCTCTTATGAGAGATGCTGACAGCCTGTGGAATGACAACACCCCTGCCAGGTTTTAGCTAATAGCTGTTACCTGGAAGGCCAAGAGATAATTACAGGCTAGAAGAGACTTAAAATTTAGGATCTCCTTTTTATGTGACTAACTGCAGCTTGCCAACTGCCAAGATAGATCATAAACTTTTATAACATTCAGAGGAAACACAGTAAAATTCATATGGTGATACAAAAGCATGTTGCACCTCGGTGAGATCTGACAGACAGACATAACAAGTCCTTTGATGTCCTGGAAAGGGGAAGCTGCTCATAGATCAAAGAAAGTCATTTGAAAAAAATGAGTGTTGCTGAGGTCACAGAATATTAATTTACCTTCTGGAAAAGACATCCTGTTTTGCATAGATATATTGTTTTATAGTCTGACAGGGAGGAGCTAGGTGACCTCACACAAAGAGGTTGCAAAGCCAGTTTTTAAAAAGCATTCTGTTTTCCATTTACCAGTTTTGGGTAAGTTACCTTTTCTATTACTTTCTATTTCTTTTAGAAACTTGATCCAGGAAGCTCTGTGCAGTCACTAGCAAGGATGGAGAAGTACTGGAAAAAGTAATACACCTGACAGTTACAGTTACTTATTTCTTTTTATACAAAAAATACAAACATAATAAATAATTATAACAGATGACATTTATTTGAAAGTAATAGATTAGTTACTAGTTACTTTCAAATAAATGTAATCAGTTACAGTTACGTATTTATTTTGTATAAAAAGACATAAGTAATTGTAACTGTAAGAATTATTACTTTTTCCAGTACTTCTCCATCCTTGCTAGTGACTACACAGAGCTTTCTAGAACAAGTTTCCAAAAGTAATAGAAAGTAATAGAAAAGTAACTTACTCAACACTGCCATTTACACACAAATGTTTGGACTCTGAAAAAGAAACTTCTACAGTAGTGTGAGATAAGAATACCTTAGAAAAGACAATTCTAAGAGTACTGGGGTAGGAGATTATGTCTGCACTTTTAAACCTGTTTTGTTTAAGTGACTTGCATGTTTTGTGATATATGGTTCAGTATTTACATTTTAAATTTGTTTATCTATTTTGAAGTAAACCTCTACTTTAAAGACTACATGGTGTGCCTTTGAATTTCTTTTTCTTGACAAGGGAAGCATACGTGGTTAAAGCTGACACTGCACAAAGCTTACTGGTTTTACCAAACTGGGAAAAGGTAAGACTTTATTCCGAGGTCTTTAATAGAGTTTTAAGGGTTCATTTTGTACGCCTGATTAGTTTCCCATAGGCAAAAGATATCTGGCCCCCCCGAAGAGCAGAATTATCTGAGCCTATACATTGGGTACTCTAATAAGAGGTTCACAGTTTGAATCCCTCCAAAACTTGAGACTAAAGGTTGATTCAAACCTATAAAACAGACAGGAGGGTTACCCTGTTTCTGTTAACTGTTCACAAGACTGCACTCAGAGGTTGGCACTTTGAGAGTACAGGGCTGACCTGCTGAGTGGGTTTGTGACAGATTGGTTGACAGCGGTGCAATAAATTTTGGTTATCACAAGCTTTTTTTTTTTTTTTGCATAAAAAAGTTTATTGCAACCTCCAACTCAAGGCATACATACATACAATCACATTAACTCATCTGTAACATACATTTCCATCAAATAACAGATTCATCATTATACATTTCATACATTGTGCCGATAGTATTAGCTCTTCTCCCCCCCCTTCAAATACCCCTTCAGCATTAGTGCTAATCTAATCTCACATAAAAGAAAAAGGGGGGGGGAGAGAAGACACCACGTAAAGGGGGAAGAGAGGATAGGAAAGGGAAAGGAAGGTCTCTAATCCACCATCCCATCCCATAGAGATGCCCCTTCAGATTGTGACAAGTCGGCCAGAAAAGGGGCCCATGCCCTCATAAATTGTTCAAGCTTATCCTGGACAAGAAGAGTAAGTCTCTCCAAGGCTAATGTGTGCAAGGCAAGCGTATGACATACCTGTACTGTAGGAGTAATGCAAGACACTCAAGTATTTTGGATGCAGTGTCTAGCTAGGATCAGTAATATATGCACCCATCTGGGAAAAGGATCCCATCCTCCCTCCGCATCTGCTTCAACTCCAAATAAGCATGTTAAGGGGTCCAAGGGGATCACTCTACCCCACAGCCTCCCTATTTCTGCTACTACTGAGAACTGAAAGTGTTGTAGTAGAGGACATGTCCAAAAACAATGCACATACGTGCCCATCTCCTTGTTACACCTACCACAGTAAGGTGAAGTTGCAGGGGGGTACTTATGCACAATCACCAGTGGGCTATATATTCTATGAATAAATTTATAAAAAGCTTCTTTAAATCTGTTACATAAAAGAAGTCCCATATGCATAACTAGAAGCTCTTCCCAATTCTTAGGATCTATCTGCAGGACTAAGTCCCTCTCCCACAACCTACGGGTATTTCCCGAAAAGCCCGGTAAGCATTGTCTTATATCTCTTACCATTTTTCCCATGAACCCTTTGGTATCCCCTCGTAACGCCTGTATCCGAGCTTCTATTCTTCATAATTCCTCTGCCCCAATTCCATCCCTCCCAAGCCCTGCCACATATGCCCTGGCCTGGAAATATTGAAATAATTGTCCTTCCCCTAACTGATATCTCTGCTGTAATTCCAAAAATGAGTTCAGCCGGTCCCCCACACATATGTCCGCTATATTTCTCACTCCCTGCCTCTCCCATACCCTATAGCCAGAGTCTTCCCACTCTGGTCTAAAAAATGGATTCCTCACCAGAGGCACCAGAAATGTGTCTGGCACTTCTGCCCCCATTTGCCTCAGCAGTCTGGTCCAAGCATCCAGGGTTGCTTCCACTAGCAGGTTCCTGTATTCCAGCCGTCTATAAGCTCCCCTACCCCATTTCTCCAAATATGCCGAGAGCTGCGCTGGACAGTCCCTTTGTTCTAAATCTACCCACCTTGACACTAGGGGTGTGTGGATCCAGTCACCCATGTACCTCATCTGTGCTGCCAAGTAATATGTGTTCATATCTGGAAAATTTAATCCCCCTTTGCTCACATAGGTCTTGAGATGCTTCAGGCCTATCCGTGGTCTCTTCCCCCACCAGATGAATCCAGAGACCGTTTTCTCCAGCCGTCTAAGGTCTGCACGGGAAAACCCCACACATAGCATCTGCATAATATAAATCAGTCGTGGGAGTATATTCATCTTAATCAGGTTTATCCTCCCCAATCATGAGATTGGGAGTGAAATCCATCGTTTAAGGTCTGCCTCAATTGTTTTAAGTACAGGGTCATAATTCAATTTATACAGTGTCTCTAGAGACCACCCAATCCTTATCCCCAGGTATTTGAAAGACCCTCCCACTATCTTAAAACCCCAGTCCTGATCCCTTTTTGTAACTTTTGGAAGTCTCATTATCTCAGACTTATTCAAATTTAATTTGTAACCCGAGAATCTGGCAAACCTCTCGATCAATCGAAAGAGACCAGGCATAGACTTCTCCAGTTCTGTAATGAACAGTAACATATAATCCGCATACATGGCTATTTTATGTTGCTCCCCCAATATCCCCCTAACCCCCCGTATACTTTCCTCTCCCCTAATGGCTGCTGCCAGGGGTTCCACTGCCAGAGCAAAGAGCAATGGGGAAAGCGGGCACCTCTGCCTTGTACCCCTACCCAAATTGAACCCTGCTGAGAGAGTGCCATTTACCAAGACCTTCGCTTTGGGTGATCTATACAAAGCTCACCACACCCAATCCCCAAACGGTCCACCCAAACCAAACCGGGCAATTGTTTCAAACAAATACTCCCATTCCACCCTGTCGAACGCTTTTTCCGCATCCATTGAAATAATGCAGGTAGCCATGTTCTTTTTTCTTGACCCCCAAATTACATTTAAAAGTCTCCTAACACTATGATATGACAATTGCCCTTTAATGAACCTGGTCTAGTCCGGGTGGACCAATCCGGGTAGCACTTCCTCCAACCGACTCGCCAATACCTTTGCAAATATTTTAGCGTCACAGTTACATAGCAAAATCAGGCGGAACGATGCACACTCCAGGGTATCTTTCCCTTCCTTGGGGATCAGATATATCACTGCATCTGAGAAAGTCCCCGGTAGGCTCAAGGCCTCTCCCTCCCTCTGCTGCAATGCTTCACATAATGGTTCGGACAGCTGCCCCGCCAGGCATTTATAATACTCTATCGGGAAGCCATCCGGCCCACTCGCTTTCCCCACCTGCAACCTTTGAATAGCCCGAAGTACCTCTTCTTTCTTTATTGGGCTGTCAATGAATTTCCTTTGATCTTCTGTTAGACTAGGCAATTTCAGGGTATCTAAAAAGCTTTACCATTCCCCCCAGCCCCCCCCCCTTATACAATTGTTCATAGTAACTACGAAAACATTCATTAATCTGCTGCTCTGTTTAATGTAACACCCCATCTTTATCTTTTATCGATGATATGTGAGTTTGGCCCTTCCCTCCCCTCATCAATCATACTAGCAGAGGTTCCAGCCTATTCCCCCATTCATACAGTCTTTTCCGCCCCCAAGATCCATGCCTTCCTGGCTTCATCATTGAGCATACTGTAGCATTCAAAGCTTCTCTCGCCGCCTTTCAACTATTTCAAACTGCCTCCTCCTCCTCTCCTCCCACCGCCCTCCTCTCCAACTCCTGGACTCTATCTTCCAATTCTAGCCGCCTAGCTTGTTTCAGCTTCTTGTCCCTTGCTACATACTTTATAATCATCCCCCTCATATATGCCTTTCCCGCATCCCATATTGTCCCTTTACTAGTAGGTGCATTTGCATTTGCTGCTATATAAATGTCCCACTGATCCTTTAATTAATCTTTAAATTTCTTATTTCCCAGCATGTATGTTGGGAACTTCCAAGGAAGAGGGCCCTCCCTTAACCCATTCATCCCGATCATAACTAAGACCACAGCATGGTCGGAGACATGAATAGGACTGTGGTCCATTCTCTGAATTCTTTGATACAATTACCCTTGGGAGGAATACGTAATCAATTCTTGACCACGTACCATGTGGATTTGAGTAAAAAGTATATTCTCTAGCTCCCGGGTTTGCCCCTCTCCATCCATCCACTAGCTCCAGTTCCCCCATGCCCCTGCGCCAATGTCAGATTGCCTTGTTATGCCGCCTTTTTCCCTGAGAGTGATCTAAATATGGATCCAGAGTACAGTTCAGCTCTCCCCCTAGGATCAGCCCTGGGAACTGTTCCTTTATGAGAAGCGAGAGGATTGTACTATAGAATGAGGCCTCAAACACCGCAGGAGCATATGTACTTCTAAAAGTTATTGACTCTCCCCAGAGTACCCCTTCCACAAATACATATCATCCACCATCTTGGTCCCTTATCACTTGTTTCATGTGAAATGGGAGGTTTTTATGCAGAAGGACAGCAACCCCTCTTTTATGTGCTTTAAACGATGCTGCATAACCCTTCCCCACCCATCCCCTCACAAGCTTCAAGTGCTCCGCTGCTGTGAGATGCATTTCCTGTAGCAGTACTACTTGGGTCCCTTGTCTCCTCATAGCCGTGAGGAGTTTTGTGTGCTTTACAGGGGTTGCTGTCCCTCGGACATTCCAAGAACATACCACAAGATCTTGTTTATGACCCATCAGTAAAACAGGTATGAGCCCTTAGACCCTCCTCCCCCCAACCCCCTCCTATATAGCACATGCTTATCTCCTCCCAAAAGTCCCCCCACTGTATCTGGCACAGTATAGTCTTTTCTTCATATGTATGTATGCAACAATAACATTTGAACATAACAACGCTATATATGAAACATTAACAGAACACTGAACTATGCTCCCAACTTAACCCCACCCTCTCCCATCTCTCAGTCCCCTCAGCCTCTATAGACCAATTAATTCCCAATTTAACACTCTCATAAACATACTGTCACCAACCCCCGACACCACTGCCAATTATGCTCTAGTGTCATAGAAATCTCCTCAAGGTATTGTGTTCCGCCCCCCACCCGGAGCAAAACCGACATTCTGTCATGTCCCTTCCCCTAATAATCCCTAGCTGTTACCTGTTAAATATCCCCTCAACAAGTAACCGCACCACCTAGAAGCAAAAAAGGGGGCCCCCAATAGCGCATTTATCAGTGCGAAACCAGTAGATGTCTCAGCAGCATCCCTGATGCATGTTTACACTAATGGCGGTGCTCTATTACACCCCACCAAAGCCACCTCCCAGCGGCACTGCCCCCTGCCAATGAGAGATGTATTGCTGTTACCACACACTCTTTGCCCACTGAGCCATTTTGTTTTGGATTACTTGTTAAGGCAGCTTTCCACACTTATGAGGAAATCCCCCACATACCAGATCTTCGGTTTCTAGGCCCTTCCCCTTCAGCCCTCAGCAACGTGGAAAAAATTTATATGTCTTACCCCCCTTTCCCTTCAGCAGTCGTAAAGGCCTCTATATAGGCTTCCGCCCAGTGTTCCTATATGACTCACTTCATTATGCACGGGTCCATCTCCCCCGGCCGGCTCCTTTCACCAGTCATCCATCTGGGCCCTGCACCTCCTGCGACCGGAGAGCAGGATAGAAGCACCCCAGTTCATACCGATGCAGGGAAAAAAAAAAAGTCTCTCAGTTCACTATCCACTTCCAAGCCCCAGTCCCAAACACGTAAAGCTGGAAGCTCTTCCAGAGTAAATATACAATGCCACAGAGCCCTCCATCAGCAGTCCAAGAGACGACCCTTATCCAATTTTCTTACGCAGGCCTTTCCGAAAAAGTTGCCACCTTGTCTACCTCCCAAAACAAATAGGTAGCTCCCTTGTGCTTCACCTTCAGGATCACTGGATAAAGCAAGAAATGTTCCACTTTGAGAGATCAAAGCAGGGCCATTGCATCATTGAATTTTTTTCACTTATTTGGAATCCTCAAGGAGTAGTCCTGAGATAGGAAAATACGGTAACCCTCAAACAAAACCTGCCCCTTCTCCCTGAAAGCATGTAGCACTCTCTCTCGATCCTGGTAGTTATGAAACCTCATAATTATCTAGCAAGATGGCTGTCCTGCAGGGGGCCTGGGTATAACAGCCCGATGCGCACGTTCCAATTTTATCTTTCCATTCTTCAATTCCAGACCCAGAAGTTTTGAGAGCGTTTCAGCACAGAAAACAATAGTGTTTCCCCCTTCTGCGCCTTCTGGAAAACCTCGTATGTGGAGATTCAGGCGGCCGTGGTAGTTCTCCTGGTAATCCGCTGCTTCTTTTATTTCCTCCAGCTCTTTTTGGATGGACAGGATCTGCTCAGGAACACCCTGTGTCTCGTCTTCCAATCTGGACACCCGTTCCTCCACCTCCGTAATCCTCGTCCCATGGGCAGCCTGTTACATGAGAACCTCCTGTAGCCTGTCGTCTATACAAGTCTCCAGTTTACAGAGCTGGGGCTCCAACACTGCCAACACTTGGCCCATTAGCTCACATCCCAAAGTGCTCACCTCGGCAACTGACAGAGACACCACTTGCTGGCCTTACGATGGAGTATAGGTCCCACCTTTCTTCGAGGTTTTACTGGTGGCATGCTGGTTTCTACTGGGACCCAGCATCAGATATTCATCCATTGTGACTTCCTTTACTGATCAGTGTACGGTTTTACCGTGGGCGCGTACAAATTTTACTTTTAAATGTCTAATTTTACTCTGGCGAGAAGGAGCAGGGCAGAAACACGTCTTCCACTCTAAGTGCTCATTAGTGCCCCTCAGTATTACAAGCTTTGATTGTTCAGTGTGTCAGCTTGAGACCATCAGCTCACTTGCAAAGAAAGAAAAAGGCAGTGATTTATTTTTTAAAAAGGAGACAGAATTATATCACTTGGCGTACAGTCAAGTTTCTACCCGTTTTATTTTTTTTTCTAAAGTGCAGGTCAGAGTAGCTGTAGTTAGGGAAGAAGATGGCTTCCAACTACAGCAGGCACACTGTAGACTACTTAAAGCAGTTGTGCAGGGACAGAGGAGTCCCATTCAAGGTGAAAGCCACCAAGCAGAACCTCGTAGATGCCCTAATGGTAGCAGATACCCAGAGCAGCAAGTCACAGACAGTGACTGAAAAGGACCAAACCTTGAGTGTGGCAGGGCTAGTGGCCAGTGCAGTGTCCATATCTGATGAGGAGGGCAACAGGGCCACTGTCAGTGAAGGACCGCAGCAGCAGGGGAAGGTCACCAGTACCCTGGATCCAGAAGTACTCAGGCTGAAAACTGAGTTGCACAAAATGGAGCTGGAGTTCCAGAGGGAGAGGGACCATGAACAGCGGGGAGGTGGACCATGAGGCAGAGTGAGAATGCTGAGAGGCAGACCATGAGGAGCATGAGCACCAGCGAGCTGCAGAGGAGAAGAGGGAGCGAGAACACCGAGACGCAGATTGTGAGGAGCAGGAGCACCAGAGGCAACATGAACTGGAGATGCTACGACTCTGACCAGTGGCACCAGAGCAGGTAAGTGGCTTGGGTTTAATTGGGACTACAGGACTGGGTTACAAATTGAATTCCAAATTGATAGCCAAATTTAAAGAGAGGTGGACATGGATGACTTTTTAAATTCTTTTGAAAAGGTATATATTCAGACTAAAATTCCCAGAGAGTCCTGGAGCTTCCAGCTATCCCCCGCTACTTACCAGGAAAGCTCGGGATGCATTGAGTCAAATGGACAATGAGGACAGTGATGATTACAGCAAACTTAAAGCTGCACTGTTAAAAAATGTTGAATTAACTGCTGAATCATACAGAGCTAAATTCCGTAAGCTCAGGAGAAGCCCTGACATGAGCTATGAGGAGCTAGCCACGAAACAACATCAGTTATTAAAATGTTGGTGGGAAGGAATTGGAGCAAACTCTGTTGATAAAATTGAAAATGTGATTTTGTTAGAATAGTTTTATTGGCCATGCCCAGCATAGCTGAAAACCTGGCAGGAGGACCGAGATCCAAAAACAGTGCAAGAGGCTGCTGAACTCACGGACTGCTATGCCAAGAGCAGACCTGCTCTGAGAGCAAATGGAGCAGGCGTGGCAGCACAGAAAGGGAAAAGCACACCTTCAGGGCAGCTAAAACCCTCACTGCCTCCACGGAAAGCAGTTAGCCCCAGGTTTCAGAGAAAAAATTTCTCTGAAAAGAGAAGTGAATGTTGGTTATGTAAAGAAACTGGGCATATTGCCAGACAGTATCCCAAAAGAATGAGCAATAATACGCAGAATGGTACTAGAAAAGAAGTGGGTTGTTTGTGTATCCCTGGAAGCATGCCTGTAAACATGAGGGAACACATGCACCCAGTCATGGTGAATGGTGTACAGAAGCAGGGTTAAGGGACACTGGGGCATCCCTGACATTGGTAAAAGGGGATCTAGTAGAGCCTGGTCAGCTTATACCCAATAAATACATCACTGTACAGGACTTTGCTGGTGAGACGAAAACGTTACCACTGGCCAGTGTTCTCCTGGACTGGGGTAAAACCAGGGGAACTGTGCAACAGGTGGCTGTAGCCAAAACGTTAGCAGTGGATGTGATCCTGGGCAACAATCTCAAACAGGGGATGGTATGTGCAGTTACCATAGCTAAGCGGCAAGGGAACATTTTAGTTCCCTGAACCCCACAGAAACCATTGTGGAAACCACTGAGAGGCCAGTTCCCCAGCCTGTGTCTTCAGATGGGGAGACTAATGAAAAGAGGTAGAAATTTCCCCAGTAGCAAGTAACCACACAGCTACAGAGGGTTACTCCGAAGAGGGAAGGGTGACCCATTGTCAGAGAGTTGGGATTGACAGTGATCCTGAGTGCCCTGACGCTAGTGCTAGGGACCCTAGTTTAGTGACTGAAGGGAACCTGTCCCATGCCTTGGGAATGTGTGGGGGTTTGCAGCAGCTCAGAGAAGTGACCCTAGTCTAGAGAAGCTGAGGGCTTGGACATACTCGGACAGTGCACAGGGAGGTGACGGCAGACATAAGGTTTATTGGGAAAATGGGCTTATGTATACTCAAGCAGTACAGACAGAGGGAGGGGTGCTAGGCAGGCAGCTAGTCATTCCCCAGGGGTATCATGAGCATCTGCTCAAGACTGAACATGATATTCCCTTGTCTGGTCATCTGGCAATCATGCGCACTACACAGCAGTTGACTCAGAATTTCTATTGGCCTAACTTCACCCAGCAGGTAAAGGAGTATTGCAGGTCTTGTCACCGGTGCCAAAAAATTGGGAAGGCGAGCAAGAAAACCCAAGCCGCCCTGATTCCATTGCCCATAGTGGTGGAGCCATTCCAGAGGGTGGGAATGGATATTGTGGGGCCTTTAAATACCCCCAGCTCCTCAGGGAAGAGATTCATCCTGACTGTGGTGGATTATGCCACACGGTACCCAGAGGCAGTCGCCCTATCCTCACTGAGGACAGACAAGGTGGCAGATGCCTTACTTGGGATTTTTTCCCGTGTTGGGTTTCCGCAGGAGGTTATCACCGATCAAGAGGGTCCCTTCATGTCGGACCTGATGAAATGTTTATGGGAGAAGTGTGGGGTGGTGCAGAGATGCACGACACCGTATCACCCACAAGCCAATGGGCTTGTGGAACGATTCAATGGTACCCTGAAGTCAATGCTCTGGGTGTTTGCTGAACAGCATGGGAGGGACTGGAAGAAATACCTTCCCCACCTGTTGTTTGCATACAGGGAGGTGACCAAGAGTCGACAGGATTTTCCCCCTTTGAACTCTTATATGGACGCCAGGTATATGGACCCCTAGACTTGATCCGGGAGGACTGGGAAGGCAAGCATGCCACCCAGGGAACTCCCATAATGAATTACGACCTTAAGTTTAGGGAAAGGCTGAAGGAGCTTAAGGGAACAGCCCAGAGCAACCTGGCAGCTGCCCAACAGAAACAAAAATTGTTCTACTACCGCAGAGCCAGAGCTCGCTCGTACATGGTGGATCAGGAAGTCATGGTCCTTATTCCAGTCCGGAAAGACAAGCTGCAGGCTGAGTGGGCAGGACTGTACAAAGTGGCTAGGAAGGTAAATTACGTGAACTACATTATAGAGTTACCTGACAGAAGACAGACAGAAAGGATGTACCATGTCAACAAGATGAAGCCAGGCCGGCCCGGTGGTGCTGAGGGTTGAGGCGCTGGATGCCATGCCTCGCATCATGCCAGCGACCCGTGTTCATGAATGGGCACGGGCCATCGGGGGTCGGCAGGGGAAGGGAAGGACTGAGCGTCCGAAGGACTGCTGTCCTTCTCTGGGGAGGGGGGAAGTACAGCATGGGCATCTCGTCGCCCCCTGGCGGAAGCTGGGGTGCACGGTGCTGGGCGAGACTATGGAGGGAGCTGGGTGTGGATGCTTCAAGGGGAGTATGCATGGATGCATGCGGGCTCTCCCTCGGCTTGCATCATTGCACACACTCGGTTCCACAGGGGAACCATTCAGGAAAAATCCAGGTGGGGCCTCCGCCTCTATGAAGCCCTCCCTGGGCTTCAATTAGCCGCTGTCACTAGGATCCCCCAACTAGATACTTGTTCCAAGGACTGGATTGGGGACCGGTTCTGCGGCCCTGCCCTCCAGAGGGAAAGCTGGGGGTGACCGGGGGACATAGCAGTGATAGTAGGTGGAAGTCCGGGGGCCGTAACCAGGGCAGATACCTGGCAGAAAGACCTACCACCAATAAATATTAAATAAAAAAATAAAAAAAAAACCACAATGAAGCCATATGCAAAAAGGGCAGACATGGTGTTTGAAGTGTGCAGTCCTGGGGAAGGGACGGATGAGGGAGACCCCCTTCAGGACTTGCTGGAGGAAAGTAAGTGAGAGTCCTCTATGGAGGCAGTTAAATTGTCTCCCCAGCTGACCCCAGACCAGATCCAGAAAGTAAGGGAGGTTATAGCAGACTTTGCCCCATTGTTTAGCACCAAGCCTGGACTAACCCCCTTAGTGACTCACGATGTGGAGACAGGGACACAGACGCTCATACGGTGGACAGCATATCAGGTGTCAGAGGCTGTCCAAAAGGACATTAGGAGGGAAGTGGAGGAGATGCTGGATTAAAGGGTAATCAAGAGATCCCACAGCCCCTGGGCCTCACCTGTAGTCCTTGTGCCCAAGCCAGATGGCTCTACTCATTTCTGTGTGGACTATTGTGGACTGAATGCAGTCACAAAGTCAGACACCCATCCGATGCCCCAGACAGATGAACTCCTGGACAAGTTGGGAGGGGCGACCTACCTTACAACCACTGACCTGACCAAGGGGTATTGGCAGGTAGAGTTGACAGACAGAGCTAGGGAGAGGTTGGCCTTCATCACTCTGATAGGCTTATTTGAATTTAAAGTAATGCCTTTCAGAATCAAGAATGCCCCGGCCACTTTCTGAAGGTTGGTGAACCAGGTATTAAATGGTGCTGAGGAGTACGCCGTGGCGTACCTGGATGACATGGCCATCTTTAGTGCCAGCTGGGAGGAACACCTATCCCACCTTAGGGAAGTGCTGGCTGGGTGGGATACAAAGAGCCAGGCTCACTGTTATAGCCAACAAGTGCCTGGTGGCCATGGGAGAAGTGGCATACCTCGGGCATGTGGTAGGCCAGGGACAGCTCCATCCTAACCAAATAAAAATAGAGGTAATCCAGGCATGGCCCAGACCAGAAACACAGAAGCAGGTCAGGAGTTTTCTAGGGATGGCAGGGTACTACAGGAAATGTGTACCCCATTACAGTGCCCTGGCTGCTCCTCTATCTGACCTGACAAAGAAAAGGATGCCCAAGAAAATTACCTGGGGCCCAGCCTGTGAGGAAGCCTTTTCCAAACTAAAGGAGGCACTGTGCAGTGCTCCAGTTTTGACAAGCCCTGACTATAGCAAACCCTTTATAGTTCAGACTGATGCCTCAGATGTGGGTATTGGGGCAGTACTGAGTCAGACATCCAGCCAAGAGAGAGATCATCTAGTAGTGTACCTGAGTAGGAAGTTATTTCCCAGGGAGCAGGCATACTCTACTGTGGAAAAAGAATGTTTAGCCATAGTGTGGACCCTAAAGAAGTTGGAGCCATACTTTTATGGGCAGTATTTTGCGGTGCAGACTGACCACAACCCCCTGGTTTGGCTGATGCAGATGGGGAAAAACAATGGTAGATTGCTAAGATGGAGTCTTGCTTTGCAAGGGTATGATATGACAATTCTACATAGGGCTAGAGCCAAAAATCAGAACTCTGATGGGCTCTCTCGTGTGTATGAGGAGTGAACTGATTTGGTAAGCTCATCCCATGGAGGGGACAGAGCCCCCAAATTCAGTCTAGGTGGGGAGGAATTGTGACACTTGGACAGCTGGTTCTGATTAACCTCTGCTTTTTGTAATATAAAAATGTGTTATTGAATGTCTCTCATGAGAGATGCTGACAGTCTGTGGAATGACAACCCACCTCCCAGGTTTTAGCTAATAGGTGTTACCTGGAAGGCCAAGAGATAATTACAGGGTGGAAGAGACTTAAAATTTAGGATCTCCTTTTTATGTGACTAATTGCAGCTTGCCAACTGCCAAGATAGATCATAAACTTTTATAACGTTCAGAGGAAACACAGTAAAATTCACCTGGTGATACAAAAGCATGTTGCACCTCGGTGAGATCTGACAGACAGACATAACAAGTCCTTTAATGTCCTGGAAAGGGGAAGCTGCTCATAGATCAAAGAAAGTCATTTGAAAAAAATGAGTTTTGCGAGGTCACAGAATATTAATTTACCTTCTGGAAAAGACATCCTGTTTTGCATAGATATATTTTTTTATATTCTGACAGGGGGGAGCTAGGTGACCTCACACAAAGAGGTTGGCAAAGCCAGTTTTCAAACAGTCTTTTGTTTTCCATTTACACACAAATGTTTGGACTCTGAAAAAGAAACATCTACAGCACTGTGAGATAAGAATACCTTAGAAAAGACAATTCTAAGAGTACTGGGGTAGGAGATTTTGTCTGCACTTTTAAACCTGTTTTGTTTAAGTGATTTGTATGTTTTGTGATATATTGTTCTGTATTTACATTTTACATTTTTTTATCTAATTTGAAGTAAACCTCTGCTTTAGAGACTACTTGGTGTGCCTTTGAATTTCTTTTTCTTGACAAGGGAAGCATACATGGTTTAAGCTGACACTGCACAAAGCTTACTGGTTTTACCAAACTAGGAAAAGGTAAGAATTTATTCTGAGGTTTTTAATAGAGTTTTAAGGGTTCATTCTGCACGCCTGGTTAGGTGCCCATAGGTAAAAGATATCTGCCCCCCCCCCCAAAGAGCAGAATTATCTGAGCCTGTACATTGGGTACGTTAACAAGAGGTTTACAGTTTGAATCCCTCCAAACCCACAAAACAGACAGGAGGGTTACCATGTTTCTGTTAACTGTTCACAAGACTGAGCTCAGAGGTTGGCACTTTGGGAGTAGAGGGCTGACCTGCTGAGTGGGTTTGTGACAACATAGCTCCATTAGTGCCCTTTATAGTGATCACAGTATTTTATAATTATATTCAGAACTTTACCTGTTGATGCCCCCATAATATAGTGCCCCTAGACAGCAGGCAACTCCTCGTTAATATGCATGAGGGGCTTATTAATATTCATTAGCACCATACATAGCCCCAATTCAGTGCTTCTTCAAACTTTATTTTTAAACTTCTAGGGGCCTCTCAATGGCCTTGTACTGGTCCTCAGTCCCTATTTAAATTAACAATCACACCAGGACTGCTGGATCATCCTCCGGTGGACCATAACAGCGGTTGGAAAGATCAAAGCATCCCGCGGTGCATTCATGAGTGCCAGCTGCATGGAGGAGATGCCAGCAGCTTGTGACTTAGCTCTCAAGAACGAACTGGGCTGAGTCAAAGCACAGGGCCATTTGGGGGAACCTGGGGCACACAAAAAGGACTAAGGCTGTGGCGGTGATAAGTCTAGGACACCAGGAGAAGGAACGGGCAGATGGGAAGCATTAAGGTAAGCTCCTTTAATGGGGGGGGGGTGTTACACAGTTATTATTAGGAGAAGCATATTTATAAATATTCATCTACTCAACTGATTTTTGATTTTAAGTATTACTGGATATCACTTCTTAGTAAGGAGCTGAGTGCTATTTACCATCAAATATTTCTTTGTTCAAACCAAGCTCATCTGTATTGTTCAATTTGTCATATCCACTCAATGCTTTGAGTTTCAACTGAAGTTAATCTTGCATGCATTTACTGTTAATGGTTTATATTCTTTTTCTTTTTTGTTATACTTGTGTGAATTTGGAAAGTACAAAATCAATAAAAAATGTTAATGGTAAAAAAAGAAACAAACCTCCCCCCGGCAAAAAAAAACCCCACCCTGCTCTAATCTTATTGGACAAGGTTTGATGAGTCATTCACCATGGTGTCTACCAAGGCAGCTCTGGGAGATCTCCACTGCAGCATCCCAGGAGCGAGGGGCTTGCCTGGGGCATCCCCAGCCACTATCATAGTTGTTTTTAGTAGTGATAAAAACTGGCTACCTTGAAGTCATACCTATGGCAATAGGCATGTGGCCTGAACATGAATCAATCAATCAATTTCAATCAATCAACCGATTTCTTTATTTTACCAGGCGATACACCATTGAGAAGAACTCATTTGCAAGGTGGACCTGGGAGGTCATATCAAAGAATTACATAAATACAGTAGAAAATACAGTGAAAGTATATGTACAAAAAATGTATGCAGAGGTAAACATTGCACACTTGAGTATATAGTAGACAACATATAGCAGAGTTACATCAATGTAGAGGAAAAATACAGTGCCAATATGTACAGAAGTGTATACAGAGTAAACATTTCAAACCTGGTTACAAAGTGGACTGTCATATAATGTAATAACAATACTACAGCTCTCAGAACTACTCCATGAAATTGTCCTAGCACAATTTTAGTTCTCAGGCTTCGTAAACATGGTAGGTCACGTGCTATCCAAGAATAGCCACAGCTCCTGACGAGGGTATCGCAAGAGGTTATGCAAGACTGAAACGGGAAGTAGAGAAGGGTGGAGGAATACAGAGCCATTGAGAAGCAGTGGGGACTCAGAAGATGATAGTAGTAATAGGGATTTGAGCGCCATCAACGGAAACAGTCACATGTCTCTTTGAAGGTGCAAAAGTACAGGGCTTTGAAGAGGGACAGCTTCACAGGGATTGTAAGCTTCAGTGCTTTCTGTATGGAGTTCCATAGGGCTGGCAGTGCATGGCTTATAGCTGATTTACCAAAACATGTTCTGACCTTTGGGACCAGCAAAGAGATGTACAAGAGGCTTCTCAATGGATAGATGCCAGCCCTGCAGACAGGCAAGCAATGTACTGGGGGAGCAAGTTAATGATCGACCTATAAGTCCAGTAGACTGCATTTCTTTTTCTTCTGGTGCTTAGTGAATTCCAGCCTACCTTGGCATAGAGAGTGCAATGGTAGGTAACATTTGGTAGTCCGGTAATAAATCTAAAAGCACGGTGATAAAGTGTCCAGTTTGGCCAAGGCGGTGGTCGGTCCCTGTCCATAGATGAAGTCAGCGTAATCCAATAGGGGCAAGAAGACAGTCAGGACTAACCTGGTTTTTGCTTCCTGAGTAAGAAGGTTCCTGATTCAAAAGAAGAGACCGAGTCTCCATTTTAGCTTTTTGGATAGCTCTTCAATATGGTCAACAAAGGACAGATTGTTGTCTATCCAGAAGCAGAGGTCCTTAAGTTTAGTTACAAACTCCAAGGGTTCACCCAAGAGTGTGTTTACTTGGAGGAAAGTGCCAGAGGCATAGGTCTTACGGGTGCTGGCTGAGGGGGGAAGCAGCATAGCTTTCGTTTTTTTTGCATTCAGCAGAAGCGTTAAATGCATCAAGTTCACTTGTAGTTGGTCAAAGTTATGTTGCAGCTCCTTACAGGCTAGTTCTGGAGTGGGCCTGTCAATGTACAGAACCGTATCACCTGCAAATAAGTGGATGTTTGCAGACTCTAGGCCCTTGTTAATGTTATTGATATAGATGGCGAAGAATAATGGGCCTAAGATAGACCCTTGGGGTATTCCTCTCAGCAGATATTTTGGCAAGGAGAAGACCCCATTAGCCTTGACCAGTTGTTTATGACCTGTCAAGTAGTTATTAAACAACTTTAGGGCTGAGACACCCACCCCAATGTTTTCCAACCCAGTCAGGAGCAGGTCATGATCCACACTGTCGAAGGCTTTGCTCAAGTTGAGGAACAAAGCACAAACATAGTTCTTAGCGTCCAATGCTAATTGCCAGTCATTTGAGACTTTAGTAAGTGCAGATATGGTACTGTGGCAAGGTCTGAATCCCGACTGTGCTACGTTTAGCAGGTTGAAGGACTCCAGATGGTGCCTGAGTTGTGCGTTGACAATGTTCTCAAACAATTTTGACAAGGTGGGGAGGAGGGATATTGGCCGATAGTTGTTTAGATCACTGGAGTCGCTGGATTTGAATAGGGGAATGATGTGAGCTGTTTTCCAGATAGAGGGGAGAGCACCCTGGGCAAGGGACAGGTTAAAGAGATAAGTGATAGGAGGGGATAATACAAGGTAACCTATTTTGGGATAGAATGGCTCAATAAGAGCAACGCCAGCAGTTTTACTAGTATCTAAGTCCAACAGCAGGTCCTCTACTTGTTTCAGGGAGACAGGACAGAATGAGAAAACATGTTGTTGTGCAGAGGCTGATTAATTTAGGCTTGCCAAATCTATATGATTCAATTTATTCCGAATGGTATTAGCTGGTGAGGTGTCAAACGCTAGGCCTGCCATTGCAAAGTGACTGTTGATGAGTTCCAGTGTAACCCCTAGGTGGCGCTATCCAAAGGGCTACTACCCCTGCCTGTTTGACAATGGACGGGTTGAGGGGCCTAGGTCCTATGGTGGGTGCCTCCACCCAGAGGTCAGGGTTTTATTCCCTCTAGTGGCTCACACAGTACACCAGAGTAACAGCCCCAAACCCCACATATACACACTGTTCACTCATATAGATACCACTTACCCTCGGGACTGATTCTGCAGCACGTCTCTGAGGACCCCCTGTAAAGTAAGGTTAAACAACATACACAGCAAAACACAATACTGTTTCCATAAGTACCAACACCACAGACAGTATATAGTATAACAACAACAAATCTGATTTATTTAGGGGACAGTAACAAGGAGGGGGCAATCAGGTTGATTTGGTTTGGAAATATTCAAATCACAGTACTGTGCACACATACAGGGTCTGAAAAGTCACACTCTGGGTACCCAGGTTGGGGGGCTAGCCAGGTCCGTCGCCCGGGGTTGGCTGGCAGGTGCAGATGGATAGGGCCCTGTAGAAGAAAATATATGCACAACACACAATTGTAATCCGGAGCCAGAGGGCTCAGTCCGTGAAACAACAAGAATTAGGTGACACACTTGTGATTGAAAACAAGCTGCAGGGGAATATCCTGATTTGTACTCACAACACCCAAGCTGAGGTTCAGATGGAGAATGTCCCTCTGGATTGCCAGAAGAGCAGGGCATGAGGACAAGGTCCTTGTGACTGGACCACACTGCAGTTGATAGCAAATGGATATAGTCCGAATTAAGCTGGGGGTTTACTTCCAGCTTCAGCACACAATTCACTGTACAGGGGGTTTGAAATAGCGATTACCCACAAGCACTACGCACATTTATATGTAAAAGGAAAGTACTATACCAGGCAGGCTGCTCCTCAATCATGATCGCAATTACTGCAAAATGCCTGGGAGCACACACAGCAGCTTCAGTTCCTGACAGACCGAGCGCAATTCAGCAATTTCTCCAGTCTTCTACAGGGTGAGCCTTGTTTCCATATTTCTAGTGCTTCTTTCTCCTCACAACTCGGATTCAGTCCAAACTGGCACTCACAAAGGCTGCAGACTGAAACTCAGGGCCTCACACGTGCTTCCCGTGCGAAACTATACACTGCAGAAGCACACAGCTCCTTCTCTCTTCACTGCCACAACTGATCTGATCTTTCCAGTCACAGAGCAGGGCATTTCCTTTAGCTACACACTATTCTGTTGGCTGATTCAGCTGTCACTCACAATAAGACTCCCTCTGTTGGTAGAAAAAGGCACCAAGGTCAAAACTACATTTCCCAGAGTCACTGCCCATACAATCCCCTTGTGGCTGGCTCATAATTAAGAGTCCAAGTTCTGATTCGTCCACAGGCTTCATTTTAGGGAACCCTAAACCCAATTGTCCCAGCACAGCAGTTCAGATCCAAAATAGAGGGGCAACACACACAGAGTCCCAGCTGCAAGAAATGCAGGTTAGACAAACTGCATTTTACTTAACACTCCAACTGGTTTCAGGCAAACAGTTTCGTCTTTCATTTAGGTTCCCTCTGCGCTCTTAGCGACTGCAGAAATGGAGCAATTTCTCCACAGCTCGGGCAGGATTCGAGCATTAAATACACAGTCCCCCCATACAAAACTAATTAAGTCTGCAAGCAGACAGCTCTTAAAGAGACAGTACGTGGAGGCTCAGATAGCACTCACTTGGAACCACATTTAAACAGCTCAGACGCCGAACACCGTCCAGTCTTGGAGCATTCAGGCAAGCTCCTGGAAGACTTTTGGGAACTCCCATTTGCAGAGGGGGTTACACCAGGATCTCACATTTATTGGTGGTGGTGTTGCCACTAGTGGTAATCTTCAGGGGAAGTGAGCTTGCTGGGCTATGTCCTTCTATGTCTTTAAGAGTTTTCCAAAATTTTTCTGAACAGTGAGAAGAAGATTCAAGCTCTGCACAGAAGTATCTAGCTTTCTCAGCCCTAGTCAGTTTGGTACACTGGTTTCTGGCAGATCTAAAGGCGGCACAATCGGCTGTCTATCTGTTTTTCCTGGCCTTTTTCCAAAGGGCATCTCTATTATTTAAGGCAGCTTTGAGACTAGCAGTGAACCAAGGGCATGTTTTTTTCTCAGTGCGGATTTTAGTTAAGAGGGTGTGTCTATTAATAGCATCGAAAACAATGGATTGGAATAGCTCATATGCCTTGTCTACCGTGGGAGCCAGATAAAAGTCCTGCCAATTTGCACTTTGAAGATCTGCCAGATAGGCATTAGGATCAAAGCACTGGAGGCTCCTCTTGAAGATATATCTGGATATGGTAATGGCTTTAGGTACCAACCTCACACAGGCAATAGTACAATGATCACTGAGGTCATTAGCAAGAGCTCCAGCATGAGAGGAGAGGTGAGGTCTATTTACTAGGACAAGATCAAGTGGTGTACCATGGTCTAGATCTTTACTGTTAGGCTGAGTGATGTTCATCACAGGTTGGGTGAGTCCGTACATGTCGCAGACTTCTTTTAGAGGTCTTGATGTGGCAGTTAACCAATCCAAGTTGAAGTCACCCATAATAACTACGTCAGAAGACAGCGTGTCCAAAACTTCACTCAAGTGTTTCAGAATCTTTTGGCCCGCGGAAGGAGGTCTGTAGCATCCAATGACATGGAACTGGACTGATTTAGATATTTGAACTTTTAAGATGAGGCTTTCGAATTCTTTGAGAGTAGTAACATTGTGCACTAGGGTGGCAGTATAATTGTCACTAATGTAAATTGCTACACCACCCCCTCTGGTGTGCTTGTCGGCCCTATAAAGATTGCATATGGGATATTAATTATGTGATCCAGCGTAGAAGGTCTCAGCTACGTTTCTGTAACCACCAATATGTCCGGGTGAGCATGGTAAATCCAGGATTGTACAGCATCAAATTTCCTAATTAAACTCCAGGCATTTATATGCTGGTAACTCAACCCACTTAATCGGGCCAGTTCTGTAGGCGCAGTAATAGGGAGTGTAGGACCAGGGTTTAATTTGATGTTGCCTGCACAAATAAGTAGTAACAAAAGTAATTTTTGATAGCATTTAGTGAGAGACGGGGGGGGAGGAGTAGCTCTCTATGTAAGGGAAAGGATAAAAGCAACAGAACAAAAGAGTAAACGGAGGAGAGGACACACTGTATATCACCTTAGAGACTGGAAATGGCACCACAATCCGCACAGTGGATGTATACAGACCCCCATGTCAGGGGGAGGGAATGGACAAGGATATGATAGAAGGCATCCTTAGGATGGCAGGGAAAGGGGAGATACTGTTGATGGGGGCCCTGAATATGCCAGATGTTAACTGAAGCACCTTTGCTGCAGCCACATCTAAGAGCAGGGCTATTCTTGATGCCCTACAGGTGGCATGCCTCACACAGCTAGTTTTGGAACCCACTCATGAGGGAGCAGTCTTAAACCTCGTACTCTCAAATGGGGACAGTGAGAGGATCTCAGATCTAGAAGTGGGTTGCCATCTGGGAACAAGTGACCACCAAACAGTTCACGATAAACTCAGCTACAGAGTCAAGCCATACAAAAGTGGGGGTACTGGACTTCAGGAGGGCTGTCTTTGGCAAGATGGGGGAGTGCCTTAGAAAAGCACTAGCAAACAGGCTAGAAGGAGGGGTGGAGCAACAATGGGGAAACATCAAAACTGCCATCACAGAGGCAACAAGCCTTTGTGTAAAGCAAATAAACAAATCAAAATGAAAGAAAAAGCTACTACGGTTCTCAAAAGAGGTGGCGGGGAAGGTTAGGGAGAAAAAGATAGCATTTAGGAAGTATAAAGAAACACAGAAGGAGCAGGACAGAGAACTATACTAGTTAAGTCAGAAGGAAGCAGGGAGGGAAGTCAGAATAGCAGAGGCTCAAACTGAGGAAAAGATAGCCAACTCAATTGAGAAGGAGGATAAAACCTTTTATAGGTACATCAGGGAGTGTAGAAAGACAAAGGGAGGGATAGTGAGGCTGAATAGAATGGACGGTGGGTGGGCAGAGAGGGACAGTGAAAAAGCAGGGATACTGAACAAATACTTCTGATCAGTATTCATGAAAGAGGAGGAGGAGGGGGAGGTGCCTAATCCAATTAACAGAAACACTCTGGATAGAGGGGTTGATCCCAGTCCTTTCACAGAAGAAAGGTTTCTGAAAGAACTCCTAAAACTGAAGGTGGACAAAGCAATGGGGCCTGATGGAATTCATCCCAGAATTATAAAAGAATTAAGGAGAGAACTAGTGACACCACTGACTACCCTTTTTAACAAATCATGGGGGGATGGTGTGGTACCTGTGGACTGGAGGAAGGCGGATGTGAGTCCCCTTTCCAAAAGTGGGAGTAAGACAGAGGCAGGAAACTACAGACCTGTCAGTTTGACCTCTATGGTAGGAAAAGTGATGGAATCACTTCTGAAGGAAATAATTGTTGAGTACCTGGAGGCCAGTGGGGTACAGGGCCCAAGGCAGCATGGGTTCACAGCAGGAAGGTCATGTCAGACAAATCTAATTGATTTCTTTGACTGGGTGACCAAAGTAGTAGACCAGGGGGCTGTGGACATGGCCTACCTAGACTTTATGAGGCATTTGACATAGTCCCACACAAAAGATTAATAATCAAATTAACCAGCCTGGGAGTGGGTCCCAGGGTGGTAGCCTGGGTAAAACATTGGCTGGACAACAGGACACGAAGGTAATTGTAAATGGAGTCCACTCTGAAGAAAGAGGGGTTACTAGTGGGATACTGCAGGCTTCAATACTGGGTCCATTGCTTTTTAATGTCTTTATTAGTGACTTGCAGAGGAACTGGAAGGAAAAGTATGCCTCTTTGCAGATGACACAAACATCTGCAACAGGGTTGATACACAAGGAGGCGTGGAAAAGATGAGAAAGGACTTAGCAAGGTTGGAGGAACGGTTAGAAATATGGCAGCTTGGATTCAATGCAAAGAAGTGCAAACTAATGTACCTGGGAAACAAAAACCCAGGAGAAGATTACACAATGGCGGGAGGTAGTAACAACAACAAAAATGGAAAGGGACCTGGGGGTAATCATATCAGATGACCTTAAGGTTAGCAATCAACGTGAGAAGGCAGTAGGGAGGGCTGGGGGGATACTGGGATGTATAGGGAGAGGCAGCACCAACAGAAAACAGGAAGTTGTTATCCCTGTGTACAGACAGTTGGTGAGACCCCATCTGGAGTACTGCGTCCAGTTCTGGAGACCCCATCTCCACAAGGACATAGACAGGATGGAGGCTGTTCAGAGGAGGGTAACTAAAATGGTGCAGGGTCTGCAA
Organism: Neoceratodus forsteri; assembly: GCA_016271365.2. NCBI lineage: Eukaryota > Metazoa > Chordata > Ceratodontiformes > Ceratodontidae > Neoceratodus > Neoceratodus forsteri. The sequence goes on from CM028130.1 coordinate 951,304,035, forward strand.
GAGAATCCATATGAGGAGAGACTAAAGGAGCTTAATATGCATACCTTTGAGGAAGGGGGGGACATGATAGAAACTTTTAAGCACCTCAGTGGAATCAACAAAGTCCAAGAGGGTAGCATCTTTCAGAAAAAGATATGTGCAAGAACAAGGGGACGCAATTTGAAGATAGAGGGGGGACGGCTCAGGGACAATGTGAGGAAGTATTTTTTCACAGAGATGGTGGTGGACACATGGAACAGCCTTCCCGAGGAGGTTGTGGGGTCTAAAACTGTGGGAGAATTCAAGAATGCATGCGACAGACATGAGGCAATTCTTGTGGGGGTAGGAAGAAATAGGCTGTTGGTTAACTAGGATCTTCAGCTTATCCTGTAGGTAGGGAAATGGACAGCCTAGGTAAGCCAAGTGGTCCTTATCTGCCTTCAAAGTCTATGTTTCTATGTTTCCATGACAGCCTTGCAAGATGTAGTCTTTTCCTTTGTGAGTGATGGCAGGTGTCAGATGATGACTTCCCTAAACTAGAGCCAGTCGGGCCAAGGGCTGCATATAACATCACCCTTGCCAAGATATGTTGTAACCATGCGTAATGAGAATACTGGGTTTGACCTGGCAGCTATGGCCTAGATCAAGGGAGCAGTCAGTGCTGATCCGCACATGTGAATTATTGTTGACCCGCTGTAAGTGAAGAACAACAGCCTTGGGGGGAAGAGGCAGAGCAGGCGCTGTCTTGAGTCTGCAGGAGATGAAAGTGGCAGCATTACGGGGTTTGGGTCTAGGCAACAGGAGAGCATGCAAGCTAGAAACCCCAAGGATATTAGTAGTTTCTGCATTCTGAAGCTTTAATTCAAGTGGGGCGTAGAGAGTAATTAGAATGGGAGTACTGTACAACAGCTAAAGAAATAAAGCAAACAAGTCTATGGTTCAGTGCAACAGGGTAATACAGGTGGTGGCTCAGTAACAGACTAGAATGGAGCAGCAATTATAGGGTTAGGAAAAGATAACTTAGAAGGGATGATAAGGATGGTCCCCTTTAAGTACTAAAGCCAGCCTAGGGGGAGCCACCAAAGAGAAGGAAGTGGGCAGGGATTAACGAGTATTCAAGTAGAGGCTGGGGTCAGGGTGGGAGGTGTGGCACAAATAAACTGGAGAGTAGCTGCCGTCCCAGGAAAACAAGCCAAACACATGCCTTTTGGGCAGCCCAATCAGGGAAGTTCAGGAATCCTTGGCATCCAGTAGGCAGCACCTCCTAGTCCCTTCGGGCCAATGAAAAATGCAGGTTTCAAGACGCTATCTCTTGGCTGAACACTTTGAGATCATACCTGATGACTTCTGCAGTGAAGGCGGGCAGTCCAGAGGAGTGCAGCCACTGGCAGAGTCGGGCACCAGAGCCGCTCAGTGAGCCCGTCGGGGTAAAAGATGATGACTTCTGCAGTGAAGGCAGGTGGTCCAGAGGAGTGCACCTGCCGGCACAGTCGGGCGCCGGAGCCGCTCGGTGAGCGTACCGGGACAAAAGCTGATGAATGTATTACATGTTGGCTTGTTCTGTGCTGAGTTCTAAGAGCTTAGCTTGTTGCAGGGTCCCAATTTTACCTGGGAGTAACTGGTAGAGATGAGGGCCAAGGTTTTACTCTAAGTACTGAAGGAAGGGGGGGAGGTGGACATTAAAGAAGCCCCATGGAGAATTAATGCATTTCACTCAATTATATGGGAGATCTTACATATAGAATAATGCACGAGTAAGTGTGGTTTATGGGGATTTTATGCACACCCGAGGTGTGTGATGCCCCATAAACCCCAAGGGCAAAGCCCAAGGTGTTTATATGGGCATCACATACCGAAGGTGTGAATAAAATCCCCATTTAAACACACCCTTGTTTTGTTTTTTATATTTACTGGTTCTACCAGTATGATACCGCTTTTTGATTTAATTAAGTTTAAAAAATTGTATCGCAAGGTACTGTGGAGCCGTGGAGAAGCTTTTGCCTCATGCCGACTGTGTGAAAAATCTAGGGCTATTGGACGTGTGGTGCGAGGACAGCTTATCTGGTGGCTTAAGGTGCTGGTTTGCTTTTTGTGTGCCTGTGATTTATGGAGCTCTGTAAGCCACATATGTGGTTTACAGAGCTGTTGGGCACTCTCTGGCAGTGGTTTATAACCACTAACCAGTAAATATAATAGCTTCCTATGATGTCCAGAGCATTAATAACCTGGTCAAATGAGCCCGCATTCCACAAGAATTAAATAGAGACAGGATCTTCATTGCATTTATACAAGAGTCACATCTGACCCAAGAGGATTACCTCAAGCTATGCAGGAGCTGGGTGGGGAGGTTTTTGCATCTACCTATGAAGCTCATCCTAGCAGGCGAGGAGTGGTGATTCTTATTTGTAAAGACCTACCATTATAGGCGCAGCAGATTACGCAGTATAAGGAGGAGAGGTTTCTAAAACTAGACTGCACCTATAGAGATGCATAACAGAAACATAGAATTTGATGGCAGAAAAGGACCACTTGGCCCACCTAGTCTGCCCATTTCCCCACCTGATGGATAAGCTGCAGATTCTAGTTAATCAACAGTTTACTTCCTCCTACCCCCCCCACTAGAATTGCCTTATGTCTGTCAAATGCATTCTTGAATTCTTCCACTGTTCCTGACTCCACAGCCTCCTCAGGAAGGCTGTTCCATACATCCACAACCTTCTCTGTGAAAAAATAATTTCTAATATTACCTCTGAGCCATCCTCCCTCTATCTTCAAATTGTGCCCCCTTGTTCTTGCAACCCTCTTGTACTTTGTTAATTCCCTTGAGCTACTTGAAGGTTTCTATCATGCCCCCCCCTTTCCTCAAGGGTATACATATTAAGCTGTTTTAGTCTCTCCTCGTGTGTCTTCTGGTGCAGACCCTGCACCATTGTGGTTCCCCTCGTCTGAACAGCCTCCACTCTGTCTGTGTCTTTGCAGAGATGGGGTCTCCAGAACTGCACACAGTACTCCAGATGGGGTCTCACCAACTGTCTGTACAGAGAGATAACAAAGTCTTGTTTTCTACTGTTGATGCCTCTCCCTATGCATCCCAGTATCGCCCCAGCCCTCCTTACTGCCTTCTCACACTGCTTGCCCACCTTTAGGTCATCTGATATAATTACTCCTAGGTCTCTTTTGATTTTTGTTGCTGTCATTAACTCCCCCCCCCCATTGAGTACTCTTTCCCTGGGTTTTTGTTTCCCAGATGCATTACCTTGCACTTCTTTGCATTGAACCTGAGCTGCCGTATATTTGACCATTCCTCCAACCTTACCAAGTCCCTTTTCATCCTTTCCACGCCACCTTGTGTATCAATCCTGTTGCAGATCTTTGCGTCATCTGCAAAGAGACATACTTTTCCTTTCAGGTGCTCTCCAATATCACTTATAAAGACATTAAAGAGGACTGGTCCCAGTACCGAACCCTGCGGTACCCCACTAGTTACTCTCCTTTCTTCACTGTGGACTCTGTTTACTATTACCCTTTGCATCCTGTTGTCCAGCTAGTTTTTTATCCAGGTTACCACCTTGGGACCCACTTCAAGGCTGGCTAACTTGTATATTAATTTTTTGTGTGAGACTGTGTCAAATGCCTTGCTAAAATCTAGGTAGGCCATATCCACAGCCCCTTCCTGGTCTACTACTTTGGTCACCCAGTCAAAGAAATCTGTTAGGTTCATCTGACATGACCTTCCTGCTGTAAACCCATGCTGTCTTGGGTCCTGTGCCCCACTGGCCTCTAGGTACTCAACAATTCTTTCCTTCAGAAGTGATTCCATCATTTCCCTACCACTGAGGTCAAACTAACTGGTCTGTAATTTCCTGCCTCTGCCCTGCTCCCACTTTTGTGAAATGGAATCACATTTGCCCTCCTCCAGTCCTCAGGTACCACCCCATCCTCCCATGATTTGTTAAAGAGTGTAGTCAGTGGCGTTATTAGTTCTACCCTTGGTTCTTTTAGAATTCTTGTGTGAATCCCATCAGGCCCCATTGCTTTGTACACCCTCAGTTTCAAGAGTTCTTTCAAAACCCTTTCTTCTGTGAATGGACTGGTATCGACCCCCCTATTAAGAGTGTTTCTCTTGTTTGGTTTAGGTACTGCCCCCCTCCTCTTCCATTGCGAATATTGAACATAAGTATTTGTTCAGTATCCCTGCTTTTTCACTGTCACCCTCTGCCCACATTCCCTCCCCTTTATTAAGTCTCTGCTTCCCTCCATTGGTCTTTCTTCACTCCCTAATGTACCTATAAAAGGTTTTATCCTCCTTCTTAATAGAGTTGGCTATCTTTTCCTCGGTTTGTGCCTTTGCTATTTTGACTGCCTTCCCTGTCTCCTTCTGCTTTAATTGATAAAGTTCTCTGTCCTGCTCCTTCTGTGTTTCCTTATCTTTCCTGAATACTATCCTTTTCTCCTTAACCTTCCCTTCCACTTCTTTTGAGAACCATAGTGTTTTTTTCCTTCGTTTTGTTTTGTTGATTTGATTCACACAAAGGCTTGTTGCCTCTGCAATGGCTGTTTTAATTATTCCCCATTGTTCCTCCACCCCTCCTTCTTGCCAATTTGCGAGCGCATTTCTGAGGCACTCTCTCATTTTCCCAAAGTCAGCCTTCCTAAAGTCCAGTACTTTTATTTTTGTATGGCTTGACTCTAGGGCTGTGTTTATTGTGAATCACACTGTTTGGTGGTCACTTGTTCCCAGATGGCTACCCACTTCTAAATCTGAGATCCTTTCTCCTTCCTCATTTGAGAGTACCAGGTCTAAGATTGTTCCCGCCCGAGTGGGTTCCAACACTAGCTGTCAGAGGCATGCCATCTGTAGGGCATCAAGAATGACCCTGCTCTTGGATGAGCCTGCAGCACAGGTACTCCAGTTAACATCTGGCATATTCAGGTCCCCCATCAACAATATTTCCCCTTTTTCTGCCATCTTAAGGATGCATTCTATGATTTCCTTGTCCATTTCCTCCCCTGAGATGGGGTTCTGTACACAACCCCCATGTGGATTGTGGTGCCTTTTCCTGTCTCCAGGGTGACCCATAGTGACTCATCAACTTCCTGTTTACTCTTTAGCTCTGTTGCTTTCATCCCTTCCCTTATATAGAGAGTTACTCCTCCTCCTCTTTTACCCACCCTGTCCCTCCTGTAGATTGTGTATCCTGGTATGCTGACATCCCAGTCATGGTTCTCTGTGTACCATGTTTCAGTGATTGCCACAATATTCAGGCATCCCTCTTCCATCAAGGCCACTAGTTCAGGGAGCTTGTTACACAGACTGCGGGCATTGGTACTCATCACCTTTCATTTTTTCATGGCCTTACTCCTGTTAGCCATATCCCTGTCCTTACTGCCTTTTTCTGCATTTACCCCTGTCCTGCTCCCTACTGACTTCTCTAGCCTGGTGTTTACCTCACTAACTACTGTGTTTTGTGGGGGGAGGCTGGGATTTCCCTGCTCCTTTTCAGTGCCTCCCACCTTGGCTAGTTTAAATGCTTGCCAATGAAGCATTTAAACCTATCACCTAGGATCCTGGTTCCCCTCCTGGACAGATGCAGACCATCATGTCAGTATAGGCCTGCATACCTCCAGGTGGTTCCCCAGTCCCCAATAAAGCCAAAAGAAAAAAATTACTCGCCATAGTAATCTTGTTTCCTAAAAGGGATCACTCATTATGATTAAACTGATGCAGTCAGCCTCCTGTGTTGGACTGCCCGGAGAGATGGAATTATATGCAAATGATGGAACTCTCAGTTGGCTCATGCCACTTTCAAACTGCTGCCCTAGCAACTGTTGCACTCTGAATGCTTCAGATTCTTACGTAGCCTAAACTGGGTGTAAGACCCACTAACTGTCATAAAAATTCTATAAAATAATGTTTGTCCTATCAGAAAAAAAAACATCCCAATAAGTAAACCTAAAAAGCTTGAGACCACAAGGGAACCAACTGGTTAACAAAATGTGAATCTCTAGCCTGACCTATATGGAAAATATCCTAAAACAGGGATGCAGAACAACCTTCATAGGTTTTTTAGTAGGGGAGGCAGGGTGGGTGCTTTAATCATAATGAGGTGATCCCTTTCAAGAAACAAGATTACTATGGTGAGTCATTTTTTCTTCTAACCCCGGGAATCACTCATTATGATTAAACTGATGCAGACTACCAAGCAGTACCTTTGGAGACTGTGCAGAAAACCTATTTTGGAAACAGGTTCTGGAGCACTGCTGTACAAAACTTGGTACCACTTCTGGATTGCAGATCCAGGCTGTAGAGCTTTGTGAAGGTGTGTATTGTTTTCCATGTAGCTGCTTTGCAGATTTCCAATAGTGAAATGTCCCTTGAAGCTGCCACTGAAGCAGTTGTGCCCCTGGTGGAATATGCTCTGAGACCCAGGGGAGCCTGTTTACCCACTTTACTATAGCAAAACTGAATACATGCCACTATCCAGCGAGCAATTGCACATTTTGTGGCAGGTCTGCTCTTACCTACCTCTCCATAGGTAAGAAAGAGCTGTGTCTGACCTGGTCTGTAAGACTTAGTTCTGTCAATATAGGGCTAAGTGCCCTTTTAACATCAAGGGAGTGAAGCCTCCTTTCTGGAGAACTGGAGTTCTCTGTGAAAAAGACAGGTAAATAGATGGACTGATTCAAATGGAAATCAGACACCACTTTGGGAAGGAATTTTCTATTGGTCCTGAGGTCCACTTTGTCTCTGCAGAATGAGATGTAATCTGCATCCATGCACAGGGCCCGTAACTCACTGATTCTTCTGGCTGAAGTAATAGCAACCAGAAACACAGTTTTCCAAGTAATATACTTAAAATCTGCACTTGCCATTGGTTCAAATGGGATGTCCATGGGCATGGTAATGCAGATATTCAGAATCCAGGCTGAAACTGGTTCCCTCAAAGGAGGGTACAAAAGATTAAGGTCTTTAAAATATTTCCTGAAGACTGGATGAGAAGCCATGGACCTCTCTTTACCAGCTGATAGGTAAGCTGAAACTGAAGCCAAATGAACCTTGAGTGTCGAAGGCTTCAGAGCTAAAGAATGCAAATGTGTCAGGTAATCCAGGAGAATGGCTAAGTCAGCCCTGGGTGGGTCAACACCCTTACCTGCACACCAAATGGAAAACCTCTTCCACTTAGCAGAGTATGTCTTTTTAGTGGAAGGTTTCCTGGAACCCCTAAGTATTGTCAAAATCTGTTCTGACAGTTCAAGATCTGCATACTGTAAGTCCTCAAGAGCCAGGCCTTGGGCCTTAGCGATTTTAGGTTGGGGTACAGTATCCTGCCCTGAGAGGAAGTCAGCAGGTTGTGCCTCCTGGGCAGATAAATTGGAGGCTCCACTGATAGAGCCAACAGAAGTGAATACCAGTGCTGTCTCACCCAATCTGGTGCCACCAGTATCATTGTTGCCGACTGGCATCTCAATTTCAGCAGGGTCCTGACAATCAGAGGAAAAGGAGGGAAGGCATACAAAAATGTCCTTGTCCAATCCAGTGCCAGTGCATCCAGGGGTAGTGTGCCCCTGAGAGGAGGCCTGCAGCAATATATTGGTAACTGGTGATTTTCTGCAGAGGCAATGAGATCTATCTCTGGAGTGCCCCATCGTCTGAAAATCAAGCTGAGAATTTGAGGATTCAGGAACCACTTGTGGTGGTCCTGACTTATCCTGCTGAGGGAGTCTGCCAGTACACTGTCCTTTCCTGGAAGATGTATGGCTGAAAGGGATACCTTCATGGAGTAAGCCAGGGACCACAGCCTCATTGCTTCTGTGCCCAGTGGTGCTGACCAGGTTCCTCCCTGTTTGTTGATGTAATACATAGTAGTGGCGTTGTCTGTTCTGACCTGCACCACTTTGTTTTGAAGATGTGGAGCAAATACCTGCAGGGCTAGGTACACTGCTCTGAGCTCCAGCAGATTTATGTGCAACAGGGATTCTTGAGGAGACCATGTACCACTTGCTGTATAATCCAACATATGTGCTCCCCAACCCAGAAGGGATGAATCTGTTGTAAGAACCAAGGAAGGTTGTTCCTTTGTGAAAAGCACACCTACCCGAATGTTTTGTTCGTCCAGCCATCTCTGCAGTGCCTGTGGGAGACTGTGGGTGACAGGAACCAGTTTGGACAGAGGATCTGTCCTCTATGACCAATATTGTCTTAGGTGGAACTGGATGGCTCTCATTTGGAATCTGGAACCTAGTACCACTGTGGTGGCAGCTGCCATGTGGCCCAAAAACCTGTGGAATTCTCTGGCTGGTTTGGGTTTTCCTGGTACAAATGAGCTTGCAATCCTCAGAATGCTGCTTACCCTGTCCTGTGGCAGAAAAGCTCTGCCCAGGCTGGTGTTTAGTCCTGCTCCAATGAATTTGAGTACCTGGAATGGCGTTTGCTGAGACTTCTGCTCATTTATGAGGAAACCCAGGGACTCCAGAGTAGACTTTGTTAGTGCTAAGGCCTGCTCTGTAAGTTGTAGAGATGGACCCACTACTAACCAGTTGTCCAGGTAGGGAAAGACTGAGACTCCTTGTTTTCTGAGAAACTCCACTACCACGGCCAGACACTTTATGAATGCCCTTGGGGCAGAAGTCAGACCAAAAGGGAGGACTGCTACCTGATAATGACCTGAGGCCAGTCTGAACCTCAGAAACTTTCTGTGAGAAGGTCTGATGGGGATGTGAAAATAAGTGTCCTTTAAATCTAGGGAGGCTAGCCAGTCTCCCTTTTGTAAAGTGGGAATGATTAGTGCAAGAGTGACCATTTTGAATTTTGGCTTCAGAATGTGTCTGTTTAGAAGTCTTAAACCCAGGATAGGTCACCAATCCCCATTTTTATTCTTTGTAAGGAAGTATCGGAGTAGAAGCCTTTTCCCCCACTGGTTTAAGGGCACTAGCTCCACTGCCTTGCTTGCTATCAGATGTTTTACCTCTGCATCCAGTAGAAGTCTATCTGCAGATGTAGCTGGTACAAATGATCTTGCTCTCAGCTTGGGGAGAGATTTGAAAGTGAGTGCCAGACCCTGGCTCACCACCTCCAGGACCCACTTGTCTGTGGTGATGGTATACCAATCCTGGAGGTAGTGAGCCAGTCTGCCACCCACTGGTGGATTTTTGGCAGGGGATGCGACCTGTACTAGCCCATCAGGGATTCTGAGTGGGCTGTGCCTGAATCACCAGGGAGGGAGAAGCTCTCCTCATGGCTCTCCTGCCCCTTCCTCAAAAATATCCTGTAGGCTGTTGTTGCAGCTGGGAGGCCTGAGCTTGGAAAAAGGTCTGGGTTAGGATCCCCTATCCCTGCCTCCCCTAGTCTGGGCCCTATAGGATGGGGAAGGCCTATCCTTAGAATGACTTCTGTAGGTGTCCTTATAATCTTCTACCTTTTTCATATAGACCTCTGTTTTATCCCCAAATGCAGAATTTTTCTCAAAAGGAAAGTCCATCACCTTGGCCTGTGTGCCCAGGGTCAGGTTTGTGGGCCTGGATGTCCAGGGTCAGGTTTGTGGCCCTGAGCTAGGCAAATCTCCTAAGGGAGATAGATAGTGCCATAAACCTGGCTGCAGAATCATTAGTGTCCACAGCCATGTGGAACTGGTATTTTGTGGCATCTAAAGCAGCTCTCGCTGTGTCCTGCAAGACCACTGCCACCTCACCAGGCACTCTGTCAGCCAGAGCTAACACTGCATTCCAGAGTGCCTTCTGGTATTGCACTGCATAAGCCATATAATTGGCTTGTCTAAGGCTGAGAGAAGCAGCCATGTACCCTTTTTTTCCCATTGTATCCATCTTCCGAGAATCCTTATCTGAAGGATGGGTAGCCAAGGAGATTCTGGCTTTGTCACAGGCAGCAGCCTGCACAACTCCTTCAGGGTCAGGGTGGCTGAATAGAAAATCAGCTGTTGTCCTATCAAGCTGATATTTCTTTTCAACCTTTTTGTCAACTCCTGGAAGAGTTAGGAGTTTGGAATACTTGTAATGCTGCCTTTTTTAAGGACTTATGCATAGGCAGTAATAAACATTTTGTGGGGGTTAGCCCCATCATGTCCAAGAATTCTGCTTCCTCCTCATCTTCCTCTGTCTCCTGCAGAGGGAGGTTGAGTGTTCCACCATGCTTTTAACAAAGCATAATGTGAGAGAATATCTCGGGACCCCTGGGGTGGGGAGCCGAACTCCTGTTCTGGAGAAACCTCTGGATCTATCGGTTCCTCCTCAAATTCATCATCCTCTTCCTCAGGAACGGAAGCCTGAGGCTCCTGAGAAGGTGGAACTGGCACAGGAACCAGTGCAGTTGGTACTGGAAATGGGACTGCAGCTTGCAGTGCTTGCATGACCTGTAAGGCCGTTGCAATGTCCTCAGCCGAGGGCATACCAGTTTTGTCAGCTGGGAGCTCCTTAACCTTCTCAGCCGGAGCCGCAGCAACATGCTTTTCCTTACATTTTTTCTTAAGTGGCACAGGTTCAGTCCCTGAGTCCACTGGCCTTTTTGGCTTACCCTGCTCAACTTTATCTGATCCTTTATCAGGATCCTTGACCTGGACACCCTGGAAAGCTGGGCTGACACATGGAAATTACATTTCAATATCACCAAGTGCAAGGTGTTACATCTTGGGCTGGGAAACCCTAAACACAGGTACACCCTGGGAGGGGAGGTGCTGGAGGCCTCAACAAGGGAAAAAGACCTAGGGGTCATGGTGGATGCATGTATGAATAACTTTGAGCAGTGCAGGAGAGCAGCTAGCAAGGCAAACAGGATGTTGGGATGCATCGTAAGGGGGAATCACCTCTAGGAGCAGGGAAGTGATTCTGCCGCTGTACAATGGACTGGTTAGACCACACCTTGAGTACTGTGTACAGTACTGGAGACCACACTTGAAGAGGATATACAGCTCCTGGAGAGGTACAGAGGAGGGCAACTAAGATGATACAAGGACTAGGGGATTTGACGATGAGGACAGACTTGAGGAGCTCTGCCTGTTTTCATTGGAGGAGAGGAGAGACAGGGGGACATGATTGAGGTTTCAAATGCGTCTAAGGAATAAATAGGGTAACCATGGAGGGATCTTTAGACTAAAGCAGGGAGGTATCACCAGAGGGCATGGTTTGAAGTTGGAAGGTGGAAGGGTGAGGGGGGAAAGAGGAGGAGGTTTTTCACTGAGAGGGTGGTGGACCCTTGGAATGCACTGCTTGGCGAGCTGGTTCAGAGATCCACAGTGGAGGGCTTCAAGAGAGGGTGGGACAGACACAGAACATGGAAGTATCAGATGATTGCCTGGCCCAGGGGGGTGGGGATGGATGATAGGGTTTCTGGAACACAAGGGGGGGGGGAGGGCCTCAGCACTCAACTAGGGATCTGAGGTTCGACCAGACTCGATAGACCGTAAGGCCTAATCTGCTGGCAATTAGTATGTTAGTATGATCCTTAGCTTTACCTCCATCCTTTCTAGTGCCAGAGGTGGAGGAACCACTTTCACCAGTAATTGTAGAAGCAGAGGCCATTTCTTCCAAAATTTTGGATCTTTTCTAAAGAGTTTTAGGGCAAAATGTTTTACAAATGTCACAATTTGCAAAAATATGGCTAGTGCCCAGACAAAAAAATACACAATGAATGTCTGTCTGCTTTAGCTATGATCTGACCACAAGACTCACACAATTTGAAACCAGTGGGTCCTGTGCATTTTTTAAGTTTAACAACAGCAGCCTCTAACATTGAGCAGGAATCATTAAAGAAATATACCAAATTATCGGTTCCTTAGAACAGCATATTTTAACTATAAACAACCACTAACGGTTCCAGGAACCGAGCGCTACTCGGTTCCTGACACCAAGAAACTAACAAATTTAAATAGAATTAAGACTAGTATATGCCGTTAGGAACCAACCGCAAAAAAATTAACAATTATATATAGATTTGAAGTAAAAGCCTCACTAGAAATAGCGGAACCCTTGGTTCCAAGGAACCGTGAAGGAACCGCTAAACACACTCAATATTAACACAATTTACAAAATAAACTAAAACTAAGGCAGCAATCTGAAATATAAACTAAAAACACTACTTATCGACCAGATAAGTGGATTTTGAAGAGGTTGAAGGACAGCTCTCTGGGACATCTTCACTAGGCAGGCAGAGTAAAGAATCTGAAGCACTCAGAGTGCAACAGTTGATAGGGCAGCAGTTTGAAAGTGGCATGAGCCAATTGAGAGTTCCATCATTTGCATATAATTCCATCTTTCCGGGCAGTCCAACACAGGAGGCTGACTGCATCAGTTTAATCATAATGAGTGATTCCTGGGGTTAGAACCCTGAGCTCCACACTAGTTTTTCAACCATTCATTGAATCCTATGGTGCGGAATACCCTAGCATCATCCTTGCCATAGACAGGCAGCACCTCCGAAAAGGTTGCCATACATGCTACTTGTCTAAAGGCCCTCCCCAACTCTACAAACTCCTTTTGCACCGCTCTGATCCCATTCACAGCCAGGTCATTTGTCCCTAGGTGGACAATGACATCCAGCTCCCTCCCTCGTGCAGCTCTTCCCGCAATCCTGGGGATTCGCTTCCTGTCTCTCTGAGCCGTGGCACCAGGCAGGCACCTTACCTCCCTATCCCTTTCCTCCCCCACTTCTACCCCCCTAATGATCGAGTCCCCCACCAGGAGCTGTTTTCTTCCCCTGTGGAGTCTCGTGCTACCCTCCTGTGGGTCTCCTTTGTGAAGGTTCCCAGCATCCTCCTTGGTCTCCACTGCAGGTGCCTCCATAGAGGGACCCCTCTTCACCAGAACATCATATGACTTGTGGAGAGGTACAACTGGAGGAATGCACCTGTGTTACACCACCCTCTCCCTCCCTGAGCCCACCTTGGTCCAACCATTCCTCTTTCTTGGCAACCTCTGAGGTAGCGGTGGTGGCCCTGGTGGCCCCTAATTGGGGGAAGAGGTTTCACAAATCCTAGCCAGGTCAGCCTGGAGACGGGCTACCTCCTTCCTCAGACCAGAGAAGTGCCTGCAAACAGGGCAGCATTGCAGCCTCCAGAATGTCGCCCGGAGCACTGCTGCCCCACAGCCATTGCACTGCATCACTCCCATCTTGACTTATTTTGTGTCCCCTCTCCTGTTGCTTTGTATGCTTACTGTCTCCTCCCTCTATATATTTTTACACTTACCTTCCTACTGCCTATGTGCCCTTACAACTCTCGCCCTTCCTGTTCTGGGACGGGAACTTCCTGTAGTCTTCAGTAGTCTCTTTCTTCCGTGCTTGGATTCAGACCTCCAGCAGTGGAGGGGGGGAGCTATTTTTTAAGTTCCTTCAAGTTTGATGAAACTAATGTGTCTCAGTGATCCTTCCCTTCCTACTGTCAAACAGGAAGTTCCTGTTGTCAGCCAAATAATGATAATGTACCTTACCTAATATATATGCCCCAAAAGGAGGTGCAAGACAGAATTAGCTTTTTGAAATGTATTCCATTAGAGACAGTGGTACATCCTGAATGCTTGTGCATTGTGGGGAGTGACTTTAACTCTGCCATATCAGGCACCAAGGATCATACAAGCCCAGGAGCGCAATTAGTCTCCAGATCAGATAGGGTACTCTCCAAATTAGCCCTTGAACCGCTCATGTAACTGACAAACAGACTGCACAAGCTGGACAAATACAACAAGAACAGCTACTGGGGTATAAAGAGAACAAGCATTTGTCAATGCCGAACGTTCACTTGCAGGTATTTGCATTGGTGTTTGGCATTTATGCAGGCCCCCTCCCTCCAGTTGTATCCATGTCCCTTTAGCATCCATATCCCAACAGAGTACCTCTCTGCAACTCCTCTTGCATCAGATCAACATTTCACCCTCATACTTCTTAAGCGTCTGTCTTAGGAACCCTAACGCCCTGGGCGTGCCCAAGGGTATGAGCCTGTGTGGAAACTATGCAACCCACGCTTGTAACACAGTCATTCAGTGGAATTATTTCACCAGATTTTCAACATAGGCATTTTGTCACCTCTGGTCATGAACACTGTCACTATGATTTTCTTACTGTGTAGCGAACACTGATTTCCCACAGCGACCTAGCTATTCTGCACCGGAAGTGTGAAAACTCATTTCAGCCAGGATGTGAAAAATGGCAGCTACACTGTTCAAAAGGAGGTGTGGGAAAATGCAAATGTTGAAAATCTGGAGTGAAAATATGAAAAATTCACAAAGTTACGAGTGCGCGTGGAAACTGCGAAACGCATGCTCATAAAACAGTCATTTTTGGGAATTTTTGCACCAAATTTCCAACATAGGCATTTTAGGATGTCTGCTCATGAACGGTGTCACTGTGATTTTGTTACTGTGTACTGAACATGATTTCCCACGGCGACCGCGCTATTGTACGCCGGAAGCGCGAAAACACATTTCAGCCAGGATGTGAAAAATGATAGCTGTACTGGTCATAAGGAGATGTGGGAAAATGGCAATGTTGAAAATCTGGAGTGGAAATATTAAACCTTCACGAGCTTACGAGTGTGCGTATAAACTGCACATCGCACGCTCGTAACACAGCCATTTTATGGACTTTTGTCACCAAACTTTTAACATAGGCATTTTAGGACCTCTGCTCATGAACAGTGTCATTGTGGTTGCCTTACTATGTAGCAAACACTGATTTCCAACAGTGACTGCTCTTTTGCGCGGGAAGAGCGAAAACACATTTCGGCCAGGATGTGAAAAATGACACCTGCACTGTTCATAAGGAGGTGTGGAAATATGCCTATTTTGAAAATCTGGAGTGAAAATATTACAGATTCACAAACTTACATGTGTGCGTGGAAACTGTGCATCGCACGCTCGTAAAACAGTCATTGTCTGGAAATTTTTTACCAAATTTGCAACATGGGCTTTTTGAGAGCCCACCTCATGAACATTGACACTGTTGTTTCGTTAATCGGTCCCAAAAAGGTGATTCCGCACGTGACCGCGAAATCACCTTTCGGGACCAAATAATGCCATGACAGTGACTGAATTCATGAGAAGGGGTGTCAGGAACCCCATGTTGAAAATTTGGTGCCAAAAGTTGAAGAAATGACCAAGATTTTTACCAAAGTTGAAAAAACCTGATTTATGCTATTATACAGCTTACCGGCATTTCTTCAGTTTGCGGTCGGCTTTGAAGAGTGCAGATGTATTCCCGGTCCACCAAAGATTGTCGTGCCGGCCTCCGGAGGTAAGTATGGGGTTAGGGAGTGTGTGGGGTGGTGGGTGGGCATTGGTTGGCGGGGGGGCAGGGACTCACCAAGGGACAGTTTTCTTCTTTTACAGGAGTTAAAAACCAAAAACAAAACGGACGCTTTTGGCATGCTTGGGTGGGCTCCCAGCATGCCACCTATGTGGGGGTGTGTGGGGAGGTGGGTGTGCAGAGGGTGGGAGTGGGTTGGTGGGGAGCAAGGATAGGAATAAAAAACTAAAAAAATGGACACTTTTGGTAGTCTGGGGTGGGCTCCCAGCATGCCACCTACTTGTTTGTTGGGGAGTGGAGCTGGTGGGGATTGGGCACCCCGCCGCCATACAGTGTGTGTGTGTGTGTGGGGGGGGGCATGAGCACGCTGGGGTGGGCTCCCAGTGTGCCAACTGGTAGTTTTTTTGGGGGGGCTGCAGCCAACGGGTGATTGGGCACCCCGTTGGCCACACAGTATGCTGGGGTGGCACATGAGATAAGGGGGACTGAGCACCCCCCTCAGCACACAAGGTGGAGGCTGGGGAGAACAGTAAGGAGGGAGGAGGAGGACATTAGCAGAGGGAAGAAGCGGGATGGATTTCATGTCGAGTTGTGCATAACAGCAGTTTGGCTGACGTCCATATGCTAACTGAATACACGCTACTACCGCTGATTGCAGCAGACCTTTTCTTAGAAGTGAAGACCAAAACAGCTGAACTGCTGTCATACACAACTCAGCATGTATTGGTCCGGTAGGGTCATGCCTGCAACACTGAGCACTGCATTAGGGAGGAGGATCACACACTTCCAAAAGTCATACTGTTGCAAGATGTTCCTTGCGCATGCGCATAAGCGAACGTAAAAATGAATCAAAATGCACACCGCTGGTTGTGACTTACAATTACAACCCATCAATCAGGCCACTGCAAAAGATCATCAAACAATTGCAACCACTCCTGCACAGGGATGAAAGACTGTCCACTATATTCAGTGAACCACCCGTAATATCATACAGACAACCACCGAACCTACTGGTCAGGAATTACAGACCCACAATTCAAATGAACACACAAGGAACAAGACCATGCAACACACCCAGATGCAAAATAAGTAGCATGACTGATGCATGGGACTCTGTCTGCTCTCCATTTACCAAATAGGAATACAAAATAAAAGGGTCTTTCTCGTGCAACACAACAATCTGACTTACCTAATAAGATGCCAAAAATGTCCACATGGGTGGTATGTGGTAGAAACAGGACATACACTCTGTAAACACGTTACACAGATCCACTATCAAACACTCAGACAACTGGTCACCAGCGGCCAAGCATTTCTCCCAAAATAGCCATTCTTTGATGTATCTTAAAGTGGTAGTTCTGAGAAGAAATCTCAAAGACATTGACATAAGACTTTTCTGGGAAGCAAAACCCATGAGGCTTTTTTACAAATAAACATGGGCTGAACAAAGATTTAGGCTCCTCACACATTACCAGATCCCAAACTGAGTTTTGACAGTTTCCAGTGCAGCTCTGGGCCCTACCACAGGGCCGGCCTTAGGGGGGGAAGTATGAGCAGCTGCCCTGGGTCTCGCGCTTGCTGGGGGCCCACACTTTGAAACAAAACCACCCGGGTGGGACATCAGATGATTCACTTGTTAAGGCCTGACTGAGAGCAACCCTGCAGACAGCTAAGGTAAGTCACTTGATCATGTGATTACTGTTGGAGCACCGAGCAAGGTCACATGATCAGGAGTCATGCACGCACACACATTCCCTTTGTCGCACCACACCAAGAGACCAGACCCCACAGTAGGCACTTTCGTTTGGGCTCAGCCGGGCCTGGGGCCTTCAGCCTCTAATCCCAGACTGAGCCGCATGTCTTGCTGCCTTGGAGTAGTCACTCTCAGAAGTGCCAGCACTGCGCAACCCATCGTTAGCAAATTTGCACTGGGCTGCCAGTATTCAGCATAAAAACAAATAATTTTATTGACCCAGCACCATGGCCTCCCCTCTCTTTTTTGGAACCTCGGCTGGGCTTTGTGATGGTGAGTCCTGAGTGTGTTGGTCTCTCTGTCTCGGTGTGGGGTGAGTGAGTAGGTGATGGGTGTTGGTAGTAGGGGTTGAGACTTTGAGTGGGTGTTTCGGGGAGATTAAGAACAAAGATCAAGTACTTAGTGGCCTCAGCCACTTCCAGTCCAGATGCTGTCTCGGAACAAACATGCAAGTCAAATCCAGCCTGTTGGGTGTGGCAGGAGGCAGTGTGTAATCTCAGAGGTTGCAGAGATGAGACCCACTGCAGTACAATTGTAAACTTCCATGGCCTGCAAAAGTTTACCGGTATCCTTGATCTAATAACTAGCATGGTTACAAGTCAGCTACAAACATGGGGATTACAATTACCTATATCTCTCTCCATAGCCCTAAAGGGTGTTTTGCTTTGAGTTGCCCACTGCAGCATGTCTCCATATCCCCAAAGGGTTTTTTTTCCTTTCAGCTACTTTCTGTGGTGGCTCTCCACAGCCACAATGATTTTTTTTCTTTCAGCTGCCCACAGTAATGGGTCTCCACAGCCCTGAAGGTTTTTTCTTTAAGTTGCCCATAATGGGGGATATCCACAGCCCTGAAGGGCTTTTTTCTTTCAGCTGCTCACTGGCACTTTGGTTTTCTGCCCACCCTCAAATACAGGCAGCACAGGTTCTTTTAATTCCCGCTCGGCAGCACTGAAGTCTCCTGCCTGCCCCAATTCTTGCAGTGTGGGTTCTTTTATTTACCTCTCAGTGGCATTGAGATCTGCTACCCACCTTCAAAAATACAGGCAGAACCAGTTCTGCTGACAGTAAGCGAACACTAGACTGCCAATTGCCAGTTATAGGGGACCCCTTGTTTTACCTCTGCCCTGGGCCCCACAAAGTCTATGGCCGGCTCTGTCCTACCATTTAGAATTTGTTTTATGTATTTTTTAATTCTTCCTCTGTTGTTAAACTCTGTTGTAGGGACATAATTGGCTTAAAGAAGCCACATATGCAGACACTGCTTAATAATGGCCCTGTCCACACTCACATTCTTGTAACAGTACCGGCAGTCTGTAAGATAACAAGAACGGCAAACACGGTTCATGTCCACACTGTAGCACGGTAAAACCGTGCTACAAACCGTGTTCAAATACCGTGCTAGAAACCTGTTGGGAGCAGGTTTTGAGCACAGTATTCAACCAAAACAGTTGCCTTAAATTGTGTTAGCAATAGTGTGGATGTGAACCGTGCTGTAACATTGTTTAAGGCAACCGCCACCGAATTCCATGGCTAATGTATTGCTGCCCAACAGAAAAGGGGATCATGTACTTACATCCCCAACCCCACAGTGAGCCCCTGAACTTAATGCTGTCATTTTTATCCGGATGCATTACCATGCCCATTCGCGAGTATCCCGGCATGCATTGCAGTGCCACAAGCATGCCTGAGAACTGAAGCTGGCAACCATGGTGTCAGATCACAGTGTGGACACACCAACAACCATGTTCTAACATGGAACATGAACCATTTTTTAAAACGTTATTAGAACAGAGGAGCAGTGTGGGGCCTTACTAAACTGGCAGCATTGCAGTTCCTACATACTTAATGGGACTTTTTTCAGCCATTGATCTTTTGTTATGGTATCACTTTGAAGTAGCTCACTGTGACAGGGATATTGCCTGTCATGTACTAATGTACCATTTCTGTTCAAGGTTGCAACCATCTTTCTTTCTTTTCTTCTTCTGGAGCTGTCCCTTTATTTCTCGATGAGGAGGCAGGCCACCTTCTCATCAATTCAGCCCCCCCCTCCCCATTTTCTGCTATATTCTTTTCCCTTCCTTTTATTTATCTTTCTTCAAAATGATACATTAGTACATTGTTTTATTAATTCAACCCCCCCCCCATTGGAGTATTTGGAAGTGTCTCTGTCTAAAAGAGAGAAAAAATTAATTGGTGTACATTCTGTTAGATGAACGTTTTTTATCTGTGTAGTGTAAGGGAGTGAACCTCCTTAGTTAAGTCAGGCTAATGTATGAAGTATCTTCTCTCCTTTGTAGCATAATGCACCTAGATGTAGGTCCTAGGGGAAAATGGAGCAAACTCCAGCTTGTATTCCAGCCCCTGTGAGTAGCTTTGCCTTTCGTTCATTGCTGCTCGAACGCTTGTTAAAGCCGCACGACTGTGTGATCGTGCGCACATTCATGCTGCTTTAATAATAACTCTAAAATACGAATATTTCGATTGCAGCTCGTTCCTTATGTCCAAAGAGATGGTTTCTGCCCAGATTCGCATACTATAGCCCGTTGGAAGACAACAGGTAGCTCTTTGGTGTTTGCTGCATTCATTTAGAGAAACGTTAAGCCGATGGCTTGGAGAACAACAGCTGATGGCTTAGTCTGTCAGAATAAAGCAGCATTGAGCCTACCCTTTCTTTTTCTTCCTTGAGGCTTTGCTGTTTTTGTGCCTGAAACTAAACAACAAGGGGTTTCAGTGGTTCAGGAAGGAATTTTTAGTTAGGCAGTTAAAATAAGTCTAGTCCTGTAGTAGGATAATAACTCTGGAAATAAAGCTGCATACAAGGCTATAAAACTCCTTTTTTTTCATGAAGTCCTTTTGCCAAAAGCCACACTAATTCTCTGCCTTTTCAAAATAATTAAAATATTATGTCAGACCATACCTTAAGCTTAGAAAATGAGCTAAACTCAGTATTTGTCCTGAGGTTTAGTTGGTGAGGAGAGTTTTCAGCTTTCAATGTCTGGACTACAGGGAACTGGCGGCCCCTTGTGGGCTCCTTTTATAATGTCCAAACCCAAGGAATAGTCATGAAAGAAAACAAACTAAGGATTCAGAATGTTTATTTTTAAGTGATAATGTTAAAGAAGTTATTATCCCTGTGGTATGATTTGTTATGTCTATTTTTATGCTTTATTCTGTTTCTAAAGAATGTTATGCTTGTAAAATTTGGAACTGAATCACATGATCAGGTGAGTGGGTATAAATACCGTTACCTAAGCTAGCCTAAAGAGAGAGAGGTCAGTAAATTCTGATCAGTGGTGGAGGAAGGTTCCATGTTTTATGTTCAGACTATTTTACTTTATTTTCTGGAAATATTGTGTTCTCGCTTACAAGCTGGTTCAGAATTAAGTGAATACTGAAAAAGGTGCCAGACTTGAGAAAGTGTTATATTATTAATAAAAATTCCACTTACCAAGTTGGGTTGCACCTTACAAATTGGCATTTTCTGTCCATCTTTAAGATCCCACACCGTTACAGTTGGTGTGAAAAGTGGGATATTTTTGACGTATTACCGTCCAGGGTAAGGAAGAGAGACGAAGCGGCGGGTATTTGTCTGGATACCCAAGGTGGACATGGTGGCTGGTGGACAAACACAAGGTACACTTACAAGACAGATGGTAACCCAGACTGGGGCCCAGTTACTGCCTGGAAGACCTGATGTGCATCCCAAAGTTAAAAGACAACCTTCTGAGAAGTCCGAGGAGGAACACAGCGAACATGGAGATGAATTCCCAGTCGAGCAGTTGTTGGACCCAGAGGATATTGATAAGGATGTGGATGCCTCATATATGGAACAAGCACCAATGGAGGATGTGGGTGAGCTTTTAAAGTGGCTGTGTGTCCAACAGGTCCAGCTGGATAAAGAAAGAGAACTGGATAGAAGGTGTCAAGATGCCAAATGGGCAGACACTATGCAAGTGTTACAGGCTATCAGGATGGAACATGCTGAATGGCCCCAAGGCCCACGGGACATTAAATTAGCGCATTTGCAGGATACTGTTGATATAGAGGCATATCTAACAACATTCAAAAGTGTAGCCCAAACATGTGGATGGCCAAAGGAACAGTGGGTTGTGCGACTTGCCCCACAATTAACTGGAAGAGCACAGGTCGTATATAGCCGCTTAGCTATTCAAGTGGCTGATGATTATGATCACGTAAAGAAGGAGATACTCCGGAGGTATGACATCAACACTGAGACATATCGTCAGCGTTTTCATTCTTTAAAGATGCAGTCAACATATGCCCCCAGAGAGGTATATGCACGCTTAAAAGACCTTAGTGATGAATGGCTCCAGCCAGAGAGTAAGACCATTCAGCAGATAATGGAGGCCATTACTATTGAACAATTCATTAAAATACTTCCCCAGGATGTACAACTCTGGGTCAGACAGCACAAGCCTGAAGGAGTTGAAAAAACTATTGAATTGGCAGAAGACTTCCTGGCAGCAAGACCATCACGGGGATTCGGGGAAGATATACAGGGGGATCTGTTCACACACCTGCTACTACTCTGGTAAGAAATACCTTTACTTCTGATATGTATAGAAATAGATCAGATGTAAGAAAAGAGAGGAGGGAGAGAATACCCCCGTCAGAGGTAGTGTGTCATGGCTGCAAAAAGAAGGGACATGTGATTAGAAATTGCTCAACAACTAAGAAGGATTTTGGACATTTGGCTTTGGCCAATTGGGCTCCACATATTACAACAGTTAAAATGGGACCCCACCCCATAAGAGCATAGGACTGTTGGACTCTGGGATTCGACAAACCTTGGTGAGAGCTGACCTAGTGGAAGGGATAGAGAAGATGGAAGGAGGGACTATGGTCACTTGCATTCATGGAGCTACACACTATTACTCAACTGCTCCAATGAAAGTCACTATTAATGGCAGTACCAATGAAATGGCAGTAGGAGTGGTACCTCATTTGCCTGTCCCGATGATCATAGGTCAAGACCATCCAGACTTTTCTAAATTAATGGAAAGAAATTAACTATCACCTGTAGTAGCGGTAACTACTTGATCACAAACAAAGCAGGCAAATGAACAGCTGGAGTCTGTGTTCCCCTTTTCTGATTAACTATTCGAGGTCCCAGGGAAAACACAAAAAGGGAAGACAGAAAAATGAAAAAATAAAAAGGACTGGCAAAACCAAAAGTTTAATAGACTCATGAGTTATGGACCAGAGAATATGTCACAAGAACAAAAAATGATGAAACACTTAACCAGTTTTTTTTACAGGCTGGAAAAGATGGCAATGATGGGACTCACAAATTTTTACTTTTGAACAATATTTTGTATAGAGAGTGTACTAAGCCCAAAAATGGGGATAGGGTATTACAATTGGTTGTACCACAGAAATTTCAGAAAGGGATAATACAACTAGCCCATGATATTCCTCTGGCAGGGCATTCTGGGAGAGATACCACCCTAAATAGAATCTTAGACCGTTTTTATTGGCCTAGAATACATGAAATGGTAGCTGAATACGTTCAGAGTTGCCCTGAATGTCAAAAGGTTGCAAAAATAGGCAAAACGGATATGGTACCTCTCCAGAATATTCCTATAGTTAGCCATACTTTTGATAGAATTGCCATGGATGTGGCAGGATCCCTGGAAACCAGCTCTAAGGATAACCAATTTATTTTGGTCATCTGTGACTATACCACCCGCTACCCAGAGGCAATCCCAATGAGAACAGTTACAGCTCAAAGAGTGGCCGAAGAACTGGCAAAGGTGTTTTGTAGAGTGGGTATCCCTAAAGTGATACTAACAGATAGGGGAACAAATTTTACTTCAGTATTGTTGGCAGAGTTATATAGGTTACTGGGCATTCAGGCAATACAAACTTCCCCTTATCACCCCCAAACTGATGGTCTGACAGAGAGGTTTATTCAGACCCTGAAAAAGAAGTTAAGAAAATGTTAGTGAAGAAGGTAGGAACTGGGATCTATTCCTACCCTATCTTCTATTTTCGTATACAGAGGTACCACGGGCCTCCACAGGTTACTCCCCTTTTACCCTTCTGTATGGTCATAACTCTAGGGGACCATTGGATGTTATTAAAGAATCCTGGGAAGAAAATACCATGCTAGGAAAGAAGGGGGTCTTAGAGTGTATGATTGCTTTAAGGCAACGTCTAAAAAGATATATCACATTAGCTCATCAGACGTTGAGTGACAAACAGACCCAGCAGAAGAAATATTATGACACTGGGGTGGGATATAAACAATTTGTCCCAGGTGATCAAGTGTTACTACTCTTACCTGCCAGTGAAAATAAGTTATTAATGAAATGGCAGGGGCCTTTCAGTGTGATCAGACAGGTAGGCCCTGTAACATATGAAATACAGATGCCTCACAGAAGAAACAATAAACAGATATATCATGCCAACTTGTTAAAACTGTGGCATGAGAGACCCAAAGAAGAGAATTTAAGTGGTTATTTACAAATAGAACCCCGACAGTCTGAGTTAGACATAGCCTATGAGAGACTGGAACACAGGGGTCAACTTCAGGAGATACAAATAAATCCTTCACTGACTACAACACAACACACACAGTTACAACAATTATTAAATAAATATACTGACACATTTACCAGTGTACCTGCTCAAGTGGTAGGCATACAGCATGAGATCAGGTTAATTCAGAATAACCCTACCCATCAGAAACCATACCGGTTACCGGTACAGGTCAGAAAGGAGGTAATACAGGAGGTAAGGGCCATGGAACCACTGGGGATAATACAACCTTCCCACAGTGCCTGGTCCTCACCTATGGTGATAGTCAATAAGAAGGAAGGTGGTATTCGCATTTGTTTGGATTTCCATAAGGTGAATGCCTCTTCCCTCTTTGATAGATACCCCATGCCCTGGATAGACGATATCATTGATCGCCTAGGAAGTGCCAAGTACATATCTACCCTTGACCTCACCAAGGGATACTGGCAAATACCCCTTACCCTTCAGTCTAGAGAAATTACTGCCTTTAGTACTCCAGTGGGCCTATATGAGTTCCTAATGATGCCATTTGGCCTGCATGGAGCGCCGGCCACTTTCCAGCGTTTTATGGATCAAACACCGCAGCCCTATACAACCTTTTCTGCAGCCTACCTGGATGATGTAGTGGTGTTTAGTCCAGACTGGGAAACACATATATGCCGTCTGGAAGAAATTATTAAGGCATTAAGGAGGACAGGGGTTACCATTAATCCCAACAAATGTAGTCTGGGACAGACTGAAACAAGGTACCTGGGGTACATAATTGGAAATGGGGTCATTAGGCCTGAAGTTAGTAAGGTGGAGGCAGTATCTAACTGTGAAATTCCCCAAACTAAAAAACAAGTCCATGCTTTTCTAGGGTTAGCCGGATACTACCGTTGCTTTATACCTAGATTTTCGGCTATAGCAGGACCCCTAGCAGAATTAACCAAAAAGAAGTACTCAAATAAAGTAGAATGGACAAAGGAATGCGACGAAGCATTTAGACAGATCAAAGCTACTCTATGTGCTTATCCAGTCTTGAGAAGCCCAGACTTTGAAAAACCCCTTTTTGTACAGACTGATGCCTCAGGGGTAGGTTTAGGAGTTGTTCTTACACAAGTTATAGATGGGGAGGAACATCCAATAGTGTACATGAGCAGAAAGCTGCATGTAAGGGAGCATAAGTATGCAATGGTGGAGAAAGAGTGTCTGGCCCTTAAATGAACTATAGAAGCTCTTAAATATTATCTCTGGGAATCAGAATTTACTGTCGTTACGGACCATAACCCCCTATGCTGGTTACACCAAATACGGGAGAAAACCTCCCGAATAATGAGGGGGTATTTGGCTTTACAACCATACCGATTTAAAGTCATCCATAGGAAAGGGAGTGAACACAAGAATGCTGAATATCTATCCCGATATGGGGCAGAGGTTGAAAGTATATCTACGGAAAACAAAACATTATTACAGGAATGAATAATTACACAGAATGCAGAACCTAGAACTATATGGCTCTCAGGGAAATTGTAGTATATAGTATATTTTATGATTATTATCTGCCTTATGATTGTTTTGTGGCATCATAGAGCTACAAAATCTAGAGTCCCTGAGATGGAGCTTCTTGGAAGAGGGTGGGCTGGAGCTCCTCCAACCCTCAGAATATAAGGGCTTGGACCATGTAGTTTCTACAGTAACTCCTAATGGCTATAGTAGGAACTTACTTATTAGTTTCTGTTATCCCAAGGAAGGATTTGAAACTTTCATAAGTGATGTCAGTGCCTTAATGTCAGTGGGGGCCCTGGGATGGAACTCCTGAGAGTGGGTAGGCGGGAGTTCCACTCTCCTTTTGGGAATTTAAACTTAGTTCAAAATAAAAGAGGATATTTTCCCTCTTTTCCTTAAGGGTTGGTAAATGTGCCAGGGCTATTGCCTGCCACATACTAATGTACCATTTCTGTTCAAGGTTGCAACCA
This sequence comes from Neoceratodus forsteri, assembly GCA_016271365.2. Taxonomy (NCBI): domain Eukaryota; kingdom Metazoa; phylum Chordata; order Ceratodontiformes; family Ceratodontidae; genus Neoceratodus; species Neoceratodus forsteri. The sequence goes on from CM028130.1 coordinate 951,329,512, forward strand.
TCTTTCTTTCTTTTCTTCTTCTGCAGCTGTCCCTTTATTTCTCGATGATGAGGCAGGTCACCTTCTTATCAATTCAACCCCCATCTTCTACTATATTCTTTTCCCTTCCTTTTATTTATCTTTCTTCAAAATGATACATTAGTACATTGTTTTATTAATTCCACCCCCATTGGAGTATTTGGAAGTGTTCTCTCTAAAAGAGAGAAAGAATTAATGGTGTACATTCTGTTAGATGAATGTTTTTATCTGTGTAGTATAAGGGAGTGAACCTCCTTAGTTAAGTCAGGCTAATGTATGGAGTATCTCCTCTCCTTTGTTGCATAATGCACCTGGATGTAGCTCCTAGGGGAAAATGGAGCAAACTCCAGCTTGTATTCAGCCCCTGTGAGTAGCTTTGCCTTTCGTTTGTTGCTGCTCAAACGCTTGTTAAAGTTGCACGACTGTACAATCGTGTGCACGTTCGTGCTGCTTTAATAATAACTCTAAAATACAAATATTTTGATTGTGGTTCGTTCCTTATGTCCAAAGAGATGGTTTCTGCCCACATTTGCACACTATAGCCCATTGGAAGACAGCAGGTGGCTCTTTGGTGTTTGTTGCAGTCATTTAGAGAAACGCTAAGCCGACGGCTTGGAGAACAACAGCTGACGGCTTAGTCAGTCGGAATAAAGCAGCGTTGTGTCTACCCTTTCTTTTTTTTCCTTGAGGCATTGCTGTTTTTGTACCTGAAACTAAACAACAAGGGGTTTCAGTGGTTCAAGAAGGACTTTTTAGTTAGGCAGTTAAAATAAGTCTAGCCCTGTAGTAGGATAATGGCTCTGGAAATAAAGCTGCATACAAGGCTATAAAGCTCCTTTTTTTTTCATGAAGTCCTTTCACCAAAAGCCACACTAATTCTCTGCATTTTCAAAATAATTAAAATATTGTGTCAGACCATACCTTAAGCTTAGAAAATGAGCTAAACTCAGTATTTGTCCTGAGGTTTAGTTGGTGAGGAGAGTTTTCGGCTTTCAATGTCTGGACTATAGGGAACTTGCGGCCCCTTGTGGGCTCCTTTTATAATGTCCAAACCCAAGGAATGGTCATGAAAGAAAACAAACTAAGGATTCAGAATGTTTATATTTAAGTGATAATGTTAAAAAAGTTATTATCCCTGTGGTATAATTTGTTATGTCTATTTTTATGTTTTATTCTGTTTCTAAAGAATGTTATGCTTGTAAAATTTGAACTGAATCACATGATCAGGTGAGTGGGTATAAATACCCTTACCTAAGCTAGCCTAAAGAGAGAGAGGTCAGTAAATTCTGATCAGTGGTGGAGGAAGGTTCCATGTTTTGTGTTCAGACTATTTTATTTTATTTTCTGGAAATATTGTGTTCTCGCTTTACAAGCTGGTTCAAAATTAAGTGAATACTGAAAAAGGTGCCAGACTTGAGAAAGTGTTATATTATTAATAAAAATCCCACTTACCAAGGTGGGTTGCACCTTACAAATTGACGTTTTCTGTCCATCTTTAAGATCCCACACCGTTACACTCACCATTTGCATGTCTGATCTCTCACCTTTTAGGCCCTGTACACATCAGGCTAGTTAAAATGTTTTAAGGTGCTTAAAACGTTTTAACTAGCTCAAACACGGCGCCCGTCCGCATTTAAGCACGGTTTCAAAGCGTGTTAAGAAACAGTGCTTAAACCCTGCTGCAAGCTAGTCTCAAGTCCGTTTTTAAAAACGGTTTGAAGGAGGAAAGCGTTTTACCTTGTAGTGTGGACGGGCGTGCGATTTTTTCCCTCTATTACAGTGCCAACATAACTGTGCTACAATCGCGGAGGATTACCGGGTTTAAAAACGTTACTTGCTGCTGATGCAGATGGGCGTTTACCGTGTTACAACCGAGTTCGAACTCGGTGAACAATAATGTGGACGGGCTGCTGTGGTGAGTTTGAAAACGTTTTGAAACCGTTATTTAAAACGGTACAAATCTTCAGTTGTAATGTGTACAGGGCCTTAATGACAGGAAGCCTATTTCCTAGTAGTCACATGTACTGTATTAAATTGCTTCCTTTAAAGATCATATGGCAATGTTTTACAGATTTATAATAAACACAGGAATTCAAGTCCCTGTGTCATTAGTGTTTCCTGAAAATATCATGCTGTTTGGTTTTTGCGGTTTTCTGTAAAGCAGCTTCTCTTAATGTGCTCTGCAGTAACTGAAAACAATGGAGATTTTCTGTCCCTATCAGTGAGCGATGACATCATTCCTGTCCAGCCTGTTGTTGCAGCAACGAAGTCCTTAATTGCCTGTAGTAGCTGGTGCACTTCCCAGTCAGAGCAATCTGTAGGGCTGGTTGTCTTTACTCTGAGTTTGTTACTAACCCATCTCGTTTGTGTTTAGTTAGGTTGTATCATTCTGTTCTCATAAAGAATTGGTCATTTGTGTTTCAGTGGGTAACTGAAGTGGTATAAATGAATGTTTGTAAGAAATCTCCTGTCTGTATCATAGCTGAGTTCTGTCACATCAAAACTCTGCATTGTTTTTTTGGCTATATAAACCAAGGGTTGTTTAATGGATATAAACTAAATCTGAAGTTTAAGTCATAGAAGTAGTGTGTCCTTGATGTAGCCTCCGTGCATATGTTCATGTAAGAACAATATTGTTGTTATGTCAGATTGACAAACAGGTGTCTGCCACACTTTGCTATTTCAGGAACATGTACTGTATGAAACTCACAAAATTCAGTTCTCTGAGGCATTCTGTGTGGAAATACATCATGCATGTGTGTAACTAGACATACTATATGTTATTCTGATGCCCCTGTCTCTTGCCCCTCAGTTGAGATTGCTGCACTCTGCTTCCCTCTGCCCCCCCCCCCAGGCAGGGCCAATGCGTCCTGTTGCCCCTGTTCCAGTCTCGACAGACAGGACTGCTGTGCTCTTCTAAGTTCTACAGTCCTAGGGCTTCTGTCTCCACAGTTGGGGTTGCTGTACTATGCTGCACAAGGCCAACAAAAAGTGGGGATCCACTGCACAGTGTAGCCTCATAGTAACACCAAGTCATGAAATCATGTCAAGTCTCCAGTGGATCTAGAGAGACTGAGCCCCGCCCCCATGGTGCATCAGCGGAGAGTGAGAGACAGACAGCTGAAGTTCCTTCCTGGTTCCCCTCACGCTCGTCCATCACCGAGTGTGGAGCTCCATGGACATCTGTCAGTGACAATGTGTGCTGCTTTTTCTCTCTGTCTCTTTCTGTACCTCTCAGTTTCTGTGTCAGTAGTGAAGCAGTACCCAAGCTGCAGCAGAAGAGCGAGAGAGAGAGAGAAGGTGAACCTCCTTGCTGGTTCCCTCCTCGACCATATCGGTGGCATGTGCCGTCTGCTTTCTGTACTGTGTCCCGCTCTCCCTTCACTCCCGACCCAGAGAGCCACGACCCCATGGCCATATATTATCATGTGTGGTTCTCGCGCTCTCTCTCTCTCTGTTTCTGTATCTCTCCATTTCTGTGTGATCAGTGTAGCAGCACCAAGCTGCAGTGGGAAGAGAGAGAGATATACAGGCACATCAGAGAGAGAGAGAGAGAGAGAGAGAGGTGAAAGTCCTTGCCACTTCCCTCCTCGACCATCTCTTGCCACACAGAACCCTGAGAGACCAAGACATATGGTGGTGTGTGCCAGCTGCTTTCTCTACTGTGTACCACTCTCCCCACGATCTGTGGTCTGCACCATGTCAGCAGCCAGCAGGTGAAACACTGGAGAGCTTGGGGACAGAGGGACTGTGTCTGTTCTGCCTTCCATCCACTCCTGACCCAGACAGCCACGATATTTATCTCCCTGTGGTCAGCTGCTGGTAAACTCCTGAGGAGACAGCTTCATGGAGCGTGGTGGGACCAACCGGAAACAATGCAGAGAGATAGTGCTGAAGTGATGAAGTTTGCCATTCTATAATGTTTACAAGGCAGGTACTGCAGTGCTGTCAAAAACTGTTATATTCCTTACCATTTGTTAATGTTTAGTAGGACAAACAGACTCACCCCCGTAGTTGCCAGATCGTCTTTCTGACCGTGCTTGATGCCTATGGATGTGTGTGTGTGTGGCGGGGATAACGGAAAGCTAGTAGGCAAGGTAGCAGAGGCTGTGATGGACAAAAGAATGTCACAAATAATCTAATTACTGTATATGTGACATTTCTATGTCCATAACAGCAATGCAGCATGCATGCTTTGTTAGGGACTATTTCGCAAGGTGGAAGGATACAGTACCTTTTTTTCCTGTTTAAACAGCAACAAAGACCTTTTTTGATATTTTTTTGTTGTTTAAACATACCCCATGTTATAAGCACAATAACCCACTCCAGGGAGTGTGGTTATTGAGGATTGATCAGCACCTCAGGCAGGGTAGTTTTTATGCATAGGCTAAGTAGGCTGCAGCCTAGGGGCACCAGCTGGTTAGGGGCACCTGTGAATAAGACACTAAGACATATATTTTTGACTGCTTGTTAATTATCTCTGCTGGTGCTGCTTGAGTCTACTGAGTGCTGCAAGCCTGGCTTTGCGGCACATTGCGCATATACACACACACACACACACACACACACATACACACTCATTCACAGCATAGGTTTAACTAGCGTGATAAGTTGGAGTCCGCTCCAGCAAAAAACAATAAAGCCCATCCAGACTCTCTTTGTGACCCCCTGCCATCATTTGGCCACCTTACCTCCCTCTTCCATTCCTTCCAATCTCCGCTGAAAAAAATATGTATGCAGAGTTGTCTCTTATCCCCCCCCCACAGCAAATATCACTAATGCCCGATCCCATTCTGTCATTCATTGATGTGGTGTTGAACCTCTACAATCAGCTGCGGATTTCGATTTTAAAATCCCACTGCTGCCAAATTGCTTAGAGCGGCCAGGTGTGCTCAGTGCATAAGAAGGCCATATTTCAGTTAGCTTTTCTTTCTTTTGGAGGGCGGCTCAGCATTGATTTAGTTCGGATGGGCTGCAGCACATCAACACTGTTGAGACTCTGAAACAAAACTCTTGACATCAATAACCAACTGCAGTGTTTCTGCTTTTTGGGAGCACTGAGCAGAATGAAGAGGTTTGATTTTTTGCTGGGTTTTCCCTCAGGTAAGTGAAACTATTGAAGGATTTGAAGAGCTGACCCACTAAGTTACTAACTCCTTGTGTAAACATCCTGGATCAGGATCAGCTAATGAACACAGTTCAAGTGCCTCTTCCCACCTCAATTTGTACTAACTATTCTTGCAAAAGCCACCCAATGGTCCTTTGTCACTGCACAGACCTGAATGGGAATCCATTTCTTTTCCATGCATAACCACCCAGTCCCCTGGGGTTACTAGAATCCCATAAGTGTCAGTGCTAGGTAGGAAAGGCAGCTGGTGAATAACTGGTTAAATGGGTTTTTCACCTACTCACTCTCTATTTACTTGGGCTCAGCTGAGAGGAGAGAGATTATGTAATTTAGAACTCTCGCAGCAGCATACGCCATGGCAGCAGCTGTGAGTGGGGAGTTTTAGAATCTTGGGTTAGTGTCGAGTCAGTTCGATCAGAGCAGCAGTAGTGTGAGGAGTGGAGCTGTAGTGGGCTGTATGAGGAGAGCCTATTTTCTCACCCTAGTACTGAGAAACATCTGCCTGCCAAGAGAAGTGGTGGAAATCATTGTCTAAAGCAGAAGCTCTGATTTTTCATCCCCGGAGAGATGGAAAGGACTGCCAGAATGGATCCGAGGGGCAATCCCCTATTTGATCAAGGACTTTGAAGCTGCCTGTTTGTTTTCCAACCGTAAGTAACATGACTTTGTGCTTGCCCAGAGGGAAGTACCTGTTCTTAGGTGCTTTCTCTGACAAAGGGAAATATACACCAGTTCTGTTCTAAGTTGAGACTCTTCTCATATTTTAAAGTTTGCTGACAATTGTGGGAGTCCAGAGAGAGACATGAGCACATTGTTCAGGGCTTTAGTTCTGCACTCAGGAGTAGTGTTTTTCATATGCAGGATGTGAAAGTCATTCCAATATGCATTTTCCTAGTTGTTTTACCAGAAATGTTGAGGTGTAATTCTGAAATAATGGCTGGGTATGGATGTGGAAGCGAAAGGCGGGCAGCCTCCCATCTGGAGTGACCAGTTCAGCACTACAGGTTCCATAAGGGTGTCTGGTTTTCAGGACATGGTGGTCAATGCCTAAAGAGAAAGTTTACCCCCAGAGTGTGGGTTGTGCTAAAAATGAGCACCAGTGTGCTCTGTTGTGGCCAGTTGCCACTTGCTAAATGTTAAAGTCCTAAGCCATATGGGAAATGAGCTCAGTTGTGGCCAGTGCCACTAGAAGAAAATGTGTGTTCAGCTGAGACCATTGCCGCTGAAGAGAATTCAAGGTCCTGTGAGATATGGGATACGTAGAACTTCTGTCAGATACAGATCTCTGTTGTTCTGCCATTGCCTTGTGCCATGATGTGTAAACCTTGGGGGCTTCAACCATTGCTTTAGAATACCATCTTTTGGAGTAAAGTCACACTCTAGAACCCCAGCCTGGTTTGGATATTCATGTTACTGGCTCCTGTGTGGAATTACTGGGTACCCCTCCAGAAGTACAGATCTAGCATAGCCCTAGCAAAAGGTTCTCTGCTCAGGACCTGGGTTTATTTGGTCACATTTGTATTTGCTTTTGTACACCCCCACCCATTTTTGAACTCTAGAACTAGTGAGCCTGGTATACATTCCCAAAGCTAGGGATGGTACTGAATTGTTCCGAAGTATGTTTGTGCCCTGTTCAGGGTACCAAGAGGTAGCTTACTGTACAAAGTAGCGGGTGGGGGTTACACATGTATTTCTTCAGTAAGACACAATTGTAATAAGTTTGTTTCACTTATTTTCAACTTTCTTAGTCTGAAGAAACTGATCTTTCGCTGATTCATGCAACTCAGGGCTGAGGCTGGCTTAGAAATCCTTGGAGAAAATCCTGCACCCTCCTCATCTAATGGATTCTGCCATCCTTTCAAAGTCTCTGCCTGTGCTCCAGGTTTGTTCTTGTTATGTTTCATCCACAATTTCTGGCTTTTAGTCAGAGTCAATGCTCATGCCTTGGCAGGCCAAAAAAAGGCAGAAATAAAGCAGTCCATATGCAAATTGTACCAATGGCTTTTCAAACAACCGTTGCACCCAAGGGAGAGATCATGATTAGTGATATACTGAAGAGACTCCTGGCAAATTAACAAATCAGTAAAGAAACCACCAAAACTCCACAGCAACAAAAACCAAACTATGTTCTGTGCAAAGGAGACCAGTTGAGCTCTAGCTAGACAACTAGTAGGTAGGCAGACACCATGGTAATGGCATTTGATTTAGCAACCGAGACGCCAAATATCCAAAGCCTGTAACACAGAAAAATATATGGTGCTGGTCCTCTGAGACAAAGCTGCAGTAATAAACTTATTCCATATGCAAAACAAAACTGCACTCCAAGACCAAAAGCTGTGGCCAAAGTGATGCAGGGAAAAAGGTGGTTTGTTCAGGAGTCATGCAAACAACAAAAAGACAATACTGTATGCATTGTTCCCATCCAATCCCCTGAACTGAGTCATGTTTGGGTGTGCGTGCATGAAGTTTCCAGCCTATGGACTCCGTCTAGGTTAAAGCGGCCCTGACCCCAGGTGCTGTGAGGGCACTCAGCCTGTAGCCTCATGCCTCACAACGCACCCGGGGTGTTGATCAATTCCCAGTAATAGCACACCCTGTTGTAGGTTATTGCTTACATATACAGTCAGTTATATCCAAGTATATAAAGGACCATCAGGATAGAGATAGTCTACAGTGCGTGGTCTGGGATTGCCTAAAAGCAGTAGTTAGAGGGGAGACCACAAAATATGCATCAAGGGTAAAAAAAGACAAAGTTCAAGCCCACCTGAATCTAGAAAAATAAATATTCGACCTGGAGGCAGAGCATCAAATAAATCTTTCGGATACAGTTACGAGACAGTTAGAGGACAAGAAAGCAGCACTTAAAAGGATGTTAGATGACATAACAGAAAAATCATTATGTTTTACCAGGCAGAAATATTTTGAACATGGAAATAGACCAGGATGCCTGTTGGTCCAGCAGCTATAGAAACAAATGGTTAATAGGGCAGTCCTCAAGGTCAAACATACAGATAGTCCAGGGGACACTTTTGGAGAGCCACAGATTACTGTATTTTGCAAGAGTTTGCAAATTTCTATAGAATGTTATGTAAAGGAGAGGGGTCCCTAGACTCCACCTCCTTTTTTTAGAAAAATAGCTCTTCCCACTCTCTCCCAAGAAGCTAATACTGAACTAGACACTCTGATCTCATCAGAAGAAATTCACAGCCACATAAAGAGGTTACAGAATATGAAATCACCGGCCCAGATGGGCTACCCACGGAATGGTACAAAAAATATTACTAGACCTTGGTTCCTATCCTGCAGCAGGCCTTTAATGACCTCCTAGAGGGGGAGATTGCCCTCAATTCTGGCACCAAGCTCAAATCATAGAGTTACATAAGGCAGGCAAAGATTCTATGAACTGCGGCTCCTACCGCTCTGTCTCCTCACTTTGTACAGATGCAAACATTTTCACAGGCACATTAACGAACAGACTACAAAAATATATCTTATCCATAGTACATACAGGGCAAACGGGATTTATTTATTTATTATTATTTCATAAGACACCTTTGAGCCAAGGCTCTTTTACAAAGGTTCCACATCAGGGAAACAATACAGAACATTATGAGGACAATAACAAGTACAGTCGTTTCAAGCAGCCATAGACTTTGTCGGGTACATGAAAGCTTTCATGTGGAATTACCGTAATATGTACAATGATTCACAGTATGTATGTTAAGTTACAGTAATTTGTGTATATTATTCAAGAACATATGTACAATAAAAAAACACAGTTGTAATATGGTTCACTAGAATAAATTAGAAACTGCTAGGAGAGATGGTAGATACATGTAGAGAAAGTTATGTGGAAAGAATGTAGATAATAGTAGGGAATAAAAAGGGAGGAGATAGGAGATAGTGGGGGTAAAGGTGGTAGGGACTTGGGGGGGATTAGAGGTAGGGTCATACAAGATAACATTTGTTGACTTCTGAATATATTCTCCTCCCAAAACAATAACCCTGAATTGCAACTAGACATCTCCATGAGTGCAGAAAAAGCATTTGATAGGGTTATTTATTTATTTAAGAGTTTATTTCTTTAAAAGTTTAACCAAGAAGTACATACCGAACTGAAAACAATTAATTGGCATTTTCTAAATTTCATTCTGTGCTCCTTCCAATTTGGCCCTAAATTTTTACACACAGTGAAAACCCTATACAATAACACTGAAGCAACAGTTAAAGTGAATGACTGCATATCACAGCAGTTCGAGTTGGGGAGGGGGACCCAACAAGGGGTGCCCCCGTCCCCTCTCTTATTCACTCTAAGCTTAGAACCACTGGCAATAACAGTACATCAAAGTTTAACTATTTGTGGTGTTAGAGTAGGTCAAGCGGAATACAAAGTGGCCCTTTATGCTGATGACAGCATCATTTTTCTCTCCCAGGTTGAGACATCAGTCCCTGCCCTGCTGAACACCCTGGCAGAATTCCGGGTACTTTCAGGGTATACATTTAATTACACTAAGTCAGAAATAGTTAAACTGAATGGCGCTTGCACATTGGAATACAGATAGAATAGATATTTGGGGGCCCAAGTAACCCCACAAGTCTTGACGCTATTTAAATTAAATTACATTTCTTTATATAAGGCAATGCAATCGGAGCTAGCCTGATGGAAATTTCTACCTCTCTCCCTGCTGGGGCACATTAACACCTTTAAAATGCAGCTACTGCCGAGATCTCTTTTTCTCTTCCAAATGCTGCTGATCTCAATTCCAGTAACCTTTTGGAACCACACTTTATGAGAAATAACCAGATTCATATGGGAAGGACATAAGTGCAGAGTTAACCAATCCTGCCTAACTAACCCAAGGGACAAAGGAGGGTTAGCTCTGCCTGACCTCAAAGCCTATTATATGGCCACACAGGCAGCCTCATTGATTACCTGGGCAAAGCAGAGAAGAGGCTCACAATGGGTGTCCAATAGAATATGACAATGGGACGGGACTCCCACCCTTTGTGTTACTTTCAGTCTCTATAGTGCAAAACCTTCTCAGAGAAGCCACTAATCTTTGGGTCAGACATTCCCTGAAAATATTTTTCAAACTACGACAGTATACGCAAACACTGAATATGTTAGGACCCTTCTCCTTAATCAGACATGCCACACAGTTTGGGCCCCCTCAGGAAGATAACGGGTACAAGTTATGGGAACAGAAGAGTCTGACACTTTTCACGCAATGCATTCCAGGAGCTCAAGTAAAATGCATGCAAGAGTAAACCCCGGGAGTTAACCCAACATATCCATTTGCCCTGGACTGAATTTTTTTCTCTTTTTATAGATCAGGCACTTCATCCAATGTAATGGTAACTGTCATGCCCAGACCAGAAAAAATTACCAACCTAGAGCAGGGGTGGAAGTCTCCCTCAACGTTTTAGGCCTGCAAAATGGTCAATGACATTGGCATTGTTGTGAAAGGCTTGGTTGATCCATGTCCCTCCCAACTTTCTAGCCATGGTTGCACCCATGTCCTAGAGGACTTATTCTACTGGGTGGGGTGACTCTTAAATCAAGGTTCCGTTATATTTTTGACATGTACTCCATTATACCAAAGAAGCCCTCCCCCATGGACACATTCAGAGTCAACTGGGAACAAAAGAGTGGGGAAACAGATCACTCTTGCTGCCTGGAGAGGAATAGAAAGTTATATCATACCCAATACGGAGAGAATTCAAATGGAAAGTCTTAGTGCGATTTTTTTCATACATTCACTATCGCCAAGCATTTTCAGATGACCAGCACGGATGCAGGTTGGAGACTGTGTGGTGGATAAGGGGTCTCAAGTTCATGTGTTTTGGGACTGCCCCAAACAAAGTCAGTATTGGTCGGCTCTAAGAGATAGTATACAGCAAGTCATATAGTCTACAATACCACTCACCTGGGTATAGGACTACCACCATCTCCTGCTAAATACAAAAAACTAAAAAAGTTGCTTTATATCTTACTCACAGTAGCGTGGAAATGCATTACACTACTCTGGTTGTCTGATGCGACTCCGCAGGTGACCATTTCGGTAAATAAAGTGAAAGAAGTTCAAGAGAGGCCAGCCCGGTGGTGCTGAGGGTTGAGGCACTGAACGCCTTACCTCACACCACACCAGCGACCCGGGTTCAGGAACGACCTCAGGTCGCTGGGGAGCCGGCTTGGGTGGGGAGGGTCAGAGAGGGATTGAACTGCTATGCAGCTGTCCCCTTCCAGGGTGGCAGCCCACCCTTCAGTAGTTCCGCTCCCACCAGGTGGAGGTCTGGTGGGAGCGAAGTCTAGAAGGAGGCGGCGTGGTAAGTCTGGGGTGAGGCAGAAGGGCCACCAGATCCTGGCGTGCATGCGTGCCTCCACACGCATGCACATGCCATGGTCCGGGGGCCACAAAATAATAAAGAAAATATGGAGAAAAAAAGAAATTCAAGAGATGGAAAGACTCACTGCAAAACTACACTTAAGAGTGGATTACTTCCTGGAACTTTGGCAACTGTGGGACCTTTTCACGCAAAGGAACCTTTATGTATGAGGGGGTCAAGTACGCAAAGTTAGCTCCCCTTCTTCCTATCATGCATTACACATGATGATATGATCAAACTCTCCTCATGAACTTTACTTTAGGTTACCTGTTATGCCCTCACTGCCCCTTATATTTCTCTGTTGTACAGTATGTACCCAACTACTCATTTTTTTGCTGATCTTGTTATGTTTATCTTTTCTGGCAGTTTCTTAGCAGATTATATGCTGTTTCATGTAAGATTATGTTTCAACTCTTTCACTGTGATTAAGTGTTGAATGCATCTTGGCTTGAATTCAATAAAGCTGAGTTTAAAAAAAATGCACAGAAGCCTAATTCCATGCTTTTTGGAAGTATAGAACCATGCTCGGTGCAGGTCCTTCTCTCAGATTACTAGATCATTCTGGTCATGAAATTGAGCAAGTCACCCAGTTTAAATATTTGAGTGTACTTCTCAATCCTGGACTAACGTTCTCTGCTCATGTGAAAACTGTGTGTGTCACAACATTGATCAAAAGTTGGGAGTTCCTTATGAACTGGACAAAATTTGTTCTCTGAAACTTACTAAAGCATTGCTTCTGGCTCCTTGTTACCCCAATTTGATTTTTTTCATTTAGAGGTATAGGAAAATCAAAACTGATCAGTTGTTTCTAACAATGGGTGCTATGCATTAATGAGCGGGAAAAATGCACCAAAAGTGCGTATCCCTCCCACGGAGCTCTGCACCCGGAGATGGATGCACGGTGGCCATAGTCACAGCCACCGGCCATCGCGCAGCTCCCATCTGAGGGCCCCCCAGTGTTCAGGTGCATGGAGGACTGTTCCACAGACCTGGCATGCATCCAATGGGATGCCCAGACCAGTCTGCTACTGGATCCCTTGCACCTGCGGATCACTGAAGAAGAAAGATGGTGTGCTGTGCACCACCAGCACAGGGGCAAGTGGGTGCCCAGCCAGCAGCCTCAGCCCTCCTTGTAGTCCCCATGCATGGGGGCAGCATGTGGGGGCAGTCTGTTTTCCTCAGACGTCTTCACCGCAGCTGGCAGCGGCATCCTAGGAGGCGTATATCCCTTACAACTGGGTGTTACCCAGCATAGCATGTGCCCCCCATGCCCAGCACTGTGCACCTTTGTAAATGACGTAGAGTGCGGGCATGCCCCCAACACACACCCACACCCGCTTCTGACCTGTTGCTGTCTGCATGGCTGGGGGATGGGGCACGTAACTGCTGTGCATCCCGTCTGTGCATGCCGTGCGGGGTCCACATGACCCTGCTCCACAGCATTCAGACATGATGCCAACATGCCCGGTTTCTGCGACACGTTGGCATCGTGCATAGAGCCCACTATTTGTTGTTTTGTTATATTAGCCTCACTGCACACCATCATTGTTTGCTATATTTTAAACAAGGTTGGTTGTCCCCTGCCCAGATAAAGTACAGTTACGTAAGAACTTACCGTAACAGTAGATCTTCGAGAGAGGCTCCTGCAGTAGGTATTTACATATAGGACTGACCCCGCCAGGTGTCAGAACCCCACAGAAAAATTTCTAGCTAGCAGTCTCTGGCAGGGGACCGTCCCCACGTCAGGTGGCCGACGTCATGCGACGTCAGTATAAAGGGGTGGTCCCCCACACCCGCCTTCCAGTTCTTTCCTGCCAAGGGCCTAAAGAGGCAAGACGAGAGAGAAGTGGATAGTTCTCTTTCTGGAAAAGGAGCTAAAAAAGCGAAGGGGGATGGAGGGTGGGAAGGCAATACCTACTACAAGAGCCTCTCTCAAAGATCTACTGTTACGGTAAGTTCTTACGTAACTGCACTATCTTACTTTGAGAGGGCTCTTGCGGTAGGTATTTACATATAGAACTGAATCCCAAGCAGTCTGGAACAAGGAAAAGCACTCGGGAGGAGGAAAACAATCCATGGTATGGAACCTCCGGTTGAATAGGTCTTATGAAAGAAGACCTTGAGGCACAGCCAACCCTTAAGCCTGCTCTACAGAGAGAGGCAATATCCAAACTGTAGTGTTTCGTAAAGGTATGGGCAGAAGTCCAAGTTGCGGCTGCTCAGATTTCTTCCGCTGACACATTCTTGAAACAAGTTGCAGAGGCAGCTACTCCTCTGGTGGAGTGGCCTCTGACTTGACCCAGCAGGGTGTTGTTGTACTTGTCATAACAGAAAGTGATACAATGAGCTAACCATTTAGATAGGCATTGCTTGGAAATGGCATTGCCCTCTCTTTTGTGAGCAAAAGAGACAAAAAGCTGATCAGATTTCCTGCGATCCTTAGTCCTAGTGATGTAGTATCTCAGTATCCTGTGAACATCCAAAGTACGCAAGAGGTACTCCCCTTGACTGGAGCGTTGCGTAAAGAAAACAGGTAGCTCAATGGAATGATTCAAAGTAGATTCCACCACCAGGGGTACAGCCATTTAGTCCCCGGACAAAACGTCACGGTGTTGTAGTAGCGGAATAATGGTCACCAGGACAATTGGTTGTTACCACTGTCATCGCACGGACAAAGTGTAGCGGTAGGATAGATTGAAGGGAAGGAAGAAAGAAAGAAGGATAGATTTACTGCATAATATAATCCGATGGCTGGAGAAGTTGCCAGGATTATTATTAAACACTGGCGTGTACTCAGATGGGATAAAACAAATTGAACACAATAAGCAATAAACCACCACTCATTGCTATTAAGAGAGGGAGGAACATAAATGTTAAAATAGTGAAAAACATGATCACTTAAAAAAAAAAAAAAAGATTATTACCTGGTTACCAATCAAGCTCTGCCCACTCTGCCATTCCCTCATAATAGTACACAGTGCTTGCATTTAGTAACAGTTTAATAAAATAATTTGTCAGTCAACAATATTTTTTGAAAGAAAGATGACATGGCAACATCACCGAAATATTGGGTATTTTCTGCCCCTTGCTTGAGCTGTGTTGTCATGGAAAAACAGCATTTTCTCCAGTGTCTGATTACTACACTTATGGCTCCTCTCCCCAGAACAATCCAGCCTCTTTACCCCATTTGTCTATGAGCAGCTCAATGTCCATACAGTGTCATGGTGAGAAAGGTTGTACACTCAAACGAAATGCTGAGCACAGGGTTGGCGGTGCTTCAAAACTGAAAAAAACACTGAAGTTGAGTACACACCACCAGTAATAAAAGATATCCAGCTCTAGGAATATCGTACAAAAGGCTCAGTTGCCATTTATTAATACATACACGTCTATGTCATCCACAGTGCGACAGTCTCTGTTACTAACGCAACTAATATGCCAGCGATTACTGTGATCGGCAACATTTTGTCTGCTACCTTTTCACCGCACCGAAAGAAACCGCGACTATTAGACCGTAAACCCCACCACCACCTTAGGGAGAAACTTAGGGTTGGTGTGCAGAGCCACAAGTTCCTTGTGAAAAATCAAATACGGGATTTTGCACATCAAGGCCTGAAGCTCAGAAATTCGTTGAACTGAAGTAATGGCCACTAGGAAGAGAGTCTTCCAAGAGAGGAACTTTAAATCTGCTGAGGCTGCCGGCTCAAAATGGGGCAGAGTAAGTTTCTCGAGAACAAAATTCAAGTCCAAAGAAGGAGCAGGAATGTGGATGGGGGTTCTCAAATGGAGGACCCCTCTGAGGAATGTTTTAGAGACTTCCAACTGAGCGAAAGTCCTGTCTCCGAAGGGGACATGGTAGGCTGAAATCATTGCCATGTGGACCTTTAAAGAGGAATGGCTGAGACACAGATCGAAGAGATGATGCATGTAGTCCAGGACTCTGTCAGCTGGGCAAGAGAAAGGTTGAAAGTCCTTTGACTTGGCCTAAATAGAGAATCGTTTCCACTTCATAGCGTAGGTGGACCTGGTGGAAGACTTTCTGGCCTCCACCAAAATGTCTGCTACGAGCAGAAAAAAACCCAAATGTGCCTTAGCTACATCTGCAGGAACCACGCATGCAAATAAAGGGATTTGAGACCTGGATGACAAGGGTCCCCTGATCCTGGGTCAACAAGTGTTGCCACAGAGGAAGAGAAAGCGGAGGTTCCTCTGAAAATTGTTGCAGAAGAGAGACCCAAACTTGCCTGGGCCAGAATGGAGCGATGAGATTTTCAGGACCCTCGGAATTAAGGGAATAGGAGGGAAGGTATAGACAAATCTGTCCCTCCAAATGAGAGACACAGCGTCCCGCCAGAAAATGTCTTGCCCTGGAGCAAGCAAGCAGAAGGCGGGAAGTTTTGCATTTTGAGGAGACGTGAACAGGTCTACCTGAGGGATTCCCCAAAGCAGGAAGATGTTGTCTACTATGTCTTGATCCAGTTCCCATTCGTAGGTCCTGGCTGAGGACTGACTGAGGTGGTCTGCCAGTGTGTTTTCTACTCCCGGAACGTGAATGGCCATCAGGTAAAGGTTGTGCTGGGTGGTCCAGCTCCACACTGTCATTGCTTCCCTGCATAGAGGGTAGGAACATGTTCCTCCCTGCTTGTTGATGTACCAGACCACACACATGTTGTCTGTCTGCATGAGGTAGATGACCGGGAAGTATGGAGGAGTGTAGGGCCTGGAGGGCATACAGGATTGCTCTGAGTTTGAGAACATTTATGTTCAGATTTTGTTCGAACCTGGAGCAGCTGCCCTGAGTCTTGTGAGACCCGAGGTGGGCTTCCCAGCCCTCTCCGGAGGCATCTGTTGTCAACGTCTGGGAGGGGGGGTTTGATGTTGAAGTGAACTCCTCGGCAAAGGTTCTCTTGTACCATCCATCACTCAAGTCCCTGATCATGGGATCGGAAACTAGTACCTCCTGGTCAAGGTCGTCCAGTGTTTGGTCCCACTGAGACCGAAGTGCACATTGAGAAATCCTCATATGGAGCCGAGCGCGTGGGACTGTCGGAATGGCAGCCGCCATTAGCCTGAGGAGGCAAAGGACTGACCTGGCTCTGACCCTTCTGCAACTGCACAGAAGACGTGCCTGAGTCTGAAGGGTGTCCACCCTGTCCGGAGGCAAAAAGGCTTTGCTGATGGTCATGTCCAGGATCGCCCCTATAAATTGGAGTCTTTGGCAAGGAACCAAATGAGACTTTGCCTGGTTGATGGTGATACCCAGGCTGGTGAAAACCTGCAGAGTAAGAGAAAGGCAATGCAGAAGTTCCTCCCTGGACAGGGCCACCAGGAGCCAATCGTCCAGGTACGGGAATACCTGCACTACCTGGGTACGAAGGGGGGTGGGCGTTGGAGGAGCTGGTGTCCAACTTATCGGATCCCTTACTCAAAGAAGGCCGCACTGGAGATGCGGCCTTGTCAGGTGAACAAACAACTGTGCACCCTCCCGGAGGAGAAAGTGGCTTACCAGTCATGTCCGGGTGGACGTCGGTGGCACCTGCGTTCGACTTAGCGGACCCGCTCGAACCTGAGGGCCGCATGGCAGCGGCCTTCCCAGTAGCAGAGGACTCCTTTACCCTGTAGGTACCCCAGGGGTCCAAGCACGAGTCCGACAGGAGGGGCGACACCTTCTTGGACACCACCAAGATGGTCATTGTGGAGTAGCCCCCCAGAGAGGATGTTACCTTCAGAACCACGACTCCAGCTGGAGCTGCGAAGGTCGAATCCTGGTCCCGGTGCTTCTCCTTCTTCTTTTTGTGGCCTTCGGGGGAAGTGGAAGCCTGTCTCAACTTTTTCAACTCCTTCTCCATGGATGCCATTTTTTTCTTTAAAATATGGGCCTCCAGGGACTGCTGCCTCCGTTTTCGGGTAGCTGAATTAAATTTCTGGCAGTGCTGGTGCTTCTCCACAGGATAATCTGGGCCTAGGCAAAAGAGGCACAGGGAGTGGCCGTCATTATGCAGCAGTTGGGAACCGCATGAGTTGCACTTATTTTTATGCGATTTGGAAGGCGTTGGGGACATGCACGGTGTGATACGAGAGAAAATATCAAAAGAATCGGTCGAAAAGTTTGAAAACTGAACCGATGGAAGACTGACGAGCGATGAACTCTACCACAAGGAACTTTCACAAGTCGTCGGGAAAGAGCTGGAAGGCGGGCGTGAGGGACCGCCCCTTTATACTGACGTTGCATGACGTCGGTCACCTGACGTGGGGGCGGTCCCCCGCCAGAGACTGCTAGCTAGAAATTTTTCCGTGGTGTCCTGATGCCTGGCGGGTCAGTCCTGTATGTAAATACCTACTGCAGGAGCCCTCATGAAGTAAGATCCGAGTATTTTTTGGGATGCCAAATTTTCAAAGCTGCCGTTTCACCTGGCCCTTATGGTATGCATTGTCAGATTTGATTGCTGTTAGGAAAACGCTTGCTCGTTTATATGACTCCAACAGTGTCCTGCTTCAAAAGAAACTTCACAGAACAAATGTTGGGGTACATGCTTTTTCATTTGCTGCCCCCTACTTTTGGAATAATTTACCAAAATCTCTTTGTTTATCTTGCTCTACTGATGTTTTAAAAATTCATTCTAAGCAATATTTACAAAATCAATGTGAATGTACATTTTTTTGTAATGTTTGATATCTATTGTACATTGTTTGATGGCTATGTTTTACTATAACCTTCAACTGGGGCTGAGCCTGAAAAAGGACCCTCGGTCCAATGCTCTTACCTGGTTAACAAACTAAATAATAAATAACATAAAATAAATAATCAGAAATAGGAGTGTCACCCACCTTTTGGATCAGGAGAAGGGGTTGGGTTGGTGCAGGGGAAGGGGGCATGGATAACCTTCCAGAACTTAGAGAGGTGATTAAGGTTGATCTGGAGCGTGGATGTGGATTATTTGGATATGGCAAGCCAGGTAGCTCTGTTACAAGTAAGTGGATAATTCAGGTAGAAAAAAATATGATATTTGTAATACTTGCCATGGGGGGGGGAGGTGTGCACTGAATTCTCTGTTTTTACTGATGTATGCCATAAGAAGTTGCATCCCTAATGAAAAATTAATTTTTTTATTCAGGTTTTTCCCCCATTTTTTCCCGGTTTTCTCCCACTGTCCCAGGACCCCAGCACAGAGTAACGCATGCACATGGAGGTGCACATGCACCCCGTGGCACCAGTTATGGCCCCTTACACCCTACCCTGGCTACTGCCTGGGCTCCCCTACTGTTTGGCGCTACCATCCATCCACCACCAGGTGGCAGCCAAGAGCCAGGGAAACCCTATGTCCCTCCCCACGATAGGAGAGCTGCCTTGTGGCAGCTCAATCCAGCTCATCACCCTCTCCCCCCCAGCCGACCACCGACAACCCAGGCTCGTTCCTGAACCCAGGTCACCAGTGTGGTGTGAGATGTGGCATCCAGCACCTCAACCCTCAGCGCCACCAGGCCGGCTCCATGAAAAAGTAATTTAAAGTTTGTGACTGAGCAAGGGTTGAGGCGCAGCTAATTTTGTGTTTGTTTGATGCCTGGGAGATGTAGGGCTCTCTCATTAGCTAGCTCCTCACCGGTTACTTACCTATTGGTTGGGGATTGCACCTTAATTAAAGGAAGCCAATTTAGGCAGTGCACCTTATACAAAGGAAGCCAATTTCTGTCAGTTGCATTTTAGAATAGGGACCCAGTTGATGGGTGGTCTACCTTGATACCTCGTAGCTGGACAACTTCACAGCAAGGCCCTGATGTGAATACCAAAAGATCCCCACTCCTATTAGAGGTTAAAAAAAAACTGTAAGTGGCCATTTGAGGCAGAGCAAAAAATATTATTTTGAAGATTTAATGGGTGGGGGGAGGGTGTGCACTGAATTTCCATTTTTTCTAAGGAGGCATGGAGATCCCAGGCTGACATAAATTTAGTGTTGAAATAATTGAGTGCCATATATATGTTGCTGGCTGTAGAGATGGGTAACCAGTCAGTAGCCACCAGGTCGGCATGGAGGGAGAGTGATCTGAAGGACCAGATCTGAATGAATTTTGGGGGAGGGATGCTGGGGCAGTGAATCTTGTTCACACAGTAGACCATATGGTGCTCACTGAGGGTGTCGGGGAGGGTACCAGTATCCATGATATGTTGGGGGTGGGAGGTGAGAACCCAGCAGAAGGGAATGAATGGGTCAGTGATCAGTTGGGTAAGTTGGAGGGACTTAATGTTTTGGCACAATTTTTATTTAGAGAGAGGGAGAGACAATTGAGATAAAAGTAACCGATGAGCAGCTCACCAGAGGAGGCATGCGAGTGAGAAAGTGGTGAGAAGCTCAGTGAATGCAGCTGGGGACATGCTAGGGCAGCAGTAGGTACCAGCCATGAATATAGTGACAGGGGAAAGGGAAGGAGGGAGGGAGAGCTTGTAGAGGAGCAACTCATAAGCAGAGGGGGAAGCAATGGAGAGTGCAGGCTGAAACTGGATGTTAGTAAAGAGGTAGATTGAACCTCCACCACCCCTCTTTGCGCAATCTTGCCAGATGATTGCATACCCAGGGATGACCACTACAGTTTCAGAAATCTGAGGGACAGCCAAGACTCTGAGATCACTAGCACATCAGGCTTGAGATTGACCATGAGTGGTTACAACTGATCAATCTTTGGGAGGAGGCTTCAGATGTTGATATGGGTCACTCTTAGGTTCCTTTGGGGACATTCAGATTTGGTCCTTTGGGGAGATGGCTGGGTAGGGCCAGGATTGAGCTCAATATCACCTGCTGCTAAAAGCAACATGGAGACTAAGAGCTTGAAGGGAGCCTATGAGTCACTTATGGGGAGAAGAAGGAGAGGGGAGAAGGAGTGTGGGGTGGATGAGAGGGATAAGAGGAAGAAGGCACCCGGAGGTTTCAAGGTGAAGCCAAGGAGAAGGGAGGAGACTGCACCCAGGATACAAGGGGGAATGGAATAGGGTGGGGAGGCTGTAGGAAGTGAGGGAGGGTGGTAGGAGGGGAGGGGGAGGGATATGGAGGGGGAAGACAAGGATAAACAGTAGGGGGAGGGAGGTGAGGGAAAACAAGAGGGGAAGGAGAAATAGGGTTAGAAGCAACATTATCAGAGGACAGTAAGCAGTTGACACCCTGTACTTAGTTTGCGTGGTGGGAAAGTAAGCTTCACTCTGGAAGGGAGGAAGCTGATTTCATAATTTGGGTGGAGATGCAGGTTTCACCCAGATAGGGGAGAAACCTAAAATTTAACAACTGGGGGATGAGGGCTTCACCCACATAGGGAGGAAGCCTAATCAAACAATTAGGGAGGATGTGGGCTGAACTCAGATAAATAAGTAGGTGGGGGAGGAAGGCAGCACATTATTCAGTGGGCCCATGTTACTCAGTAAAGAAGCTCACACAGGAGGCAAATTATCCTCTGGAGATGACCTGTACAGAAAACCCACTGTGCAAAATGAGGCGCAGCAGATAGGTGGAACATGATTCAAACATGACAAGACCACAACTATTTAAGATGCTGCAATATGAACAGTGGTGTAAATACTATGCAGCGATACAAAACTCAATAGGCCCATCAAGAAGCAGTAAACTCAAAGCAGTAACCCCAACTATTAAGCAGTACACAATATGTAATAGGCAATAGCAGATACAAGCACACTTAGAGTTTGCAAGGGGGACGTTGGACACAGTCCCTGGCATCCTGGCATCTCCCCTCTTGTGATTCCCCTCGAGAACTTCCACTCCTGCTGGTGCAACTTGTGCTGGAAACGCAGCACGCTAGGACCACTGGGACCTGCAGGCAATAAGAGAAGGTAAAAGTCCAACCATTACTCAAGCAATTCAGGTGCTAATTGGTGAATGAGTACTGGGGAGAAAAGTGGCTCCTACAAGTATGAGGGGGAAGGGAGCTGGAAAATGGCAAAAGTCCTGAGGGCCTGGAATAATGTTGGGCTCACAATTCCCAGCTAGCAAAAAGTGACTCTAGATGCATGGCTTCAGGGTGTCCTGGCTGATGAATAGCTGCAGGGGCTAAGTCCTGCCCTCACTCAAGCGCTTCAGGTGCTAATTAGTGGATGAGTACTGGGGAGAAAAGCAGCTCCTGCAGCTACGAGAAGGAAGGGAGCTGGAGAACAGCAGAAGTCCTGGGGACCTAGAATGATGTTGGGCTCATGAACCCCAGCTGGCAAATGGCGACTCTGGACACGTGGCTCCACTGTGCTACACTCTACAGTTTACATGTAGCTGATACTTACCATACAAAGTACAACCAAAAATTTATAGAAAACAAATTTAGAAGCTAGCTTCACTTCTTACTTGTTTATATTTTATTACTACAGGTTTTCAAGTTGAATTACAATTTAGTGCTTTATGTGTGTATTCTTCACTTTTGTTGAATGTAACACCAACTGCAGTTGTCTGTGAATGCTAGTTTCATGTAAACAGGTGTATGTCAGCAGTTTCCATGTTGTTGACATGCAGGGAAAACTGTGATGACTGTTTTTTTTTTTTTTTTTTTGCCTAATATATTTATTGTTTTGTAAGCATACTCACAAATCAATGCTTTACATAGACGGATGAAGTCAGCAGTTTACAAAGATACACAAAGTGAAAAGCATCCTCCACATTTGGTACAGCAAAGGGGAAATACAGCATTGAAAGATGTTCCCATAAGAAAAAGTAATCCCAAAGCCTGCAGCTTAAATGGAAGAATCCACAAGCACCACCTCGTCGGACTATTTCTAAAGTCCAACTGTGCTGTTAATGTCAAGCATAAAATTATAACCAGAGCTCTGAAAGGTATTACAAACAACCCCATAATAAGTATTAGAAAGTAAGATAACCCCTCCACATCCCAACAGAACAGTATATTCCCGCAATATACTCCCCTTAAATTATACAATTAACATGGTCTTAATAGACACTACCAGCTAAGAATCTACAAAAGAGAGGAGCGGGATAACATTGGTCCCAAGTAACACAAACTGATATACAGTCAACGTCCCCTTCTATTGCTCTGTGCTTTAGGGGTTGGGCCGTATAGCAAAACAAACAATTTCACTGTATAGGCATATTGTGTTCAATAAGTGTAACCAATTTAAAGCAGAGATTCCCTCAGAAAGCCTCCAACACTAAAGGTTCAGTAGTCCATACAGTCCAGCAATGGAGCTTAAAGTAAGGATGGCCCACATCCCTGCACCCCAGTACTCACTGTACATCTAGGGCCACAACCAAAGCTCACTCTCCCTCAGAAGAAATGTCCTCCTCTTCAGCTGCTTGCTCCAATTCCTGCTCAGACAGTTGAAGAAACTTGTTAGAGTCCCCAGACTCGTTGAATTGATAAGATTTAGCTTTCCATTGCAATCACAGATACGCAGGAAATAGCAGCTGATTTGCAATGTTAAGTTGTCGAAGACGACCACGAATCCCATCGTAGGTTTTACTGCACTGTCTGGTGGCAAAAGATAAATCCAGGAAGATATTCAGGGTATCAGTCCCATATTTTAGGCCTCTCTGATGTCAGGTAATACTGAGGACTCTGTCTCGGTCCCCAACAGATTGGCACACCACTAGGATAGTTCTCGGGGGCTCAGATGCAGTCGATGCTCTGAGGAGAGATCCGGCAGGCACGCTCTATGGCAATCGGGGGATGTTCCTCATCCAAGCCCAGAATAGAGGGCAGGAGAGAGCATATGAAAATTAGACAGTGATCCCCCTCAGCTTGCTCCAACAATCCCAAAATCCAGAGATTTCTTTCACGGGCCTGATTTTCAATGGCCTCCAATCGCCTGCGAAGTAGCCCATTCTCTGCAATTAACTTTGTCATCGCATCGCAGACCTTCAGTACAGAGCCCTCATTTCTTTGGACAGTTTGCTCACATGTCTCCATCCTAGTCTCAAGTGCAGAAACCCGAGGTGTTAGGGAATCAAACTTTTTAGCGATGTCCTGAACAGAGTGCACCAGCTGATTTAAGGTTGCCTGTATGGTGAGTAGTGAGACCCCCTCTCACGGTTCCACATTCAATGGCCCTGCTTCTTCATTACCGCTAGGCCGCTCTCCTCATGGTTGTCCAGACTTTTTAGGAGCGAAAAACTTCGATGCGGCAAAAGCGTTCCCATGAGTTTTGCCCATATTGCCAGTCCTGAGTGTCTATCGTTGCTGGGTATGTACTTGTAGGGCAAATAATAAAATAGGAAGGGGTAGAAAATAAAAGATTAGTAAAAGTATATACGGAGCTCTGTAAAAGTGCTGCTTCCCGTTAGCTGCTCAGCAGCGCCCCCATTACTGTTTTTCTAAAGAATAATACAGTGTACTTTCAAAACACATTGAATGTGATACTGCTTGTAAACCTGTATCAATGTGAACAAACACAAGTAAGAAATGAAGTAGTTTTGCAAAGCTTTTCTTAAATACTTGGTAATTGGTTTGTGACACATATCTACAGTACATGTTAACTCCAGGGTGCAGCATTGCACAGTGTCAACTTCATGTAAACTCCCTCAGTGCAGTACACAATAATGGTCACATTTAAGGTCTACAGGTTTAGTAAATTATGTCCATATGGTGTGTAAACACAGGATAAGGTAGAGGACCACACAGAAAGGGGGGCTATGCCCACCAGATTAAGTGCAATTGCAGGCAGTCAGCCTTCATGAAGTCCCAGAGAGACCTTCTAAATAGTGAGTGAAAGGGAGCAATGTATTTATTTGAAAAGTTTCACCAGGAAAGACAACATGAGCCACAAAGAGCTCATTTCCAGATGCATCCTGGGGGTAAGGGGAGAATGGGATACAGTAAACATAGCAGAGTACAAAATACTATGAATTGAAAAATGTAAAAAAATCGTACAAAATAAAGTTGCACACAAAGGGTATAACAATATATAGAAATGTATGTATAGTACATATACAGACACATGTAATGTAGAAAACATACACCTACATAACAACATACAGCCACATCCACATAAGACAGTATAGAATGGAGGGGCGTGTTAGGGGAAATGAAAATTAGGGAGAAAGGCAAGGGTAGATAAGAGAATCAGGATAGATAGTAAGAAAAGGGGAGAAAGCAGTGAAGGAAGTAAGGTTCAGGAGCAGTTGCTGGATGGGGAAATATATTTATGGAGAAGACAAGACAATGAACTAGTGGAAGGGGCAGAGTGGATCTCTAAGGGGATGAGTTCCAGAGATCAGGAAAACGGTAAGAGAAGGGGGCCCTACCAGAATTGGAGCTTCGGGCAGGGAGGGCCAGAGTTCTATGAGTGGAGTTACGGAGGGAATAGGAGATAGAAGAGGGGGTAGAAAGGAATGTGTTAAGGTATGATGGAAGGGAGCCATATCAGAACTTACTAACTAGTGAAGCACAATGAGGAAGGCATCTGGCCTCAAGAGGTATGAAGGAGAGAGCAGTGTACAGGTTGCAGTGGTGCATACATGGTGGACAATTTAGGGCAAAGCGGCAGAAGGAGTTGAACAGGGTGTCCAGTCTGGCAAGGGTGGTCTTAAGGGTGACACTGTAGACTATGACTCCAAAATCAAAAATCGGGAGAATCATCTTCTGGACAATTTCACAGTGGACCTGAAGGGCGGTACAGCCACGGTGTCTGTAAAGAGAGCTGAGTTTGGGATGAAGCTTTTTTGAATAGCATCCACATGTCCAGAGACATCAAGGTTCCTATCGAGCCAGAGCCTGAGTCACTTAAAGGAGTAGACATCTTCCAATGGGGACCCATCAAGAGTGTGGAAAGTAGGGGTGGCTGTAAGCCTGGCGAGCCTTTGCCTGGTGCCAAAAGTCATAGAGACCATCTTATTGGCATTGAGGAACAGTCGGTTAGAACGGAACCAACGTTGAACATTGTCGAAAGCTAGTTGAAGGCTGGTCACCACATCAGAGTGGGATATATCAGAGGAAAACAAAACAGTATCATCCGCTTACATGTGGATATCTGCTGTTGAGCAGGCAGAGGGTAAGTCATTCAGAAATATCTAGAAGAGTATTGGTCCAAGTACTGAACCTTGAGGGACACCAGTGTTGATAGGGAAGGGGGGGGAGACAGCGTTACCTATCCTAACTGATTGGGACCTGCCCTTAAAGTAGGAATTAAACCAGCTAACGGTGTTCTCAGAGAGACCAGCTGCAGCCAGCTTGGAGAGGAGCAGGGTGTGGGCAACTGTGTTGAAGGCTTTGCCACATCGACAAAGATGGCAGAGGTGATACAGCCCTGATCCATGGCAGAGAGAATGAAGTTGGTGAGCCGGAGCAGGGAGTTCGTGGTGGAATATGACTTGCAAAAACCAGACTTGAAAGGGGTGAATATGATATATATCTCCAAGGTACCTTAACACATTTCTTCATTTCAATATCCAGAACAATCACATTTTATCACAGAGGCTGCAACATAGCTCAATGTGTGAAATAAATTCCCTTGAGGATCTGCATATGGTGGGGTAGCATCCCAACAGGGGCACCATGTTGCAGATAACTGCCATGACCCCAAAGCTTGGATGGGTTCCACTTCCAGCAAGGCCTGTACTCCTTCAGCTGCCGACTGCAGCTCTCTCGACTTCTGTCCTCTGTCCTGCAGACTGCGTAAACAACCACACTCGATGACTCACCAGTCAACAGGAGCTGGCCACACACCCTGAAGCTCCAGCAGATACAGCCAGCTGGGAGTCTCCAGGCTGACTAGAGTTAACCCTTTCAGGTCCATGAACCAACTATGTGGCCAAAACCAACCAGGAGTTACACCCTTCCCTTTTGAAATAAATGGTGTCTTCACCATTTGGTTGGACACTAAGGGATAGCATTCCACCCCAAGACCTGGTGTAAAGGAAAAGCCCTTCCTAGTCCAGCTGGCCATAGGGATGAAACATGGCTACAGACTTCAGGCACTACGAATAGTGCTAGAGAACTCACAATACAAAAACAAAAAGGGATCCCTAAACCATCTGGAGGTCCTACGCCTAGGCACCCTGAGGGCCCGCTCCTCTTTATCCCTGGGAATGCCAGGCCCGAGTGACCAGCATGGCACCCATCAAGTCCAAAAGTGACAAAACAACCACTGAATATCTATTGAGCCTCTTACCTGGACTCTAAAATAGCACACAACACATAGACAGACAGTGTACCCCTACTTTAACTGTTACCTTCTTGCTCTTGGGTACCTGAAACTGGAAAAGAGTTAAATACTACAGACTTCTCAACTTAATAAAAAGATGCAGACCTTAAAAATTTTGTTATCAAGTTTAAAGCCCTTAAGGAAAAACCCAGTCCTCACCAGCCCAGTGGCACGGAGGACTCAAGTGCCTGTGCCTTACCTGATGCCACACTGGCAACCCAGGTTTGGGAATGACCTGGGGTTGTCAGGTGTCAGCAGGAGGGGTAGAAGATTGAGTATCCCAGGGACATCTCTCCTCTACTGGGGAGGGGTGGCCAAGCCGTCTTGGCCTTTGACTGCCACTGGGTAGAGGCCCGGTGACAATGCAGGCTCCAAGAGACTTCGAAGGGTAGGGGGCCACAGTTCAACAGTACATGTGTACTTCCATGCTCAGGCACTTGTGTGCCACCGCAGCCAAGGGATAATGGGGAGAAAATGGAGAATGGAATCTTGCAGGCCTAATGATGCCCCACCCCCTCTCTCTTGGCCTGCACTGCTACTCAGTCCATGGGGCACCTCAGAACTGTGCTCCAAGGTGGAAGGTTAGGACAGCCCTTGCTCTTCTGCCCCCACTGTGGGAGGAATCAAGCCTCCAGACTGAGAGAGGTGGCAGCTAGTCATGGGAGGTGGGGATGGGTGTTGAACAGCCACCCACCTGACAAAAGGAGGCTAAAAAGCTTTATGGCAAAAAAAAAAAAGAAACACACAATCTAATCAGTAACCACCTCACAACTTATAAATGTTGTAAAAGTTACAGATTTATTGGCAACAGACCACTGATGAACAAAACCACATTTTAAAAATGTTTTCTATTTTTTCTTCCATATTAAAAATTTTCACAAGAAGAAAGGGGAAGGGAGCCCTAATTGTCCATCTAGGGAATTTAATGGGTTGCAGCAGAAAAACAATACCCCACTGGAGTAAGTCTCTTGCCCTTGGCAATGTCCTGGACCACATAGCCCATGCCTCAACAAAATAAATGTTTCAAACAGTACAAAGAAATAATAAAATGGTTTTATCTCACCCAGTCTGCAGTCTTCCTTTCCGAGACCAGAGGGTATGAGAAATCTTTCGACCCCTTGAGGCACTGGAACAACTGAGGGGACCATGCTCATCCTTGGGGGAGGTCTGTGTTGGCAGCAAAACACAGATTGCTTGCTGGCAGGTTAGCAGGGGTTCTTCGGAGGCCAAAAGGGGCTACCCCAGTGATGGCATCTGCTTTGAGCAGCTAAAAAGGGCCACTCCATTTGATCCTTCATGGTCTTCAGTAACAGTAGTAAGGATCCAGTTTCCTACATGGTCTTCCTTCGCCGTCCCTGGAATCCATAAAATAATAGCACTTGCCCCCCTCTGGGTCCATGAACTGAATGTGATGGTTCATTATCATCAGTCCCTCATACATTTGGGGGACAAGTCCAGGCCATACTGTGGGCTTGTTCCTTGTGGGATGAGTCTGTCTGCTCATCTATACTGTGATTTCCCTGGATTTTTTCCAGTGTAGCCTTGTAAAGCCAGGTGTCCCAGTTGGCTTCTATGTCATCCCACAGTCACTCTGGGATATGAGGGTAACTGACCTGGGGCTATTCAGCTGTAACAAGACAGCAGATCATCCTCTCTGATACCAGGGAAATATTTATCATGCACAGTCCCCCTGGGGAGCCATTCCCAGGGTCAGCCAGCTGATATTATTATTTATAATCTTTATCCTGTGCAGCGAAGATCTCCTTAGAGTAGGTCTTACATTTAGGCTTTTGACTTTAGCCCCTGCCACTACTGTACCTGCAGGGGGTGTTAAAGGAGAGGTAGCTTCGGAGCAGGACAGCTTGCTCTTGGTTCCCTCTCTTGATGGCTGAGGTGGTGTCCAGCCCATTTTCGGAGGGTGTCTCTTGACCCAATCGTAAGTGTTTTGGAGAGGCAGACCATTGTGCGGCCTGATTGTCTTCCTCTTGGGGCTGCTTGGGGGGCCCCACAGGGGCATTACCCCCAGCAGTCTTTTCAGCCCCAGGGGACTTACTGGGAAAGGGCTCTGGCTTTTCTTCCTCTTTTGAGGAAGGCTGAGGATCTTTCCCTTGCTCCAGCTCCTTGGGGGGGGCTATTCTTGTTCAAAGTCCTAGGGGGGTCATTAAGGAGTCTGCCATTCCTGGCTTCTTTTCAATAGTCCAGACTGCTCCCCTTCATCCCACAGTTCCTAAACTAAGAGCTGATGGAAAATAATGGTCCCATTTCAGTATGATATGGTGAGCCCCTCCCCCCCCGAAGAAGCTGGGGGTCAGGGGGCAAAAGCCTCAGTGCTTCCCTTCCCATTTAATGGACTGCTGCAATGCTTCAATTCCCTTTAATATAAATTGTGACTATTACAATGCTTCCATTCTCCTTTAATATAAATTGTAAATATTGCAATGCTTCACTTTCCAATCAATATGAATTAGGAATGCTGCAATGCTTCCCCTCCCCCTTTAATATGAACTGGGAATGCTGTAGTGCTTCCCCTTCCCTTTAATATCAACTGAGAATAGTGTAATGCTTCCTGTCCCCTTTAATATGGATTAGGAATATTGCAGTGATTTACTTCCTCTTTAATATGAACTGGGAATGCTGCAATGTTTCTCTTTCTGTTTAATATGAGCTGGGAATGCCGCAATGATTAACTTCCATTTAGCTATGAATTGGGAATACTGCAGTTCTTCCTTTCCCATTTAATATAAACTGGGAATATTACAATGATTCACTTCCCCTTTGACATGAGTTGGGAATGCTGAAATGCATCCCTTCCCAGTTAATGAAATGCTGCAATATGTCCATTCTCCTTTAATATAAATTGAGAATATTTCAATGCTTCACTTCCCCTTTAATATGAACTGGAATGCTGCAATGCATCCCCTCCCTTAAATATGAACTGGGAAAGTTACAATGCTTCTGTTTCCCTTTTTTTTTTCATATACTATTTGTCTCCTGGTTCTCCCCTTGGCTTCCCCCTTCTGACTGACCCCCCCCCAAGCCCCATCACCTGGCTCCTCCAGGGCTTCCCTTAACTGTTGTCCTCTGCCATAGGGCTTGTGGTTGTACCTGGCCACCAGTGCGGGGTCTGCGCCGGGGGGGGTCAGTCATTCATCTTGCCACCTGGGGTGGTTTGTCCTCCATTTTCCTCCCCTGGGGCCATGTACATGCAATGGGCACGAAGTCTGACTTCTGCCTCTGCGGAGATGGCCCCAGTACCCTATACCTACTGGGTTCCCTTCCCTCTATGGTGATGTGCATGTGCTGCCACCTAGCCATTGCTGGGTGGCAGGCAAGCTGTGCGCCACTCTGACCACCCTCCCCCAAAGAAGGAGAGCTGTCTTGGGATGCTCAATCCTTCCTCACCCCGCTGGCCTCTGAGCTACCTAGTTCCATTCCTGACCCCGGGTTGCCGGTGTGGCAGGAGATAAGGTGCCCAGCGCCTCAGCCTTTCACACCACTGGGCCGGCTGCTTCCGTTCCCCTTTAATATGAACTGGGAATGCTGCAATGTTTCTGCTCCCCTTTGATATGAACTGGTATGAACTATACAATGCTTCTGTTCCCTTTTACTATGAACTGGGAGTGCTGCAATGTTCCCTTACCCTTTAATATCAATTGAGAATGCTGCAATGTTTCAATACTGCAATGCTTCCATTCTCCTTTAACAATAAGGGAATATTGCAATACTTCCTACCCCCTTTAATATGAATTAATAATGCTGCACTGCACCCCATCCCATGCAATATGAACTGGGAATGCTGCACTGTATCCCATGCAATATTGAACCGGGAATGCTGTGCAATACTTCCACTCCTCTTTAATATGAATTAGTAATGCTGCACTGCATCCCATCCCATGCAGTATGAACTGGGAATGCTGCAATGTTTTCGTGCCCTTTAATATGAACTGGAAATGCTACAATGCTTCCCCTCCCCTTTAATATGAACTGAGAATGCTGCAGTGTTTCCCTTTCCCTTTAAAGAGCTAGTGGAGCCAAAACAGACAGACAGGAAAATAATGCAAATTTGAAGAAGTAGACAGTTATTACTTTCTACTTTTGAAGTGTTTTTTTAATTTATTTTATTTTTTGCTTATTAGAAAGTCTTCCATCTAATAATATTGTGCTGGATGTGTGGAATAGCTCTTAGCCTGGCAGCTGATATATCTGTCTCTATCCCCGGCTGTATCACCAGCATTGTGATCTCACCAACAGTGACATCACAGGTGACTGACCTGGCAGCCACTGGTGGCTGTTCCTAAGCAACAGTGATATCACAGTCAGTGAGGTCATAATGCTGATGATGCAGTTGGGGGGGGGCAACAGAAATAGATATGTCAACTGCCAGGCAAAGTGTTGTCCCACACATCACACCTACCAACATCAGGTAAACAATCTTCTAATTAAAGACAGGGAAAAGAAAAGGTACCTCAGATATAAAACAGGTAATGGTTGGCTGCTTTTAAAAACTAATATTAGCTTTAGGCTGTATACTAGCGCTTTAATATGAACTGGGAATGTTGCAATGCTTCCTCCCCTTTAATATGAACTGCAAATGCTACAATGTTTCGTTTCCACTATAATGCAATTCTGCCATGCTTCCCTTCCCTTTTATTGAAATGCTGCAGTGCTTCAATTCCCCTTTAGTATAAACTGAGGATATTGCAAAGTTTCACTTCTCCTTTAGCACAATTTAGGAATCCTGCAATACTTCCCCTTCCCTTTAATATGAATTAGTAATGCTGCACTGCATCCCATCCCATGCAGTATGAACTGGGAATGCTACAATGTTTCCATTGGCCTTGAACATGAATTAGAAATGCTGAAATGTTTCCCGTCCCTTCAGTGGAATACTGCAATGCTTCCTGGCCCCGTTAATGGAATGCAGCAATACTTCCCTTCCCCTTTAATGGAATGTTGCAATGGTTTGCTTCCCCTTTCATGGAGTGCTGCAAGGCTTCTCTTCCCCTTTAATATGAACTAGAAAATGTTGCAATGTTCCCTTCCCTAATAATATGAGCTTGGAATGCTGCAATACTTCCCCTCCCCTTTAATATCTATTGGGAATGCCACAATGCTTCCATTCCCCTTTAATATAAAAAGGGAATGTTGCAATACTTCCTCTTCCCTTTAATATGAGTTGGGAATGCTACACTGCGTCCCATCCCATGCAATATGAAATGGGAATGATACAGTGTTTCCATTCCTCTTGAACATAACTTGGGAAGGCCGCAATATTTCCTTCTCCTTTAATACGAACCAGGAGTGCTGCAATTGCACCCCCTTTAATATGAATTGGGAATGCAGCATTGTTTCCAGTCACCTTTCATGTAATGCTGCAATGCTTTTCCTCCCCTATAATATGAACTGGGAATGCTGCAATGCTTCCCCTGCCCTTTAATAGGAATTGTGAATGCTGCAATGCATGCCTTCCCCTTTAAGGAAAAGCTGCTATGCTCAGGGGTGTAGCTGGCAGCTGATGGAGCAAGACATGCTCAAAACAGGTTCCAGCTCGAGATGATGAAAAAACACTAAAATATCAAAATAAGAATTTCCTCAAAATTCTTACTGCATTTGTGAGACCTTATAAAATGGCACTAAATGATACACTGTTTGTGCACGCAGCTATAATGGTTAAGCCCACACAGGCAGTACAACAGGAAGGCAGGAAGAAGTCAGCTAAACAGCAAAACAATGTGGGAGCAGGCGGCCCGAGCACCAAGGCTGCAAAAGGTGGGGAACCCTCGAATGCAGCCCTGTTGGGGCTATAAGAAACCTGGACACCAAAGTTGAGCACTTAAGCAATAACTTCTTGTCACTGGGCAGTAAAGTTAATGCAGCCACCACAGAAGCACAAAAAGGCACAGAAACTGCAACATCTACGGCAATTGCAGTCAACAGAATCATTGTTTTCCAGCCAGTGTTTATTCCCTTCTAAGTCTGCTCAATCGCATCCCACCAGCCCCAACACCAAACTTCTCACAGATTTACCAGTTATTCACCACTTGCTCAAAACCACAATGGGTGCGTGACTTGCCATGTCAGTTGTGTCAGCCTGCGGGGTTGCCATCATTGGGCAGCATAGCATCTTTGTCCTCCATTTTCTCCCTCCAAGCTGTAGCGTCAGGATGTGTGCACCAAGCATGTCACACTACAGCCCTGCCCCTTGTGCACTCCTACTGCACTGCCACCTGCCCACCTCTGCCAGGTGGCAGTCTCTGTAGCAGGACCTCATGTCCAGTCTTCCTGAGAAAGGAGAGCTGCCATCAGATGCTTAATCCTCCCTCACCCAGCCAGCCGAGTGAGTGATCCTACTCTGTTCCTGAGCCTGGGTCACTGAGGTGGGAAGCAGAAGCACTACTGTTCCTCCACCGAGACAGCTCTGTCACTGGACTTATTGCTGTGAATAAGTTCTTGCAGCTCTGGTTGGAGCATTTGGAAAACAGTGCAAGGATGGGACATGTATGAATTTTAGGCATCGCAGAGGGAGCCGAAGGAGATGACACAGTGGCATTTGTGAAACTTCTACTGCAACAGCATTGGGACTCCAGTTTGGAGAGCAGATAATAAAGGCCTATGGAATTACCCCAAGGTGTAGAGGTGTAGAACCAACACATCAGACCATCCAAGAACTATTCTGTCATGGTGGGCCCACACATCCATGATCAAATCCGAGAAGAAGCTAAAAAGAGGCAACAGTACTTATCTGAGGATGACACACAATTCCATTTCTTTGCTGACCTGAGCTTTTCCACCAGGCAACCTCAGAAGAGTTTTGATGCAGTTCAGGACACTGCAGGCATAAGGTGTCCACCATTCACTCCAATTCCCAGCCTGGAAGTGCATCACACATGTAGATCAAAACTTTACCTATATAGGCTTGGTGGAAGCTGGCAAACATCTGCAGGCCATTAAGACTGACTTTCTAGAGCCGGCCCAGTAGTGCTGAGGGTTGAGGCACTGGACACCACACCTCACACCATGCCAGTGACCCATGTTCGGGAACAAGCACGGACTGCCAGGGGTCGGCCGGGGAGGGAGAGGATCAAATGTCCGATGACAGTTCTCCTGTCCTGGGGAGGGGTGGGTTGTAGAGTCCCACAGCATGACTGCCACCAGGTGGAGGCCTGGAGGGTAGTCCGGGGCTGAGGACAACACGGAGGGTGGGTGTTGCCAGGCTGCAGCGTATATGTGCCTTCATGCATGTGCGTGCACCAGCAACAAGGAGATGGGGAGAAAAAGTGAAAATGGAGCTGGCAGGCTCCATGAATCCTGGTGTCGATCCCGTTCGGCAACCCCCCAGGCATCTAGATTTGTGCTCCGAGGGGGGGAGCTGGCCCTCCTTCCTCCGGCCCTGCCACGGGGTGCAATCCATGGGGGAATTACCGGGGAGGGAGCTGAGTTGGGAAGACCACCAGAAAGAAGTCTGCCTGTCAGCCCTGAGGGAGTGGAGATAAATAGAATATGGGGGGAGGGGGGGGACTGACTTTCTAGAGCAAACTGATACAGTCCCTGAGGGGAAGGGCTGAATCATGTACTTTCTCTTGATGTGCTGCTTAAAGGGGGGCTAGCTGCCTTATTCTTGATCATTAAACATTATTTCTTTTAGGGCAGATGGGGAGCTGTCAGGTGATGGGGCATAATCTTTAATTTAACGTATCTGTTCTACTGATGTGTGGGAGCCGCCCATCAGTCCTTGTAAAATACAATTGGAATGAACTTTTGACAGGAGGTTAGTCTTTGCCCATGAGGTACTCAAGGGGGACAAGATGGCCACAACTGCACAGCAGAGAGAAGTGTGTTATATGCGAGCAAGAATATGATCCCATACGTGTAGCAAAGTAAAGCCCTTGATGGCTGGCAACTGCCATTTTAATTTAAATCTAATTTCTTAAGCGGCAGTTCTAACCCTACTACAGTAATGTGTGTATAATAGTTTTTAAATAATAACATATTTAGAGTTATAGAAAAGGGTTTCCCTTTTTTGTTTAATAGCTGTGCTCATCACTAGCATGCCTCATTCATTGGTGAGTTTTTTATAGACCTGTTCAGTTCTGTATTTTCAGTATAATCCGTACAGTGGCAGGTATTGTTTTTCATCGTATCATCGAACTGTGTGTTTCTTCTGACATGTCTCACGTAGTTAAAAGTTTCAGCAGTTTTACATACTGCATTCTCGGGGACACTAACATCACAGAGGAGTGATGCATGGTGTGCTGGGAGCACATTATGAACTTTCCAGGACTCGTACTTTTTTTTCACAATAGATTTTTATTGATTTTCATATACAAAAATAAAACAGCAAATCCAACACATTACATATATACAGTCATTATCACATACACTTGATGACAGATTTAAAAGGGGAGTATTATAAGGTAACCTACAAATGACATTACAAAGACATATAGACAAAGTCAAATTCAATCTATTTTTTGTTTTATTTCTTTAGGGCCTTACTGCTCAGCTGCGGTGTTCCTATGGATCCCCAAGTCCAGCACTGCTAGCGGCTCCTGCATCCGACACTTTGCCTGAGCTACACCTCCACTCCTTTACCCTCTCTTAGGCCACATTGTGGTCCCCGGTCATGGAAGGCCAAGGGGTCAGGACTGGAGGGAGCTTCTAGGAGCAATGGATGCAACGCCACGGCCCTGCCATCATGCGCTGAGAGTTCAGCCAGTATTTTAGCCCATAAGCCCCCCTCATAGCATGGGCATGCAGTGACGCCAATGACACAGCAATGCACGCTCCCGCACACCACACATCAGATGTCTGCCATGCCGGCCCCATGCTTTACTCCGTGACTTGCCCTAGCCCCCAGCCGCTGGGAAACCAGTACATGCATAGGTATCCTCCCACCCTCCCGGAGGAGGAGGCAGTCCCTGGGATGCTCAATCCTCTGACCCCCGATGACCCGAGCTCATTCCCGAACCCGGGTCGCTGGTGTGATGCAAGGCGTGGCATCCAGCACCTCAACCCTCAGTGCCACCGGGCCGGCTGAAATTCAATCTAATTTCAGAACTTTGACAAAAATTAACACTTTATCCAATAGTAAAGTGTTATTTTCACTAAAGAAAGTAAGATTAAACTTTTTGGAAAAATGTTTAACCTATCAATAATTAGATAGCTAATCCTTTCATTATTAGCAAGAAAAATCATCTGATCAAACCATTCTCCTAGAGAGGGCAAGGACTTAGTTCTTTAGTTCCTCAAAATAATTCATTTGGCTTAGTGCTGCATGGAAAATTCAAATTCATTTATAAGGGTCTAGATTTAGGTGAGATGGAAAGATTCCTAACAGAAACACAGCAGGAGTAAAGGGAATGTTCACATTAGTGATTTTGGAGCATAACCCATGGAATTCACTTCAAATTGATCGAATCATTGGGCATGCCCATAGCATATAAGCCAGTCCGGCATCATTTTGATTACACCGCCAACATTTTGAATTACTAGAATAACCCATATTAAACAATCTTAGTGGGGATAGATAGTACCCATGAAATATTTTAAATTGTATGAGCCTACTCTGGAGTTCTTCAAAATTTTGACAGGGATGCTTTCAGGTGGATTCCCATTTGTCAAAGATATGTTCATTTGCAGTTCATCTTCCCAGGGCCCTTTAGCTTTGGTAATTAAATATATAAATGAAGTAGTGTTAGTCAGAAATTTGTATAATAAACCTGCCCCTCTCTTAAGGGTGCCAAGTTACAATAACTGACTCCATTCTTTACATTTAGGTAGCATGTATTCTGCTGGTAGTACATGTTTGCTAAGAAGATCTCTATGTTGTAAGTACTGATACAAGTCTGATTTATGTATTTTGCTCTTGTTCTGAACGTCTTCAAAAGAAAGTTTGGAGCCAGTTTTTAGATTAATAATAACACCTTTAACCTTTAATATGCCTGCTTTGGCCTGTTGTTGAGGCACAGGTCAGGAAGCATAGGACGACCAGGAGCAGCTGTAAAATTCACAAGTAGCGTTTCATTACAGTAAAATAAAAATAAAAATTGGTCAGTATAACTATTTACAAAGGCAGTACAAACAGAAAACAAAGTCCTTCGTCTGAGAGCATCTCTGATTCCAAGTTTCAGTCTCTGTCTCTCACTCACTCTAGCAAAAGCATTGCTGCTCTTTTTATAAGTCTGTAAGCTCCCCAAAGTGGGCTTACCTTAGAGCACCATGGTTCCAGTGCTCTCCCGCAGCGCTGGTCCTGTGGCTCCAGGTGAGAGTCACGCATGGCAACCCCCCATTGTTGCTGCTTGTGGCTGCAGCCGATTTCCTGGTTGTCTCTGCCTTTTCAGACTCAGGCCAAGCACCAGGATGCATGCTGCACCTCCAGGGGTGGAAGGAGTGGTCTTGGGCCTAGTTCTGGAGAAGGCTGGACTGATCCATTGTAAATAATCTAATGTAAATAACAATGGCGGACCCGCACATTCTGGGTATGCAGGGCTGCCAAGTGTGCAAAATTTAAAGGAGTAGCTGCTCCTTTTCCATTGTGTAGTTTTGGTGCCGGCTGTCACCGTGGGGCAAATTAGAAATTGTTATTTGTGGGACTACGGGTCCCAGAAGTCTTAGGGGGACAGTGTTTTTTGGCACCTTAGGATAGGTTCGTGATTGGACCTTGGGGTATTTTGGCACCAAAGAGGAGAGAGGATAAAAGGGAGTACAGGACAGAAGGAGAGAGATTCAGGTGAGAGTCAGTGAGAGAAGGAGGTCAGAGCAGGGCGTTTGCTCGCTTGACCATGTGGCCAGGTGTTTTTTTTTTTTCATTGAGCTTGTGCAGCAGTCGGGGAAAGGGACGTGGTAACGGCCGTTCATTCATGAGCCCTGTGTGGTGCCAGTCTGCAGTTCTGTTCCCTTGAATGGGACAGTGAGAAAAGGAGGCAGCTTGCAAGGGAGCCTGTTTGAGGAGACTGAGACATGAGGTGGGGGGGTTTTATTAGGGGCCAGGGGTTCTGGACATCCCCTGGTCCTGGTCTGCCCCTCTTGTGGGACAGTTATTCCTCGGCTCTGTGCCCTAAAGGAGCCTGCATGGAGGGTGGCTGTGGGTCTGGGCAGCCATCCCTCAGAAGATTGAGTTCAGTGGACATAGAAGGAGAAGCAGACAGTGTGAGGGGGGCTGTAGTTGGACCGGCCATCCCACGAAAAGGTCCATGCTCCTCATGGAAGAGGAGAAAAGAGAGAATGAAAACTGTGGGGATTCATGCA
The DNA here is from genome assembly GCA_016271365.2 of Neoceratodus forsteri. Lineage (NCBI taxonomy): Eukaryota > Metazoa > Chordata > Ceratodontiformes > Ceratodontidae > Neoceratodus > Neoceratodus forsteri. The sequence goes on from CM028130.1 coordinate 951,367,431, forward strand.
TCTAAAGGCCTGATTCAGCACTGAGTTTTGCTGCCAGCATTTGGACTGTAGCTGCCTAGGCTATAGGTAGCGCCCTGGAATGTAGCTTCTAATATGATCTGTTCAGTCCAGAGCACCACTAGCTTCAATGTGACCTTTTGGGTCCAGAGTGACTATTGAGCTTCTAATGTGACCTCACAGTCCAGAGAAACCTATTTGTGTCTTACTGCTCCATGGAGTGACGGTTCCTGTTTTATCAACTGTTCATTAAATGGGATCTCCTGTTTCTGGAGTTTGGTGTTTGCTGCATTTATTGGAGAAACTGTTTGCTGCTAAAGGAAGTTTGAATCCTCAGCCATGTTCCCAGTGTGTTCCAGGGTGTGATCCCAAAGAACCAATGCACCATTGATGAAAATGTCGAGAGGCCTGCCTGGTGAAGACAGTCTACAAAGGCCTGCAGACAAACCTCTGCATCCCCTGGAGGTCCCTGGGCACCCCGATGGAGCTGATCCATCACCTGCAACGCCCAAGGGAATCCAGGTGCTGTTTTCCTGTTTTATTTCTGGACTGTGTTTTCTGGCTATACAGCCACCCCCTCCCACCAAGTTACCATCTGGCATACCCCTAGACACCAGGAGTGGGAGGCTTACAAGTCTTTGCCTGGGAACTCGTTAATAAACATCCTGTTTCTCACAAAATGTTCTTGCCAGTTTCTTTGCAGAGCAGGCTTGCAAATAGAACAATGTCCCAAGCTGACCCCCTGCTGACAGTTCTGCAAAAGAGTTTACAAACAAGCCTGAGAAGATCTCAAACTGCATCTCATGTTAACCACTTAAATTCCAAAGAACTTTTTGCAATCATTTCAACAGTATAAATATATACATTTCAAACAATGGGATCCCAGTTTCACATGATGATTCACATATATTTTTATAACCACAAATATGCAAGAGGAAAGTAAAGACAGAAACAGCAAGTGAAGGCAAAGAGATAGTGAGAGGCAGACAATTGCAAGACCATCAGAGTGATCAGTACCTAGGTTTCATGAGAACATTTGGTTGCACAACCAGACAGACAAGAGACAGAAAAGGAGAGGACAGAACAGAACAGATCATTGCATTTAACTCTCCCTGCATAACAAACGGGACAGGGCCCTATTCAACCCTGTCACATGGCCCAAATGTGATTTGAGAGGTTTATTTCCCCATAAGTTGGAAGTGGGTTTGACCAGATTAACATAAAGCCTAGTGGGATATTGTTTGGGTTAATGATGGAGTTAATTAACTTTATTGAGGGTTTTAATAAAGACTAGTAAGCAAGGGTTGTCTTTAGAAACATAGAAGTTGATGGCAAATAAGGACCTCAAGGCCCATCCATTCTGCTCATTTCTTTTTCTACCTTAAGAATGTGCCATAGACCTTTGCTCTGTCAATGGCTTATCTATTCATACTCATCTGTATTGCTCCATTATGGCTATCCCATGCCTGTTTGAAGCCCTGCACTGTATTCATATCCACCACTTCCTGAAGTAGGCCGTTCCATGCATCCACCACCCTTTCTGTGAAAAAGAACTTCCTCACATTACCCCTTAATCGGCCTCCCTCTAATCTCATGCTGTGTCCTCTTGTCCTGCTATTTTTTTTTTTTACATTGAAACATGTTAGACTCTTTCAACTTGTTAATGCCCTTAAGGTGTTTGAATGTTTCAATCATATCACCTCTCTCCCTCCTTTGCTCTAGGATATACATATTGAGTTCAGTTAATCTGTCCTCATATGTTTTCTGATGCAGTCCCTGCACCATTTTGGTTGCCCTTCTCTGGACTGCCTCAATTTGGTTAATGTCCTTATAAAGGTGTGGCCTCCAGTACTGCATGCAGTACTCCAGATGGGGCCTAACCAGTGTCTTGTAAAGAGGGATTATTACCTCCCACTTCCGACTTGTGATACCCCTGCTAATACACCCCAACATCCCGCTAGCCTTACCTACTGCTTTAGAGGTCTGCTTGGATGATTTTAGGTCATCGGTGATGATGACGCCCAAGTCTCTTTCTTTCCTTGTGGCTGCCAGCAACTCCCCTCCCAGCCTACAGGTGGCTTCAGGGTTTCTCTTTCCTATGTACATAATCTTGCACTTCTTTGTGTTAAATCCCAGTTGCCACTCTTCCGACCATTTTGCTAGTTTATCCAGATCTCTTCTCATTCTGCCCACACCATCTGGATCATCTACTCTGTTGTAGATCTTGGTGTCATCTGCAAACAGACAAACCTTACCCTCCAGTCCATCTGCAATGACACTGATGAAGATATTGAAGAGGACTGGTCCCAGGACTGATCCCTGAGGTACCCCACTTGTGACTTGCATTTCTTCTGACTGTATACCATTTACCACCACTCTCTGTTTTCTGCCCATCAACCAGTTTGCCACCCAGTTGACCAACATCTGACCCACCCTGAGCCTACACAGCTTATTAATCAGTCTTCTATGTGGAACAGTATGGAACGCTTTGCTGAAGTCAAGGTAGGCAACATCAACTGCTCCCCCTTGGTCCACCACTCTGGTTACCCAGTCAAAGAAATCAATGAGATTAGCTTGACAGGACCTTCCTTTTGTAAACCCATGCTGTCTTGGATCATGTGCTCCTATGGATTCCAAGTGTTGCATTATCCTTTCCTTAAGGAGTGTCTCCATAATCTTACCCACTACTGAGGTAAGACTGACTGGTCTGTAGTTCCCTGTCTCCTCCCTGCTACCACTCTTGTGGAGCGGGATCACATAAGCCCTTCTCCAGTCTTCTGGGACCTCTCCTGTGCTCAGAGACTCACTAAACAGTTCTGATAATGGCTCTGCTAGTTCCACCCTTAGCTCCTTTAGTACCCTGGGATGTATGCCATCAGGTCCCATTGCCTTGTCCACCCTGAGCTTATTGAACTCTTGTAGGACCCCTTCTTTTGTGAAGGGACTAGTGCACATCTCCCTCCACCCTGTGTCCATGGTGCAGAGCTGTGGGTCTGCACCAGAAGACATACGAAGAAAGACTAAAGGAGTTTAATATGTATACCCTTGAGGAAAGAAGGGAGAGAGGGGACATGATAGAAACTTTCAAGTACCTCAAGGGAATTAACAAAGTCCAAGAGGGTAGCATCTTCCAGAAAAAGAGATGTGCAAGAACAAGGGGGCACAATTTGAAGATAGAGGGGGGATGGCTCAGAGGTAATGTGAAGAAGTATTTTTTCACTGAGAGGGTTGTGGATGCATGGAACAGACTCCCTGAGGAGGTCGTGGAGTCAAGAACAGTGGGGCACTTCAAGAATGCATGGGACAGGCATAAGGCAGTCCTAGTGGGGTGTAGGAGGAAGTAAGCTGTTGGTTAACTAGGATCTGCAGCTTATCTGTTAGGTAGGAAAATGGGCAGACTGGGTGGGCCAAGCGGTCCTTACCTGCCATCAAATTCTATGTTTCTATGTTTCTCTTCAGTAAATACTGAGCAGAACTGGGCAGAACTGAGCAGTGTCAGTGGCTCAGTAGATAGCACACTCACCTCTGAGGCTGGGAGATCAGAGGGCTGTGGGTTCAATTCCCACATCTGGCACTTGGGTTAATATCCCAGTACTGACACCATAGTGCAGCATGAGAGGGGTGCTGTACTTCTGAGGTGCCGTCTTTCAGATGAGACGTTAAACCGAGGTCCCATCTGCCTGGATTGGTGGTAGTTCAGGTGGATGTTAAAGATCTCATGGCACTTATTGAAAAGAGTAGGGGAAAGTCTTATTGAGACAAAAATCGTACAATAGTACACAAAGCATAATACAAAAAAAAGGAAAAACAGGATAAGTATTATACAATCATTCAGGTAACTGCAAAATCAGAGTCAGTGATCCAAGGAAGAGCTTTCCAAAGTTCCAGAAGAGTCATATCTGAGTATAGAGTACGTTCATGCTCATAAATTTCTTTTAAATCTTGTACAATCTTTTTTCCGAGCTCCAAATAGGAGCAGTCCTTTTGCTGTAAAGAAAACATACAATGCACCATCCAAATATTCCATTTAATGCAGACAATCACAAGGTTCAAAGTGTCCTGGTGCCATTTTGACCACTGGGGAGAAAAAAACCCGTATACTAGATTCAAGTGAGTAACCGACTGAAGCAAGGGGGTATCCCATGCCTGTGCCAAAAAGGACCACCAATTTTTGATAAAGGAACAGTCAAAAAATAAACGAGGGATAGTTTCAGGTTCTGTAATACATAATAAGTGAGAACACATTCTATCTTGGGACTGCTTATGTTTATGATTTGATTTTACATTAATCTTTTCATGGCATGAAAGCCAATGAAAATCCATATTTAGCTGGAACCCTCTTACATCTCACAATAACAAAGGGAAGGAGGTGTTGACAGGACACTTATCAAAGGGTACTGATACAGCACAAACCGTCAGGAGTAATTTCTTATACAAAACTTTATGTGAATGGTTTAATAACATCTGAACAGACACCTTCCATTGTTTGAGACGTAAAAACATATGTTTTACGTAAGTTGGTATACCAACAGTTTGTCTCAACACAGTTAAGGAATTAGTTTCCCACTGGTGAAATCAAATCCTGCAAGAGTCATAAAACCAAGGTTCCCACCCCCTTTGGGCATGAATCAACAAAGGCTTAAGGTTTGCAGTGAAAAAAATACAAGAAAAAAATAACAAAGGGTTAACCATACAAACGCCACCCTCAGGGATAGGTAAATAAGTGATATTCCGTTTTATCGGGTTTGACCTACTACCCCAAAGAGCCTGAAAAAACAGGCGAAAGACAGCAGTTTCTAGCTGTCGTGGAATAGGGAATACATAACTCAGAAAAAGGAAAGTAGAGATCAAATAGTTTTTAATTAAGAAAACACGTTTCTTTTTCCCTAACTGTCCCCGGTTCCAGGAGGCCACCTGAAGTTTACCTTGTTGCAGTTTAACATTCCAGTTAAAGAAATCTGAGTCCTGTGTCCCAAAAAAAATTCCCAAAATGCGAATAGGGCCTCAACTAAGCGTAGCAGACGTCTGGTCCGAGGGAGGTTACTGAACCGACCGAATAACTAGACTTTTAGTGTAATTTAAATCAGCACCAGAAGTTTCGAAAATAGAGCACTCATGGAAGAATGAACCACTGAGGCTGCATCAGCTACAAGAAAACAAACATCATCTGCATATACGATAGCCTTATAAGGCAAGCATAAGGCACAACTAGAAATAGCCGAATCTGAGAATTAGTATTCAACCGTAGAGCAAAACATCAGAGAAAAATACATATAACAGCGGGCTTAAAGGACAGCCCTGGCGAACCCCCCTTTATAGGGATCATGGGTCCCTATCCAACCATTCACTACAGGCACAACAGTAGCCGTTCTATAGAAAGCACGAATCCAGCATACCATAACATCAGGTACATGCAGAAAACGAAGCGCTTCCCATAAAAAATCATGCCTAACCGAATCAAAAGCAGCCTTCTGATCTACGGAGACAACAAGTCCCAAAGCCAGACCTGCATAGCCATGAGAAAATAATTCTTGTAAGAGGATCACATGATCAGAAATTCTCCTTTGAGGCACAGAACAGGATTGGGCCGGATGCAAAACCACCTCCGCTATCCTCACCAAACACTTCACAATAATTTTCGTTAAGAGCTTAAAGTCGGTGTTCAACATACATAAAGGTCGCCAATTCTCTAAAGAATGGATATCACCTTTCTGTTTATAAATGTAAATTAAAGTACCCTTAGTAAATTCCAAGAGAGAGATTCACATGTTAACAGAGAATTAAACACAGATGTAGTTCTGAGGCCAAATGGTCACCCAGCACCTTATATAAGCCAGCAGGAGACCATCCAGACCAGGAGTTCTCTGTACAGGTAATGAAGAAATAGCCAATGTCAAATCCTGCTCCGTGATAGGAGAACAAACCTGGTCCTGACATAGCTGTGAGGAGCTGGGATATCAAGGCCACTATACAAAGTCGCACTGTTACCAGCCACAGCAGGAGGGGAAAAAAAGGGCTGTAGTATACTTTGTTACAATATGACAAATCTCAGTTTGTGAGGAACATAAGGTCCGTCTAAATTTAGAAGACACGTCATATTTTTGAAGTGGTCTGGCCAGGAATTACATTCAAAAGGACAAATAACATCACGTGTTCCAACAGTACAGAATTTATGTTGGTAAAAAAGTTGTTGTGATTGCCGTAATTGGAAAGTCAACATATCATTCTCTAGGGCTTTTATTTGTTGGGTAAGGTCTTGCCCCGTTGTGTACGCTATGGTTAATAATGACTGAAAATGTACCCTCTTCTGCAAATAGTCTAGATATTCCCTCCTACATTTTAAACGACTGAAAGTTTTTAAAAAAGTGACCAGATCATGTTTTGTGTCTAACCACCACTGAACAGGATCTTCATAACAAATAAAAACAGATTTACGGACTTGTATGAAGGACAGAAGGGACTGCATAAACATTGGAATCTGCAACAAAGATGTGCTGAATTTCCAAGTACCTGGACCTTTACAGGAAGAGACAACAGAACCAAAACCAACAGAAAGCTGCTTATGATCAGAAAACTCAAACGCCTTGAACTTTGGCAGAAATAATTGGTACTGTAGGAGAGGAAAACACATAATCAATACGTGTGGCTAGTTTACCCTTTTGGAAGGTAGGGGTATGTTGTGTAGTAAAGGAGAGATAGGAGTCCGTTAAGTGGGCGACTCGAACCAATTTACCCAATTCATGGAAATCACAAAACAGTTTCTTTGTAGCAGCAAAGGAGCTCTTATCTTGAAGACTCAGGCCACAATTAAAGTCACCAGCAAACAATACCTGAAAGGAAGTGTGCAAATAAGGACGAAGCAAAGTAAATAAAGCTATGCGTTCAGTTTTTGATTTGAGGGGCGTAAATGTTTATCACCCGGTAGGGACAGGACCCAATGACAAAATCTATAATAAGCACCCTACCAGGGGCTACATCAAACAATTTTAGCAAATGGAAGTCTGGGATATTAATTAAAATTCCCAGTCCTGAACAAGAGACCTGACCAATCGACCAAAAAGAAGAACCCAGTAACCAGTCCTGTTGTGCTTGTCGGATCTCATGTGTAGTATGAAGTCTTGTATCCTGTAATAAAATTAAACCCAAAGGCAAAAGCCGTAGGAAGGAAAAAATCAATCTCCTTTTAGCTATACGCTTCATACTATTTACATTAATAGTATGGCAAACAAAGTGAAACATAGCACCAAAAAAGGAAAACAGACAAAAAATACATTTTACAATTTCCTTTTCCCAACCACCTTCTTCCCTTTAAGTTTTACTCTGGCCTTTTGCTTCTGAGAAAGGCCAGTACCAAGTTGCAACTCAGAGTCAGTGGTACCGTCAGGGAGAGAAGAAGCTATGGAGGAAGAGTCCGACTCACCTCCAGTGTCATCAGAAAGGGGTTGGAGAAGTTCAAAAGAATTAGATAAGGGCACTGGGGGTTGGGGTTCCAGACCACTCACAGGAGATGGCGCAACTCGAGGGTTATTTCTCAGTGACCTTCTACGTATGACACTTGTAAGCACTCGGGGAAGGGGAGGGGCATAGTACTTGGACCTGGGACCGAGTCCTCAACAGGAAAATTAGACTGGGCAGGATCAGGGACAGGAGAAATCTCAAGCAAGGGGTCATCCATGAAGGAAACTGTCTGAGGTACAACCTCAGAGGATACAACAGGCACTGAAGCCTGCAGTAAGGGCTGGGCTACCTTAGGGAGGTACAGCCAAGGTGGTCGAGGCAGGCGCTTCTGCGCCTGTGTAATAAAGCGCTGGTCCACTCCACCATTGTGAAATTCCTGGTTATGTGCAGCCCATTTACAATTCTGAAAGGTGTGCCCTGTTCGTCACATAGGTTACATCTACATTCATTCAAACAGTATTGCCCCTCATGGCCCAATTCCCCACAGAGCGTTGCATTTCATTTTATCACATACATTACTAAGATGTGCAGGGTCACCACACTGATAGCAAGCTTTCGGCTGACCCGGGTAGAACAAGACCCCCCTATCTCGGCCTATGAAAAAAGATTTAGGCAGATGTACAACCCCAGAATCATTAGATCGTAACAAGACTTTAAACTTCCAGCCCCCAGTCCAAATGTTCTCGGTATCCAAAATGGCTTCAGGCTGTCCCTGGACTTTCAGCCAATATACAACATCCTCCACCTCCACTCCCTCATTTCGAAACAGAATAGTGATCATCTTAAAAGTAGGTTTAGAAAGAGGAATAGTCTGAAATGGGGTCCATAATGCAGTAGTCCACAGAGAAGTATACTTTGACCAAAAACGCTCCAATCCCCTAGATGTTTGGAAACTAATGTCAAACGTGGTTTCACCAGAGATATGAATTAATGCATATATTTCATGGGAAAATAATTTTAAAGAATCCTTTAGAAGCGTATGTGCCACATAGACCCGATCAGGTGGCTCAGGTAATCGCCCCCCCAGGTATGCCAGGTGAACAGCATTGTGTCTCTTAGCAGCCTGGATTGGAAATTTAAAAAATGAAGAATATGAACGGCTTGGTCCCGATATTTTGGGGGGGGGGCCTGCGGTGGTAGGAGCCAGAGCCTCTATAGAAATAGTAGAAAAAGGCCTGCGGTGGAGAACCCTTCAAATAATCCAACACAGGGTTCTGTGAAAGCTCCAGTTCATGAGGGAGACACAAAGGGTCAGTAGTGACTTTTGAAGTGCCTGAAGTGCTCTGTAGCTCCAGAAAATCTTCAGGGCCGGGGGATCGAATTGGAGACGGACCCAACTTCCAACTTCCTGGGACAGTACCCTGAACTCAGCCAGCACCTCTCAGCGCCGATTCAACAGTCCAGGTAGGCACTTTATTAATATTGACAGTAGATGATTCTTGTACATGTAGGGAGCTCTGCGATTTAATGGAAGCAGGTAGTGAAAAGGAAACTGAATCCGTTTGAACTGCAGGTGGCAGGGGAGCATTTACTGTAGAGAGGTCTTGTCCATGTGGGGAACTCTGTAATGTAATGGAATCAGGTTCTGAGAAGGAAACCAAATCCGTTTGTACTGCAGGCGGCAGGGGAGCAAGCAGTAGGGCTCCGGCTACCGACGCACTGGTCGGGTCTGAGCCTGTCATAGCAACAGGCAGGAAAGGAGACAAGTCAGGTAAATCTTCAAAAGCTTCCACCCGAGTGGAAGATGCATCTGTGCTGTTGGTTCTCAGGCGTTGCATATCTCTATGCATTTTCAGTTTTGCACTAGCAAAACGGCGCTCCGCCATTGCAAAACACTCCCGGATCTCTTGTGCTGTCAAACAGTAATTTTCAGAATCAGATGAAGTAAAATCCTCCAGCAAGTCGATTGTAGGCACGCAAGTCAGTTCCATAAGAAGCAAGCAGAGGGCTAGGTATAGCAGCCTTAGTATGAGCAGCAGACTTAAAGTTGTAGTAGGAACATCAGCAGGCAAAACATCAGCTGTTGGCATCGTGGTCTCCATTCGGTCAGAGGTAGGAGCAGAGACCAAATCTCCCACCTCCATAGCTCCCAGCTCAGAAGGCAAGGGTGCGTCCGCCATCTTGGACAGAGGTTCCCCCTCTGACGAGTAGGGGAAGTTTTTATTGAAAAGAACATAACATCACCAGTTAAACATATTTACACAACAATACAAAAATTGTACACAGAAATATATATGTCAAACAAAAAAAGATTTCCAAAAAGAAGCAAATTTAACAGCAGAACATTTTGCTTATCTTTGACTTTAACAGAGGATAAACCAGTCTCCACTTGTGACAAAATTATAGAAATAGGAACTAATTGTTGCTGAAAAATAAATTGACATCTGGCCTGCCAAAGATAAAATTGAATAAAGGCAAAAAACATTCAAGGTGCTGGGATGATAAGACTGCCATATACCTGTATAATGCCCTAAGACCAAAGCATTATATGTTATCTGCTGCAGCATCGGAACCCCCAATGATCAGATGCCTTACACAAATTCTTTTGCGAACTGACAATCAATAAGAAAGTGAGATAAACTTTCTTCAATAGAGTTACAAGAAGCCTTAAACAGTATCTTTCAGTTGTCGGTTTTGTATTTAAGATTCCCCCACCTCCAATTTCCCATGTAAAGATATCCACACAATGTCCCATATAGAAGATGGTATTCTATAGTCAGTTAATTTACGTAAAGCAAGGACATTTTGGTTGCTATACAGTCTGGAAAAGCAAAATGGAGCCTTGTACAGTAAAAACAATATAGTTATAGAAAGATTTCCTAGTATGTGAAATAAGTTCATTAAATAATAAATTCCACTGCCTACATTTTTAGAGAAGGCATTCCATACAGGGGCAAATGATTTTGTTTAACAATTTAGGAAGTGCGTTGTCCATTTCTGGAAGTAAGGACTCCATAGAAAATAAGACCACGAATGCCAAAGGGAACCGATGTGATTCAAAAGAAACTAAAAGAATTAAACAAAAAATGGAATGAAAAAAACAATTGGATTTATCATGGACAATCCACCTTTCTTAACTAGTAAGTAAAGGAAATCCCTGGAACTGGATTTAACGATTCCCCAAATCATCTGAAAAAGGCGCTAGTACAATTGTGTTTCTAATGAAACAGGTGGCGGGTATAAATAACTAAGGTATAAAAATATGGGAATCAAAAATTGCTTAACAATAGAAACCCTTTTCCGTTTCCCAAATTTCCATTGTTTCCAGACATTCACTTTAGATTCCCTATTTTTAACTGCTTTTCCCAGTTAAAGTAGCCATATCACCTAACCAAACCAAATTCCTAGAATTTTATTAGGTTGTGAAGAGATGGAATACCCCAGTATCAAAGAGATATCCTGTTCAGGATGTAAAGAAAAAATAAAACTTTTGAAACGTTAAGTTCAGATCCAGAGATTTTCCCCAAATCTGAAAACAATGTAAGGCTTTCTGAAGGAAGGCCTATCCTGAACGTAAAGTGTAATATCATCTGCATAGGCGGTTATTTTAACCTTGGCAAGATACATCAGGGTCAAACCCATAATCTCGGAATGCCCTGAATATATCGAATAATAGGGTCCAAAACAAACACATACAAAAGGGCTCAGGGGACAACCCTGCGAACTCCTAACTACAGGAACCGAGGCCCCATTCTTCCATTCACTAAGGATGTATCACTGCTTCCGAATATAAAATCGAAATCCAGTATACAAGAGTTTAGGAATTTTGTAGGTTAATAGTATATTAAATAAGTAAGAGTGACACACTTTGTCGAAGGCCTTAACCTGATCCAAAGCAATAATAAAACCCGACCCTTTTCCCTATCACTGTTGTCAAATAAGTCTCTTAACAAATATAAACTATGTTGTATCTTCTTATGTGGTACTGCACAGGATTGAGCGGGATGAATAAGGGACTCAGAAATAGGACAATCTATTTGTGAGGATTTTAGCAAAGATCTTATAGTCACTATTAAGGATACTTATTGGCCTCAGTTAGTAAGTAAGGAGGAATCCTTTTTAAAAATAAATTTCAATAAGGCCACATTAAATTCTGGAAACCTGGAGGTGGAGGTTAAGATAAAATTGAACACAAGAGGAAGAAAAAGACACATGTACGAAATGAAGGTTTTATAAAATTCATTTGGAATGCCATCAAACCAGGGATGTTTTAAGTTTAAGGGATAGGATAACTTTTCCACTTCCAATGGAAATGGGTTTCAATAATTGAGCTTGAAATGTGGTGTCCATCACTGGAAGATAAGGCAAAAGTCCTCAGGCAAATTCCCACTAAGCTCGGGTTCTCCCCTAAAGGTATCCGAAACAAATTGCTGTACAACAGACATCATATCTTTCTCGGAGGTTACTATTTTACCTTCGGAAGAGGTTAATTTAGACATTACAGTCCGGTCAAGGCAGGCGTTCCTTACACGCCAAATAGGGATCTGAAGTTGGTTGGGCTTGTACCCCAAATCTAAATTCCATGTCTAGTGATATAGCTCTACTGTACTGATATTCAACCATCTGTTTTTTTAATTCTGAGATTTGAGACAACAAAGGGAGTTTGTCACTCGATGGTAATGACATCAGTTTGTAAAATTGATCCGATAATGTAGGTATTGAAGATATCGTGAATTGGCTTGTGTTTCCCTTAGAACTTAAAAGGATTTAATCTCTATTTTAGTGTCTCTCCACCAGAAAAAAGGTTCTCATAACAACAAAGTGTAGAATGACAGGCAAAAATAGATTTTGTAATTCGAAATACAATCACTGTCCTCCAAGGAGGACACATTTAGATGCCATCTGGGGCTAGCTGAATATAGTTTAGGGGAATATCTGCTAGACTAAAACCCCAATTAAAGGTGATGGTCTGAGAACTCAGTTGGTGTAATATATGTAAGAGAAGGTTTTAGAAACTTAGAGACAAAAGATAGTCAATACGTGAAGAAAATATGTTCCTGTGATATGAAGAACCACCTGTACTATGTAATGACCTATAAACGTCCAATAGTCCAGCATTTTAATAATCTGTTTAAAAGCTAAAGAATCACAATATATTTTTTCTGGACTTCCCTTTAAATTTAGTATCTATATCACAGTTAAAATCCTCCCCAGATAACGTGTCTTTGAGTATATAGAAAGGGCTTAACATCCTCAAATAATTTATACGTGCAGTTTTAACTTGAGGGCATAAATGTTTAATAATCTATAATCAAAGTCATGCCAGGAAAAATCTAGGAGCAGGGCACTTCCTGGACAGATGTCGACCAGTTTAGGAACTCTAAGGCCGTGGAAGTAAAGAGAACCCCAATCCCATCACTGCGTCAGCCCAAAAGTCCAAAAGGAAGGCCCCACCCCATCTTTTCTGTGTTTGTTTGATTTCAGCCAGGAGGATAACCTAGTTTCCTGTAAAGAATAATGTCTACATTTAAAGTACCAGAAAGGAAAGGACAGCAAGTCTCTTCTTAAAGTTCTTTATACTGCAGACATTATAGGAGGCTATTTTCAGGGTCGTCATGTTGCAGAGATAGTACCATTAAGTTCCAGACTTCTGGAATGGCTAGTTTTTCTCTTCTTCCCTTTCTTTCCCTTTTTTTCTTTTGCTAAGTCTGTGGCTTTGCTATCTTCCTCTTCCGAAATCAATTCCGATAGGTGGGAAGTATCAGATTCTAAATCTGAGTCCCTACCTTCCAGTTGCAAAGGGGAAAAAAGTTTTCTACTGGAGTGGGAGTAGTAGAGGAAGCTTTATTAGAAGCTCTCGTAAACCTACGGGGTTTCACTATCTCAAGGGGGGCATGGAAGAAGAGGCCTGTTGAGAGTCAGAGATATCAGGTGGAGAAGATGAAATAGATACATCTGCAACAAAGAGTCACCTCAGTCTCTGAGGAGGGCTTGTCCACCAAGAGGGTGAAGGATCAGCCTGACTACCTGATGTGTGAAGGGATCCAGGATCAATCACTGTTTTCCCTGAGCCTTGTTAATTAGGGCATCAGAATCCCAGCCCCAGCTTTGTTATGAGAGCCGTGGGCATTGGTGAAAGGCATGGCCTTTATCACCAAAGATTACACTGAAAGATGTTTTGACATCTTTCTGCTACATCTCAAACCCTCCACACAATGGACATTTAAAGGTCACAGGAGCTACTTAAATAGTACTGGGCTCCACATTTATAACAGGCCTGAGGCTGACCACTATAAAACAGACCCTCTATCTTTCCTAGAAAAAGCTGTTCGTAAATGGATAATTTCACCATTTATTTGGGGTAACTTCACTTTAAATTTCCAGCTCCTGTCCAAATACCTTCTAGGTCCAAGATAGCTTCAGGGGTCCCATCACCTCACATTTATTTTGCAACCATTGGTAAATATTACCTCTGACACCTTCATTCCTAAACATGATTGTAATGTACGAAACATTGGTTTAGTAAGGGGATAGCATAAAATGGAACCCACAAAGGGTATTTTCAAAATGGAGTATCTATCCCAAAATTTCTCTAAGCCCTTAAAGGATTTAAAACTAATATCATAAGAATCCTCCCTGAGATGTGAATTAATGCAAAAATATCAACAGGAAGAAAATTCATGGAACCTTTCAAAAGCAAGTTAGCAATATAATATCTATCGGGTGGGTTTGAAGGCCACCTCTATAAATAACGGACAGCGTTTCTTCTAGGTGCCTGTTCTAATTTGTTTTAAACAAGTCAACATTACTGCTCTGGGTTTTTGCAAGCCAGCCTGTGCCCCTGTCTGAGCTAAATCCTGTACAAGTCTATACCCCCCCAACTCGGCCCAGGTATGGCCGAAGGCGGGTTTCAGAGCTCTGATTATCATTAATAGTTTCCACCCCAAGTCTCAATGTCCATACCTGAGCTCAGGTTTGTAGAAACGTTGGCATGCATGGTGGAAGACTGAGAACTATCCGTCCATGTAGGGTCTGGGATCCATATGCCTGTTTGTGATTTTGTCCATCCAGCATCTTATAAAACCTCCTCGATGACCAGTCCATAGTAGGGTAGGATGATTTTCTATTATGCAAGCCAAATTGTTGCTTTAGAATCTGTGAGGCCGTAGGTGTAGAACAAGGGTCCAGCGGTAGTATTCCCAGGTCCAATGCAGCTTCCATTGTCTGGTGCGCTTCAAAATGAGTCCCTTCCTGTATTTCCTGCGGTGCGTCTGCAAAAGGCGACGGAATCAGTCACCTGGCCTGCGACATCGCGATTTCCACAGGTACAGAAAACTTGGATATCGAAAATAAATTAGTTGCAGCTCGATTCAGACCGCGATTCAGTCTGAGGCTTCTCCTGGATATTAAGCACTTCTCCGGTTCTCGAGGTAAGGGATTTTGCTCTGGTCTCCGTTCCGTAGTAGGCTCCACTGGGCCAGACAACACAGCATCCAATTCCATGCCTGACCAAGACCCTACTGAGCAACCCCTCCGAATTACCCAGCAGCACTCTCTCCACACAGAGTAGGGGAATTTCCCCGGTGTCCTGGCCAAATTTCCCTCATTCACTAAAAATACCACCAACAGCTTAATCTGTTTCAAGGTTAGTTGGCATTCATCTGTATTCCTCCCCCCCCCCCGGAGTCGTGCCTGAAAATAGGCAGAATTTGTCTAGTACACTTACCCGGCGAACAAAAACTAAATAAATAAATAAGTATCTATTTAGGATAGATGCTTTTATATGGTTCTCCTCCTCACATGCCCCCTTATCCCCTTTGAGCTTAGCAATACCCCCTCTGGACTTTCTCCTTTCACTAACGTATCTATAGAACATCTTGTCACCTTCTTTTACTGTTTGTGCTAGTGTTTCCTCAGTTTAGGCCTTTGCCCGCCTTACTGCCATTCATGCTTCCCTTCGGGAAGTTTGGTATGCCTCCCTATCTTCATCCTGCTGCGTTCCCTTATATTTCCTGAAGGCCAGCCTTTTGGCTCTGACCTTTTCTACTACTGTGTTTGAGAATCAAAGTGGTTTCCTTCTTCTTCTTTTGCACTTCCTTTTCTCACTAACACAATGGGATGTTGCTTCAAGTATTGCATCTTTAATGCTTGCCCACTTTGCCTGTACCTCCTCACCTGTATTTCTTTTTGCCAGGGCTAGCTTAACTCTGTTGGCCATCTTATCAAAGTCAGCTCCTCTGAAGTCCCATATTTTTGCCTTGGAATGGGATGATTTTGTTCTAGTGGCCATATTGAACCATACCATGTGATGGTCACTGGCCACCAGGTGACCGTCTAACTGCAGAGCTGTGATGTGATCCTTTCCCTGTTAGTCAGAACTAGATCTAGGATAGCCCTGTCTCTAGAGGGTTGTTGTACCAGTTGTTTGAGGCCCTCCCCCTGCAGGGAATCCACCATGTGTCTAGTTCTGGCAGATGTCTCTGCTGGTATTGACCAATTTGTATCAAGCATGTTGAAGTCTCCCATTATCAGAATCTCCCCTTTAGCCATCATGTTTTGTATATCTTCTAACAGTAACATGTCTATGTCCTTCCCCTAGTCTGGAGGCCTGCATACAGCTCCAGTTCATATGACTGTCCTATTTCCTGTTTCCAGGGTGACCCTCAGTTCTTCTGGCTCCTTATGTGTATTCTGAATTTCTGTAGCTTTGATATTTTCATTGACATAAAGGGCCACTCCACTCCCCCCACCCTTTTTGCACCTTGGTCTCTTCTGAACAGTACATAGCCAGGTACTGAAGTCTCCCAAGTGTGGTTACTGGTAAATCATGTCTTGCTAATGGCTACTATGTCCAGTTTAGCCTCTGTCCTTATTGCCTGCAGGTCTGGGATCTTGTTTCCCAGACTGCGAGCATTTGTGTACATGATTTTCCACTTTTTTCAGATTTCAGTGCGTTAGTTGTTGGGCGAGGTCCGGCATTTCCCCTGTACATCGTATGGGAGCCAGACCTTTTTCTTTACCTGGTGATGCAAATGAACTACAAACATGCTGAACTCCTGTTTGACCACTAGCTGAGGGGGGAAGGGTGTTCTTCCCATTCGATGTTTCGGGTGCTGCACCCCTCTCCCCATTTGCTAGTTTAAGTATTCTGCAAAGATATCAAACTTCTGCCCCAATGCATTGACTCCCTCCTTAGTCAGATGCAGTCCATCAAATTTAAAGAACTTTTGCTCCCAAAACTGTTGCCAGTTCCCTACAAATTTGTGTCCTTTTTCCTGGCACCAGCCCTTGGGCCACATGTTTAGCTCCCCTATCTCCCCTTCTCTGACCTTCCATCCATCTGTCCCCCTCTCCCAGACTGGCAGGATCTCAGAGAAGGAGATGCCAGACAAAATGGATGATAGTTTGTCACCCAGCCTGGTCAGGTGTTCCTTGGTCTCCACAACTGACCGGCTGGCGAGATCATTAGTCCCTATGTGTACCAGGACGTCAATGTTTTCTCCTGCTTTCTGAACAATTTTAGCAATGCGGTCAGTGTCTCTCCATGCTGATGTACCTGGGAGACATCTGACCATTACCCCTGGCTGGAGATACGTATCAACTCCCCAAATCATGGAGTCTCCTATGATCAGAAGTTTTTTGGATTTCCTTTTTGCTTTTTTTTTCGTTTTGGTTCATGTTTTGGGCGCTTTTTGTTGTGCTAGCTCCTATGCTGCGGTGTCCTGCTCTGCAGTGTCCTCTGCCCCTTTGTTTGATTTCAGAGGCAGATACCTGTTTTTAGTTTTTCTATGGTTTGTGGAGGTGATATGTTGGAGAGCACCGAGTGATGGGGCACCCGATTTGCTCCTCCTAACCACCTGCCAACCTCCTGGACCAACTACCCTCTGTCATTGAGTTGCTTCTGTGGGATGTTGGGGAAATGGCGGGCGGTTCTTATAATATATTTCCTCTTGAATATGCAACTTGAGGCACGCAATCTCTGCCCATGCTGCCTGGAGCTGAACCCTTAGATCTCCAATGGCCCAGCATGTACAACAGTGTCCTAAATCCTGTAAAACTGCCCTTCTGAAAAGTGTTCCACAGTACCTGCAGTTAATGATATCCATTCCAGGTAAGTTGCTGGGTTTATAACCTGGTCAGAGTAATTAGAAGGAAGAAAATGAAAGCAAAAAGTTTGATTTTGTGTTTTGTTTGTTTGTTTTTGTATAACTTGTTATAACAAGTTAAATTACTAGTGCCCCTGTTAATGAGATCACTGAGTGGATACCCCTCTGAACTGCCCCTTCCTGCTTTGCTACAGGAAATGTCATGACTGTGCTATCCTATAAAAGGAGTGTAGTGTGGGGTGGTTGGGCCCTTCCCCTGCTGAAAAAGAAGAATCACGGATGAAAGAAACAAGGAGGTAAGAGCAGAAACAATCAGCCAGCAACAAATTCAGTAGCCCTGAAAGCTTATCCTAATGACAGATAAAACTGTGAAACCTGTAAAGCACCACCTGTAATAATTTCACATCAGATATACCCTGTAAGAAACACTTTGCTACAGAGAAAAATAAACAAGTAACAGAAGATATACCTTGCAAAAGACAATTTGAATCAGAAGATTGCAGCAGTAATCTGTAAGCACACAACTGTAAACACACCCTGTAATAATGCAGCAGAATGTATACTCAGCAACAACAATTTGAATCCTAGAAAAATAAAGCAATAAAATGTTAGCAACAAACAGTAACAATCCCTTGTGAGTACAAAATAAAAATAACAACACACAGTAAACCTGCCTAGCCAAAAGAAGTCTTAATCCTTATTGTTGCTCTGGTAAGGTTCTTTGCTCTGTCCTTTCAACCAACCTAGAAGAAAAGAGGTCAGTGTATATGAACTTAAGTTCGGGTAGGTATGGGCTTTAAGCAGATATTTCTCAAGATCTAGCCAAAGGGGCTACAATGGTGCGGTAGCAGGTGTACCTGGTAGGTGAGCTAGGTTTTGTTTGAGGATAAAAGCATATTGATACCTGTCCCACCAAGGAAGTGCAAAACCTCCTGCTTCTTTAGGAGCCCTCAATTTGGCGATACTCAATCTAGGGGGCTTTTTGTCCCAGAGAGACATTCTCATAATGTTTTCCACTTTTTTAAAGGTTCTTTTGGCTAATGAGGTTAGTAGGTTTGGTAAGAAATAAAATATTTTGGGGGCCACTATCATCTTCAGTGCATTAATCTTACCCCAAAGGAACAGATTAATTTTGGACCATCTGCTAAGATCTTGCTCTATGTCCCTCATCAGTGGAGAAATGTTTATCTGAGAAATAATATCTAGTTTTGTTGTGATCTGCATTTCCAAATAAGTTGTATTATCAGCAAAACATTTTCTGTCCAAAATAGTTTCCAGCACATCCCTCACAACTTGATTTAAATGATGATTATGAAGGACCTGTGTTTCCCCCCACTTAACTACAAGGTCAGATATATCTGCAAACTTATCAAGGAGTGGTCATAGAATACTGCATAAGTCTGACGGTCTAGTGAAAGTTAAGAGTAAATTATTGGCAAATGCAAAGGTTGTATGATTTTGTTTTCCTATTGATACTGCATGTGTTCCTGGGTGTTCATTAATAGTGTGAAGTGCTGGGGGCACTGTGGAGCAGGCTCGCTGAAAAGATGTGCTTAGTTTCAGCTCTACATTCCTGCGACTTTTCCTTCATTAAATACTTATTACTTTGGTACAAACTTGGATTTATTCTTACAGATCCTGGCAGCATGTTTAACAAGGATTATTTTGATATCCATTATCACTATGGGGCATTCAGCTAAAGGTGGCAGCGGTGGCTCCAAAAATCAACAGCCTGTGGAGTAAACATCATCATCGGTCCCACCGGAGTCTGCTGAGCCACCATGGCAGTCTTTAACGCTGTCCATGTGGGCTATTGATGAGAAATGGCAGAGATTTTGAAATGACTCAGGGAGCAAGATCTTAAAATCAAGTCCGCTACCAAAACTGCCTCCTCCACAGAGATGCAGGCAACTAAAACTTTGTCGGCCCCTACCAAACTCATTCAGGTGAATGGAGAGCTCCAGTATCACTTAGAGGCCATTGAAAATGTGCAGAAGGCAGTAAATCTTCGCCTTGTTAGACTCCTAGAGGGTAGTGAGGGGTCCGACTTGATGGCCTTTTTGAGAGATTGGTTGCCTGGGGCTCTACAACTGTCTGCTGGTGCAGATACTGTCTCTCTGATTCTGTGTGCCTACTGAATTTCCTCCAGAGCCATAACAGCTCAGTCAGACTTCCCAAGAGCAGTCCTCCTGGTTACTACGGGAGTTATGGTTTATGATACATATTTGCAGGCAGCAAGGAATTCCAAAAATATTATCTTCAATGGTAAGACTGCTTCACTTATTTCCTGATATGCCTTTTGCAACTAGACATCGTTGCAAGAAGTTCGATGCGGTCCGGGCCCGTCTCCATAGCCTTGGTGTCATGCACTCCCTCCTGATGCCAGCTCGCCTCCGCATATATCACAGAGGTCACACTTTTCAGTACACAGATCCATACAAAGCTGGTAAGAAGGTGGAAGCCCTAGAAAGGGAGTTTGCTGCTGCCCTATTACCCCAAGAGGATGACTCGGAAGATGATGCAACCTGAGGGGAGAAAATATTTTCTCTTACTCCTTTGCCTATTCTCAACATTAACATTCACTGCAAAGGCATCGGAGACTATTTCTGAACTGGGATTTGGGCTTCTGCATTTGCAGTCATTTAACATGTTTCACCTTGGGGACCAAAGCTTTTTTAGGTGTTGTTAGAGCTTGCTCTTAAGGTTTAATAATACTTGTTTTTCCCTTTATGTAATTTCGATATCCCAGTGCCTATAGTCCTCTGATCAGATTTTACAGGTTCCCTGTGTTCTGTTTAATGTTTTGAGAACCTGTTTACTGTTTTTACTGCCAATCATTCTCAAGTACAGTAAGAATATTTTTATGACATTTTATTAAGAAACTGTTTACCAACTCCTGTTGTTGGTTTGTTGTAAAAATCTGCAGGAACTGAGGGGTGGGAACGCGGTGCTGCTATTATTATAGGATGTTTTACATGCTTGGAATGGGATCAAATCAACTTTTTGTTGAATCTAAACATTATTGGGACACCTTTCTCTTTGGATGATCACCTCATTCTTGCGAGGTGCAGCTATCGTGGACAATTATACTGACTTTGTGGTATTACCTACCTACCCTCCCTCTACCTAGGGCTCCCGGGAGTTGATATCTGCCGCTTGCAGCTAGTGCAGAATGCAGTGGCCAGGTTGTTGATGGGGGTTTCTCGTGCAAGTCACATTTCACCCATGCTGCGCGAACCGCACTGTCTGCCTGTTCAGTGTCAGATCACATTTAAGGTAGATTTACTGACCTACAAGGCCCTACACAGACAGGGTCCAGGCTACTTGCAAGAGCTCATGATTCCTTACTGCCCCCTCCGACCACTCTGCTCAGCTGACGAGGGGTTGCTAGAGGTTCCCAGGGTACAGCTGACAACTTTGGGGTCACAAGCTTTTATGTATATAGCCTCCACCCTGTGGAACTCTCTACCTCGTTGGATCTGAGAGTGCCAGACCATGGAGAACTTTAAGAAGGCCTTAAAGACCCATCTGTTTTATCTTGCTTTTGGTGATTTTGTGTAATAAATTGCTTCAATGTATATTGGTGAGAAATCTGGATAGCACTGTGTTTTATTGTTTTATCTTTTTAATGTGTTTTTATTGTTAATATTTGTACAGCGCTTTGATACTTTTTGAATTGCACTATAAAAATAAAGATGATTATTATCACCTTCACCTCCTTACATCAGTCTGCTTAGGCTACCTTGATTTTCTGTTCACCATTGGATGGCTCCTTGAACTCAGTTTTGTAAGCCTGGTAGGCAGTATTTACTGCATGATGTTGTTTTATTTTTTTAAAACAATAAAACATAAGTATAAAGAAATAGTGTAAATTAGGGGTTCAAACGCTATGATAAATAGATATGGTGATGGGGGCATCCCTGTCTAGTACCACTGGACAGATTAAAAGGGGGTAACAAAATTCCATTTGTAATTATTTGTGTCATTGTTTTTTCCTAAATCTTGGATACCCATGATATGAAATCTTCACTAACATTGAATTCACTGAGGGCTCTAAGCAAATAGTTCCATTGAACTGAGTAGAATGCCTTAAACATATCGAATGAAAGAGCAATGTAGGGCTCTTTTTGCTTGTTGGCCCACCATATAAGGTTGATTAAACACTGCACACAGCTGTTTCCTGACCTGTTCTGGATAAATTCCACTTGTTCCCTACCAACTAATTTTATAATAATGGATTGCAGCCGGCCCGGTGGCGCTGAGG
The DNA here is from genome assembly GCA_016271365.2 of Neoceratodus forsteri. Classification (NCBI taxonomy): domain Eukaryota; kingdom Metazoa; phylum Chordata; order Ceratodontiformes; family Ceratodontidae; genus Neoceratodus; species Neoceratodus forsteri. The sequence continues at coordinate 951,389,196 of CM028130.1, forward strand.
GTTGAGTCACTAGATGTCACACCTCGAGCCATGCCAGTGACCCGTGTTCGGGAATGAGCCCGGGTGCTGGGGGTCAGCAGGGAGAGAGCAGGATTGAGCATCCGGAGGACAGCTCTCCTCTCCCTGGGGTGTGATCCAGGAGCATCCCGGTGCAGTAGTGACCTCCCATGGAGGCCAGAGGTACTACCAACACTGGGAGCACATCGCGGGACGTGTGCGGCTAACGTCTATGGATATCTCTGTGCTGACGTCACTGCACGGACATGCGTATGGGGGGCCAGCACAAAAAACACATCTCCGTGTGCTACATGAGGGCCAGTCTGGCAGCGCTGCCTGGCTTCAGACTCTGGATGCTCCCCCCTGATCTGGACCCCCCCCCCGGCTTTTGCGGTGGTGGTTGTGTACCCACCACGAGAGAAGGACCGCTGTGCAGGACTGGAGGAAGAGGTACAGCTTGGGGCTTGGGGTTGAGTGGGGCTGTGAGGTCACGCCGGACTGGGGGGAACCATAGGTAACACCCCCCCAGCCACACAGGTGGTATAAAGTATAACTGAAAAAAATAAAAATAAAATAAAATAATGGATTGCATTCTTTCTGCCAGGATTTTAGTCAGAATTTTGTAATCTGTGTTCAGTAGAGAGATGGGCCTCTAACCTGGGCAGTCTAAAAGGTCCTTGCCTTTTTGGGGGGGATATGGGTAATAAGTGCTTCTCTCATTGTGGGAGACAGTGACTTGTTAGCCCATACTTCATGTATAGGGGTATACAACGCAAGGGTAAGAGATGGTGCCAAGGCATTATTTTATTTGCCCGGGAAGTGATCTGGGCCCGGTGTCTTGCCTGATGGCAATTTCTTTTTTTTTTTTTTGTGTAAAAAATTTTTATTTGCTTTTTCCAAACATCTACCACAAACCAATAAATGTGTTTCAACTTCCGCCAAAGGTTAGCACTATAAAAAGTTTACATATATATTTCATCATACTGCTTTCTTTACATTTAGCCATATTAGTCAAAGATAAAAAACTCAATTTCCACCTGGCGAGACCACTTTCCATCCTGATCCAGGGAAAAGGAAAAAAAAAAAAACCCAATTAATCTAACACCTTACCTTTAACTATTTACAAAGATCCACATCAATGCATGCATTTGGGCTGAGACGCAGTTAATTACAGTCATCACAGGGTTACAAGGTCCTTATAAATAATAGTTGATAGACAAAGAACGCTGCTGTTTCAGTGCATCTACCTAGGGCTGGAATCTATATCACGCCCTCCCATCACCAAATCGCATATTCCACTATCTCTCTTCCCTGAGCTCCCAAACCTACTGGGAAAGAATCGGGAGGAGTGGACCCCAAATTATTTCGAAGACCTCTGCTCTCTCGTGGATCTGATAAGCCCTCCTCTCCATAGCCAGAGCCGAAACTAATAATGTTTCCCATTGGGTGAGAGAGGGATCCCTCGCCGAGACATAGGTATTTAAAATACACTGTCTGGCAACGGCCAGGGCCACTCTCAGCCATTTCTTTTGCAGACCCCATTCCTCTCCATCTCCTCGGTCAATGCCCAGTAACAACTCTAGTGGATGAAGGGAAACCTCGGCCTCTGTCTTCCTATTTAGAAACTCCACCACCTCCTTCCAAAAACTCTGCAACTGGGAGCACTTCCAAAAACAATGAATGTATGTACCCACATCTTTGTTACATCGAGGGCATATTTCTGACACCTCTGGGCGGTTTTTATGCACCATAACTGGAGGATAATAAAGCCTATGTACAAACTTATAGGCCGTCTCCTTATATCTGTTTGATAATACTAAGCCCAGATGTGTCTCCAATATCAATTCCCAGTTCGAATCTGAAATCCGGGTCCCCAGGTCTCTCTCCCACAACCCCCTCCTGCCCAGCTTTCCCTCCCTCAGTCCCTCCCTTAGGATACGCACCGCAGTACCTATTATTCCCTTGGGATTATGTCGGGCCTTCGTGATCGCCACTTCCCAGCTTATCTGGCGTGGGGGCTGCAAACCTGGTTCACCCAGCTTATGAGCGAAGTCTCTTGCCTGAAAGAATCTAAATGTATGGTTACCCTGTATCCCCCATCTAGCCCTTAATTCCTCTAGAGAAGAAACCCGCTGTCCCTCGTACAAATCCTTCACACATTGTATACCCTTTTCGTCCCATTCCCGGAATCCCTGGTCCTCCAACCCCAGTAAGAATTGCCGCTCAGGGGAAGGAGCAGCGTCTCCGCCTTCCCATCATTAACCCTAACCCTTATCTGTTCCCACCCTTCTAAAATACAGGTTACCATAGGGCTGGGTTGTGCCTGGTGTAAGTATGCCCTTCTACCTCCTTTCCTCAAGTAGACTGATAGCCGGTCTTTCACCCCCTCTCCCTCCAGGTCCAGCCAACTTGCTGCCTCAGGGCACGCAACCCAATCTTTAATTATCCTTGCCTGCGAGGCCAGATAGTAGCTTTGAACATCTGGGAAACATAGCCCCCCTCTCCTCGTCTCTAGTTTCAGTCTTTGGAGGCTAATCCTAGGCTTCTTTCCTGCCAAAGATAGCCAGAAAATCCCTATCCAGCCTCTTCATATCCCTTTTGGTGACACCCATAGGAAGCATCTGTAGGAAATACAATATCCTGGGCAAAATGTTCATTTTATAATATTCATTCAACCCATCCAGGAAACCGGTATGACCTCCATCTTTTCATATCCCTAAACGCCGTCAATCATTGGGGTGTAGTTTAATCTATACAAGTCAGCTAGTGACCTTCAATTCTAACTCCCAGGTACTGCAGAGACCCTTCACCTCACATCAGTCCCCATTTCCGTAAATCCACGGTTGTTCTCCGCCTATACACATTGCCTCAGATTTTGCTAAATTTATTTTATAGCCGAAAACAACGAAAAACCTTCAATAATGTCCAGCACAGCCGGAGGGACTCTCTTATCCGAGTTAGGTAAAAGATCATGTCGTCAGCATAGAGATGGTTTATGCTGTCATCCCCCTTTCCCAAGACTCCTTCACACTTCCACATTGCCTGATGGCAGTAGCCAATGGTTCCAAGGCAAGATCAAACAAGAGAGGAGAGGGGGCATCCTGCCTAGTCCCCTAAATAATTCAAAAGCCAGAGAGGCCACCATTAATCATCACTGTGGCCTTTGGCGAGTGGTATAGGACCCTTACCATATTAAAACTGCTTGCCAATCCCATACACTTCAAAACCTCCATCATATAATCCCATTCGATCCGATCAAACGCCTTCTCGGCATCCAGTGCCAAGACAAGGGTGGCTCCAGGACGTCGAGAAGAGACATGGATCACATTTAGCACTCTCCGCACATTGTGATATGAGTGTCTCCCTTTAATAAATCCAGTTTGATCCAGATCCACCAGACTAGGCATCAAGCCCTCAAGCCTACCTGCCAGAACCTTCGCATCTACATTCAGTAGTGAGATAGGGCGATAGGCAGCACAATCCCTAGGGTCCTTACCTTGTTTGGGGACTACACATATGGTCGCCATTTCCATAGAGGGAGGCAGGGATACCCCCTCCCCATCCCCTATATACATCCCATAACAAATCCACTACTTGTTGTCCGACTGTTTTATAAAATTCAATAGGAGCCCATCGGTCCTGCCGCCTTACCCGACTTGATTCCCCGATGGCTTTTCCTATTTCATCCTTAGTAATATCAGTCTAGGGCAGCCCTTTGCTGTTCCGACAGCTTTCTCAATTGATCCCTCAAGAACTCGTCATTCTGTCTAGAGTCCTTCTGCCTCTCTTTGATATAGCATGCTATAAAATTCCTGAATCTCTCCTAATAGCCTGTAGAATCCCTTGTCACATCCCATGTCTATTTCTATTTCCAGCACCCAAGCTTTCCCTCTTCTGCCCTTAATCAAGTTGACCAGCAGAGGGCCAGGCTTATTCCCCCATTCATAAAATCTCTGTTTCACCAACCATAGCTGCCCTCTTGCCTGTTCCTCAAGCATATTGTTCAGCTCTCCTCTGGCTGCCGCCAACCCTGGTTCACTCCCTACGTTTCCTTTAAGTACCTGTCCCTCTAGTTCTCTAACCCTCTGAAGCAAGGTCTGATAATTCTTATTTCTTTCTTTTTTATATCCTGAGACAAATCCAATAATAGCCCCCCTTAAGTAGGCCTTTCCAGCATCCCACAAAATCTGTGGGGAAGGAGCCGTTTCCTTATTCAACTCCACATACTTCTTCAATTGTTCCCTAAAATATCCTAAACTTCTCAGTCCCCATCAGATGCGATGGAAGCATACATATTAAGCCTTTCCCCGGACCCTTCTAATTCTATTGTCAGGGTAACCATGGCGTGATCAGATATATGGATGGGTTCATGGTGCACGTCCACCACCCTTTGATACCTCCCTCCCTCCATATAAATATGATCTATCTCGACCAGCTCTTATGGGGTTAGAGAAAAAAGTGAACTCTCTTGTTTTGGATTTGCGTCCTCCAAACATCTATTAAATCTAAGTCTAATAGACCTTCCCTCCAGTCCTTTAGAATTCCCCGCCCTTGCCTTTTGAATGGTCCATCACCGTATCAGGTGCAATTAAAAATCCCAAGGTTAGCCCTTAAATTGCTCTTTCACCATAATTCCTAATAACAGTTTATAAAACTTGGGTTCAGTAACTGCAGGTGCATATACACTGCCGAGCGTTATTGAGTTTCCTCTGAGCATACCTTCCACAAAAACATATCTGCCTTCTTTCCTATCAGACCACGACTCTAGTTACCTGGAAGGGAGATTCTTGTGAATCAGAACTGCGACCCCCTCTTATCTCGAAGAAAGGAGCGCATATACTTCCCTACCCAACTCCTAACTAGCTTTCTATGCTCCTCTGGAGTCAGATCGTTTCCTGTAAAAGGCCTACCTGTGTTCCAATCCTCCTTAAGGCAGTAGAAGCATGGTCCTCTTGATGGGGCGAGACCCCTAACATTCCATGACACGACTTTAAATTATCTTTTAAAGCCATAGCTCTAGGAACCTCTGTTGACCCCTGTCTTTTCCAATCTCATATTTCCCCAGCCCATTGTGACATATAACCAAGTTATTTTTCTTTTGCATTGTGGATCGGCGTAAACAATATTAACATAACGAACCCCAACAAACAGAAATCCCCACAACTTATTTGCAACATACCCCAACATGAGACATACAATGCATTTCAAACATGCAGCAGTATGTTTCCCCGGTAGCTTGGGGGCTTGAAACATAGAAAACTAGGTATCTCTACGTTCAACCTCCCCAGGCAAGTCAGGGTTTCTTTCCACCATCTAAATCCGCACCCCTTGATTAAACATTATCAATCTCCCCTTCCTCATTACTGTGGTAAGGCATAAAGAGGAAGCAGCTCCTTAAATTCCACCAGGAGCTACAAAAGAATAAAGAAGAAGAGACCCAGCGGTCCCCAACCCTCCAGAAAGTCCACTTCAACTCCTTGTCTTTTATCTTCCAGGGACAAGCTGTACCTCCATAGCTCCGATACCAGATCGCTCCCGAGGATATCCAGGCTAGGCCGCCCCAAGATATCAAGTGCCAGCCCCGGATACCCTCCAGCCACTTCTCCAGGCGATATAATCAAGTCCACAGTCTCAAAGTCTATCCTTAGGGTGGGGTAGGGTCAAATCCAAATCACAGTACTTGTAAATTATGAGACCCGAGTAAGCTTACACCCAGGAAGAAACAGTCTCCAGACTTCTTGAGAAAGATCAACCAGACATCCTAATCTTTCCCGGCACCTCACTGGTTACCCATTTTCCTCTGCAGTTCAACAAGAAACCCGTGCTTTCTCCACCTCCCAGAAGCTGTAGGTAGCTCCTTCATGTTTAATTTTAAGGATGGCCGGAAAAACCATGTACCAGTCCACTCCTATCTTCTGGCAGGTCACAATTATCTCATTGAATTCTCTTCTCTTCCTGCCAATACGAGACGAGTAATCTTGAGAGAGAAACAAACGTACTCCCTCATACTGGAGCTCAGGCACAGATTTATAAGCCCTCCACATTTCCTGCCGATCCTGATAATTATGGAAACGAGTATAATCTGTCTGGGCGGCTGGCCACTCTGAGGCCTAGGTAGAACAGCCCGATGTGCCCTCTCGAGCTTTAGCCTTCCTCCCTTTGGCTGCATCCCCAGGAGCGCAGGTAGAGTCTTCGCGCAAAAGCCCAGGACATCAGGGCCCTCTTTCCCCTCCGGCAGACCTCTCAACCGCAAGTTATTTCTCCGTAAGTAGTTCTCCTGATAATCCAAAACTTCTCTCATTTCTGCCACTTGTTTTTCCAATTCCGTGACCCGTCTGCCGAGAGGGCTTAGCGCGTCTTCTGCGGTCGAGACCCGGCCCTCCAACTCCTCGACCCTCTCCTTCTGTCTCTCAGCCTGAGCTTCTACCAGGGAGAGCCTGCCCTCAATTTTGCTCTCAAGGCTCTCGAGTTTGGGCGCGGCTGCCATGAGCTGATCTTTCCAGCTTCGCACCCCTAGGCCAACATTTCTGCCGCGGAGAAAGAAATGGGGCCTGTGTAACTCGTTGTAGAGCCCGACGGAACCTTCTTGGTGTTCTTGGATGAGTTTCTCTGAGATTTGCCAGCTACAGTCACCACAAACTCATCCATCGCTGTTTCTCCTACCAATCAGCCACAGAATTCGGGTGCAATTGAGATTTAAAAAAGGCGGATTTCTCAAGATTTCGAGCCCGAGAGAGGGAGCGCTAAAAGGCACGTCCTTACTCCATCTTGCGGTCACGTGACCGATGGCAATTTCTTAATAGTTTACTCAAGTTCTGCTAGGGATATTTCTTTTCCTAGATTCTGTCTCTCTTGGGGAGAAAGAGAGGGAAGCTTAAGTTTTTTTAAAGAAAGTATCCATATTGTCAGAAGAGGATTTGTTATGTTTCGCATATATTTCACTATAGAAAAAAGGGAATTCTTTGTTAATGTCTTTGTTGTTAGTAACAATCTGTCCAGATTTGCTTTGGATACCTGGTGTTAGATTGTGTTGCTGAATTTTTCTTAGTCTTTACTCTAACAGGTTACTTGACTTTTCCCCCCGACTCCCAGTCTTTTTGACTAGTTCTAAAATGAGCACATTTTGCTGTCTCTGAAAAATATTTTGTTAATTTCATATTTGAGGGTTGAAATTTTCTGTAATAGTTCCTGTATTGGTGTCTTACAGGTTTTGGATAATTTTTCTAGATTTGTGCATTCCTCTTCTTTTTTTAAGGTTTTTTTCTCCTTTTCTTTTTTGCTGCAAAACCTATAATCTTTCTCCTTATAAATGCCTTATATGACTCCCAAATACATACCTGAAAAACTTCCCCATTGTTAATAAACTCAAAAAACTCATTAGTGTTATTTACTACCAAGTCCATAAATTTCTTATCCTTGAGCAGACTCATATTTAGCCTCCACCTGTGAGTTTTTTCTCCCCTTCCCCCCCCAGCTTAGATTAGTAGTGACCAAGCCGTGGTCTGACAATTTAATACTGTCAATATTTGCTCCCAGGATGGCATTGGTCACTTTCTTAGAAATTAGAATGTAATCAGTGCAAGCAATAATACCCAACAGGGTGGGTGATGGGCAACACGGACCACCCAGGCGTAATGAGGCCCGGCCCTTGCATGGTGTCTATCCCGAGGAAGTTCGGTATTACCCATACCGCCCACCCTGGTGGGTATTATTGCGCTTAGAAAATGGGCTACCTGTAGCATTTTTATGTGAGATTTAATAAAATGTAAATATAAATTGAAAAACAGAGTGAAATGAAATTAAAATGTTTATGTTGTAAAGTAGTCCCTCCTTTTCTTGCTGTTCCAATATCTTGTTGCCCCCCCACTACCACAGAGCTAATACAGTTCTTCCCATTGTTATTTAAAAAAAAATGCAGTTTTCTGTCTGTCTTGACATATTCTTTTCCCCCCACTCAGAAGTTGCGACATTGAGCACCTCTGCCATGCAAAGGCAGGAAGTGCAGAGCGAGGGTATGAGGTGCAAGGACCAGGATAAATGATTGTATTTTGGGTTTTTTTGCTGGGCGTCCTGAATGTGGAGTGGCTTGACCAGCTTCCAGTATACAGTCGGGATATTTCTGGAGCATGTGGCGAGACCGAGGTGAATGGAAATGGACGGCAGCAGCAGTCGCTGAAAAGGGAGGTTGTTTTCTTTCTCACTTGAAGGGATAGTCCTTTGTGGGTAGGGATGGCTTACTCGCTGACACAAGAAGCATTACTGTGTTGGCCAGCAGACTTGTCTTTGGAGTACAGGAGTGGAGAAGGCTGGGGGCAGGTGGGACCTCCTATATGACAGCTGATTGACTGGACCACAGGGTTAAAAAAAACTATGTTGGTTGCTCTGCAGGCGTGCCGTTTTTTTTAAAGCCCATTTTGATGCTTGGGAAGATGGGGAATTGGCAGTGACACTGGTCAGGAGAGGAACTGAAAGATAGGGATCTTGTTAGTTTTCCGGCAAATGTTTTCAGTTTATTGGGCTGATATCGTGGTGGCCGTCAGGTGAAACTGAGTGAGCGGAGGCAGCAGTAATTTTTCTTACGAGGGGAAAAAGCAGAGGGATTGGTTTAAAGCTCGTAAAACAGGTATAATTTGTTTTCTCAGTTACTGGCTGCTGTGTCATCCTTGTCCAACTAGTGACTGTGTGTGTGGTGGTGGTAGTGGGGCTCTCGCTAAATGGTGAAAAAAAAATGGCGGCAGTTTGAAATGTTGTGCCTAGTGCTTCAGCCAATGATGAAGCAGACAAGACACAAGGATACTTGGCTGGGCATAAGGCAGGTTTGAGCTGGCACTTTTTATTTGGTGGGCATCTATTGAAAGTTAATGTACCCCTATGGAATGGGTACCAGCCAATCAGATGCCTCCAAATAAAAAGCCCATTTTCTAACCTGCTATAGTGTATGGGAGAACATTATTGCAGATGGAATTCCGTTAGTGAAATCAGTTTGTTGTGCTGCAGTATTTATGTCACTGTTGCAGCACAACAAGATAGAACACCTTTGTGCAAGCGCAGTGTTGAACCAGAAGACTCGCTGAAGCAGCGGCGGTGGTGAGAGCTGGCCCAGGAAGTGAGCGGAGCTGGGGGAAAAAAACACTACAGACCACGCTACAGTAAGGCAGTATGGGACCATGGGAGGGTCTTCTTTCTATGTGTCTCACACAGGATTGTGGTAATGGTTGCCCATACACTATAAAATATTGTGTATAAGCAGCCATACACATACAAGGCTGTTTCTTCTAGCTTGAGGTTTCCGTGGTAATGAGACCTCTTGAGCTGCACTCTCAAGGTCCCTTTTTATCACAGAAACCTCTCGACTGGAAAACAGCATTGTTGTGTATGATTGCTCATACACAATCCTCTATAAAGGACTGATGCCTGTTGGAAAAGAATGTATAGTCATTACCTTAGGGATGGACTAAACACCAGTTATAGGAAAGACTGAGGTCTTGTATCAACTTTTTAAAGAATGTTCTTGCTCTCATCTCCAATTGAAACATAGAAACATAGATTTTGATTGCAGATAAGGACCGCCAGGCCCACCTAGTCTGCCCAATTCCCTACATACTTAACTCCCGATCCTAAATGATCAGCTGCTTACCCTCTCTTCTCTACCACTAGGGTTGCCTTCTGTCTATCCCATGCAGTCTCGAACTCTCAATCGTTTTAGCCTGTACGACCTCCACTGGGAGGCTGTTCCATGCATCCACAACCCGTTCTGTGAAAAAAATACTTCCTCACATTTCTCCTGAGTCCCTCCCCCGCCTCATATTATGACTCTTTGTTCTTGTACATCTCTTTTTTGTTAAAGATGCTGCCCTCTTGGACCTTGTTGATTCCCCTGAGGTACCTGAATGTGTCTATCACATCCCCCCTCCCTCCTTTCCTCCAGGGTATATACAGTATATATTGAGGCCTTTCAGTCTTTCCTCATATGTTTTCTGGTGCAATCCTTTCAACATTTTTGTTGCCTTTCTCTGGACCACTTCTATGCTGTCAATGTCCTTGCGGTGATGCGGTCTCCAGAACTGAACACAGTATTCCAGATATGGTCTAACCAATTGTCTGTACGGTGACATCATTGATTGCAGTCCTTTCCTGAATATCTGACTTGCTGTAAGCCCCTTTGGTACCTCTCCCTTTGTCTTGCTAAAATCTCCTGCTGAGGCTGTCTGCCACTCAGCCCTCAGCCAGCGCTTATATCCCTCTGTTTTCTTTCTCTTCTCCAGCTGCCTCTCTACCCCTGACCCAGGCACACAGCTCTGCCGGTTCTCCTGGACCTGGCCCCCAGACGGATGGCATCCCTGGAGCTGCCGTCTGAGACCACTAGCCCGGCCACAAGGCCCGAAGAGGTACGGCTGCTGCTGCTCCGCCGGCGCTGTGCACCGGCTCCACAGCCACCCGCCCTATCTCAACTATTTTATTTATAGCTGCCGCAAGTCACATGAGCAGAAATTCACAAACAGTCTACTTCTCCATTGGCTCCTTATATTCTCTCACTACTAGAGGGAACCTTTTTATCTCTTGCCACTATGCCTTCCTATTGCATGTGCTTGCCTTACCCACAGCACCTAATCTTGGTGATATGGATTAGCGCCTTCATAGGGATGACAGGTACGCCCTCTTCTCTGGCCACTTACCCAGTTACTCAACCAGAAGCAACCACAGTAAACTACATAGGAACATTACAATACACCCTGACCCTCTGCCTCACTAAATACTCGCACTACCCCTCCTGACCATGCACCTCCCTCACTTGCCTGCCTGATCTACTGATCACGCTGCTAAATATATCTACAAATGCGCCCTGCAATGTACAACTACCTGAATGCCATGCTCGATGCATCTCAGCAACCTATTACCGCAAAACTAGATTCTTCACTCTCCTGCTCCTCCTCCTGCTAGGAGGTGATGTCCACCCCAACCCTGGTCCCCCACCAAAATATTCTCCAACCACCCCTCATGCTCCCTCCACTCCCCTAGCCCCACCTAAATGCCTGAAGCCTTACCAACAAGCTGCCGTTACTGCAGGTCATGGTCCTCGAGTATAAACCTGACGTCATCATCATCTCTGAAACTTGGCTCTCGGGCCATATCATAGACCAAGGAGTCCTTATTCCTGGATTCACTACAACTAGGATGGACAGACAAGGAAGAGGTGGTGGGGTGGCGATCTATGTCTCTACCTCCCTACAGCACACAGTCGTGTTGAAAGTCACACCTCCTTCCTCCCATGAAGCTATCCTCCTCCGCCTGAAGCTGCCATACTCCTGACCTCTATTTGTTGCAAGAATATACTGCCGCCCGGGCCAGCCCTCCTCCCAAGTCACTGATCTGATCAAGAAAATAATGGCCCTTGCCCACTCTGGTGAGCTGTACATACTGGGCAACCCTAACATAAATTGGCTCTCTAACACTCTTGCCAAAACTCGCTCTGACATTGAGTCACTAAACCTGACTCAACTAATACAGGAACATACTCGCCTGAACCACAGAATGAATAACCATTCCCTCCTGCATTTATTTATTTTATTTATTTAGCATTTGTTAACCAGATAAGTACACTAGACAAGACAATTGCCTATTTTCAGGTACGACCCGGGAGAGTACAGGAATAACAGATTTAAATACATAAAACAACACTGTACAAATCAGACATGTTACAGTTCATGTGAGGACAGTATGATTACAGGGTCAAAACAGCATACAAAACGTAGTAAGGCATAGATTTATACAGTATGTACACAACAAAATAAACACCTTGTAGCAACTAAGAGCAGTACCGGAGGTACAGTTTAGAGATACTTCAGATATGACACTATATACAGCTTAGCGACCTCATGGAGTTAGGTCTTTTGTCCAGGAAGACCTCCAGGGCAGAGGAATGCTGTGATGAATCAGTTTACAGGGGTTTGGGGCAGTCACAAGCAGAAGAAAGTTTAAGGTGGTTCCATAGGGTGGAGCGAAGACACACCTGTGAGTGCAAGGAACGGACCTGGGCAGGGAAAGTGTTCCCACAGTCTGGGAGGGCACGCAGCAAAATCCCGACTACTCATTTGAGTCCGTATAGCCGGTATCTTAAGGAGGGCATGTCCCTGGGACCTGAGGGAGTAGAAGAGGAGGCAGCCGGTTCGAGGAATTTCGCCAGCCCTAGAGGGGTGCCAGTGCCAAGGACCTTTCTAGTGAAGCACCCTAGGACAAAGTCTATGTGGTTTGAGGATGAGAGCCAGTTTAGCCTGCTATAGAGGTCACAATGGTGAGTGAGACAGGGGGCAGCCAGCGCAAAGTGGCATACATTGTTATAGGCAGTACACCACCTAGAGAGGTGTACTTTGGATGAGCGGGCAAACAAGAGGAGCCCGTAGCAGAGTGAGGGGAGGAGCACCCCTCTGGCAAGCGCATTCCTTGCTGCTGGAGTAAGATTGCTTTTGGCTCTGTAGGACAGACCCAGTTTGCAGTTAACAGTCTTGCAAGTATTCTGAATGTGGCGGCCAAGGTCACGCTGCGGGTCTAGCGTCACCTCAAGGTATTTAAAGTTGTCAGTAACTGGGATCGGGACCCCGTCGACACCAGAAATGCATAATGGAGCAGGGGCGGCCTTAATCTTGGCCTGAGACCCAAAGAGCATGGCCTGGGTTTTTCTGAGATTTAGAACCAACTTGTGGGACAATATCCAGGATTGGATGTTTCTCAAGTCTTCACTCAGGTGGTGATTTATGACCCCTATCTCTGAGGAATGGGTCAGGATGACCAGGTCATCTGCATACAGGATAGGCTTGCAGTGGACAGCGGCAGCTGGAAGTTTGTTCACGAATATGGAGAAAAGCAGGGGCCCCAAGACCGAGCCTTGTGGGACACCCATGGTAACAGGGATGGTGCCCGAGAGCTCCTTCTCATACTTAATAAGTTGCTTTCTGCCATTTAAGTAGTTGGAGAACCAGTTGAGCACCTCAGGTGATAGACCATAGGAAATGAGCTGGGTGGAGAGCATGGTGTGATCAACAAGATCGAAGGCCTTAGAGAGATCTATAAAGATAGCTCCAGAGAGTTTGCCTTGGTCCATAGCCGTCCTGATCCAAGATGAGACCATGACATGGGCAGAAGATGTGCTATGCCCTTTCCTAAAGCCATGCTGCACTGGGGACAACAGGTCATGAGACTGCAAGTACTCCGAGAGTTGCCTTGCCATAACCTTCTCGAGAAGTTTTCTGACCGCTGACAATATGGATATTGGACGGTAGTTTTCTATGAGTTTGGGGATCCCCTGTTTAAGTATCGGGACCATCCTGGCAACTTTCCATATTTCCGGAATGACACTCTCTAGTCCTCATGTCTCACCCTCACAGGGTCAAGGCCGCTGGCCTACTACCTGATGCATTAAGTGACCATCATCCCATATACATGGTTCGAAAAATACACAGGGAAAAAAATACCTCACAAAATCCTCTTAACACGCACCTACTCCTCCCTGGACACTCTACCTCTGCACCGTGACCTCACCAATGCTGACTGGTCCCCTCTTGCCGTCTGCACTTCTATCAATGCAGCTCTCCAACTGTTCTGCATTCAGTTCCTCCACGTTTGGAACCAACACGCACCGCTGCGTAAAATCAGAGTCTGGGAGAACCACCTGCCCTGGGTTACCCCTGAACTTCTGTCCTGTCAAAGAGCCTGGGACACTGCTTGGTGTAAGCACAAGGTATCAAACTGCCCCAGAGACCTCCAATGATACAAGGAGCTTTGAAATAAATGCACCAAAGCTATCAGGCTGGCGAAATCTGAACACTAACAGGCTAACTTGTATGCCAACATAAACAATCCTTCCAAATTCTGGAAAGTTGTCCAGTCCCTCTTTTCCCCTTCCACCACGCCTCCCACTCCTACCATTAAACAAAACCTCACTGACATCACCAATCTTTTGGCAGTTGCTGACTGCTTTAACTCCCATTTCACGACCTGCACTGCAATGCTCCAAATGGACCCCCGATGCACCTTCACTCCTCCACAGGCCCGCCCTCTCCCCCTGCTTCCCCCTCCTCTACCCCTCCAGCTCCCCCTCCTCATACCCCCTTCTCCTTCACCCACATCTCCCCTGCTGCTGCATTCCAAGCCATTCAGTCGATCAACCCTGCTAAAGGTTCCTCCCCTTACGGCCTGGACCCAAAGCTCCTCTCTCTGTCGGCTTCTGCCATAGCCTACTGTATATCCATTTTGCTCAACTTCTCCTTTGTCTCCTCCACTGACCCTGCAGCTTGGAAACACGCTACAGTTCTTCCACTCCCCAAAGGGGGGAGATCCCTCCTCCCCTAGTAACTACCATCCTATCTCTGTCCTTCCCACTCTGGCTAAGCTCCAGGAACATATAGTACTTGAACAACTCTCCTCCTACATTACTGACTTCTCCTTTCTCACTCCATTCCAAGCCGGCTTCAGAAAACACCACTCCACTGCCACCTCACTCTTACGCCTGACTGACACTATAGCCTCGGGCATGGGCAAAGGTCATATAACCTCAGCTATTTTCATTGACGTGGCCAAGGTCTTTGACACGGTCTCCCACCCTATTCTCCTATCCTGCCTCAGGACTGCAGGTCTTTCCCCAAATGCCACTGAATGGTTCAAATCCTATTTGTCGGGTAGAACTCAATCTGTTCGCATAGCTGATGCCATCTCCTCTCCCCTCCCCATTACCATGGGAGTTTCCCAGGGATTGGTCCTTGGACCACTCCTTTTTTCAATCTTCCTCAACGACCTCCCTCAGGTCTGTTTATCTTCTGACATACACATGTATGCAGACAACACTGTGCTGTTCACAACTGGCAATTCGGTCCCTGATGTCACTGCCAGGCTTCAGCTAGATTTCAAAAAGGTACAACGCTCGCTAAGCGAGCACCACCTCTTCCTAAACTCAAAGAAAACAGTCTCCATGACATTCGGTACTAGGCAGAGGTTGGCAAGGCCCCCCTCCTTACCCACCTTTTTCACCTTAGGTGGGACTGTATTAGAGGACACCAGTTCCTTTCGCTACCTTGGAATTTGGCTCAACAGGAACCTAAGCTTCTCCGCCCACATTGATGCTATCCTAAAGAAACTCTGGCCCCAAGCTTGGGGCCCTCTATCATAGCAAGGATAGTATACCACATCTGGCTAGGCAGAAATTGGTACATAAAATGATACTGCCAACCTTCGACTATTGTGATGTCGTATACGGCGCTGCCCCTCAATCTTCCTTAGCCAGGCTCGAACCTCTTTACAACTCCTTCTGCCAGTTTGCCCTAGATGCTCCCGCTCTAACACATTATTGCACCCTTTACCACTCCCTACATTTTCCTTCACTTATCGACAGGAGAACACTGCACGCAGCAAAATTTACCTCTAAATTCTGGTTAGGTTCGATCCCATCATACCTACCCGCCTCCTTATCTGCTGCCCACCCATCCAAATACACCCTCCATTCTGAGGACACCCACTCGCTAAATATTCCTTACAGAAATACTACATCCGGCCAATTTGCTTTCTCCTATCGCCTACCAAAGCTCTGGAACCAACTACCGACCCAAATCTGTCACTCCTCATCAGCTTACTCCCTCTCTTTATCCCTAGCAAACTACCTTGTGATGAACTGCAATTGCACCTAGCCCTGCGGGCCCTGACAAATCTCCTCGTCTGTACCTCCGCCTAC
Organism: Neoceratodus forsteri; assembly: GCA_016271365.2. NCBI lineage: Eukaryota > Metazoa > Chordata > Ceratodontiformes > Ceratodontidae > Neoceratodus > Neoceratodus forsteri. Next base: position 951,404,911 of record CM028130.1, read on the forward strand.
CTCCAGCTGGGCAAAATATGCCTACCCCAAACCCCTCATGCAGCCTGCTCTTTCTCCAACATAGCACTTATTTCACCTCTTCTTCCCACCCCCCACCCTCATCTACACTCTACTATCCCCACCGTCAGTCACTCTCAAATGTTTACTAGTCTAGAAATGTTGTTAGCCATTGTCTTGTTTGTAGCTGTTCTGTTTTGTCTCTTATATGTATATATATTGTTAATCTAGTTGCTAATGTATGTATCATGTTATATTACTCATTGTCCTACTCCCCTTCCCCCAGGACGTACCGTGAGACGAGCTTCATGCTCAGTGTAACCTTCCTGGTGAAACATTTCAATAAATAAATAAATTACCACCTTCTGTTTTCTACTGGCGATGCCCCTTCCTATGCACCCCCAGCATCCCTCCGGCCCTCCTCACTGTCTTTTCACATTGCTTGGCCACCTTCAGGTTATCTGTTATGTTTACCCCCAGGTCTCTTTCCAGTTTTGTTGTTGTTAGTATCCCCCCCCCAAAAAAAATTTGTATTCCTCTCCAGGATTCCTGTGGTCCAAGTGCATTACTTTGCACTTTTTTGCATTGAATTTAAGCTGCCACTCTCTTGACTACTGCTCCAATTTGCCTAGATCTCTTCTCATTTTTTCCACCTCATCTGGAGTATCTACCCTATTTTAGATCTTGGCTTCATCTGCAAAGAAGCACACCTTCCCTTCCAGACCCTCCGTAATGTCACTAATGAAGACATTAAAGAGGATCGGCCCCAGAACTGAACCCTGTGGCACCCCACTGGTCACCTCCCTCTCCTGGGATTGAACTCCATTCACCACCACCCTCTGTGCCCTGTTGCTGAGCCCATTTCTGACCCATTGTGCTACCTTGGGACCTACTCTCAGACTGCACAACTTGTTTACTAGCCTCCTGTGTAGGACGGTGTCAAATGCCTTGCTAAAATTTAGGTAGGCCATGTCCACTACCCCTCCCTGATCCACCACCTTGGTTACCCAGCCAAAGAAGTCTATCAGATTTGTTTGACAAGATCTCCCTGCTGTCCATGTTGCCTTAGGTCTTGTGCCCCACTAGCCTCCAGATATACCACAATCCTTTCCTTTAACATGGATTCTATGATTTTCCCCACCACTGAGGTCAAGCTGACCAGCATGTAATTTCCAGCCTCCACCTTGCTCCCACTTTAGTGTAGTGGTACCACATTCGCCCTCCTCCAGTATCACTCCCTCCTCCAGTGATTTGTTAAATATGACTGTCAGTGCTGCTCCTAGAAGCTCCCTGAGTTCTTTCTGTATTCTAGGATGCATCCGATCTGGTCCCATTGCTTGTACACTTTTAGTTTCGAGAGTTCCTTTAGGACTGTCTCTCCTCTGTGAATGGACTGGTGTCCACCTGCCCCCCCCTCCCGTGTGTGTTTCTACCCCCTAATTTTGGGCCCTCTCCTTCCCCTTTTTTGTAAATACTGAGCAGAAGTATTTATTTAGAATTTCTGCTTTTTCTAGATCCCCATCTGCACGCTCCCCCCCCCCATTCAACCTCACAATCCCTCCATTGGTCTTCTTCCTTTCGCTGATATACCTGACAAAGGTTTTGTCACCTTCTTTTACTGATTTTGCTATCCTTTCTTCAGTTTGCACCTTTGCACACCTGACTGCTTTCTCTACCTCCTTCTGTTTTACCTGGTACACTTCCCTGTATCCCTTCCTCTGTGTGTCCTTGTACTTTCTGAACATCTGTTTTTTTTTCCCTGACCTTCCCTGCTACCTCTTTTGAATACCATAATGCGTTTTTCTATCTTTTTGCTTTGTTTATTACCTTTACACAGAGGCCTGTTGTCTTTGCTATGGCTCCTTTAAGTTTATCCTACTGTTCATCCACTCCCCACTTCCCTCCCCCTTTGCCAGGATTCTCTGGAGGTGTTCTCCCATGTTTGCAAAGTCTGCCCTCTTGAAGTCCAGGATCTTTACTTCTGAGTGGCTTGATTCTACTACTGTCTTTACCTTAAACCACACTGTATGGTGATTGCTGGTCCCTAGATGGCTGCTCACTAATAGATCTGTTGTTCTGTCACCATTTGTGAGAACCAGGTCTAGTATTGCTCCCTCCCATGTGTGCTCCATCACCAACTGTCTGAGGCACACCCCTTCCAGGGCATCCAAGAAGTCTCTGCTCCTGGTAAAGGCTGCTGCATGTGTGTTCCAGTTAATATCTGGCATGTTTAGGTCCCCCACCAGTAACACCACCCCTTTCTCTGCCATTTTGTGTATGGTTTACACTAATACCCTATCTATTTCTTTCCCCTGTGCTGGAGGTCTGCAGACAACTCCAGTGCAGATGGTGGTGCCATTTCCTATCTCTAATGTGACCCATAGAGTCTCTTCCCCTTCCTGTCTTCCCCTATCTCTGTTGCCTTGATCCTCTCTCTGATGTACATAGCCACCCCTCCCCGTCTCCCCTGAAGATTTTGTACCCTGGTATGGTAACATCCCAGTCATGGTTTCCTGTGTTCCATGTTTCAGTAACCACAACAATGTCTAGGTCTTCCTCCACCATCAAGGTTACTAGGTCTGGGATCTTGTTTGCCAGGCTCAGTGCATTTGTACACATGGCTTTCCATATTTTGGTCCCCCCACCTGTACCAGCTCCCCCCCCCCACCGTCATGATCCCTATGTCCTCCATCCATGCTTCCCCTGCTATTTTCTTCCTTTGTGTTTCCTTTTGTTGCTTCCATGGCCCTGGTATCAGCCTGTTTGTCTACCTCACCCTGTTGGGGGGGGGGGTAGTTGGTTTTCCCCTGCTTAATTCTGCCATTCCCCTTGGCTTGTTTAAACATTCCTTTCTCAGCTCTAGTATCTGCCTGTTTGTCTACCTTAACCTGTGGGGGAGGGCAGTTGATATTTCCTTGCTTAATTCCGCCACCCCCCCTTGGCTAGTTTAAATGTTTGCCAATTAAACATTTAAACCTCTCACTAAGGATCTCAGTCCCCAACCCCAGGTGGATGCAGACCGTCCCTCCCGTACAAGCCCGTATCTCTCAAGGTGGTCCCCCAGTCCCCAATAAAGCCAAATCCCTCAGCTATGAACCAGTTATTCAACCATTCGTTGAATCCCCAGATGTGGAGTACTCTGGCCTACCCCATGCCGTAGACAGGTAGCACTTCAAAGAAAGTTACTGTGCATGCCACCTGTCTAAGACTCATCCCCAACCCTGTGAACTCCCTCTGCACTGCTCTCACCTCGTCCCCAGCCAGGTAATTTGTCCCCAGGTGGGCAATGACATCTAGCTCGCCCTCCCGTCTTGTTGCTCTAGCAATCCTTTGGATTCGCTTCCGATCCCTCCAAGCCCTAGTTGCCTGGTAGGTACCTGACCTCCCTGCTTCCCACCCCCAGGACTACCCCCCCAATAACAGAGTCCCCAACTAAGAGTTGCTTTCTTCTCCTCTGGGGTCACGTACCATCCCCCGGAAGTCTCCACTGTGGAGGATTCCTGCATCCACCTTGTCCGCCACTGTGAGTGTCTCATTGAGACAGTCCCACCCTACCAGAACAGCATAGGAGTTGTGGATTGGAACCTCAGGTTGGATGCATCTCTGCCCCACCTGCCTCACTCTCCCTGAGCCCACTTTTGTCCAACCGCCCCTCATTTCTGGCATAATTTGAGGCAGCGGGTGCGGATTTGGTGGTCCCTGGATGGAGGAGGAGGCCTCCTGAACCCTAGCAAACTCAGCCCTGCGACTAGCACCCTCCTCCCTCAACCTAAAGAGGTGCAGATTGTATGGTCTTATGAGATGATCTATCAGGAATAGGGTCTAGAATCATGGTCTTATGAGATGACCTATCAGGAATGGGGTCTAGAATCAAATTAAAGTCCCTCTGTCCCCCATTATTAACTCATAATTTAAGAAATTGTTTAGCTGTATTGTAAGAGAGTTGAAGGAAACCTTCTTGACTCTTAATTCGAAGCATACGCATTGCAGAGAGCTACCCTGTAGCCATCTACGGTTCCAGCCAAGATCTGATACCTCCCTTCTTAATCAGCAACATGTTTGTGCTAGATGAAGTTAACTAATACTGAAGTACCCCTTTTCATTTTGGAGAAACAGCTGCTTTCTTCCTGCCCCACCCATTCATTTTTGCAATTTAGCAGCTTCTTCTTGATTCAAATGGGTTTCTTGGATAAAAGCTATATCAGCTTTACATTTATTTAAATAGGGTAAGATATTTTTCTTCTGATGAGGGAACCCAAGCCTTTTACTTTCCATGAGACTATATTATAATTAGCCATGGCAGATCTTCTGAGAGATTTTGTGAAAAAAAAAATAGCTCTGAAAGTTAAAGCTTCTGACACTAGAAATTTTACAACTAAAAACTACCTTACAATAACATTATATTATGCTCCCATAAATAAGTTCTGTTGACAAGGACATAGTAAGTAACTCTAGTCAAGTAGTTACTGAAATTGTAAAACCTAATGCTGTATGAAACTATACACACTAAATAAACTAGCAGTTTCCAAAAGGTAAAGAAAGTAAAAGAAGAAGAAGAAGAAAAAAAGAACAGTTCACAAGTAGAACAGATAGGACAAAGTAGGTTGGTAGTCTACTTTAGGCAGCACAGCGAATGGTGTCCAAGGTATCAAGACTGGTTACTTTCTTTGTCACTAAGTGTACAGAACTGTATCAACTCTGTTATCAAAATGTACATAATCATTTGTAGCAATTTCAGTAACTATGATGTTTGTTTCCCTATTGCCTCAGCTATACTTGTAGAACTTCAAAGTGATTAGGGGGGAGAGGAGAAAAGAGACAAAAAAGGGGGAAACTTTTGTGACGCAGCAATGGGGTTGTACGGTAATTTAAGTCTAGAGCACACCGAACTTGTTCAGATATTTTCAGTATTCACCTCTGATGTTTAGCAAGTTGCCAGAGTTAAAAAACAGAATTCTTTGGGATGTCGGCGACCCGGGTAGCTGGAGGGCCGGACAGAAGGACAAGTTTCGAGCGTCCGATGACTGCTCGCCTTCTCCCGGTGGGAGGGAGGGGATGGGGCTCACTGCGTGCCGCCTCCTGGTGGAGGTCGGGAGCACAACAGTTCAGTGAGCCCCGCTGAAAGCAAGGGGCATGGTGGACGTCGGCATGTGCCTTGACATCTGTAGCACACCATGCCCCCGGTGAGCAAACCAGAAAAAACGCTTCTTAATCAGCTGGATGATGGCCGCCAGCTCCTACCACCACGAGTGCCCTGTGCCCCCAAAGCTACCTCAGCAGCTCCCAGGGAATGAACAGTTAGTGCGCTGGTTGTCCTCCCTAGTGCCTTCCCCCTCAGAGGAGAAGGACCCATCTGGTGAAGGGATACACCGGGCTACCCCAGGGATGGTTAAAATATGAGGTAGGTAGAGGGGGATGGGCGAGGGTGTCCGTGGGGTCCATGGCTGGCTGGAAGTAGAGGTGGGCTGGGAAGCCTAAGAAAGGAGCAAAAAAAAAAACAGAATTCCACTATGCTTATAGATTATACCAGGCTGCAAACTGAAATAAAAAAATATGGATCATAAGGCTATCCTAGCTATCTAGGATCCCATATGAAGCATCGCGATATACTCAGTAAGGATACAACCTATGGCCATAGCTATATGCTACACTGCCAAATAAATAATTTTTTCTTATTCAAAAATTAATGAACAGGGCCAGCCCAGTGGCATGGAGGGCAGAGGCATTGGTGCCTTACCTCCTGCCACATTGGTGACCCATGTTCGTGGTGCGAGCAGGTTGCCAGGGGTCAGCTGGGGAGGGAGAGGATCGAGCATCCAGAGGACAGCTCTCCTCTCCTAGAGAGGGTGGCTTGGCAGTCCCAACGAATGACTGCTCCCAGGTGGAGGCCTGTGGGCAGGATGGGTCAGGGACATCGATGAAGGAAGGTTGCTACAGGACTCCACAGTGTGCGTACACCTCCACACATGCACACCAACATGTTGTACCCTAGTAACAGAAGGGTAACACAGGGAGAAAAACAAGTGGAAAAATACCCTCGGCTGGCAGAAAGAAGATCGACCCCTCTGCAGGCTCTACACCAGTGGCCAGACGCAGCCACAGTCCTGTGGCAGAGGACAACGGTGAAGGTAAGTCCCGGAGAAGCCAGGTGACTGGGGGGGTCAATCAGATGGTGGCCACTGGGGAGACCAGGAGGATAAAATACATTGAAAAATAATTGCCGGCTTCATGGCAAAGGGGTTCGCTCAGCATGCTTGGGACCCAGGTTAGTGTCCCAAGCCCGGGTGTCTAGAGTAGAGACTGGCAGGGAGGGATTTCAGAGCGTCCATTGGACGCTTCCCTCCCGAGGGAGTGGGTAGGTTCTTTGGCACCTGGAGGTCAATTGGTGGATGTGCTAGGCTGCGTGCAGCCTCGACACACTGCTGCATATCCCCGCCTCAGGTCACCACTTCATCCTGGCCCAATTAGGGTGGGGAGTGAGCGGGCAGAAAAAAGAGAAGAATGGCCACCTGTGCCGGCTGGATGATGGTGGCCCCACCTCCCCTCTCTGCAAAGTCCCCTCACTGGACCTCCACCCAACCAAGATGCAAGGAAGTGCCTGTGTGCACTTCAATCTCCCCTCGCAGCTGCCCCATGGGTAGGGGCCCCCCCATGAAGGAATATGTTGGGAGAGTCAGGATGGTAGGAGGCAACAGATGGCAGAATGGGGAAGCGGTGGAGGTGAGGATGGCCACCTGAAGGAGTGGACAGCCGGGTTGCTGGGGTGAAAAAAAGAGCATGCAAAAACATTGTTGAACAAGTGTCTGACATTCTTGTTCAGGGGGTACAATGCTATAAGTGCTCTGGGTCAAGATGGTAAAGCAAATAAACCATATAGCAGTGAGCCTTTATATCATTTCAGTTGCTTTCAAATGTGATTGTATCTTGCATAACTTTGCATTACAACCCTTTGAACAGAAGCATTAGGATGAGGGCAAGAGAAGGGGAGGTTTGAAGGAGGGAAAGGAAAAAGATTAAAAAAACATTTGCCTAATCGCTACCATCAGCTCATAATTCCTTTCCTCACAATATTAGAATAGAGGCAAGACATTAGCATATATGTATAACATTTGTAAACATAGCACTTGTCTATAAATTATGTAGTAAGCAAATGAACAGTAAATCTGGTATTTGAGGAACATGATTATTCAAACACAGCAAAGGCAAGAGCTAAGAAAACAATTCTTGTCCCTGAAATTCTATCTACAGTTAATATTGGCCAGCCTCTGAGATGAGGTGTAAATAATGTTCCCATTTCCTTGTATGCAGTGCAGCAGAGTGGGCATTCAGACCTCTCACCATAGAGTACCCGTGTTCTCAGGGGAAATCGGACAAGAAACCAGGTAGAATATTTGAATCCCTTGATGCATCTCAAGCTTGATAGAATAATAATTCTCTGCAGTATGTCTGGAATAAAGTTTCAGCTGCTAAGTGGGAGCTTGTCTCAAGGAAGAGATACAGTGATTAAGTCATTTGCAAGGGAATTAAATGAAATGCTGGAGATCCAGTTTCAAATGACCGTCTTCAAAGGAAAAATGTAAGCTTATCTTGCTTACCTCTGTCACTCGTTTATGTGTGGAAAGGAAAGCCTTTGTACAGATAGGTTGCACATGAAGGTGATTTGTGACAGAGATCAAGTCATAAAACCGGAAGAGATGTAATCCTTTACCTTGTGGGTTACCAATCATCTTTCAGGTCAAAAGATTAAGTGTAGAGTTATTGGGGGCACTGCTGCATAGGGGTCCCGGTTTCAGGCAGTGGAGTGCAGGAATAAGTAGAATAGGATTGGGAGCTGTCTCGAGTCCTCAACCTCCTATGTTTCCCTGGATTCCTGTTATTTAAAACTGGAAGGTAACTGTGTCTATTAAGAAGTTTTGTTTTCCGGGAGATGGCTGGACACCGTGTAATTTTATGCTTAGAACGTGTTTGAATTGCTGCCAAATAGAGGTGCGGGATGGAGGAGGTGGCAGCTATACTTTTATGTGAAGGAGGTATTAGTGACTTAGTAGGTTCAGCATCATCAGACTACTTTGCAAGGTCTTGACTAAGGGCAGCTTCTGGAGCTCATGCCTTGGAATAGTCAGTGGTGTTGCTCACAGCCAACCTGCCATGCACAGATTTTGAATCTCTTTTACTGTTTGGCGAGACCTTGGCAGTTGTACTGCTTGAATGTGTACATTTACAAGTAAAATCTATCATATCACTGGCTTTATCAAATGAGTGCACTATCCCATTAGATTCCACTACATTAAGTTTAGCAGGTTATTTGAAGTGGTAGGTTATCCCAAGTTTGGCTAGCTGCTGTTTTGTTTCTATAAAAGCCATACACTTGTCCACAACCTCCGTAAAGAAATCCTGAAACAAAAGTATTCTGCTCCCTTTCCAAAATAACTGCCTCTTCAACCTAGCTATCCTGAGAATATCTTCTTTAATGGAATGGTGTAGGAAAAAAGCAATTATGGGTCGAGGTTTTTGGCCAGGCTGAGGTCAGGGTCCCAAAGTTCAGTGGGCTCATTCAATTTCCAGAGCCCACAGCCATTGATAATTCAGTAACAATGGGATAAACTGCTGTAAAAATTCAATAATGTTTCCTCCCTCTACACCTTCAGGAATCCCCAGAATCCTAATGTTGTTTTGCCTACCTCAGTTCTCAAGGCCATAAATTTTATCCAAGAGATAATTAATCTATTTGCTCTGATCATTTTTGTTTTCTACAAAAAACTATCGTTTCTTTCAACTGTTCTGTTTGGCTCTCCATTTGATCAACTCTCCCTGCCAAAAGTTCCAGTGATGTAATCTATTGTAATTTATTATATTTAGTATACACATATTGACAAAAACAAGTTTTGTTTCTCCCATGGAAACTTTAAAATGAGAAATCTCCAATTTAATGTCAGCTGGCATTTCCTTTATGATTTGTACTTCTGACTTAGAGTTAGAGGCTGGGGCGACTCCTCTACCTGACTTGCTGCTCACCATTGTGCTGTTCACTGGTATCCCTGCTCCGGGCGACATCATAGCGGCTGATGTGAGGATTTTATTTCACTGCAAAAAATTCAGGTGCTGTTGTAGAAATGAACTAGTGACCAATTTCAATTTCATGGTAGTATAATGCAATGAATAAAACAAAAAAAGATGGGAAATGAGACTCTGAATGGCTATTTAATAAAAAAAGAAAATGCAAGCCGTCCCGGTGGCGCTGAGGGTTGAGGTGCTGGATGCCATACCTCACACTATGCTGGCAACCCGGGGTCGGGAATGGACTCAGGTTGCTCAGGGGCCAGCAGGGAGAGGAAGGATGGAGCATACCAGGGCAGGTCTCTTTCCTTGGGGAGAGGGGGATGCTGCGGCCCACCGCATGCCTGCTACCCAGCAGTGGCTAGGTAGTTGTACTTGCATGCCACAGTGCAGGGGGGGATCCCATGTACAGGGTGCTGGAGCCATCTCGTGGAGGTGGAGCTTGGATGTTGCACCCATAGCACATCCATAGGCCTGAGGGGGAAAATTGGAGGAAAAACCCCTCCAAGCGGCAAGATGGCAGACCGACCCTTCGGAGGCACCACACCGGTGGCCAGGCACAAACATGGGTCCTGTGGCAGAGGACCATGGCAAAGGTAAGTCCCGGGGGAGCAGGGTGATGGAACTGGGGGGGTCGGTCCAAAGCGGGCTGCTGGAGGAAGCACTAGGAGATAATAAGTTAAAAAAAATAAAGAAAATGCAGAGCTGATGAGGTTTTTCTTCACGCTGCCATCTTGATCGGTGCCAGCACGCACTTCCCAGGACTTGTATGCTTAACTATTGTCCACAGCCACTGCTGCAATGGCTAATTTAGGACTCGTATTGGATTTTGCAGTGTTTCTGTCCTTGACAGGTTCACTATTCTGAAGTAACAAGACCCTTCCATATGGTAACAAATGAAGACAAATGAACCTTTGACTTTTTATGACTCCCCTATTCAGTTACTGTACTTGAAACCAAATCATTTCAACTGTACTACTGTATACTTGAAAATTAATTAAAAAGATGCTGTAATGCATCCCTTCCCTTTCCCTTTAATACAAACTGGGAATGTGGCAATGCTTCCTCTCCCCTTTAATATGAACTGGGAATGCTGCAATGCTTCCCTCCCCTTTAATGGAATGCTGCAGTGTCTCCCAACCCCTTTAATATGAACTGGGAATATTCCAATACTTCCCCTGTCGTTTAATATAAACTGGAACTTCTCCCCTGCAATACTGACGTGGGAATGCTGCAATGTTTCCTTTCCCCTTTAATACGATTTGTGAATACTGCAATATTTCCTTCCCCTTTAATATGAATTGGGAATGCTGTAATGCATCCATCCCCTTTAATGGAATGCTGCAATGCTTCTTCCCCCCAATATGAATTAAGAATATTGTAAAGTTGCACTTGCCCTTTAATATGAATTGGGAATGTTGCAGTGCATTTCTTCCCCTTTAATGGAATACTGCAGTGCTTCCACGTCCCTTTAATATGAATTGGGAATATTGTAAGATATTTTCCTTCCCCTTTATATAATGAATTGTGAATGCTGCAATGCATCCTTTCTCGTTTAATGAAATGCTGCAATATGTCCGTTCTTTCTTTTCTTTTTTTTTAAATTCTGATTCTCTCCATGCTGCAGGTTGGGATATTCCCCAACTCAGTACCTCCACACCCAGCAACAGCATCCCCCAGCAGCCACCCCAGAAGCAAGGCCCACAGCTTGCCCCTTGAAGGATAGACCAAAATCTACCATGCTCAGTCCTGGGGCTGGCTGCGGTGTCATTTGGCGCAGGGTCGGAGGCCATCATGCTGTGCTGCCACACAGGGTTTTTCCCTTGTGTTGGTCCCCCAAGGCATGGATGTGCAATGATGTCAGTGCACAGGCATGCGTGCTCCCATGCATGCCCTGCAGACGTCCACCAATGCCTTCCTCTCTGCTATGTGGTCCCGACTTGGTGTACTCCTGGTCTTCACTGGGTGTCATCCTAGAGCCAGGCACCACCAACCCTCCTCCGGAGGTTGGGAGCTGTCCCTGGGATGCTCATCCAACCTCCCCCTGACCGGCCATCTGACGGTCCAGGCTCATTCACGAACCCAGGTCATCAGTGTCACAAGCGGTAGCTCTACTACTGCACTGGTAGGCAAGCGATATGTCCATTCTGCTTTAATATAAATTGGGAATATTTCAATGCTTCACTTCCCCTTTAATATGAACCAGAAATGCTGCAATGCATCCCCTCCCTTAAATATGAACTGGGAAAGCTACAATGCTTCCCCTCTCTTTAATATGAGCTCAGAATGTTGCAATGGGGTAGGCAGAAGGTGTACAAGACCTAAATGAAGATCTGGAAAAGCTAGAGAGGTGGTCCAGGATTTAGCAACTTGGCTTCAATTCAAAGAAATGCAAGGTTTTTCACATTGGAGCTAAGAACCCAAGGACTAAGTACTGCCTGTGTGGGGTCCAGGTATCTGCATCTAAGGAGCAGAACCTGGTGGCGATGATCACTAGTGACACGAAGCATTTCATGTAATGTAGGAAAGCAGCAATAAAGGCAAATAAAATGTTGGGTTCCACTGCTGGGGAGATCTGTAGTAGGTGGGAGGAGGTAATGGGTGCCCTTGTATAGATCATAGGTGAGGCCACATCTGGAGTACAGCATGCTGTGCTGGTACCCATACCTTAAAAAGGACATAAACCTGCTGGAGATGGTCCAAAGGAGGGCAACAAAGATGATCATGGAGCAGCAGTGTAGAACATATGAGGAGAAGCTGGAGGCCCTGAAGATGTATTCTCTGGAGGAGGAGGAGGAGGAGGAGGAGGAGGAGAAGAGGAAAGGAGAGGAGAAGAGAGAGAGAGAGAGAGAGAGAGAGACGTGATTGAGACCTTCAAGCATTTGAAAATAATAAATACAGTGAACATGGAGGGTCTCTTCAAGCTCAGTGGAAGTTGAAACACGAGGGGTCACAGTCTCAAGCTGGAGGGGCGGTTTAGGAGAGGGGCTAAGAGGCACTTCTTTACAGAGAAGGTGGTAGCAGGTTGGAATTGGCTCCTTGAGATGGTGGTTTCATTGAAAATGGTAGTCAGCTTCAAGAGAGGCTGAGACAGAGTTAAAGGGAAAATAAGGGTCAAGAAGGTGTCGGACAGAGAGGAAGAGCTAACTGGGGAGCAGGGACAGGGTCAGTAACTGACACTGACCCTGCCATATGAGCAGACTTGATAGACCTAATGGCCTATTTTGCTGACTTTGTTGTATGTTGTAATGTTTCCCTTCCCCTTTAATATGAACTGGGAACACTGCAATGCTTCCTTTCCCCTTTAATATAAACTGGGAATATTGTAATGCTTCCCTTACCCTTTAATGTAAACTTGGAATGCTGCAATGCTTCCCTTACCCTTTAATGGAATGTTGCTATGTTTCTCTTCCCCATGAATATGAACTGAGAATGCTCCAGTGCTTCCCTTCCCATGTAAAGGACAAAGGTGACCCAACTGAAAAAAGAACCCAGTCCCTTCCCTTCATCCCATAGTTCCTAAACCCAGGACTGGTGAGAAACAATGGGCCCATTTCAGTATGCTATGGTGAGGTACCCCATAAGAAGGGGGGGGCTCTGGGGGCCAGTACCCCCCCCAAAAAAAAGTTGGGATTTTAGATGCATTTAGACGCAGTCAGGGCCATTTCTAGCATATTTGTTTTTTAAACATATTGTTTTATTGTTTTGAAGAAAAGCAAAATACATTATATATATAGAGATGTGCAGGATTGGCAAATACATGCATATTCATGTAGCTAAGAAAATTGATATAGAAGTAATAGGTACTCCTACATTCTGGTGATACATCACTTGGAGAAATAAACCTATCAGGCTAAAGAAAATGTTTTAAATACACCTACTACTCCCACCACAGCATGGCAATGCTTATTGATGAAACACATACAGTATGTTGCATTTCATAAGAAAAAGATCTTTTTATGTTTGCTTCCACACATGCACAAGAAACATTATGCGGCAGCTTAGGAGAGAAGTGGGTTGTGCAGGGCGGCACTCTGGCAGCCAACGGGGCACTGCATTTGGGGGCTTGGCACTGGTGGACCAATGCAAGCCCAGTGTCTTGATGATACTGGTTCTGCAAAAGTGCTACTAAGTTGAAATGTTTTCGCTGCTGCAATCAGGGGCCACCTTGTCATTGCAGCATCAGACATTACGCTGGAATGAGGGAGCAACCCGTCATTGCAGGGCGGTACCTTGCCGTGGTGCCCCCACTAGTTCATTTGCCGATGGGGGAGCTCACTCCCCGTTGGCATACTGTGACCCCCCTCCCCCATTTGTTGTGTGTTGAGGGGGTGCCCAATGCCCCCTCAGCATCCTGAGCCCCCCACAGCAGTCTTTCTTTGCCGATGGGGGGCCCATTCCCCGTCGGCATAATGTCCCACCTCAAAAATGTATGTGCTGAGGGGGATGCCCAATCCTCCTCAGTTCTCCCCCCACTAGGTGTGCCGAAGGGGTACCCAATCCTGTCTTCTGGCACCCCCAAAAAACACTCAGGTGGCATGCTGGGAGCCCACCCAGCGTGCCAAAAGTCCCTGAAAAAAAAGTTCTGCAATGTTTTTTTTCCCTTTAACCTATAAAACAGAAAGCGGTCCCTCATAAGTCCGCTGGTCCCTTCCCAACCCGCACCCACCATCAAGCGCACCCTGCCTCCCACACCACCCCTCACCCCATACTACTCTTCTGGAGCCCAGCGACCATCTTCGGCGGACTGGGAACACGCTCTGACCCTCTTCAAAGCTGACCGCGAACTGAAGAAATGCTGGTAAGTTGTATAATGGCATGAATAGGGTTTTTTTCAACTTTGGTGCATATCTCGGGCATTTTTGGGAATTTTGGCACCAAATTTTCAACATGAGGTTCTTGGGACCCCTCCTCATGAATTCAGTCACTGTCATTGCGTTATTCAGTCCCAAAAGGTGATTTCACGGTCACTGCGCAGAATCGCCTTTCAGGACTGATTAACGAAACGACAGTGCCACTGTTCATAGGTGGGCTATCAAAAAGGCCTATGTTGCAAATTCTAGTGAAAAAATCCAACAAATGACTGTTTTTACGAGCATGCTATGCTATTTTCCTCTGCACGCTTCATAACCGCTGAATTTGTAATATTTTTCAGTCCAGATTTTCAACATTGCCATTTTTCCACACCTCCTTATGAACAGTACAGCTGTCATTTTACACATCCTGGCTAAAATGTGTTTTCGCACTTCCGGTGCAGAATAGTGCGGTCACTGTGGGAAATCAGTGTTTGGGACAGATTAAGAAAATGACAGTGACACTGTTCATGAGCGGAGGTCCTAAAATGCCTATGTTGAAAATCTGGTGATGAAAGTCCATAAAATGACTGTGTTACAAGTGTGCATTGCCAATTTCCACACACCCTTGTAACTTTGCAAATTTGTAATATTTTCACGCCAGATTTTCAACACTGGTATTTTTTCACACCTCCTTATGAACAGTACAGCTGTCATTTTTCACATCCTGGCCGGAAGGTGTTTTTGCACTTCCAGCGCAGAATAACGTGGTCGCTGTGGGAAATCAGTGTTCGGGACAGATTAAGATCGAGCAAGTAAGGGGGGGAGTGAACGAGCTCACCTAAGCTCTGTCAGGAATGCTGCGGATTTCTTTGTGGACAGAAAAAGGTGCTCACATAGACAGGAGCCCAGTACAAAAGGGCAGCCTGCAGCACTGGGAGAAATAGAAGGAGTGAGTGAGAGAGGGGGAGTGAGCAAGCTCAACGGAGTTCTGTTGGGACAGCTGTGAACTTCTTTGTGGGCAGAAAAAGGTGCCAATGCAAGCAGGAGCCCAGTACAAAAGGGCAGCCTGCAGTGCCGGGAAAAACAGAACTAGCAAGTGAAAGAGGGGGAGTGAGTGAGCTCAACAGAGCTCTGTTGGGACTGCTGCAGATTTCTTTGTGGGCAGAAAAAGGTGCCAACACAGACAGGAGCCCAGTTCAAAAGGGAAGCCTGCAGTGCCGGGAGAAACAGAATGAACGAGTGGGAGGGGGAATGAGTGAGCTCAACAGAGCTTTGTCGGGACTGCTGAGGATTTCTTTGTGGGCAGAAAAGGCGCCAAGCAGGCAGAAGCCCAGTACAAAAGGGTAGCCTGCAGTACCAGGAGAAACAGAACGAGCGAGTGAGAGACGAGGGAGTGAGCAAGCTCAACGGGTTCTGCGGGACTTTAGAGTTGCCCACCTCCCACCCAGAGTCCTGTGGTCCTATATTACAGCAGGGTCTCTGGGGTGCAGACAAAGCAATGATTGGATGCTTTGAGAAGTGCTGTAATAATACAGATTTAGTTGTTCTGTTTATTTCTCTAACTGAGCTAAGTACTGAGCTATACTGTTATGATTGCTGTAATAATACATATTTATTTGTTCTGTTTATTTCTCTGAGCTGAGTAAAACTTGGAGTGCAATAGGATTTCTAACTGGGCTAAGTGAAACTATATGAGTGCTGAGAACAAAAAAGTATGGTAGCTGAGGGGTGAAAAACGGACAAGGAGGCTTACATAGAAACATAGACTTTGACGGCAGATAAGGATCTCTTGGCCCATCTAGTATGCCCATTTTCCATACCTACAGGATAAGCTGCAGATCCTAGTTAACCAACAGCCTATTTCTTCTTACCCCCCACAAGAATTGCCTTATGTCTGTCCCATGTATTCTTGAATTCTCCCACAGTTTTAGACCCCACAACCTCCTCAGGAAGGCTGTTCCATGCATCCACCACCCTCTCTGTGAAAAAATACTTCCTCACATTGCTCCTGAACCACCCCCTCTAGCTTTAAATTGTGTCCCCTTGTTCTGGCACATTTCTTTTTCTGAAAGATGCTACCCTTTTGGACTTTGTTGATTCCACTGAGGTACTTAAACATTTCTATCATGTCCCCCCTCTCCCTCCTTTCCTCAAGGGTATAATTATTAAGCTCCTTTAGTCTCTCCTTGTGTGGCTTCTCTTGCAGACCCCGCACCATTTTAGTTGCCCTCCTCTGGACTGCCTCTATCCTGTCTATGTCCTTGCGGAGATGGAGTCTCCAGAGCTGGACGCAGTACTCAAGATGGGGTCTCACCAACTGTCTGTACAGAGGGATAACAATTTCCTGTTTTCTGCTGGTGATGCCTCTCCCTATACATCTCAGTATACCCCCAGCCCTCCCTACTGCCTTCTCACATTGCTTGCTAACCTTAAGGTCATCTGATATGATTACCCCCAGGTCCCTTTCCATTTTTGTTGTTGTTACTACCTCCCCCCCATTGTGTAATCTTCCCCTGGGGTTTTGTTTCCCAAGTGCATTATTTTGCACTTCTTTGCATTGAATCCTAGTTGCCAGACTTCTGACCATTCCTCCAACCTTGCCAAGTCCCTTCTCATCCTTTCCATGCCTCCTTGTATATCAACCCTATTGCAGATCTTTGTGTCATCTGCAAAGAGGTATACTTTTCCTTCCAGTCCCTCTGCAATATCACTTAGAAAGATATTAAAAAGGACTGGACCCAGTACTGAACCCTGCAGTACCCCACTAGTAACCCTCCTTTCTTCAGAGTGGACTCCATTTACAATTACCTTCTGTGTCCTGTTGTCCAGCCAATGTTTTACCTAGGCTACCACCTTGGGACCTACTCCCAGGCTGGTTAATTTGACTATTAATGTTTTGTGTGGGACTGTGTCAAATACCTTGCTAAAGTCTAGGTAGGCCATGTCCACAGCCCCTTCCTGGTCTACTACTTTGGTCACCCAGTCAAAGAAATCAATTAGATTCGTCTGACATTACCTTCCTGCTGTGAACCCATGCTGCCTTGGGTCCTGTGCCCCACTGGCCTCTAGGTATGCAACAATTCTTTCCTTCAGAAGTGATTCCATCACTTTCCCTACCACAAAGGTCAAACTGACAGGTCTGTAGTTTCCTGCCTCTGTCTTGGTCCCACTTTTGTGAAGGGGAATCACATCCGCCTTCCTCCAGTCCTCAGGTACCACTCTGTCCTCCCATGATTTGTAAAAAAAGGGTAGTCAGTGGTTTCACTAGTTCTCCCCTTAATTCTTTCAGAATTCTGGGGTGAATTCTGTCAGGCCCCATTGCTTTGTCCACCTTCAGTTTTAGGAGTTCTTTCGGAACCCTTTCTTCTGTGAAAGGACTGGAATCGACCCCCCTATCCAGAGTGCTTCTGTTAATTGGATTAGGCACCTCCCCCTCCTCCTCTTTTACTGAGCAGAAATATTCGTTCAGTATCCCTGCTTTTTCACTGTCCCTCTCTGCCCACCCACTGTCCATTCTATTCAGCCTCACTATCCCTCCCTTTGTCTTTCTACGCTCCATGATGTACCTATAAAAAGGTTTTATCCTCCTTCTTAACCGAGTTGGCTATCTTTTCCTCAGTTTGGGCCTTTGCTATTCTGACTTCCCTCCCTGCTTCCTTCTGCCTTAACTGGTACAGCTCTCTGTCCTGCTCCTTCTGTGTTTCCTTATACTTCCTAAATGCTATATTTTTCTCTCTAACCTTCCCCGCCACTTCTTTTAAGAACCATAGTGGCTTTTTCTTTCATTTTGATTTGTTTATTTGCTTCACACAAAGGCTTGTTGCCTCTGTGATAGCAGTTTTGATGTTTCCCTATTGTTGCTCCACCCCTCCTTCTGGCCTGTTTGCTAGTGCTTTTCTAAGTCACTCTCCCATCTTGCCAAAGTCAGCCCTCCTGAAGTCCAGTACCCTCACTTTTGTATGGCTTGACCTGTAGCTGAGTTTATCATGAACCACACTGTTTGATGGTCACTTGTTCCCAGATGGCAACCCACTTCTTGATCTGAGATCCTCCACTGTCCCCATTTGAGTCACGAGGCTAGATTGTTCCCTCACAAGTGGGTTCGAAACTAGCTGTCTGAGGCATGCCACCTGTATGGCATCGAGAATAGTCCTGCTCTTGGATGTGGCTGCAGAAAATGTGCTCCAGTTAACATCTGGCATATTCAGATCTCCCATCAACAGTATCTCCTCTTTCGCTGCCATCCTAAGAATGCCTTCTATCATATCCTTGTCCATTCCCTCCCCCTAACATGGGGGTCTGAATACAACCCCTGTGCAGATTGTGGTGCCATTTCCAGTCTCTAAGGTAACCCACAGTGCCTCCTCTCCTCCCTGTTTACTCTTTTGTTCAGTTGCTTTTATCCCTTGCTTTACATAGAGAGCTACTCCTCCCCCTCTTCTCCCTCCCTGTCCCTTCTGTAGGTTATGTACCCTGGTATGTTAACATCCAGTCATGGTTCTCTGTGTACCATGTTTCTGTGACTGCTCGATATCCAGACATCCCTCTTCCATCAAGGCCACCAGTTCAGGGAGCTTGTTGCCCAGACTACGGGCATTGGGACTCATTACCCTCCATTTCCTGATGGTGTTACTCTTTTTTGGCCCATCCCTGTCCTTCTTGCCTTTGTCACTTTCCCCATTTACCCCTGCCCTTCTCCCTATCAATATCTCTATCTTGGTGTTTACCTCACTTATTTCCCTGACTTTTTTTGGGGTGGGGCTAGGATCTCCCTGCTCCTTTACAGTGCCTCCCCACTTGGCTAGTTTAAATACTTGCCAATGAAGCATTTAAACCCACCACTTTAGGCTTTAGGATTGCTACAGTAATACAGTATCTAATGGATGAGATTTGAGACTGAATTACCCAGGTCAGCAAGGGGCCAGTAGGGGCACTAGCTTGGGGGGGGGCAGGAATTTGAGTAAATAGGGGCCTAACAGTTGTAGTAGGGTACAGAACCTGGGAGTAAGAGCCTGTAACATAAAATAGGGGCCAAAATGGGGCAGGTGCCACATGTCAATAGGGCGGGCATCTTTGGAAGGGTCATGGGGTGTACAGGGTGTGGGTCCGCCATGATCCTGGACTGGGCTTGGAGGATGGAGGGGGGTGTATGGTCTGTAGACAATTGGCTAGTTTGAGGGAGGAACTGTGGAGGTTAGGGAGGCATCTAAGTGGCAGGACAGATGAGTATGGTAGGCATTCTGGCTGGGGGGAAATAGGGGATGGCAAGGAGGAACGGAGGAAGAACAACTAGGGACTGAATCCGGCCCCAGTATCACAGGCACTAGCAGAAAAGAGAGGACAAGGGAGGGGCGGTGCCCGAGGAGAGGGGGAGGCCTCCTGTTGGGGGAGGAAGAGACCATGAGGAGTGCCAGGGGAAAGAGCAGATGGCTGCGGGTAGGGAGGGACCGGGGTGGCACGGAGCGGAACAAGTAGGGGGGGAACCGATAGGGGGAAGAGATGTAGGAGGGGTATCAACTAGGAATAGATTTGAGCCTCTGCTATGGGAGAGAGAGGGGGAGCACGAACATACTGAAAGCGGGAGGACAAGCGGGGCATGAGAAGGATGGCAATAGCTAGGGGAAGAGATAGCGAGGATGAAAGGATATAAGGTGGGCTAGTAAGGAGAGATGGCTACGGGAAGGGGGAAGGATGAGAGGGGCATCACTATTGGGGTAGAAGAGAATAGGGGCTCTAAATCGACAACAGCGGGGATAGGAGAGGGGTTGGAAATCAGCAGGGGAGGAGGGGGTGTCAACATGGGAAGCCCAGTAGGAAGAAGTCAGGCTGGGTAGGGGTTCAAGGGGGATGGAAGGAATAAGGCAGAGAAAAGGAGGGAGGCGGAAGTAGGGGGTACAGATACAGAAGTCACAGATGGTGCAGCTGGAGGGTGTAAGGGGCAGAGAAGCTTGAATGCTGGGGTGTGGAAGGGGCATTAGAAGGGAAAGGGGCTAAGGGATGGGGGTACTCATCCTAGGGCACTGTGTACTGAAAGGGGTGAGATGGGTGGAAGGGGGAAGGCACAGCCGTATTTGGGTTGAAGCTATCCCCAGGTTGACTGCAGGAGGGCCAGATGCAGGCACTGCTCAAGTGTGCAGCAAGGAGGAGGAGGAAGAAACTTCATTTACTGTTGCATGTGGGTACAAACAACTTAGCAGTAGAGACTGTGGAAGTAGTGAGGGGGAGGTTCGAGAAGTTGGGCAAGCAGTGTGAGGGGGTGGGGGAGTCGATGGCATTCTTGGAGTTACTCCCCGTACCATGTGCAAGCATGGGGAGGAAGGGTAGGATTGAGGAGTTCAACAAGAGGCAGAGGGATTGGTGCCACACCAAAAATTATGGATTAGTGACTAACTGGGGTAGGGTCTGGGTAAATAGTGACTTGTATGCAGGGGACAGGGTACACTGGAGCAGGAAGGGGAGGGGAGTATTAAAGGCAGGATTAGAGGGGTATATCTCTACAAAGGTAGATTTAAACTAGTGAGGGGGGTGGCCAAAAGACTGAGGTTAGTAGAAGGTCCGGACAGAGAAGTCTAATGAGCTCACCCCCTAGATATAAGTAAAGGCGGAGGCATAGTAACGCTGGGAGGGGGCGGGCAGAGTGGTTTGAGTGTAATACAGAAGGCACTACCCGGTAAGAATAAGGAGGAGAAAAGGTGCGGACTACCGGGAGGAGGGACACAGGCCAAGGAGGAGAAGAGTGAGGAGAAGGAGGGGTACGGGTGGAAGGTGGTCTCTCTCAATGCAAGAAGCCTGGGGAACAAAACTGCAGAGCTTCAAGTGCTCCTTTCAGAGGGGAAGGTTGACATTGCTGCAATGACAGAGACTTGGGTCACAGAGTACCATGATTGGGGCTTGGCAATCCCAGAATACAGGATATACAGGAGGGACCGGGGGGTTGGAAGTGGGGGGTGCACTCCATGTGAGGGAAGGGATTAAATGCATAAGGGATGAGGGAGAAGAGGAGAGGACAGAGGCACTTTGGGTGCAGCTGCTGCACTCCAAGGGCAGAAAGCTGACGCTAGGAGTAATATACAGACCAACTGCCCAATCCGGGGAACTGGATGGGTAGTTGGCAGAGCAGATAAGGAGGGTGTGTAAGAGGGGGAGTGTGGTGATAGTGGGGGTTTTAACCTACCACGGGTTGACTGGAGCACCCCATCACTAGCAGTACCAGGGAGCAGGTGCTCCTTGATGCATTCCAGGATGGCCTTCTCACGCAATTGGTAAGTGTGCCTACAAGGTTTGGTAGCACTCTGGACCTAGTACTGGCAAATGGGGAGGTGGTGAGGAAGATAAGGGTGGAGGACCCACTGGCAGGTAGTGACCACCAAACAGTGTGGCTTGTTGTCGCACTGGGTAGGGAGACAGGAGGCATGGCCACTAAGGTGGTGGACTTTATTAGGGTGTTCTTTGGGGGGATGGGAGCAATATTGCAAGGGAGACTCCAGGATATAAGGCCGGGGATGGATGCAGAACAAAAGGGGGGAGTCATAAAGACTGGGCTAACAGAGGCCACAGTAGCCTGCACCAGGGCCAGGAGTAAGAAGAGAAGAGGCAAGAAACCATGCAGGCTGAACAAGGAAGTGCTGCAAGGGGTGAGGGCAAAGACGGCTGCATACCGGAAGTACAGGAGAACAGGGAAGGCAGAGGATAAGGAGGCTTTCAGGAGTTGGTCAAGGAAAGTTGCCAGGAGGGTGAAAAAAGCTAAGGCTTCCAGGCAATTAAGTTCTGCACAGGGCATAAAAGGAGGGGAAAAATACTTTTTTAGGTATGTCAAGGAAAACAGGAAGTGCAAGGAACATATTGTGAGAATAAGGGGGGGGGGATTGGCTGAAAAGGGGGAGGAGCAAGTGGAAATTCTAAATGAGTACATCTGCTCCGTTTTCAGTAAGGAGAAGGATGGCCCACTACCAGAATGGGCTGAGGCAGTGGGGGAAGGAGGTGACGGACAAAGTGATCACAGGAAGTAGGGTGCTAGAGGGACTAAGGGCAATAAGGGTGAACAAGGCACCAAGTCCCAATGCCATCCAACTCAGGGTACTGAGGGAGATGGCAGAGCTGTTAGCTGAGCTGCTAGCAGATCTGTTCAACACCTCCCTGGAAACGAGGTGTGTGTCCCAGGACTGGAGGTGGCCCATGTGGTGCCCATACGCAAGAGTGGGCCTAGGGAGGAGCCAGGAAATTATTGGCCGGTAAGTCTCACATCCCTAGTGAGTAAGGTAAGCTTATGGAGTCGATACTGAAGGAGAGGCTGGCAGCATTCCTAGACAGTAATGGCCTCCAAGATGGGTGGCAACATGGGTTCATCTCAGGGAGATCTTGTCAAACCAACCTAACAGAGTATTGTGACTGGGTGACAAGGGAGTTGGACAGGAGCCATGCGGTACATGTCCTGTACTTGGACATCAGTAGGGCCTTTGATACAGTGCTTCATGGGAGACTGGGGGGAAGCTGATGGCAGTGGGCATGGGGGAAAAGCTGACTAAATGGATAGAGAACTGGTTACAGGGGAGGGTGCAGAGGGTGGTGGTGGTGGTGGGGGAGCTCTCGGCACCCAGAGCAGTGACAAGCAGGGTGCCGCAGGGGTAAGTGCTGGGCCAGGTGTTATTTGGGCCTTTATCTCCAATACAGTACATGGAGTGAGGAGCAGGGTTAGTCTGTTCACACATTATACCAACTTGGGGGCGGTAGTGGACGAAGAGGACAGATGGGGAAAACTGCAGGGGGACCTAACCAAACTAGAGACATGGTCGATGGAGTGGCAGCTAGGATTCAATGCAAATAAGTGTAAGGTGATGCACTTCAGGGCTAAGAACCAGAAGAGGGACTATTGGTTGGGGATCAGAGAGGAGAAGGACCTAGGGGTCTTGGTAACTGGGAGCATGAACAACTCAGTCCACTGCATGAGAGCAGCAGCAAAGGCAAACAGGATGGGGGTTCTCATCCAGACACAGGGATGTGATCCTACCTCTCTACATATCTTTGGTCAGACCGCACCTAGAGTACTGTGTGCAATACTGGAGGCCATACCTGAGGAGAGATATAAAGTTACTGGAGGGAATGCAAAGGAGGGCAACAAAAATGTTAAAGGGGAAGGAAGGAAAGAAATATGAAGTTAGGCTGAAGGACCTGAACATGTACACACTGGAGGAGAGGAGAGGAGAGGAGGGATAGAGGGGATATGATTGAAGCATTTAAATACCTGAGGGGGTAACTAAACCTAGCACTGAGTGGGTGTTTAAACTGAGGAGTGGAAGAGAGATGAGCAGGCATGGACTAAGGTTGAAGGGGGACATTTCAAGAGGGAAATGAGGAGGCACTACTTCTCTGAGAGGGTGGTGTCTAGTTGGAATGCGCTGCCAGAGGGTATGGTAACATGAAGGACAGTCAGTAGCTTTAGGGAGGAGTGGGATAAAGCAAGAGGAAGAGTTGGGGGCAGGGGCTGGGACAAGCGGGGGAGTAACTGAGGGGGAGGAGGCTGGGGCAGCTGCAATCTAGGGTGCTAGCTGCACATTCGGGCCGACTTACATAGACCGATTGGTGTGTTTTGCTGGCAGATTCGTATGTTCGTATGTAAAATCACAGTGACTCTGTTCATGAGTAGAGGTCTTAAAACACCTATGTTGAAAATTTGGTGACAAATATCCATAAAATGACTGTGTTACAAGCGTGTGTGATGCAGTGTCCATGCACCCTCGTAACTCCGCAAATTTGTAGTATTTTCACTCCAGATTTTCAACATTACCATTTTTTAAGACCTCCTTATGAACAGTACAGCTGTCATTTTTCACATCCTGCCTGAAATATGCGTTTATACATCTGGCGTAGAATACCGTGGTTGCTGTGGGAAATCAAAGTTCAGGACAGATTAAGAAAATCATAGTGACAGTGTTCATGAGCAGAGGTCGCAAAAAGCCTATGTTGAAAATTTGGTGAAATAATTCCACTAAATGACTGGGTTACATGCATGCATTGCACAGTTTTCACGTACGCTCAGAAATTTGAGCATTTTTAATACTTTCACTACAGATTTTCAACTTTGCCATCTCTTCACACCTCCCTATCAATTGTACAGCTGTCATTCTTTGCATCCTGCCCAATCTGTGTTTTCATACATCTGGCACACAGTGGCACGGTCTCTGTGGAAACTCAAATTTTGGGACACATTGACAAAATCAGAGTGCCACTGTTCATGAAAAGAGGTCCCAAATGCTTTCATGAGGTGGGGGCCACAAAATGCCCATGCTGAAAATTTGTACTGCAAATACCAACAGATGCCCGGGGCATTACGGTTTCTAACCATAACGTCCCACGCTATACAGACTGACAGGCATCACGGGTGTGCCTTTGGATTGCCAACCGTAATGCTTATGTCATTCCAACCCCACCCTCCACCCTGCAGCCAGTGACAGGCATCAAGCTGTGCCTTGGACTCTTTGGCCCCACAGTTCACCCCATTCTATATTGCACCCATTTCAGCGTATGTCCTTATGGAGTGGGGTGACTGTAAAGCCAAACACCCCAAGACACACCTCAACACTTGTCAGTGTCTGCAGGATAGGGTGAGGTGAAATGGCATGAACGTTATGGACAACAACCCAAACGTATGCCCCCAATGCCTGTCCATCTCTGCAGGGTGGAGGTGGGGTTGACGTGAAGTTCAATACTTCACTGCCATTCCTACTCTGCATCTGTCTAACTCCTGCATTTCCAATGCTAATATCAGCAAGCAAACATTCAGTATTGACAAATGCTTGTTTTTTAATAGTACTTTATTAAGGTTTTCACAGAAGAATACAAGTGTAGTTATTCAATACATTTGATATACCGGATTTACAGGTGAAGCATTGCAGTATTTAGTTTATAATGTTTTAATCCTGGTGTACTTACCCACTAACCCTTTCCCCAGAATGCACCTGGAAAAGAGCTATAGCAGCTCAGTGTGCCTTTCCTGGTGAAACTTTTCAAATAAATAAATTCAGTTTAAAAGATTTTTAACAGAGTCTTAGACACTTGTGAAAAAAATAACTTTTTACTGAACTGCAGGGTAACATGGCACAGAAAATATTCTCTTTGAACTTTATTAATTATGTTTGCTTGCACGCATGTGCAAGAAACATAGTGCCTTCATCGGAGATTTTGGAAGTGTGTCACCTCCTCCTCCAATTCAGGCACTAAGCTGGCAGACGCGGCCCCTGTAAGCCAATGCATTTTGGAGCTGTCTATGACACGCTCCAAAATGCAGTGGCATACAGTTGAAAGGGGGAGCTACGCTTGAGTGAGCAGCGATAAGAAGCTGCTCACAGCGCAGCTCCCCCAGCCTGGCGTCACGCGCCCACATGCGCAGCGTATAGCGACGGGGTGCCCAATCCCGTCGGCTGAACTGCGTCTGTCTCCTCCCCTCCCTCCCAATAGTTGAATGCCATGCTGAGAGCCCACCCCAGCGTGGCAATCCGTCATGTTGCCGACGGGGTGCCCAATCCCCGTCGGCTGGTACGCCTCCCCCAAAGTCCTTGTGCCACGCTGAGCCCACCCGCGTAGCCAGGCATACATCCCACGTTTTTTTTTTAATTTTTTTGCCGACGGGGGTGCCCAATCCCCGCCGTCATTTACACCCAAAGTCCTGGTGCCACGCTGGGAGCCCACCCCAGCATGGCAAAGCGGTCCATGACGTCTTTTTTGTTTTAACCTGTAAAACAAAAACGGTCCCTGGCGCGTCTCGAACCCCCCTCCACAACCCGCACCCACCCTCGCACCAGCCTCCCACCCCCTCACCCCATACTTACCTCCGGACTCCGGGCGGCGATCTTGATGTGGACGGGAACACGTCTGCACTCTTCAAAGCCGACCCGCGAACTGAGGAAATGCGGTAAGCTGTATAATGGGCTAGATAGGAGGGGTTCAACTTTAGTGCATATCTCAGGTATTTTTGGGAATTTTTGCACCAAATTTTCAACATGGGGTTTTTGGGACCCCTTCTCATGAATGATGTCACTGTCATGGCGTTATTCGGTTTCGAAGGGTGATTTCGCGCAGTGACTGAGAAATCACCCTTCGGGACCGAATACCACATGACAGTGACATCATTCATGAGAAGAGGCCCAAAACCCATGTTGAAAATTTGGTGCCAAAATTCCAAAAATGACTGTTTAACAGTGTCGTTGTGCAGTTCCACGCAGGGCTCGTAAGTTAAAATTTCAATATTTTCACTCCAGATTTTCAACAGTGCCATTTCACCACACTGTCTTATGAGTAGTACAGCTGTCATTTTTCACATCTCACCCAAAACATGTTTCCGCCCATGTAGCGCACAATGGCGCAGTCGGTGTGCGAACTCAGTGTATGGGACACATTAAGAAAATCACAGTGTCACTGTTCATGAGCAGAGATCTTAAAATGACAATGTTGAAAATTTGGTGACAGAATTCCTAAAAATGACTGTTTTACGAGTGTGCGTTGCACAGTTCCCACGCATGCTCGTAGGTTTGCGAATTTTCAATATTTCCACTCCAGATTTCCAACATTGCCTTTTTCCACACCTCCTTATGAGCAGTACAGCTGTCATTTTTCACATCCTGCCCAAAACGTATTTCTGCCCATGTAGCGCACAATGGCGCAGTCGGTGTGCAAACTCAATGTATGGGACACATTAACAAAACCACAGTGACACTGTTCATGAGCAGAGGTCTTAAAATGGCTATGTTGAAAACTTGGTGAAAAAATGCCTAAAAATGACTTTTACGAGCGTGCGTTACACAGTTCCTATGCATGCTCGTAAGTTTGCAAATTTAATATTTTCACTCTAGATTTTCAACATGTCCATTTTATTAAACTTCCTTATGAACAGTCCAGCTGCAATTTTTCATATGTCACCCAAAATGTGTTATCGCACATGTAGCGCACAATGGTGCTGTTGGTGTGAAAGCAATGTTTAGGACAGATTAAGAAAATCACAGTTACACTGTTCATGAGCAGAGGTCTTAAAATGGCTATGTTGAAAATTTGGTGACAAAAGTCCATAAAATGACTGTGTTACGAGTGAGCATTGTGCAGTTTCCACGCATCCTCGTTAGTTCATAATATTTTCAGTCCAGATTTTCACTAGTGGCATTTTTCAACACTTTCTTATGAACAGTACAGCTGCCATTTTTCACAACATGGCCGAAGTGTGTTTTCACACTTTCAGTGCAGAGATGCGTGGTCGCTATGAGAAATCATTGTTCGGCACAGATAAAGAAAATCACAGTGACACTGTTCATGATCGGAGGCACCAAAATGCCTGAGTTGACAATCTGCTATAAAATATCCCCAACCTACTTATATAACGGGTGGGCGTTGCACAGTTTCTATGTACGCTCGTGACTTCACCATTTTTTTTAAATATTTTTACTACACATTTGCAACATAGCCATTTTTACACCTCCCCATGAAAGAGTACAGCTGTCATTTTTTACAGCCTGTTCGGAATATTTTTGCACCTGTGGTGCTAAATGCCGTAGTCACTGTGCATAAGCAGCTTTCGGCTACCAAACTGATATTCCCCCTGTTCATGAGGTGGGGTCACAAAACAAACATGTTGAAAATTTGGAGTTAAAATACCAGCGAATGCCTGAGGTATTAGGCTTTTCAACTAAATCGCCCAACCCTATAGAGAATGACAGGAATCAGGGGTGTGACTTGGGATTCTTGCCTGTGATGCTCATACCATTCCACACCCTGCAGTCACTGAGAGGCATCGAGGTATGCCTTGGACTCTTCGGCCCCAAACTTCACCCCATTCTCCTATATCGCACCCATCTCACCGTATTTCCTAATGAAATGGGGTGCGCATAAGGGCCAAAGACCCCAAGGAACACGTCACACTTGTCAGTCTCTGCAGAGTGGGGTGTGGTGAAATGGCATGGCCGTTATGCCTGACGACCCAAATGCACACCCCGATGCCTGTCACTCTCTGCAGGGTGGTGGTGGGGTTGGCTTCAGTTCAATACTTCACTGCCATTCCTATTATGCAGCTCTGTAACTTCTACACTACCACTGCCGATGCCAGTAAGCAAACATTCGGCATTGACAAATGCTTGTTATTATACTGTTAGACTTCACACTCTTTAGATAAAGTTTGCTGAATTTATACTCAGACCAGCCGAGTGACAGAAACACACTAGCTTTGAAACTTTGGTGATGACCTACCTCCCTCTGCTGGTCAAAGGTGATACACACACACAAAATCCATTGCTCATTAGTGAGACTACAAATTTTAAAAGTAAGAACTTCTGGAGGCAGAAAGCCTACAAAATGGTCTATTTGTTTATTTATTTAGTTTTTGTTTACCAGGTGGGTGCGCTAGCCATAAAGATGACTGTTTTCAGGCACGACCCGGGAGGCTACGGGGCAGACATTGCAGGTATAACAAACAGTAGATTACATCGAGATACATAAACAAGGTGTTGTGAAACATTAAACAATAGGTTAAGCAGCACAGGTAGTATACAGGGTATTTCAAAAAACATTTAACAAAAAGCTAAGCATTACAGGTAGTACACAGGGTGGTCCTGGTAGGATCATAGAGATTTTTACAGTCGTAGCATGACGAAAAACATACAGTAGCAGGAGTATTGCAGTAGTAGTCCTGAAAATACGATTTAGAAAGTACAACAAAAACAGATAAATAAAAATGTGGTCAAACACTGACAAGTGCAGGGGGATAATGGGCAGCGGAATGGCAAGATTGTGAACAGTAGGGATAATAGCAGGTCAGGATAAGGAAAGGTAGGGTATAGGATAGGAGCTGGCAAAGAGAGAAAGGGATGGCTGCAGGGGGCTAGTGTCAGGAGAGAGAGAGCTGGGATAGGCTGTACCGCAAGGGCAGTATTGTGGAGAAAAGGTAAGAGCTTCAGGATAGGCAGGATACCCAGAGGACTAAGGAGGTTTGAAACAGGAGGATTGGTTAGTGGAGTTGAGATGCTGGTGAAGCACTTTTTTAAAAGCATTGTGTGTAGGATCTAGCCGGATGTCCAGAGGGAGTGAGTTCCATAATTTAGGTGCATGGTGGACAAAGGCTGTAGAGCCTTTGGTGGTACTGCATTTGGGGATATATGCCCATAAAGAGAGTGCCATTCTAGCCCAGGCTATGTCTCCCTTTTCAGCCACATGTCCTAAGCACTATTAACGCAGACACTTTTTTTTTTTGCTCCCATTCTCCCCAACGGCCCCCTCCTGCCCCCCTGGTCTCAGCCCCCTGGCATCCCTCAGGGCTTTTGTGAGTCCCACCTTGTTCCCCCAGAGGTTCCTCCCTCTGGCAGGGGGTGATGGAGGTCCCCCTTACCCTCCACCATAGACCGGATCCAGTTAAGGTGGGACTGGCCTGAGTAGCCAGGTGCGGGGCCTGTGAACCAGGTGGGCTGTAATCCTGTCGTCGGGGAGTGTTTTGTCCTTTTTTGTTCCCATGCCCATGGAACATCAGCATCAAGGGTGCACCAAGCATGTCCCCACATTTCCCCCCACTAGCCACTCCAACTGCACTGCTGCCTGTGGCCACCCATGTGGCAGTAGAGCAGTGGAGCCAGTTGTCCTCCCTTCCTGGAGAAGGACAGCGTCTGATGGGATGCTTGAATTTGATCCTTTCTCTCCCCCCCCCCCCGCAGTCTGAGTTCATTCCCGAGCCCGGGCTGCCAGCATGGGCGAGGTAAGGCACTGAGCGCCTCAGTCCTCTGGCACCATCAGGCCGGCCTATTAACCCAGACACTTTAAACACTAATAACATAGCAACATCATGTGCAGGTAGTCCACTGTGATAAGCTGGCTATGGGAGCAGGCCCCTCAAAAGAGAAAGTTTGTGATTAGGTACTTATTTGCCTCCCTCTGATCCTTCTCAGCCTGAAGCTGTCTTGCTGCAAAATTTTGGAGACATTTTTGAGGTTCACTTGCTCATGTCCTGAAGTTCTGTTAACTGACAGATCTTCCCTCCATCAGAGATACATAGATGGGCAGGCATCAGGAGGGCATGAATGATCCCCAGACTTTGTAACTGTGCCATCATACCACCAACTTGTTTCTGACAGTTGTGGGTGGCAAAGCAGGGATGTGGACAAATGAGGGCAGACTCAACATTATGTAAAAGTGGTGGCATCTAGCTCGTCATCCTGACTACTCGATCCTTCATTTCACTGCCATCAAGGTTAGCAAACAAAGTTCTTTTGTGTCGAAGGGAAAATCCCTGAAGCCTTGGTGGTATTGCAGCAGGCTGTGTGCATCAGATCCTCACCTCCACTAAATAACTGCTGCAGCCAGACCTTTAAAAATGCTTGTGGACTTCCAGTGATGTCACCGTGCTTGATGGTCGGCTTGCGGTAGAGCTCCTCGCACCCCACTGACCAAACCTCCCTAAATCAGCCTAACTACTCAAAAAAATGATACCAAATGGCATCTGGACCTAAGGGAGTTAGCAAACAGAGCAAAACTCGAGGGAAAACGCACCTAAAACAAGACAATGGAGGTGGATCCCCCCCCAGCAGCGGGAACCAGGCCGCAGCGCATCTCCACTCTGAGCTGGGGCCCAGGACAGCGACACGGACCAGGAGATCAAATGTCTCTTGAGATCGAGATATAAAATGCTGCTCGGCAAAATGTAAGCCTTTAGAGCTAAAAACAAACATGAATTCAGCAGCTTACACACAAGGCTTACAGATGTAGAGGCTAAGACAGAGACAGCAGAGAACAGAATAGCGGAGGTAGAGGATGACACCATTAACCTACATACAGCAGTCAATATCCTGGTTAAAACCCAGGAGACTATGCAACAGAAACTAATCAATATGGAGGCCCAGGCATGGAGAGATATTAGAATTTATGGTCTCCCCGAGGGCTCCAAAACTGGACTTATGGAGGAGTTTCTGGAGGACTTGCTCCACGATGTTCTTGCTGTCCCACAAGATTTCAAATTTAAAATCGAAAGATCTCATACGGCGCTAACACCCAAACCTTCTGACCTAAATGCAAGACCATGCTCCATTGTGCTTAAATTCTCGAGTTACAAAGATAAAGAGAGAGACTATTATGTCTTGCCTGGTCTAAGCAAATTGTGAAATACAATGCATCCCGCTTAATCTTTGATAACAACAATCCCCCAGAGATAGTGAACAAGAGAGCAGCCTACTCACCAATTTTGTGGGTACTCAAGCAGCATAAAGTTAAGTTCCAAACCCCATATCCTGCCTGCATCGAAGTTTTTTGGGATTCTGGAGTTGCAATATATGAGACCCCCCCTCAAGATTTATGGGGAACTACAGAAGAAGGATGGAGCTCTGAAATGGACCAGCTGAGGGAAAACTGCCCCAAGTGCACCAAGAGCAGAATGGCTTACAGTAAGTAAGAATTCCGCTCGAGCAGCAGCTCCCAAAACTATTGCTGATGTCAAGCACCTACTCAGTCGACTGGGTCAGTAAAACCGCAACTCGAACAGAGAAAATGAACCGGAAACCACCTGAAGCCCTGGTGAGCAACTGTCTTTAGTATTGGCAGCTACCTTTAGTACACAGGTGAGATGTCTTGCTCATCTCTGACTACAACACATGCCTACATCAGTTCTTTCTCTGCCATGCACATGCTGCGTGGGCGAAAGTCCCATTTGTTCACTTTGAATGTTGTGATTCCTCTGGATACATCCAGTTAAAATCAGGAACACTTAACGTTTTAATGACAGGGATGGCTGTCTCGCTGAATGGGGCTAAGATCTGGGTGCAAGCCACCTGGAGGACAATGAGGCTGAAATCTAGTAGGCCTTACTCTCCTAGGATAATTTACAGGGTAAGATTCTCATTTGTTGTTGTACCCATTGTTTATGCCTAATTCTGTAAGCGACTCTCTTTAGTTGATGGTTATGGGAAAATCTCAGGGGATTGGAGACTGATTGTGGAAAGGGGGGGGGGATCAGCCTTTTTACGAATGTCTTTATAATACATGCTTACCGAGTTTCAAATAATAATTAGTTTAAAAACAGTGGGAGAATGAGGACAATATATTTCAACCTTAACACTGCGAGTTCGACATCAGGGGGTGATATTAACTCTTTTCTGCTTTTACTTTCTTGGCCCAATTCTTTATCGGACCGAGGAGGGCCTGGCTCACCATGCAGCCACCCTACCTCCCACTCGAATGGAGGCAGACCTGCATTCCAGCTTCTCCACTCGCACTCACAGGGGACTTTTTGCAATGATCCCCTACTATGGGAGTCACTATATACATAGTTGTCATTTATCTGGGGGAGGGAGGAACATTGGTGCAAAGTTTTGGTTATAAGTAAGTTAGCACCAGGTTGGGGAGGGAACTGTTCAGGTTATAGTAGTAATAGTCACATTGGAATAAAGTTGTTTGTTATATACTGTTTATCTTTCTGTCAATGTAATAGGAATTCATACAGGGCATTTTCTGTGTTTCTGTCGGCAACTGGAGATCCAGATTTTCAGAATGCTGTTTTGGGGGCATCGCAGATCTTATTCTTTTTCACAGTGAGACCTGAGGGGGAACTCATAAATATTAGCTGGGTAGGCTTAATAACAGACCAAGTGACACATGCCAACATGAATGGATAGGACACATAAAATTAAAGTGGTGTCAGAAAATGTTAATGGCCTAAATAACCCTATAAAGAGCTACAGCATACTCACCTGTTTAAAAAAAGCAACATCCCGAGATCCTACTCCTCCAGGAAACTCATTTAAGCAGGAATGAACATTTAAAACCAACTAAATTTGGCTTCTGAGAAGTGGTTTCTTCATCTTATAAGGGGGCAAGAGGAGAGGTGTGGCGATCCTGTTTCCTAAGAGCTCCCAGTTCAAATTGACCTCTTCATATTCGGATCCAGAAGGCCGCTTGGTGGTTGTTAATGGAGAGCTTGAGGGCAACCTGATCACTTTGGCTTTCTCTATATATACCACCTGGATCAAAGGCCCCAGTGGTTAGAACCTTACTCCATAAAACATACCACTGTCATGGCACTTAAAGCTCCTTAGGTACTCCCCTCCTCTCCAACTCCCATCTCCTAGCTTAACCTTCCTACTACCTGCCTTATACAGACTGCTTGCCAGAGGCCACATGTAACCCCTGAATAAACTATATGCAAAGTACTACCAATTTCTTATATGTCATGATGATAACCATGCCTGTACCCATGCCTGCATCCACTGCTTTTCTTTTACTGTGCCTGTAAGCCATGCCTGTATCCACTGCTTTTCTTTTACCATGCCTGTAACCATGCCTGTATCCACTATTTTTCTTTACTGTAACCACCTCATGCTGTAACTCACAATGCCTCAAATGTTCCTTATGTCCTTGTTCATTCTTATAACTTGTATTGTTATCCCAGGTCACCCCTGAAAAAGGGACCTTCGGGGCTCAGTGGGACTACCCGGTCACCAAAATTTAATAAATAAATAAATAAATAAAATAACAGAATATCACAGGGGGATGCTTATAGTAGGTGGGGACCATAACCAAACATATCATATAGAGGACTCGACCAACCCTAAAATTCACAGGAAAACACCAGCTCAGAAGGTTGCCTTAGGTTACTTCCGAGCTCTTAATTGGGTAGACTCCTGGAAACATTTGAATCCAACCAGAAGGGAATACACACACTATTCAGCTCCTCATCACATCTATACTAGAACAGACTACATGATGGTCTCTAAGGAGCATTTATATCTGATAGACGATTGTCAGCACACTCCATCGGTCTTGTCGGACCATACCCAACTTACTCTGCTTTTTAAATGGCCTACAGAGAAGGGGCGGATGATTTGGAGATTTAACAATTTTCTTTTGAATTCGAAAGAATTCGCAGAAATGGTAGAGCTTAGAATACCCCAGATCTTAGGGGATAACCAATCCCCTGAGATTTCTGCTGCCACACTATGGGACACCTTAAAGGTTGTCCTACAAGGAGGATATTATAAAATTTGCTGCCAATCATAAAAGACAGCAAAACCAAAAGTTAGAAAAACTGCAACAATATAAAATATTACAGGAGCAGCATGCTGCAGGAGACAGGGCGGTGTACCCTGTGTTGCAAATTACAAAACAGCAAATTCCATATCTACTGGATGTTCGCACAGAACAATCCCTACAATATCTGAAACAGATATTATGAGACAACTGAGGGATGATAGTTCAGTTGAAGCACCTCGTGCAACACGTCTATTGGCTTATAGACTTCGACAGAAAACCTCTAAGGCCTTCATCGTACAGATCCAGGACCCCATTATAAACTGAATGGTCAGGTCACCATTGCATATAGCCCAGGTTTTGAGCAGTTTTACCAAAAGCTTTATACCCCAGAGAATCCCCCTGAACCAGGGGCAATCTCAGCATATCTCTCGCAGTTGGGTTTACCTTCCCTAACAGAAGAATCTCAGCAGAAAATAAGAAAACCAATCACACCTACTGAGATGCATCAGGCTATCTCTAATTTAAAATCTAATAAAAGCCCTGGACCGGACGGATTGATTGGGGAATTCTTTAAGGCATTCAGAGACTACCTGGCTGCCCCACTGCTGGATGTATGTCTCCATGTACTGGAGGGGAACCTATCCCACCCACCTCGAACTATGCCACTATAGCTGGCATACCCAAACCAGGGAGGGATGCTACGCATTGTACAGCTTACAGACCCATCTCAATTCTAAACATAGATTACAAGCTATTTGCTACAATAATAGCCAAGAGACTGGAAACTGTCCTGCCCTCCCTGATCAACTTTGGACCAAACTGGGTTTGTCCCAAGACATCAGACCCAGGACAACATTAAAAGATCTCTACATGTGCTATACCACGCTGCCCAGTCAGAGCTACCTTTCTTGATGTTAAGTCTGGACGCTGAGAAGGCCTCCGACTGGGTGGCGTGGCCATTCCTTATACAGGTCCTCCATAAATTTAAGTTCTCTGACACATTCATTAAGATTATCCAGAGTATTTACACACAACCTGCAGCCTACATTAAAATAAATGGTAGAATCTCCACTCCCATCCCTTTAAAACAGGGCACAAGACAGGGCTGCCCCATGTCCCCATTACTATTTGCCCTATATCTGGAGCCTCTGGCACAGGCCCTAAGGCAGCAACCAGAGATCCGGGGATTTTACGTGGGGGGGGGTGGAGTCCCATAAGCTGGTGCTTTATGCCGATGATCTTTTTTTGATATATTTAACAGACCCAGAACAGTCACTCGATGCCTTGTGGCAGGCTCTGCAGGAGTTCAGCACTCTGGCGGGATATAGGGTCAACTCTGCGAAAACATAGGTGCTTCAACTGAACTATCATCCCTCAGTTGTCACCAGGACTAAATATCCCTTTAGATGGAACTTACAATCCTTGAAATATCTAGGAGTCAGACTGGGACCTGAGCCACTTTCCCACTTTGATATAAATTATAGCCCACTCCTAGACAAACTTGGGAAGTTAGAGGGGTAGGCTTTGGTCCCAATTCCCTTGATGCAGAGAGTCGATGCAGTGAAGATGGTTTTGTTGCCATGTTTCCTCTACCTCCCTCAAACCCTACCTCTAGAGACACCTAAAGAGTATTTCCACAGGTTAAACTGTAGGATTTCTGGCTTCCTATGGGGCCTGAGCAGACCTCAAATCCGCTTTTCACTTCTGCAGCTCCCCAAGTCACAAGGCGGCCTTGCTCTGCCACACTTAGAAGCGTACTATTTAGCAGCCCAGCTCAGAACAATTGTGTACTGGGTGAGCCCTGAATATATGGCTAAATGGAAAACAGAAGGAAGATTTGCATCACCTGACCAGGATATTGTTAGCTCAGGATGGAATGGGCAAGATTCAGGAACTCTTAAACCCTTACACACTCAGTCCACCCTAAAGTGTTGGTATAATGTAGTGAGAGACAGGAGGCTAACTACCTGGAGGGCACTCTTACAGTCAATCCCATACACACAGGATTTTGTTCCTGCTTCAATAGACATGGGTTTTCGCAGGTGGGAAAGGTTGGGCTTGCACCTGATTTCACATTTTTTAAAGGAGGGAAGACTGTTGTCACTGACTGAACTTCAGGAACTATATGGAATCCCTATTAGAGGTAGGTTCAGGTATTTACAGGTCTGTAATTACATTAGATCTATTTCTGGAGATCTCTGGACCTCTAACCCACCTCCACAGTTAGTTAACACACTCTTAGACATAACGGAAAACATAGTTTCTCTGTCCCACACCATTTCACAACTGTATGGGGTCCTCCTTTCAGTCCATGGCGAATCCTTGAGAACCGCCAAGGCAGCCTGGGAGAGGGACCTTGGCATTGGCTTGGATCAGCAGACCTGGGAAAACCATCTTTCCAAACCTTCAGGGATATCAGCGATTTCCTGGAAGGAATTTTCCTGGAAGATTACTACCAGATTTTTTATTACCCCATGATACAAGCTAAATACCAATCCATAAGGTCACCTACTTGGTGGAGAGGTTGCGGACATGCCTCTGCCGCAATGGCACACATTCTATGAGGGTGCCCTAAACTAGCTCCCTTTTATGAAGACCTGCAAGGGGCACTCTTAGTGATATTTACTCCATATGTTCAGCTGTCCCCTTTGCTGTTCTTTTTCAGTGATTTTTCCCCAGGACTGCAGGGATCCCCATACTAATAAACTGTTAAGAATATGCCTTTTGGCTGCCAAAAAAACTATAACCAAAAATTGGCTAACCCAGAATCCTATCCTGCTCAAACAATGGCAAGATATTATGATTGATCTATATAGAACGGAGTCAATCACAGCACTGGTAAACAAAAGACCACAGGTATTTGAACTGATCTGGCGGAGATGGGTTCTCTACATAGCCCCATTAAGGCCAGAGTTTGTACCATGAATGACTTCCCTGATTCACAACATGATACTGCAGAACACCCTGAATTAAATTTGTTTTAACTAGAGTTGTCCGGGAGGTCGTACTACCCAATGAGTAGCAAATGAATCATAGTAATATAAATAATTTGCCTTGTTTGTAATTAGTACCTGATACCCTCGATTAGTATCCTTTGACAGCAATGGATTTGTGATTGTCTAGTCACTAAAGACCTGTATTGAATTATCTGTAATGATTGTAAAGCTTGGAATGTAGAATGTATTGTACATATATTTTTATTCCCTGTATTGTAACGAAAAATCAAAATAAACAAAGTTCAAAAACAAAAAAAAATGCTTGTGGATCCCCACCTCTGCTACAGGAAGTCGATTATTCTTAGATTTGCCAAGCACTGTCCATTCTTGATGGCTTCCAGCCAGTATCGGAGAGTTGCATTTCTCTTAATTTGTTTTACAGTCAGGGAAAGTATTTGATTTGGCTTTTCCTCCACCTTAGTTGCAATCCCCATTGTGATTAATATTTTAGTGTCCTGAGAGCCCAATCTTTGGCCATCCATTGCCAGAATCGTCATCAGAACTGTCTCCCGTGGTTGCCCTTTCGTCAGGCCCACTACCTTGCTAGGCCCTGCTGTGCCCACGCCATCTGCAGTCTGCACCATGGATTTTTGGTTACCACTCCTGAACAATTTGTTGGCTGTGCCCATCATCACATCTGCAGCACCAATGAATGTTTTGGTGTCAAAAGAAGTGCATGGTAATAAATGTTTGTTTGTTTTTTCCCAAAAAAATACTTTTTGCTCCCTGTGCTGGCGGCTGACAGACATACCGTCTTTCAGCCGCACATTTTTGCCAGCCTCTATGCTGCAACAGCGAAGAGGAATTTACCCCTTAGTTGCCCCTTACTCACCTCCCCAGAGGACACTGGCATGAGAACATCACATCCAGGCTGCCAGCATGCTGACACTCACTCCAGTCAAGCGCCTAATGGCATCCTTCCCCTCCCTACCCTGCTGTGCTTGCACGACCACCCATGCATCCACAGGTGGCAGTAATGGGGCATTGTGACGACCCTTCCTCCTCTGGAGAGCAACTCCTGAGAGAGCGCTCAACAGTGCCCCCTCCTGGAATACTTAATGCTATGGAAAATATTTGAGGGGAATATCAGAGTGTTAGTGTGGCCCTCAAAATCTGTAAAAAAAAAAAAAAAAAAAAGGAGCAAGAGGAGTTACACGAGGACCATAATGCACAAAAAAAGGGATTGAACAGACTTACCAGTGTGTATAGCATTACCGCATGAATATATTTTTATTTACCTGTTTGGCCTTGTGGCATTAAATAAATGTTTTAAAATAGCACTCTGGTGTTACTTTCTTCTTTAAATGAGGTGGAGAGTGCCTGGCTGCATCCAAGTTTTAATGTTTTTATTTATTTTTAACCTTAGCACAGTCAGTCCTGTGTGGATGGCAATGTTTCCCAGTAGTACTGCTTTCACAGGGTGCACAGACCGGGCGAACAGAAAATGGACACCGGAGTCGAGCTGCAGTTTGAAGCTCCAGATGAATTGTAAGGGGGGCCAGGGCACTGTGGGGACCAAGCTCAATGGCATCTTTTAGAGAGTGCTCCTGCATTGCTGATAAGGAACACTTACATTTTAATTATAAAAAGTTGTTTTTTCCAGAGCTGCTTATCCAGTATTGTTGCTGACCATCTGGAGAACATTAAGGAAAACCCTCAAAAAAATCAACCAGCACCCGATCCTGCTATGGGAAGAACACAAGCCAGGGCCCAGGCCGACAGGAAGGACTCGCTGAATCCCATGACAGAGCAGGCCCCCTTGTAACATTGCAATCATTGGATTACAAAATGCAGTGACTTCTTCAGTCAGTTTCATACATGAATGCAAAGTTTGATGCCTTCAGGAAAACTGACCACTGCTGAAATGGCCGATTTCACAAAAAGGGACTTGTCAGAGGCACAGTCAACTGCAATGCGGGTAAAGGAAAATCAGCATCTACAGTACATACATGCCTTGAAACTCTAGTAAATCATATCAGAGCTGCCTAAGCCTAGATTCTGGGTGTCTCCCAGTGGGACTGAAGGTGATAACCTCTTGTTATGTTTAAAAAGGACTGGCTGAGAGAAGAAAAAATTACTCACCATAGTAATGTTGTTTCTTCTTAAGGGATCACTTGCTGTTTACACTTTATGCAGTCATCTCAGATGAGAGTGACGCCCCAGAAATGGAACCTATGCAAATTTTAGAATTTGAAATGTAGGTTCAAACTCTGCATCCACACTTCACTCTGGGCATTGCTCAGATCTGCTTCCAAGCCCAAGTGGAGCAGCAGATAGTGAAACTAGTTAGAAAGCTGCCAATAAAATGTTTAGAAAAAATGTTAAGAGTTTTTAAACACCAAACAAATTGAAACAGACTTGTGAAATGTTATCACATAAACAATAACAACAAGCTTACAATTGTAGGAACTGCCATAGTAACGTTCAAACAACCTCAGTGACAACTGAACTGATTCTTGTGTGATCTTATTTCAGGTTCTGGAAGGGGAGACAGGGTTGAGGAGTGTAAACATAGTGAGTGATCCCTTAAGAAGAAACAAGATTACTATAGTGAGTAATTTTTTTCCTACCCCAGGAATCATTCACTTAATGTTTACACTTTATGCAGCCTCTGTAGTAGTACCTTGCGAGGCTAGGTCCAGAACCTAATTAGGAAAAAGGTTCTGCAAGACAGCAGTTCCAAAGTTGGCATCCCTTCTGTACTGTATGTCCAAAGAGTAGTGCTTTGCGAAGGTGTGTACTGTTTTCCAAGTAGCTGTTTTTGCAAATGTCTAAAAATGGGATGTCCCTTGAGGATGCCACAGAGACAGAAATACCCCTTGTGAAGTGTGCCCTTAAACCTATAGGTGACATTGTTGCAGCTTTTTCAAAGCAGAACTGAATGCAAGTGACTATCCAGCAAGAGACAGATCTCTGTGTAGCTGGTTTGCCTTTGCCAACCTCATCAGAGGTAACAAAAAGCTGGGTACTGTGGAACCTGACGTCTTTTGCCCGGTCCATGTAGATAGACAGGACTCGCTCTAGGTCCAAGTTATGCAACTTTTCCTCACCGAGACTGGAATGCTCTGAACAGAGTACTGGAAGGGTCACTGACTGATTCAGCTGGTATTCAGATACCATCTTAGGAAGGAATTTTCTGTTGGAACTACTTTATCCTCGTGGGGGATTATGTCATTTGGCTCAGTGCAGAGGGCGTGTAATTCACTTACCCTCCTAGCAGAGATCACTGCAACCAGGCATATGGTTTCCCATGTAACATACTTCAGATCAGCAGTCTCTATAGGCTCAAAGGGAGCCTCCATAAGCTGGGCAAGGCATATGTTGAGGTCCCAGAGTGGGACAGGGTCCCTCACTGGTGGGTACAGGTGGAAAGACTTTTTCCTGCCAGCTGATATGTATGCTGATTCTGCTGATAAGTGCCCCTTTAAAGTTAAAGGCCATAGGCCTAATGACTGTAGGTGTCCTAGGTATTGCAGAATTATAGGCAACCTGCCTCCACTGGATTTGTTTTTCTGGGGGCACACCAGTAAGAAAACCTTTTCCATTTAGAGGAATAAGCTTTCTCAGTAGTGGGTTTCCTTGAAACCTTTAGCAACTTCAGGACTTCTGAGAGGTCCAATCCGGAAAATTCTATCTCCTCAAGAACCGTGCCCTCGGGTATAGGGTCCTGGGATTCAGGAATGTTATTCTGCCTGGGACAAAGTCAACAGATTGTGACTGAGTGGCAGGCTGATTGGATTCTTGTCTGACAGGACCAGGTGCATCAAGTACCAGACCTATCTGGCCCAGACTGGAGTTATCATGTTCACTCTTGCAGGTTTCCTCCTGAGTTTCAGGAGTACTCTGAATGAGTGTAAATGGTAAGCAGGCATACAGTAACTTCCCTATCCAGTCCAGTGTGGGGGGCTTCCTCTGGGATTGTTCCTCCGGCTGGTGGTCTGCAACAAAACTGCAGGAGCTGATAGTTTTCCCAAGATGCGTAGGTCTTTATTAGGAGCACCCCACCTTCTGAACACTGTGACCTGAACCTGCTGGTTTAAAGCCCATTCATGATCTCCCTTTGTGATTCTGCTTAGGGAATCTGACATGACATTGTCTTTGCCTGGCAGATGCACTGCAAATGTTTTCTTCTAAGGAATATGCCAGGTCCCAGATCCCCATTGCCTCTGTACACAGTTTTGAGGACCTTGTTCCCCTCTGTATGTAGTTTTGAGGATCTCATTCCTCATTTTCTGTTTATGTAGTTCATTGCTGTGGCATTGTCTATCCTGATTTGGACAATCTGGCCCTGTAGCTTGGAGGAAAAAGACTGCATTGCTAGCAGTACTGCTCTGAGCTCCAAAAAGTTGATGTGTTCTTGTGACTCCTGTGAGCTCCACATGCCACTCATTCTGAGGTCTTGCAGGTGCATACCCCACCCCAGCAGTGAGGCATCCATAGTAAGAACACTTGTTGATAATTGCTGAACGAAGGGAATGCCCTCCTCTGAGGCTGCTTTTTTCCTTCCACCACTGTAATGATTACATGAGTGCTTTGGTCTCTAGCACTGGCTTTGACAGTGCATCCCATGTTTGAGACCAGTTGTCCTTTAATTGGTGCTGGGTATCTCTCATTTGGAACCTG
This sequence comes from Neoceratodus forsteri, assembly GCA_016271365.2. Lineage (NCBI taxonomy): Eukaryota > Metazoa > Chordata > Ceratodontiformes > Ceratodontidae > Neoceratodus > Neoceratodus forsteri. The sequence continues at coordinate 951,446,360 of CM028130.1, forward strand.
GCCCATTGAACCACAGTAGTGGATGTGACCATGTGACCTAGTAACTGCAGGAAGTGTCTTGCAGGTCTTGGCTAACCTGTTGTAAAAGACTTTGCTGTTCCATCAAAGCTGTAATTCTGGCCTGAGGGAGGAACACTTTCCCCTGCAGGGTGTTTAGCTCTACTCCTTTAAAGTGCAGTATTCGAACAGACTCCAGTTGGGATTTCTGCAGGTTTATCAACAATCCCTGGTTCTCCAACGTGCTTTTTACCAACTGAACTGAGCACCTTGCTTCCTGTTCTGTTTTTCTTGAGACTAGCCAGTCATACATGCCTTGTTTTCTCAAACGTGCTACCACCACAACCAGACACTCTGTGAAAACCCTTGAAGTCAAGGTGAGCCCAAATGGGAGAGCTGTGAACTGGTATTCGCAGTCTGAGATATCTTCTGTGAGGCTGTCTGACTGGGATATAAAAATAGGTGTTTTTCAGATCCAGGAATCCCAACCAATGACCTTTCTGCAAAGATGGTATCACTATTCTTAGTGTGACCATCTTAAATTTTTCATTTTTTCAAATGTTTGTTCAGAAAAGTACAGTTAAATAAGAACTTACCGTAACAGTAGATAGAGAGAGGCTCCTGCAGTAGGTAATAACCATTAGGACTAGAGCTGTCAGGCACTAGGACCACATGGAAAACTTTAGCTAGCACTGTCGGGTGGGGGACCGTCCACCTGACGTCACATGACGGACATCAGTGTGACACTATATAGTGGGTGGTCCCCATGCCCACCCTTCCAGTTCTCCTGCTGGAGACCTAAGAAGGTGTGACAGGAGAAAGGAGTGGGCTCCTGGAGCCAAAAGAAAGGCTAGAAGGAAGTAGCTGCAAAAGCAGGAAGAATGTGGGAGGGAAAAAGGTACCTACTGCAAGAGCCTCTCTCGAAGATGTACTGTTATGGTAAGTTCTTACCTAACTGTACTATCTTACTTCAAGAGGGCTCTTGCAGTAGGTAATAACCATTAGGACTAAGTCCCAAGCACTGTAATTCAGATAAAGACTGATGCACGGGAGGCAGGAAAGGTCTGCAGTAAGTACCCGATTATGACAGGAGGCCCTGAAGGACTGCTAGTCCAAAGCCTGCCCTGCACCTAGAGGCAATGTCCAGACTGTAGTGTTTGGTAAAGGTGTGGACAGAGCTCCAAGTGCCTGCCGCACAAATGTCCGCAGCAGAAATATTCCTGAAACAAGCAATAGAGGCAGCCATGCCTCTGGTTGAGTGCCCCTTGACTTCCCCCAGAAGGGGATTGATGTACTTCTGATAACAAAACAAAATGCAGTTTGCTAGCCATTTGGACAAACATTGTTTAGAAACTGCAGCGCCCTCTCTTTGGGCACAAAGGAAATGAAAAGCTGATCCATCTTACAGACTGATTTCATCCGGTTCATATAACAACGGAAGGTTCTATGCACATAAAGCGTGCGCAGAATGGCCTCCTCTTGATTAGAATGCTCAGGGTAATACACTCGCAACTGTATGGTCTGACGCAATGTAAACTCAGAAACCACCATTGGTAGAAACGTAGGAGTTTTATGCAGAGCCACCCGGTCTCTGTGGAAAATCAAATACGGCTCCTTACACAACAGGTCCTGAAGTTCAGAAATCCTTTGAGCAGATGTAATGGCAACTAAAAAGAGCACTTTCCAAGAAAGGTAGCACAGGTTGCAACTCACAGCCGGTTCAAAGGGAGGCAAAGTGAATTTCTCAAGATGAAGTTCAGATCCCACAGAGGAACTGGGTTCCTGACCAGGGGTTTCGGATGGAGAATTCCTTTCAGAAAGGTTTTGGAACCCTCCACCTGGGCCTAGGTTTTGACAACTGGACCTTCAGAGAAGAGTAACTAAGGCCAAGGTCAGAGAGGTACAGCAGGTATTCTATGACATGTGGAACAGGGCAAGAGAAAGGGTCTCAATCCTTGAAGGATGCCCATATGGAGAACCTCTCCATTTCATGGCACATGTGGTTCTTGTAGATGGCTTCTGGGCCTCCACAAGGACTTGTGCAACTCTGGAAGAGACACCAAAGCATGCAACAGCTATGTCAGCAGGTGCCACACATGAAGGTGAAGGGACTGGAGGCCCAGATGAACCAGCTTGCCCTGGTCCTGAGTCATCAGGTTCTGGCAGAGGGGAAGAGGAATCAGTCGGAAGCTCCACCCTCAGCTGCTGAAGCAGAGGGAACCACACTTGGCAAGACCAATAAGGGGGGGCTATGAGAATCATGTGATCCCCTTCTTGCTGTAGTTTCAGAAGCACCCTCTGCAATAGCAAGAAGGGAAGGAAGGCGTACAAAAACCTCCCTGTCCAGCAAAGAGATAGTGCATCTCACCAGAAAACACCATGCCCAGGAACAAGCGAGCAGAAACTGGGTAGTTTTGCATTGGATGGGGAGGTGAACAGATCGCGATCTGGGCGACCTCACCAATTGAAGATGTATTCGATTACTGACTGCCTCAGTTCCCACTCATGTGCCCTTGCCTGAGTGTGGCTAAGAGCGTCCACCAGGACATTTTGAACACCTGAGACATGCACTGCCATGAGCTGTAGGCTGTGCTGTGTCACCCATTGCCACAGGCGTATCACTTACCTGCACAGAGGATATGACCACGTGCCTCCCTGTTTGTTCAGGTACCAGACCACACCATGTTGTCTGTCTGTCTGTACCAGGTGAGGCTCAGGAAGGAGAAGAGGCTGAAATGTATGAAGGGCATATAGTACAGCCAGCATCTCTTGCACATTGATGTGCAGAGGTAGCTCCTGCTGAGACTAGGATCCCTGTGTCATGTGGTTGCCCAGATGGGCACCCCGACCTGACCGGAGACATCCATGTTCAGGGTCTGAATCAGAGGGTGCATCTGAAAAGGAACACCTCTGGTGAGGTTGGACAGATTCTGCCACCACAGGAGGTCCCAACACATGGTGCTGGACACCAGAATCCTGTGATCCAGATCATCTGATTTCTGGTCCCACTGGACCCTTAAGGTCCACTGCGTAATCTGCATGTGAAGCCTGGCCAGGGGAACAGTGGGGATAGCCACTGCCATAAGACCCAGAAGGTGTAAGATGGAATGGGCCATGGTCCATTAGCTGGTTGCCACTAGGATGGCCTGCAGATACAAGGTTTCCGCCCGGTCCAATGGGAGGAAAGCCTGACCCTGAACAGTATCCAGCACCACCCCAATAAATTGGAGGCATTGGGATGGAACCAGAGGGAATTGAGGTAATTCACCATAATTCCCACTTGCCGGAAAAGGTCCAGGGTAGCAGTCAGGGAGGCCTCCAGGCTGTCCCTTGACAGTGCTGACAGGAGCCAGTTGGCGAGGTATGGGAACACATATATCCCCCGGCAGCATGAAGCCACCATCACCACTGCTTGGAAAACACTCTGGGTGCCAAGGAAAGGCCAAAAGGAGAGTGCTTTGAACTGGAAGTGCTCCCCCTGGAAGGTAAAGTGGAGGAAGCGGCGGTGGGAGGGAAAAATTGCTATATGCAGGTATGCATCTTGCATATCCGGTACACATAACCAATGTCCCTGGTCAAGCATTGGCAACAGATCCAGCAGGGTCAGCATGTGGAATCTTTTATACTCAATGTACAGATTTAGTGTGCTGAGGTCCAAAATCAGATGGAGGTGTCCTGTCTTTTTGGGGACCAGAAAGAAGTGGGAGTAATACCCCTTTCCTTCCTGGGCCCAAGGAACTGGCTCTATGGCTGATTTTGTCAGAAGAGCCTGAATTTCCTCCCTTATGAGAGGAGTGTGGCCTCTTGGGTAGTGAGAGAGACCTGGAGGATTTCTTGGAGGTCTCTCTGCGAATTCAATGGTGTGGTCTTGAACAACTAGCCAAAGGACCCACGTGTCTGTAGTGATCACCTCCCACCCACTCAGATGGTTGGCGAATCTGCCCTCTACCTGTTCCTCCAGAGCTGGTGGCAGAGGCTGGGGGCTCTGCCATGAGTCAGGAAGCATAAGGGGTGTGGGGGAGCATCACTTCGGCAGCCCACTGAGACTTGGCTGGAGGAGTGGCCACTGCCAAAGGGGTCCGACGTTTGTTCTGACATCTGGCTGGCTGTTGCCTATTCTGGTGCCTGGGCTGGCGATGAAAAGGCTGCTTTGGCCTAGTAAAGGAGCAATACATAGACTGGACAAAGCATAGTGCCTTGCCACTGTCCTGTAGCTCAGTAGTAATGTCTTTGACATCACCCCCAAAAAGGACAGGTCCTGTAAATGGGGCATCCTGGATGGCCATCTGGCCATCGGGACATCTTGGGTCAAACTGGATATCCACAGTCAGGAGTACCTACACATGTTGACAGCCATGGTGGTACTCTGTGTAGAGGAGTCCACCACGTTGTATGTCACCCTAAGAGAATGAAGACAGGAGATTTCTGCTGTCCTGACCATCTGAGCAATCCTAGTTTTAGCTTCGGAATCAGGCAAGGCCTCGAATTCCAATTTCAGCTGGCCCAGGATAGATTTCTGGTACACAGTCATGTGTGCCAGATATATCAGTACTCTAAGGGCCAGTGTGGAAAACAAATAAACTTTGTGCCCAGACTGGTCTATCTGCCTCAACTCCTTTTCTGAAGGGGAGGTGCTCATCTGTTTAGGCTTAGCCATATGGTCATGGGCTGCATTAATTACCACTAAGGTGATCCTCACTCTCAGGGGCTTGATAAAGTCTGTCAGCCTTCTTGGTGACCGTGGCCACCGATGAAGGCTGCTGCCAGACTGTGGAGGCCAGGTCCTCATGCAGTCCAATCTATGGAGGAATGAGCAGTGGGGACAGCTCAGATATATCTAGGTGCTCTGCCAACCTCTTACATTGGAGGTCCTGATCCTCAGTTTACCACCCATTCGTCTCCTGAATCTTTTGGAGGATCTCTGTGAAAGAGAGTCCTCTGGAGGGGATTTGGGAGAACCTTTGGGCTTGAGATACTCTGGAGGAGGTGTCTGAAAGCCTGAAGGAGAGGAGGTGGAGGAATCAGAGTCCGAGTCCAATGATGTGCTTCTGTCTGGGGACATAGCCCATAGGAGTGGGATCTCACACAATGAGACATGCCCTATCATTACCAGCTAACGTGAGCGGCAAGCCCATCCCAAGGTAGAGGGGTAAGACTCACTGGGGAAAGGGATCTCAGTGTAGGGTCTGTGTGGACCAGTGTGGAAGCCACAGCTGGCTGACGCCGGTCCAACTCGGAAACCAGTTGTGACTTGGTTTCAGACCACCAAGACTGAAGCGCTGCCCTAAAGTGAACCTGAGGTTGAGGCAGTGGAGGAGGAGGTGGAGGCTGATAGACAGGTGGGTAGGCTTGAAAATGATAACCCGAGTTGGCCAAGTGGCATGGAGGGCTGAGGCATCCATGCCTTACTTTCTGCTATGCCAGCGACCCATTTTTACAGTGCAAGTGGGTTGCCAGGGGTCAGCTGGGGATGGAGAGGACTGAGCATCTGGAGGACTGCTCTCCTCTCCCAGGGCTGAATGACTGCCCCTGGGTGGAGTCCCATGGGTAGAACAGGTATGCTGGGTGCCAGGAAAGGGGAGGGAGCTGCGGGACTTCCGCTGATGCGCGCACGCCTCCACGCATGCACGTCTGGCTGTGTGTGCCCCAGCACGTGGATGGGTATGGAGAGAAAACAGAAAATGTCCCAGCTGCAGGTGACTTCTCAGCTGGGGCTGGGCGGTTGTCAGAGGAGCTGATGATCAGCTTATCAGCCGCGCCATCAAACTTAGGCCCTGGGGTTCTGAGGGGCCTAAAGGTGGCAGAGCTCTCCGAAACATCAGAGGTGCCCACCTGAACTGTAACCAGCTCAGGCAGGAGAAGCAAGGGCTGCTCCATGGAAGAGGAAGCAGGCTTGGCTGGAGGAGCTGTACCGGCATCAACAGGAGGCCACTCAGCAACGTGGCCCCTGAAGGAGGTCATGGGATGAAGGAGACTTATCATGATCCCGGTGCTTCTCCTTGTCCTTCTTCTTATGGGAGTCTGAAGAACCCCCAAGGAAGAGGACAATCTCCACAGTTTCTGCAGCTCCTTCTCCATGGAAGCCATCTTAATCTTGAGAATGTGGGCTTCCAGGGCCTGTTGGCGGCATTTCATTGTGGTCTGGTTGAAACTCTGGCAGGCCTCACAATCCTCAGTCTTGTGCTCTGGTCCCGAGAAGAAAAGACAGAGAGAATGGCCGTTCTTGTGCAGGAGCTGAGTGCCACAGGAACTGCACTTCTGCAACTCAGAAGGTGTTGGAGAAGACATACACAAAAAAGATTTACTTTTCTAGAAATATAGAAAAATAAAGAACAAAACAGTGAAATACTCATCTAAAAAGGCGGTCGACTGAAGTAGCGTTCTCTGCAAGGTCCAACGTGCACAGGTCGACGGTGGGAAAGAACTGGAAAGTGGGTGTGGAGACCGCCCACTACATAGTGTCATGCCGACATCCGCCACGTGGCGTTGAGTGGGCGGTCCCCTGCCAGACACTGCTAGCTAAAGTTTTCCATGTGGTCCTAGTCCTAATGGTTAGTATCTACTGCAAGAGCCTTCTTGAAGTAAGATCCTGAGTTCTGAATTAGGTCGCCACTCCCCATTTTTCTTGCGGATCAGGAAGTATCTTGAAAATAGGCCCCATTTCACTGGAAGGCAGGGACTTTTCTATAGCTTTTGATATTAACAGGTTTTTTTTACTTCCAGTTCCAGCAGAATTTTTCTGTGGGGAGTGAGCTGGAAAACTTCTGTGTTTCTGTAGGTTTGGAAAGTGTTTGAGCTGCAGACACAAACCCTGGCATCCTACTTCTAGTACCCACTTGTCTGTGGTAATGTTTACCCATTCCTGGAAGTAGTGTGCCAGTCGTCCTCCTCCCAGGGCAATGGTTGCATGACCTGGGCAAAATTGGCAGGGGTTTGTTTTGGCTGGGACTTAGGCACTGGAGCTGCAGCATCACGCCTGGAAGCCCTTTTTCCCCTTCCTCCATAGTAACCTCCTTGTGACTGGCACTCATAAGAAGCATAAGAAACACAGGCTCTTGGGAAGAGTCCCCTGCCTCTGCCTCCCCTTCTGTATGCCTATAGGAGGTAGATGCCTTTTCCTTCTCACTGTTACTTTTGAAAGTGATTTTTTATTCACCATTTTATTCATGTAGGCCTCTGTTTTGTCACCAAATAATGAATCTCCCTCAAAGGAGAAATCTATGGCCTTGTTTTGAGTATTCTGGGAAAGGATGGTAGTCCTCTGCCAGGAAAACCTTCTTAAGGACACCGCATGAGCCAAAACTCTGGCAGCGGTGTCATTTGTGCCCACCAGTGTGAAAATGATATGTTGTGGCATCCAGGGCTGAGCTTGCTGTAGCAATCAAATCCTGTGCCAAACCATCCTCTGCTCTTTCTGCCAATGCTAGAATTGTGTTCCAAGGCTGGCCAGCTTGCACAGTGCTAGCAGTACCGCTTGTGATGCCGGTGACCCAGGTTTGGGAGCAGGCCCAGGGCATTGGAGGGCCAGCCTGGGGAAGAGGCTTCAGCATCCGTGGACGGCTCATCTTCTCTGGGGGGGAAGAAGCACTGACTTGGTGCATGCCTGGCCTCTGGCAGCAGACGCAAGCACAGCAAACCCGAGGCCTGTGTGGGGGGGGTATGATGGACATCGGCATGCATCTTGACGTCCCAGCACACGTCACACCTCCAGGGGAGGTGTACTTGGAAAAAAAGCTCAGCACCGGCGCAACACTGATGGAGGGTCTGATTATCAGCCGTCACCCACCAGCGCCGTCACCCACGAGGATCCCGATGAGATTCAAGGTATGAGGGTCTCGATGGGGGAGCCCCACTTCAACCCCATCTGGGGGTATAACCTTGGGGTACGTGGTGTCTGGTTAGGGGGAGTCTGATGACAGTTCTGGAGATTGAAGGGGCATAAACAGAAACTGCAAAAAAAAAAAAAGAGTTGTGTTCCAAAGTGCTTCTGATATTGTGCTATATGTGTTGAATAAGCTGCCTGTCTGATAAATAGGGAAGCTGTGGTATAAACCAGTGGTGCACAACATTTTTTGTGGAGGGCCAGTCTGAAGACTTGAGTCAAGGCTGAGGGCCAAGGGCCACTAGTTGAGGGCCACTGTAAAATGGCCCAAGGTAACAGATGTCCATCAAGACATTATTAAATGCACACATAAAACAAATCAAAACATACATTTATCTATTTATTTGTTTACTTATCAACATGTTACTGAAACTAAAAACAAACAAAAAAAATAAAGACTGCAAGTGGAAGCTGCTGGATCCTTGGCGGCCAGAGACAGCTGCTGTGGGGGCCATTTGTGGCCCCCGGGCTGCACGTTTTGTGCCCCTGGTATAAACTTTTTTTGCCATAGTATAGAACAGTTATGTAAGAACTTACCATAATAGTAGATCTTCGGGGGGATCTCAGTCATCAGATCACACCATAGGAACTTCACCGTCAGTGAAGCAGGATCCACATGGAAGATTTTAAGCAGTACAACTAGTACAACTGGGGTTGCCCACGCCAACGCCATCAACCCTATAAAGGTGTGAGTGGCCCCGCTCCCACCTCAGTTCTTTCCCCAGAGACAAAGGGAGCATAGCTCTAGCCATGGGCAACCGGGGGGGTGGGGTGCCCAGACCTAAAAAGAAGGCTGGATACACCAGATAGCCAGTTTCAGTAGAGAGCCCCAAGAAGGGGGATGGTGGGAGGGAAGACAGACCCAATGACTGAGATCCCCTCGAAGATCTACTGTTATGAAAAGTTCTCACATAACTGTTCTATCTCCTTTGGGGATATCTCAGTCATCACGTCACACCATAGGGACAAGTCCCAAGCAGTTACAGGTGCAAACAGACAGCCTGGGAGGAAGAACAACCTTAAGCTTAAGACAGGAGGCCCTGCAGCACTTACCTGCCAAATGCTGCATGGGCCCTAGAAGAAATGTCCAGACTGTAGTGCTTGGTAAAAGTGTGGACGGTACTCCAGGTTCCAGCCACACAAATGTCAGTGTCTGAGACCCCTTAGAACTAAGTCATAGAGGTAGCCATGCCTCTTGTGGAATGAGCTTTGACTGCTCCAGGCAATTCTTTGCCATACTTGCTGTAGCAGAACACAGTGCAAGTAGCTAACCATTTAGATAAACGTTGTTTAGAAACCTGAATGCCATATCTACCTGGAGCGAAAGAACCAAACAACTGCTTCAACCTTCTACATTCCTTGGTTCGGAGCAGGTAATATTTCAAAGTTCTGTGCACATCTAACGTATGGAGCAGTGCTTCCCCTGGATTGGCATGCTCTGGGAAAAAAACAGGAAGTTGGATAGACTAGTTCAGTGTGAACTTAGACACCACCTTAGGAAGAAACTTAGGATTCATGCACAAAGACACCCTGTCTTTGTAAAAATTAAAATAAGGCTCCTTATACCACAGGGCCTGAAGCTCTGAAACTGTTTGTGTAGAAGTAATAGCAACTAAAAATAACACTTTCCAGGAAATAAAGCGTAGCTCAAAAGTTACGGCGGGCTCAAAGGGAGACTGGACCAACTTCTCCAACACAAAATTCAAATCCCAAGCCGGGACATGAGAACGGATTGGGGGTTTCAGATGAAGGATGCTCCTCAAAAAGGTCCGGGAAGCATCCAGCTGAGCTATGGTATGGTCACCCATGGGCTCATGAAAAGCCAAGATAGCCGAAAGGTGCACCCTGAGGGAGGAGTGCTGGAGACCTGAGTGTTGTAGGGTGCGGGTGATGTATGTGGACTGAACAGACTGCACAGTAGTGTGACACGGATGCGGGTTAAAAATCAGAAAATTTATTTTACTTTAGCATATTTCTTCTTTTAGCAGGACATATATATAACAGCGAACTGGTATGACATAAATAAAAAAAAAATCTTAAATGGCAACCATAAATCACTGGGAATACATGGCCAGAAAAGACTAGCCATCCCAGGTGTTCTGCATCAATACCTAGGAGCAATGCAGGGCTCCTTGCTGGAGTCTGTCTCCAGATTCAACACCTATCTGACTCACAGTTTCACTGACAGGGTTTTATACAGCCTGCTGTACCATGTGATGAGCTAACTCCTCTCATGTCATTATCTAACATTTCAGACTCTTTTGATATATCATTAAATGTGATCTTTTCAACATGTTCAGCATTTAGTTTATCCTTTTACACTGTACATTGGAACACATTAAATTTATAGAATAATTCAAATGAAATACAAAAAAATCCACGTAACAGCCCCTGAAGCACCACCCACCAAACACTTAAACATTATTTATGTAGGAGCACTATGGCCGGTCAGCACTATAGTGATAAGCACAGGGAAGGAACCAATCCTCCCCATAGCGTTCTGGCCAAGCCCCAGCCAGAAAACCAACAGTAAGTGCAAATACACCAATTTTATTCTCAATACCTTTTATTCTCTATATTGGAAAAAGGGGAAATGTAAACAAGACATCTTTAAACTACTATTCGGTCTAACTTTAACACAACTGCACCTTAATAGCCCTTTTTAAAGCGTTAAAACATTTTCCCTTAATTAAATGGTAGTTTCCGCAAAGGGCAGGGAAGGGCAGCTCCCAACTGAAAAACTACATTTTCTGCAGCGCCCTACAATCTACTTCATACAAGTGCATTAGCATTATTTTCAGCAGCACAAATGTGCGCATTTGTATGACCATAACTAGCACTCAAATCAACAGAACAGGTCAGGAAATGAAGTACACAAACCGCCAAACCCGCACCGCCATAATTAAAGCAACTGCACCTTATCCGTTCGGCTTCCCGGGAGGCGGTTTTGCTTCTCCCGACTCTGCACTCTTTTTCTTTCCTAACCAGCAAGGCACTAACAATAGATACTACTTGAGCAAAACACTCAAAAAGTTTGGAGTTGAACATAGGCTTTCTAATGGCTTTGTGCCGCCTTCACCCCAGGGAGGCGGGGGGGACATCCCACAACTCAGTCTCCCATTCAAGCACTTACCCCCGTCTATACAGATGCCCTCCTTCAGACAAATCCTGCAGTTTCCATCCCACAAAATGCAACTTGCAATAGAATGGAACCAGAGAAGCCACACCACCATGAGGAAACCATTTCTAACACCCACGTTTCCTCATGTGGCGGCTTTCACTATACCCATCTAGCGCATCAAAAAATAGTGTAGTATCCCATTAAAGTGCTCCTAGAACTAGGTTTATTTAATGAAAAACAGCCATGCCTCCCTGAACCTCCACCTCCCAACCACAGGGTCGATGCGGCATAAACAGTACACCGAGGACTCTGCACCCACCAAAAACAAACATAACTCATATTCAGCAGAACAGCTGACTGTTTCACATATGCCATTCTGCCATTCCATCCCACCTCTATCTACTGCTGCATTTACAAAAATACCAAGAGGGATCTCCCTCAGCTTAAGGACGTGGGTAAAAACGATCAGTTCTCTTACATGTCACTGCGGTGCATCAGTGCTTACAGCAACTTAATGCTGTACAGCCCCATTTCATTATACTTTTCCAAACAAGATAACAATAGTTATCCAACCATATTTGTATATTTAAAGGGCAACAGAGAAACCTATACTGCACCTCTTTATTCTAGTGCTCTCTGCCTCTGTTATGTAATACTCTATAACTATCTAGAACCCCATCTAATGTATTATTTCCTAAGGGAGGATTGACATTCTTATGAAAACCTTACTCATCACAGGTCAGCCTGTGACATTCCTCCCTACCTAAGAGGGCAACCACCTCTTAGTTGTCCAAGACCTATACTACTTAAAGACAGGGGGGAGAGTTGTTGGAGCTCCGGCCCACACACATTAAAGAGCTCCACCCCAGGGTCCCTTTTGGAGATGGCAACACAGCACCAACATTTCTATAAAAGAAATACCTTGTCATCAATTACTGGGGCTTATATAATGGTCCCCTATCATCTTTTAACAGATCAGACACTTTGTTACATAATAATATACTACCATGAACTGTACTACAGAATCCTTATATCTATTCAGGAGCAAAGTATACAACCTTAACAATGTTCCTAACAGATAATTTCTGGAGTGTACCCACTGACCGTAAACCTCTGAAACTACAATTGTACTTGTGACCAGAGATAGAAGAAAAAGAAAGTTAGAAGAAATCAGACAGTTCAAGAAAAATGGAACAGCTGAAGGCGGCCAACCCTCAGTCAAAAAAGAGCAGCTAGAAAAACTAAGCAGTATAAAAGAGGGAATATATGAAGAAATATAAGGGTAATAAATATTGATGCTCCAGCATATTTACATGCATCCCATTGAAGCCATCAGAAATCTTTAGGATCACAAGGCATGTGCAAATTCAAATTCAGATGTCATAATGCACATAACATGCAAACACTTCTTCACCAATATTGTATCATTGTGGGTAACTGAGGTTACTTCTTTATAACACTCCACCCATCAATCTGTAATGTTCATAACTATCTGAGAAATATACTCAATACTCAGATTATGAGACACATTCTATAACTTCTTGGAAAAGACTCCCATAACAATAGATAGCACAGAGACAATCCCTCACATTTCACCCGGGAAGAGGGGTTGAAGCAATGGCCCTCCTTATGCCTAAAGTCCACCCCAGGGATTTCTCAGGAAGCATAAACCTTTCTACCTGAACCCAGCAATGTACTAAATAATACCTCAAGAGATTATTTTCATTACCCCAGAAATTTCATTTACCCATACCCTGACCTGGGTTACATTTAGCACAATACTTCTATATCATGTAACCACAAGCTATATTATGTTCATGTAAGGGTAAATCCAATAACTAGGCCATCTCTACCATATTTCTGAACAGCTGTCTACCATCTGGAACCCATTACTCTACGTGCAAACCTCCCTTTTTTCCATCGGTGCCACTGTTTGTGAACTTCAACCCTCTGGGCTATTTCTCTCCCACGTTCTGTAATCTCCCTACGACGGCAGACAGTCCTGCCCCATATATATGTTGCTACTGGCAGTACATTCCTGGTCAATGAAAATATGGTGTAAGGTGTCCCAAAACCTCCTCATGATCTACGGGTTGAACATTCCTGCATACAGTTTCTTTTTTTTTTTTTTTACTTTCTTTCTTTATCCCTCCTTACTACCTCCGGAGCCCCCTCCTTCCGTCCGCTCATGTCTCCCTTGCCTACCTTGGGGATCTGCCCCTAGAGTGCCCATCCTCCTCTCCTTGCACAGTGGGGTCTGTCCTGCAGGTGGTCTGGGTGGACTTAGGGCGGCCTTCATCTAGGGCTGCCGGAGGGGTTTTTTCCGTTTTCTCCCGCCGTCCCCCCCCCTGGGGACGTGAGCGCGCAGGACGGCGTCTCGAGTGATGGCGTACTGACGCATCGCCAGAGCCCCCATGCGTCAAGCGGCGTCCTCCCGCGACTCCATTAGACGGAGCGCCCATCCCTCTATTGTCGGGCTTCCACGGCTATGAGGTGATGTAGAACAGCGAAGCGTTCATGGTTCCACCCTGAGGAGGAGAGCATCCATTGGGATGCTCGATCCTCCCTCTCCCCTGCCGACCCCCGGCCACCCGAGTCCGTTCCCGAACCCGGGTCGCCGGCGTAGCGTGGTGTGGCATCCAGTGCCTCAACCCTCAGCGCCACCGGGCCGGCTCCTGCATACAGTTTCTAACAGTTCCCTCCTATAAGCCTCAGGTACCAACACCCTTGCTATCTGTCGAGTATGGGGTTAGACCTCATGTGGCATAGTATCCCATCCTTAAATTCATACCACCACAATATGTTCCCTTTACTATTCCCCGTTTTGTTGGTAGCCAGCTTACTACGCTTACCCACTTCAACATCTCCTGTTTGTAACTGTTTCCAATTAACACAGGAAAACTTATTGTTAGCACATTTAAATGTCCCTTCAGCAGGTACTGCTTCTTCCTTCTTGATGATTGACTCTACCCTGTCTGCAGACTTCACCCCAGAACACACAGAGTCTAGACCAGTCTCACCTGGGAACTTCTCCAAAGTCTCAGTTCCATGTTCTCCCATACAATACATCCCAGGAAACATTGGCAGCACCAGCATCTCCTCATTAGCATGCTACATCCCAGGGAACATAGACAACATAAGCATCTCCTCAGCGCACTCCATCCCAGGGAACTTAGGCAGCACAGGCATCTTTATTTCCACCTTCTCAGGCCCGTTTTCCCAGCATGATTCACTGCTGTCTAACCTCTGGATCCATAGCTCCACATATCTCTGCTTAGCCTCTCTCCTTCGATTCTCAGCATCCACCCATCACTTGAACAGGTAGTGTATAAGGCTCATCTGGGTAATTCACTGATACTGCTTACCCAGGCCACCATCATCACTTAGCGTCATCGCCACTGGTGCCATATTCAACGGTCATACCTCCAGTCTCTTCCAACCAACATCCAGGGGAATATGGACTTCATAGCACCCCCATGGACCTACTGTCCTGTCCTGCAACACCACTGTCCACCAGGCATTGGGCAGGCCAGCCGTAATCCCACCTCTGCCACCATGTGTCGTAGGGTGCGGGTGACTTTTGTGGCCTGAACAGACTGCACAGTAGTGTGACACAAATGCGGGAAAAAATCAGCAAATTCATTTTACTTTAGCATATTTCTTCTTTAAGCAGGACATATATATAACAGCGAACTGGTACAACGTAAATAAAAAAAACTTAAATGGCAACCATAAATCACTGGGAATACATGGTCAGAAAAGGCTAGCCATCCCAGGTGTTCTGCATCAATACCTAGGAGAAATACAGGGATCCTTGCTGGAGTCTGTCTCCAGACCCAACCCCTATCTGATTCATAGTTTCACTAACAGGGTTTTATACAGCCTGCTGTACCATGTGATGAGCTAACTCCTCCCATATCATTATCTAACATTTCAAACTCTTTCAATATATCTTTAAATGTGATCTTTTCAACATGTTCAGCATTTAGTTTATTCTTTTATATTGTACATTGGAATACATTAGATTTATAGAATAATTCAAATGAAATACAAAAAGATCCACATAACAGCCCCTGAAGCACCACCCACCAAACACTTAAACATTATTTATGTAGGAGCACTATGGCCGGTCAGCACTATAGTGATAAGCACAGGGAAGGAACCAATCCTCCCCACAGTGTTCTGGCCAAGCCCCAGCCAGAAAACCAACAGTAAGTGCAAATACACCAATTTTATTCTCAATACCTTTTATTCTCTATATTGGAAAAAGGGGAAATGTAAACAAGACATCTTTAAACTACTATTCGGTCTAACCTTAACACAACTGCACCTTAATAGCCCTTTTTAAAGCGTTAAAACATTTTCCCTTAATTAAATGGTAGTTTCCGCAAAGGGCAGGGAAGGGCAGCTCCCAACTGAAAAACTACATTTTCTGCAGCGCCCTACAATCTACTCCATACAAGTGCATTAGCATTATTTTCAGCAGCACAAATGTGCGCATCTGTATGACCATAACTAGCACTCAAATCAACAGAACAGGTCAGGAAATGAAGTACACAAACCGCCAAACCCGCACCGCCATAATTAAAGCAACTGCACCTAATCCGTTCGGCTTCCCGGGAGGCGGTTTTGCTTCTCCCGACTCTGCACTCTTTTTCTTTCCTAACCAGCAAGGCACTAACAATAGATACTACTTGAGCAAAACACTCAAAAAGTTTGGAGTTGAACATAGGCTTTCTAATGGCTTTGTGCCGCCTTCACCCCAGGGAGGCGGGGGGGACATCCCACAACTCAGTCTCCCATTCAAGCACTTACCCCCACTTATACAGATGCCCTCCTTCAGATAAATCCTGCAGTTTCCATCCCACAAAATGCAGCTCACAATAGAATGGAACCAGAAAAGCCGCACCACCACGAGGAAACCATTTCTAACACCCATGTTTCCACGTGTGGCGGCCTTCACTATACCCATCTAGCGTGTCACAAAAATAGTGTAGTATCCCATTAAAGTGCTCCTAGAACTACGTTTATTTAAAGAAGAACAGCCATGAACCTGAACCTCCACCTCCCAACCACAGGGTCCATGCTGCACCAACATTACACCGAGGATTCTGCACCCACCAAAAACAAACATAACTCATATTCAACAGAACAGCCAACTGTTTCACACATGCCATTCTGCCATTCACTGTGGTGCATCAGTGCTTAGAGCAGCGTTATGCTGTACAGCCCCATTTCATTATACTTCTCCAAACAAGATAACAATAGTTATCCAACCATGTTGGTATATTTAAAGGGCAACAGAGAAACCTATACTGCACCTCTTTATTCTAGTGCTCTCTGCCTCTGTTATGTAATACTCTATAACTACATAGAACTCCATCTAATGTATTATTTCCTAAGAAAGGGGGGGGGTAACATTCTTATGTAAACCTTACTCATCACAGGTCACCCTGTGACACTGAGTCAGACAGCGAGGTTAGGTGGCCCAGGATCTGGCTCACCAGAAAGGTGAAAGGGTCCAAATTGTGCTTGGTAGCCCATATGGCAACCACTTCCACTTTATGGCATGAGTGGCTTGAGTGGAAGGCTTCTAAGCATCCACTAGGATGTCCACTACTCTATTGGATACCCCAACTCCAGCGATGACTACGTCCTCAGGAGCCAAGCATGCAGATGGAGGGACCTGAGGTTAGGATGGACCAGGTTTCCCTGAGCCTGGTTCAGCATATTCCTGCAAAGGAGGGGGGGAGGGACCAGAGATTCCTCCGCTAGCTGCTGTAGTAATAGAAACCAGATCTGGTGAGGCCAGAATGGAACTACTCTACCAGGATCATGCTGGTCCCCTCCATCTACAGTTTGATTAGCACCCTCTGAGTCAGCAGAAATGGAGGGAAGGCATAAAGGAATCTCCTGCTCCAGAAGAGGGACAACATGTCTCACCAGAAAATTCCAGGCCCGGGATCTAGCAAGGAGAAATTCAGCAGTTTTGCGTTGAGTGGGAATGCAAAAATGTCCAACTCTAGATGACCCAGTCTGTCCAATAGATCTTCTTTGATGGATGATAAAAGTTCCCACTCGTGCATGTAAGACTGAGTCCAGCTGAGGCTGTCCACCATAATGTTTAGCACTCCTAGGTTGTGAACTGCCAAGAGGGTCAGACCGTGGTCTAAAGCCCAATACCACACTCTCATGGCCTCCCTGAATAGGGGGTATGAATGTGTTTCCCCCGCTTGTTGATGTAGTACACTACACTGAGGTTGTCTGATTGAATCAGCAACTGACCCAGGAGAAGATGGTTCTGAAAAGCCTGCATGGCATACAGAACCACCTGCATCTCCAGGACATTGATATGCATGGAGGTTTTGATCTGAGACCAAGAGCCCCGAGTTTGAAAGGGACCCAGATGAGCCCCGAAGCCCAAACTGGAGGCATCCATGGTGAGGATCTGCTGGGGGAGGAGATCTGGAAGGGTACTCCTTGCAGCAGGTTGGCAGGGTCCATCCACCACTGGAGCACCTTGCAGACAGGGGGGGAGACCAGCACTAATTGATCTAGCTCATCCGTGTGCTGGTCCCATTGTACTCGGAGAGTCCACTGGAGGATACACATGTGGAGCCTGGCCAGTGGAACAGTGAGGATGGCAGCCATCATCAGTTCCAACAACCTCAGGTACCCCCTGGCAGGAATATAATGGCTCTGGGCCACCTCCTGAGCCTGGGCAATAAGGTACTCCACCCTGTTCCCCTGCGTGGAACCTAGAACCACCCCGTGTAGTGCAGCCTTTGGAACGGAACCAGGACCGTACTTGGGCAGCTTGATGGTAATGCCCAGGGAGAGAAATAACTGAAATGTTTTCTCTAGAGTCCACAGGAGCTGTTCTCTGGATGGGGCCTTTAGGAGCCAATCATCCAGATAAGGGAAAATGTACATTCCCTTCCTTCTGATGGCCACAGCTACTGCTGCTAAACACTTGGTAAAGACCCGCAGCACAGAGAACAAGCCAAAGGGCAGCACTTTGAACTGGTAATGCTTGCCCTGGAAACAAAACTGGAGGAACCTCCTGTGGGGAGAAAACACTGAGATGAGCAGGTAATCATCCTGCATGTGCAGAGAACACAGCCAGTAACCTTTCTTGAGAAAGGGCATTAGACCTGTCAAAGTTACCATTGGGAACTTTTTTCTTCTAATCATACAGATTGAGATCCTTTAGGTCTAAACTAGGCCCCAGATCCCCAGTCTTTTAAGGTACCAGGAAGAACCTGGAATAAAACCCTTTGTTTCTCTGGTGTCTGGGCACTGGCTCGATGGCCTGTTTGCACAGAACGGACTGTACCTCCTCCCAGAGAACAGACAGGTGGGCCAGGGGGTAGTTGGAGGGCAGAGGAGGAATCTCTGGGGTCGCTCGGTGAGCTCCAGACTGTGACCCCTTTTATATGATTTTAAGAATCCAGGCATCTGATGTGATGGTTCTCCATTGATTGAAATGGAGGAAGAACTGATCTCCGACCACCACCACTTAGTTGGGGACCAGAAGAGGTGGGCCTGGCAAGGAGTCAAGTGGAGCCGAATACAGCCACTGGGGCTGGTCTATCACCTCTAGGACACTTAGGGCAGTGTGATAGAGTGAGTAGACAGATTTAATAGCCCTGCCAGATGCCTGCAAATCATTAATGATGTTCTGGACATCAGGCTCAAAAAGCTCAGTGCCACTGAAGGGGTCATTAAGCATCTTCTGTTGAACATCAGCAGCAAAGCCAGAGAATCTCAGCCAGGAGTGCCTACAGAGGCAGATACCGGTGGCAGCAGACCTGGCAATAGTGTCCGAGATATCATAGAGGACCTGCAGGAGGTGCTTGCTAACATCCTTAGTGGTCTGCAGACATTTGAGAACCTCCTGCTTCTGGGTACCTTCAGAAAGGCCTGGGCAGTGGCCTTGCCCTTCTTCCAGTTGGTATTCTGGTACTTCACCATATGGGACAGGTAGTTGGCAATCCTCAGCCCAAGGGTGGAGGAGGCATAAACCCTCTTGCCACAAAGATCAATTCTGCATGACTCTTTATCTGGGGGGAAGGAGCTAAGGTACTTGGGCACCTTAGACTTGTCATGAGCTGCCTTTATGACCACTGAATCTGTTTCAGGCTAGGCAGCATAATGTGGAAACCCCTGAGCAGTGTGATAGAGTTTAACTGCCCTGCAGATCATAACTGGCACCATGTCAGGCCTGTGCCAAGCTGCCATAGTAGCATTCCTCAAAGCAGGCAAAATAAGAGGAATGATCTTGGGAGGAGACTCTGGGAATCTCCATAAAATCCACCAGATCATTCCTGGTGGCATCCTCCTCCTCCTCAGTATGGAAGCCCATTGCTGAGGGAAACTTCTTCATAATACTGAAGAAGGTAGGGGCCTCTGGAGGAGGCCTTTGATTGCGTTTGACAGAATCCTCGATGACTGAGGAAGCTGTGGATCTGTCTGAGGAGAGGGGTTCTTCCTCCTCCTCTGCCTCATCAGGAAGAATAAGGCCAGGGTGGTACTCCTCAATGTCGACCTCTTCCAGATCAAGGTCCAACGTTTGAGGCACTGACGATGATGGTGCGGTCGACAGCACAGGCAACGTAGGCCTGGAGGCACCTAACTGGTGGACTATCGCCGAAGTGAATTTAATCAAATTTCATTGAGATCGATGATAGTCGAGGACTGCATTGATAGAGGGGGGGTCGACGGCGCAGGAAGCGATGACCCACCAGAGAGACCCTGAGAGCCCACAGAGCCAGTAGCCTGAGAGCCTGGGGAAGCATCAGGCCTCGCCGGGAGGGCCATCGACAATGATCCCATCATTGGTGAGGAAGGAGACAATGACCTGGAGGTCAACAATCAGCCACCATGAATATCAGGTGGAGGTGCTGTTGGTAAGGGTCTGGTGGGCACAGAGATCTGGACAGTGGTTTTATGCTTTGGCATGGTTGGGGTGCACATGGCCGAAGACCGAGTGCTCTAACCACTCAACCATGCATTCATTCCTTGTAAATGCCTCCTTTCAAGTTGCTTAATGCACTTGTAACATGGGATTATACAACAGGATTACTATTGGGTGCTGGCATTTGTCATGCACAATTACTCATATGGCAAAAAACACAAGCACTCATTCATTTTTTCCTATGAACTTTTCATCACAATCTCTTACATGTACAGTAAGAACTTTGTTTGTTAAACCACTCTTATTAATATACTGAAGTACTACTTTCACATGCAATTAACTTAGTGCTGATTCATTTCTTGTACCCTTTTACAGTTCTGTGCATTATTTTTTTTCTTTTCTACATGGTACATTTTCTTTATCACAACTTCATGTATGCTCTGTCAGTATCACGGATCCTGGGATGGTGACATAATTTGCATAATAATACCAGACTGTCCGCCATAACATTAACACAACTTCAAGAACAAGAAACGACTACTGCCATACAAAAGCATTCTTACTTTTAAGTAGTACTCTTTTCGCTACATACTTCTCACTCCACGACATTTTCTTAATGTCAATGGTACTGTTTCCCATGCAGTGCAAATTCATTTTAACTGCTCACCATGCTACTCGTTACCAAGAAGTTCTTTTCAGGTTCACATTTCTGTTCCCTCCTGGTATCAGTGCAGGATCAAGAAATTCCCCACTGACCCCTGCCGCTCTTCTGTATGTTTTGCTGACACTGGCTTGGTATGTATCGGAGCCTCTTGTGCCTCTTCTGCATTTATGTTGTCAACTTTTATTGTTTATTCAGTGAGGCTCACAAATGCACATTTCGGTACTTCACCTCGGAGCACTGCACATTGGTGCAACCGACACTATCCTTCAGGTGGGTGGGTGACGCACCATTTTACTCTTACTTACAGTGACAGCGTGTACTTGTCCGATTACACTACGAAGCCATGCATATCTAAGAAATTAATGCATGGCTATGTTCCCATCATGTGATCCCCTTTGTACCAATCAATTTCCACTATTTGTCTTCTACTATTAATCCCATGTTACAATGAATGTTATTATCACTGTGCATGCATCAATGTTGCAGTATTTTACATGTTTAGAGCCATTAGCACTCTGTGTGTCTATCCTTTTCCGATTAGAGTGGTAGATGCTGAGTTTGGTACAGTTTAAAAGGGAGGGGGGAGCATGTAAGGAGCAAGTCCCTGACAGGAAATGAGTGGCATTTTGGATAGTAGTATTTTGGGTCCGGACCAGTGTTGGGCCATGAATGTCACCCTAGGCTGTAGGCAATCCATCCAAAAGGTCTGGTGGGTGGGTGGCCAGGGAACAGTGCTCAAGCATGTGAGAGAATCGAGCTAGTAGTAGTAATGGTGCACCATGGTGCCAGTTTGGTTTTTCCACTTTCTTGGTGAGCAGTCTGAAGCTCTCCTGGGGTTTGGCAGGGAAGGAGTGTGTATACCTTGCCTGCCTGGGCCCCGGCGAGAGTAGCTGGTGGTGCACCGGGGCATCGAGCTTTAACTAGAGGAGAGTTATAAACCCCCTCTGGGAGTTGGGGTGTCATTATAGTGCATTGGGATGTGTACCAGTTGGGATAAGTGGTTGGGACATTTCATCCCTGGACTGGTAAGTGTTAATAGTTTTGCCACCCTGGGGAACTGCTGTAGCATGGGAATACCATGGGGACAGGCCATACAATATATGGGAGTGCACAGGAAGAGAAGGGAGATCAGGGAGTGGGAGGGTGTAAGTGCCATGGGTCAAGCAGGGCTGTTTGCCCGCTCGAGAGGCATGATAATTTTCATTCAGGACAGTGGATGGACAGCCGACACCCTAGTGGGACATGGTGTCAGCCGCTGCAAGGATTCCCTAATCAGGGGAAACGCTTCATGAAAACCTACACCCTGAGAGAGGATGGCATTCACGCACCTGGAAGCAGCTGCTGGAGTGGGGTGCGAGAGAAAGCAAAGTGATTGCAGACAAAATGGGGACATGTCACATGCTCCACAGGGACCATTGCCCACAGGAAGCTGTGTGTGAGAGGTAGGATGAGAGCCAGCGGCCTGCGAAGTGAGATTGTCTGCTCGAAGCACCAGAATATGGCCAGCTGGGAGAAAGGAAAAATATCCCTAAGATGAGAAGCTAGTGTGCTCCACTCCAAAAATTATTTGGACCTTTTGGAGCAGTAGAGAAGTGGCCCCAAGGTGAGAGGCCAGTCTGCACTGAGATGATGGGAACAAATGGGGAATGCGGGACTATGAGAGAAGCAGCTTTGCAGCATTTTTTCCTTTACTTAGTATGCTTTTTTGTCTTCTGGCAACTTCCCCTTTAGCCACCCTACTACCACCATCAGACCAGGGATCTTCCCCCTATCATAGTGCCCCCTGGATTACCCTCCAAGGTGAAGCCGCCAGAGTCCCCCTGTAGCCCCGATGGATCTCTATTAAGGATGTGTCGGGGGGAACCACTGGATCCGCAATGGGAGGAAGACTTCATGTGGCATGCCAGAGGCTATTTATCTTCTTGGCGGGGGGGCATGTCTGAGCAGACACCGCAACACAACTGCATCATGCATCCAACATGCCCCCTAAGGAGCGATGCTCACAGGTGCTCCAGTCATGGTGTGTCCCATAGTCATCTAGCAGCACCGCACCGGAGACACTCAACCCCTCCCCTTGGAGGTGAAGAGCATGCAGGGCCGCTCAATTCACCCCCATCCCCGGCTGGCCCTCAGGCATCCCTGAGTCCATTCCCAAACCCGGGTCACCTATGTCAGAGAGGTGAATCTTACCGCTAGGCCGGCTGGCCAGCCTGCAGCATTTTGAATTTTTGTTTCAGGATGAACTGAGCTGCCTGGAAATCCCGGGTCATCTGGATCAAGCCCCATGGAATGGACTTTGTGTGAAGGGACACTGTAAACTCTTGTGATCATGTGACCATAACGGTCCAGTATGATGTGTTCTCCCCCCATATATAATTAACTGCTCCATGGAGTGGCAACATGTCCTATTAAAATGGGATCCCCTATATTACTATGAAGAAAGATTGGCCTCCATTCTTCAGTAGACTGTTAATACTACTAACCACAGTTTTTCCTCCTAACCCAGTGCTGAGGGTCCTAGCTACACCCTACCTCTAAGGACCTGGCAAACGTAAGTCAATCTTGGAAAGTTTCTGCTTTGGAAACCCCCGCCCCCATGGACAGTGATCATCAGCATACCCCAGACACCGAGGAGGGGGTGGGCTACACATGCAAGTCTGCAGTCATCTCAGCCCTGAGTTGTTGCCCCAGAGATGGATTATACAAACTTAAACTCAGCACTGTGGTCATGTTCCCCTAGCATTCAAACAGCAGATGTATTGATTCATTATTGATGAGCAGAAGAAAGCACTAACCACTTATCTATCCTATTCAAGTATTCTTTCATAACCCTAATGTAATAAGAATGCGGAAATCACACATTACAAACTGTAAAAACTGTAAAGTTAGTAATAGTGAAATGCTCAAGAAGTGAATACATATTATGGTTATAGTGAAGAAAAAATTACTTACCACAGTATTTTTTTATTTAAACATTTGGTAACCGGGAAAGGCACACTGAGCCAAGGCTCATTTGCAGGTGTGACCCAGGGACAGACTGCTCCATTGTCTGTACCAGACCAGGCTCTAAGTGGGTAAGCACTGTTTACGTCTTTTCCTTAAAATGTACCGTAGACCAGGCTCTACTAGAGCTAGTACTGTTCATATTATTTAAATGTATCGTAATCTTTTATTGATGTGGAACCTTTGGAAAAGAGCACTTGTGCTCAAAGGTGTCATCCGAATATCTAATAACTAAATACATTTAAAACATGAAGAGGTACTTAGGTATTTCCATACAGATTACATATATACAAACGAGTACATGGAATTTACATACAGATTACATATATACAAATGAGTACATGGAATTTACATGCAGATTACATATATACAAATGAGTACATGGAATTTACATACAGATTACATATATACAACTCAGTACACAAAAGCCATGCATGGTTGGCAAGAATAGGCTGCATTTCATAGAACACATTTACAACTGGATACTGTCCGCAGTAAGTTTAGCTAGGAAGGGGTGAACTTTTATGCAGTTGGTACAGTGCAATTACTTACATATAGAACACTGGTATGGAACAAATATAAACTAGGAGATTTACTGCTTCTGGGAAGAGGAGCCAGACTTCCTGCATTGATTTGACTTGGGGGGGGGGGATTGAGAGTTCAGGTGGGGAGACAGGGAAGGTAAGAAGCAGGAGCAGGTGGGGGCGGAAGCTGGTGAAGCTGTTGTCTGATAGAGTTGCGCAAGGGTGAGTTTCTTAGGAAAGAAGATAGTTGGCTCCAGAGGAATGGGAGTCCGCACTTGAAGGCGGATTTGCCAGTGATAGAGGATGGTTTGGGCAGAGTGAAGGAGTGGGTGTCTCTAGATTGTAGCACATAAGGTGATGGGTTTGCTGGAGATAGCCTCTCTGAGAGGAAGGGACATAGGAGGTTAAACCAGTATTTGGATATTAGGGAGATAGAGGGGGTATAATGGCAGTGGGACAGGGGTCCAATACCAAAGGTGGATAAGAGAGCGCAATGGTGGGATCTAAGGGGGGAGTCTGTGGCAAAATGGCAGAAGGCATTTAGGAGGGAGTCTAGCCTGGCTAAGGAAGAGGCTGCGGCTGTGCTATATACTACATCTGTGTAGTCAAAAATAGGTGTAATTTTTTTTTTAAAACTTTCTTTTTAACCCACCTGTCTACCCTCTCCAACCATGCCTTCGGACCAGTCAACCCCTCAGTCCACCATCACGGAGTCTGCCCCTAGAGTGCCAGGCTTCTCCATTGTCCCCTTCCTCAATCCTCATAGGAGAGCCTGCACAGCAGGGTCTGCCCGTGGGTAGGTGACTGGGAGGCATAGATCAGTCGTCATCTAGGACCAATGAGGATTTTTTCCATTTTCTTCCCTTTTCCTCCCCGATCCCCCTGATGACGTCGGCACACAGGATGAACGTCCAGACAGATGGTGTGCAGATGCACGCCATTGTCAAGTGCCCACGATGTCCTCCTCATCCCGAATCTGAAGAGCCGCCTGTACCCCAATGCCCATGCTTCCACAGGCATTGGTGCGTCGGGTGCTTGTAAGCACCCCAGGAACCCACCCCAGGAGGAGGAGAGCATCCATTGGGATGCTCGATCCTCCCCCTCCCTCTGACCCCCGATGACCTGAGTCCATTCCCGAACCCAGGTCGCTGGCGATGAGGTGTAGCATCCAGCGCCTCAACCCTCAGTGGGTGTAATCATTTTTGTCAGTAATTTGTGTCTTACATGAAATAGGAGGGAGTTTCTGTTCCAGTATAATATACCGAGCTTAGGGCGGAGTTTTGAGGCGATGGCTTCAATGTGGGCTGAGAAGTTTAAGTGGGGGTCAAGCCATACTCCCAGATATTTATAAGATGAGACAATGCTTAGTAGAGTCTCATCCAGGGAGTGATGACAGGGGAATGGGTACTCTGGATAGTTTTTGCACAGTCCCGAAGGTCACAAAAACTGTTTTAGAGGTATTGATTTTAAGCAGGTTTGTCTGGACTGCATGTTATGGAAGTCCTGCTGTAGCAGGGATTGGACATCATTGGAACTGGCCCGGATGCACAGAGGATAGTATCATCCATGTACATGTGTATATGGGATCTTGCGCAAACAGTGGGGAGGTCATTTATAAATAAGGAGAACAGGATGGAACCAAGTATTGAACCCTGGGACCCATCTGCGAGTATGGGGAGAGAGGGGGAGGTGGAGTTAGCTATCCTGGCAGATTACAGCCTGTTTCACAGGTAGGATTTGAACCACTGGACTGCAGGGGGGGAGGTGGAGTTAGCTATCGTGACAGATTGCAGACTGTTTCCCAGGTAGGATTTGAGCCACTGAACTTTGGGGAGGGGGGCAGTCTAGCAGTTTTGAGTTTATTAAGAAGTAGAGAGTGGGAGACTGAATCAAAGGCCTTGCCCAGATCTACAAACACAGCAGCAGTTAGGTGGCCTTAGTCAGAGGCAGAGTGGATGTGACCAGTGACTCTTAGCAGGGCGGATATTACAGAGTGGTGCTTTCTGAAACCCGACTGGTAAAGAGAAAGGAATTCAGAAACCATGAGGAACTCGGACAGCCTGGATTGGACTAATGCTTCTTGTAATTTGGCAAGGGCTGGGAGGAGGGAGATCAGCCGGTAGTTACCCAGTACTGAGGGGTCACCACCTTTATGCAGGGGGATTACACAGGCCATAATCTTGTTTTTTCCAGGGGATCCCTCAGTATGCTTAACTGATACAGTCAGCCTCCTGTGTTGAACTGCCTTGGAGGATTGGAATGTGTGTAAATGATGGAACTATCATTGGCTTATGCTACAATTCAGACTGCTGCCCCTAGGTGCTGCTGCATTCTAAAATGTTCAGATTCATTACAGAGCCTAAAAGGGTAAAGACACCCCTAACTATGCTATCCTAACAAAAAAAGTCTTTCCCCCAAAGGGGGTAGATAAAAATACCAGCTCCCGAGCTGGCCCATCAGAGCAGCGGTTGGATTTCCGCTTGCGACGCTGGACAAACTGGGTTCGGGAATGAGCCCAGTTCATCAAAGGGCCAGCCATGGGGAGAAGAATCGAGCATCCTCAGGACAGCTGTCCTTCTCTGAGGGTGGGGAGTCTTTGTGCTTGGTGCAGGAGTGACACCTAGTGGAGGCTAGGTGCATCACCCTATGCACTGACGCATGGTCAAGGGTCTCTGTGGTGGGACAGACGCAGGCGTCATTGCACGTCTCCACCCCAGCCTATAGGGATTAAAATTCCTCCATGCTGGCTGTCTCTATGGTGCCCTGCCCCCAGACTTCAATTAGCCACCTGGCCAAGGGCTCTCCCAACCAGATATGGTTACATGACACCGGTGCCCTCTACGGTGTCGTGCCCCACCTTCCTAGGGTAAGCCAGGAGTGACCAGGAGAGTGAAGGACTCAACAGGTGGTGGAAGCCATGGGGGCACCGTAACCAGGGCAGAGCTCTGATGGCTCAGCAGGAGTACAAAAAGTAAGATAAATATATATATAAAAAAAATACCAGCTCCCTGTAAGAAGGGAACAGAACAGACTGATTTATAACCTTAACAATAACACATATCACTGATATAACAGACAGGATAAGAAGTGACCAGCAGGGATACAGAACCTCCACCATCTGGTTCTGGAAGGGGAAGCAAGGTGAGAGAGTTAAGCATACTGAGGGATCCCCTGGAAGAAACAAGATTACTATGGTAAGTATTTTTTTTCTTCAAACCCCAGGAATCCCTCAGTATGCTTAACAGATGCAGACTAACAAGCAGTGCCTTGAGAGGTCGGGTACAGAACCTACTTAGGGAAAAGGTTCTGCAGGACTGCAGTGCCAAACCTGGTAGCATGTCTGGGCTGTATGTCCAAACAATAGTGCTTTGTGAAAGTATGTACAGTTTTCCAGATAGCTGCTTTACAAATGTCCAGCAGAGGAATGTCTCTTGCTGCAGCCACTGATGCAGCTGTGCCACATATGGAGTGGGCCCTGAGGTGGCTGCTTGCCAGCTTTGCCATAGCAAAACTGTATGCAAGCCTGGCCTGATGGCACTGAGGGCTGAGGTGCTGGACGCCACACCTCGCGCCACGCCAGCGAGCCGGGTTCGGGAACAAGCCTGGGCCATTGGGGGTTAGCAGGAGAGAGAGAGGATTGAGCATCCAGAGGACTGTTCTCCTCTCTCTCTAGGAAGGGTTCTGGGGCTGCTCGGCATCCTTGTAACCCCTGATGGAGATCAGGGGTAACACAGGTATGCCAGCCAGAGGAAGGGGTGGGAGTGTGGCGGACGTCAGCAGGAAAGCCATGCACAGACATCATTGCACATTACACACCTAAGGGGGAAACCACTATGAAAGATCCCCGCCTAGGATCACAGAGATGAAGGGGGCACCAGGGACAGGATGCACATCCCAACACTGGCCCAATATTCAAGGGACTCCAGGCCAACCCGGCAAATATGGTAAGCCCTCTCTAATTTCACATAGGGCACTGAGGGTGAGCGGGCCCGGCCCAGGGAGTGATCCGGTGCACTAGGGCTGCTGAGATGTCTGGGGAGACTTGCTAGACTACGGGGTTCAGGCAGGGAGTAGCGGTCCTTGCCGCATGTGCACCCCGGAAGGATGCCCAGCTTAGGGGAGCATAAAAATAGTCTACAAAAAAAAAATGTATGCAAGCTCCTATCCAGCATGCAGTGGTTCTTTTGGAGGCTGGTTTATCTTTTCCCACTTCCTCATAGGCCAGAAACAATTGTGTGTGTTCCGGCCTAAAAACTTTGGTATGGTCAATGTAGTGGATGAGTGCCCCTTTGACATCTAGGCTATGTAACTTTCATTCACCTATGCTCGAGTTAGTTGTAATAAAGACCAGCAGGGTTATGGACTGGTTCAGGTGAAAATCTGATACCACCTTAGGGAGGTGCTACTTTGTCCCTATGAAAGGAGATGTAATTCAGATCTGTACACAGGGCTTGTAATTCACTGACTAGCCTGGACAAGGTAATGGCTACCAGGAAGACAGTCTTCCAGGTGACATATTTCAAATCTGCTGTTACCATAGGCTCGAACAGAGGTTCCATGAGCTTGGCTATGCAAATGTTCAGGTGCCAAGGACGGACTGGCTTCCTAAGGGGAGGATGGAGATGAAGAAGACCCTTAAAGAACTTTCAAAAGACTGGGTGGGAAGCCAACGACTTGTCTTTCCCAGCTGAAATATGTAGTGAAATGGCAGCCAGGTGTATCTTTAAGGTAGAGGGCCTGAGGCTCAGTGAGTGCAGGTGGGTTAAGTAGTCCAAGAGGACAGGTAGTCCCGCATGTGATGGATTGATATTCTTGTTGTTGCACCAGAAGGAAAACCTTTTCCATTTAAAAGCATAGGTCTTCTTAGCTGAGGGTTTCCTTGAAACTCTGAGTATATTTAAAACTTCTTACCTGTTTCCAGGTAGAGGGGAAACTGACCAGATATGAGACACAAATTGAAAATGGAGCAAAGAGGGCCAACGATTGGAGGGGCAATTAGCTTTAAGAAATGACAGTCCAAACCTTTTCCACAGTCATCAAATTTATTTGGTACACTAGCAGTTAATTTTAATAAGGGTGACTTTGTAATCCTTTTAAAATAAAATCTAGGTCGATCATGCGAGGCTCACTGAGGTTAGAATCCTTTGACATGTTAGTAAAGTTACACTTGTAACTGGAAAGGTCAGAGAACTTAGTGTTAAACCTGTCCACTATAGCTAAAGGATCAGAAAGAATACCATCAGAAGTAATTATAATAAAGAATGATTTTTCAGTGGGGGCAACCAAATTGTTCACAGAACTCCAGAATTTCTTTGGATCAGCGAAGTTTTCACGAAGCTGTTTTTATATAAAAAAATTTCTTGGCATTACACACTAAAAAACTAACCTTATTCCTTAAGAGCCGTTATCTGTCCAGAAGAACAATAGAAGGGGAACACTTATAATTATACCACGCAAGATTTCAGGCTTTCATCCATTCCTTAATTTCTCCTGTGAACCATCCATTCACTGTACCCCTTACCTTTAACTTACGTAAAGGAAAAAACAATTCCTGAACTGGGAAGAGTTGCTTACAAAAATAGTCAACCACACAGGCAGGATCAAGGATTAAATCTAAAACTGAGCAGTCAATAGAGGAGAGACAATGTGCCAACTTTTCAGAATCAAACTTCTTAAAATTCCAAGACTGCATAATCCAAGGTGGTATTTTTTCCCTTTTTAAAATTCAAAACACAATAAGTGGCCTGAAGGTCACTGGTTGATTCTGGAAGCACCCTAGCAGACAAAACAACATCAGTCCTGTTAGTAACGATCCAATCTAAGATGGAGTGAATTCCTGTTTGATGATTAAATCTAGTTGGTACAGTGATCATCTAAGTAAGATTATAAAACAGCAATAATGTATCTAAGCCCAGAATTTCAGACTGCATCCAGTTCACGTTTATATCACCTACTAATACAAAAACTGTTTCCCCAAGATAGCCAGAAACTTTACCCCAAAAATCCCTCAAACCATCTAAACCACAAGATGGGGGATTATAAATACAACCAAAGGTAACACATTTCTTACCTCCCAAGATCAACCTTAATAAAAGCCAGGCATTAATTGAATCAGAGTTAACACTAGTATCCAGTACAGATATATGTAGGCTTTCTTTACACAAAACTATGACTCCACCCCCTCTCTTAGTTCCTTGTCTGTCAGCATGAATAACTTTGTACCCAGGAATTAGGCAAATGTTGTCTCGTATAGACTGCTTAAGCCAGAATTCAGATAAAACTATAATATCAGGATTATTATCCAGAATAATAACCTCAACTTCGGCTTTCTTAGATAAATAACTCATAAAATTTAAATGCATAACCTTCAAACCATGGAAGGTAAACCACTTTTTCTTACCAGTCACTGCAGCAAAATCGACAGGGGGCCCTGGGTTTAATTCAATATCACAAAAGTAAATGGAGCAGCACAAAACCCTTAGTCCTGCTACGAGTTTCACATAACCCCCACTGAAAATAATGTGCTAAACAAGGAAAGAAACAAAGTCCATAGCCCCTTAACCCACTTTCAAACTGAAGCAACAACCTATAAGTTTCAGTAACTCTATATTTCTGTACAAGTAGATTCAACATACAGTAATCATGTTCATCATAAAACCAAGGCTGAAGGTGATTTCTCACCTCTCAAACCTCTTCTGCGAGGAGTGCCACAGGGGTGCATCCTGGGACCTTTGTTGTTTCCAATCTACATCAATAATATTGATACGAGCATAAAAGAGGCCAATATTCACCTATTTACTGACGATACAGTGATGTACATAAGCAGACCAACACCTGAAGCTGCATACTGTGACCTTCAATCTGACTTCAACCAGCTGCAGATCCAGCTCATAAAACAAAAACTGCTTTTAAATGCTAAAAAAAACGAAAGCAATGCTGTTCTCGCCCTATATTCAGGCTCCAAACCCAACCAACTCTGGTTCTTTTCCACCAATTACTACATTACTTGGCAAACCATTAGAATATGCAACAAACTTCAAACACCTGGGAGTCTGGATTGACAATCGACTATCCTTCACCTACCATATCGAGGAACTGATAAAAAAAACTAAGACAGAGACTTGGACTATTTTTTAGGATCAAACACTATCCTACTAAAGAAGCCAAGATGAGGTTGGTCCAGACTACCTTCCTTTCACTGATAGATTACACTGACTTCCTCTATAGCCAGTGTCCTGCCGCAGTGCTTACCAAGCTTGATACACTCTACCATAGAGCACTAAGGTTCATCACTGGCCTCCCCTTCTCAGCACACCACTGTTCCCTGTATGAGGCTGTGGGGTGGTCCAGTACATTTTTTGACTGCCTTCTGCTAAGTTTGGTAGGTACCTATGCACTAAGAAGTACTGCCTATATCTTGCTGAACATACCAAAGGTAAAATTACACTTTGGTAGGGTTGTCATAAGTTATGTGCTGCCCATTCTGTGGAACAAGTTGCAAAAAACATTGAAACTCATCATTCCTACCCACCTGTTTATCTTCAAGACTCTATATGCTTGTTCATTTACTGAATCCTGTGAATGCTTTCCTCGTCCCTAATCTTCCCATTTGCTATAGGTAGTGCACTTCTATATCCTATCTGGCTTCTTGCTTCCACCCCCGCCCACTTGTTCCCTTCCATCTTCTCACCTTTAGCTCCTAAATACCTTATTTTTGGTCATTGTGCTGATACCTAAATACTTTTGATTCCCATAGCCATGCGTCATTGCCCTACCTACCACTAATTAGGCAGGAACAGTAATCTATGGTTGCTGAAACTTATACCCCATTTCAGCACCTTGGCCCCTAACCCCTTAATACTTCCCACCCTTACTGCCCTTATAGCTTTTTTCGCCCTCCCCTTCCCACCTTCCTCATTGCCCTCAAGGTACTTTGCCCTCTCTTCACCTGCTGTGCTCTCCTAGTCCTACTAATTATTTTTTTTTTTTTGATTGCTGGAGATATGTTGTGGACATCTGCTGTAATATACCTGTAATTATGCTTATGTTTCTTGTGCTGGCTCTTGTGTATATACTGTCATCATTTACCAAATACATTGTACTAGCTAATACTACCGCTCTCTAGTTGACACTCTTTCTGAATACTGTAACCATTGTGAACTTTGGTGTCTTATTTGTATTGTACACTGATCTCGAAGCTATCCAGGGCCATCTTGAAAATGAGTTTTGCTCAATGATGATCGCCTGGTCAAATAAAGATTTGATTGATTGATTGATCCCTCCTCCTTTGCAAAACTACCTGCTAAAATATTACTAAATAACACCAAACTGCACAGTAACATGCAATTCCACCTAGTTACTAATAAGCCCAACATACTCACCATCAATCGTACAACCTTGCACAGATTGAACAGGGTAATGTGTTCCACTCTCCCACGGCTCCGTCAGACTTCTGCACTTAGCCACACTTTGCTGCTTAAGCCGCCACGTCTAGGAAGTAGTGGGATTTAAATCTCCACAACCCACCAAATTGGGCTGCCACCACCAATTAGGGGGAGGGGTGCAGCTTGGAGAGGCAAAGCAGCTGCAGCGCTGGTGTACAGTTGCTATGGCAACATCAGCAGGACCAATCGGCAGAGGGAGGAATGGAGCACCAGAGGTTATTTATTTGAGCCACTGAGAGTAAAAGGCCCACGCACAATGTAGCTCAGAATACTTTTCATAGCAGCAGCAATATACATATTAAAACAGTCAATGTATTTCGACTTGAGCTTTGCAGCATGCAGTTCATGGCTAAAAAAGCAGCAACAGGGGGCTTATGTCATGCAGTTCTTGGCTAGCACTTAAAGATGGCAGCACATGTAGTAGTTCGGCACACAGTCCTTTAAAACATTCGGCTACTTGAAAACACCTTCACAAGCTGGAACAGTTCAATTAGCAGCAGACAGATTGCACTGAACTCATGGCCCAAAGACTCCACTGTGCTCTCAGGCACCAGGATGTTGATATCTTCCACCCAGTAGCTGCTATTCAGAAATAGATGCAGCAGATCAAACACAAATGTGGCTGACTAAGATAGTGGGAGTCGAGGGAGCCTGCCACACTCCCTCAGACTCCTGCACTTAGCCGCACTTTGCCACTCAAGCTGCCGCTTCAGACAATCCCAGAGACCTTATCAGTCATGGCCAAAACAGGTGACCAGAGGGCCTTCTGGTATTGTGCTATATAGGCCATGTAAGTGGCTTGCCTGAGGAGAAGGGAATCTGCCAGGTATCCGCTCTTCCCCATACTATCCAGCTTCCTGGAGTCCTTGTCCAGTGGGTGAGAGGCCAAAGGCACCCTGGCCTTATCACAGGCCACTGCCTGTATCACTCCCTCATGATCCAGATAGCTAAAAAGAAAATCAGCATTTGTCCTGTCCAGCTAATATATCTTGTCCACCTTTCTATCCACCCAAGGTATGGAAGTGGGGTTTGCAGGATCTTGAGGGCAGCCTTTTTGAGAGACTTGTGAATAGGCTATAAAAGTCATTTTGTGGGGGCTAGCCCCATCATATCTAGGAACTCACCTTCCTCCTCATCCTCCACAGTCTCTTGTGTGGCAAGGTTGAGGGTATCCACCATCTGTCTCACAAAGGCATAGTGAGACGAGAAGTCCTCTCACCCCCACGGTGGGAAGCCGAAGTCCTACTCTGGAGAGACTTCAGGTCCAATGGGTTCTCCTTCCTCTTCCTCCTCCAGTTCTTCATAGAGAAACATGGTTCCTGGCTAGGGGAATCACTAACTAACTGAAGGAGGAACTGGGGGAACGGAGGGGTGTTGTCTAAACACTCTTGGTGTGTAGGGTAAACAATACAAATAATAATAATACAGATTCTTGTGTCTCGGAGTCTGCCAAGAAACATTCGTAAACAAGCAAGGAGTACTAATAAAGTTTATTATGCTACTTATGCCAAGCATGTGACAAAGAAATTCACAAGGGAGATGGGTTTCTCACCACTCCTGAAGAATGTACATAATCTCCAGAATTGTAGATCTTAGGTTCTCTAAGATCTTGTTCTATCTCTCCCCATGCTCCAGCTCTCTGCCCTTCTACAGAAGCTATAGTAGTGTCTCGAGAGCACTACAGTGGGTTGCAGACAGCTAAATACTACAGATAACAGCATAGCAACAGAGATTACAACATAGTTACAGATATGAGAAACAATATGCATTGGTCCTAAGTCATTCTCCATTGTAGAATGACTTACGAGACAGAATTACTAATGAGTATCATATGAGACAGAATATGCTTCCATTAGCATTATAGCTTAGACAAAAGAAATGTTGACAGTTCAAAACTACATGCGGCATTTCTTACTTACGAACAATATAAAATATTAGACATAACAAAGGCCTTCTGTCTCTGTCAGCTTGCTTAGAGACAAAGTGAACTGCTGACAGACCTATTACATGGCATATCTGAATGTAAAATACACTACATATAATTATATGTGAATATAAGTATACAATAATCACTGATGATCTCTCTGAGTCATCTTATCAGTGATTAGATAGATTATATATGGAATATATGTAAAAGACAAACATAATCTAGATAAATGTATTATAGTGAAGTATAATGAATCATGCATGATCAGTATTAGCATAGTGCAAAATAGCAGTATTACACTACAATAGACCAGGAATACAGTGTGAGGTGTATGTGAGATGATAGGGGCATAACCCAGATGTAACAGGGGGACCACAGAACTGGCAGCCTGAAGGGTCTGCAAAACCTGCAGGGCTCTGGCAATGTTCTCCACAGAGGGCATGGCCGGTCTGTCCGCTGAGAGCTTCTTTTTCAGCAAGTGGTGCAACGACATGTTTCTCCTTTTTTCTTTTAGCAGGAACTGGTTCCACAGCCCATTCTGTAGGCCTTTTGGATTTTGAAGCCTCACCCTTGTCAGTGGACTTGGGATCCACTGACTCCTTAGGTTTATCCTTTTTAGCATGGGAGGAAGCAACCTCTTCCATAGGCTTTGGAGAGGGAGAAGTAGTAGGGGAAACTATCTCTTCAAGCCTTTTTGCCCTCTCTTTTAGTGTCTTGGAGCAGAAGGTTTTACAAATTTCACAGTTAACAAAAATATGACTAGGACCGAGGCACACTAAACAAAGATCGTGCCTGTCTGCTTTGGTAATGATCTGCCCACACTTAATACAGTTTTTAAAACAAATCAGCCCTGTTTTCTTTTTGGGAGCCACTGACATGCCAAGTGATAGAAAACTGTAAAATACAAAGCCCAAAAGGAGAAAAAACAAAGATTGTGATCGGTTCCCAAAACCGTAAACAACAAGCAGAAAGGTGAAAATGCCCAGTTCCCTAACAGGAATAAAAGACAGAGAACAGCCAAAGTACTCTGTTCCTAGAAAAATGAGGAACCATGATAAAATTCAGTTATTTAAAGAAGAAAAAAGCTACAATTCCTAGAAATAGGAATGTTTAAAAGTAAAAAATGCGGTAAACATCGCTGAGGGGATGGTTCCCTGGAACCATAAAAATCAGAAAATAGAGCAGAAAACTAAACTGCCTGAAAACTAGCAAACAGATACAGCATACATGATTTAAGGAACTAGAAGTTTAAAAGTACAGAAAATAAAGTCAGAGAGATGCTGAGGAGAGCTGGCCAAGGCGTCTTTACTCAGCAAGTGGAGAAATTAATCTGAACATTTTAGAACGCAGCAGCACCTAGGAGCAGCAGTCTGAATGGTAGCATGAGCCTATGATAGTTCCAATCCTCAGAGGCAGTTCAACATAGGAGGCTGACTGCATCAGTTAGGCATACTGAGGGATTCCTGGGGTTTGAAGAACATTACTCACTGTAGTAATATTGTTTCTTCTTAAAGGATCCCTCACTATGTTCTGAGGCATTGCTCTCAGCTGAGATGACTGCATAAAGTATAAACATTTAAATGAGGGACTCATGAGGTTAGAAAGTTGGCTATCTGTTGCAGAATGAGTCCTAGGCGAGGACAGGTTATGACGAACTGGTGCCAGCAGTGTGGAGTTGAAAAGGATTGTCAATAACCTAGTTAACTATTCAGTCATAGAACTGAATATTACATAATGGAACACAGTGCACACTATTATTGTTATTTTTGTTTTAAGCAAAAGCAGAGAAAACATTATGTCTGAACCACATGAATAGTGTACTTTGCTAAACTTTCAAGAGTTGTGCATGAGAAGAGGGGTGTGTTATGAGGAAAGCCAATCAAGGGCAAAACTTAAAAACATCCTCGGGGGGGCGCTAATGAGCAGCCACTGGTAAAGATGTCGATTCCCGTAGTTCCCATCCCTGCTATAAATAAAAGCTAAATTTAACAACTTCCAAGTAAAAAAAAGCTCAGCAGAAAGACAGCAGAGGAGAAGGTGAATATACAACGGAGGAATACTTACTACCAACTCCAGGAAAAGGCCAACAATCAGCATCCAAAGGTCAGGGAAAGCGAACAGCAGTGAAGCTTCCAGAGGCTGTGGGTCCAATTTAATTTTCAGTGACCAAAATAGTGGTCTTGAGCCACAAGGTATCGGAACAAGTTATGGTGGTGTTGGATGGAAAATGGAGCAAACTGGAGCACAAAATTGATAGCCGTTTGCAGAATATGGTGGAGCAGATAAAAGGGCCAGCTAGCAGAGTAACGGAGGCGGAAGAGCGTATATCCAACATTGAGGACGACATGGATCCCTTGAAGGCGCGAGTTTCAAAACTAGAGAAAGAGCTTGCGGAGCTAATGGAACAACATGACTATCAGGAAAACTATGCCCGACGTCTCAATCTGTGACTCTGGGGGCTCCCGGAGGGGAAGGAGGGACCAGACATGCTCTCTTTTTGTGCGGAGACACTGCCAAGTCTGTTGGGCATAAAGTTGAAGAGAGGGAAGCTGAAGTTGGAGAGGGCCCACAGAGCGATGGTGGTCAGGCCACCGGCTGGGCAACCCCTGAGACAGATCATTTTCCTATTCCATAACTACCAGGATCGGGAAGAGATGTTGCGGGCTTACTGAAGCCTGAAAGATTTCAAGTACGAGGGTGAGAGGCTGTATTTGTTTCAAGATTACTCCAATAGGATCCTTAATAAGAGGAGAGCTTTCAACCCCATACTGGCACAGCTCAGGGAGCTTAAGGTGGACTGTTTCTTGCTGTACCCAGCAATTATTAAAATCAAGCATGAGGGAGCTACGTTCTCATTTTGGGAACCAGAGAGGGCTGCTGCATTTGTAGAGGACCTAAGGAAGAAAGGTTGAGAGGGGCCAGCTGGATAAAGTCATATGAGGGATGCTTACGAAGAAGGATGAGACTGCTAGAGCCTGAAGTAGCATATTAGACTGAATGGAGTTGGAGGAGTAACAGTTTTTCGTTCGATTGTTTTTGAGGGACATTGTTGATATCCTGCTGTTTTCTACCCCCCTGGTCTTTTGTTATTTTTATGGTGACACTTCTTGGAAGCAGCTACCGGTATTGAGTGGGTGGAGGCGATCGAGGGATGTAGAGCACCAAAGAATGTGTATCTAACGTGCAAGAGGCTGACTGTGCGCACATTCGTGAGAGAGGAGTGACACAGAAATTATCGAACTTATGCATGGTGGGAGGAGTATCAGAAGCTGGGTGTCCTGCTGAATGAAGTGCAAAATATAGGCCTCCGTGACAACGCATCTTCCATGGCTGATAAGTGGGGGTCTGGAGGGGTGGGCCACCGCTGTGTGTGTTTGTGGGGCAGCATTGGTGTCCCTGGGGCCTCTACAACCTGTGAGGGCATTTGCCAGCCTTTATTTGTGGGACTGATAACTCGAGTATAATTAAAGACTAAATTACCTGCCGAATTGGGATGCCAAAATAGAAAGGCTGGGGTGGCTGCTCGGGGGCTGTTCATGTTAGTGTGACTGTTACCAATTTAATGTGGGTGCCTAAGAAAGGCTTTATGCTGGTTGAAATGTTGGTTGATCTACAATTTAGGGAGGGCTGTTTTTTTGGTGGATAAATGGATGTTATTAATTAAATATAGTTAAGCGGGGGGGGGACTGGAACGTCTACAACAATCAAAGTAGGACCGTTCTTGGAGTTGAATGATAGGGGGATGTGTAGTATGTAGGATATGTAAATATGTGTGGGGATGTTCTGGTTGGGAAGATTTGGGAGGGGAAGGGATTGTACCTGGAAAGGGGATCGTTGTATGCATATGTGTTATATGTCTGCAGTGC
The DNA here is from genome assembly GCA_016271365.2 of Neoceratodus forsteri. Classification (NCBI taxonomy): domain Eukaryota; kingdom Metazoa; phylum Chordata; order Ceratodontiformes; family Ceratodontidae; genus Neoceratodus; species Neoceratodus forsteri. The sequence goes on from CM028130.1 coordinate 951,484,705, forward strand.
TGGAAATATCTCTTGTTTTTATTAATCACAAAAGGTAACAGGTCATTAGAAAATGCAATAATTACTGGTAAAATGGGAATGTGGGAAATGTTCATTGGGGTGAGAGTAAGATGGAGGATGAAGGGAGAGGCATGGTAGATAAATGAATAAGTTAAAGACACTGGGGATCACATCATGGAATATGAAGGGGATCACATCACCAATTAAGCGAACTAGTATACTGACAGCTCTGTGCCACCAGAGCACTTAGGTGGCATTACTACAAGAAACGCACCTGACCACCCAAGAACGTCAGAAACTCTTAAGAGGGTGGTTGGGTTGGTGCTATGCATCATCCTACAGCTCACATAAAAGAGGGGTTGCGGTGCTGATCAGCAAGGCACTTCCATTCACTTGCACAAGGGTGATTACAGACAAGGGTGTAGGGAGGTATGTCTTTGTGGAAGGGGTGCTCTCTGGTGAAAAAATAACAATTGGAAGTGTCTATGCCCCTTCGGTATTTGACCTGGCCTTTTACCAGGAAGTCCTAGATGTTCTAATGCGAGAACAATTCGAGGGGTTAATTCTGGGTGGTGATTTTAATGCAGTTATGCAAGGGGACCTGGATCACTCAGAGGGAAGGAATAGGCACAGAGGAGGACTGAAACGCTGGCAGGAGGGAATATTAGATATGGACATGATTGACTGTTGGAGGGCTTTGCATCCAGGTGAAAAAGGATTCACCTTTTACTCGAACCCGCATAAAATATGGTCTAGGATAGACTGTATCTATATGCCCTGACTGTGGCTAGACAGAATACGAAAGGTGGAACATAGCTCTATTATTCTTTCGGACCATGCTATGGTCCAGATGATTTTTGAGGTAAAAGAACAGAGAGAGGGTCCTCCACCCTGGAAGTTCCCAAGGTACCGTTTAGGTAATAAAGAATGTGTGGAATACCTGGGGCAGCAGTGGCAATTTTATAAAGAGACTAACGAGGGGTCGGTGGAATCCCCAGGCACATTTTGGGAAGCAGGGAAGGCCTTCATTGGAGGAGCCATAATTAAGTTTGTTGCACAGTATAAAAAAGGAAAAGATGCCACTAGGGTGGAATTAGAGGGGAGGGTGAAAACATTGGAGAGGGCAGTGGTGGAAAGAGCAACGGAGGAGAGGGTGCAAAGTTTGAAAGCTGCAAGGGAGGTGTTAAATGCTTTCCTATTGGGGGAGGCGAGGGTGGCAGGACTGTTTGTCAGCAGTAGGTTGTTTGAGTGGGGGAACAGATCTGACCCACTATTGGTCCAACTAATAAAAGGAAGGAGATTGTATACACAAATAACAGAAATTAAAGACAGAGAAGGAAAGATACCAAGGGATAAGGCCTCAATTAGGGATAGATTTGAGCAATTCTACAAACAGCTCTATCAGGCAAAATGTGCCGGTTCAGAGGATTTAGCAAAGCAGTTTCTGATGGGTTAGGGTGCCCAAAATAACTGATCAACAATGGAAGCAGCTGGGGGGGGGGGGAGATCACGCGTCTGGAAATTAGGCAAGCAATACAGGGGTTGAATCAGGGGAAGGCCGGTGGACCGGATGGGTGTCCCATAGAGTTTTATAAAACATTGAAAGAACAGGTGGTGGATTCGCTATATCAAGTGTTCTCTGAAGTTAGAGAGGGGGAGCCCTCCCAGTCTCCTTTAGAGAGGCAGTCATCCATTTGGTACCAAAGCCAGGAAAAGATGGGCAGGAGTGTTCCTCATTCCGACCGATCTCCTTACTAAATTGTGATGCTAAAATACTGGCTAAAGTGCTGGCAAGGAGATTGAACCAGCTCATGCCTGAGTTAGTTCACCCAGACCAGACAGGTTTTGTCACAGGAAGGAGCTCATATCATAATATGAGAAAGCTGCTTAATGTAATATGGAGAGCCTCACGTGGACAGAAGAATATTGCAGTTTTAACAATGGATGCTGCGAAGGCATTTGATCGTATAGAATGGAAATATTTGTTGAAGGTTCTCCAGATGTAGGGATTAGGGGATGGATTTATCTGCTGGATCAGAAGTATGTATAGAGCCCCCGAGGCAAGAGTGTTAGTGAATGGGAAATTAACAAAAAAATTCACCCTTCATAGGGGTACCAGGCAGGGCTGCCCTCTGTCACCTTTATTATTTGCACTAGCTATAGAGCCTTTAGCGATTGCAATTAGAAATTCGAAGGAAATTAAAGGAGTAATAGGGAGGTCGGGTAAGGAACACAAGATTACTCTATACGCAGATGATATGTTACGATATGCTCAGGAACCAGCCAACTCAGTTCCCCCGTTATTAGAGCTGATAGGGAAGTTTGCGGCCTTTTGGGATATAGAATAAACATCCACAAATCAGAAACACTGCTGTGGGGAGAAATTGAAAGAGGATTTGAAAACACAGTCTGGGGTCTTAAAAAGATGAAAAAGGAATTTACATATCTGGGAATTCGAACTGGACATGACCTAAGTCAGCTATATAAGCTAAATTATGGACCAATGGTACAGAGCATAGAAGAAGAACTAAAAAGATGGAGGGATCTGCCTATATCATGGTTAGGCCCCATAAATCTTATAAAAATGAACACTCTGCCTTGAATTTTGTATCTGATGCAAATGCTGCCCATGGGGCTAAACAAGACAGATATGAAAAGGGTGGATAAAGCCTTTGTAGACTTCTTATGGAGGGGGAAATGACCAATGGTGAGTCTTCATCGGCTACAGGCAGAGGGGGACAAGGGTGGGTTAAATCTACCAAACTTAAAAAATTATGCGTTAGCCATGCATTATAGATTTATAAGTGACTGGGTAAATAGGCCAACAGAAGCTGGGTGGTTAGACCTAGAGGAAGGGGAAAGAGTGGTAAGAGCATCAGCTTTCCTGGGAGGGAGGTAGGAAGGCATATGGTAGGCAGGCGAACCTGAACCCATTAGCTGATGTCAGTGTTAGAAGGTTGGGAAACAGCTGTTGAAATGGTTCGTGTGAAATCAGGGAAGAAACACTTTTACTATCAATTAGGGGAACCTAGAATTTTGGTGGGACTGGAAGATAAAGGTTTCCTGGTATGGGAGGAAAAGGGTATAAAATGTGTAAAATACATGTGGAGAAAATGGCAGTTAGTGTCAGGAGTGGAGCTTGGGGAATGCCTAGGGGCAGGGATGTTTCGAATCTTACAAGCAAGCAATTATGCTAAAACAATTATGAGAAGTCAAACAGACAACTCCCCCTTGGAGCAGATAGAAACTATGGTTCTTGGTACTCGGGTGGGGCCGGGTGGAGTAATAGGAAGAGCGGCAAGGATGGGGCATCAACCTGCCTGACTATACCAGTAAAATTAGGGCCCTCAGGAATAGAGATCTGGGAGGATGATACCAGATCAGGGTTGGGGCCTACTACTACAACTCCATAAAGGGTTATTAGTCTGTAATAAGTATCAGGAATCATACTATAAGTTCGTACATAGGCTCTATTGCCCCAAGTATGGTTCATAGATTCCCCCTGAGATATCCCTCTGTGCAGGAGGTGTGGGTTGGGCGGGAATGAATATGCATTGTTTCTGGGAGTGCCCAATCTTAAAACAGTTTTGGGAAGCCATAGCCAGGAAGCTGGTAGGGTGTGGGGTAGGCAGATTGATCAGAACCCAGTGGTCATGTTGTTGGGGTGAATGATTCAGAGGATGAGGACTGGAGACCCCTCCCAAGATGTGTACCAATTTTGGTTATTTTGGCCAGACATTGCATATTAAATACATGTGTTTCTAATGAAGTGCCCACTATTCAAGTCTGGAAAAATATGTGTCTGCAAGTAATATGTCTGGAAAGATTATATTATGTGAACAAAAACAGAGAGGACCAATTCTGGGAGGTGTGGGGAACATTCATGGCCACATTGCCACCAGAAGAGATGAATGCATTGAGAAAAGACCTGCAAGAATAGAATGAAATGATAGGGAATTTGAAAGGGAGGTGGGGGCAAATATAAAGGATGAATTGGGAAAGGGGGGGCGGCATCCTGGAGGAATGAGATGGAGAGGGTATAACATGGAAGATAAACCTTTTATTAATGAATTAACAGCCTGCACAATTGATTAGTCTATGTTACTGTTAGCTTATTTTAGTTTTCGTCTTGTTAGTGTAACTTTTGGTTGGAGTGGAGTAATTTAGGTGGATACTAATAGGGGAAGGGGTATCGTGGGTAGATGTTATATAGAGGAAGAAGTGGGGGTCATTGGTAGATGTTGCATTACTGTAATAACTGTCCTTTATTGTCTGTGTTTAATGTGAGTTTTTTGTACTTTGTATTAATGTGGAAAATTAATAAACAAATTATGGGGAAAAAAAATCCTGAAGGGAAATCTCCAGGACTGTTATGCCTGGGTTATATACCACCAACTGACCTATATGTAACCATAACCCTATACACCTACAGGTATTAATGACTTACCACATCTCATAATGTTTTACCTATATGATATGTTTCTGCCATATATACTGTTTCTAGTTTCTACATATATTCTGCTATATTTCACAGTACAATAACATGCTGTATGCTTTTCTGATAACATTGCAAGTATATTCCAGACTCACCGTCTACAGTGAGACTGATAACAGCTTTTCTGTTTATTGCTATGATTTTCCTTTATTCTAAATTTTATGCCAAGCTATGCATATCTGTTTCCTGGTGTTACCACCCAGATATTACACTCTGCATATTATATCCAATTGTATTTGTCTGCCTTATCCAAATGTTGTATTCTTATCAGTAATTTATATGTAACTGCCAGCCAGCCCCTGCCCAGTCTCTGAGATTTTGGTGTTCTTTCCGTACGTTTGTTCATGTCCGTTTTGTGTCTAGATCTAGATTTATATAGTACGTGTGCCTGGCTGACTGGTGGAAATCATCCTCTTTGTAACTCCTTGTTACATGCTTTGGTGTGAGTATTTTAGTAATAAACTATTTGTTATTACGTACTTGTCCTGTGTTTTCTTTACTTAGTCACATGCATACAAAATCCTGAACTATGAACAGGACTCATATGTAACATTTATTTATTTATTGAAAATGTTTCACCAGGAAAGGCACACTGAGCAAAAAGATGCTCGTCTCACGGTGCGACCTGGGGGGAGGGGTTACAGAGGAGGCAGATATACATACAAAAGTTAAATTTAGAAGTACAGTAGAATAATACAGATAATGTACATAGTTGGGTGGGATTACATTTGAACTTGTTACATAGGGAGAACAGTACAGTACATGATCTTCAAAGACAAGGTATACATTTCATGGGTACACATCAAGCGCAATACATGATTACATAAGTGCGGTAACAGAACTTGAGTGCAGTAACAGAACTTGAGCTGAGCGAGATGCACCAAGTTGACAGTAGGAGTTGGAGAGCAAAGACAGAGGGTAGGGAGGTGGACTAGTAAACACTAGGTGTTAGGGGGTGGTTTAGGTGTGGTGGGGAAGGAGAGGGGAGTTAGTAGCTGTGAGTAAGGCTGAAGAGTGTAGGTTATGTAGGAAGGAATGAGGAGGGAAAGGAGATATTGGAGGTGAATAAGGTGAGGTGTAAGTGCGTGGGGCAGTATATAAGCCAGACAATTAGGCAAAGGCCAAGCCGCTGGTCAGGCGTTAAGGGGGACGGGGAAGAGAAGCTATCGGGGAGGTCAGGGGCAGTTGCAATTTGGTGCGAGAAAGTTAGTAAGGGCAGAGGATAGGGAGTGTTTGGATGAAGAATGGCGGATCTGGGCCAGCAGGCCATTCCAGAGTTTAGGGAAGAGGTAAGAGAAGGCCGATTGGCCGGCGGTGGTCCTTCGGTGAGGGATGACTAATAGCCTAACATCAGTGGACCTGAGGGCATGGGTGGGGGTAGGTGGGGAAGATAGGGAGGATACAATGTAGGGCGGGAGAGAGCCGAGCCAGAAGTTGGAAGTGAATTTAACGCTATGAATCAGGCGCCGGTTACTCAGGGATGGCAAGGCCAGTCTACGATAGAGCTCGCAGTGATGTGAACGGGGGGGCATCGAGGGCAAAGCGGCAGAAAGCATTAAAGAGGAGGTCAAGTCTGGCTAGGGTGGTCTTAGAGGCAGAGCTGTAAATGGCATCACAGTAGTCGAAGGAGGGTAGAATCATTTTCTGGACTAATTCACGTCTGACAGGTAGCAGGAGACTAGTGCAGTTTCTATAGAGGGCACCAAGTTTTGGGTGCAGTTTTGAAATGGTGGCATCCACATGTGTGGAAAAGGAGAGGTGGTGATCGAGCCAAACCCTAGATATCTGAAGGAGGGCACTTCATCGAGGATAGTGTTATTTAGGGTATGGAAGATCAGAGGGTGGGTGAGTTTGGATAGACGCTATCTACTGCCGAAAGTCATAGAGACAGTTTTCTTGGCATTTAGGGAGAGTTGGTTGGTATTGAACCAGTACTGGATTTTGTTGAAATCGGTTTGAAGTTTGGAGGTGAGTTCTTCGTGGGTCCGGCCGGAGGTAAAGAGGACCGTGTCATCTGCATACATGTGGATTGCGGTAGTGGAGCAAGAGTTAGGCAAATCATTTAGAAGGATGGCGAAGAGGATGGGGACAAGAACTGAGCCTTGGGGAATGCCGGTGGTGATGGGGGGGGAGGTGTGGTCAGCTATTTTAGTGGATTGGGTTCTATTTAGTAGGTAGGCACTGAACCAGTTTGTGGTGGACGCTGCCAACCCAGCCCCTGTTAGGCAGGATAGGAGGAGAGAATGGGATACCGTGTCGAAGGCTTTTGCTAGGTCAATGAAAATAGCTGCAGTGATTAGCCCTTTATCCATCCCAGTGAGGATGGAGTCCGTGAGTCTTAGTAGGGAGGAGGTGGTAGAGTGGTGTTTTCTGAAACCGGACTGAAATGGGGTGAAGAAGTTAGATTCTGAGAGAAAGTGGGAGAGTTGGGATAGCACCAGGTGTTCTTGGAGTTTGGCGAGGGTGGGGAGGAGGGAGATGGGATGGTAGTTAGTAGTGGAGGTAGGATCACCACCTTTTGGAAGAGGTAGGACAGTGGCATGCTTCCATTTGGAGGGGAGTGACTCGGTGGTGAAAGAAAGATTTAGTAGGGCCACGAGGGGAATAGCGATGGCAGGGGCAGATAGGAAGAGGAGTTTGTAATCGAGACCATCAGGGATTTGCCTTTGGAGGGTTGAGGGTGAAGGCATCTAGGGTTTCAGTGGGGAGATGGGTCTGAAGAAAAGGGGAACCTACCAGACGGTAGGGGATAGATGTCTGGGGGGCGGGTGTGTTGCAGGAGGTAGGGAATCGAGGAGGGCCAGGTGCAAGTAGTGAAATAGGAATTAAACTCAGAGGCTACCTGCAGGGGTCGGAGAGGAGAGTCCCTTGGGTGAGGAGGAGAGATGGGGGGCTTGCTGTCTGGGGGGAGAAAAGGGAGTTAATGACTTTCCAGAATTTAGAAGGTCTCCCTAGATTTGCATTTAGGGTGTTGTTAAAATATTCAGCCTTAGCTAAGCAGATGGCCATTGTGCACTTGTTGCGGAGCATGCGGTAGGTGATATAGTTGCTTGGGAGGAGCGTGGATTTGTAGTTTCGCCAGGCCTTGTCACGGGCTTATTGGCAAGCTGTCAGCTCAGGGGATATCCAGGGTAGGTGAGACCCACGGACCCGAGCCCGCACGGGGGCGTGTTTGTCCCAGGCGGTGAGGAAGGTGTTCCGAAAGTGCATAAGGGCCGAGTCCATGTTAGAGCAGCTTGACTTGGGACCCAATTAGAGTGAGAGAGATCTTCCAGGAGGGGGGAAAGGCTGAGGGATTTGTAAGACTGTTGGAATATAAATTTGGGAGGGGATTTGACTCTGTGGATTTTGTGGACCAAGTAGATTAGGTGGTGATCACTAACGGAATCAGGGAGGAGGTCTGAACTGATGACACGGTGTGGGTGGGATGTAAGCGCCCAGTCTAGGAGGGAGTGATTACCAGATTCTGGTTTGAGCGTGTGGGTTCCGTAATTGTTTGGCTAAGGTTGAGGCGGTTATCTCAGTTTGGGTTTTGTTAAAGGTGGGTGCTAGCCAGTCGTGGTTAAAGTCACCCATGACGTATAGTTCACCCAGCTGGGCAAGAGATGAGAGCTGGCACAGAAGGTCGGTGACTATTGTGGTTGGCGTGCCAGGGCAGCAATAAATACCAGCCACAAAGATAGGTAATGAGGAGGGAAGGGATAGTTTTACCATAAGAAGCTCGTAAGCTTTGGGTTCAGCTTTTGTAAGAGAGACAGTGAAGTGGAGGGCTGTTCTGATGTAGATAGCCACCCCTCCTCCTCTGGAGGGCCGGTCTTGCCGTGTAATGGTGAACCCTGGAATAGCGATGGTATTATCTGGTAGGCTGGGGTTTAGCCAGGTCTCAGATAGGATGATTATGTCAGGGGCATGGTGGGCGGCTAGGACCTGGAGCTGATCGAGCTTAGGGGCTAGGCTACGAATATTTAGATGGAGAAGGCATAAGCCTCGGAGGAGGTAGCCAGAATGAGTGTCAGTGGTGGCCTTGGCTGAGGGGTTCGGTATGGGGTGGTTGGGGCCTGAGGTAGGGGTTGGGCCAGGATTAGGGTGTATATCTCCTGCAGCCAGAAGGAGTAGGGCAATGGTTAGGTGGTAGTGTAGAACATGGAGAGTCCAGGATTTTACCATGCGCTGGCTGGAGGTGCCAGTAGGGCGGGCTGAGGAGGAAGTGGGTACTGGTGTGGGAGAGAGGCCAGAAGGCAGCCAAAGGAAAAGACCGAGGAGGAGGGGGTGTGGAAATGGGACAGGAGATAGCTGGGAGGGATGAAGTCGACTTATAGGGGCATTAGTAGGATGAGTCAGAATGGCCGGTGGGGGAGCTGGGTAGGCACTAGGAGGGGAGTTAAAATGGGAAGGGACAGTAAAATGGGGATCAGAAGTACAAGGGTTATTGATGGGGACATTTTACCAGATTTGGGAAGAGGTGCCCAAACGTGATGCCTTAGTAATAGCAGGGTGGTGAATTTCAAGTATGTTGGTTGCCCCTCAGAAAGCGTAGATACCACTTTGGAGTAGTGGTACTGTCATGGACTCTGGTGGCTAGGGTACAAGGTTCAAGACCCTGGCAGGGCAGTTGGGATAAGACCTGGCTGAGAGCAGGGATCCAGGCTCTAGGTGACTTAAAGTGGCTGGGTTTGGGCCAGGAAACAGGGTTGAAATAGCTACTCCTAGTGGTCACTGGGGTTAGTGACAGGCTGGGTGTGGGTCAGGTGATAGGGCAGGGGTTAGTGAGTAGTGCTAGCCAGATGGCAGGGTGAGGGTGAGGTGTGGGCAGAGGTAGAGGTGGGAGTAGGGAGAGAAGTAGCCTAGTCAGGTAGAGAGGTTACAGGAAGTAGGAGGGGATTTAGATGGGAGACTGAGGTGGAAAGATCAGAGGGTCCTCTAGTGGCTAGAGGTATAACCTGCAAATGGAAAAGTGGGGACTTAGTAAAAACTATAGAGGGGAAGTGAGTGGGGAATCCAGCTGTCTGGAGGTCAGGAACTGTGGAACATCTTGGCGACATGTGGCTAATGCTGTGGCTAGTAAGGAATTCATGACAGGCAAGTTGCTGTGAGTGACTTGTTTAATTCTTCTCAGTCTGTGTTTTTACAATGTGACTCATAAGGCACCAGGAACCCCTGCTTCTATTCAGACAGACTGCCTTTGTCTACTGGATACACTAACAGCAGAGTGAGAAGAGAAACAAACAAAACAAAACAAAAACACGTTGCATTTTGTGATAACTTTTCTCTCTCTTAAAGTCATCCACACACGCCTACCCATTTGCCAGTGTTCATCTACTGTGGTTCGAAACACATGAGCTGATCAACAAATGGTTAAGGATTTCCCCTACTTGACAGACATGTCTATGGTAATTAGCACATAGTTGAGAGAAAACATCTTGGCTTATCTCATTACACATGGTGGATGGGAGTGCTATAATGAATTAACTAAAGATGACTTAATTAAAGATACTTTGGATCCAATTCAGTTGATCTGTGAGCAGTATGTTGCTCTGAGACTGTCGACTAAAAAGCAGTCCGCTAAGGGACTGCTCGTAGCTTCATTATTAGCTTCATTACAGATGTTGATTCCAGTGAAGTCCAGTTTTACTGATTATAAGAAATCTGTTGGAGAACAGAATGCAGAGCATTTGAAGAATGTAGGCAGACTTCAATCTGAGCTGCAGGCATTACGTCAGCAGAATGAATGCCTGCTAGCTACTTCAGATGAACACTCTAATATGAAAGTGCTTGAGCTGAGGGAACTTTGTAATAAACTGCAGCTTGATAGACAGCAAGTTTTACAAATGATATACTGTCTAAAACAAATGAGTCTTTAATTCAGGAGAATGATGAACTGAAAGCTGATTTGCAGACAGGGGTGTCATGATTTAGAACAGTTAAGGCTAGATCACGCTGAGGTGTCTGCAGTCTGCAGGGTATTATAGAAAGACATGTCTAGAGGTTTGTTTGCTGCAAATGCCAAGGTTAATCAAGACAAATGTTTTGTTAAAGTGGCGAAGTTGCACCAACAAAGACTCCTTTAACAAGGTCACATTAAAGCTATGAAGGGCTTTAGTTATGCCCCCACTGATGTTTATTCTTCTGTGGAAGAGAACTCTGATGCAGAGGATTCTGCAGATCTATCAGAGCAGGCTAGCCATACGGCTGTCCCTGCTCCTGTTTTGTCACACAATGGTGGATGTTCTCATTCACAAAATGGAGGTGGATGTCAACATCTTATGCAGCAGTGCCATTCACAAAATGGCACTGACCTACAACAAGATGGGCATCCTCAGGAGGTCCTCCTCCAAGATGGCCGCACCCGTACCCTGCTACAAGATGGCCGATGGCAGCAAGCCAAGGATAAATTAAAGCTCTCCTACCCCCTGCAATTGCTGTTTTCAATTCAAAAGACATAAAAGAGATTAATACTATGACTGATGAGGCTATACAGAAGATAGGTATAGCTGAAGAGCAGTGAGACAGATTGCATGAGGAGGTCAACAAAATGATAAAGTAAGCTAGTTCACAGGAAAATGTACTAAAGTCAGTAGCACAGACTGCTGCAGAGATTGCACATAATACCTCCAGAGCTGTAGCTCTAGAAACTGACCAGAAACCACCTACAGGCAACCCCATGCAGGCTGCCCATTCAGCACAACAGATTGCTGACAGCATTGGGCATATGCAGCCTAATGATAATTTGAGTTGTCATCGGGCAAATGTGAGCTCACATTGCGAAATGCTTAGCCTTCCAGGGGACTGTAAAGTGAAAGTCTTAAGGTTGATAATCGACCCTGGTCTTTGATCCAAACTCAAGCCAGCTGTACGGAATGGTGATAACATGGATTTTGATGAGATCTGTACTAATTTGTTATCTGCTGCCAACCCAGGAGTTGTAGGTGTGCTTAGCCTTGAATATGAGACAACAGGCTAGGGAATCCCCTGCCTCATACCATTCCCGCTTGTGTGACATAGGCATGCTCCTTGCAAAGGAGAAGCATAACACAAACCAGACTGAATACAAGGATTTGTATATCAGAAACATGACAGCAGCCCTGAGTGAGAGGGTTGAGTGTGAGTGTTCCCAGAGCAAGACACTTTTGATAAAATTCAAACAGTGACAGAGAGACTGTATCAGATTTACATCTGGTCTCTCAGTTCTATAGACAAACACAAGGTTGCTGCAATACAGCAACCTATCAGAGGCATCACCACTTATGCAGTGGAAGGAGGAGGGAACCAACCTGCTCAGTTGCCACCACTACCCCGACCCGGGGGCGGGCAACAAATATGGGCATGGTAAAAAGAATACCAAGAACAATTATCAGGATAAGAAGCATTTTAATGCTACTCTTTCTGTGACTAATAAAGGCAGCTGGAATTACTGGACTGGGCTACCATATAAACAGATTGCTAGGGAAAATAAAAGGTTGAGAGAGATGTTAGATCAAGTCAGACCTGCTAGAGGCCTGTGGTAGTGACACATCATGGCAGCAATTATTCCAGCATCCCAGACCACGGTGGGGGATACAGGATCATAGACAGTCCTGGTCTTGCAGCTTCTTACTACTCCAACACCACCCCATCCCCCACATTACCAGCACAGCTCCACCTACCATGCAGCCTCTCCACTGACATCTGCCTTTGAGCATCACCTGTGGCAGCAGTGGCTACCACTAGACAAAGTCAGTTACTTCCAGCTTATAATGTGAATAAAACCAGAACTGGTCAGAAAGTGCAATTAATGTCTGCACAACTCACGGGGGGGGAGCCCTAATAAATCACAATGACAATTAGAGATCCCAGTCTGCATTGTTTCCCCTGTGGTTGTGGATACAAGTGGAAGGCCTTTTGTAGAGGTCATGGTAGGGGGCAGCCAACAGGTAATGCTGCTTGATAAATGAGCAGCTACGTCAGTACTACATGATGAGGATCCAGCTTCCTCACACTGGTCCACCGGATGGTTGACCGGTGCTCAAGGTGTGGATGGTACCATATTGCAGACATACAGGTCCATCTCCATTCCAGTGGTAGTGGGTATCCTAAACACCCAATTAACTTTTCACCTCATGGTATTTGTCATCGAGGCACAGGTCAGGAAGCATAGGAAAACCAGGAGCAGTTGTAGAATTTACCAAAAATATTTATTTATGCTAGCAGTAACATAAAAAAAAATTTGTTGCGTATAACTATTTACAGAGGCAAAATAAACAGAAAAAGTACATCTGAGTTTTTCTTCAATCTCTGTGTCCATTCTTCTCTCTCAAGCAATTGCAGCTCAGCTCTCTTATAAGTCCTTCCAACCCCCATTCTTAACAAGTAGCCTGTTCTTGTAAGTATCAGGCAGGTGCCAGGCAGGAAGACAGTGTGCCTGAGCTGAGGCCCCCTTTTCCACAGCTCTTCTGCAAAATGCTTAAAACTTGCAGTCAGGTAACCTCTTGAGTTTACAAAAGCTTTTTGCAATTATCTCAAAATATAATTATATACATTTCAACAGTAACACTATACATTTTCTAAACAGAGGGATCCCAATATTAGTCACATTTCCACATAATGATATGCATATTTTTTTTTTTAATTTCTATTTATTCACCTCCTGCCTGCTGTCCCCGACCCTTCAGGGAGCCTCAAGGCAGACATCCCTCTACCTTCTACCCTGCCCGTGATGACCCTCTGGAACCCCATGAGCTCGTTTACCCCCCGAATGGGGATAGGGCAGAGCCCCTTACCCCATCAATCAACTTGCGCCGGTCCAAGGGCCATCGGCGGCGAAAGCACATCAAGGCATCGCCTTCTGGAGGCTCCGCTTTCCCGGGCGACGCAGGCATTTTCCACTTTTTCCCCACCTCAGCAGCGTAGGGACCCCTGACGCCAAGGCGCAGGACGCCATGCTGTATCAAGGCAGCCCTTCCCTAACATTAGGGGCCTCCAGCACCCCGAGCCTCCGCCGAGCCAGGCAAGTGCCCGGGCCACTGCCTTAACCCTCCCCAGAGTAGGCAAGCTGTCATGGGATGCTCAAGCCCAACTCCCCCTGGCCAGCCCACCAGCGACCCAAGTCCGCTCCCGAACCCGGGTCGCCGGCGTGGAGCAAGGTGTGGCGTCCAGCACCTCAACCCTCAGCGCCACCAGGCTGGACTAATATATTTTTATATCAGCAGATATGCAAGGGGGAAAAGGACAGAAAGCAAGGGAAAGCTGAGAGAGTGAGAGGCAAAGAATTGCGAGACTGTTGGGAGTGATCAAGTCCAAGGTCTCACAGGAAAATTTGGTAATGCAACCAGACAAACAAGAGACAGGAAAGGAATATAACAGAACAGATCCTTGCATTTAAATACTTTCTCTATAACAACTGGGACAGGGTCCTATTTCACCCTGTCACATACACCCCCCAAGAGGGAACCTGTTTTATCAAACAGGTTTCCAAAACTTTCTATTAATTCTTCACTAACATTTGCTGCCTTCAGAAATTAAGCACATGTGCATTATCCATTTTTTTCTATAACAGTACAGCAAACAGTAAAGTTCAAACTCATACATTTGTTTTTCAACCTTCAAAACACTCAATTCCTGATCCATATCTTGACAGAAAATCAGCATTTCTGTTCTCTACCAGATTTGTGTATCACCGTGAATTTAAATGGCTGTAGTGCCAGGTACCACCTTGTGATTCTGGATTTTTTACAGTATCTTTTATTTGGTTAAGCCAACAGAGAGGATTGTGATATGTTACAAGAACAAAGTCAGTTCCTAGCAAATAAAACTTAAGCGACTCCATGGCCCACTTTGCTGCTAAACATTCCTTTTCAATGGTGGAGTACCTTTTCTCTCTGTCATGCAACTTCCTGCTTATGTGCAGAATAGGATGTTCCGTCCCACCTACATTTTGACTTAGGACTGCACCTAGACCTACGTCTGATGCATCTGTTCATAACAAAAATGGTTTCTCAAAGTCTGGGCTTCTTAAAGCAGGAGCCGAACATAATGCAGCCTTAACAGCCCGAAAAGCTTCATCACACTCTGGGGTCCATTTCACATTATTTGGGTACCATTTCTTTGTGAGTTCAATGAGGGGAGTAGCTAACTCTGCAAAGTTGGGAACAAGTCTCCGATAATAACCAGCCAGCCCTAAAAAGGTACAGAGCTGTTAGCTACAGCTTCTGCTTTAGACATTTCTGGCTTAACTTCTCCATTTCCCAACACATAACCCAAATATCTGGTTTCCTGCATGCCCAATGCACATTTGGTAGGATTAATAGTGAGACCTACATTTTTGATAGCTTGGATAACTGCTCGTAGGTGTTCCAGGTGGCTTTTCCAGTCTGGACTGTACACCACAACATCAACCAGGTATGCAGCACAATAACCAGTGTGAGGGGATAAAATTACATCCATGTACAGCTGGAATGTAGTGGGAGCACCATGTAAACCAAATCGCATGGTGGTGAACTGATAAAATCCAACAGGAGTGGCAAATGCAGTTTTATCTCTGGATTCTTTAGCTAAACGCATTTGCCAGTAACCCTTCGTGAGATCAAGGGTACTGATATACTTTGTACTACCCAGTCTGTCCACCAAATCATCTATTCTGGGCATAGGATAGCTGTCAAATTCTGACAATTAAGTTTCCTAAAATCAAGACAGATTCTAACACCCCTTCTTTTTTGTTTACAGTTACCACTGGAGATGACCAAGCACTCCTCAACTCCACTATGATAACCAATTCTTTCATTTTTTCAATTTCCTTAACCACGTCAGCTCTTAACCACTCTGGTAACCTGTATGTCTTTTGTCTAATATGACTAGCATTCCTTGTCACTGTTACGTGCTCAACCCCTTTTGCTCAGCCTGGTACTGTGGTAAGAGTACTGTTAAATGTCTTTAGCACATTACGAATGTCTGCAGTTTGTTCTGAGGTTAAGAAAACATTCACCTTTACAGCATCAGCAGTTACAGTTTGTTCCAGTCTATCATAAGCTACATCAATATCTTCCTTATCAGTTTCTGGTAAAACTAGCAAAGCAGCTTTTGGCATTTTTTCAACCCATTTCTTGAGGAGGTCAGTATGGTATATCTTAGGATTTTACCTGTCAGGGGTCTCAATCTCATAGTTAACGGTGCCAGTACATCTACGCACTCTGTAAGACCCTTGCCACTTCATTAACAGTTTATTTTCTGTTATGGGTAGCAGTAGCAAAACCTTTTCACCTGGCTCGAAAACTTTCTTTTATCCCATGATCATAATATACCTTCTTCTGGTTTGGGGCCTCTTCCTGATTACTACGGGCAATTTCAATATATTTTGCCAGCTTCTTTCTTAGGGCACACATATAAGATGTTATAGATTGTTTCTGAGTGGGGTTATCTTCCCACATTTCTTTTTTCACATCCAGTGGCCCTCTTGGCTGCCTACCATACAGCATTTCAAATGGTGAAAACCCTGTTGATGTCTGTGGCACTTCTCTGTGAGTAAAAGGTAGGTACAGCAAGTATTGGTCCCAATCTTTCCCTTCCCCTTTTACAAACCTTTTTAACATGCATTTTAGGGTTTCATTAAAACACTCAACAAGACCATCTGTCTGAGGGTGATAGGAAGAGGTTCATATGGCAGTGATACTTAGTAGTCTGTACAGCTCCTTAAGTAATGCAGCACCAAAATTACTACCCTGATCAGTAATAATTTCTTTAGGTATGCCCACTCTGCTGAAATTTTTTGCAAGCTCTGCTGCCACTTTTGAAGCTGTAACAGTATGCATTGGAACTGCTTCTGGGTATCGAGTAGCATAGTCGCATGCTACCAGGATAAATCTATTACCCTTTTTACTTTTGTCTAAAGGACCAACCACATCTATTGCAGTTCTCTCAAAAGGCACATCTATCAAGGGTAGGGGCACCAGGGGCACCTTGTCTTTTCTAATGACTAAGGCTACTTTCTGACACTCAGCACAGGAATTACAATAGACAGCAACATTTTCATGAATTCCAGGCCAGTAAAATCTATACAGCAATCTGGCAAGGTTGCAATCCCTCCCTGAGTGACCAGCCACAGGACTATCATGTGCTATCTGTAACAACTCTGTTCTATACTTCTGTGTTATAACCAATTGTTCTGTTTGTTCCTGTGTCTGAGGTTTAACCCAAACTGTATACAGTAACCCATTACATTTTTTAAACGTTGGTCCACACTGTTTTGGTTTCACCCCAGCTGCTTAAAATAACCCTGGTGAGAAACCTGTTAGCTTGCTCTGAAAGAAAATCACAATCAGTTATCAATTTAGTTTCAGCATTTTCATATGGTAACCCCTTATGTCCATCAGTCATTTGTTACCACAGTTTCTTCAGGCATCATCTTTCTTTCCTGGATTTCCAGATCTTGGAGCTGTGCTCAAACAAGTCTGAATCAAAATCACTGAAAGGAAAAGTGTCCCCACCATCTGAAATTTTCTTTGCCTGAGCTCTTGTTACCACTGCTGCTAAAACATCAGGATTTACTCCCTCTTTGATTAGCTCAGTAAATCCTGGAAAGTCACTTCCAATAATCATGGGTACAGGTAACTTAGGCACTACCCCCACTTTCATTTGGTGCGACATACCCTTAATGGTCAGAGTCACTTGGGTGGTGGGATAGTATTGAGTGTCCCCATGGATGCAGATGACACCAGTACCTGGTCCTTATGCACAGTATTTTCCCAGCACTTCAACATGCATTAGGGTCAGTCTGCTTCCCGAATCAGAGTCCTTTTACAGTCTTATCCCCCACTTTCACATCTGTTAAGTACTTGCCCCAATTTGCCAAGGACAAATCTGCTCCAGTGCCACTCTCATTACTACGGCAGTTTCTTGCAGTTTGGCCTGGCTTATTACAGTTATAGCAGATAATGTCTTTGGGCACAGATTTGTTACCCCCACCAGAGTTCTTATCAGGCTTGGAGTTTAAATGGAAAAAAGAGTGTCTTACTGGTGCTTGGCTGTTACCTCGCTGCTGTGAGTCTGTCTGGCCTTTGGTACTCCTCGCCAAAGAAACAGCCTTTTCCACACTCTCTGGTCTGTGTTCCTTTACCCAAAGCTGCACATCTGTAGGCAGGATGTTGATGAATTGCTCCATGGCAATTGTGCTGATGATCTGTGGGGCTATTTTGTCCTCTGGTTAGAGCCATTTTTTCAGGAGTTCTTTAAGTCGAGTGAAGGCTTCTTGAGGATTGTCAACCAAGTTGTACCTCAGAGATCGAAATCTTTGCCTGTAGGTCTCTCTGGAGATGTCATACCTTTTCAGGATTTCCCTTTTTACTAGGTCATAGTTTTCTGACTGTGCAGTGTCCATATTGCTGTAGGCAAGTTGGGCTTTCCCTGTCAGACAGGGTACCAGTTGTCAGGTATGCCTCGATATCATCTGAGGGACATAACTTTGTAAGTTTAATAGCTTTCAAGTTGCTTCCATTTTGTTGCTCATCTGAATGTGTGCCAGATCTCTGCTTTTGATAGCTTGCAAGGCATCCAGCCATCACTGCTCCTGTTGCTGCATCTCTTCTCTCATCTGCTGCTCCTGTTGCTGCATCTCTTCTCTCCTCTGTGCTTCTAAACATTGAATCTCTCTGCTTCTCAGTCTCTTTTTGTTGTATAGCCCACCATTTGAAAAAATCCATCAGGCTTTCAGGTTTTGTCACTGCCTGTTCTTTTTCCATAACTTGTGCTGGCTGTACAATCTCAGCTTGGACTTCTGTCTCTGCTAGTTTGGCTGCCATTCTCCTGGTAACCACTCCTGGACTTGCTGCTACAGAATCCATACCTTTCTCTATGCTTCCCTGGTACTAGGTCCAGTACCCACTCACAAAACACCTAGCTTGGAGTATGCATGGCATAAATCCCACTTAGACTGACACCATCTGTCATCGAGGAAAAGGTCAGGAAGCATAGGAAAACTAGGATCAGTTGTAGAATTCACCAAAAATATTTATTTATGCTAGCAGTAAAAAAATAAATAAATAAACTTGTTCAGTATAACTATTTACAAAGGCAAAATAAACAGAAAAAGTCCATCTGAGTTTTTCTTCAATCTCTGTGTCCATTCTTCTCTGTAAGTAATTGCAGCTCAACTCTTTATAAGTCCTTCCAACCCCAGTCTTAATAAGCATTCTGTTCTTGTAAGTATCAGGCAGGTGCAAGGCAGGGACACAGTGTGCCTGAGCTGAGGCCCTTTCCACAGCTCTTCTGCAAAGGCTTAAAACTTGCACCCAGGTAACCTCTTGAGTTTACAAAAGCTTTTGCAATCATCTCAAAATATAATTATATACATTTCAACAATAACACTATACATTTTCTAAACAAAGGGATCTCAATATTAGTTACATTTCCACATAATGATATGCATATATTTTTATATCAGCAGCTATGCAAGGGAGAAAAAAGACAGACAGCAAGGGAAAACTGAGACAGTGAGAGGTAAAGAATTGCGAGACTGTTGGGGTGATCAAGTCTGAGGTCTCACAGGAAAATTTGGTTGCACAACCAGACAAACAAGAGACAGGAAAGGAATAGAACAGAATAGATCCTTACATTTAAACACTTTCTCTATAACAACTGGGACAGGGTTCTATTTCACCCTGTCACAGTATTACGTCATCATCCCAGTATTCTAGGGATTGATTTCCCTGCACAACATGGCTGTGTTGTGGATTTAGCCAACAGGTTAATGATTCAGATTCCAGGACAGTACCATACTGTCATGATATGTGATTAACATGTTGTGGCTGCCATTACACACAATGACACTGAGTACGACGTCATAGATAACCACAAGGATCATGACTCATATAGTGAGCTGCAGCATATACTTGCAAAACACCAAAATGTGTTTGCAACAAACAAACATGATCGTGGCAGGATAAAACAATCCATTGAAGTAACAGACCCAGACCCTATTAGACAAAAACAATACCCTTTTCCTGCAGAAGCCCTGCCATCATTGAGAGAGAGACTATCCAGTCCCTATTCCAACAGGGGGTGATTAGACCATGTGTTTCAACCATAAACTCCCCCATTTGGCTTGTGAAAAAATCAACTGGGGACTGAGACTCACAATTGATTACCAAAAACTCAATCAATAACCCCAAGCTGTGCCCCAACAGTGGCATCAGCACCAGATGTGTTAAGGATGTTAACACCTGACCACAAATGGTTCACCACATTGGACATTTGCAATGGATTTTGGTCTTTACTATTGACTAAGGATAGCCAATATAAATTTGTCTTCACTTTGAAGGGCATCAGTACACATGGACCTGCCTCCCTCAGGGATACCATAATAGCCCTCTCTTTCATTTACACATGAAAGATGCAGTACAGGGATTTTCAGCCCTGAGTGCCTTCTGCAGTACATGGATGATTTCCTCTTCCACAGCTACCAAAACAGAACATTTGGTTCTACTTGATGAGCTACTGACCCTCTTACAGAGGGCAGGCCTCAAATGCAACCTTCTAAAGCACAATTGTGCCAGAAAGAAGTCACCTTTCT
The DNA here is from genome assembly GCA_016271365.2 of Neoceratodus forsteri. Lineage (NCBI taxonomy): Eukaryota > Metazoa > Chordata > Ceratodontiformes > Ceratodontidae > Neoceratodus > Neoceratodus forsteri. The sequence goes on from CM028130.1 coordinate 951,504,735, forward strand.
GGGCCTTTGTGCGACAGAAAAAGGCAGAAGTCCAGATTTGAAAAAGATTCAAGGACTACAAGATTTGCCCCTACCAACTAGTGTGACAACACTCAGACATTTCCTAGGCATGGTAATCTACTCTAGGGATTTTATTTGTGATTTTGCACAGAAGGCTGCACCTGTGTATGAGTTACTGAAAAAGAATGTTCCCTGGACATGGGATCCAATACAGACAGCAACTGTAACCAGCCTGAAACAGTCACTGGCCTCAGCTCCTGCTTTGGTTAATCCAAATCCATCTTTGCCCTACCATTTGGAAACAGCAGCTACAGATGTAGCCATTTCAGCAGTTCTAGCACAGAAATCCAATAGACACCTTAGGCTTATTGCCTATGTATCACAAATGCTTTCTCCAGTGGAAAGAAAGTATAATCTCTGTGAAAGGAATCTCCTTTCTACTTACTGGGCTGTGAAACACTTTTCATACATCATTGGTTACATTCCCATTGTTCTGCATACCAATCATACGCCCACTCATTTTCTGTTGTCAGATAGAGTCAAAGATGGCTCTGTCTCTAACACCAGAGTTACACACTGGTCTCTTCTTTTCCAGGATCATAACATTACTGTACACTCTACAAAATTACCATCCCTGTTGGCCTATGGCCTATTATATACAGGTGACACACATGAGTGTTCCCTCCAACCGCCTGACCTGCCTGACCCAGGAGCCTTTCTTCCAGCAATACCAGAAGTACTAAATGACACCAACTTCTGCCATGTTTTCACTGATGGTTCAGCCTCATACAATGATGGAGATCAGGTAGCAGGATTTGGGATACTCATCGTGTATCCTGACAATAACACAATCCGCACTGCCCGGAACTGTACAGTCAAGTGGAGTATCTCAGGGATCAGTCCTGGGGCCAGTCCTCTTCAATATCTTCATCAGTGACCTTGCAGATGCACTGGAGGGTAAGGCTTGTCTGTTTGCAGATGACTCCAAGATCTGCAACAGAGTAGATTATCCAGATGGTGTGGGCAAAATGAGACGAGATCTGGATAAACTAGCAAAATGGTCAGAAGAGTGGCAACTGGGGTTTAATGTAAAGAAGTGCAAGATCATGCATAGGGAAGAGAAACCCTGAAGCCACCTATAGGCTGGGAGGGGAGTTGCTGGCAGTCACAAGGGAAGAAAGAGACTTGGGTGTCATCATCACCGATGATCTGAAATCCTCCAAGCAGACCTCTAAAGCAGTAGGTAAGACTAGAGGGATGTTGGGGTGTATTAGTAGGGGTATCACAAGTCAGAAGAGGGAGGTAATAATCCCTCTTTACAAGACACTGGTTAGGCCCCATCTGGAGTACTGCATGCAGTACTGGAGGCCACACCTTCACAAGGACATTAACCAAATTGAGACAGTCCAGAGAAGGGCAACCAAAATGGTACAGGGACTGCATTAGAAAACATAGGAGGACAGATTAACAGAACTCAATATGTATACCCTAGAGCAAAGGAGGGAGAGAGGTGATATGATTGAAACATTCAAACACCTTAAGGGCATTAACAAGGTGAAAGAGTCTACAATATAAGAAAAATAGCAGGACAAGAGGACACAGCATGAGATTAGAGGGAGGCCAATTAAGGGGTAATGTGAGGAAGTTCTTTTTCACAGAAAGGATGGTGGATGCATGGAACGGCCTACCTCAGGAAGTGGTGGATATGAATACAGTGCAGGGCTTTAAACAGGCATGGGATAGGCGTAAGGGAGCAATACATATGAGTATGAATAGATAGGCCATTGACAGAGCAAAGGCCTATGGCACATTCATAAGGCAGAAAAGAAATGGGCAGACTGGATGGGCTTCATGATTCTTATCTGCCATCAACTTCTATGTTTCTATGTCATTTCCACAGTATGCCGAATTGGCAGCTGTGGCCTGCTCTGGAATTGCTAATACAAGGCACTACAGACACAATCATCTTTACAGATTCTAACTGGATCTGTTCCTCCCTGTCTGAATTCCTACCACTTTTGGAGAAAACAAACTTTGCATCCTCTGATGCTACACCTGTAAAATACAGAGACTTGTTGGTATACATCGCAACACTAGCACAACAGTTTAATCATAAACTGTACATCCACAGAGTTCATGCCCACTCCAAGAGTGAGCCATACCATTCTTTCAGTGACCATGCTGACTCTCTTGAGAAAGCCGGCACTCAAGGAGGGGCAAATGGGAACGGAAACCCCTCTACTACAGGTACTGTATGTGTTGCTGCTGTGAAACAGCAAACACCACCTTTTGTGCCACTAGATCTAGCATCCACACAACAACAGGACCCTCATCTGAGAGCAGTATTCAAATTCCTTAACAAAGGTACTGAGGGAGACCTTACACCACACAGTTCCTTCAAGAAGGTAATAGGTCACTTTCACCTCTCAAGTGATAACCTACTCATATGGTATCACAACCCCAACAATTCTGAGAAATTGTGGGTAATTCCAGGACAACTGAGGATGGATTTAATCCATCAAGTGCATGGTGCTCCTACTGGAGGGCACCAAGGAGTGGAAAAAACCCTGGATAGACTAAGTACTTTTGGATGATGGCCACACATGAAACATGATGTGGAACACTATATTAATAATTGTTCGATTTGCATATAGAATAACCCAACTTTGGCCAAGAAAAATGCCAAATTGTTACCCCAGAGGTATTCAGACCCCTGGAATTCCATCCAAATCGATTACATTGGGCCACTCCCAATAACCAAAAACAACAAGTTTGCTTTGGTGGTCATGGATATGTTCTCTAAATGGATAGAGGCATTCCCAACAAAAACAACACTGCAAAAATACCTGCCAGGGTTCTGGTAGGACAACTTTTCACCAGATGGGGTCTCCCTTTGAAAGTAGACTCTGATCAAGGTTCTATTTTCACAGGTGCACTGATTCAGGAAACTCTGAAACTCCTAGGAGTCAGTCAGAAGTTTTGCATCCCTTACCACCCACAATCATCAGGGCAGGTGGAAATGGCAAACAGGCACATCAAGCTTATGCTATCTAAATTTGCTAAGGAAAACCCCAAGAACTGGGATTCCCTGTTGCCTTTGCTCCTTATGGCAATAAGGGCTACACCCTCAACCAGTACAAAATGTACCCCATTTGAAGTCATGACCAGAAGGTCAATGAGATTACCAAAACATCTACTTCTGGATTTGTGTGCTTCTACTACTGATAGAGTATTAGTGGACAAATATGTCCAGAAATTGAAACAAGACATCCAACACATACACTTGTTTGCTGCAAAATGCTTGGGCAAGGCCCAATAACAGTCAGAGGTACAATTTGACAAGACAGTCCATGATATGGACTGGCAGATCGGAGATCAAGTGATGGTTCTCAGATTTGCTGCTCCTACTCATGCATTCAAAAACAAATGGGAAGGTCCCTAGCCTATTGTAAATAAGCTCAGTCCATCGATCTAACAAGTTAGACTGCCACAAAATAAGAAGCTCACTGACAAATGGCTATATGCCAATCAGATGAAGTTATATAAAGGAGATTAAACTACTTTTCCTCACCCCACAGGGTGGAATACTACTGAACTAATCATGTTTTTCTTTTCTCTTTTCTTCTAGGTACCTAACTGAGATGGTGACCCAGCACCTACTCTTTTTTGGAGTCCTGTTTATAACCTCACATTGTGTGGTCTATCATAAATCTCCCCATGACTCTGATTCTGGAGTATCCAACATCAATGTCAAAACCAATGAGGCAATGCCTCGTGAAACCCAAATTGATGTCACAAGTACAAAGATCATCATTCAGGAGGGCGAGGAAGCACTACTGAATGCTATGGTTACCACCACAGATCAAACCAGCCTTGACATTGTATGTCATGCAGAACACAATGGAGTAAAAGTACAAGTAGCCACCTAGTTAATAGTACTTTTCAAGGATGGCCCAACACCAAAATGGCACCTAACGGTACCCTTTTCATCCATCATGTAAACCCTTCACATTCCGGTCTGTATAACATTACAGCTTGGTTTGATCCTAGCTCATGCAATAATTTTAAAAATTAAAATTATCAAAACATTCTGTATATTACATTTCCTGTCACATTCTAGTATTCAACTAGAAGTTATACCTGAAATTGAATCTCTTAGAGATCAAGATTGGTTTATCAAGGCAACTGAATGCCCCAAGCAAACACCAGGTCCACTCAGTGGCTAATTGCAGTCTTTGCCAGGTGCCTTGATTAACAATGTGCAATTCATGCACATCCCTGTTCTTTTGAACCTCTCCTTGTGGGACATGAAATTGTTTGGTTTATGTTCTGAAACAAATGTTTCAAGTTTTTTTCACATTTTACTTACTGATATTATTGCTGCGTATCAAATACGCATTAGTGACCCCTTAACTGGGATCCTTAGCACTGAACTTAGGAGAGTCCTTAGACCTCACCCTAAATCTTTGTGTGAAAAAAAGGTAAACCAAAGCACTATAAACGTTATATGACATCTGCAGGTGCAGCTACTGCCACTGACACAGCCCTCTTTGGTTCTGGTATGCCTGTTTGGAATAGGGCTGATATAGCCAGTTTAAAATCCCAAATGTCTAAAACTGATGAAGCATTTAAATATAACATTTTTCCACCACTGTTACATGGTGTAGATGGTCTAAGCCAGGAAGAGAGTTTCACAATTAATAATATGAAAGAAATATTTGAAGAGTTTGAAGACACAAGATTAAAAATTAATCAGCTGATTTCTGCTCACAATAAGGAAGCAGAAAAGCATTCAATTGGAAGGGAAATTTTATGCACTGCGTATGGTTCCCAATTGAAACAACGATTACGGGATTACTTGATCTGGAATCTGGATGTATTCTGGATCTCATTCATGATAAATATCTTGGATGATGGTGTTGCCCTCGGTGTTCCTCAACGTCATGTGTGGCAATATGTTTGACACAAACTTTATCTAAGCAGTTATCAACAGCAGGAAATCTGGAATATATAACCTCACACCCAAACATTTCTCCTTGCTTTGCATCTTGTTCATGCTCAATCCAGGATGCCATGTATGTAACGTTTACTATCTCCTTACCACAATTTGCTTCTTCATCAGCGATTTTTGACTGTCTGGCAACTGTCCATTTATCGTGAATATCTGGATATTCCTCCATTGTTGGTGTTCCACCCTATACTCAGTGTTTGGGCTGCTCCCCATACTGATTGCTGTGTCTGGAAAGGGTATTATCATCTCCATAGATGTGATGTCTTTGATCTCATCTGTCCTGTTTGTGGATATTCCCCAATGAACTTGGATTGGTCGTATGCCTCTAATTTGGGTCTTCTAAACAATAGAACTTTGGAGTTAATACTGATGGTTTGATACCTGTTGATTCTTCTTTTGACACTGGAAGAAACTATGGATCTATCCCTGGAACCAATTCTGGAGCATGGATTGTGGACAGAAACATTGATCTTGTTTTTCCTGTTCGCCTTTGCAAATAGATTGCACCGTCTGCTAAAGTGACATTCATCCAATGGAGAATTTTATGTTCTGTCCAACCCAAAAACATTCTGCTATGGTGATAAACAATATGATATTCTTCAACCAAGTTTTTGTCTCACACCCCATCAATAAACTATTATTGGTCACACAGTGATCACAACTGTCCGCTCTATGGAAATGGACATCACTGAGTCTGACCCAGACTACTTGGATGCTTTATATCAGTATTTACCTGTCTTCAATGTCCATATCGGACCTCTTAATCTGTCTCTTCAATCCCTTCTTGATCGCACTGATACTCAATTGATTTACATTAGTAATGATACTGCAGAAGCGAATGAATCGTTGAATGATATGATTAATGATGATATTGGTTATTTTTTAGAAAATTCTATAGTTGAATTTACATGTAAAATGTTTACATACGAACATACGAAGAAACCAGCAGAAGAAGGACATTTGGTCTATCAAGTCTGCTCGTATTACAGGGTCCACAGCTTGAGCTAATGTCCCTGCCCTCCCTCCTCACTCCTCCCATCCTCCCTACCCAAGATCCTTATCTTCCCCTATGTTTTTCCCAGCCTCTCTTAAATCTGTCCACTTTCTTCAATGAGATGACCTCTTCCAGCAACACATTCCAAGTGTCCACCACCCTCTCTGTGAAGAGGTGCTTCCTGACCTCCCTCCTAAACCTCCCACCTCCAGCTTAAGACTGTGCTCCCTTGTGTTATGGTTGTCACTCAGCTTAAAGAGACTCTCCTTATCAACCTTATTTATCCCTTTCAAGTACTTGAAGGTCCCAATCATGTCCCTCCCTCTCTCTCTCCTGTCTTCCAGGGAGTACATGTTCAGTGCCCTCAACCGCTCCTCGTATACCTTACCCTGCTGACCCACTATCATCTTTGCAGCCCTCCTCTGGACCTTCTCTAGCAGATTAATGTCCTTTTTGAGGTGTGGGCACCAGTACCAAACTCCATACTCTAAATGCAGCCTTACCAGTGACCTGTACAAAGGCAGTATAACCTCCTCTCTCCTACTACTGATCCCCCTAGATATGCATCCCAGCATCTTCTTTGCCTTTGCTGCTGCTTTCTTGCACTGTGTAGAGTGCTTCAGATCACTAGTGAGCATCACTCCTAGATTCTTCTCCTCCTCTGATGCAGATACTCTGACTCCACCCAGGTAGTACTGTGTCCTAGGATTCTTGGCTCCAACATGCATAACTTTGCATTTCTTGGCATTGAAGCCAAGCTGCCAGATTCTGGCCCACCTCCCCAACTTTTCCAGATCTTCCCGTAAGTCCTGTATCCCTTCAGCTCCGTCCACTCTCCTGCAGAGCTCGGTGTCATCCATGAATAGGCACATTTTGCCCTTAATGCCATCCCCAGTGTCATTCATGAAGACATTGAACAACATCAGCCCCAGCACTGAGCCCTGTGGGACCCCACTGGTTACCTCTCTGGTGCCCGATAACTCTTCCCCCACTACCAACCTCTGGGTTCTGTCCCTCAGCCAGTTTTCCACCCATCAGGCCATCTTTTCCCCAACCCTGAGATCCACCAACTTCCTGATCAACCTTTTGTGGGGGCACAGAGTCAAAGGCCGTGCTGAAATCAAGATAAAGGATGTCTACCACTTGGCCTCTGTCTACTGTCTTAGCGACACAGTCAAAGAAGTCAATAAGATTCATTTGACATGATCTCTCTCCCATAATCTCATGCTGCCTCACATCCTGTAGACCATGCTCCCCTAAATATTCCACCAACCTTTCTTTTAGTATGGTCACCATGAGCTTGCCCACAATGGAAATCAGACTGACTGGTCTGTAATTCCCTGGGTCATCCTTGGGACTGCTTTTGTGGAGGGGCACTACATGTGCTGTTCTTCAGTCCTGTGGCACCATGCCTGACTCTAGTGAACTATTAAATAGGTCTGCCAGTGGCCCTGCTAGCTCCTCAGCCAGTTCCTTTAGTACCCTTGGATGTACTCAGTCCAGGCCTGGTGATTTGTCCACCTTCAGTGCTAGCAGCCTCTCTCTCACTCTCTCTCCTCCTTTATCACTACATCTGTTTGCTATAATTCAGTCTATTTTGACATTATTCATGATACTGACTCTTTGCTGTCTTCGGCGAACCCTACGACAACACAGATGGCAACTAGATTTCCTTTACAATTCCTCTGCCATGGGCTTGTTAGAGAAATAAGACATACCATTGCTACTCCTTACTTTCTTCTTTTTGTTGTGTTGCCCTTTGAGCAAGACAACAAGGAGGGGACTGGTATGCCTGGGTTATATACCACCAACTGATGAATATGTAACCATAACCTTATACGCCTACAAGTATTAGTGCCTTACCACATCTCATAATGTTTTACTGATACGAAATGTTTTTCCATATATACAGTTTCTAGTTTCCACATATATTCTGCTATATTTCACAATACTATAACATGCTGTATGCTTTTCTGATGACATTGCAATTATAAGCCAGACTCACTGTCTCCAGTGAGACTGATAACAGCTTTTCCAATTATTGATGACTATGATTTTCCTTTGTTCTAAGTTTTATGCCAAGCTATGAATTTCTGTTTCCTGGTGTTACCACCCAGATATTACACTCTGCATATAATATCCAATTGTATTTGTCTGCCTTATCCAAATGTTGGATTCTTATCAGTAGTATATATGTAACTGCCAGCCAGCCCCTCTCCAGTCTCTGAGATTTTGATGTTCTTTCCGTACATTCGTTAGTGTCCGTTTCATGTCCTTTTTTTTTTATAATTTAACAGTTTATCCTCCTGTACGGAGCAGGTCACAATGCCCGCTGGCACCCACACTCCCAGACCAGGTCTGATGCACACACAGGGACCCGATGAAGTTAAAGGGGCACCCCTCCCCCTAGGGGGCCCTGACCAGGAACCAGGTGGCCATGTCTCTCATGTCTGGGGGTGCGGGGCATGGCCATGAGCCACCACGGTCACCCCACAATGTTTCCGCCATTGTATTCACCACAGGAGCTGGACATGCAATGACGTCAACTGCACCTACATGCAGACATCTGCTGCGCTCCCTTCCCCGTAGTGTGCTCGCTATTGACAGTGCGCCCAGCCTCCACTAGGTGCCACTGCAGTGCAACACATGCCCAGAGCCCAACCCAGAGGAAGGAGAGCAGTCATAGGATGCTCAATCCTTCCTCTCCCCTGCCAGCACCCGATGGCCCAAGTCCATTCCCATACCCAGGTTGCCAGAGTGACGCAAGGTGTGGCATCCAGCACCTCGACCCCCAGCACCACCGGGCTGGCCCATAGTGTCCAATTCATGTCTAGATCTAGATTGACATAGTACATGTACCCCAGGGCTGACTGGTGGAAATCATCCTCTTGCAACTCCTTGTTACATGCTTTGGTGTGAGTATTTTAGTAATAAGCTATTTGTTATTATGTACTTGTCCTATGTTTTCTTTACTTAGTCACATGTATACAAGAACCTGAACTGTGAGCAGAACTCATATGTAACAGGACACATCTGGAAATGAGCTTCATGGCTCAGTATGTCTTTCCTGGTAAATCTCTTTTAAATTAAATAAATAAAGTGACCAGGGACACGGTGTAAAAGTTGTTTCTTTTGCCATGACATCCATTCATAAAGGTATTCCTAACAGATCCTCTGTTGATTCACTTTTCTTGTTGCATAAATGTAGAGAAGATGTGGTACAAATGTCCTTTTATTACTGAATTGCCTCTTATTGGAGTTCCTTGCCAAAATTATTAAGGGATATTGGAAAACTATCCTTATGTATCTCAACTCAAGAAATACGTACATTCTTCCTAAAGACTGTAAATTATGAAATGTTATATTGTATTGTATTGTTTGTAGTTAATGTTTGTGTCTTTGACCACTGGTGTCTTTGAAAATGGGCAATATTTGTTCAAAGGTCCTCATTTAAAGAAAATGAAAAAGTGATTGCTGTTGGCCTAAGACATGAAACAGAAGTTGTAGAACATGAAAGTTAGCCAGAGCCAGGAACTGGAGAAGCTATGCAGTTACAGAGGTTGGACCTGGAGCTTGTCCTGATTAAGGCAAAGGCTGAGACAGAGCTGCAGAAGATAAAGCTAGAAGCAGGAGACATAAAAAGAGAGCAAGAAGAGCAGTGCCAGCATGAGATCCAGCTGAGAGAGTGAAAGAGCACCGGCACAAGAGAGAGATGGAGATTCTATGCCATTGGACAACACCATAAACAGTGAGTAATGGCATGAGAGGTTTGACCCAGGAAGCCAAAATTAATTCTAAAATGTTTTCCAGACATCAGGAGGGGGAGGATCTTGATTTATTCTTAAGATCTTTAAGAGAATCTTGGGGGCAATCTGAATTGGGGAACCTGCTTAGTGGCAAGCCATTAGTAGCTTTCGCAGAATGGACAATGAGGACTGCTTGGACTATGATAAAGTGAAAATGCCTTGCTAAAGCATTTTGAATTAACTCCCAAGGCCTATAGGTAACAATTCTGAGTCTTAAGAAAGGCACTGGGAGATAGCTATGCTGAAATGTATGTGCAGCTAAGTAATACGTTAGAACGCTGGATAGAGGGTGCACAATCTTGCTCTGAAGAGGAAATAAAAGATGTATTTCTTATGGAACAGTTCCTAAAAACCATACCCGAGGAACTGAGAATATGGTTCTTGGATAAATCTCTGAGCTCCGCAAATGAGGCAACCGAGACAGCTGCTCAGTTCATGTCCAGCTTTCTATACTTTCATCACAAAGGTAATGAGGGAGGGACATCAGGGGGTTTTGATGGAACCTGGAGGGCAACCTAAAGGAAGTCAGCCTGTGCTGGACCGAAAAAGGAAGCCAAGTGGTTTCAGAGGTACAGAATCAGAGGAACGTAAGTGTCATATCTGTCAGAAACTGGGGTATTTGCTATATGATTGTCCCAAAAATGTAACAGAAGGGGCCAGTGCTGTGGAAGGGAGCTCCCACCAGATAGTGGCCTGTACACAAAGTGTGGTGCCCTCTAATTTCTCTGCACATATGCACCTAGTGGTGGTGAATGGATTGGTAACCCAGAGATTGAGGGACACCGAGGTCTCAATTTCTTTTTTACCCCTGAACCCCCAAACCTGCACTGCTCACTGTCCCCCCATGCCCAGAGTTGCCCACTGGGAGGGGCTGCCGGGAGGGCTCCCCCCAATGGACACTATAGGTGAACCCTGGCTTACCACCTGGGTTGGGGCTATGAGAGCGGAACCCCCCCAACAGATGTCAAAAGCAGTGCAGACGGCAGTGGGACAGATCATCATGCTGGGGGGCTGGCATTTTGTTTTCTTTCCAATGCTTTCCTGGGGGAAGGTATGTGCAATGATGTCCCACATCTGCCCCGCCCCCTCAGGTGACAGTGCAGGCACGGCAGTGCTCCCAGCCTCCATCAGGGGTCTGCGGTGTGTTGGACACTCTATCCCCCTCCCTCCGGAGAAGGAGAGCAGTCCCTAGGACACTCAATCGCTCTCCCCCCAGCTGGCCCTTTGATGTCCCACGTCCATTCCCAAACCCAGGTCATTGGCATCGCAGACGGGCATCCTGCCTCTGCATCAATGGGCCGGCGAGGCCTTGATTTCTATGATGAAGGATTTGTTTCATGAGGAACACATCCTGCCTGGACAGTTTTCTTAAATTAGAGTGGTGATGGGTCCGGATGTCTCAGTGCCAATGGCCCACATCTTTCTGTAAGTCTTTCTTACAGGAAGAGCTTATGCTTCCATTTAGGAGCCCCTTTCCTCCTCCTACCCCCCCCAGAGCTAGGGAATTTATTAGTGTTCTGGGGGACAATTTCTGCTGGACGCCTCGAGGTGGCAGCAGATGGCAGGTTTGGGAAGGTATATAAGGGTGGAGACAGGAAGTTTCGGTGTCTTTTCCAGCCCGGGCATTAGGCCTTGGGCTGGAGGAGGCAGCTGGAAGAGCAGAATAGGCAGTCAAGAAGGGAGCTTGGAGGTCTGGGTGGGCCTATGGGGGGCAACCCTTCCCAAAGTGGCAGTTAGGGATGGCCTCTGCAGAGCATGGCATTCAGGAGCTAGGAAGGAAGCTCCATGGGGAGGATAGTCAGCCAGATGCCTGCATCATTGGGGTAAGGGAGGTGCAGGAGGCAGTAGTTAGGCCAGGATAGGCAGGAGCCCTTAGAGATCCCATGAAGTAGTTTACTCAGGCTACCAGGGTCCCCACAGGGAGGAGGCAAGTGGCAGTGGCTGTTTCCTGTACCTGGTGTGGCAGGGTGGCCTGAGTGCAGAGGGAGTCAGGGGGCCCTTCTCCCAGTTTAAGGGACCTGCTTGGAGGGGCAGATCCTGGGGTGTCGGCATTAAAGGGCCGGATGGGTCACAGGTCTTACGACAGACTTTGGAGGGTGGCCTCAGGCTGGAACTTACCGCAAGCCCAGGATGTGTGACAGGGATTTTGGCCTGGGGCTGGATCCTCCTGAAGGGTCAGCCAGGAGTGGAAAAGAGGATTTGGGGCGCTATCTGCAGAGGTGGGCTGCTCAGTAGGCCTGGGTGGCGGCAGGGCCCAGGAACTCTCCCATGGCACGGCAGTCCATTTACAGGGTGGCCCAGGTTCTGGAGCAGGGCCAGGTGTGAGGGCCACTGCACCAGTGGAGAGCAGTGCAAAAGGAAAGGCTGAGCTGTAAGTGAGGGAATGGGTGCCGTTGAGGTTGGGAGCACCAGCAGGTTTAGGCTCCCTGTAAAGCGAGAAAGACGGGGTTACAGGGCATGGGTCAGAGGAAAAAATCCTGGTATCCTCTTGTAGATTTGAGCCTGGGGTCAGATGGGGGAAGCAGCACGCTTTCCCACACCAGAGATAGGGCAGCAACCAGTGCCAGTCCAGACAGAGAATGTCTAACCTAGAATAGAGAAAACAAACAGACTGGGCTTACCAGCACCAGTGAGCCAGGAGTCTGTGGGTTTTCTAAGTAGGGAGGTTCCTTGGGTAAATCATCCAAGAGGTTAGAGTGAAGAAGCCCTGCTTGTTCTGCCTGTAAACCATTCTTGCTGCTCAGAATGTCCAGCATGGGTATTTTGTAAAAAAAGTTCAGATAGCCTCATGGAGCTGCTTTATTTATTCGATGAAGAATATGACCCTTGCATTCCTGGAATCATTTGAGATGCAGGAGTTAAATAAAGAGGCTAGTTGAGAAGAAATATGGCAATGATTCTTTCTTTCTGTAAGTTTGGAAGGGGGATAAATGAAATGGAACCCCCCCTCCCTTGTGTCTAATTTATTTCATAAGTTGTAATTCCAGAAGGCATCCATCAGGCTGCATAAGAGATCAAGGGGATCTGGGGCTCAAAAGAGTCAGGAGGTCACAGTTCAGAGAGCCTGGTCCAGTGGTCAGTGCTTGGGGGTACAAACAAATCCAGAACTGGAGATGAGATCAAGAGTGCACCTGGAATTGAAGTCAACGAGAGGTAGGACAGATATATTTTCCTGTCTTATTTGGGTGCACTGGCTTGGGTGTTGCGCTTGATGTAGTCCTCCCTAATACTCTCTGGAACTGCGATGAAGATTTATGCCCCTAGATGAGGGGGAGGGGGGTTACATTCCTAAGATGGGAAGGTGGGTAGGGCATACAGGAGGTGGATATTGTACCAGATCTGCCAGTGGATGTGATTATGGGGAGTGACATCTATATCAGGGCCAATACTGGGTGTGTCACTACACGTAGCAAAGTGAGGGAACAGGTACCTAAAGATGCAGAGGGGCAGTGTAAGAGGAAGCAACCACTACCTCAGTAGCAGGGGAAGTTTCAGCTGAAGGATGTGCTGGGAGCAGCAGTTCTGAACCACTGCTACAGACAGAAGAGAGTCTAGTCACACAAAAAGGCAACTAACTATTTTTACAGGCCCAGTATTTTTAAAGATGTGGCAAACTACTGCTAGACTTGTCCACAGTGCCAGAGGAGGGAATGGTTGGGGGCAAGGCTAAGGCGGCTTTGCTTCCCCTGCCTAATAGTGAAGAGCCATTTACGCGAGTTGCCATGGACACTGTGGGACCACCTAGCAACCAAATCACACCAGCAAGCGGTTCATCTTGGTAGTTGTAGATTACACCACAAGGTACCCAGAGGCAGTGCTCTTGTCCTCCACCAAGGCTGTGAAAGTGGCCCACGAACAGCTGGGGATATTATGCTGGGTGAGTTTTCCACAGGAAATTCTGTCAGACCAGGGCACCAACTTCATGTCTGACTTGATGACTAGTCTTTGAGAGAAGTGGGGAGTGAGGCAACTCAGGGCCTCCCCATACCATCCTCAGACTAACAGCCTGGTCGAGCCATTTAATGCATCTCTTAATCCACATTGACAGCATTTGCTGACCAGCATGCAAGAAAGTGGGACAAGTACTTACCCAATCTCTTATTTGCATACAGGGAAGTCCCCCAGTAGTCCACAGGGTTCTCGTCTTCAAACTCATATTTGGCTGTAGGTTGAGGGGCTCTGTTGATTTGGTAAGGGATGAATGGAAGGATGAGCTTGCTCCCCAATGAAAATCTGTTGTGGAGTATGTACTGAATTTCAGGTCTAGGCTCAAGAAGCTCATGGGGTTTGCTCAGGAGTACCTAGCCACTGCACAGCAGAGACAGAAGACATGGTACAACTGCGAGGCCAGAGCCTGGGACTACAAAGTCGAGCAATGTGGCATAATTCTCATCCCCATATGGCAGCATCAACTGCAGGTAGCTTGGAAGGGTCCATACTCTGTGGTCAGGAGGGTGAATGATGTTAACTATGTAGTGGAACTGCCCAACAGGAGGTAGATTGGCCATGTGAACATGTTGAAGCCCTGCCATGGGCGGGACAAGAAGGTCATGGCTGTGTGCCAGGGATTGACAAATTGTAAAACTCATTGGTAGTCCAAGGACAAGTGACTTGTCTAAAAGTAGTAGTCCTCATGTTGAAGCTGGTAGTCCTGTTAAAAAGGGGCATGTTTTTAAGAAAAATCAATAAAAATAAAGAACAAAGTGTTTGTGTTTTTTTTTTTCTGGGGGGGAGTTAAATACTAACATGTTAACACTGACAGTCTGAAAATGTTTAATTTCTGTTATAGATCAGACAGAACCAGTGTCAGGAGAGAAGAGACTAGGTCAAAAGGACAGAGAAAGCAGCGGTACAGGCCAGGGTGCACAACACACACAGGCAAATCAAATCACAACCCATCAGTCAGAATAGCAAGGCAGAGAAGACCTATCAGCAAAAGTGTCAGCCAGAGCACTTGGAGAAGGAGCATCATCGTCACCCGCAGCAGTAGAAGCAGTAGCATGGCCATGAATGTGACGTGTGCCAGGGCCAGACAGGAGCCAATGGTCAATAGCAGGATCCGGATCAAAGCTTTCTAAATCAGAACCTTCCACAGCAATTTGCAGAAGTGACTGGAGTGTTTTGTCAGCCAATCTTGTTCTTATTTTGCTTTTAATAAGATTTTGAATAGATATGGAATATGACATGGGTGAGAGTGAGACAGCAGAAATATCTCCACAAGCTGCCATTGAACTCTTGATATCCCACAAGTGCGAAGCCATGAGTGGGATATCTAGAGTTCAATGACAGTTAGTGGAGATATTTCTACTATCTCACTACCACCCATGTCATATTCATTTTATACAACAATTGTGGGTCTCTCTTTTTTTCAGTTTTAAAGTTATTTGCACTTGTTTGTTGCACAAAGTGAAAATAATTGGATTTTTTGCTAATTATAAAAAAACTAAAAGGTATCTGTAAATGAAACACCGCTCATTTTGTAGATCCTTTTGTGCTGAAGAACTTTCATGTTCACAGTACAATGCTATAATTTTTCATTTTAAAGTTATTTGCATTTGAATACGGTTAGCACTGTTACTGAGGCCGAACATTCTAAATGAGTTCCAAACCTTTTGTGACATATCCAACTGGCCAAGATATCCATTGTGATATATCCAACTGTGAAGACAAAAAGTGATTTCTCACATGTGGTCAGTGAGATATCGCTTTTATCTTCCTGAAAAGAGGCACTCACATTGTATAAAAAAACACTCTCTCACATTTTGCTTGAGCACAATCACAGCCATTAGCATTTCTATGAGGTCAATGATGTGAGCAAGTTGGGCCAGTCTCTCTCTCAGTAATCCTGAATAAGACTACCAGATATGGTTTATCACCTGCAGTGTTTAGTAGTGCTTTTAATGCAGCATATTCAATTTTCATACAGCTCATTTGCTCTTCTGTGAAAAACTTGTGAAAGTAGTCTAACAAGTTAGATAAGTCACTTGTCCCAAATTCAGCTAGTTCTTCTCAGGGCAGATCAAAATGTTTAAAATCTAAACACCTGATTCATTTAAGTGGCTCCTCTGAGAAGTTTTGAAACCTCTTGTCAATGTAAGTTATTGCTGCATCTGTTAAACTGTGAAGTTGTGAATCTGTGGTAAAATTTATTTCTAGACAATTGCCTCCAAAGGTAAATGGAACAGTCCCTTCCTCCCCATGCTTTGAAATAATACAAACCGTGCATTTCTCTTCTTGATTGTATTGTTTCATAAAGGACATCATGAATTTTCCAGGCTTTACTTTTAACTCCATTAACTGGAGAATGCACGTCCCTATGAGTTGTGGGACTTCCAATAAAAGCAGGTCATCTTTTTGAAATGCAAGCGACAGATGTTTCAGAATGGGCAAGAAATCTTGGAGCATGAAGACAGATTTGACAAACTGTACACTCTGGACATCTCTTAGAAGTGCCTTTGCTTTAGCACCATCATCACCAGCAGAGTTAGAGACATGTTTGAGATGTTGAATTACTGTGGGCAGACTGACTTGTACAGCATGAACAGAACATGTCTTACTTGCAAGCCAACGAACCTGCTTAATGGCATTGAAATGTGCAAGATTGGTGTCTATGCCATGGGCTATTTCCTGCAGCTCTCTTAGTTTCTTAGGGCTGTAGTGGTAGAATTTAAAATTTCCTTTCAGAGTACTTTCAACTTTATTAACAAAAGGATTATTTTTTCATGGCATTGAGGAC
Source organism: Neoceratodus forsteri (assembly GCA_016271365.2). Classification (NCBI taxonomy): domain Eukaryota; kingdom Metazoa; phylum Chordata; order Ceratodontiformes; family Ceratodontidae; genus Neoceratodus; species Neoceratodus forsteri. The sequence goes on from CM028130.1 coordinate 951,521,282, forward strand.
TACCAACTCCAGTTTATGAGCCACACAATGCACAGGTATAACAGTTGGAACATATTCTCTTATTTTTTGCTATGGTTCCACCTGTAGGGCCCATCATAACATTGACTCCATCCAGGTTTACTGAGATGGGCACCTGCCCGGGCTTGCTCACATCATTGAGGTCGACAAAAGAAAGATTCATGAATTCCAGTACTGTGCGTATTGCTGTAAACATGCCTTGCACATGAAACTGTTCTAGTGGCACAGCATTAATTAAAATAGTCGTGACCTGTTTTGATGTGCCTTCCACAAAGCAGAGAAATACATTTTCCGACTCAGTGAAACTTCAGTCGGTACTGCCATCAGCAAGAATGGTAACAAACTTTGTATTTTTAACTGTCTGAATCTGAGTTTTAGACATAGCAGCTGATATTGATGCACAAAAGTCCCTGGTTCTCTTGTCATTAGCATAATTGCTTTCTAGTTACATAGATACATAGACAGTGTCGGCAGATAAGGGCCTATGGCCCACCTAGTCTGCCCATTTGAGCTTGTAAGTTCAGTTTGTTTTCCTAGAAGTCTATTTCCCCTTACTCCTGACCTCTAGAATTCCTTTATGTCTATCCCATGCATTCTTAAATCCCGTGATTGTTTCAGCCCCCACCACTTCCTCTGGCAGGGTGTTCCACTTGTCCACCACCCGTTCTGTGAAGAAATTCTTTCTCATGTTTCCTCTGAATCGTCCTCCTCCAGCTTCATCCCATGCCCTCTAGTCCTGAAACATCTTTTCGCTTAAAATCGTGTTTTCCTGCACCCTGTTCCTCCCTGTAAGATACTTGTATGTCTCTATCATATCCCTCTCTCCTCCTCTCCTCCAGGGAGTACATGTTCAGTGCCTTCAACCTGTCTTCATAGGATTTGTGATGCAACCCATGCACCATCTTTGTTGCCCTCCTCTGAACCTTCTCTACCCTGTCTATGTCCTTACGTAGGTATGGTCTCCAGAACTGTACACTGTACTCCAGGTGGGGCTTCACTAGTGTCTTGTATAGCGGAATTATGACCTCCCTTTTCCTGCTGGTGATGCCCCTGCCTATACATCCCAGCATCCTATTTGCTTTACCTGATGCCTTGTCACACTGTTTCCCTACCTTGAGGTCATCAGAGATGACAACCCCAAGATCCCTTTCCTGCTTGGTGCATGCTATATCCTCACCCCCCAACTGATATATTGTGCCAGGGTTTTAATGCCATTTTTGTCTTGTGATGCACATAGCCACTCCATATCGGTGAAAGGACACAAATTTTCAGCTATGACATATGCACTATTAAATAGGTGTCTCATTTTGTTTTTGGTGGAGTCTCCATTTGAGAAAATGTGTGATATAAAGCAGTTTTAGTAACTTCAAAACTAACTGCATGGTGGCCACTGTCATGTCTGTGCTGATTTTCACAGATATGTGGACTGGATTTCTCATGGGCTCGTAGTGATTCTATTCTAAAATTATTTGAACCACTGGCAAATACGTTTGGTTTCCTTGAATGTGCAGGAGCTGCAAATGAAGGATATTTTTCACACATTTTGCAAAACATTAAGCATTTTTTATCATCATATCTTAGCCAGGTGAACAGACTTAGCCGGTGAGGTTGAAACAATCTAGCCCTTTTCTCTTGGTCATATCTTTTATAGTATATGGTTAGGGCTTATTATGAATAGAAAGCCGTGGCTATCAAAATCTTGTTGTAGGACAGTTCAAAGGTCAAAAAAGCTGTTGTACTATCGGTCTGACGTCACAATGATAGTACAACTTTTTCTGACATTTGAACCACCCCATTCGTTGTTACCGTTCTGGAGTTGGTTTCTAAGGTGCGCCACTTAAGGTTACTACAACCACCCGTTACTCTTTAGCCTTAGAACAGTAGCAAAACACTGATTTGGAATATCTTTTTCTTTTCTTATTAGTAGCGCGAGCCTGTCTCTACGGATTGGGCTGGCAGCAGTTTTTTAGTCACAGTCAGGAGCTGATAACGAAAGTCACACCACACACGCTCTAAAAAAACACTTCATTTAATGTAAGAAATATTGCTTTTTTTTAAAATCTTCTCCACGTATTGCAGTTCAGGGACATGAGAGCGAAGAGAGGTGAACGAGGGAGCAGGCAGTTGGAAACAAGCGGTAGGTGGTTAAATGAGCGAGCGGGTGGGAGATAAGCTGGCAGCCCATTTTCTAGCGAGCGGCAGGTACGTGATCAAGCTGGTGGGGAAAGACAAGCTGGAAGCCGTCGTGTCCTGTAGTTTTTAACCATATACTACATAAAATAGTATTGGCAACCATACAAGTTAGTGTTTAGCTTATCTGGTTTGAGATGACATCGAGGACCTCTTGAGCTTCGCTTCTTGAGGTCCCTATGATGTCATCTCAAGCCCTCGATGGAAACATAGCCTTGTTGTGTATGGTTACCCATATACTATTCTATATGTCTTTGCTTTTTCTCCTGGATCAAGACCATGGTTGCATCTTCTAAAGGTTGCTTTTTCTCCTGGATCAAGACCATGGTTGCATCTTCTAAAGGTTGCTTTTTGTTAAGTACAGTAGCTGCAATGACTGTGATACTGATGCCACCAAATTGGTGCTACTACTGCTGCTGTTGCTGCCACCGTCATTGTCAATGTTTTGTGGAACTGAGTCACTATCTAATACCACAGATTCAGAACCACCACCAGTCTTTTGGTTCTTTCCCTGATAAGGGTTTTGGGAAGGCACTTTATTATGTTCTATTCCAGATGAAGTAGAAGATGGCCTGGGGGAGATGGAAGGGGATTTCCAAAGGGAAAAGAGGGTACTTTGCTTTGTTTGCTTATTTTTCTGCATAGTAATATATATTATGAATTAAATAATATATGAAATAAGTAATAGCTTAGGTTTATTACTCTGTAACTTGTGCACTGCAAATAAAGTAAATGGATTGCAAATCTGACTGCTTGTTTTTATTGCTTCTTTTTTTTTTTCAAGCTGTCTTTTTTTCCTTTCACAAGTCTGCAACAGGACTCTAAGTGGACACAGGGTGGGGGGCAGGTCACCCCTTCACTATTTGCCACACAGTCTCCTCTCTCCCAACAGCTGAGACCACACACTGTTAGTCTCCTCTTGTTTTATTTTTTTTTTTTTTACTATCTTATCTTATTTTTATTTTTATGAGTTTGTCTTTCACAAGCCAGCCGACTACAGGACACTCATGGGCAGGTCACCCCTTCGCTCCTTTCCACACGGTTACCTCCTTATCAACAGCCCACACACTCACACTCACACAGCTAGGCTTCTATTTTATTTTAACTTTTTTTTTTTAGCTTTCTGATTTTTTTTTTGTGTCTATCACAAGCCAGCCGGCCACAGACAGGACACTAAGCAGGTCAGGTCACCTGTTCACACACAAGACACCTTTCTAGTATCCCAAGAGAGCCCAGTTAGGCTTTCCCTTGCTTTTTTCTTTATAGTCTTTTTTTATTTTCTTTCACAAGTCCGCCGCAGGAGTGGACTGGACTGTGGATACTGGGCAACAAATCAACGTGTTTCACTACTTCTTTCACACTCTCCTTGACTCTCTCACAACAGCCCCACACAGTTAGGCTCAGCTCCTGTTCTTTTTTACTAGTTAGTATAGGAGGACCTCTACTAAGTTGCTTGTCAATAGTGTTTTTTTTTTGGTTCTTAATTCACAAGCCAGCCATGGGATACTGTACTACAGGACAGGACACCTCACCTCCCTTCACTCCTCTCCCAACAGGCAGCAACAGCCTTCGCACAACAAAGTTAGGCTACATTTTTTATGTTCTTTTCTTTAAAATCTTTTTTTTTTTTTAACTTTTGTGTTTTTTTAGTCTGCACTGAAAAAACTAGAAGTCCTACAAATTGATTTGCCCTGGCTGTGTGTTCAGGTACTTGAATGAATGAGACAGTCCACCTGTTTCTGAATGATCTAGGGTTTTATTCTTACTTGTGTGTTCTCTTAATTCAACTTCTCAGGCTTGTGTTGCACAGAGTAGTCCCTGCTCTCTAGGTTTCCTGACTAGTGATTTCCGAATTCACTAAAAACTCAGTTATCTGGTAATCTGGCTATCCTCTGACTGATCAAGTCTGTAAATCCCTTCCCCAACTGCATGCAGTTCTTTCACTAGGACACAAAACACCAAACAGTCTGGACTGGTCTCCTTTTATTTATTACTTGCCCGCTTTTTTTTATCATCACCAGCTGCTGTTGTTTCTGGTAGTAGTTATATTTATTTATATTTGTTCAGCAATAAGCACTGGCAAGATAAGCAAGCCTCCTCCCCACAAACTCCATGCACATGCAGTCCTTAAAGCAGGAGACAGAAGAACATATGGTCTCCCTATTTAGTTTGCTCACTGTTCTTGTTTTTATATATATTAGCACTGGCACTCAGTAGTCTTTAAAAAGATTGGGAGGTCATCGTCCATTTAGCTTAAGACTGCAGTGCTGTAGACAGGTTTAATCTGCTGGCGAGATTTTACATCAAAGAATCAGAAGCAGCCAGCCCGGTGGTGCTGAGGGTTGAGGCGCTGGGTGGCACACGTCACACCACGCTGGTGACCCGTGTTCAGGAATAAGCATGGGTCGCCATGGGTCAGCAGGGAGGAGATGGACTGAGCGTCCAATGAACTGCTCTCCATCTCCAGGAAAGGGGGGTTCCAGTGGCCGGTGCCCACCTGACCCCTAGTGGAGCCTGGGGCTCAACAGCACAGAGCCGCATACCATGGGGGCAGGTCGCAGCAGATGCTTCACAGGGGCATGCATGGGAGAGTGCATGCACCCAGTCACTGGCATCATTGCATGCCATGAGACCGCAGAGGAGAAAAGCAGAAAAGGGCACCCAGTCACAGTGGCTTGATGGCTGTCTGTGAGCACCTGCACCAGCTCCAGGAGGGGATCACCATGTGGATCTGAACTTGGTGGGGGAAGTTGGCCACCCCCTACCTCCCCACCATGGAGGGTAAGCCATGGGGCAATTAGGTGATCGCCCTCCAAGGAGACCGGTACGGGTCAGACGGCGGCCGGAGAAAGGGATGCGAGGATGGATTGGCCAACTGGGGGCCCCAGGAGAAACAACACCCACAAAAAAAAAGAATCAGAAGCTCCACTCCATCCACTGATCTGTCATGAAATGGCGCTCTCACACTGTCTCCCACTTACTATACCACCTCCCGGGAGCCTCCCACCCCCAACACTGCCTGTTTGCCAATTACCAGGACTGATGGGGTAGTCACCCACTATTAACTCATTGACTCATCTGTCAGACTTGGTTTCTCTGCAGCTGTACTGGTCCGTAATGGGTAGAGAGTGATTCTCAGGAGGAGGGTCCATGCTAACGGCTACCGCATGCTTGCTTCCAGCGGCTCTCTCAGTCAGCCCTGCACCACATGACTGCATTTACTGTACACATGTGACAGTCTGGGCTCCGCTGGAAAAATATGTCTCAGGCGGCAGCACCTAGTGGACAGTCTGCACATCACAGCAGCCAAGTAGGGAAAGAAAAAATAAAAAAAAAGGTCTAAGCTGTGTTGTCTGTGGACAACTGAAGACTGTAAATTTGCTTCTCTGACTGAAAGATCCTGTAGCCCAGGATGTAAGGCTATGGGATTTGTCGAATCCTGCTGTTTGCACCTACCCAGAGGAGGAAACGGGTGGATCCACTGGTGGATCTCTTGGGAGAGGTTATAGGAAAATCCTCAGTGGATGCAGTCACTCTCTTGCAGAGGCTGACACCAGCCTGAGCTACCAAAATGTGCAGGGTGGTGTGAATATTCAAGAGGATGTTCATAGGGAAATTGAGGTATATCACACTGGCAAAGCACCATGTGGATGTAATGTCCCGAGTCCATGAGGGTGTAAAACATGCCACAGAGGGGAGATCAAGGAGATGCTGACTCTCCAGTTGATCTAGGAGTCCAGTAGTCCCTGGATTCCCATTTGTACTGATCCTCGAAAAGGATGGGACCACGAGGTTCTGCATTGACTACCACAAGTTCAGTAGCTGTATGGAGTTGGATGCACACCCTATGCCCAAAACAGAGGAGTCCTTAGAGAGGTTGGGGGGAGATCAAGGAGATGCTGGCACTTCAGGTGATCTAGGAGTCCAGTAGTCTCTGGGCCTCCCCAGTTGTACTGATCCTTGAAAAGGATGGGACCATGAGTTTCTGTGTTGACTACCGCACGCTCAATAGTTGTATGTAGTCAGAGGCATACCCCATGCCCAGGACAGAGAAGAGCTTAGAGAGGTTGGGAGGGTGATGTACCTGACCACCACAGACCTGAAAAAGGGCTATTGGCAGGTGCCCCGATCCCTTGGCCAGAGAGAGGTCTGCCTTCGTCACCCCTTTGGGTTATTTGAATTCAGAGTAATGCCATTTGGGATGAAGAATGTGTCAGCCACCTTTCAATGGCTCATGGACTGAATTCTGAATATGGCAGGAGCTTTTATGCTGTCATACATGGATGACATCACCATCTATAGCCAGACCTGAGAGGATCACTTCAGGCACATGAGTGAGGTATTCCACCAATGGCAGCCCACCAGGCTGACAGACAATGCAGACAAGTGCCAGATAGGAATGGCAGAGGTGTCATACTTTGAGCACAGTGTGTGAAGTGGTCACATCCAGCCTAAGCCAGTGAAAACTGAGGCCATGCAGGGGTGGGCCACGTCTACGACTAAGAGGAAAGTATGGGCCTTCCCAGTGATGGTGGGGTACTACCATAAGTCTGTGCCAGATTTCAGCAGGATGAATTTTAGGTCTAGGCTCATGGCCAAACCCCTGTTCAGTCTCACCAGGAAGAAAATTCCAGATAAGGATCAGTGGATGGAAACCTGTGATACTGCGTTCTGCCAGCTGAAAGAATCATTGTGTCAGGCACCTGTGCTTGCCAGCCCGGACTATTCTCTAAGGTTCACTGTGCATGTAGATGCATCTGATCATGGGTTAGGCACAATTCTTAGTCAGGCTATACACCCAGGAGAGGAACACCCAGTTATACTGTATATCTGAGCAGGAAACTGCTGCAGAGAATGGAGGCCTACACCCCAATCAAAAAAGAGTGTCTAGACTTTGCGAAGCTGCAGCCTTATCTGTACAGGGGAGAGTTCACCCTGGTCACTGACCACAGCCTACTCACATGGCTGCATAGGACCATCGGGCACAACCCCGAATTGTAAAGATGGAACCTGGTGCTGTAGTCCTATAACATGGACACAGGCACCGTATTGAGTCACAGCATGGAAATGCTGAGGGGCTGTCTAGACAATAGCTAGGACCAAGAAAAAAACAGGGAAGAGGTGTTGTGAGGAACTAGTGTTGGGTTCACACCGAGAGTGAACTGAGGGCGTAGCTAGGGGAACCAGCTGTCTCACACGAAAAAACAAACATCCTTTAGGAGTGCTAAAGGAATGTGTTTTTCATTTCTCGGGGGGAGATGTAACAATAATTTTGTACTTACTACATTGCTAAAGAATAATTACCTACCGTAACAGTAGATCTTCAAGAGAATCTTCTCCATTGAGCCACATCTTGGAACTGTAAGCCATCAGCATTGGGACTACTGTGAGATTTTGCAGGCTGGGGCTGCCTATGTTAACGTGCCTCATGGGTGTCCCTAGCATGCCTCTGTCCCCCACTGGAGATAGGCTTGGAGGATCATTGGACTGGCAGGGACCAAGGTGGCCAGGACTAAACCAGGCACACAAAAGAGGATGTGGAAACCTGAGTAGAGATGCCATAGGAGGTATCAGAAGAGAACCAGCTTGCTCACCACTCACCTGACAAGGGGACAAGGCAGAAGGGACAGCTGTGGCTATATGAAGGAGATTCTCTTGAAGATTTCCTGTTACGGTAGGTAATTATTGTGTCTTCTTTGAGGATGTCTCCCTCCACTGAGCCACATAATGGAATAATTCCCAAGCAGTACCAAATACAGAGAGGATAGCAGGACCTAATGATCCTGAATAAGGAGGCCTTGCAGAACACAGAGGCCAAAGTCGGCACATCTACGAGAGAGCATGTCCAGACTGTACTGTTTAGTAAATGTATGAACAGTTCCCCAGCTGGCAGCAGCACAAATATCAGCAGCTGACACATTCTGAAAGCAAGCCACTGAGGAAGCCATCTCATGGGTGGAATGATCACGAATGGGACCAAGAAGCTGCTTATTGTGCTTCCAGTAACAGAACGTAATACAACTAGCCAGCGTGCTGGACAGGACTTGTTTAGAAATCAGTGAGCCCACCATTTGGTGGGCAAAGGCAATAAACAGCTGAAAGGATTTTCTACAGTCCTTTGTATGATCCAAATACCAATGCAGTACCTACGGACATCCAGCATATGTAAACTACGCTCCCTACTGTCCATGGGGGATGAAAAGTAAACACGAAGGTCTGTGGTCTGACAATGTTCTTTTCAGACACAACCTTCAGAAGAAAATGAGGAATGGTATGTAATGTAACCATATCATTGTGAAAAATAAGGAGGGTCTGCAACCACAGCCTGTAACTCAGAAATGCACCTAGCAGACATCATTGCCACTAGGAACAGTATCTTAAAAGACAGGAAGCACAACTCCCAAGTAGCAGCAGGCTCAGAGGAGGTGCAGTCAGGATCTACAGGACACTGGAATGGGATCTCGTACCAGGGGTGCAACAGGAGAAGTTGGGTATCTATGGGAAACCTTCAGCTGGGCCACAGTCTTGCCCTCTGTCAGGGCATGAAAAGTCGGCATAGTGGCCATGTAGACCTTTATAGAGGAACAGCCGAGGCCCAAGTCCTTAAGGGACAAGAGGTAGTCCAGTACTTTTGCAGCTGGACACATAAAGGGATCCAGAGCAGGGGAGGGGGTGCTGTGGAGCCCAAGCAAAATGGCGGCTTTGGTTTGAGCACTGAAAAAAATTCTGTAGATTGTGCTACAAAACTATTGTTCTGAATAACGGTGACCAAGAGGAAAGTGTACTGCCATGTGTCTGAAAACCTCAGTGTTATTATGGGGAAGACTCAAAGAAAAACTTCAGGAGGGAACTGCAAATAAAAATGCTCCTGCAGCCCCAAGCATGAGGTCAGCTCCAAGTCGGGCAGCAGCCACTGCGGAATCCAATGATCCAGAAGCTCTACAAACTCTGGGGTTAAAGTTAAACACCCTAATCAGGTCAGTAATAAATCTCTCAGACAAATTTGACACACTTACCAACCGTGCGTCCACTCTTGAAACTAATCTGGACTCTGTGCAACTTGCTACATCAGAGGCTACAAAACACTCAGACTCAGCGGCAAATGTTATTAAGGAAAACCAGTATTTGTGCACATGTTTGGAGACTTTAGAGAATCAGGCCTGATCAGCAAATCTTCAAATAATCAGTCTGCCTGAAGGATGTAAGGGGGACCACTTGCTTCTATTTCTGGCAGATTGGCTTCGACAGCAATTCAGAGCAGAGGAGCCAGGTGACCCTGTGAATATGAAGAAGGCATATCGCCTTACCTCTAGAGGGCGACCAGAAAATCCAGATGCCCCTCTTGCTGTGGTGGTCATTTCAGATGGTGTAGGCATGAGGGATCAACTGCTGGCATTGGCAAGGAGAAAGAAAGTGCTGCTACAGGATGGGATGCAGGTACGACTTTATCCTGATTTGAGTTACACCACATGTCAGAAAAATAAGTGATTCGATGGAGTCAGGGCAATGCTGTGGGAGGCCGAGAACTCTCATGGGATGGTGTTCCTGGCTTGACTCCGCATAGTGCATGGTGGCAAGATTTTTCTATTTAATGATCCTTCTGATGCCATGAAATGGGCTCAAAAGAATACATGCCGGTGATCAATACCTGAAAAGTCTGGCCCATTGAATTCGGAAGAAGAAACATGATTTGAACATTGACTCTCATGGTACTCTTTATCAGCAAATCTTCAAATAATCGGTCTGCTTGATACTAAACAAATATTTTTGCTCAGTATTCACAAATGAACAGGGGGTAGTACCTAAACCAAACAATAGAAACACTATGGATACAGGAGCTGATACCAGCCCATTCACAGAAGAAAGGGTTCTGAAAGAACTCCTAAAACTGAAGGTGGACAAAGCAATGGGGCGTGATGGGATTCATCCCAGAATTCTAAAAGAACTAAGGGTAGAACTAGTGCCACGACTGACTACCCTCTTTAACAAATCATAGGAGGATGGGAAGGTACCTGAGGACTGGAGGAGGGCAGATGTTATTCCACTTCACAAAAGTGCGAGCAGGGCAGAAGCGGGAAACTACAGACCTGTTAGTTTAACCTCAGTGATAGGGAAAATAATGGAATCACTTCTGAAGGAAAGAATTGTTGAGTACCTAGAGGCCAGAGGGGCACAGGACCCAAGGCAGCATGGATTCACAGTAGGAAGGTCATGTCAGATGAATCTAATAGATTTCTTTGACTGGGTGACCAAAGTAGTAGATTAGGGAGGGGCTGTGGACATGGCCTAACTAGACTTTAGAAAGGCATTTGACACAGTCCCACACAAAAAATTAATATATAAGTTAGCCAGCCTGGGAGTGGGTCCCAAGATGGTAGCCTGGGTAAAGAATTGTCTGGAGAACAGGACACAGAGGGTAATAGTAAATGGAGTCCACTCTGAAGGGGGGTTACTAGTTGGGTACTGCAGGGTTCAGTATTAGACCAGTCCTCTTCAATGTCTTTATAGTTGATACTGCAGAGGGACTGAAAGGAAAAGTATGTCTCTTACAGACGAACACAAAGATCTGCAATAGAGTTGATACACAAGGTGGGGTGGAAAGGATGAGAAGGGTCTTGGGCAAGGTTGGAGGAATGGTCAAATGTATGACAGCTTAGATTCAATGCTAAGAAGTGCAGGTAATGCACCTGGGAAACAAAACCCAGGGAAGAGTACACAATGGGGGTGAGATACTAACAACAAAAATGGAAAGGTACCTGGGGTAGTCATATCAGATGACCTAAAGGTGGGCAAGCAATGTGAGAGGGCAGTAAGGAGGGTTGGGGAATACTGGGATGCATAGGAGAGGCATCACCAGTAGAAAACAGGAAGTTGTTATCCTCTGTACAGACAGCTGGTGAGAACCCATCTGAGTACTGCATGCAGTTCTGGGGACCCAATCTCCAAAGACATAAACAGGATGGAGACAGTCCAGGAGGGCAGCTAAAATGGCGAGGGTCTACACCAGAAGACATATGAAGAGAGACTTAAGGAGCTTAATATCTATAGCCTCAAGGAAAGGGGGGACCTGATAGAAACTTTCAAGTACCTCAAGGAATCAGCAAAGTCCAAGAGGATAGCATCTTTCAGAAAACAAGGTGTGCAAGAACAAGGGGGCACAATTTGAAGATCGTGGTGGGGGGGTGGCTCAGAGGTAATGTAAGGAAGTATTTTTTCACAGAGAGGGTGGTGGATGCATGCAACAGCCTTCCGGAGGAGGTTGTGGAGTCAAAAACAGTGGTGGAATTCAAGAATGTATGGGACAGTCGTAAGGCAATTCTAGGGGGTGTGGGTAGGAAGAAGTAGGCTGTTGGTTAACTAGGATCTGCAGCTTATCCATTAGGTAGGGAAATGGGCAGACTGGGTGGGCCAAGCGGTCCTTATCTGCCATCAAATTCTATGTAATATTAGTTAAATGAGAAGCTGTTAGGAGTCAGGTCTGATATCAACACTTGTCAAGTTTTTTTTTTTTTACACAGTTTACACTATCGCTCGAGACCTGTTGGTCTCATTAGTTCAAATAATTGCTAAACCATATTGATTTCTTTGAAATTAAGTAGCCCCTAAAAGAAGTATGTGCATGCAAGCAAGCTGACTGAAACTATTCTAGTTATTCATGTTGATGTATCATTGCAATAAAGCGTGGTTACATGAATATTTTACTTCCTCTTCAGGCAGGAGGATAGAGACTTTGAGACTATTTACTTGTGTTTCTTGTTTTTCATTGCCATGCAGCTCATGGGCTCAAACCCACAGCAACATAGTGGACTATAATTTTCTTTTCATTATAAATTAATTTTGCATTCCCCATCTGTATGATATATCTTATTGGCACAGGATGCACCAAGTGGATCTAGTAAGAGTGGCGCCCTCAATGGTTTTAACTAAGATGGTATTTGCTATGTCTGCATTATTTCAACTGCATGTTTTAGATGAAAATAATAAACATATAATTAAAAAAAAAAGGAATCCAGAGCATGCTGAGCACACCATACTGTAAAACATTTCAGTTTTTGTAAGTGTACTGGGTAGATGGCTTTCTAGCCACCAAAAGCACATCTGCAACTGCTGGGGAAACTACAAAATGGAAGCGCTCTATGTCCTCAGGAGCCTGGCATGCAGATACAGGGACTGCAGATCCTGGTGCGCCAGAGCACCCTGCTCCTGTGTCAGCAGTCCAGGAGTGGGGCAGAAGGTTTCGCAGCCAATTGCTGAAGCAGTGGAAACCAAATTTGTCTGGGTCAGTGAGGGACCACCACAGAGAAAAGCATACAGAAATCTCCCTTATCAAGAGATAGACAAAGCATCTAACCCAAAAACTCCATACGTTGGAGCGAGCAAGCAGAAATGCAGCAGTTTTGTGCTATATGGAGACCCAAACAAGTCTATGTCTGGACAACCCCATTTTTCGATTAGGTCAGCCATGACAGAGCCTGCAAATTCCCATTCATGGCAGAGCACAAGGGGACCAACTGAGGTGATCCACTAGTTTATGTTCAGGGGTACCAGGGAGAAACACTGACTTGTCACTGCTGACAGGAACATGTCGCATTCCACCGCTCAGTTCCAAACTCTCATCGCCTCTCTGTAGACAGCATATGACAGAATTCCGCCTTGTCAACTGATGTAGTACATCACCAACACATTATCTGTGTGAATCAGCAGCTGAGTTCCTGAGGAGAGGGTGGTAAAGACCTGTACGCCATGCAGAAAGTCCTCATCTCTACAATGTTGCTGTGAGGCATAGTATCCATAGGGCCCCACTGGCCCTGAGTTATGAAGATGCCCAGTTGATCACCCCAGCCCAAACCTGAGGTATCAGTGGTCATCACCTGCAAGGGGGGGGGGATGGCTGAGGAAGGGGAACCCCATCTCAAGGCTGAGCAGTCCAACCAGCAGAGCAGGGAATGAAGGAAAGGAGGGATGACCTGAATGAGACACTCCAGTTTGTCTGAATTCTGAACCCATTGTGCCCTGAGGAACCACTGAGGGATCCTCCTATGGAGATGGGACATTGGTATAGTCAGGATAGCAGCTGCCATCAGGCCAACCAGTCTTCTGGCTGACACATAATCACTGGAGGAAACCAGCTGTGCCTGTGCCGTGGCATAGTCAGAGGGCAGAAGTGCCTGACCTAGCCCCATGTCCAGAGCAGCTCCCATGTACTGGAGTCTCTGGCAGGGGGTAAGAACCGATTTAGGTTCACTAACCAGTATGCCCAGCTGGTCGAACAATTGTTGGGTCCAAAACAGTGCGTAGACAATGGCTTCCTGAGATGGGGCTTTTAACAACCAATTGTCTATGTAAGAGAAGACACACAGGCCCTCCCTGCAAAGGGCAGCTGCCACCATGGCATATACTTTGGTAAAGACATGCAGTACAGAGCATAATCCAAAGGACAAAACACAGAATTGGTAGTGTGAGTCCTGAAGCATGAAAAAAATAGGTTACTCACTTGTAACTGTAGTTATAGCAGTGGTATATAGTTCACATCCACACTCTCACAGTTCCACCAGAATTGTTGACTCGGACATCTTTAGGCTAAGCTCCTCCCACCAGTATAACTCCCCCAACACCACCCCATGACTTCAGATCTTGCATGACTGAAGCAGGAATCCATGTGTCACTTGCCGTGAGAGGCCAGGTGGGTTGTGTGGATGTGAACAATATACCACGCCTAGAAATACGGTTACGGGTGAGTAACCTATTTTTCTAGGGGGGTGTGTGGGTATAGTTCACTATCCACACTTAGGCAGACCCCTAGCAGTTCTCTGGGAGGAGGGGGCAAGATGCACACCCCTACTTTGGAAACAGACAGTGGAGAACTGAGGTCCCCAAAACCAGCATCCTGGCATGAATCAAGGTCAATGTGGTAATGGGAAATGAAGGTGTGTGCTGACTTCCAGGTAGCAGCCCTGCAGATTTCCTAAATAGGGACATCCCTGGAAGCAGCCAGTGAGGCAGTGGTATGTCTGGTGGAATGAGCCCTAAGCCCTAAGGGAGGCTCCCTACCAGCCAGCCTACAGCAGAGGTCGATGCAGGAGACAATCCACTTGCCAATCATCTTTTTTTTTTTAGTCTTTTGGTAACTGGGTAAGGCCGACTAGGCACAAGTGCCTGTTTCCAGGGGCGACCTGGGAGCACTGGGCGATTAAGTGACTTGCTCAGAGTCACACAGTATGCAAGTGGAGGTTGTGAGAATCAAACTCAGTTCTGGTCTGCTGGATGTACCAAGCTCATACACACCTCATTCCTCTAACCTCTAGGCTATACTGCCAGCCCAAATTAGCTACTAGACTGCCAGGTGTGGCTTCAGCGTAGGTGACAAATAGCTAATGAACCTCTCCCTGAACTCCAGCCATGCACTCCATATAATAAGCAAGCACTTGCCTTAAGTCCAAAGTATGAAGCCTGTGCTTGGCCTCCGAGGTTGGAATGGTGAAGTATATTGGGAGATTGATCACTGGTTAAGATGAAACTCTGAAACAACCTACAGGAGGAACTTTGGGTTAGGACGGAGGGCAATTTTGTCCCTGTGGAACACCAAGTACGGAGACTCCGAGAGTGCCTGGAGCTCACTGATCCTTCTGGTGGAGGTGATAGCCACCAAGAAGGTGGTCTTCCATGACAGGTGAGAGATATCACACCTGTGCATTGGTTCAAACGGCTTGCCCATGAGCATAGCCAATACCAGCAGCAAGTCCCAATGTGGTGGTGGTTTGCACACCGGCAAAGACAGATGATTAAGTCCTTTAAAGAAGCACCCGACTATCTTCTCCTGCACCACCATCAGCATACCAGCCTGTACCTGGTATGTAGAGATGGCTACCAGGTGCACTTTGAGGGTCACTGACCTCAGGCCCAGCTGGGAGAGGGACCACAGGTAGTCCAGAATGCTAGCTAAGGGGCAGGAGAGGGGCTCCAGCTCCCTGCCCTGGCACCAAATGGAAAAGTACTTCCATTTGACAGCATAGTACTGGCAGGTCGACCACTTCCAGGAGGCTTCCATGACCTGAAGAACCTCTTCAAAGCCTGGAACTCTAGCCACTCAGGAACCAGGCTATCAGGTGCAGGGACTAAAGGTCCAGGTGTATGATCTTCCCCTTATGACAAGAAAGCAGTTCCAAGTGAAGAGGTGAGCACCACAGAGGCCTGCTGCTGCTGAGGCTGAGGAGCTCTGGGTACCAGAACTGGTGCAGCCAGTCTGGGGCTATCAGGATCATCTGCATCATGTCTCTCTGCACCTTGATCAGCACCCTGTGGATCACAGGAAAGGAAGGGAAGGCGTAAAGGAGGCCAGGGATCTAGAGCCTTGCAATGGCATCCCACAACAGTGTCCCACACTGTGGAGGGTGGGTACAGACCAGCTTTAGCTTTGGGTTCTCCCAGAAGGCAAACAAGTCGATCGGGGCGTGCCCCACTGGAAGAACAGGTGGTCCACCACCTCCAAAGGAAGGGACCACTCGTGAGATGCCTCACCCACTCTGCTGAGGGTGTCCGCCAGTTGGTTAAAGGCTCTGGCCACATGAATCGCCAGGAGATCAGCACCCAAGCTGTGCAGGAAGGTCCAGATACTGACAGCTTCCCAACATAGCCGGAGGAAATGTGTTCCACCCTGCCTGTTGACATAGTACACGATTGTGGTATTGTCCATCTGGACCTGCACGACCTGATCCCAATCCAATGGAGTGAATTCTGTCAAAGCTAAATGTACTGCACAGAGCTCCAGCAGGTTGAAGTGGTGTCGAGATTCCTTAGGGAACCAGAGCCCATGGGCCCTGTGGTCCCCCAAGTGGGTTCTCCATCCCACCAGAGATGTGGAGGTTGTCAGAATGATTGCTGGCTCTGGGCAGATGAATGGGACTCTCCTGTAGGTGTTCTTGGACAAGCCACCACTGGATGGCATCCCACATCGGTTGCGTCACCACGACCATCTGGTCCAGGTGACCCAGGCACTCATACCACTGGATGTCCATCTCCCACTGCTGAGGGCACATCTGCTAGTAGACCCACCAAACCACAGTGGTGCAGGACACCATATACCCCAGTAGCTTCAGGAAGTCCTGGGCAGGGCACGAGCACCCAACCTGAAATGATCGGGCAAAGGAAGAGTGATCCGCTACCCAGTTCCCTGGGAGTCAGGCCTTGGTGCTGAGAGTCGCGTTCTACCCCAATGAAGTGGATGACCTGTGAGAGGTTGAGTTCCAACATGGTTGGGTTGATTAGAAGACCCAGAGCCAAGCAAGTCTGGAGGGCCAGGTCCCTGAACTGCTCCACCACCTGGATCAGCAATTAGCCAGTGTCCAGGTACAGATATACCCAGATCCCTCGATGCCTCTGGAATGTTGCCACCACTGCAATGCACTTAGTGAAGACTCTGGGGGATGAGGAGAAGCCGAAAACCATGACGTGGAACTCGTAAAAAAACCCTTCTGCATGGAACCAAAGGTATTGGCAGCAGGACGGATGGACTGGGATGTGAAAGAAGGCATCCTGGAGGTCCAGAGAGCAGAAGCACATGCCCTGCTCCAGAGACGCAATTATTTGATTCAGAGTAACCATCTGGAAATAAAAGTGACGTACTCACCATAATTCTTGATCTTCTTTGACAAGTCTTCACCATTCATTCATACTGCTGGGTTCAAACCAGAGGCACTAGGACCCTGCAGGAGCCAAAAATCTTCAGGAGGGCCGGCACCGAGATAGGACCACGCATGCGCAGCACCACGACACTGGCTCATGGCTATGTAGGCTATCCCAGCTTCAACCCTCCAACAGCATCAGTAACTTTTTTACCAAGGAGGTGCAGCATAAAATAAGTTAAGAAACACCTAACCTAACAAAGGTAAAAGATAGCCCAATTGACCCATATAAGAAGGGTCAACTTGAAACCATGTCTTCACAGCCCAGACAGAATGAGAGAGTGAAGACCAGGAACAGATTGAGTGAGCTCGGGGGATGGTGAGTGGATGTATGAAGGAATGGTGAAGACTTGTTCAAGAAGATCAAGAATTATGGTATGTAATTTTCATATTTTCCTAGACTTAAAGTCTTCACCATTCATTCATACTGCTGGGTGAGTACCAAGCTAAAAACTAATCCCCCAAGCAGGACAGTAGGAGATGGAACTCACTCAGGACAGGATTCCATTAAGGATTGTCCTGCCAAAGGAAGCATGCTGTCTGGCGTGGATATCCAGAGCATAGTGCTTCACAAAAGTGTGCGCTGAGTTCCAAGTAGCTGTTTTGCAAATGTCATCAATCAGAACAGAATCGGTTTCTGCCAGAGATGTGGCCACAGCTCCCATAGAATGGGCACACACCTTGCCCTCCAACTTGACCTACACCATGGAGTAACAATGGCAAAGGTATGCCACTATCCAAGCAGAAATACATTTGATGAACACTGGCTGACCCAGCCAGGCCATGTTGAAGGACACAAACAGCTGCTTGGCTCGACGGGTGTCCTTGGTTCTATCAATATAGAACCGCAGGGCTCTATTAACATCCAGAGAATGAAGGGTGCATTCCCCTTCATTCTGGAAGTTAGCGAAATAAGTACACAGAACCAGAGGCTGGTTGAGATGGAAATCCAAAACCACTTTGGGTAGGAACTTAGGGTGAGTACGGAGAACTAACTTGTCTTTATGAAAGACTGTATATGCAGGGTCTGTGACCAAAGCATGTATTTCAGAGACCCTATAAGCAGAAGTGATGGCCACCAGGAAGGCGGTTTTGCAGGTTAGAAACTTCAGATCACACATAGCTAGAGGCTCAAAGGGTTTATGAGGGAGCATATTTAGCACGAGGTTAATGTCCCAGGGAGCAACCAGCTTTCTAACCAGGGACCTTGTATGAAGTATACTTTTAAGGAATCTTTCAGACAGCGGCAACTGAGCCAGGGTCATGTTTTGGACTGGCTCATAATAGGCAGAAAGTGCACAGAGGTGCACCTTTACAAACAAGTATTGCAGTCCTGCATCTGAAAGGTCCAGTAGGTATTCCAGCACTTTCTCTGGAGGACAATGAAATGGATCTAGGGAGATCTTAGCACACCATTGTGAGAAATGCTTCCATTTAACCATGTAAGTCTTCCTGGTAGAATGCTTACAAGCTGCCAGGAGGATCTGTGAGATTGTCTGTGACACTTGAAACCTGCTGACTTCTCTTTCCTCAGGAGCCAGGCATGGAGATGAAGGGAGCACTAGTTGTCGTGGACCAGGGGTCCTTGTGTCAGGAGGTCCGTTCAAAGAAGTAATTGTTTTGGCGGTACCTCTGACAACTTGTTGATCAAGGGATACCAGATCTGTTAAGGCCAATATCACGCAATTTGAATCATTTTGGCCCCGTGTTCCTCCAGTCTGAGCAGCACCCACTGAATTAGTGGAAGAGGAGGAAATGTGTACAGAAAACATCTTTTCTACCACAGCCTGAATGTATTCTGACAGAAAATGCCAGGTTCTGGATTTCTGGAGCAGAATAGAGGCAGTTTTGCATTTGGTGGGGACATAAAAATGTCCAGGTCTGGACTGCCCCACTTGTTGAAGAGCGACTGCACTACATCTGGTGCAAGAGACCACTCGTGAGGATCCACTTCCATCCTGCTGAGGTGGTCTGCCAGATTGTTCTGAACTCCTGATAGATAAACTGCCTGAATCAGGACATTGTGGTTGAGGCACCATTCCTATACCATCATGGCTTCTCTGCATAGAGGGTAGGAGTGTGCTCCACCCTGTTTGCTAATGTAGTACATCACAGATTTGTTGTCTGTCTGAAGAAGAATTATCTTGTGAGTGATCACTTCTTCTAGGACTTGTAGGGTGTACAGGACTGCCCTCATCTCCAGAACAATTATGTGAAGATGAGATTCCTCTTGGGTCCACACCCCCTGAGTGTGAAGGTCCTAGCAGTGATCCCCCCAGCCAAACAAAGATGCATCTGTGGTGATGGTGATCCGAGATTCCAGCATGGCAAAGGGCACACCTTGTAGAAGGTAGTCCTCCTGCAACCACCATGCAAGTGACCAATGCAGGGTCTCTGTCACTTTGATGGAATAAGATGGAGGATGTGTAGTTGGGGACTGTGACAGGGTGGAATAGGACCCTGTCCCATTTGTAATGGAAAATGTGTTTAAATGCAAGGATCTGTCCTTTCCTGTCTCTTCTCTGTCTGGTTGCACAACCAAATTTTCCTGTGAGACCTCGGACTTGATCAACCCGAACAGTCTCGCAATTCTTTGCCTCTCTCTGTCTCTCAGTTTTCTCTTGCTGTCTGTTTTTTTCCTGCATATCTAGATCTACTAGGATATAAAATATGTACAAATCAATGTATGGAAATTTAACTGATATTGGGATCCCTATTGTTTAGAAAATATATAGTGTTACTGCTGAAATGTATATATATATATATATATATATATATATATATATTTTTTTTTTTTTTGAGATGACTGCATAAACTCTAGAGGTTACTTGAGTGTAAATGTTGAGCCTTTGCAAAGCTGGCAGGGCCTCAGCAAGCACAATGTGTTCCTGAGTTTCACCTGCCTGAAATATACAAGGACAGGATGTTTGTTTAGATTAGGGGGTTGGAAAGGATTTATACAAGAGAAGAAGAAGAAGAAAAAGAAGAAGAAGAATCAGCATTTGTATAGTGCTTTTCCTACACAGTGTATCCCAAAGTGCTTTACAACCAATGTTAGACAGGTAGTGAAGTGACTGAATGTGTGGTGGCGGCCATATCACACATCATCACCCACACACAGCCTGGATAATTGCATGAATTGGTTTATGGGAAGGGGAATGTTGGCCAGGTCACCAGGAATGTTCCCTGCTCTTTTGCGAAGAATGCCCTGGGTACTTTTACTTCCACCTGAACACCCACCAGGGCAACACCAGGATGGGCAGAAGGGGACCTCGGTTTAATGACTCATCTGAAGGACGGCACACCCCAGCAGTACAGCACCCCCAATACTGCACTCAGATGCCAGCGATTATTAGGTGCAAGTCCAATCCCAGTGTGGGACGAGAACCCACAACCTTCTGGTCCAGAGGCGGATGTGCTACCAAGTGAGCCACGCTGACACCAAGAGCTAAGTTGCTACTGCAAAGGAGATTATGACAAGAAAATGCAACACAGACTGAAGGAAGATTTTATGTTTTTTCTCTGTACATGGTTATTCTGAACAAGTTTATTTTTTTGTTACTGCTACTGTAAATAAATAGTTTTGGTGAATTCTACAACTGCTCCTGGTATTCCCTATGTTTCCTGACCTGTGCCTCAATGACAGATGGTGTTAGCCGTGGGATTTACACCATGCATACCCTAAGACAAGAGTTGTGTGCGTGGGTACTGGACCTAGTACCAGGGAAGCACAGAGGAAGGTATGGATTCTGCAGCAGCAAGTCCAGGCGTGGTTACCAGGAGAATGGCAGCCAAACTAGCAGAGACAGAAGTCCAGTCTGAGATTGTACAGCTAGCACAAGTTATGGAAAAAGGACAGGCAGTGACAGAACCTGAAAGCCTGATGGACTTTTTCAAATGGTGGGCTATGCAACAAAAAGAGACTGAGATGCAGAAAGAAAAAGAGATTCAGCATTTAGAAGCACAGAGGAGGGAAGAGATGCAGCAACAGGAGCAGCACATGAGAGAAGAGATGCAGCGACGGGAGCAGCAATGGCTGGATGCCTTGCAAGCTATCAAAGGCAGAGGATCCAGCAGAGACCCAGATGAGCAACAAAATGCAAGCAACTTAAAAAAACATTAAACTTACTAAGTTGTATCCCTCATGTGATATTGAGGCATACCTGACAACCTTTGAAAGAGTTGCCACAGCCTGTTAGTGGCAAAAGCAGTAATGAACAATCAGACTGGTACCCTACCTGACTGTGAAAGCCCAACTTACCTACAGCAGTATGGACACTGCACATTCAGAAAATTATGACCTGGTGAAAAGCGAAATCCTGAAAAGGTATGACATCTCCAGAGAGACCCTACAGGCAGAGATTTTGATCTCTGAGGTACAACTCGGTCGACAATCCTCGAGAAGCCTTCACCTGACTCAGAGAACTCCTGATAAAATGGATCCAACCAGACAGCAAAACAGTCCTACAGACCATCGACACATCTGCCATGGAGCAATTAATCAGCATCTTGCCTACAGATGTGCAGCTATGGGTAAAGGAACACTGACCAGAGACTGGGGAAAAGGCTGTTTCTTTGACCGAGGACTACCAAATGGCCAGACAGAAGCCACAGCAGTGAGATAACAGCCAAGCACTGGTAAGACACTCTTTTTCCCATTTAAACTCCAAACCTGGTAAGAACTCTGGTGGGGGTAACAAATCTGTGCCAAAAGACGTTCACTGACCTACGCAGCCAGTATAGTGTTATGCTTGTGCAACTGTGTTAGTTTGGTTTTGGCCATTCGCACTCTCTTTTCCAGTTGAATTACCACCCTGTAGGGCTACGAAAGGCAAGGAACCCTTGGAGAGGGTTCCACCCCTAGAGGTGCCAACGGGACAATTCCTGTGACTAAAGGTACCTTAGGAATACCCCTAAAAAGAGAGTGCTGCCACTGGAGGAGGAGGAGGGGAGGATGGTGGGGCAAAGAAAAAATGCTTCACAATAAGGCTGAGAGGAACTGATTATATAGCTCAGGAAGTGGGAGTGGCTGGCTGCTTGGCCATCGAACTTCAGGCAAAGCCTTTCCAATTCACTGACCTACGCAGCCAGTATAGTGTTATGCTTGTGCAACTGTATTAGTTTGGTTTTGGCTGTTCGCACTCTCTATTCCAGAGGAATTGCCACCCTGTAGGGTTATGAAAGGCAAGGAACCCTGAGAGAGGGTTCCACCCCTAGAAGTGCCACAGGACGATTCCTGTGACTAAAGGTACCTTAGGAATACCCAAAAGAAATGTATAATCATCCCCAAAGAAGGAGGCAACACGAAGCATATGAGCAAGCAGTAACTGTGACAAAGGAGCAATCACTGTAATGTAGTAGTAGAGAAGCATAGGAGGTTTGATAATGCAATGAGATGCTCAGTTGGATAATGTAATGACTGCCCAGGTTTGTGTAGCATGATACTGATGGTTTGCATTGAGATTAGGGGATCCCCTAAGGAGAGAGGGAATGGCAGGACATCCTCCACCTCCATCCAACAGCAGAACCTAACTAAAGAAACTAGGGGAAACAACTATGCTAACTAAGTGTTATGACCTGAGGCAATGGAGGAGAGTAAAAAAACCCTATGAGGAGGAAATCTCTGGGGATCCAAGGCCTAGGTGGCTTCTCCAGGCTTGGGATAGTTTATTTAGTGATGGCTCTGCAGCTGCAATTTGGAAAACCCAATTAAAGGGAGGTGGAAAATATTCCAATTTGGAGGAAGGCTGTCACTCAAACCCTCTAGCAGGAACGCCGTGGAAGGTTGTGAGAAAACTCTGCAACAATATGTGCAACCACGGTGGAGGAGGACAGCAATAACTGCTGAGGCACTCACCTGGCCTACCCGCCCTAAACTCAAACCAGGTGAACCAGAGGCAGTCATAGGGAGAATGCGATGAAGGTGCCTTGCTAGGGAAACCACTTAAGTCAATGGTTAACCATTATAGTGGAACACTAGAGTCAAAGGAGATTGTCGTAACCACCCTTGACCACTAGTCTTAAATTCTACACCAGGAGCTGCTGTCACGTAGCAGGCAGCTAAATCCAAGCCCAGGGTGAGGACATTCCCAGCTATGGGCCAGGTGCGAAGGATCACACCCCAAGTTGGACACGCTCAAGATGTGGACTAAATGCAGAGCGAGACTGCCAGCTGCAGGAACCCTGCACCAGACAGAATGGCTGGCATGCCCCAGAATTGATTGAAAGCTGAAAAGCTGATGAGCTGAATGAGCACGACATGCTAAGATTGTAATGAGCATTGAGTGCTGAGACCTTGCAAGGTCGAATGCAGATTGAGTGCAACAGAATCCCAGAGGCTGAAGCCAAGGAGATGGCAGTAGGCATGAAGCAATGGTTTGCCTAAACAAGGAGCAACAGTTGAGTAAGCAAGTATGGACCTGCATGTAGGTCAGTAAACAGAGTAGTAATAAGTGGACCTGCACGTAGGTCTGCATAATGTAGGGCAAACAGCACTGAATAGTGGGGCAAGCCAGCCAGGCATTTCAAACCCAAATCAAGGTGACAAACTCTGAGGATTTTCAGCAGCGAAGACAGGATTTAGTACAGAAATAATTAGCCACATCGGCCATGACCCCCCTAAGCACCTCCCAGTCCCTGCCGTAGGACAAACAAGAAAGCAATGGAAAGGCCAAGAACCACATGCAGATATAAAAGCTAATTTAATAGCCTCAGCAGGAGCTTTAGCTAACCTCAGAGTAGAACAGGTACAATAGCAATGGGAGTAAACAAAGCAGCAGCAGGAAGCAATTAGGCCTGTGCAGCAGTAGTGAAAACAATTGAGTACACTGAGTTGTAACTGCAATAAACAAAATAAAAGGAGGCACAATGCTCTGAAAGCACTGTCACCAAGCAGTGCAATGAGACTGCTGCAATGAGGTAATTAGAACAAGCATGAGTGAGGACTTCCGGTGACGTCATCAACCGAATGGCGACTTAGCTCTAAGCTCCGCGGTGGTGGTGCAAAAATCATTGTTAATCCGGTGTTAATAGACATTTAAACTAATTCTTTGCCAAGCCTGCAGTTAAAACAATGAGTCAGGCAGTGAATTCGCGGGGCAGAAGCGCTAAGAAAGCCCCAAATAAGCGCCGATCCAGATCTGATCGCAGCCCAAGTGTACCACTGTCTAGGGCCTCAGAATCAGTGGCAGGTACCGAGAGAGAGGAGGATGAGGAGAGAATTTCAAGGGGGAGCTCCATGGACGGCCGGGCGACGGCCCATATTGTAAAGATGCTACAACGGATTGACAGCAGTGTTAAGGACATTAAACAGGACTTGAAGCATTTAGAGAGAAGAACGCAAGAGCTCGAGTCGGGCCTTGATGAGTTCCACGAGGACTCCATGCGACTTAGCAGGGCAGTAATATATTTGGCCAGAAGGGAGAGAGAGCTAACGGCCAGGGCCGAGGATGTGGAATCGAAGGGGAGGAGGAAAACGATCAGAATTTTTGGGTTTCCAGAGGGAGCTGAGCAGGACAAGCCGGTCAAATTTATCAAAGCCTGGCTTCACCAAGAGTTGGATATCCCTGCTATGGAGCCTCTTGAGCTGGAAAGAGTGCACTGGGCCCTTAGCCCCAAGCTGAAGAACGATGCCCCCTCGCCAATCCTGGCCAAATTCACTACACTAGTCATGAGATGGTGCTACGTAGCATGGGGTAAACAAGATCTGAATTTAGATGGGAAATGGGTATATTTAGACCATGACTTCCCCCCGGTCACTATGCAAAAGAGGAAAAGAGTCCTTGCAGTTATTAAGCGGCTGAGGGAAAAGCAAATAAAAGCCTTCCTTAGATATCCAGCAAAGCTGCTAGTGCAATGGTCTACAGGCAGCAAGTTGTATGACTCCCTCTTGCAAGCGAAAAAGCTGCTCCAAAAGGCTGGAATTGTACTCCCAGACCTGCAGCCAGATGTTTTGGAACAGACTTTGTTGCATTTAAATTGGTCGATGACAAGTAAGGCTGCTGGGGGAAAAGAGAGCTTCAAGACCAAGGGCCCAGACGATCAGCTGTGTAAGGACCTGTGTCAACTGGGGAAAGGCCTGCATGCCAGGAAAGTGAACTGACGGCGACTGGGACAGATACTTCGGTTTATCCTTCTGCCTATTCGTTCTGAATGGACTGATTCTGTTACTGTACCTGGTTATTAACAAGTTAATGATGTTGATTGAAGGGCCTTTCGCTCACCGCCTTTGGGAAATTTTGGCCAATACGTTGAGTTAAGAAATGGCTGTCGGCGAGAGGGAGATACAAATTGATTTTGTTCTGGGCCTGGGTCTTGTTATCCAGGAGGGCCTCAGTAGTAAGTTAATAGATGGGCCTTCTCTCATGGGGAGGCGGACTGGGCCTGGTAGTGGCCTTGGTCCTGCACGATCGGCGCCATTCTCCGTATATATGCGGACTGGCCCTGGATATGGAAACCCATTTCCTTATTGTACATGTTAATGCAGGCACAAAGAAGTTATGTTAAGTGGAGGGGAAGGAAGCTCTCTGCTCGGCCATGAGTGTTAGACTCCGGAGGGTCGGCTAACTCACTGGCAGTGTGGCCCAAAAGGCACCAGGCGGAGGGCCCCCCATCTCCTGCTTTTCCCTTCCCCCGCTTCCCTCTTATTCCCCCCCCTTTTCTTTTTCTTTTTTTTCTTTCCCTCTCCCTTGTTTTAATACCTGGTCAATCACCGGTTTAAGTGGCAGTCTGGTGGGGGGGGATGGGTGCGATCTTCCGCACTCCTGTCAGCCTACCAGTCTCGATTGATACAGCTATTGCACCACCAACACCGGAAGCCGGTTCAGGGGACAGGTATCCCTGCGGAGGTCGGCCGATCGCGGTTCATTTGTCTGTCTTTTCCGTGGATCGTGCTGACTCTTGCTAAGGGTTTGAACCTTCCTGCAGAAAGTCCACCCTGAGATCATCTTCCCTGTTTCCCTTAGCCAAAGGGGGTCGAGGGCCATGCAGCAGCCCAAGCTCCTGGGCGGAGGGAGCTTCTCTCCGAGCATAGTCCGGTGGGACTGTACTGTATATAGTTCATTTATGGTAATGCAAGTCTCTGGTTGGGGTTTTTTGTTTGTACATAGTTTTCTGGGACTGTTGGGATGGGATGCTGGGGACTGGGGGGGATTTGCATGGGGAAGGGGAGGGAGACCCATGGTGAAGATATTCTTGGGGCCACAAGTGGAGTTTTGTTCGCTGTCCTCCAGGGCAAGGGGGATGAGTGTAGGAACATCAGGCAGGGAATAGTGTGGAGACTGATGAGTTTAATGAAAAGATCAACATGGGGACCCTAAAACTGATCACATACAATGTTAAGGGGTTGGGCTCTCCTGCAAAGAGGCACAGCATATTGAAAGACTTTGTGAAAGTGCACTGTGATATTGGTCTCTTGCAGGAAACCCACCTTTCGGCATTACAGCATAAAAAATTGCGTCGTTTGTGGGTGGGGGAGGTTTTTGCTTCATCTCATAAGAACCCAAAGAAGGCTGGGGTGGCCATTTTAGTGCATAAGGGCCTAGGGTTGGTTCCGTTAAAATTCTTTTCGGATGAAGAGGGCAGACTGGTGGTCCTCTCTGGGAGGATTGCGGAGAAGGTTATCCACATTGTTAATATATATGCCCCCACGCCCGTTAACCCTGAGTTTTTTAGGTATGTATTTGGAGTAGTGGCTACGCTCTCAGAGGGTCATCTAGTTATGGGAGGGGACTGGAACTGTGTAGAAGATGCTAGGTTAGATAGATTAGGAAGTCAGGGAAGCAGGGAGAAAGGGGCAAGACCCAGGACATTAACCCATCTCCGAACGGAGTTGGGACTGATGGACACATGGAGAGACAGTTACCCTCCAGTAGGGACTTCACCTTTCTCCCATCAGCAAGACTCATATTCAAGGTTGGACAGATTCTACATGCCTAAATCCAGGGTGGATTCTATTGTAGATCAGCAGATATATCCCATATATCTCTCTCTGACCATGCAAAAGTCAGTCTGTCCATCTCCCTTGGAGGGCAGTATAAGCAATCCCTGTGGCGATTGAATGCTGGGCTCCTTGGAGATAAGGGTTTTATCTCCAAGATAAAGGAGGTGATAGAAAACTACCTCAGGGAAAACACCGGGTCAGTGTCAAAGGTGAAGTACCTCTGGGACGGGCTAAAGGCGGTGGTGAGAGGTGAGGTAATCTTGTATTCATCACAACAAAAAAGGGCCAGGCAACGGCAACAAGACAGTTTACAGCAAAATATTAAGGAGCTAGAGGAGATTCATAAGAAAGGAGGAACTCGTAGTGTACTTAGGGAGCTTCAAGTGGCAAGGGAACAAATGCAGCACCTCATTATGTTAAAAACCGAAAATGCCCTCAGGTTTACAGCACAGAAATACTACAGTGGGGGCAATAGAGCGGGCAGACTGCTTGCCTTTAGATTAAGGAAACAAGAGGCTGATAGGTTTATCTCTGGGGTGCAGGATCCCAAAGATCTTGGGAAACAAGTATCAGGAGCCCCCCAAATAGCAGAATGCTTCAGAAAGTTTTACGAGGACCTGTACAAGTCTGAGTCTGGGGTAACCCACCCGGACCTGATCAGGCAGTTCCTCGAGGGTCTCAGGTTTTCCAAGCTCTCACCTGACCTTGAAAAAGAACTGATAGACCGTTCTCTCTGCTGAAGCTGAGAGAAGTAATTAAACAACTTAAACACAATAAAGCACCGGACCCAGATGGCTACATAGCAGAGTTTTACCAGAAGTTCAGTGACCAGATATCCCCGCTACTCCTCGAAGTTTGTAATGGAGCCCATATTTCCTCAGATGCCCCAGACACCTGGGCACAAGCCCTAATATCTGTTATCCTGAAGCCGGACAAGGATACGTCCTTGTGTGGCAGTTACCGCCCTATATCGTTGCTGAACCTGGATGCCAAGATCTTTGCCAGGATGATAGCAAACAGGTTCCAGATGGTGGTGACTCAGCTGATCCATCCGGACCAGTCGGGCTTCATGCCAGGTAGGCACCTCTATGATAATATCTGGCAGTTACTTACGGTAATGGCCCACGTCCAGTCCGGGGAGGAAACAGCAAACAGTAGTGATTACACTAGGCAGAAAAGGCTTTTGATCGCCTTGAATGGGGATATCTTGGTGAAGTCCTTAAGAAATTGATTTCGGCCCTAAGTTTTCAAGCATGGTAGGCACCCTATACTCTAATCCCTCAGCCAAGGTCAGATTGACTGGACTATTCTCCCAACCCTTTTCTATTAGAAGGGGAGTGAAGCAGGGTTGTCCCCTCTCGCCCCTTCTTTTTGCCCTAAGTATGGAGCCGCTGGCTGAAGTCTTTCGGTCCCATGAGGGCATTAAGGGGATTTCAGTGGGGGGGGTTGACAACCGCATATCTCTGTACGCGGATGACACCCTCCTATATTTAGGTGACCCTCAACGTTCCCTACCAATCACAATGAACATGCTAAGGGAGTTTGGCTCCATATCAGGGTTTAAGATTAATGAATCCAAATCAGAGTTAGTCTCTTTAGGAGCAGGAGTTCCACTCCAGGTTAGGAATATGACTGATTTAAGGTGGAACACTACCAGTTTCCAATACCTGGGAATATATATTCCAAGATATCTGGGCAAACTGTTTCAGGTTAATTATCTGAAATTGCTGGAATGCATGAGGGAGGACTGTGCCAGATGGGCTGCCTTACCACTTAGCATTTCTGGTAGGGTGGAGTCGGTAAGAATGAATGTCCTTCCATGGATGCTGTTCTTGTTTGACGCTATCCCTTTAAGTCCCTCGAAAAAAATTTGGGCAGATATACAAAAATTGATAAGCAATTTTATTCGGGCGGAAAAGAAGCCTAGGTTGAGCTGGGCCCTGTTGAAGTTACCTAAAGGGATGGGAGGCCTGGGAGGCCCAGATTTTAAAAGGTACTTCAAAGCGCCCCAATTACAGTACTTGGCAGTTTATACTTCTCCTGCGCCGGTGCAAAGTTGGGCCAAAATGGATTTACAGGTTTTGCACCCGTATACCCTCTCATCAATTCTCTTCAATAACAGGAACCCCAGGGTAGTCCACGGTCTACCTAACCCTGGGCTCAAAACACTAATCACGCTTTGGTTACAAACAGTGAAAGAGTCAGGAGCTCAGGCTCAGATACTGGTGTTAAGGCAGGAGAAAATTCTGGAAAGGCCTGAGTTCAAACTAGGGTCGGAAAACCCAGTGTTCCTGAAATGGCGGAAGTTGGGACTGAGCACTTTTGCACAATTATTTAGTGGAGACCCTGTGAAAAGTTTCGCACAGACTCAACAAGAGTTTAAAATTCCCTCATCTGATTTTTTTGCCTATTTAAAAATCAGACATTATTTACACATGGAAGAGGGGTGGATAGGGGAGCAGAGGTCTGGAGTCAGTGATCCTCTCATCGATTTTCTCATAGAGTTGTTAAGGGACTCGCCTCAGGCGACTCACTTGATCTCCAAGATCTATGTGACAGGTGAGCCAATAGATTCGAAACCCAGACAGAGGATTCAGACACCCTGGGAAAAGGAATTGGGTTTGGGAAAGGGGGAGGTAAGGTGGGAGGTAATTTGGAGGATGGCTTACAGAACCTCGGCTTCACCCTCATGGAGGGAATTTAGGTGGAAAGTACTTACAAGATTTTTTAGAACACCAGTGCTAACCAAACATTTCGGCCAGATTCACACAGAGGATTGCTGGAGGGGTTGTGGGCAGGTGGGAACGCATGAACATACTGTATTGTTTGGGGATGCCCAAAAATTAAAAGTTATTGGGAGGGTATTAATCGTGGGCTGAAACAGATCTTTCAGGTGGTGAATTTTGACCATCCTCATCATTTGCTATTAGGGGGATCCCCCACAAGATTTGGCAGGATCTAAAGCCAACTACCTGTTCCCAATCCTTTTGGCTGTGGCCCAGAAGGCCATTACCAAGTTGTGGCTCTCTAAAACCCCTCCTAGTGAGGAGCACTGGTTGTCATGTTGTAACCAAATTAAAGTAATGGAAAGGATCACAGCGAATTTACAGTTAAAGCCAGATACACATAAATCTCGCTGGCTCCATTTTCGAATACTTGAGTGTTAAAGAGGGAACTACTGTCTTAGACATCTTGGCAAGAGAAGCTCTGGACTAGGGGCCTGCAAGAGCCGGTCGGTGGACTGCCTGAGGGGACAGGATATTCTAGACAGGGGTAGTGGACCCTAGTGAAATTCTGGAATGGTTCTCCTCACCATGGGTCTGGGGAGGGTGGGAGGGAGGTAGCAGGTGTGGGGGAGGTCTTTGGGTATATGTGTGTAGTAATGTCTTATGTTTAAGTATGTGTTTATCCTTCCCACCCCAATGGTTAGAGGGTAGGGGGTCCTTTCCTTTCCTTTCCTTTCTATGTATTATTATTTTGGAGGTTTAGGGCTAGACTTTGAAGGTGTTACGATTTTAGAGTGATGGCCTTAGAGTCTTTGTCGGGTCATAGCTAGAACAGTCACTTAAAAACTGTATTAGTTAAGGAAAGGCCTGATTAACTGTTTTGGCTGTATATGTCACTCTCTTTTTAAGTCAGCTAGAATGTATTATGCCTCCTTGTGTCCCCTCCCTTTTTCTTTTCTGTACCCTGTTGTCATTTTGAAAAAAAAAGGGAAATAATAAAAATTGCAATTTCAAAAAAAAAAAAAAAAAGAATAAGCATGAGTAAGCTGTATAGCTAGGTTCAAATAAATCTGAGTCAGGTGAAAGCAATCGAGTATGCAACATGGAGCAGCTATAGTTGAGCTGAAACACACAGATCAGGTTTGCAGGTGCAGTGCAAGTAATTTGAGAGTTGTGAGTAACTGAAAGCAAGCAGTATGAGCTCTGGAGTAGCAGTATGCTAGGAGCTTAGAAACAAAGCCTACCCCCCCCCCACCAAAAGGAAGGACGCACACACAGCCAAAGGCAAAATACAAACCAGAAGCAGGAAAATAAACACAGAAGCCCAGCAGAGACAAGCAGGAGCAGCAGGGTGGGGGGCACAGGCCCCAGCCAGCCAGGGAAGCCCAACCAGCTCAGAGGACAAACCGACACAGCCTTCAGCTGCAAAGAAAAAATGCTTCACAATAAGGCTGAGAGGAACTGCTTATATAGTTCAGGAAGTGGGAGTGGCTGACTGCTTGGCCACCGAACTCCAGGGAAAGCCTTTCCAATTATCTGCTATAACTGTAATAAGCCAGGCCATTTTGCAAGAAACTGCCGTAATAAAGAGAGTGGCACTGGAACAGATTTGTCTTGGCAAATTGGGGCAAATACTTAGTAGATGTAAAGGTGGGGAATAACACTGTTAAGGGACTCATTGATCCAGGAAGCAGACAGACCCTAGTGCATGTTAAAGTGCTGGGAAAACACTGTGCAAAGGGACCAGATACTGGTGTCATCTGCATCCATGGGAACAATTGATACTATCCCACCACCCAAGTGACTCTGACCGTTAAGGGTGTGTCACACCAAATGAAAGTGGAGGTAGTACCTAAGTTACCTGTACCTGTGATTATTGGAAATGACTTTCCAGGATTTACTGAGTTAATCAAAGAGGGAGTAAATCCTGCTATTTCAGCAGCTGTGGTGACAAGAGCTCAGGCAAAGAAAATTTCAGACAGTGGGGACACTTCCTTTCAGTGATTTTGATTTGCACTTATTTGAGCACAGCTCCAAGATCCGGAAATCCAAGAAAGAAAGACGAAGCCTGAAGAAACTATGGCAACAAATGACTGATGGACATGAAGGGTTAAAATATGAAAATGCTGAAACTAAACTGATAACTGATTGTGATTTTCTTTCAGAACAAGCTAACAATCTTTCTCTCCAGGGTTATTTTAAGCAGCTGGGGGTGAAACCAAAACAGGGTGGACCAACATTTAAAAAATGTAATGGGTTACTGTACAGACTTTGGGTTAAACCTCAGGCACAGGAACAGACAGAACAACTGGTTATACCACAGAGGTATAGAACAGATTGTTACAGATAGCACATGATAGTCCTATGGCTGGTCACTCAGGGAGGGAACGCACCCTTGCCAGATTGCTGTATAGATTTTACTGGCCTGGAATTCATGAAGATGTTACCTACTGCAATTCCTGTGCTGAGTGTCAGAAAGCAGTAGCCCCAGTCACTAGAAAAGACAAGGTGCCCCTACCCTTGATAGATGTACCCTTTGAGAGAATTGCAATGGATGTGGTTGGTCCTTTAGACAGAAGTAAAAAGGGTAACAGATTTATCCTGATAGTATGCGACTATGCCACTCGATACCCAGAAGCAGTTCGAATGTGTACTGTTACAGCTTTCTAAAGTGGCAGCACAGCTTGTGAAAATTTTCAGCAGCGTGGGCATACCTAAAGAAATTATTACTGATCAGGGTAGTAACTTTGGTGCAGCATTGCTTAAGGAGCTGTACAGACTGCTAGGCATCACTGCCATAAGAACCTCCCCCTATCACCCTCAGACAGATGGTCTTATTGAGCATTTTAACCAAACCATAAAATGCATGTTAGAAAGGTTTGTGGAAGGTAAAGACTGGGACCAATACTTGCCTTACCTACTTTTTGCCTAAAGAGAAGTCCCATAGGCATCAACAGGGTTTTCAACATTTGAAATACTGTATGATAGGCAGCCAAGAGGGCCACTGGATGTAATAGAAGCGTGGAAGATAATACCACTCAGAAACAATCTATATCTTCTTATATGTGTTCCTAAGAAAGAAGCTGGCAAAATATGTTGAAATTGCCCATAGTAATCAGGAAGAGGCCCAAAACCAGTAGAAGGTATATTATGACCATGGGGTAAAACAAAACATTTCGAGCCAGGTGAAAAGGTTTTGCTACTGTTACCCACAACAGAAAATAAGCTGTTAATGAAGTGGCAAGGGCCTTATAAGGTTCATAGACGTACTGGCACCATTAACTATGAGACTGAGACCCCGACAGGAAAATCCTTCAAGATATACCATGCTAACCTCCTCAAGAAATGGGTTGAAAAATGCCAAAAGCTGCCTTGCTAGTCTTACCAGAAACTGATAAAGAAGATATTGATGTAGCTTATGATAGACTGGAACAAACTGTAAATGCTGATGCTGTAAGGTGAATGCTTCTTAACCTCAGAACAAACTGCAGACATTCATAATGTGCTAAAGACATTTAACAGTACTTTTACCATGGTACCAGGCCAAGCAAAAAGGGTTGAGCACGTAATAGTGACAAAGAATGCTCGTCCTATTAGGCAAAAGACATACATGTTGCCAGAGTGGTTAAGAGCTGATGTGGTTAAGGAAATACAAAAAATGAAAGAACTGGGTATCATAGAGGAGTCAAGGAGTGCTTGGTCATCTCCCATGGTAATTGTAAACAACAAGCATTTGTTAATGCCGAATGTTGTCTCGCTGGCATTGGCATTGGTAGTGCAGGCGTGAGAGATGCATAATAGGAATGGCAGTGAAGTACTGAAGTGACGCCAACCCCATCCCCACCCTACAGAGACCAACAGGCATTAGGGTGTGCCTTTGGGTTGTCAGCTATAACGCTCATGCCATTTTACCGCACCGTACCCTGTAGATACTGACAAGTGTCGTGGTGTGCTTTGGGGTCTTTGGGTGTTATACTTACCCTATTCCATAAGAAAATATGGTGAGGTGGGTGCAGTATAGGAGAATGGGGTGAACTTTGTGGCCGAACACTGCAAGGCACACCACGATGCCTGTCACTGGCTGCAGGGTGGGGGTGGAAAGGCGTGAGCATTACAGCCGATAATCCCGAGCCACACCCCTGACGCCTGTCAGTCTGTACAGGGTGGGGTGCTACAGTTGGAAACCCTAACACCGTAGGCGTGTGTTGGTATTTTCACTCCAAATTGTCAACATGGGCTTTTTGTGACCTACCTTATGAAGAGTGGCACTAGCAGTTTGTTAGCTGAAAGGTGGTTTTGCACAGCAGCTATGCCATTTGGTGACACAGGGACGAAAACACATTTTGGGTGGTATGTGAAAATGACAACTGTATTGTTCATGAGGAGATGTAAAAATGGCAACGTTGAAAATCTGGAGTGAAAATATGAAAATTGGTGAAGTCATGAGCATGCATGAAACTGTGACAACACATGTCCGTAACCCAATTATTTTTGGGATTTTTAACCACATTTCTAACATATGCATTTTGAGACCTCCTCATGAACAGTGGCACTGTGATTTTGTTAATTTGTCCCAAATGTTGATTTCCCCAGTGACCATTGTGCTACAGGTGCAAAAAACACATTAGGGCAGGATGTGAAAATGGCAGCTGTACTGTTCATAAGGTGATGTGAAAAATGCCAGTGTTGAAAAATTTGGCATGAAAATTTGCGAGATTACAAAGGGTGCGTGGAAACTGTGCAATGCACACTTATGCTGAATCACCATATAAATTTAGTCACCAAATTTTCAACATGGGCATATGGACCTCTGCTCATGAACAGTGTCACCGTCATTTCCTCAATCTGTCCCAAAAACTGATTTCACACAGTGACCACGCTATTCTGCGCCGAATGTGCGAAACCACATTTCGGCCAGGATATGTAAAATGACAGCTGTACTGTTCATAAGGATGTGTGGAAAAAGGCCAATTTTGAAAATCTGGAGTGAAATTATTACAAATTCACGAAGTTACGAGCATGAGTGGAAACTGCGCAATGCACGCTCGCAAAACAGCCATTTTTTTTGATTTTTTCCACTAAATTTGCAACATAGGATTTTGAGAGCCCCATCATGAACAGTGGCACTGTTGTTTTGTTAATCTGTCCCAAAGGGAGTCCGCGTAGTGACCGTGAAATCACCTTTAGGGACGAATAACTCTTTGACAGTGCCTGAATTCATGAGATGGTTTCAATAACCCCATGTTGAACATTTGGTGTCAAAATTCCCAAAATGCCTGAGATATGCAGCAAAGTAGAAAACCTTATTTATGCCATTATACAGCTTACGGTATTTCTTCAGTTTGCGGTCGGCTTTGAAGAGTGCAGATGTGTTCCCGGTCCACCAAAGATAGTCGCGCCCAGACTCGGAGGTAAGTATGGGGTGGGGGGTGGGGAGGCAGGGTGCGCAGAGGGTGGGAGCAGGTTGCAGGAGGGAGCAGGGAGACCGCGAGGGACCATCTCTTTTTTACTGGTACAAGTAAAAAAAAAAAAAACATAATCTGGCACACTGGGGTGGGGTTGTAGATAGATGAATAAGAGCTAGCCTTGCCCACACTACCTCAGATATAGTCTTGAAGGGTAGGGGACCGGAGGCATAAGGTTCACTGGAATGTTAGGAACATGAAGCCACTCCAGACGCAAAAGCCTACCCAGGTCCACAGAAGAGATCTGCAGATCCAGGGTTATAATAATAATAATAATCTTTATTTATATTGCGCCTTTCTAAAATCAAGGCGCATTACAATAAAATAACATCATATTAAAACATCATAAAAAACATTAAAATTAACAATAAAATAAACAGCATCAGTCCATGTCGATACCATCTCCGAAAGCCTTTTTCCATAGAAAGAATTTTAATCCTTGTTTAAACCCCCCCACCGTCATGCACTCTCTAATCCAACGGGGTAGAGAATTCCAGAGGGTCGGTGCCGTGAACATAAAAGCTCGGGTGCTGGAGGATTTTAGAGCTACCCTCGGAATCTCTAGCAACCCCTCGTTGACTGAGCGGAGCGGTTGCTCCAGAAGGTAAGGAACCAGAAGATCTTTCAGGTAGTCAGGGCCCAAACTGCATAGGGCTTTATATGTCAGTAAACCGATTTTAAAGGTGATCTGCCACTGAAATGGCAGCCAGTGCAGATCCCACAGCACCGGTGTAATGTGGGAGGAACGTGGAATCCCCATTAACAGCTGGGTTGCTGAGTTCTGCACTAGCTGTGGATATCAACCCCAGGAAGCCCAAAGTAAAGGGAGTTACAGTAGTCCAAACACGAGGTCACAAAGGCGTGGATCAGCGTGGGCAGGTCACTAGATGGAACAAGGTGCTTGATCCTAGCGATGTTCCTCAGATGGTAAAAGGATACCTTAACAACCGCCGACACCTGCGCATGCAATGTCAGCCGATCATCAAGGATCACCCCCAGGTCACGCACCCGTTTGGAGATGGGGAGCTCAACATCCCCCAAGAATAAACCTGAGGGAAGATTTGCTCCCCACCCCTCAATCTGGTGGCCAGGATCCACAGCCATCACCTCCATCTTCCCAGAATTCAACTTCAACCAGCTGGACCTCATCCAACCCTGGATCTCGCCGAGACAGTTGTTAAACACTGAGAGTGCTCTATTCTGGTCAGGCGCAAAAGACAGATGGAGCTGGGTATCATCAGTATAGCAATGAAACTCCAGCCCATATCGTCTTACAATGTCTCTGAGGGGAAGATGTACACTGCAAACAACATGGGGGGAAGCACAGAGCTCTGAGGCACTCACAGGACAGAGAGGTAGGATCGGAGGAAAATACCCCCGACACCACCCTCTTGAGTTCTACCTGTGAGGAAGGAGGTAAACCATCTGTGAATCAAACCTGACAGCCCACAGATGTATCTCAGGCGCTCAAGCAACACCCCATGGTCTACGGTGTCAAAATGCTGCTGACAAATCCAATAGGACCAAAATGGACCATTTTTTCTGGTCTCTCGCCATCAGGAGATCATTGAGCACCCAAACCAGCGCAGTCTCGGTGCTATGCTTCTTTCGAAAACCTGATTGAAGATGGTCGTAGATGTTATGGATGGACAAATGGTTGTCTAGCTGGGCAGCCACCACTTTCTCAATTACCTTCCCCACAAAGGGAAGGTTCGAGATAGGACTGTAGTTGGCTAAGGAGTCTGGGTCCAGAGAAGCCTTCTTCAACACTGGTGTCACCACCGCTTCCTTCAGGGAGCAGGGATATTCACCGAGTCTAAGGAGCACCAGACTATCCTAGCTAGAACCGGATGATAATCTCCCCACGCCCATAATCAGGCCGTGGGGCCCGGATCTAAACTACAGCATGTGGTGCACATACCCTGGACAATCCTCATAACATCTTCGATTTCCAGCCTTCAAGGAACTCCAGGAAACGGGGGCTTGTAACCGCAGGCTGGTCCACCGCGACTCCCATAGAGCATGCTGCGCGGGTCTTGGCCCTGATGTCAACCACCTTATCTGAAAAGAACCTAGCAAGCTCCTCACACTGCATTTGTGAAGAGGCTCGATGAACCTGTAGACAGGCTGGGTTGCACAGCCTGTCTACAGTTCGAAAGAGCTGGGCTGGTCGGTTCTGTGCAGCAGCAATTTCTCCGGACAGGAATACTGCCTTCTTATGAGTAATTGCTGACTGATAGAGTTGATAATGCTCTAGGAGTCTAAGATGGCCAGCATCTAAGCCGGATTTCTGCCAACACCTCTCCAACCTGCGTCCTAATCGTCGCATCTCCCTCAGGTCCCCATCAAACCATGGGGACCGAGGGTGAAGGGAGAGAGGACGCACACGGGTGGGAGCAATAGAATCCAGTGCAGTGGTAATGACCTTATTATAGGCCAGAACCAAAACTTCAGGATTCAAGCTCATCCCAGGAAATTCTGATAGATCCAGTACTGCAGTTAGGCCATCGGGAGTCACAACCCGTAAAGGGAGGTACTTGACCATCTCCACAGGGGTTGGCCTACGCAGAGAGGTGCAAAAATTGAATCTCACAGTGTGATGGTTAGACCATCCGACAGGTTCTACCCCCACATCGGAGGCCTCCATCCCCAGGAGGAAGACCAGGTCAAGGGAATGGCCGTGTTTATGAGCGGCAGAGGTAACCACCTGTGACAGGCCCAATGAACACATCAATTGGAGGAAGTGCTGTCCAAATTGTGAGAGTTCGTCGTCGATCCTGGCATTAAATCACCCAGCACCATCAACCTGGGTGACTCAAACACCAGGTCGATGTGAAATCCACCACTTCCTTAGGAATAGCTTCTCATCACCGGTGGACGATAGACGAGCGCCATCCTATAGCCCCCACCTGCCACTACGACACATTCGAATGATCTGGTCTCCTCAACTGGAACACTAGTGAGATCCAATTCGGTCTTGAAACAGACCACAAACCCCCCCCCCCAAGCTCTGCGATCCAATTTCGGGCAGTGTATCACCGAATACCCAGATGGAACTGCTGCCTCAAGTATGGGGCCAGCATTGCCATTCAGCCAGGTTTCGGTGATGCAAGTCAGGTCCGCTGTACCCACCAAGTCTGCTACAATGGCAGTCTTGTTCACAACGGACCTGGCATTGCATAACACTGTCCGGGTTGGATAGAACTCCTGGGATGCCCCAACCACCTGCCCACCATTTATAGAGGTGGTGCCTTGGGTATGGAGACCAAACAGGAAGGCTCACGTTCAGCACTCCATTTGCCCCAGGGCATCTTCTGAACAACCACTCCGATGTGATGCCCCCATCCGTCCTCCGCTGTTCCATCCCCGCCTCCACAACCTCCTACGAGCAATTCCCAAGGCCCTACAGCGTTGGTAAATGGAGAAAAGCAATGGGGGGGAGGAAAGGGCGGAGGGCATGAAGAGCGGAGGATGAATAGCGCATGACCGGGGGGATGGGATAGCAATATATATTACAATCCACTGACATGGAAACAATGACACTAATTTCTAATCTCCCTGTAGTATAAATAAATTCAAATCAAAACACAAACCTAAGGAATAAATTAAAACAACTCAGAAAAAAGAAGCTAAACAATAAGTAAAACAAACACCAACAAGCTCAGATTTAATTAACACAAATTAATCATCCTACATCAAAAAGCCTAAGTTAACAAAAAACAGAAACAATGATTTATTAATCGCAGTTATCTCTAAATCAATGCCTCAGTAACAAACCTAACAGCTTATAAACAACTAAAAATAAAAAATAGATAAGCAATAACAACATCCAGTCCATATGAGTTTGGATAATAAATTTTAGGACCGTGGAGCTCCTACCTTCCACGGCCAAATTGTCCATATGTAGACCCACGGTCTCTCACTCCTAGGGTCCAGCAGCTGAAATGACACAGTTTAAAATTAAATCAAATTTACAGGATCGCTCTACCAAAATTCAGTCCTCCCGAGGGTTCTCACCACCTTGGTGGAGTAAATACAGGCAGGTAACCCTTCAAAGCAAAATAATAGGATACAGTAGGTAGATCCAGGTACAGTTTGCTAAGGACACAGTACCAGGGTTCACAACCCTTTGTGGGCTCTCACCACCGCGAAAGATCAAACACTAGATGGTACCCTTCAAAAAACCCACTGGGATCGTTTCCACCACCAGTTAGGTTAGGCAACAAGCAGCATAAAAGTTTTCAGTAAAAGCAGAGGCCTTACTTTAGTGCAGTCATCCAAGAGTAGATAGAAAAGTGGATTCAAGCCAGGGAATCCGACGCCTGCACCAGAGACTCACCCCGGAACATCCGCCTCACCTTGGACCTTACCGCAACTGGACCAGCTCTGCAGCTGTCATGGTGCAGGTCAGAAATGCCAGGGGGCCAGCCGCCGAATAGCAGCAGCCTCCCGACCCACCACCAGCAAGAGGACAGGTGCCCGAAGTAAAGCCCTCCAGCCACAGACGGGAATTCCCTGGGACTGTCTCAGTCTTTACTCCGCAATACACTCCAACTTTCCAACGGAAAGGGAACTGGCCGCACCAGTGCCCGTCAGTTCAGTTTCCCACACTCACAGGCAAAACAATCCGGAAAGCACCGAGACTTCAAGCGAACAGTTCCACTAGCGCTCCTATGGCCGCCTCCTTCACTGCACAGTGCCAGGACACAAACATTAAAGACTTGGCACCAACTCCAGAAGCCAGTCCTCTCCAGACCAAATGGGACTACCCCTGTCACAGGTAAATGCATAGGCTTAAAATGTATTGAAACCAGACGTCATTACGATATTGCGCATTAAATGGTCTATCCACTGCCCCAGGACAGACCAAATCAGGTGTACAATGAGCAAAAGTACAATAAACATGAACACAGCAGAATCAAAATTAGTAAAATAACTAAAACACGATTACACTCGCTACTACGAGGGATAAAGTGCTAAAAATAAAACTTCCAGAGCAGCAGAAAGCTTAGAGACAGCAGCTCAGCACAGCCGCCATCTTGCTCCCTTCATTCGTTGAAAATTTGGCATTGTTGCCCACATATTCCTGAAGAGAGACTGAAAGGAAAGGTTTTCCTACTGGGCTTTCAATTGGAAGCGAGGGCTTACCATCCAAATTATAGAATGAGCCTTCATCACCTTCTTCAGAAACCATAAACTCTGGATCAGATTCATCCTGTTCCATGCCACCTTTAGAAGGGGTGGGAGCTGCCCCAAATGGGCCATTGCCTGGCCTGGGTAAAGGATATACAGGAGACACCAGAACTGGCACCAGGCTCGGCACTGCAGAACCCAGAGCAGCATGGGGCACCGAGGTCTGCACTGAACCAGGTGGCAATGCATGAAGATCCAATGTGACCTTAGGAGGAAAAGAAGGGGGAAAAGATGGTACCTGTGCTGGCCCCTGCAAAGAAAAATGAGTGAGGGGGAAGGCACATTGAACTGGCATCGGCGGCATAGACACTGGTAAGAGGAGAAAGTCTGTTGCCGGTACCAAACGCTTAACCTGCCCTGAAGGTCCCAACCACTGCTCCAAGGCTCCTAAGCCCGAAAGCCCTGGAACCGGATCCACCAGGAGGGACAACTGGGATAGATGCTGTACCTACTGCTCCATAAGAGTGGCCCATTGGTGAAACTTCCCACCAGAAACCCCACCAGGAGACAGAGAAGGGCTCTGGTCTTGAGAATCTGAGTGACAGACAGCGGAGGCCATTGGGGAACCGGAGATGGCCTACAACTCCCAACCACCGAAGACCTCTTGGCAGATTTACCAGAGGGTGAAATCAAGCAGTACCTTTTCTTCCCCTTCCAACAGGAAGAGGAAGAACTCGAGGCCGAGCGGTGCTGGGTCCCCAGCCCAGATTGAGAACAGGCCCGCTTCTTTTTGTGTTTACAGGAGGACTGTCCTCCCTCCTGAACACCAGACTGTCCATAGTCAGACCCCCCTCCAGAGAGGGCGACAGCCCGGCTGCCAGAGCAGCCTTCCATCGGAGAATCCCAACCATCACCACCACCGCCACCATCCATGGTCGACTCCCTCGAATGGTAGAGCTGAGAGGAAAATACAAAATTTTTTCTTCTTCTTACTTTTCTCTTTTTTTTTTTAAACAAAATAATAAACAGATTAAATCTGAATGTTGTTGTCATATAGATGAAGATTTGACTCCAGCAGGCAACGTCGTGTCACTGAAGCACATTCGACATTGGGAAAAAGGAACCGAGGCAGTTGGAGGATCGACGCCAGGGGAGCTGACACAGGCACAAGCCAGTCTCATGGTGCTGCGCATGTGCAGTCCTATCTCAGCACCGGCCCTCCTGAAGAGTTTTGGCTCCTGCAGGGTCCTAGCACCTCCAGCTTGAACCCAGCAGTATGAATGAATGGTGAAAACTTTAAGTCCAGGAAGATCTTGTGCCTCCTCAGGAACTGGTTTAGATCATGAAGATCCAGTATGGGGCACCAACACCCCACCTGTTTGGGGACCAGCAAATACCTGGACACAAAACTCTGGCATGCCATGGCATTCAGGACATGGGCTACAGCTTCTTTCTCCAGGAGCTGAGTGACATTCTCTCTGAGGGCAGACAGCATGTCCGGAGACATCACTGGGTTCCCATAGGGCATTGGCTTGGTAGGGCTTGAAGTTGACAGGAGAGGCAATCCTCAGCCCACCATGTCTAACACCAATTTGTCTGTAGTGATGGTGGACCAGGCATGCCAGAAATTGTGACGCCGACCCCTGATGGGGAGCTGGGGCAGGGACTTATTGACCGGGAGGCAGATGCTCCCCGACCTGTCAGTGAGCAGCCTTGAATGAGGCCCCAGCACTGGCTGTTGAAGAAACACCGCCACCCCAGCCTTCAGGCTTCTTGGAGCTCTGGCTGGCAGACTTAGATTTAGGTCACCAGACCCAAGACTGCCCTGACTGAGGTTGCTGTAGTCTGGGCTGCTAGGATGGAAAGGGCTGAAACTGAAAAGGCTTTTTCTTCGGCTTCTCTCCCTTGGGGTCCTTCTTCAAGGACATTACCAAATCCAGGGTGACACTGGACTTTAATTCTAGAGAGGTGTCCCACCACCACTGTCCCAAACAGGTCAGTGCCCAATAAGGACATCCACCAATTTGTTTTAGGTATCCACCATAAAGGTGGAAATCTCTAGTTAGGCTCTACGGTGCATAGCAACCATTGCTGCCATAGACCAGATGCAGGAGTCACCTATGTCCAAGGCTGTCTGAAGCTGGTGCTTGACAAGGGCACAACCCCAGTCCCAGACCACTGACGGCCAACTGTAAGTCTGCAGAAAGGTGGGAAAGGACATGGTCCAGGACCCCCATAAAGGCATGGCCAAAGTTGGTCATCATCAGCGAACTTGTCTATCGGACACCCAGGGAGGAGGCAGTGTAAACCTTCTTTGCTGCATAATCCAGTTTTTGGATTCCTGTCAGAAGGCTTGTTGACATCCCTGACATTATCCATCGAAGACAGCATCTGCCACCAGCCCTCAGTCGAGAGGTGATCTGAGAAACCAGGAAAAGACCCAGTCAGACTGTGTACATGCAGACCATACAGGAGGATGGCATCAAACATAAAGCTGGATGCTGCCAAAGCTCCAACACAGGACCCAGAATAGTCTCTGCCACTGGGAAGGCAACCTCAAGGAAATCATCACAGTCAATGATTTCTGTAAGGGGGTATTTGGGCCTGCTTCTGAACTGGCTTCAGGGAATCTCAATTGACTCACAGATGAAGCAGAGTAAAGCTCCTAAGGAAATCAAACTATGGTCAGTAGTGAGCTCTTCAGTCGATTCAGATCAAACCCTGGAGTCCAAGAGGAGTGCATGGAGGACCCATCAGTTTTGATGACACCTCAAACACTGCCCTCGGCCCTTTCTCCCCATGGAGTACTCTGACTCATCTGCGTGGTGATCTGAATGGACAACCAGCTGTGAAGTCTTGCAGCAGGACAAGCAGCCTTAGACGGCACCCCTGCAAGGTTGGAGAAGCTGGCGAGATTTGATTGGATGAGGCAAGACCAGAGTGGGCCGACCCAGAGGTGACCATGGGCGCTTGGGTTTGTGGAAGAGGCCAGCCTTGGCTGAGGACCTATTGTGGCCACATGAGTTCCTCACAGCTCCAGTGCAATTTGCGGTGGAGCCTCTCATCATCCAAGGATGAGGAGGAAAGTAGCTGATGGCACTTCCTGGTTGAAGGCCGAGTGTGAGAATGTCCAGATTCCCAAGACAGTGTTCTCGACTGAGACTGGTCCTCGACTTGGACCTTGATTGGTGACAAGCATGTCGATGGCAAGGAGACTGCTGCGGAACCCCTGAAGGGTGAATCTCTTAGGAGGAGACAGCTTGGTTGGCTGGTTTCTCCTGCCCCTCCTGAGAGAGGGCCGAAAGCACCTGAGTCCTAGACAGTGAATCATCCAAAATCTCTTCTGAAAACAGGTTGACCAGGTTGAGAAAGATCTCAACTGGCTGGTCAGCCTGCATCTAGCCCAACAAACCTGACGGGGTTACTGTGGAGCTAGCTGTCTGCCCTTCAACCTGAGGAGAATCGTTCAAAGCCGAGAGCGCGACAGCCATTGAGCAGTCGAAGGAGTCACAGGAGCAGGAAGAGCATGCCCTTTCCCTGTCCCATGACCTATGGCAGGTCTGTTTAGATTTTTTGGACTTATCTCCTCAGGAAGAGCCCTCCCTGAGGGTCTGCAGAGACTGGCACATGTCCTTGAGCAAGCCCATGAATGAAGCCCTGACACTGGCACCCACTGGGACAATGCGATCGCTGAGAACAAGACCACTGTGGCCTGAGCCGCTGCCTCCTTGAGAGCTGCAAGTTGGGAGGCCAAACCCACCGCTGTATAAACTGCTTTATGGGCATCCTTGGAATGGACTGGGGGATCCTGTTCATTCGGGCGGCCTAGAAGGAGACAAGTATACTGGTCCTTGAGAGAGGAAGGAAGCAGTGACTTGCAAAACCCACACTCCTGAGGATCATGCTCTGATCCAAGGCAGTAAATGCACGAGGCATGCGGGTTGGTACGCAATATTTTCTGATTGCACATGACGCACCTTTTAAAACTGGGTCTGGTTCTAGGTTCATTGCACTACATCACAGAGAGAAAAAGCATTTAACATGAAGAAATCACTTGAAAATGGATGAGGAAAACTGGCCTTCT
Organism: Neoceratodus forsteri; assembly: GCA_016271365.2. Classification (NCBI taxonomy): domain Eukaryota; kingdom Metazoa; phylum Chordata; order Ceratodontiformes; family Ceratodontidae; genus Neoceratodus; species Neoceratodus forsteri. Next base: position 951,565,519 of record CM028130.1, read on the forward strand.
GCACCTGCAGGGAGCTGCGAAGGAGGAGACATGACTCTTCTCGTGAAAAGAAACATATGATGTCACGACGCGGAGCTGAGGAGGATATCACCGAGGTGGGCGGGAGAAGCTTAGCTTGTAGACATTCTGGCTGGAATTAAAGCAAAGGAAGACTGCTTAAGTGTGGATAGTGCACCATATCCACATCCCTTGAACTCCAAGATGCTTGCCACAGGGCAGGCAAGGGATCAAGCTCCTTGCCCTGGAACCAGATGCAGAACCTCTTCCATTTAAATGCATAGCATTGGTGAAATGACTCCTTGTGGGAAGCCTCCACAATGTGAAGCACATCATCCGACAGACCCAAAGCCTCGAACCCTAGCTGCTCTGGTACCAGGCCATGAGATGCAGAGACTCCAGATACAGGTGCCATTCCAATATCTGTTCAGCAGATCCAGGCAAAGAGGCAGCCACCATGGTGGTCTGCTGCTGAGGCTGAGGAGATCTGGGTACCGGAACTGCCTTGGTCAGTCTGGAGTCATCAGGATCATCTGCGCCTTGTCCTTCTAGGCCTTTAGTACTATCTTGCAGATCAAGGGAAGAGAGGGAAGGAGTACATGAGGCCTAGGTCAAGGGCCTCATGAAGGTATCCTACATCAGTGTTCCGGACTGTGGGGGCGGGCACAAATCAACCTCAATTTTGCATTCTCCCAGGAAGCAAACAGGTCCACTAAAGGTGTGCCTCACAGGAAGAACAGATGGTGCACCACCACCTGATTCAGGGACCACACATGCAACGTCTCTCCTACCTGGCTGAGAGCATCCGCCAGTAGATTATGAACTCTCAGGACATGGATCACCAGCAGATCTGCACCCAGGCTGTGTATGAGGATCCAAATGTGGAGGGCCTCCTGACACAAGGGAAGGGAGTGTGTTCCACCCTACTTGTGCAGGTGGAACTATTATTGTGTGTTGTCCGTCTGGACCTAAATGATCTGACTCACTGCATGGAGCTCCAGCAGGTTTTTGTGGTGTCGGGACTCCTGGAGTTATGAGAACCTGTGGGCTCTACGGTCTCCTAGGTGCGCCCCCACCTACCAGAAACATGTCCGTCATAAGCATGACAGTTGCTCTGGATGGACAAACAGGATTGTTTCCTCCATGTGTTTGGGGATTAGCCACCACTAGATGGCACCTCAAACCAGCTGGGTCACCATTACTGGCTGGTCCAGTGACCTAGGCAATGGGACCACAGGCTAAAGAATTTGAATGCCTGGCTCTAAAATTATCCCTTTCCAACGAGAAGTCACTCCTTATTGCAGCATGCTACCGACCACCTTCTGGTGGTACGGCACTCCTGCCACGTCTCCAAAGCCTACTTGACTCAGTTAACACTGAATGTATTCTAATGGGGATCTCACTCAAAACTGGAATGATGACAGCTCCAAGAAGCGGAAGGATCTTTGTGATGCAAATGGGCTGGTACAAATGGCGACTGCAATCACCGGACCCAACAGAAAAAGTCCTGAGCATAGCTCCCTTCTGGACCTCATGTTAGTAAACAAGCCTCATAACATCTAAGCATGCGGAGTATTCTTCAACGACATAAGTGACCACTGTGCTACTGCTTGTATCAGACACTCTCCCCAAACAAAACCAGCCGCTAAATTCAAATTGAAAAGATGCCTGAAAAGTTCTGCAAGAACACTTTCCTGAAAGATCCAAACATCAGATGGCAGGATTTTACCTAGCCCCACCTTTAACGAGGCATTTAAAATCTTTCATAGTATCTTAATGGGGCTAACAGACAAACACGCCCCACTAAGACTGATCAGATCTAAAAAAAGACCTCCCGGCTGGTTCTCTCCCATCCGGAAGAAAGCATTAAAGGACAAGGACTATTGGTGGAAAAAAGCAAGGAAATCTCACCTGGAGGCGATTGGCTAGCATTTCGCACCTCTAGAAATGCCTGCACCAAGCTAATTAGGTGTGAAAAAGCTAGATATTTCCAAGCAGAACTAGAAGACAACAAAAACAGCTCTGCCAAATTCTGGAACATCCTTAACGAGGTTGAAGGTCAGTCTACTGCTTCACCCCTCCCAGCCAAAATTGTGTCTGCAGGAACTACTTACATGGACAGAGCTACCATCCTAGAGCAGCTCAGTGAACACTTTGCCACTGCAGGGCTTGCTTTTGACACCTCGCCATCAACAAACTCAGCCCACCGAGGACTCCACTGCTGACCCTATTGTTAACCTCAACCCTAACCAACTGCACCCCCCCCCTTCAGCTTTCTTACAGTCACGTTTAAACAAGTAGAGGACCTTCTTCTGTCTCTGGACACTAAAAAGAGTGCCAGTGCAGACAATATCGAACCTTACTTCCTAAAACTTGCCCATTCCTACTTGACCACCCCCATTACCCATTTATTCAACACCTCCCTGAAACAGGGAGAGCTACCTGTGTCGTGGAAAACTGCCCATATCTTACCTTTATTCAAGTCTGGGGATCCGAGTGATTTGAACAATTACCGACCTATTTCTATACTATCCATCCTCTCAAAACTACTTGAAAAAATTGCCAACGTCCAAATTAGAGATCATTTGGATTCGCAGAATTTGCTAAACCAGGCTCAGTCCGGCTTCAGAGCCAAACATAGCACAGTATCAGCCCTTGCAAAAGTAACCACAGATTGGCAAATTACCTTGGATTCTAAGAAGCATGTATTTGCCCTCTTCTTGATCTTAGTAAGGACTTCGATACTGTGGATCATAACATTATGCTTACTGCACTGAGTAATATCGGTCTCAATAGTTCTGCCATTAAATGATTCACCAACTACCTAACCAACAGATTACAACAAGTCAAAGCTGTAGATGATCTGTCTCCACAAAAATCTCTTTTACAAGGTGTCCCCCAAGGCTCCATACTGGGCCCAATCCTCTTTGCAATCTATATCAATAACCTGGACTCGCATCTGTGCACAGCCAATGTGCACTTATTTGCAGATGATACTGTACTCTACACTACAAACTGATCCTTGGTCTTGGCTCACGAGAACCTACAGCAAGACTTCACCACTCTCCAATATAACCTCATCAAACACAAGCACCTCCTCAATGCCAAAAGACTAAAGCCATGATTCTCTCACCAAAGTCTACCTCGGATCTACACATATCCCCAGATCCTAATGCTTTTAGATGAACCCCTGAAATAGTTGACACCTTTAAATACCTAGGATTCTGGCTGATAATAAGCTTAACTTTCTGTGGCAACTGAATGAATCTCAAGAAACTAAGGCAGCTGTTAGGCTTATTCTATCAGACAAACATCTGCTTACCTTAGAAGTCAGAAAGAGACTAGTACAGTCAACATTCCCACCCGTACTGGACTATGCTGACTTTCTCCACAGTCATTGCCCCTCAACGATACTTAACAAACTTGACACTCTTTATCACCGGGCCTTAAGATTTATCCTTACCCTACCCTGTTGTACTCATCACTGTCTGCTATACCAGGATTTGGGATGGACCTCACTCTCAACTAGGTGGAAAAGAAATGCTCTCCTCTGGCTTTTTAGAGCACTATCTGATAATCTCCCTGCATACATTTCGTGCTTCTTCGAACGTGCCAAGGGATCTTATGGCTTGAGATGCTTCTCCATGCTCTGTTTCCAGATTCCTAGAGTGAAAACAGTCTATGGCTCGTCAGCAATCAATTTTTCACTCCCATCGCTTTGGAATGCTATGCAAAGTTCACTAAAGTTTTCCTCACTTCCAAGTATTTTCACATTCAAAGCTCTGATAGTGGATTATCTGAAGGAAACATGCAACTGTTTTAGACGGCTATGAGCCCTTAGCCTCTGGTTCCTCCCTCAAATTCTACGTTCAGAATCTCACCCACCTCACACCCCTAGTAAGGGATACCCAGCACTTACTAGCTTATCTCTCCTAATCCTGGTCTTCTTCAGTCTATTCCCCTTTACTAGCACACTCTCGCTCCCTTCTTTCACCTTTATTATTATCTTTCCCCTTCTCCCTACTTATTTTCAAAAAGGTACTAGCTTCTACTTAGAGGAGACAGCCTATGACTGTCGTCTCCTTTCACTCCTGTAAACTTTTTCATGAAGTATAGTTGCTTGGTAACGATGTTTGACCTGCATGTATAGGCCTATATTGACCTACACCTGTATAATGTTTCTGCATCATTGGCTCATGATTGTAACTATGTATTGTATTGTATTAATGTCCAGGACCACTTTGAAAATGAGCTTGCTCAATGGTGTTTATGCCTGGCTAAATAAAGTTGATTGATTGACTGACTGCCCAGCTCCCACTGTATCCACCAGCTGGCCCAGTAGACCATGTTGGTGCACAATGCCATTTACCCCAGGAGCTGCAGGAAATCCCAGGCAGGGTGCAAGTGCTCAACTTGAAATGATCAGGCAAAAGAAGTAAGATCCAGTGCCTGGTCAGCAAGGAGATGGACCTTGGCCCACAGGGAGTCTAGTTCTGCACTGATGAAATTGATAACTTGCAAGAGTACCTGTTTGGACTTGTCTGGGTTGACCAACAGGCCCAAGTCATGGAAGGTCTGAAAAATCAGATCCTTGGACCTCTCTATGGTCTCTTCGGATGGGCCATGACTGTGACAACTCAGAAAATAAAGAAGAATGACAGGAAAAAGACACCCAAAGCCGTACTGAAAAAATTGAACCGGGAAGCAGTGTTGAAAAACTATCGCTATAGTGGCTAGCAAACTGAGACAGAACTGGTGGCACAGATGCAATCTTCAGAGCAGCTCCCATGTAGATGCAACCTCGATGGTGGGAAAAACAGAACTGAGGAGGTGGGGGAACTGGTGTTGGTTACTGGCCAATCCATGAGCACCACATCATGCATCGGCCCCGTGGGCAATGCTGCCTCCGACATCAGCTCCCCTCTAAAATCTTAAAGCTACACACTTCTGTGGGGTCCTGCACCTCTGGCTGGTACCCCACCAATAATGAATGGTGAAGACTGATTCTTGGAAGATTTAGCACTACAGAAGAGGAATGGGATCTAGGAGTTATAAGTAACTCCCTTAAACAAATGTGTCTATGCAACAAGGCCTATAGCAAGACTAACAGGATTCTAGGATGTATCAGGAGGGTACTGGTAGCAGAAGAAAATATGTAATACTTCTCCTATACAGATCCCTGGTGAGCCTCACCTGAATACTGTGTCCAGTTCTGAGCCCTTACCTCAGAAAGGACAGGGATGGGTTGGAAACAGTGAGCGAGAGTAACAAAATGGTCCAGGGCCAGCAGGGCAGATCCTATGAGGAGCACCTCAAGGCATTAAATATATACTCATTGAATTACCAACTCAAAGTCATGTGGTCATGAGTGGAAATTAACAGGAGGGCGTTCAGGAGGGACATGAGGAAGTACTTTACAAAAGGGTGGTGGAACCTAGGAACAGTCTGTCGGCCAAGGTGGTGGGTGCAAAGACAGTCAGGGGATTCAAGCAGGCATGGGATAGAATGAAGGGAATAGGACGAGGGGGGTTAGTACCCTGGAGGAATAATGGTTTATCTTAACTTCTATCCCTTTAATTTCTACTAGTAATTTGGTTGTTTTTTTCATTCCTGTCCCTCTTTCTTTGGGAGGGCAATCTGATAAACTCCTCTCATATTGTGCTTTTGCAGGCAGCCCATTCAAGGCCCAGTTTGTCTAAGGGTCCTGAATTATGCTGAACAAAATTAGATAGTGAGTCTTTGCTTTTGTTTACAGTACATTTGTCTTTTAAGAGGCGATTGTTACAGCTCAGTTTCCAGGCTGTATCTTTGACCCTTGTGTGAATGCATGCTGAAGCCAAATAGGAGAGTGATCTGATAGGACTCTCGAGGATATCCCACAAGTTTGTAGCCCATGGATGACTATCTTGCTTACAAGAAAAAACTATATCCTAGAATTCCGAGGGGCCTACAGGTATTAAAGAAACCTACCTGTGGGTTAAACAGAAGGGTTCCTGGAAAAGTAGTAAGGCATTAGTCACAAGGCAAGCTGGGAATATATTGAACTAATTTTGGCTGAGAATTTAATAATACAAAAAGAGGTGGAAGCAGAGTTAAATATACAAGAGGTGGCGTTAAAAAGATTTTTCAAGCTTTCCACAATATAAACAAATGTAAGAGGACGTCGCAGAAAATCTTACAAAATATGAAGAAAAGATTAAAGCCACTAAAATGAGTAAATCTGAAAGAGATCCATGTGATTTTAGAGATGGTAAAATCTTTGATTGGACCACTAAACAAACTGAAGCCTCAGAGAAACCACAACCCAAACTCATCATGAGAAATAATACAGATTCTGGGGCGAGTTCCATGCAAAGAGAAGGTGAAAACTGTGAATCAGACAGAGACATTTTTTAGTAGAGGAGGAAAGATGTGTCACCCCACCCCACTCACAACCTTTGTTCCCTGGAGGAGCCAAAGACACAACAGGTGGAATCCAGAAGGTCTAAATGAATGAGAAGAGGAGGTAAGAAGAGAGGGTGGAAAAGGAGGAATGAGCAGAAGAAGATGCTGGAAGGGAAGATAAGGCAATCATGGGGGGCCCTGAGGTAAATGTAATCAAACTACTATTTAAGCCAAAGTGGAGATCTCAGTTTTAAGTAAAGGACTGTCATTCACACCCACAAGAAAATCTGACCCATTTCAAATGATCGTGGATTTAAATAAACTGGGACGGAACCTTAGTTTAAAATCTTTTTTTGCCAGAAAAGCCGCAGAAAGCATCCATGGAGACTTTGAAACAGGTGAGGCAACACAGAATAAAGGTATTTTTAAGCCACAGTCTTTATTTTGCCCTCCATGTCACCAGCTCTGCAGACTTTCATTAAGAGCTGTGAAAATGACATTAATAAACTATATGAAGAGACTGACAGTAGATTTTATCATAATATAAGCAATGAACAGGCTGAAGCCTTAAAGACACTGGGTGAAAATAGACAGATAATTATAAAATCTGCAGATGGGGTGGGGGCATTGTAGTCTTGAACAGTGAGGAATATGAAAAGAAGGTCTACAGACAACTAAATAACGATGAATTTTGTGAAAAAATGAGAAAGGATCCCACTACTGATTTTAAAACAAAGATACTTTTTCAAAACTGGCTAAAGAAAATGAATGGTTACCACCCCAGGTGACTGAATACTTGACAGTAGAGTATCCAGTTAGAGCTGCATTCTACTGTCTACCTAAAATCCACAAGGATTTAGTAAACCCTCCCGGATGACCAATAGTTTCGGGTAATGATTCATTAACAGCACTCCTTGCCGAATTTGTGGATTTTGTCAAGAATGTACCCTCGTATATAAAAGATACAGGGGAGATTCTAAGGGTCCTAGAGAATCTGTATATTGAAGATGAAAGTCTGTTAGTGACAGTTGATGTGACATCATTGTACACAACTATCCCTCATGAGGGAGGCTTGGAAGCACTTAGATTTTATTTAGACATGTGCCGAGTTAGACCCACCTACAGAAGTTTTGTTACAACTATCCAAGTTTGTTCTTGAATTTAATACCCTTTTTACTAAAAAGATTTATATTTTACAAAAGAAGGGTACTGCCATGGGTGCCAGTTTTGCACCTAACTATGCAAACTTGTACATGACAAGGTGGGAACAAGATGTGATATGTAGTGATAATAACCTTTTCTCCACAGAAATGATCTGTGGAGAAGGTGTATTGATGATATACTGCTTGTATGGAAGGGACCTGAAAATTAACTGTTCATCTTTGTGAAATATTTAGAGAGCAGTAATCCTAACTTACATTTCAGTGTGGCATTTAGTAAAAACAGATCAGCTTTTAAACTTGATCATTTTAAAAGATAGTGAAGGGGAGTGGTGACAGATCTGTACAGGAAAAGTAGAGAGAAATAAATTGCTTTTGGCTAGTAGCAGCCATCCATCATGTTATTAGAGCCATCCCAAAAGGGCAATTTATCTGGACCAAATGTAACTGTGGTACAGAGGAAATGTATAACAAGCATTTGTCAATGTTGAACGTTCACTTGCCGCACCGCTGCTAGCTTATGATTGTCACTGTAAATAGCACTGCACCCTGTCATTGAGGCACAGGTCAGGAAGCATAGGAAAACCTGGAGCAGTTGTAAAATTCGCAATAAGTGATTTATTATTAATAACAGTAAAATAAAAAAATAAAATTGTTCAGTATAACTATTTACAAAGGCAGTATAAACACAGAGAAAGTCCATCTGGGTTTCTTCTCAATTTTCAGTCTCAGTCTCTGTGTTTTCTCTTGCAAGACATTGCAGCTCTTTTTTTTAAGAACTCTTTGCAATCCCCACTCGTTAAGAAAACAGCATGCTTCTCACATAGAGTTCTTGTAAGTTTCAACAAGTGCAGCAAAAAGAACACTGTGACCCAGAACTGACCTCTTGCTTACAGCTTCTCAGAGAGTTTGCGAACTAGCTTCTCAGGTTAACCCCTTGAGTTCTTTTTTTTTAATTATACTTTATTGTATTTATAGCATGTAAAAGTACAGTTATCTGCATCTGAGTACAATCCAGACTACAACTGAACAATGTAAAATACATCATATTCAAAACCAGACTATTATGACAGGATTTTATAATATACCTCCGATTCTGTTACATCTCTGGGGTTCCATGTGGATAGACTATTTACTCAGATAAAATTATGAATTACCAAAATAGCCAAGAATGAGAACAGATATCCTTAATATGTATTGTTTAAATAAATATTTCACCCACCCAAGGTGGGGTATATATTCTCTTTATCTAGATACTCTCAGGAGTACTTTGGACATGTAAAGAAAAAAGAACTGCTGCATTTCTTTATCAGTGTTAAACATAATTATGAATTATGAACTAATTACCTACCTAGACTTTAGCAAGGCATTTTACACAGTCCCACACAAAAGATTAATATACAAGTTAGCCAGCCTGGGAGTGGGTCCCAAGATGACAGCCTGGGTAAAGAATTGGCTGGAGAATAGGACACAGAGAGTAATAGTAAATGGAGTCCACTCAGAAGAAAGGAGGGTTCTAGTGGGGTACCGCAGGGTTCAGTATTAGGACCGGTCCTCTTCAATGTCTTTATAAGCGACATTGCAGAAGGACTGGAAGGAAAAGTATGTCTCTTTGCAGATGACACTAAGATCTGCAATAGAGTTGATGCACAGGGTGGGGTGGAAAGGATGAGAAGGACTTGGCAAGGTTAGAGGAATGGTCAAATGTATGGCAGCTTAGATTCAATGCTAAGAAGTGCAAGGTAATGCACCTGGGAAACAAAAACCCAGGGGAAGAGTACACAATGGGGGGTGAGATACTAACAACCACAAAAATGGAAAGGGACCTGGGGGTAGACATATCAGATGACCTAAAGACGGGCAAGCAATGTGAGAGGGCAGCAAGGAGGGTTGGGGGATACTGGGATGCATAGGGAGAGGCATCACCAGTAGAAAACAGGAAGTTATTATCCTCTGTACAGACAGCTGGTGAGACCCCATCTGGAGTACTGTGTGTGTCTCTAGAGACCCAGTCTCCGCAAAGACATAGACAAGATGGAAGCTGTCCAGAGGAGGGCAACTAAAATGGTGCAGGGTCTGCACCGGAAGACATGAAGAGAGACTTAAGGAGCTTAATATGTATAGCCTCGAGGAAAGGAGGGAGAGGGGGACATGATAGAAACTTTCAAGTACCTCAAGGGAATCAACAAAGTCCAAGAGGGTAGCATCTTTCAAAAAAAGAGGTGTGCAAGAACAAAAAGGCACAATTTGAAGATAGAGGGGGGGCAGCTCAGAGGTAATTTAAGGAAGTATTTTTTCACAGAGAGGGTTGTGGATGCATGGAACGGCCTTCCGGAGGAGGTTGTGGAGTCAAAATCAGTGGTGGAATTCAAGCATGCATGGGATAGTCATAAGGCAGTTCTGGGGGTGGGGTGGAAGAAGTAGGCTGCTGGTTAACTAGGATCTGCAGCTTATCCAGTAGGTAGGGAAATGGGCAGACTGGGTGGGCCAAGCGGTCCTTATCTGCCATCAAATTCTATGTTTCTATGTTTCTATGTAATTGCTCAACATTTTGGCTTATAAAATCCACAGATATGACATTTTCAGAGACTTTACCTCATTAAACACTTCAAATTCTCTAATATGTGTCAAAACATTCCCCATCTTAATGGATATACCAGAGTATAGGCTTCCAATAAGTATTTCTAGCCTTATAAGCCCTAGAAGAACACTTTATAGGGTATTAGAATACTAAGGCATTAAGCAAAAACAGTCATCTGAACTTTAGATGAACAATAACATTTTGAAGTATAGACAAATTCATTCCATTGCCCTTTTACAGTCTTGTATAAAGTAACTGCGTCACATCTACTCGGTGCAAGTGTCTGTTCAAAGTCCTATGCCAGGCATGGGGAAAAAAGAACCTGTCTCAATCTGTGAGACCACCACAAAAGGTCTAGTTCCTCCCTCGTTTCTCATTCGGGTGCCATATTACCATTCTGTAACTTGGAACATACAACTCTCAATTTCCCCTAAATACTGATTGCACCCACCTGAAGGCTCGAGGCATAAACTAAAAATAAAGTTGTCAGTCAGTTCTTTTGCAGCTGCCAGGCCTCGTTGGTTTACCTGCCATTTTAAACTAAACAGCTGACACTGTTTTGCTAGTTCTCACCTGACTCAGATGTCGCTGCCTCACGTCGAGCTGCAAATTCCATTCTGAGCTTGGTCACCAATTTCCCAGCTGCTTGAGGGTCAGAAAACATGTGGACTTTACCTCCATATGTGATTTTGATCCTTGCCGGTAACATCAGTACATACTGGATCCCTAGTGCCTGTAACTGAGCTCTCACTCCGTCGAAGGACTTGTACCTCACTCTCGTGGAGTAACTTAGGTCGGGGAACAGTTGTACTTGATGGTCCTGATATTCCAAGTTGGCTACTCTCCGTGCTGCTGAAATAAGTTCATCCTTCTCCCCGGAGTCTACAACCATCAGCATGATGGTGCATGCAGGTGGATTGCCCCCCACAAAGTGGCGAGGTGCAACCCGGTAAGCTTTTTTAACCGTAAAGGAGCTGATGTTTAATGCTGAGGTTAGCCAGGCTTGGATAAAGGATTTGATACCTTCATCCTCCTCTACCCCTTCTGGCATTCCCACCACTCACACATTTGAGGCTCTCATCTGATTTTCTAGGTGTTGCAGCTTGTATCGGAGTACTGTATTTTCTTTTAGTACACCAGTGACTGAAGTCAAAGCTTTGGTTACCGTCTCTGTAGCTTGAGTCACCTCCATTTGTACCCCTGTTACTTTAGTGTTGAAAAGGGTTACCTTCATGACCAGTGACTCAAGTTTGTGGTCCATGGCTTGAATGGCCTTCAGGAGTGTCACATTCGATAGTTGGTCTGTATCTGCTCCCTTGGAACCAGTCAGCGGCTCCATTTCTGCTGTTGATTGAGCTGTTTTCTGTCTGGCTCCCACCTAGTTTTCTTGCGTATTTCTGCCCATGGTAGCAAATTTTTGGTATTGTTCAGCTCCAGATAGCTTAACACACACACTGTTGACAATCTGTATTTAGTTTAAAGACTGCAAAATCGGTTTTAACTGTTATTTTGCTTTTGAGTGCAGAGCTCACTTTCCCACATCTAATCAGTTCGCAGTTGGCTCACTTCAATCCCTTGAGTTCTAAATAGCTTTTGCAATCATTTCAATAGTATAACTATATATATTTCAACAGTAAAACTATATACATTTCTAAACAAAAGATCCCAGTATCAGTTACATTTCCACATGATGATTCACATATATTTTATACCAGCAGATATGCAAGGGAAGGAGAAAGATAGAACAGCAAGAGAAGGTAGAGAGATAGCAACAGGCAGAGAATTGCGAGACAGTAGGGGTGATCAAGTCCTAGGTCTCACAAGAAATGTGGTTAGCAACCAGACAGAGAAGAGGCAGAAAAGGAGAGAATAGAACAGATCCTTGCATTTAAACTCCTTCTCCATAACAGCTGGGACAGAGCCCTATCCAACCCTCTCACACACCCCACCAAAGTGCTGTTTTTTGTTCATGGTAGGCATTGCAAGGTAAGCTTTTTTAACAGTAAAGGAGTTGATGTTTAATGTTGAGGTTAGCCAGGCTTGGATAAAGGATTTGATGCCTTCGTCCTCCTCTACCCCTTCTGGCATTCCCACCACTCGCATGTTTGAGGCTCTCATCTGATTTTCTAGGTGTTCCAGCCTGTATCAGAGTACTGTATTTTCTTTTAGTACACCAGTGACTGAAGTCAAAGCTTTGGTTACCATCTCTGTAGCTTGAGTCACCTCCATTTGTACCCCTGTTACTTTAGTGTTGAAAAGGGTTACCTTCATGACCAGTGACTCAAGTTTGTGGTCCATGGCTTGAATGGCCTGCAAGAGTGCCACATTCGATGGCTGGTCTGTATCTGCTCCCTTGGAACCAGTCGGAGGCTCCGTTTCTGCTGTTGATTGAGGTGTTTTCTGTCTGGCCCCCTCCTAGTTTTCTCACGTATTTCTGCCCATGGTGGCAAATTTTTGGTATTGTTCAGCTCCAGAAAGCTTCACACACACTGTTGACAATTTGTATTTAGTTTAAAGACTGCAAAATTAGTTTTAACTGTTATTTGCTTTTGAGTGCAGAGCTCGCTTTCCATGTCTAATCAGTTCAGCAGTTGGCTCTGCCTCCAATCCCTTGAGTTCTAAATAGCTTTTTGCAATCATTTCAATAGTATAACTATATATATTTCAACAGTAAAACTATTAACAAAGGGATCCCAGTATCAGTTACATTTCCACATGATGATTCACATATATTTTTATACCAGCAGATATGCAAGGAGAGGGAGAAAAGACAGAACAGCAAGAGAAGGTAGAGAGATAGCAAGAGGCAGAGAATTGCGAGACAGTAGGGGTGATCAAGTCCTAGGTCTCACAAGAAAATGTGGTTGTGCAACCAGACAGAGAAGAGGCAGAAAAGGAGAGACTAGAACAGATCCTTGCATTTAAACTCTTTCTCCATAACAACTGGGACACAGCCCTATTCAACCCTCTCACACACCCCACCAAAGTGCTTTTTTTCTTTGTGGTAGGCATTGCAAGGGTGTCAGAACTTTGGACATGACAGAGGGAGTGGTGCTGTTGTCCTTGGAGAGGCGGACCTTTTCCATCAGGGAAATACCTGTCCATCCAATCACTGACAGAATTAATAGAAGCACTCCAGATAGGGAGGTTGACCCCAGTCCTTTCACAGAAGAAAGGGTTCTGAAAGAACTCCTAAAACTGAAGGTGGACAAAGCAATGGGGCCTGATGGGATTCACCCCAGAATTCTAAAAGAATTAAGGGGAGAACTAGTGACACCACTGACTACCCTTTTTAACAAATCATGGGAGGAGGGTGTGGTACCTGAGGACTGGAGGAGGGCAGACATGATTCCCCTTCACAAAAGTGGGAGCAAGACAGAGGCAGGAAACTACAGACCTGCCAGTTTGACCTCAGTGGTAGGGAAGATGATGGAATCACTTCTGAAGGACAGAATTGTCGAATACCTAGAGGCCAGTGGGGGCACAGGACCCAAGGCAGCATGGATTCACAGCGGGAAGGTTATGTCAGAGGAATCTAATTGATTTCTTTGACTGGGTGGCCAAAGTAGTAGACCACGGAGGGGCTGTGGACATAGCTTACCTAGACTTTAGCAAGGCATTTGATACAGTCCCACACAAAAGATTAATAAACAAATTAGCCAGCCTGGGAGTGGATCCCAGGGTGGTAGCCTGGATAAAACATTGGCTGGACAACAAGACACAGAAGGTAATAGTAACTGGGTCCACTCTAAAGAAAAGGGGGTTACTAGTGGGGTACACTTGAGTTCAGTACTGGGTCTGGTCCTTTTAATGTCTTTATAAGCGACATTGCAGAGGACTGGAAGAAAAAGTATGTCTCTTTGCAAATGACACAAAGATCTGTAACAGGGTTGATACACAAGGGGGTGGAAAGGATGAGAAGGGACTTGGCAAGGTTGGAGGAATGGTCAGATGTATGGCAGCTTGGATTCAATGCAAAGAAGTGCAAAATAATGCACTTGGGAAACAAAAACCCAGGAGAAGTGTACACAATGGGGGGAGTAGTAACAACAAAAATGGAAAGGGACCTGGGGGTAATCATATCAGATGACCTTAAGGTTAGCAAGCAATGTGAGAAGGCAGTAATGAGGGCTGGGGGGATACTGGGATGTATAGGGAGAGGCATCACCAGCAGAAAACAGGAAGTTGTTATCCCTCTGTACTGACAGTTGGTGTGACCCCATCTGGAATACTGTGTCCAGTTCTGGAGACCCCATCTCTGCAAGGACATAGACAGGTTAGAGGCAGTCCAGAGGAGGGCAACTACAATGGTGCAGGGTCTGCAAGAGAAGCTATATGAGGAGAGACTAAAGGAGCTTAATATATATAACCTTGAGGAAAGGAGGGAGGGGGGGACATGACAGAAACGTTTAAGTACCTCAGTGGAATCAACAAAGTCCAAGAGGGTAGCATCTTTCAGAAAAAGAGATTTGCAAGAACAAAGGGACACAATTTGAAGATGGGGGGAACAGCTCAGGGACAATGTGAGGACATATTTTTTCACAGAAAGGGTGGTGGACGCATGGAACCACCTTTCTGAGGAGGTTGTGGGGTCTAAAACTGTGGGAGAGACCGGCCCGGTGGTGCTGAGGGTTGAGGCACTGGACGCCACACCTTGCGCCACGCCCATGACCCGGGTTTGGGTCGTTTGAGGGCCAGCAGGGGAGGCAAGGATTGAGCGTTACAGCTCTTCTTCCTCTGGGGTTGGGGGCGTCTGTGCTGTGAATGGCACAGCTAGGAGGGCTCGCCCATGTCTAGGGTGCTTTGTTGCCTCCATGGAGGTGGAGATAGCTGCTGCACCCATAGCACAGTGCGCGGGCACAAAATGGGTGAAAAGAGGAGGAAAAATCCCCAGCTGCAGGATGACGCCTGACTTCCCACAGGCACCGCTCCTAGGCTGGACATAATGTAAGCCAAGGTAATTCCGGGGACAGAGTTGGGGGGTCGGGCAGAAGGGAGCTGTCGGGAGGGAAGGTGTAGAAACAGCGGCTGTGATAAAACTGTGGGAGAATTCAAGAATGCATGGGACAGACATAAGGCAATTCTTGTGGGAGGTAGGAGGAAATAGGCTGTTGGTTAACTAGGATCTGCAGCTTATCCAGAAGGTAGAAAAATGGGCAGACTAGGTGGGTCAAGCGGTCCTTATCTGCTGTCAAAGTCTATGTTTCTATGTTTCTCCCGTAAAGGCTAAATTCAACACTGGGAGCATGTCACATAATGATAAGCTATACTGCTGCTCCTGACACATGCTCCCTGATGGCTGCACTATGCTCACTGCCACAGTCCAAATGAGAATGCAGGATGTGCTGAGTAAGTAGGGGGACCTGGTGGGGTTACTTTATACAGTTTGCGGACGTTGGCGACTTCGGTGTGTGCCTAACAGGGACAGTTTTACTGTGAAATTCTGTGCTGTGGGGTTTACTGTCCATGGACAAATGTGTCATCGGTGGGGTGGCTCACTAGGAAGCACTGCAAGAGCTGTGCCACACTTTTTGGAGACAGTGAGCGGACAGACAGGTCTGCAAGATGTGCAGCAGGCACATGGCTGGACAAGTAGGAGGTCTGCAGGTCATGTGGGCATCACAGACAGCAACAGTGGATACTAGAGATTGGAACCTGGTCTTTGACTCCACTGGATATTTCCCATGCACTATGCTGTCTCGCTTGTTCGACACACTGTTGCACTTATGCAACACGCTGCCAGCTGCCAGATTTGACCATGGCCAGGGGAACACTGAGTGCTACCTACTCCGATTCCTCGGAAGTCCATGGTATGGTGTGGTGGGAAGGCACACAAGCACCATGCACTGATTGTCACTTGCTTTCTGTGATGGGGAAGAAGCAAGTTGCTGGTCTACCCTGCTTGAAAAACACCTTGTCGGGTTTCATGTCCTTCACTGTCTGAACAACTGCTGTACTCCTGTGCAACATGGTGAGGTGACACATTTGACAACTGCCACATCTGGACCCATGGCCGGGGCCATAGTGACCACTAGGTCCTCGGAGGTCTGCGGGCAGGTGGGTGGGACACACTTCATTTCTCTCACGGGAACAAGCAATTCACAGTGCAGCCAATCCACACAGTAGCTGCGGCAAACACCATCAGACAGTAGTGGTTGTCACTGTTAGTACACCAGCAACCATGGATTAACTGATAATTAATCCATGGTCAGCTGGTGTCTTTCTACCAGTGAGACTACAATTTCCTTGCCATGTTACAAGTAAGCATTAATGCATGACAGAGTGTGCTGATAATGTGGATTAACACACACCTCGGGGGTGTTGAGGCATGAGGACGAGCCCGTGTGCCCTTACAGCCCTGGGTGTGATTAATCCACATTATCAGCACACCCTGGAGTGCATTAATGCATTTATTATATTGTGCAAAACAGCTGTTTAAAAAAACACTAGGATATACTTTTTTGCCTTTTGAAACAGAAAAAAGGTACTGTATCCTGCCACCTTGCAAAATAGTCCATAAGCAAACAATAACATTTTCTTGTACTTATGCATAGAGAAATATCAGATACAGTACTGAGATGATCCATGACATTTCTTTGTCATATCATCCTTTGCTATCATGACTAACAACTGTCAATGCCCCCCCAACAAATGCAGTCTGTGTGTGTGTCTCTTACCACAATTACATACAGAGAGAGAGGGACACAGACAGAAGAGACAAGCAATTGACCCTTGCATGTGTACACAACAGAAGGAATTGTTTACAACAATTTCTGTATAATGTTGCTGACCCTCTCACTGTCTGTGCACCCTGCTGCAACTTGCAGCTCCCCCCATGCAACTGACAGACACACAGACGAAGCAACTGAAGTTGTTTTTTTGTGCCCGCACACAGACAGAGAGAGAGAGAGAGACATAGAAATTGCAGTGTGCTACTTTGCTGTGCCTCATTGGAGGACATCTTTCTCTGTCTCTCTCTCCCCATATACTAAACCAAGCGCGAATGGCTAGCCCAGGGGGGACATGATGGACAAGATGACTGTGCGGTACACAGAAGCCAGCATCACTTGGGGACAGACGGGAAACAGAAAGATGCAAAGAGACACACACATTGAGAGACACACCGACAACGGCAACTGCGGCACTTGCTCTGTCTCTCTCTTCTGCTGTCTCTCAGCCCCGGCACAATCGGACAACTGGACAATTTCATTACTCACCGTGCACCATTCACAGTCATCTAACTAATGTGCCCAGTACACTGACTACATCTCCCATCTGCTATCACTCCCTGTAACCACTACTATACAGTATCTGCGGCAGGAATATACCACAGTGTCCCCTGTGTCGCAAGGTGTGGCTGCCTTACTGTGCTTCTGTGTTTTGACGTTCACAGGAGATGCAATGCTGCTCTGCTGCTGCCTTGGAATCCATGGGTGGACTTTACAGATGGAATCATGGATATGGCACTTTCACATATCTGGCAGCTGTTTTCCACCATGGAGCCAGTGCAGGGGTATCCACAGTGAACATATGTTTACAGATGGGAGTATGTACATGATCTGCCTACTACAGGTCTATTCTCCATGCGGTCTGTGGGTGGCTGGGTACAGCCTCCTATGGCTGCATTCTCCATGTGGTCTCTGAGGTCTGCTGGGTGGGTGGGTGGCTACAATCAGAGCTCAGATGGGAAGATGATACCAGGCTGTGAAGTGCATGCAGGGGAAAATCTCTGCACAAGTTTCCACTCACCTGAGGCATGACATGCACTGTTGCGGGGCAACGTTTGCTGGCTGTGGCCCAGTGGGGGGCCTCTTTCTGAGAACTGGACACTTTCCCACTGAAGTGACAAGAAGCATTCTACTCACACTATTGTTTGGATAGGGCTGTTGCCTGTTGCAACACTATCTGACACATGCAAATGGTGGCATGAAACCAAGATGCACGATTTTCACACTGTGCCCTCTTTTATGTGCTCAAAACTGTGGCAGTGAAGGGACAAGCACAGTGCAGTTACCAGTCCCCTTCTACTCCAGGTGTGAGGCGGTGATCAGTGCGGCTAGTTGCCACACATGCCTGCCTCATGCCACCTTGTAGTACTCAAATTACCATGAAAGGGATAATGCACAGCACTCTGCCATGCCTTACATTCAGTGGGATAACGGATGGTGCGGCGGTCCACTGCCATGGTGGCACAGACTGCAGCTTTACCTAGGTGGAAGAGTGAATACTGCACACATTACCATTGCACTTTGTGACTACATCTTGAGAGGGGTGTCCAAGGTCCGCAGGGCGGGTAGGTTGGACCTCACTGCAAAACATGATGCCAGACCATGGAAGCTATTGTCGGGATGGGGGGGCACACTCCTTCGGTGAACTGACTGGGATACACAGCAGTGTACTGTAGCTGGCTGGGTGCATACTCTGTGGGCATTGAGCAGCATGGCACTGCTGAACACCTCTGCAGGAGCCACCAATAAGTAAAGCCGCACCATGGCCAATGTTGAAGCCTGGAAGAGGGGGTTCAGAGAACCGAGGACTGGGGGGAGAGAGTGCAGCAGGAGCGCTTACAGAGCAGGTGTAGTCAGAGTTCAGCCTTGCACATTAGTGTCAACCTAATGCAAGCCCGTAGTTTACTTACAGAAAGAAATGAAGCACTCTCTCATTGGAGCAGTTCATTTCTTTCAACTAGAGAACACGCCATGTCAACAAAGAAGAACTGCTGGTCATGACTAGATTGCCTGGTCATTGGTGTACACTGCCAAGCTCATTGCAGTTTTAGCTGTAATTGGCTCAGCAGTGACACACCTCTCAAATGCTGTATAGTCCCAAGACATTCCTTGCACAAGTGAACGCAAAAACGAGCAGATGAACTAACAAGAAGATTGATGGATGGAGGTTATAATTTAAACCTGATTGAGGACACAAAACAAAGGTTGATGAGATCCCTAAGAAAACACTATTACAGGAAAGGGAGAAAAAGGAGACTACAGATCCACAACTTACCTTTGTTAGTACATACAACCCCCAGTCTCAGCAAATAAAAGAGATAATGAACAAACATTGGCATATGGTCTCCCAAAATACTGGATTGAAAGAATTAAAGGGAGTTGGCCCAAGAATAGTGTTTAGAAAAGGTAAAAGCATAAAAGACATTGTAGTTCACTCTGTACAACTGTTAGAGGAGAACCCTTGTATGTGGCTACCAAGGAGAGATAATGGAAGCAATAAATGTGGCAATTGTAAATATTGTTGTAAACTGAAACGTACAAAAAACTTTTTGAATCCAGTGACAGAAAGGGAAACTGATGCAAGGGGCTTTATGACATGTAGTAATTGTGGGTTAATATACAAGGCTAATGGCAGCTGTGGAAACTTCTATATTGGGAAGAATGAAAATGGCTTTTAAAACTAGAATTGGTGAGCACACCAGGGCCAATGAGAATGGAGATGTAACTAATGCATTAGCCATGCATGAGAAAAAAGCTCCCCAAAAAGAACACAATTTCATAGTTACTGGTATTGAAAAACCTATTATGCCACGGGGAAGGAATTATGATAATCTACTTCTAAGGAGGGAACAATATTGGATCTATTTTTTGAAAGCAATGGAATTACCGGGATTAAATGACAGAATGGAAATCAAACCTTTTTGAAAAAAGAAGTGAATTTAAAAAAGACTAAGTAAATGCATATTTATCTAGCTACTTGAGGAAGTGTCATATTGATTTATTTCTCTCTTTCTTTTACAGATTTGCACCAGAAACTGCTTCTGGTCTGCTGCAGTTTTATGTTCAAGTAAAACTTTCTGCATATTTCTGTAGCTGTTTTAACACTTTTTAATATACTGAAAGTAGGTGCCCTTAAAAATGTCCTATAAAGTTGTGCACTGATTAATGTTTTTAAAATCGATTATTATGCGATAGATGTACCAGGAGGTTTATGTTAACTGATAGACTTGTTACATGAATGGTACAGTCCCTTTAAGAGACAAAGGGATTTGTGGGGCACTATTGAGCATGATCGCAGAGAAGACGCACTTCAGCGCAGCTCTGTGAACTTCTAGGCCCAGATATTCAAACTGCTCAAGTGCAGCTAACAGCAGGAGCAAGCACAAACCAGTTGCAGAATGTTAACAGGTGCCGATATTCAAACATGGAGCAGAGCAAATTGCACAAGCAACCAACGCCCTTAATATCACACATACTGCGCCATGGCGCAACCAGGTAGGAGAGGCTGAGCCAAAATGCTGCGCTATAGCGCAACCATGGAAGCTCAGCTGAGCAGTGCAGAGCTGCCATAGCGCAAGCACAGCCCCCCCAGAGCAATGGAACTGCACATCCAGGGAGGCAGGCTGGGGCCCACCGCCAGCCATGCCACACATGGGCACAGGAACTCACTGCAGAACCCACACCACACTGGCACACCCCAAGCACAGCATCACTGGGGGTGGGACGGATGATCCACATGCCCATGGGGACAAGCCAACTAAAGCATAGCAGAGCCATGACACCCCAGCACAACCACTGGCAGGCAGAGTGCCACACCCGGGATTGACAACCACAGTGCACATCAGTCCCCCGTGCAGACAGCACAGCGTGCACTGTGCCCCAAGACACCACATGTGCAGTGACAGGCACTGCAGGAAACACCATGCCCTCCACACGGCAACCCCATGCTGCAGAGAAGCAGACCAGCCAGACTCCACCCTGTGCACCCAGCAGTGGGTGGCAGCAGATGGCAAGAGCAACAGAAAGGTAATGCTATGCTGGTGATACCTCCCATGGACACACACACACACACACACACATATACCCAGGACCATAGTAGCTCAGATGGCATGTACACCCTGCAACGGAGCACCCAGAGCCAGTTGCAAAGCAGACACCAACACAGCAGTTGTACCAAAATAGAAATGTATATTGAAATAAAACAGTGAACAATAAAGTTATAACTATGTACAAGTTGGGGGACGGGTAAAAGGCAGGGTGTTCAAGGGGAGGGAAAAACTTGGAGAGGGAAGGCAGGGTGAAAGGGATGGGTGAAGGTCAAATGAAAGGTGGCTACGCCCAGCAGGCTCCTGCCTCCCTCGTCATCCTCCTATGTCTGGCACTGCTCCCCTGGCACTGTAGGGCTTGCAGGAGCTCCCAGTTTTCGACCACAACCTGGGTCAGGCGCCGCACATCATGCGCCATGCGCTGAAGCACACCGAGGCCTAGGAAAATGGGAACACAGTCAATGGCTGAGACTGACCACAACCCTGAACACCACCCAACCTGCAACCCATCTAACCCAATGTGCTGCATTTGTGATGGCATGCACCCACCCACAGTGAACATGCACATGGCCATCACAAACAGGCGGCACCAGCCATGCGCACCACCGCCCACACACACTGCCCATGTCAATCACAGTACAAACTAGGCTGTCATGTGATGTTGCAGCTGCAGCGATGCCAGTTACACAGCTATGTGCCCAGTGCATGCCTGGACCACCTGTGATGCATACACAGACGTGTCGTGATGCTGCACTGTGATGCAGGTCACCTGTGTCACGCCTACATACATGGATACATAGACAGTGTCGGCAGATAAAGGCCTATGGGACACCCAGTCTGGCCATTTGGCCTTGTACGATCACTCTCTTGTCCTATAAGTCCGTTCCCCCTCACCCCTGACCTCCAGAAGTCCCTCATGGCGAACCCACACATACAGATATCCCGTGACCAAGTCAGCCCCCACCACATCCTCTTGCAGGGTGTTCCACTTGTCCACCACCCATTATGTGAAGAAACACTTTCGCATGTTCCTCTTAAACGAGCCCTCCAACTGCATCCCATGCCCTCTAGTCCTGGAACATCCTTTACACTGACAAATATTGTTTCCTGCACTCTGTTCCCCTGTACAATACTTGTATGTCCCCATCATATCCCCACACCCTCCTCCTCCAGGAGTACATGTTCAGTTCCGCAACCGTCTGCATAGGACTTGTGATGCAATCCATGCACCATCCATGTCGCCTCCTGTGAACGCCTCCACCCAGTCTCTGTCCATATGCAGGTATGTTTTCCGGAACTGTACACTGTACTCCAGTGTGGGGACTCACTAGTGTTTCGTCTAGTGGAACGACGACCTCCCATTGGGTTGTGTCCATCATGGTTGTTGGTCCTGCCCCCCCAGCATGCAATAGCATCCATGACGTAATGATACTCACACTCCTCCAGCAGCTCTGTCTGCCGCTGCTGCTGCTGCTGTTGCTGCTGCTGATGCTGCTGCTGCTGTTGCCCAATGGCCTGTGGCACTGGGGCCCTGGCATGGCCCACATCAGCCTCGTCCGCGCCTCACCATCCGCCTGTGGGAGACATATGGTGAGACAAACATCAGTGTGACTCAAAAGCAGAGTGCCCCTGCCCCAGTAAGACTGCCTGCCCACACAGCCATAACCATCCATCGACAGCTGCACACACTGACACACCGATGCACAGCCACCCAGGCACACACACACACCCCTACAGAGAATATAGGTGAATAGATGGTACACTCCATGGCGCCAGGCACCAGGCCCCGCCTGGCACGGAACGCAGCTGCTAACAGTTCCAGGTCCTCCGCGGAGATCACTGTACCGGTGCCGCACTGCCGCGCAGACCGCCCCAGCCAGTGACCCCCACCAGGTCAGTGGCCACTTGCTGCCCACATGGGTCCTAGGTCCAGTGAGGGGGCCTCACCATAGTCCCTCATAGTGGGCTCCACTAGGGCCACCAGGTTGGCCACTTCAACTGGGCTCCAGGACACCGCCTCCCGAGCCATGGCCCCAACTTTACAGCAGGCAATATGGCGACCCGCTGCGCTGTGACCCCACGTGGAGTTGTTGCGCAATAGACCAGCACAGGCTCCAATCGCGCTGTTCGCACAGCGCCGTCACTTTACATGGCGCTGTAACCAGACAGCGCAATAGGGACGTACACATGGCATGCCCACAGCGCCAGGGGTCAGAGGGCATACACAAGGTCACGGCAATGACGCAAGGCTACGCACAGCGCCATAGGATGTATAGGCATCCTGCACGACTGCTAAGCAGAGCACCAGTGCCACAGTGGACTATCGCGCAGAAGTGCCACAGCGCCATATAGTGCCCAGTGCTGTAGCGCCACTGGCACAATGGTGGCCATGGCCAGAATCGCTTATCGCTACTGCAGCAGGTCTGCAGAAGCGCGACCGACGCATGCGTAACCTGGTCTAGGCATGCGCAATGCAGTGTAGCACACAGCCAGAAACATGCGCCATCGCTCAGCCGACCTTCCTATGCGCTAAGCGCAATACGCGATATTCAGCCGACATATGCAAATCAGTCGATCAGCCATGCAAAGGCGCAGTGGCGCGATTAGCATGTCATTAAAGTTGCGCCACACCTCATTTGCATGTGTTGCGCTATAAAAAGTGCGACACTGGGTTGTGGCGGCCAGATTTGGTTGTTGCAGCTGAGAGGTGAGTTACATGCTGTGTGATGCTCAGGACAATGCTCATGGGCAGGGGTGCTGGAGGATGTCACAGGTTGAGGGGGCTGAGCATGATGAGGGCACTTAGAAAGGGGCAGAGGGCACCCTTTCCATCAGTATCTGCCATGCGGCGAGGAAAGGGGGGCTTCAGCCCCCCGGCCTGCAGCTATGCTCATGGGGAAATGCTGTGGACTGCACAGTGACAGGTGTCCACTTCCACCCATACAGATCAGCATGAGTGACGAGAACCAGGCCGAGGCTGTGGACGGCGGGCGTAGGAGGAGGCCGAACTTCACCACAGCAGAGACTGAGGCCTCCTCCAGGCCTACCTGGAGGATGAGCCGCTTTGAGTGGGCGGAGGGCACCCTCAGCAGCGCAGCTGCATGGGAGGGTAGTTTGGCCGTCAACCTGCACGGAAGCCACCAGCGCCCGTGCAGGAATGCCGCAAGAAGATGGGGACTGACCGAGGAGGCTGAAGGAGAAGGTGGCAGCCTTCAGGGGCACGCGCGCTGCCACTGGTGGGGACCACCAGTGGTGTTGCAGCTGACCCGACCGAGGAGACACTGGTCGCGCCATGCAGCCGAAAGTGCCATTAGCGGTGTTCCTGGCGGAGGATTCCAGACAGGTGGAAGCCCATCACTGCACGGTATGTCATGGTGATGTTGTGGGGCTGTTGTTCACATGCACTCACATGTACTCTCTTTCTGTTTCAGATCCTGTTCGCTCTGCAGGAGACGGTGGTGGTGGGTGCTGACAGTGAGGCAGACCTGCTGGACCAGGAGGAGGGACCTTCCACCTCCGCCAGCAGCCTGCACGCACTGCAGCAGCAGGCCGGCTGGGCCGACAACTCCGCCGGCAGTGATACGGGTGCAGGGGGTGCACAGCCTGTGTCACAGCAGTTTGGCATGCAGGTGTGCCAGCATGCTGTGCCTATGGCAGTGGCACGCACCGGCACTATTGATGATGGCAGGCCTGCAATGGCCAGTGAGAGGTGTGTGTCCCACGAGGGACACATGGCAGGCCAGCACGTGCCCCTGGGCCGTCCCAGCTCCACACCTGTGTACCAGCATGCTGGCACAGTCACAGGCTGGGCCTGTCAGCACCGTGGGGCAGCATCGGTGGCTGAGCAGGTGTCTGGCACTGTTGACAGCACAGGGGTGGAACAGGTGGACCTGGGGGCTCACCAGTTAGAGGGGTGGCAGCAGCAGTTGCACACCAGGCCTGGGGGGACAGCGTCAGGCAGTGGCACTTGTCCACCGCCCTTAGATCAGCACATACCTGGTCCTGGCGAACAGCGGCCACCCTCAAGGGGTGCTGTGCACCAGGACCATCCACACCCTGGGGGTCACGATGCCATTGGGGCACAGTACCCTTTGGACGCGCACACCCGGCTGCTGCAGGAGTCGGTACAGCTGCAGGGGCGGTTGCAAGGTCTGTGGAGGCACTGACTGTGTCCGTGGAGCGGCATAGCAGGGAGTGTGCTCGGGACCGGGCCGAGATGGTCCATATGCGGACGGATGTGACCGCTGCCATCGACAGGCTGACCCAGGCAGTGGTCTCTGTGGCGACCGCATTGACCACACTGTCTGGTGACCCTGTACCACGCACCCCACACAGTGCGCACTCCACTCCCCGTTCCCGGCGTCGTGCGACACCAGGCCTGTCGACGCCGGGTTCTGCTGTGGGCATCCCGAGCACCCCTGGTGCAAGTTTCTTTTCGGATGCAGACCCCGTGCGGGCAAGGTCGCGGTCACGCACTGGGACCCTGGTGGTGCAGTAGTGCCACCCGATGTGGCCCCCGCGCAGCCTGCCAGTGCTGCTAGGCCACGGCGGCCGCCCACGCATCCGTAGTGGCTGTGGGACAGTGCTCCCTGACTGAGCTGTCTCCCAATGCAGGCCCTGTCTGGTGCTGCTCCTGTGTGCAATGTGTGTCATGGTGGCAGTGCACTGCTGGGTGCTCTGCTCACCAAACTGACACACGGACCACCTGCACACTCTCCCAACTGCTGTCCACAGGCGCGTGTGGATGATGATGCCTGCATTGCACTGTACACCAAGGTGCAGGTTTCCCAGGTCCTGACACACGACGTGGACAGTCCAGGTGGTGAGGGTGGTTGGTGGTGCTGTGTGATAGCGTGTAATTTCCTGCAGTGCTGTGCTGCTGCCCCTGTATGCTGCCTGGTGTGTGTGTGTGTGTTCATTTGAGTGCTCACCCTCTCTGATGATGTGTTGGTATGCCTAGACCCTTCAACTCCCCTGACCTTCATGCAGTGTGTTCCCCTGTGTGCCTGTGGTTTGCGACAGACAGTGTTGCCTGCACATGTCCCCTTGACTTACCTGTGTTGGGGAGTGCTCTCTGCAATGGTATCCCGTGCAGCTGGGCCTGCCGTGTCAGTCGGGGTCCCTCCGTCCTAGGGGGCGGCTCATCACCCATATCACTCGCGCCACTGGCGCCCCCATCGCTGTCCTCTCTTGGACCTGTACGGCTATCCCATGGTCTTTGGCCATGTTGTGCAGGATGCAACAGGCCAGGAATATCCCACAGGCCTCTTTGGGGCTGTACTTTAGCTCCACCGGAGGTGTCCAGGCATCGAAGTGTGCCTTGAGTATCCCGAACACCCGCCTATGATGTTCCGTGTTGTGCATGTGCCTCATTGAAACCGTGCTGCACTGGGGTCGTAAGCGGTATGGTGAGCAGCCAGGGACGGAGTGGGTATCCACAGTCACCTGTGTGGAGATAGTGAGATCAGTGTTAGGTCAGGTCCATATTGCCCATATCCTTGTGTGCCACTACCATGGCACCTGTGTCATTCCCACCCTTGCACAGAGTTTGCATTCCATACATGTGTACTCACCCACTAGATGACCCGTGGGGATGTTCCCACTCTTGAATCGATGGCACAGTGCAGATTGGTGCCATATGAAGGCATCATGTGCTCCACCAGGGTGTGTGGCACAGACATTGATGATGCGCCCAGTGGCATCACACACCACCTGGCAGTTGACACTCGAGAAGCCCTTTCGGTTCCGATATGCTTGCCCGTCGGGGCCAGGTGGCATGCGAATGGCCACATGGGTGCAGTCTATGGCACCTAGCACGCCAGGCATTTGTGCTACCCTGTGGAACTCCTGCATGTTTGCTGTACGCTCTGCCGCGGTGCTGGGGAAATGGATGTACTCCGCAGCATGAGGCAGCAGTGCGCTGAGGAATTGGGTGAGGATGCGTGAAGTGGCCGACTGCGTAATGCCTGTGGTGTCCCCTGTCGGCCTCTGGAAGGTGCCCGTGGCGAGCAGGCACATGCAGGCTGTCACCTTGGTCTCCACGGACAGAGCATGACTCCGTCGTGAGGGTGCCTGCATCACATCACTGCACAGCTCACTGAGCTGTCTCAGTGTGCCCTGTTCAGGCGGTGCCGGGCCACAATCTCGACATCGCTGTACAGCTCGTAACTGATCACGGGCCCGATACCGCCTGTCGAGGGCCATACCGTAACCGGGCCCCTCCATGGCCACGCCCCCTGCAGCATGCTGTCTCACTCTCATTACAGCTTCCATGTGGAAGCTGACACTGTCCATCTCCCTGGCTCCTGCCCCCCCAGCTGCTGTTCCTGTGTTACCCCCACTGCCCCCACTGCTGCTTCCACTGCACCGGGCACCCCCACTGGCCTCTCTGTCCTCCAGGACCCACTGTCCCTCTCTGCCCTTCCTGCTCCTGTCTCTGTCTCTGCTCTCTCTCTCTCTGTCTCTGTCTCTCTCCCCCGGTTTGCGGCCTGCTAGAGTTCTTGGCGCTCCTTGAGCCTTTTATTTTGCTCACATCCGTACAGCGCATCCTCCGGCTGAGCCACTCTGGCGCATTGGCGCAAGTGTTCAAATATCACATTGCGACTTTATGCATGGACCCCCCTTTGGTTGCGCATGCCTTCATTTCATTGCGGCTGTGGCTCAAGCGTGTTTTCGGTGGCGCAACTGGCCCTTCTCAATATTGCAAGTGCGCATTTTTGGGTTAGATCGAAGAACCCTGTTAAGCATGGCGCAACCTCTTTGAATATCTGGGCCCTAGAGTTTATCTGCAATTCACCAGCACTTAGTTGATTAAACCCTAACTTGCAGCAATAGATTCCTTGTGTCATGTGGCACAAATTGTTACCAGAATCGGGATGGGTCATCCTAAAGGGGCAGGAAGAGTACCAAAACAGCCACCACAGCCAGACCAACAGGCCGGGACATCATCTCCACAGCCTGAGACCAGGACCGGGACAGATCTGCCTTGGAAATCAGTGATAACGGTGATGCAGGCTATCGATTCCAAAGTTGAAGCAATTCTCACCAGAATGGGAGAGCAGGATATTAAAACTGAGGTGGCTACCAAGACCACAACTTTGGCAGAGCAATGGTGTCGACCAGCAAAATGGTGCAAGAGAACACACAGTTGCAATACAGTCTGGAGGCCCTGGAAAACACATAGAGGGCTCCTAATGTCGGATTATTAAAGTTGCTATGTATATGTCACAGCCTTACTCTTGTAACCAGCTGTAACTAATTGTAACCTCTTGATTATGTTTGTAATTTGTTTGAATCTTGTGTTGTTTCTGCCTCATTGCACCTGCTGTTTTACACCGTCCTTGACAGGACCACCTTGTAAATGAGCATGTTCAATAAAGCTATCCTGTGAATAAACTTGAACTAATGTGAGATTGGTTGGGCTCCCAGAAGGGAGTGAGGGTAAGCAGTTTTTCCCTATTTTGAAAAATTGGTTGCCCAGTGCTTTGGGGCTCGTCTCTGAAAGTATTGTTCCCAACTCTGTGAAAGCATATTGGATCTCCTCCCAGTCAATGACTCAACAAGGCACTTCTCCTTGGATGGAGATGCTGGTCACCACTTCTGCAACAAACAGAGATGTACTGCTGCAGGCTTCCAGGGAATCACATAATTTCAGTTACAATGGCTCAACCCTGCATTTATTTCCAGATTTATCCTTCCGCTACAAGAGCCTGATGGAAGAAATTTGATGCAGTTCATGCTCAACTGAAAAGCCTGGGGTAACCCATTCCTTGCTAATGCCCACTTGACTTCATATTTTTTATGGTGCACATACTTACCAATTTTCTGATGGCGAGGAGGCAGGCAAATGAGCAGACCTTATCCGTCGTGAATTTGAGACTGTGGTGGCAGCTCGATCGGGGGAAAGCAATGATTCAGGATGAATTACAGACATTCAGTGAGCTTATCCTTGTATCAATGACTTTCCAACAGAAAGTGTAAAGTTTTGGCTTGGGGAGGAGCGGGTCACACTATGAGGGTTTCTTGTTATTGATTGATAAAATGTAATTTTTATACAGGTTCAGACTTCAGAGATTTATACCTCTGTTTTTAAAGTAAGTCCTGTACAAATGATAAAGACCATCACATGACATATCACATATAACAAATATCACATGCATCACTTATGAGAAATACACAGCCATATAATAAAATTAGTATGAGCGGGTTACTTGGGATCATACAAAGTGCATACAAATCAGTAATCCAAAAACTTATATTTGCTTAACATTCACATGATTTCTGCAAATAATTTCTCAGAACTGTTCAATGGGCAGACTAGATGGGCCAAGCGGCCCTTCTCTGCCATCAAAGTCTATGTTTCTATGTCTGCAATTCAGATTTTGTGTTATTATTTCTTATTTCCATCGGAAGTTTATTCTATGTTTTAGCCAGACTAGTCTGTAATGTGGTTTCACCTAATTTATTATGAATGTTTGGGAAAACCAAATCTAATTTACTGACTTAAATTATATTTCTTATCTTCATTACAAGAAAAGGTTATCAACCGATTGCAGTGGATGATTAACTTCAGGTTTCAATAACCTGAAACTCAATGATAACCAGTTGTACATTCTCTTTTCTTCTGGTCCTAACCATCCTTAGTCAAAGTATATGTTACAGTGATGTGTACCTGTCTTGCTTCCATTTGCGAACTTTGCTAGTTTATAATAGGGACTGTTCAACATGTGTAGGGCTGTTACATCTGCATTTCTGTGTATCAGCTGTCCAGAGTCTAAAACTGGCATCAATAATTGTTGTACCAATTTTTTTTTATATTTTTTTGTAAAACATGCAGAGATGCATCTCAAAGCCCCCCATCTCTGACTCAATCTTTTAGTCAAAGACTCTGTGTGTTGTTTGAATGTAAGTCTATTATCCACCAATATCCCAAGATATTTATAACTGGTTACATTAAGCACTGGTTGTCCATTCCCAAATTTGATATTTAAAGTATTTGATGTTTCCCTTCTGTCCAAGGTAAAAAGAACACTCTGAGTTTTCTTGCTGTTTAAAAATAAACCAGATTCTATGAACCACGATTCCATTTTTAACAAATCCATTTGAAGTTTATTTTCCAGGGAGTCCCGACTGTGTGCAGATGATGGTGTTGTCTGCTTTCAAACGCACCTCACACAGCTTTAACTCAATAGGCAAATTATTGTAATAAATATTAAACAGCAAGGGGCCCAAAATGGACCCTTACAGTACATTCCCTTTTAATCATTCTTAAAGATGATATAGTCATTCCCTGGGACACACATGGTTTCCTATGTTTCAGATACAATTGAAACCACTGTAGTGGTTTCAGGTGCACACTCACCTCATATAACCTTTGTAGCAATGTCTGGTGAACCGCCAGATCAAAGGCCTTGCTGAGGTCCATGAACACAGCCCAGTATCCATACTAGAATTCATTGAGGTTGTAACCAAATTATTGAAATCCACTAGGGCTGTGTCCATGGACCTCGCCAACCTAAATCCCTGCTGGCAGTCTGTCAACATACCATGTTGTTCTAAATATTGACTAAACTGCCAATGCACACATTTTTCCATGATTTTTGACAATATAGGGAGCAAGGCTATTGGTCTACAGTTCATACCTAACTTCCAGGCCCCTGGGAAAATTGATGAACATAAGCTCCATTTCAACAAGTATGTCACTGTTGGTGACACGATATCAGCTTAAGGTTCAAAAGCATGCTTCGATTCCATCTAACCCTCCAGTTTTATTAATATTCAGTGTTTTGAATTCCTTTTCAACTTCCTGTATTTTAATTTTCCTAAATCTAAATAATGGTCTATTTATTTCTGCTTTACTTGTATCCTTGATCTTTTGAAAGGAAGTTTCTGTATTTTCCGTATCTGCTCCATTTATCCCCAGATCTGGCAAGTCTATAAAGTAACTGTTCAAGATGTCTACAACCTGCTTTTGGTCATTTATTAAAACATTTTCATGTATGAAGTTTATAGGAGATTTTGTATTTCCAGGATTTTGTAACTTTCTCATCTGTTGCCAAAATTGTCTATGATCAGTAACATGTTATTACTCCTGTAGTACCTGTTATTTGCAGCCTTTATTAGTTTAATAGTTTTATTTCTCCAATTTTTAAATGTGGCCCAGTCTTCTGTGGTTTTTGGTTTTTTGGCCTTTTTCCACAGACAATTATTCTAATTTGAGTCCTTAATTTATCTGTAATCTTTCTATTCTTTTTCATTACCTTTGGTGCATGTAGATTTATAATAGTGAGCATAGTATTAACAAAGTCTTACACTGCAATATCCAAATCAGGTATCAGGGTTATTCAGTCCCATTTGACCCTACTTAGACTATTTCTGAATTCTATTACATTAAAATTCTTCATGACAATTTCCCAATGAGGTGTCATGGCAGGTTTTAGACTATAATTAATCTCCAGACATACTGTCATAGGGAAGTAGTCTCCCAAGTTTCATAAGCATGATTTCAAGTTCAGTTACTTTTAAACATGATGACACAAAATCAAATCCAAAATTGACCCTTGCTTTAAATTTTTGTCGTCCTAGCAGGTTTGTATACAATCTGTTTCAATCCCAGCTGATCTATACTTAGTCCCAATTTATGTCCCTATTTTGAGACCAATCTGCTTAAATCTTCTATTAAAACAAATCCAAATTGTTTATTCTATCTGCAATTGTGGAGGCCAAAACATCAAAACTAGATACCTTTGAACAGGGTGGCACGTAAATAACACCAATAATAATCCTTCTAGTTATTAATTCCACAAGCAGGCATTCTATGCCCTCAACACTCTCTGACAGAACAGTGTGAAAGGGGCCAACAACATGACCCCCCCCTTAGCTCTGTTTCTCCTAACACTATCATGCCCATCTATCTGTATTTCATTATCTTTTATGCCTTCATGCAACCAGATTTTAGTAATTCCCATTAAATCCTGTGCAAATTCAGTTACCTACATCCGCAATGGATCTAACTTATGTACCGTACTTCTAACATTTTCATGTGTTATCTGTAGCTATTGTGATTTTACAGGTCCTGGGTTAAGGTCAACATCTCCACTGACTGCTAATAATAATAATAATACAGCTAAATGCACCCGTGCTTCCAAGGCTCACATCTTAAGCAGAGAAGTGGAGACCCGACCATGGGTGCTCCCTTCACCAAAGACCTGCTCCGATCCTCCGAGCAGCATGGCTGGCCCTGAACAAGCTGCTGCCCATGCTTCCAAGGCCTGCATCTTAATAAGAGAAGGTACGGCGCCCCCAGCCACCAGTCGGAACTTAGCACCTTTTTCTTACTTAATTCTGATTGGCTGCTCCCCTCTCTAACTCTCTGAAGCTCTGAACCATATCTCTCAAGTGTCCCTCATTATGAGGGACATCCCTCATTTGGCCCCTTAAACTGATTTGTCCTCATCCATCCCTCATGGAAAAGGTACTGCCCACAGGGTGAATGTGCTGTAAAGTCAGACTTTAAAGCACAAACACTTAACATTATAAAATACTAAATCCAAAATATATTTTGTACAAGTAAACACTATGGTTTCCACAGTGTTCTGAGCTTGTATCTCCATGTTTGAGGATATGTCCCTCATTCTGAGGGTCTGTGTCCCTCGTTGTCCCTCATTTTGAGTGTCCCAAAAAGTCCATGTCCCTCATTTCAGTGACAAAAGGCTGAGAGGTATGCTCTGAACAGTGCCTTTTGCTGAACATCTCTGATTTGTGCTAAATATTGTACTGTTTAAATTGTCAAATTGCTCAGAGATGAAATTACTGTCTAGATAATTTACAAAGCTGTGCTAAACTAAAGTGATTTAAGTTTTCATCTCCAGCTCTGTCTCTTTTCCTCAGCCCTCTCCTTTGTTCTGCTAATTTTTCTCTGTATTTCCCATTCCTTCCGCTGTCCCACTGTCTCCTCTGCCTGTCTGCCCCCCACCCACTGATTCCAACTCTTTTTTTTTTTATATTCTCTTTTTTTTACGCCCCCTTCTCACCCCAGTACTTCCTCACCTTCAGGAGTCTCCTACGGCCTTGTGCATCCCTGCTTATCTGTCGACACCGGGTGCAGTCATCCCCCCACACTGCCTTGGTTTGACCCCCAGGCAGGTACCGAGGTGGAGCTCCCCTTCCACAACCCGAGCTACTGTGATTTAGTAGGGATCCATCATCCATGCCGGCAGGGGCCCTGGGATTGAGGCCTGAAGCTCCGTCTACAGGGAGCACCGGAGGGCATTTTCCTTTTTCGCCCATCCCCATAGGACGTCTGCACGCAAGGAAAGCCTAGGAGCGTCGCACGTCACAACGTGCTAACACTCCGGCCCCTGGCAGACGTCCTTCCTCCCTGCTGCGTGCGGTCCTCGCTGCACCACCACCCATGGTCACCCAGGTGGCGGTATTGTGGAAGGACCCGCATCCCACCCGACCCAGAGGAGGAGAGCAGCCTCTGGGCGCTCGATCCTCCTCCCCCCGGCCGGCCCTCCAGCTGTCCGAGTCCATTCCCAAACCTGGGTCGCTGGTGTCGCGAGCGGTAACCCTACCACTGCACCGGCAGGCTGGCGACACCGATTCCAACTCTAATTAATTGCAGCTCTTTCCTTGCTTTCTTAGCGGGGACCTGACTGCAGGTGCTCCCTCCACCATGGACCTGCTCCGATCGGCGCAGTTGGCCCTGAACAAGTCGCCAACCGTGCTTCCAAGGCCCACATCTTAAGCAGAGAAGGTATGGAGCCCCAGCCATCAATCAGAACTTAGCGCTTTTTTTTTTTTATTTACTACTTTTTGGTGCCTCCCACCACCAGCACCATCTGCCCGGTCACAGACCCCTCGGATGCAGCTTTCCATATTAGCTGCCCTCCCGTACCCCTGGCTTAACCCCCAGGGATGGGTCACGGCACCCAACCCTCTGAAAGGTGCCACGATCTACAGGATAGGGCGGAATTGGCCTGGGAGCTGACTGCAGCCAGGGGCGGTGTATGAAGGTGGTGGTGGCAGGCTTTTTTCTCCCCTGTAAGCATGGGCCAGAATGTGCATTAATGCCAGCGCCCATCCCACTCCTCAGATCCTTGTTGGTGCTAGTCACTGTGGTGGCCCTCGCCTCCTCCAGGGGTCCCTCAAGCACTGGTCACATACCGACCCTCCCCCCGGAGAAGGAGAGCCATCCATGGGACACTCGATCCTTCTCCCCCCAGCCGGCCCTCTGATGACCCAGATCCATCCCCGAACCCAGGTCACCAGTATTGCAAGCAGAAATCCAACCAATGTGCTGATGGGCCAGCCTTTTCTTGCTTAATCCTGTTTGACTGCTTCCCTCTCTAACTCTCTCTGAAGCTCCAAACTGCACCTTTTGCCGAAAATCTCTGATTTGTGTTAAATGTTGTACTGTTTAAATTGCCAAATTGCTCAAGTTGAAATTACTGTCTACATAATTTACAAAGTATGGTAAACTAAAGCGATTTAAGTTTTCAGCTTCAGCTCTGTCTCTTTTCTTCAGCCCTCTCCTTTGTTCTGCTAATTTTTCTCTGTCTTTCCCACAAATCCCACTGTCCCCTCTGCCTGTCTACCCCACGATTCCAACTCTAATTAACTGCAGCTCTTTCCTTGCTTCCTTAGTGGAGACCTGACTGTGGGTGCTCACTCCACCGAGGACCTGCTCCGATCCTCCAGTGTCTGGCTGGCCCTGAACAAGCTGCCGCCCGTGCTTCCAAGGCCCACATCTTAAGCAGAGAAAGTACGGCACCCTAGCCACCAGTCGGAACTTAGTGCCTTTTTCTTACTTAATCCTGATTGGCTGCTCCCTCTTTAACTCTCTCTGAATCTCTGAAGCGGCGCCTCTTCCCAAAATCTCTGATTTGTGTAAAATACTGTACTGTTTAAATTGCCAAATTGCTCAGAGTTGAAATTACTGTCTAGATAATTTACAGCTGTGCTAAACTTAAGTGATTTAAGTTTCCATCTCCAGCTCTGTCTCTTTCCCTCAACCCTCTCCTTTGTTCTGCTAATTTTCTCTGTCTTTCCCACACCTCCCACTGTCTTCTCTGCCGGTCTGCCCCATGCCCACCGATTCCAACTCTAATTAATTGCTGCTCTTTCCTTGCTTCCTTAGTGGAGACCCAACTGCAGGTGCTCCCTCTGCTGAGGACTTGCTCCCATCCTCCGAGCATCACAGCTGGCCCAGAACAAGCCGCCACCTGTGCTTCCAAGGCCCACATCTTAAGCAGAGAAGGTACAGCGCCCCAGCCACCAATCTGAACTTAGCGCCTTTTTCTTTATTAATTCTGATTGACTGCTCCCCTCTCTAACTCTCTCTGAAGCTCTGAATGGCGTATTTTCCTGAAAATCTCTGATCTGTGTTAAATATTGTACTGTTTAAATTGCCAAATTGCTCAGAGTTGAAAGCTGTGCTAAACTGAAGTGATTTAAGTTTTTATCTCCAGCTCTGTCTCTTTCCCTCGGCCTCTCCTTTGTGCTGCTAATTTTTCTCTGTCTTTCCCACACCTTCCGCTGTCCCACTGTCTCATCTGCCTGTCTGCCCCATGCCCACTGATTCCAACTCTAATTAATTGCAGCTTTTTCGTTGCTTTCTTAGCGGATACCTGACTGTGGGTGCTCCCTCCACCAAGGACCTGCTCTGATACTCTGAGTGGCACAGCTGGCCCGGAACAAACCACCACCCATGCTTCCAAGGCCTGCATCTTAAGAGAGGAGGTATGGCGCCTCAGCCACAAATCAGAACGTAGCACCTTTTTCTTACTTAATCCTGATTGTCTGCTCCCCTCTCTAACTCTTTCTGAAGCACCGAACGGTGCCTTTTGATGAACATCTCTGATTTGTATTAAATACTGTACTATTAAAATTGCCAAATTGCTCAGAGTTGAAATTACTGACTGTCTAGATAATTTACAAAGCTGTGTTAAACTAATGTGATTTAAGTTTTCATCTCCAGCTCTGTCTCTTTCCCGCAGTCCTCTCTTTTTTTCTGCTAATTGTTCTCTCTTTCCCACACCTCCCACTGCCCCACTGTTTCATCTTCCTGTCTGCCCCACACTCACCAATTCCAACTCTAATTAATTGCAGCTGTTTCCTTACTTCCTTAGTGGAGACTCGACCGCAGGTGCTCCCTCCACCGAGGACCTGCTCTGATCCTCCGAGAGGCGCGGCTGGCCTAAACAAGCCATCGCCTGTGGCTTCCAAGACCCACATTTTGATTCCACTTGGGTGCTTCATTGCCAGCTCCCCACCCTCCCCCACCTCATCCACCCTGGGTGGACTCTACAATTTATAGGCTGAAATAGTTTAAGTGTCTGAATTTCCATTGGTCGGTTATAAGGTCCAACCACCAGGGGTCCAGGTGCTGCTGCAAGCCTCAGTTTCAGTCTCAATTTCTGTTCCAAACTCCCCTGCTAGCCATCAGTCATGCAGGTCTGCTCACCTACAATTTGTACAGCTTGAAAATTAACAAATACACACTGATGTTTCTGCTCACGGCTGCCTTGCCACTCTTTCACCTATCAGTAGTGACTGTACCCCTAGCTAAATCAGCCTACCCGAACATCATACCATCCACACATGATTTCTGTTTCTCGAACCTTCTAATGTTGCCTGTACTTCGATGTGACACCACTCTCCTATTACTTAACAGGGCCTGCATCTATATGGCTGCTCGTGACCTTATAAGCTATCCCCTGTGTCAACTGACCTTGTCCCCTTCTGTTCGCAAATTATGGTATCTCCTTCTGGCTATACTACTCTCCAGTGATACACAGTTAAACCCGGGACCTGTAAACCTCATATTCACTCCTTTAAACAATGCCAAAGGTCTCCTAGTCGCCCACCATAATATCAGGAGCCTTGAACATAATTTTGCTGAACTGGAAACCTGACTGCCCTCTACAAACCTGATATTCTCTGTCTAACAGAAACATGGCTCAAATCCTCTATCCCTGGCTCTTGATGCTCCCTACCATTCTATAATCTACTAAGGAATGACAGAGCAGCAACAAAGAGGGGTGGCATAGCAATCTATTTTAAAAGTCACCTCTACCTCAATCCCTTCAATTTTTCTCCCTAAACCACTAGGAATCACTACATGTACTTCTCACCGTCAGTACACATCATCTGTGCCTATAACCCCGCCCCCAAAAAAAAAATGGCATAAAAGGTCTGGATGAGCTGCTTGATCAAACATCACTTCTCTGGGAGAAATGAAGTGCTCATACTAGGGACCTAAATATCAACTGGCTGGGTAACACACAGGCCACGTCCCTGTCCAGGATACAAAGTTCCAACCTGCACCAGCTGATCTCCGAGCCTACCAGAACTGCTCCTCACTCAAACACTAGCAACCTGCTGGACTGGATAATGACAAACTGTCCTGAACACATAATTGCTGCAGGTACATCAGCTGATGCCATCACCAACCACTCCCCCACTTTCTGTATTTGGGGCAAAGTTGGACCAGCTCTGGCTAAGCCCCGTTTCATTACTTTCCGTAACTATGCCAATTTTGATTCTCACACTTTTCTACAAGATATCTCTAGTATTGACTGGTTCACTTTGTACAGGGTTACTGATGCACAGTCAGCCCTTAATATCTTCCTAACCAATTTCCTAGCGCTGCAGGACTGTCACTGTTATCTAATAACACACTGTGTTAAGTACAGGCAAACCTGCTGGCTAAAGTCCGACCTACTCACCAAACTATGAGAGAGAGATAAAAGCTGGCTCCATTTCAAAGACTCAGGACAATCAGATGACTACAATACCTACAGGGCTCAGTGGAATGCCTGCAAAAAGGAAATTAAGCAGGCAAAAGGCTCCTACTGCAAAGACTTGCTAACAAACTCCTATGGTGATTCCAGAAACTTTGGGTCCCATGTCAAGACCTTTCTGGGATCAAACCAGTCCTCTACCCCAAATGACATGGCACTAAACGGCATCCATTGTGACAATCCTTGGACCACTGCCAACTTTTTCAATGCACAATTTTCTGATTTAACAAAGTTTACTTTCTCTTCCCTGCCCTGCAAATTCCAAACACTCCTCCAGATGTCTCAGTTCCCTCTTCTATTTTAAGTCTATAACACAATGTGAAGTCCTTAGGCTACTCAGTACTATCTCTGAGACCGCAGCTCCAGGCTCAGACAATCTCGAACCCAGGCTTTTAAAACTAGCTGCCCCTTTCATAGCTGCTCCCCTAGCAAAGATCTTTACTCTCTCTCTCTCTGTGATAGAGTCATGTTCCGGATATCTGGAAGATAGCTAGGATAACCCCTGCATTTAAAAAAGGTGACCCTAAAGACCCCTCAAACTACAGACCTATAGCTATCCTGTCAGTCCTCAGTAAAATCCTTGAGAAACTAGT
Organism: Neoceratodus forsteri; assembly: GCA_016271365.2. Taxonomy (NCBI): domain Eukaryota; kingdom Metazoa; phylum Chordata; order Ceratodontiformes; family Ceratodontidae; genus Neoceratodus; species Neoceratodus forsteri. Next base: position 951,603,813 of record CM028130.1, read on the forward strand.
AGCTACTCAAACTATTGAACTTCTTTGGAAAAATTACCTTCTAACTACTGCACAGCATGGATTCTGAAAGGGCCACAGCACTACCACAGCTCTCCTCAAATTTACATTGGATACCTTATCAGCCATGGATTCTGGCCTTTTCACTGTGGCTATCTTCATCGACAAGGTGTTTGATTTAGTTCACCACTCCATCCTCCTTACAAGCCTTTGGTCACTAGGCTTTGCACCTAACATTGTCAGTTGGTTTGGCAGCTACCTATCGAACAGGACACAAATCGTCATGTACAACTCTACCCTCTCTGACAAGACTACGCTGAATATCGGTGCGTCCCAAGGGTCCATCCTTGGTCCACTACTATTCTCTATATTCATAAATGACATCACATCTAACCTCTCAAAGAGTGCCTCTCTTCTGTATGTAGATGATATTGTCCTGTACACTAGTGCAAAATGTACTACAGACATAAATCAGCGGCTCTCCTCTAACTTCCAGCTTACACAAAAGTGGTTGGCTAGCCACAAACCTTGTCTTAAATGAGTCCAAGACCCAAGCTATGCTGTTTGGAACAAACCTCAAACTCAAACACTCCCTAAATAATTTTAGAGTCTCTCCCTTGGATGGCTCTTTAGTTAGTAGTGACTGCTTTCAAATATCTGGGTGTCACCCTCGATCCATCACAAACTTTGATCTCCATATACAAAAGACCTGCAAGTCTGTTAACTCCAAATTGGGCATCACCTGTTGTACCAGCTATGTGCTAACCCTCCACTAGGCTTGCCATAGCTCATGGAATACTACCATCGCCACCTATGATGTTGCTACATATGCTACTGTGTCTAAGTCAAATCTTCACAAGTGGGATGTCTCCTACAACAATATTTATCGCCATGCATCCTCCTCCCACTGACTGAAGCACCACTGCCTCTCTACTCAGACCTGAGATGGCTACCACCTAATGTATCTAGGCTTTACTCACTTGGCTGTATCAGTGACAGTATTATAAGATTACAAACCCCCAAGCCCCTAGCAGATCTTTTTCTCCAGCAGCCCTCTTGCTACAGCTTATGCTCTGTGGACAAGTCTCTTGTCTATATTCCTGAACACAGTTCCTCCAAAGATGCCAGTGCTTTTGCCTGTCAAGCCCTCCAATACTAGAACTCCCTCCCTTAGCTGTTTGCCAAGCTCCCTCACACAACACCTTTTAGAAGGAGCTATGCAACTATCTCATCTCGTCAAACAAATGCTCCTGCTTCAAACCCCCATAGCCCACCTCCTCACTTACCTTCTCATTACCCCCTTGCCGCCAGTAGGCTCTTCTCAACACTCAGCACTTTCCTGGCACTTTGTCTAATTCACACTAAATATGCTAACTGTTATATACCTTGACTGTTGTTCAGATCTACCCTATCAACAATACTCCTGTTCCCTCATTTTGTACACCTATCCTGCTTGACTATTTTCTGTTTTACTATTGTTCATATTTTCTCCTTAAATCAATATTATGAACACCTTATTTGTACTGTTTGCTGTATTGTTTCCTGGCCTACCACTGGCATCGTGACAAATTGCTATTCCTGATATTTTTTTGTATTCTACACCTACTGACACCTTATTTTGTAGTATTATGTTTTTGCTGTATTGTACTGTATCCTCCTGGTCATGCCCAAAATAGTCATTCCTATGGCTAGTGCACCTACCCGTAAACAAAAACTAAATAAAATTAGAGTTCTGTAACCCTATTTTAGTCGGTATAGGATTCCTAGTATATATTCTTCCATGTATTTCTAAAGACATTTCTTCTGTGTACTTTAGTCTGTCTCTGACATTCTGCCACAGTTCCATACAGTGAATACCAGCCTACATTTCTATTTCTGGTATCCCTAGTAACACTATAATGTTCTTGTGCTGTGCAAGTAACAATCATTAATATCACCCCTCATGAGCAACCACATTTTTATCATTATACTACACTTTTACTTTAAAACAATTAATTCTGCCCTCTTCCCTGCTGACTCAGCCAGAGAATGATGCTGGAGACTGCCGCCGCTATAAGACGCCATCGCATCTTTTGGGGTCACACCTTTACTGCTCACCTAGCCCTTCCTCTAGCCGCTCTGCCACTGCGGCTGATTGGAGGAGAAAAGCGAGCAGCAAGATTTATTAACCACAGGTGGGAATGGCAATCATTTCTGCCCCACACAGTCTTTTAGTTAGAATAGCAATTCAGTCACAGCAATAGCAGTGGAAATAAGGTGCAATGACAGTCCCCCCAGACATTCGATAATCCCAAACACAGCAGCAATGAAAGTTAATATATGCCTCAGTCCCAAACCCTTCAGGCATACCCTGTAATATGTTTTTTTTTATTTAGTTTTTATTGGTATTTTTGTTTTCCATTCAAACACATGAGGAGACAGCAACTTATTTTCTTGACATCAGCAATCATACATCTTGTTACACCTTTAAATATTATATTTTCATACAGATAGTGACAGGATATTCTTTTGTTATATACAGTGCTCAAAAATCTACCTCCTATATTTAAACAGTTTTAAACTTCAATTTCTATCTACGTTCCCCACTTTCTGCCTCTGCCACATGCCTCTAGATCAAGTCAAGGGCCAAAGTCTGGTTCTGACTCCGATTGGTGGAGAATCCACCTCTGCCATTTTACTGTAAATGGTTGTAACTGTTTTTTCATACTAGCTGATAAACTTTCCATTTGATAGATGGCATTCATTATAGTTCTCCAGTCTTTTATTGTGGGGATGTCAAGTGACATCCATTTTCTGGTTAGAGCTTTTTTTGCTGCTAACAAATATACGGGAAGCAATGTTTTAGCCCATGAGGGGGAGAGGTACGGGTATATGGCCAAAAGTACTATCTTGGCTGTGAGTTCAATGGTTTCTCCCAAACACATACTAACATACTAAAATGCAAGCAGAATAGGCCTAATGGTCTTTCGTGTCTGCTCGTTTGGTCAGCCCCCACCCTGGGTGCTGACCTTGCTGTCCCTCTCGCCTTCTCTGGGTTCTCCCTTCCCAATTCCGGATATTCTTGCTGCATTGGATTTTGCTTCCTGAACCCTTCCCCTGTACCTGTCCCACCCCCTCTTGAACCCCTCCACTGTCTCTGCCTCCACCAGCCCCCAGGTAGTGCATCTCATGGCTCCACCACCCTCTCAGTGAAGTAGCACCTCCTCCTTTCTCCCTGAATCTTCCCCCTCCAGCTTCCAGCCATGCCTCTAGTGGCCCCTTCCTCCTTCCTTCAAGCACCCTGACTGTTCCTCCCTATTTACCCTCTTCATGTACCTGAAGACCTCTATCATGTCCCCCGTCCCTTCTCTCTCTTCCAATGTGTACATATTTAGCTCTTCGAGCCCTCCTCATAGGTCCTGTCCCCAAGCCCCAATCATTTTGGTTGCCTCCTCTGGACCTCTCCAGGAGGTTAATGTCCCTCTTTAAGTGTGGCCTCCAAAACTGCATGCAGTACTCCAGGTGCGGCCTCACCAAGCAGTTATACAGAGGGAGTATCACTTCCCTCCTTCTGGAGGTGATCCCCCTAGTGATGCATCCCAGCATCCTGTTGGCCTTGGCTGCTGCCCTCCTACAAGTCTCAGAGTTGTTCATCTTGACATCCACCACCACCCCCAGGTCCCTCTCAGCCATTGAGACTTGTAGTATTCCCCCAGGGTGTACACTTGGCCTGGGTTTCTGGCCCCCAGGTGGAGTACCTTGCATTTCCCTGCATTGAACCTCAGCTTCCACTTTCTAGACCATCTTTCCAGAGCCTCCAGGTCCCCCTGCAGGGCCACCCTCCCCTCCTCCCCATCCACCACTGCCCCCAGTTTCGAGTCATCTGCAAAGAGACTCATCTCACTCCTGATTCCTGTCCTTATGTCAGATACGTAGGCGTTGAACAGAAGGGGCCCAAGGACTGATCCCTGTGGGACCCCACTAATGACCCTCCTTGGGGATGAGACTATCCCACCAACTACGACCTCTGGGTCGGTCCTGAGCCAATTGCCTATCCATCTGATCATCTGGTTTTCCACCCCATTTCTCTAGCTTATCCAACAGGCTCACGTGAGGAACAGAGTCAAATGCCTTTCTGAAGTCTAGAAAGAGGACATCCACTGGTCTACCCAGGTCCAAGGCACTTGTCACCCAGTCATAGAACTCCACCAGGTTTGTCTGACACGATTTCCTGGGATGAATCCATGCTTGTCCATCGTCCAGGCACCCTGACTTATCCAGGTCCCCCAGCCCTCCTTGACAATGCCCTCCATCACCTTGCCCACCACCGATGTCAGGCTGACAGGCCTGTAGTTCCCTGCCAGCTCCCTTGATCCCCCTTGTGGATAGGCACTACATGCGCCACCTTCCAGTCTTGGGGCACCCACCCTGTCCTCAGAGATGGTGAAAAGCTCTGCCAGGGTTTCGCCAGGACATCTGCAAGTTCCTTCAGCACTCTAGGATGTAATTTATCCGGCCCCGTGCTTTCTCCGTCTTAAGGGAGCTGAGGCTTCCTCACCTCTCTGCTGTGATTTCACTCTGGCACCTCTCCCTGCTTAGCCCTCCCCCACCTGCCAGTGATGCCCCTCTCCCCAGACCTGCCGAATCGGTAAGGGTCCCCTCCTCATTATCTCTGTCTCCTCCCATGTATGATGCAGCATCCCATTTTCCCTAGGAAACTGAGGTGAAGTACTCATTTAGTACCTCAGCCTGCCCCCTGGGTCTTGTGCCCATCTCTCCCCTGATTTAATCCTGCTAATCTGCCCCTTCACCCTTCGTCTTTCCCCAATGTATCTAAAGAACCCCTTTTTCCCTCTCCTAATTTCCCTGGCCAGGTTCTGCTCCTTCCTTGCCTTAGCCACCCTCACCACTCTAGTGGCCCTTCTAGCCATCAGCTCGTACTCCCCTCGATCCCTTTCACTCCTTGAGCACTTGAATTTCTTATAGGCTGCTTTCTTTCCCCACACCACCTCCTGGACCTCCCTGGTCCACCAACAGGGTTTTTGGGCCCTACCGCATTTTCGTCTTTCTCTTGCACAGGTGCTGGTAGCATCCTGCACCCTCTCCTGATGATTTCCACCTACTATCAGCGTCCATGTCTGACCCAATCCCATCCAAATGCTCCTTAAGGATCCTTCCCATTTCCTTAAAATCCCCCTGAAGTCGGTTACTTCCGTCTTTTGTGCAGCCTTCTACCCTTCCTAGTTCCAGGCAGAACCAGACCGTGGGATGGTCACTCCCCGCCAATGGGTCCCTTACCTCCAGGCTCTCAATCTGGTCACTGTCTGCCAGGACCACATCCAGTACCTGTGCCTCCCTGATCGGGTTCCCTCACCTGCTGAGTTAGGAACGCTGCCTTGAAAGACATCCAACAACCTCTGTTCCCTGGTCACAGAGGATGTCATAGTCTCCCAGTCTGTTCCTGGCATGTTTAAGTCCCCAACACCACCACCTTTCCTCTGCCCAGTCTGCAGTGTCTCCTAACATCTGCCACCAGACTGTCCTCCAGCTCCTCCGCCAGGGCAGGGGGTCTATACACCACTCCTATTTTTACTCTCTTGCCCCCCCTTGTTATCAAGGTGACCCAAATCGCCTCCACAGTTCCCTCCGCCTCCTCTACTCCCCCTATGCCAATGCAGTTTTTGACTATCATAGCTACCCCTCCTCCCTTCCTCCCCTGTCCTTCCTGAACATAGTGTAACCCTCCAGGTTCAGGTCCCAGTCATGTCTTGCAGTGGCCCAAGTCTCAGTGACCGCTGCCACATCCACTGCTCCCTCAGTTAACATCGCCTGAGCTCAGGCATTTTATTGCCCAAGCTCCTGGCATTTAGAGACTACCTTCCACCCTTTCCTATAGTTCCATTTCCCCTGCTCGTGTTCCCATGGGGATTCTGTTTCCTCCTGGTCTGCACTTTGCCAGTTGGCCTTTTCCTGCAATCCTCGGTCCCCAGGGGTGGAGACAGAGTCCGCTCCTTATCGGCACCCCCTGACAGCCTTTTCTCCCATCCCACCCCCTTCACAAGTTTAAACCCCACTTTCACCAATGAACTCTCTATTTTCAACTTAAGGATTCCCTCCCTCCAAATTGAGATGTAGTCTATCTCAGCATACAGCTCCTTATCCTCCCAGGTCTCCCCAATCCCCATCAACCCATACCTCTGGCCTCACACCACTCCCTGAGCCACTGGTTTATCTCCTAATTTTCCTTTGTGTTCCCCATTAGCCCTTGGCACTGGCAGGATTTCTGAGAAGGAAACTGTGCATCCTATGTCATGACAGACCCCTGGCGAGCTCCTGAATCTTGCCTGTATCTCTAGCTCGCGCTTCCCTCAATGTCTTTTTGTACCCAGGTGGACCAGTATGTCTGGGGAACCCCACAGTCCTTTGCCAGCTGATATACCTCGTGCTTAGCCCTGTGCACCGTTAGTCCAGGGAAGCATCTTGTTCTAACTGGCCAGGCTTCTCCCTCCCTATCCCATTTGATACCCCTGATCATAGAATCCCCAGCAGGAGCACCTGACCACTCCTTTCCTCCATTCCCCCTTCCATGTCCCTCATCCTTTCTACCGGCCCTCCACCCAGCTGGCTCCTTGTTCCTCCCCTATCTGGGTGCCACATGCCACCCCTCCTTATTTACCATGGCCCTCTCCCCTCCAATCCTATGCTCTCCTCCTCCTGAGTATCCTTCTGTACCTTGCTAATCCCCCTCACTGCTCGCAACTGGTCCTTCTCCCCCATCTGCTAAACTAGCCTGACTCATCCTCCCTTCCTTCCTGTCTCCATTTAGTTCCTCCTTGCCCGTCGTGCTCCCCTGGCCTAAACCCTCAGCTCCCTTTACAGAATCCTCCTTGTACCTCTGGTCCTTCTCCTTTACCTTTCCTCCCAACTGGTCCTTCTCCTTGTGCTTTCCTCCCTCTTCCCCCTGCCCCTCCTGCTCTGATTCACTGCTCCCCCCATTCTCCTGCATTCCAGGTCCCCCTGTTCTTCCTGCTATCTGGCCCCTGCCTCCTGCCTCCCACTCCCACACCCTTTCCGTCTCTAACCACCTCTGTCGTGGCTACATCACCCCCCTCATCCTTGAGCAGAAGAAGAGAATTGAAGCGGTTATTGAGTATAAGGTCTGATCCACCTCCCCGCCTTGCTTCCTTCTGTCCAGCCCTGGCCATCTGCCTACTTCCCTGAGAATGTTGTCCCTCCGTCTCCCCTTTGTGAGGGTCCCCAGTTACCTGCCTGCTTCCTTGGTAGTGTCCTTTTGGACCCCCTCTGCCAGGGTCCCTATGTGACCCCTGAGTATTCTCCTGCACTCCTTTCCCTATACCCCCACCCCCAGTGCTTGGTGCAACCCTCTGGGAGATTTCCAGCCCCCTTCCCCAACCATACCACCCCCTTCCCCAGCTTTCTCCTCATCCCCGCAACCTCCTCCCTAAGCTATGCTAGCTGGTAGCATACTGGGCAACCACCAAACTTCCAAGCCCAGTCCAGTATCATGGCTGCTCCACACCCTGTGCACCCCACCACCCTCCCAAAGATGCCGCCCTAATGATGTGTGGTTCCATCCCTTCCAAATAGGTTCCTTGGTGAGCCACCAGGTTCCCCCAGTCCAAGATACCCCTACTGCCTAATCAGGTCACCCACTAATCTTAGAGACAGTCCCACTGTACACCAGTAACTCTGTTACTAGGTGCAGTACAACACATTAAACTTATAAGGGAAATGAACAACTCCCCTAAGCTCCTCTCTCCCAGCCTTTAAATCCAACCCCCAGTGGCTAGAACTACATGAGCTGCACCAGCAGCCTTTTCCTCCAATTGCAGGGCAGGTGTTCCCTATAAATTTGCAGACTTCTGGGAGGGAGGGGTGGGGAGGGCGGTATTGGGCAGACACCTGACAAGAGAGAGAGTGTATCAGCCCTGTGTCTCCCCTCCAAGCCCTGCAGCTAAAGAACCAAGCCCAAGCAAATCCCACCAAATAGGTTTGAAATCAGAAGAAACAGGCCTCTACCAGCGCAGCCTGTTACACAGTGAAACATCCACAAAAACAGCCCCACTTACAGCCACCAAATCAGTTTACAAACATCCAGCATCCCCAAAAACAATACCCTGCTAGCCCCTTAGAGTAAGAAAGAAAAGAACTAACCTACCAAGTAAAATCCACAAGAACCTCAGAAAACAACAGCAGCAGCAGCTACTGTCCTGGAACACAACTGATCCTGTCCCCTTCCAGTTCTTTCTGAGAAGACAAAGCAGCTAGCACTCAACCTGATTCAGCCTGCTTCCAGTCAATTGGCTGAGTGAGACCTGGCCAGACCATTAACACCCCTCCCCCACTATGAACTAACCTTTACAGCTAATGGAGTCAGCACAAGGAATCAAAATTCAAGTCAAAGCCCCCAAAATATGTTTGCTGCCAAAGGAAACAGGTCTCCAATTTAATCAGCTTCACTAACACCACATCAAAATAGGCTTGAAATTAACAGATATAGGTCTCCAATTCAAATAACCATCTCCAAGCAAATCCCACCAAATAGGTTTGAAATCAGAAGAAATAGGCCTCACTAACGCAGCCTGTTACACAGTGAAACATCCACAAAAGAGCCCCACTTACAGCCACCAAATCAGTTTACAAACATCCAGCATCCCCAAAACAATACCCTGCTAGCCCCTTAGAAGTAAGAAAGAAAAGAACTAACCTACCAAGTAAAATCCACAAGAACCCTGGAAAACAACAGCAGCAGCAGCTACTGTCCTGGAACACAACTGATCCTGTCCCTTCCAGTTCTTTCACATGGAGAGTTCATCTTGTAAGGAGATCCAGAATGGCATGAGAAAAGAGCATTGCCGCATAATATGAGCAAGGTCAGCCAAAGTACAGCCACAGCCTCTCCAACAATAGCCATAATTTTCCTGCAGGTATTTTGTTAGTTTCGTAGGGGAATGGAAATATCTATATCTACATTTCCAAGAGAATTCTCTCCAAATGTGTGAAGAAGTAATCTTCACCTCTCGGAGTGCCGCGGCAGACCACTGGTCTTTTGGGATTTCCAAATCTAAGTCTTTGTTCCAGCTATCTAATATAGAGTCAGTGGATTCTTCAGTTAGGTCTCTCAAAATTTTATACAGGGATCATATTAAGTGGTTCCAGTGGTTTCCCTGAATGTGGCCAATACATAATTTGAGAAGAGGAGGGATGGGGCATGGAATCTTGGCTTGTATGGTTTGATTTCTCAAGATGTGATTTCTAACCTGGAAATATCTAAATAAGTCAGATTTCAGTAGATCATATTTTTTTTTATTAATTCTTCAAACTTAGGACCCCTAATGGTCCCAGAAATTGAAAAATGTGTTCTAGTCCCAACTGTCTCCATCTAGAGAATGTCAAGTCTGTTTGAGATGGGAGGAAGAGTTCATCGATTTATATTATTTTACAGTATTCATAGACTGGTTGAAATACCCCCTTCCTCCTTACTCTGAACCATATTTTTAGTATGTGTGATGTAGCATTCATAAAATCTTTTAAGCGCGGGGTCTTTCCTGCTGAGGAAAATGAAAATTTTTTTCATCATATAAATCATTCAAGTGGAATTCCAGTATCTTCCAGGGAGCTTCATAATCCTCTGATATCCATAAAAGCAGGATATGGAGGAAGGCCGCTTCAGCGTATAGCTTGAGGTCTGGAAGGTTTGTTCCTCCCTGGGGTAAGGATAGTTTTAGAATCTTTAATCATATTCTAGGATGACTGCTTCCCCAAACAAAATCAGAGATCATGTTATCCTAAGATTTGAAGAAGTATGGGGATGTGAAGAAGGGATATTCTGAAATAGGTATAAAAGACGTGGTAATGTGTTCATCCAGATAGTCTCAATTTTTGAAAAATGAGAGTGGAGTCTTTGCCATTTGTCTAAATACTTTTGTATGGAAATTGACAGGGGCTCACAGTTTATTAATTCCATTACATTTGGATTGAGAGGAATATGTATCCCCAGGAATTTCATTTTGGTTGATCTCCATTTTAATGGGAATGCTTGTTTAAGAGATTGAGAAGGGGTATAATTGAATAACAGGACTTTTGTTTTAGAGATATTTAATTTGAAACTTGCTGTTTTTTCAAATTGCATTAGAATATTCCAGGCTTCTGGAATTGAGCACGTAGGAGACAGGAAGGACAGGAGGATGTCATCAGCAAACAGACTAACCCTGTATTCTGTTTGATGCAAAGGGATGACCACAATCTTTGAGTTGTTCTTAGGGCTATAGCCAGAGGTTCAATATAAAGTGCAAAAGCAGTGGGAAAACGGGCAGCCTTAATATGTACCTTGGTGTAGTGGGAATGGAGAGGACATACCACCATTGATTTGGGCATAGGTCTTGGAAAGTATAAAGATGTTTGAACCAAGTCAGGAAGGATTCTGGGAATCAGAATGCTTGCAATGTATCCCATGGGAAAGGCCATGACACCCATTTGAAAACTTTTTCCGTATCTAGGCTGAGAAAAGCTGTTGGAATTTTTGGGCTTGAATATGTTCTATTAGTATAAGGGTTTTGAAATGTTGTTGGTCATGCTTTTCTGTCTTATGAAACCCACTTGGTCTGGATGTATTATGGAAGGTAGGATATTTTCTAATCTTGCTGTCCAGATGGCTGCATAAATTTTGTAGTCTGTGTTTAGAATGGAAATTGGATGGTAGGATGATGGGTCAATTTTGTTTCCATTAGGTTTGGGAGCGCTAGGATGGATTAATCCCAGAATGGGGAGGAGAGTTTCCCTCTGCCACTTCTATATATAGAGTGTGTAATCTGGGGGCTAATTCGTTTTGAAGTGTTTTATATCACTTACCCGGAAAAACATCCGGACCTGGGCAACGGCCCAGAGATAGGTTTTAGATAGCCATTTGTATCTCTTCTAGTCTAATTGGGGCTTCTAGCTTTTTTGTTTGTATTTCTGTTAATTTTGGAAGGTTTAATTATTTTAGAAAATCTTGTCTCTGTTTGGGGGGTGGCCGTTCCTTCTGGTTTGTATAAATTTTGGTAATAATTTGAGAAAATCTGCCTTATCTCCTCCTCTTTATGGGTTCTCTGGCCCGCTTTTGGGTTTTTAATTGTGAGTGTTGTTACTGTATTTTTGTGAGTATTTAACCGTTGAGACAACCTGTGAGCACCCTTTGATCCCCTTCATAGTTTGCTTGCTTTAAGTATATTAGGGATTGCTGTATCTTGGTATCTATTATTTTCAGAAGTGCTGCCTTGGTATCCCTGATTTTCTTCGGAGTTCTTTATCTCCTCATTATAGAGCAATTAACAATTTTGGAGATGATTTGTAAGCTGTAAGTATTTAGCTTTTCTGTCCTTTTTTCTAGGCACACTCTGTAATATGTTGTCTTTTACTGTAGTCGGCAAATACTTGCGGCGTGAGTGTAACACATTGCACAGTCTCAAATGATAAAAACTCAGTTCAATTCAAGCAGTCTAATGCAGCATGCAAATACTTATGCACAGTTGTTTTACACAGCATGGACCTTTGATGTAGTAGCGGCAAATTCAAATCACAATGTCCATTTGTGACTTAATTCAACATGCAGGTACAGTCTTACGGGGCAGATTTACTGGTGATGGCTTAATGGGTTGCTATGGAGATAATATTATAATGGCAAAGTATGTCTAACGGGTTGAGGGGTGTCATTTCAGGTTCGGAATAAAAATCTTTGAATGTTTCAAGTGTTTCAACTACCTGAATGTTGAGATGGCTACCACGTGGTGAGGAACAGATCTTTGTGAAACTATAGTGATTGCAAAGATGGCGTCATGTTTGATGCTGCTTACTTTTTGTGTGCAGTAAACGGTTTTTCTTCTGGCACCAAGCATTGAACCCTAAGTTTTGGTGCTCCTCTTTATTTACTATGAAATACCTAAGTGTTCTGTTCTAGGATATCCTCCTGTTGGAGGCTTCTATAAGGGTTGGAGTTGTTACTTAAAGATATATATATATATAAAATCACACATGCCCACACAATGCAAAGCAACATGGGCTGCATATGCAAATCACCACAGAATGTTATGCTAGTCCAACTTTAAGCAGAATTGCATGGTGCCGAAAGGCCTCTCACACAGTTTGCAAAGGGTGCTAACAGAAGACATAGACACGTGTTTCGTCCTACCAGGACTCATCAGTATGCCTCATCTGTTTGACACCCCAGTGGAATGGACCAGCTACCCTAAGACAGTGTGTCTTGGATATGTTGTGGTGAACCCATTTAAAAAAAAAAACTATTTAAAAGACAAAGAACCTCTGTCTTGAAACACTGAGCCAAGGGTTACCCAAAGGGCATTTGGCTGGTAAGTTTCAAGAAAATACAAAATCACATGCCCACACAATGCAAAGCATCATGGGCTGCATGCAAATCACCACAGAATGTTATGCTGGTCCAACTTTAAGCAGAATTGCACGGTGCCGAAAGGCCTCTCACACAGTTTGCAAAGGGTGCTAACAGAAGACATAGACACATGTTTCATCCTACCAGGACTCATCAGTATGCAGCCCATGATGCTTTGCATTGTGTGGGCATGTGTGATTTTGTATTTTCTTGAGACTTGGCTTCCCAGCCAAATGCCCTTTGGGGTAACCCTTGCCTTAGTGTTTGCGCACAGAGGTTCTTTGTCTTTATATTTATATATATATAGGTTGGTCTCCAAGGGAGAGAAGTACCTCTTCACCCTTGGCCCTGTCATGGGACTCATGGGATTAAAGAGCAAGCTCTGAGGGTAGCAGCTTGCAGCTCCATGGAGCATAACATATACATATATATATATATATATATATATATATATATATATATATATATATATATATATATATATATATATATATATATATATATATATATATGTCCCCATGGAGCTGGCAGGCGGCTCCAGTTTCCCTCAGAGGGCTTGCTCTTGGTCCCCAACCCTCCCAACAATCCCCCATGGGTCCCCCCATGACAGGGCCAAGGGTGAAGAGGTCAACTTCTTCTCCCTGAGACCAACATCCAGACTGAGGGCTGGTGTGGGCACTACAGGACCATCATTGAGCCTGCCAGGCCCATTTTCACTTTCTGTTCTTCCTTGCCGCTGCTCATGCATGTGTGAAGGCACATGAACGCAGTTATCCGCTGCACTCTCCTATGCTAGCTGCTCCCACCTGCACTTCCCTCGGACCTCCACCTGGGAGCAGACTTGCAGCTGGTGCGACTGGGTCCCCTACCCTGGAGAGGAGAGGAGAGCTTCCCTATGGCTGCTCAATCCAGCTCTCAGCCCCCCCAGCAACCCCTGATATCCCAGGTTTATTCTCGTACCCGGGTTGCCAGCGTGGGGCGAGGTATGGCATCCAGTGCTTTAATCCTCAGCGCCACCAGGCTGGCTGACAAAGATATCTTTATGTGACTATCCATACTCTTTATTCATTACTGCTGTTATATTTTACATTCTGTAGTGCTGTTTGCTATGTAGAGCTCTGGGGATGGGCTGGGAGGGGGTTTCCCTATTTGACACATTTTCTTGGGTGGAGAGCACATCCCATTTTTTAATATGAAATTTATGGTGGATTACTTGTTTGTATTCTGAACGCGCTCTCACTCTGGTGAAGTGCAGCTATTTGAGCTATCTTAATTGCAATACCAACATGAAAAGTAATACCCCCAGTTCTGTATTCATGATTGTTTAGGCTTAAAAATTCTTTCATACATTGTATGTATCCTGTCTATGTACCCAATTTCCTGACATATGTGTAACAAACTTATTGTTTTTGTTGCAAAATCAATAAAGTATAAGAAAAAAAGATGAGGGGATTTAAGAGAACTACTACAGTTTCCATGTTGACTTTTGACAAAGCACATCACGTGCAAAATACGTCAGGTGACTTGGAACTACCTGATCAAAGGGAGCGTTGTTCTTTATGCCTGAATTTACATGGATTCTTATGGATTTATAAGACTTTAAGTGCACTGTGTGAGTATTACTTCTCTTGTTCAATAAAAGATTGCACTGTTTTGGAAGATTACAGTGGCACAGCATCTTGTTTGTAACAGGCATATGAGCAAAATAGAGATAGCAGTTTTAGCACTACTGGCCTTTAACTGGTGCCGGTCCCCTTCACTTTGCTGGATCCTAGAAAACTGAAGATTTGTGTGCTATGAATAACTAGTATATTCTTTTTTTTTCATATAGCTGTTTGCTCCTCCTTGGCCACCTACTCCTGTTGTTAGGCCCCTTCTGCTCCCCGACCCCAACAGCATCTTCCCCACCGCCTTAGGGTGGAGATCCACAAGGAGCCAGATCCAAGACAGTGGCAGGGGTCATCACATATGACCACAGACAGACATGTTTTTTTTCTGGTTTTCTCCCACCCTGAGGAGTAATGACAAGCACAGCAAGTGCGTGCTCGTGGAGATGCACGCTCCCAGAAACAGAGTGCTCCTTCCACCCTCCTCAATGTTGCTTCAGCCCCCAACTCTGCTCAGACACCTGGCCTACGCCTGGTGTCAGCTGAGAGTGAGAAAAGGAAAATTACGTAACTACCGTAATTCTTGATCTTCTCTTGTATCTTCACCATTCATTACTTCCTGGGTGTAAGCTGAGCGCGCACCCTCACGAACTTTTTTTTTTTTTTTTTTAAGTTGCCCTATGGCCCTCCCGAGAGCGACGCCATGCGTCATAGGCGCGAGGGGCGCTCATAGAAGCGACTGACTCCTCCTCCAACTCAGTTCTGTGAGCCGAGAGGCAAAATGAAAGCAGAAAATATAGATAGTGAGGCAAGATAGCCGAGGATAGCAAAAAGGAAGAATGAACTGAAAAGGAATAAGCCGATGGAGGAAGGACAGAGGAGATAAGAACATCCCTAGCCTAGGGAGTGCAGGGCCCTTACCTGCAGCGACTCTAGGAGGAGAGATGAGTAAGGAAATGAGAAATAGAAGAAGAAGAAGAAGAAGAGAAGAGAGATGGATGTTGAAGGGACCAGAATGCCGAACGAGCATAGTTAGCTTTGTAGCTGAAGGCTCGACTAAAGGGAAGCAAGAATCCTCGGAGATAGAGCTGAAGAGAAGGTTCACCGAACCCACTAGACAGACTCAGGAGGGCATAGTCCTCATCTTCAACATGCCATTGTTCTTGACACCCACCTCGGGCTCCTGGCTGCGAAGGCCTTTAACTGGAGGACAGCCGAGAGGAAGAATAAAACCTAGCAGCATGAGAGCTGCTCAGGGTTTAGAAATGGAAAATGTAACTTTCAGGCGTTCCAAGATAGAAACGGACTCAGACTGACTGGGTAAGGCGCCAAGGCTTAGGCTGGCTAAGATTGGATATGGTCAGCAGAGCTCTACTGTAAAATTGTCCAGGAGGACACTTAAAGGGAGAAACCACTTAGCAAAACAGCGAGAAGGATAGCCTACCTTCTCATTTGCCTTCTTGTTTGATTTCTCCTTTTCCCTTTTTTTTTTTTACAGATAAAACAAAAAAAAAATTTTTTAACTAGATGCATGACCCAGATACCAAGATGCCTATAGCAGTCGGAGAGAGTTCCCTCAGCATTTTTTTTTTTTTTTTTTAGAAGAGAAAGGAACAGACGTACTCGTTCCTCTGCTCTGCAAGGCAAGAATAGAGGGGGGGGATTAGATTTCAGGGCAACTATCTGAACACGGGATTGCAGGATCAAAACTGAATAGCCTGAGCCAGGCCAAACAACCCCAGAGGTATCTTGCCATAAGAATAGCAAGAGATAGTTGTGCAGTCTGATCGCCAATGCAATCCGCGAGATGGCCCATGAATCTTAGAGTAAATAATTTTTCTGGATTTTAAACCCCCAAGAAGAATTTTTTTTTTTTTTACTTTTGTTTTTTTTTTTTGAAAATGGAGCAATTTTCCTATATTTTATATAAATGCAGAGAGAGGAAGGAGACGGAGGTGGAGAAGCCACAGGAAGAGGCCACTGAGGGATGGTGGGCGGGTGTAAGTAATGAATGGTGAAGATACAAGAGAAGATCAAGAATTACGGTAGGTACGTAATTTTCCTATCTTCCCTTGTCAATCTTCACCATTCATTACTTCCTGGGTGAGTACCAAGCTTCTCTTCCCCGGAGGGGGAAGAGGCCATACCCTGAGGAACAAGACCCCAGCCTCTGTTGGTGAGAAACAGAAGGAGAAGACCCTGGCTTATTCAGAAAGCCTAAGTGGGAGAAGAGCTAGAGGGCTTCCCGAGGATGAGGAGACGAGGAGCCCCTGTAAAAGTCTCCTAGCTCTGGAAGAGAAAAGACGGGTCCCCCGGAAGGCGGAGCGAATCACCCTACGCCGGGCCAGGGGTGACAACCTGGAAAGACGAAGCCATGCCGTCCGCCTGATGCAGATCGCTGTCCCCGCAAGCCTGGAAGCCACCTCATTGGCGTCATAAGATGCCCTTGCTTGGTGTCTTGCCAGCTCCAGGCCTTCAGCGGAGAGGGCAACGGCTTGTCTGGTTTGCTCCGTATCAGGCATAGATGCCAGCAGCTGGGACATCATCGACCACAGATGCCGTTGTAGGCAGCGGTGAGCCTGATGTGATGCAATACATGCACTCGCACGGAAGAAGAGAACACTTTCTCCCCCAACGGCCTAACTGGAGAGAGTCCGAATCCGGTGGGTCACGCGCCAGGCAACGGCGCCCAGAAGGAGTATCCAGGTATACCAAACCTGAGGACGGGTTGGAAGGAAACCTAGAGACTCAGAGGGGCACAATACCCACGCTGGCAGTCCGCCGGGTTGGGGAAGAAGCGGCAGGGGACTGCCAGAACCGGATAGACGCCCTGGAAGGATAGGCCAGGAAGGTACCACCAGATGCTGGGCACTGAATTCACCAAGGAATTCACGCCTCCGCTCGGTATTGTCTCTTCCGAACGAGGAAACTGGAGATCCTCACCATCCTCGAGAGGAAACGCTGATATTCTGTGAAATCAGCATCGAGGACAGATGAGCAGGGGTTCCTCTCCTCCGAGGAGGGAGACGAGGATGATGGGGAACTGAATGCCCAGAGGATTCTCTGCGCGGTGGGGAGAGTCGAAGACCCGCCTCATGCATGTATCTAACATATGAGGGGAAGGCCACCGAGAATCCTGAACTGCCCCCAGGATAACGGACCAGAGACCGACATGGCCTGGGAGCGGGGTGTGAAGGCAGAGATGGAGAGGGCACCTCGCCGAGGTAACTGTTTCTGCGAGGGCTCTGGAATCCGGGGAAGGAGCCCTGGAAAGAGGGATCCCGGATATCAGACCAGGCCGCAGAACGGAACTCTGGGGAAGCGGAGCCTGAAGAGCCCTGGGGAGAACCTCCCATGACGACGCCGGACTGCATGGATCCAGAAGGGCAGTCTGCACAAATGCCGCCGAGGACACCCTAGAACCTGAGGGAGGGCAAGGCTCTGCACTTGCTCCTGGCCACCCCCGGAGTGGCCAAAGAAGACCGAGCAGCAGACCCCTGCCCTCAACCCCTCGACTCCGAGAGGGCCCTCCTCGACCCACAGCCCCCTGTCCCTAGAGAGGGCAACAGCACCCCGTAAGGTAGCTGTCACCGGGCCTCCAGAGAGGGGAGCCTCCCCCTGCGTCACCCCCACGCCTGCCCCCCGGGGCTCCCAGCCACCCCCAGCCGGGGAACCCTCAGGAGACGATGGAAGGGGGGACAGAGGGAGGGGCCCGCTGCGCCGCCTGGCACCTCTAGCCACCGGGGACCCAGACTCCGAAGAGTGGGGGTGCCAGGATGGGTCCACGTCTGAATCATCGCCCTCCGAGGAGGACGAGACCAGCAGGACCTCAATGCTGGCCACCCAGGGTCCCTGAGGCTACGGGCCGCGAACGCCCCCGTACTAAGGGAGGCGCCGCCTCCTTCACCCGGATGCAGCCAGGCCTAGCCCATTCTCAACGGCGCTGCAAGGCCGGCACCGCCTGGAGGAAGGACTAGGCCCACGGCGCCGGTGCGCCGAAAGCGAGGCGGCACCGCCGACGGCGCCTCTCGTCCATCGACGCCGCGAACGGGCGCCGAGGCCCAGTGCGGCACCGCTAATGGCGCCTCCGATCACCGGCGCGCCACGAACGGCACCGACTCAAACGCAGAACGGAACGGCGCCACATCGATCACCAGCACCGCGAACGGTACCAGGATCCGAAACGCGCCGAAAGGCAGCGCCGAGGGTCCACCCGAGCCGGGCCCAAAAGTCGAGGGCCTCGCCACGGGGGGAGCCTGCACCTCCGAAGAGGTGACTGCCGAGGCGGTGTCGGCGCCGCCTCGGGAGGGACTACGACGCTCCCCCGACACCGCGGAAGGGGCCTCCTCGGCAAGAAAAGACGAGGAGACCCCTCCTCCTCAGATCAGAGTAGGCCCGGAGGGGACCCGGGAAGGGCCTAGAGACCTTACCTGAGAATCCCTTGAGCGACGCTGCCCTCGAAGGTCGGCGGGCCTTGCCGAGTTTGAACGCTGGACTTCGAGGACACGGCGTCCATGGAGAAACAGGCGCCGCATCTAATCCATGTCATGGTTGTCCCAGGCAACGGCGACAAACGCTATGCCGGTCCGGAGACGGAGAAATGCCGCCACAGTAACACCGACGATAGGGGGCCCGTCTTCAAACACGTCTAGCTCCGGAACCGGACATAACGCGAAATCAACAAGAAAAAACAGTAGGAAAGCACACCCGGCGCCGCTTTAGAAATAAAAAGAACGGTCTTACCGATTGGCGTCGAGTGTGCGGGAAAGAGGAGTCGCTGACGCAGTCAAAATATGGACGCTCCGAAACAGGTGCTGCCTCGACGGCGGGAGAAACAGAACTGAGTTGGAGGAGGAGTCGGTCGCTACTAACGGCCGCCCCTTGCGATGGCGCATGACGTCGCCTCGCGAGGGCGGGTCAGAGGGCAACTTTTAAAAAAAAAAAAGTTCCTGTGACGGGTGCGCGCCTCCGGCTTACACCCAGGAAGTAATGAATGGTGAAGATTGACAAGGGAAGATCTACACCTACCCAATCCGGGAGATGACAGCAGTCCAACAGCAGCTACACTCATCTCCCCTGCCAATCCACAGCAGCCTGAGCTCACTACCGAGCTCAAGTCACTGGTGTGGTGTCCAGCACCTCAACACCACTGGGCTGGCCTTCACTCATATATTCTTTACTGTTAGGGAAGAGAGCCCTCCCTAGGCCACACACCCCATGGGAGTCGCTCATGTCCTGAAGCGCCCTCTGTGCAGGGGCTAGTCCTGTTCTGTCTAAATCTGGTGCAAAGACCAGTTTCCGGTCCCTACCCATTATAACTGGCAGGTGCAGAAAGGGAGCAAACAGGTTTCCCAGTGACATATAGAACCCAGATGAGTCAGTATTTGGGCCATACACACTCCCCGGCAGTACCTCTGTGTTGTCTAGAATATCCGGGAGAAACAGATACCATCTCTCTGGGTCCTCCATGCTCTGGGTGTGTCAAAACCTGGTCATTTACTAATCAGTATTCCTACCTCTTTTCCTGGTACAGTGACCTGCATCAGGAGCTTATCTAATCCACTTCCTTTGAAAGAAACTGGCTTCATTAGCTGACAGATGTGTTTTGCAAGAAAATAATCAGAGCCCCAGCTGTTTCACTTTAGAGCATAACCACTTTATATTCCAAGAAATGTATTTAATAGTTGTACTCATAACATCCTGTTAGTAGGGTCTGACTAGGTACTGTTACAGTCTGTCCTCTGCTACCTGCAAAATCATGACCATCACTGTGGATACACCCCTCACTCATCCTCAAAACATAGAAAATCAACTGCAGAACAAGGAACAATAACATATAAACACAGAACATCTATCTTATCCATAAGGGCAAGGTTTTCCTTGGTTCCTGGACCATACACCAAGTACTGTAGGTCTGTGGTGGATCTTGCGGAGTGGCCCCTCGCACATTGTGCAGAGGGCCATGGCCCACTATTCAACCAAGCTGAGTGCTTTAAGTTCTTTCCCTGTGCAAAGCAGTTCACAAATAACACCTCTCGCTACTGTCTGTGTTTTCGGTGTGCCGTCCTGCCCAGCGACAGCGTGCCACCTTCAGTAATTACAGTTTGGCCACAAAACTTTAAAATGCAGTAAACTGAAAGGCTTCTAAAAACAGCCAAACTTGGAAATAACTAACCCCCTCTGTCGATTCATATCCTGGAACTGTGATGGGTTAGCATGAGCTGCACTGCACAACAGTACATGCGTACCTCGTAAGTCCAGGCTGCAGTCATTAGAACAGTGTCCCCCACACCCAGTACTTTGGACCTCATTGATCAGACTTTTGAGTTGCTCAATAAATGCATAAAGGATATTTAGATCTTTTAATTAAATCAATGAAGTCAACTGTCCTACTATTAACTTGTTCAGCCTGCATCATATTAGAATCACTTCTGGGTCCACAGACATCAAGAAAGTTCACAGAAAATAAGCTGCAAGTGGCTTTGCATGCTGAGCATGTCAAAGTACTGTATAACAGAATATATTTATGTCCCTAATATTAGCGCATTGAGTTCCATAAACTTATTTTCCGCTATTGTTCAGCGATTTTTACAGTGCACTAAAATTAAAATATGATGAAAAGAAGTCTTGGCTATTCATTATGCACCCTCCAAGGATACACAGCAACATTTTCAGTTCAAATGGACTCTCTTACCTTAAATATTTAGGAGTCCTTCTATTTGTGGAGGCACATCAAGTTTATGTGTTCAGTTATGACACATTTACGAGGTTTCATGAAGGACCTTGAAACCTGGTCTCATGTCCCCTTTCTTTAATCTAATGAATAGACAGTATATGAATGATTACTTTACCTACAGTAGGTTGCTCTACTTCACCCAAACCTTACTTATTACACCTCTTACTGCAAGATATACTGGTTAACAGATAGCTAAAAAGCTCACTGGAAAACTCTGGAGTTGGAGGAGGGAGATCTTACTTACCCAGCAAAATCTTTGTTAACGGCAGCCCGCACCCAAGTTGATAATCCTTATACGGCAAATACACGTTGCACCTGGTTTCAGTTGTCACATGAAAAGGAGCTGCACTAGTATAAATATCATTTTTTTATCTATTACTAGTACCCCAGATTTTCTACCTTCCTATGCGGACCTTAGCTTTACAAGATGGTCACAATTAGGCCTTCGATATTGGTTTCAGCTTTACAGGGCTGCATTATTCGAGCCTTTGCAGAGTCAGGATCATTTATGTGATCATGTCAAACTGGCTTGGGAGACGGATCTCAGTATTAATCTCACAGAACAATGGTAGTCTAGTCTATATTCCATTCATAAGGTAACTTCCCATACTTTTAATTTCTGGTATTGTTGGGCAATTACAACAGCACATCACAGAGGTCTGTATTTTGAAATATTCACTATCCTTTAAATTTGGGCTTTTTATAAAATGCTAAAATAGCGAATATAAAATGACAGCTAATATTTCCTGGTATACAGTATTTAGAAGGAGCACCTGTCAGCACACAAAGGGCTTTCCATGAACAAGTGTCTGATGTCCATTATAGGCAAGTGGGCTGCAGCCTTTATTTCAGTGTCTCACAGGTGAACTGATTTGAATCAGTCCCATGTGATGCAACAAATCAGGAACAGGAAAGTGTGTGCTCAGGCAGTGTAGAACGAACAGTTAATTTATCGTAACAGTAGATCGTCAAGAGAATCTCTTCCCTTAGGCCACACCTTTGGAACTATACCCACTTCAGTGCTAGGACCACCCAGAAACTTTTGGTAGCCAGGGGCATCCACAACATCACGTGTCAGTGCCCATATAAACGTGAGCCCCATCTTTCCTCAGTTCCCCACCAAAGATCGTGCTTGGAGGACTCTCTTCTTGGGAACCAGATTACACTAACACCTTCAATGTTTGGCAGATGCATGCAATGGAGTAGCAACCAAGCAAATTTCCAAGTCAGAACTGGATGCCGTATTCCTCTAAAACTGATAAAAAGTGGTAATGAGGGCGGTCCGACATGGCCCAAGAGAAAAAGAGTTTCTCGAAGATCTACTGGTATGGTTAGTACGAACTGTTCTTCTTTTGAGGATATCTCTTCCCTTAAGTCACGCCTTTGGAACACAGTCTGTTCATGACAGTAATCTCTTAAGGCAGTAAGGCTGAAGCTTGCCCATATATGAGAAACAATGTCCAGATTGTAATGTTTAGTGAAGATGTGGACAGTGCTCCAGGTGGCTGCATCACAGATATCAGCTGCAGAGATGTTTTTGAAGTATGCCACAGATGTGGCCATGTCCCTTGTTGAATGGCTACGAGCTGCACCAGGAAGTTCCTTAACCGTACTTCCTGTAACAGAATGTAATACAATGTGCTAGCCGTTTGGAGAAGCACTGTTTTGAAACAGGAATGCTCTCTTCCTAGGGTGAATGAAACAAAAGCTGTGAGGGACTTTCTGCAGTCCTAGTGTGTGTGCCAAATAGAATTTCAGGATCCTATGTACATCCAAAGCATGG
Organism: Neoceratodus forsteri; assembly: GCA_016271365.2. NCBI lineage: Eukaryota > Metazoa > Chordata > Ceratodontiformes > Ceratodontidae > Neoceratodus > Neoceratodus forsteri. The sequence continues at coordinate 951,626,321 of CM028130.1, forward strand.
AGCAATGCTTCATTTTGATTGACATGCTCTGGATAATAAATTGAAAGGTGGATGGACTAGTTTAATGTGAACTCAGAAACCACCTTTGGCAAACACTTAAGATTAGTATGTAGTAAAGACACCCTGTCTTTATGAAAAATCAAATAGGGAGGCTATCATATTAAAGCATGTAGCTCTGAAATCCTTTGAGCCGAAGTGATGGCAACTAAAAATAACGCTTCCATGACAGGAAGCATAGACCACAACCGGTGGCTGGCTCAAAAGGAGCAAACGTAAGTTTCTCAAGCACATAATTTAGGTCCCATTGGGGGGGGGGACCAGACTGTGAATGGAAGGTTTCATATACAGAATGCCTCTTAAAAAGAGGAAGACTTCCAGCTGGGCTACCGTATGCCCATCAACAGGGACAAGGAAAGCTGATATAGCTGCTAGATGCACCTTCAGGGAGGAATACTGCAGACCATAGTCTGACAGTGACAGCAAGTATTCCAACACCGCATTGACCAGACAGGTAAATGGGTCCATATCCTTGGAACTGGCCCACAAAATCAGCCGCTTCCACTTCAGTGAGTACGCATGTCTTGTGGAAAATCATGGGTCTACATCTACATAAATATGGGAGGACCTGTCTCTCCTCAGTTCCCCATTGAAAAATGTGCTCGGAGGACTCTCTATTTGGGGAATCAGGAGATTATATCAGCACCTCCAATGTTTGACAGATGCAGGCACTAGAGAAGCAACCATGCAAATTTCCAAGTCAGAACTGGATGTCATAGGCAGCCTGGTGGTGCTAAGGGTTGAGGCGCTGGATGCCACGCCGAAGAACCGGGTTCGGGAACGAGCCCGGGTTGTCGGGGGTTGGCAGGGGAGGGAAGAGATTGAGCATCCGGAGGATGGCTCCCTCTTCCTGGGGAGGGTTACAGGGAGCTGCCGCACATGAGCGGTCTCTGGCGATGGCCAGGGGACATGCAACCCAGCAACACATGCGTCAGCAGGGCACAGTGGCAGCTCAACGTTGCCTTGTTCAGCCGCACTCTGAGGGGCAGGAATGGAAAAAAAGTAGAAAATCCCCACTCCTGAGAATAGGCAAAGGCACCTTGGCCTCCAAGGTCCACACCCAGCCGACCCCCTCTCACAGCAGACTATGTAGCCCCGCACTCTATACTGTAGATAGAGTGTCCTGGGCAGGTAGGCATCCTCCTCTGGGAGCTCAGATCCGGAGGGTGTGTCGGGCTGCACAAGGGAGGGAACCAAGGTCTCAGGTGGGAGGTAGAGGCCTGGAGCTCTGAGGTTGCCAGAGAGAGTTCCCCAGGGTACAGTGGAGAAGAAAGAAAGTTTAAAAAACAAAACTGGGTGCCGATTCCTCTACAGCTGATAAAAAGGGGTAAGGAGGGTGGCCGGCATGGCCTAAGGGAAGAGAGTCTCAAGATTTATTGTTATAGTTAGTATGTAATCAGTTTGTGAACAATTTCTGTTAGTGAATGCTGTAAAAGAGATAGAAAATCACTGGATATGTCTCTGTATACTATACTACTGCCTGTAACTCATCACTACTGCATGTAAAGTAACCCTGGGTTGCCCTGAAAAAGGGACTGTCAATGTCCCAGAGGGCATACCAAATTACCAAAATTAAATAAATAAATAGTATGTAACTGTTCTATCTTCTTTGATGATCTCTCTTTCCTTAGGCCACACCTTTGGAATCCCAAGCAGTCCCAAAAGCTAACTGGGAGGCTGGTGCAGTCTCTTCACGACAATAATCCCTTCAGACAGTGAGGCTGAAGCCTGCCCATCTATGAAAAACAATGTCCAGATTGTAATGTTTAGTGAAGGTGTGGACAGTGCTCCAAGTGGCTGCAGCACAGATGTCAGTTACAGAGATGTTTCTGAAGTATGCCACAGATGTGGCCATGCCCCTTGTTGAATAGCTACAAACTGCACCAGGAAGTTCCTTGACCATACTTCCTGTAACAGAAGGTAATACAATGTGCTAGCTATTTGGAAAGGCACTGTTTTGAAACAGGAATGCCTCTTCCAAGGGCAAATGAAACAAAAAGCTGTGAGGACTTTCTACAATTCTTGGTGTGTGCCAAATAGTATCTCAGGACCCTATGTACATCCAAAGCATGGAGCAATGCTTCATCTTGATTGCCATGCCCTGGATAATAAACTGAAAGGTGGATGGACTGGTTTAATGTGAACTCAGACGCTACCATTGGCAAACACTTAGGATTAGTAAGTAAAGACACCCTGTCTTTAAGAAAAATCAAATAAGGAGGCTATCATATTAAAGCATGTAGCTCTGAAATCCTTTGAGCCGAGGCGATAGCAACTAAAAATAACAGGTTACTCACCTGTAACAGTAGTTCTAGGAGTGGTATATGGTGTTCATCCACACTTGGACAGTGCCCTTTGCTCTTTAAATTGAGCCAGAACATCTTCAAGCTGGCTCCTCCCACCACCCCATAACATCAAATCTTACCCACTGGAAGAAAGACCGAAGTGCCACTTGCCAGGGGAGGTCAGGTGGGTTCATGTGGATGAACACCATATACCACTCCTAGAAAGTACAGTTACATAAAATCTTACCATAACAGTAGATCTTTAAGAGCGCCTCTTGCAGCAGGTAATACGCTTGGTTGTCACCAGAGGTCGCTGTGGTGCACAGCAACTCTTCTAGCAGTCTTTTCCAGGGCCGCCACACATGACATCAGCTTCCTGTTTCCTATAAGTGTGGGCGATCCCTGGTATCCTCAGTTTCCTGCCGGATTCAGCTCACTAAGCGAGGACCGAGAGGAAGCCAAGGTACCGTAGGTATCCCAATCCATAAATCATTGGACCAGAATTTGTTCTCTTAGAGAAGGAGGGGAGGGAGGGAGGAGGGTGAACGCATCTGCTGAAAGATACATTCCTCAAAGATCTACTGTTATGGTAAGATTTTACGGTACTATCTTCCACGGAGTGGTCTCTTGCAGCAGGTAATACACTTGGGATGAATCCCAAGCAGTAAACCCAGAAAGGGTGGTGATTATGACAGGAGGCCTTGTAGGACAGCTCGGCCAAAGGCCATCCTACAGCATGAAACAATATCTAAGTTGTAATGCTTCGTGAATGTGTGAATTGTGGACCAGGCAGCTGCATTGCAGATATCCATGATAGAGGCCCCTTTAAAGCAGGCTGCAGTAATGGCCAAAGCTCTAGCAGAATGGGCTTGGACAGGTCCAGGTAATGGTTTGTTGTATTTTGAATAACAAAATGTTATGCAATGTCCTAGCCAACTGTAGAGAGTCCGCTTTAGTGACTGGGAGACCTTCCTGCCTGAGGCGAAGGTGACAAAAAGTTGAGAAGTTTTTCTAATCGCTTTAGTTCAGTTAGTGCAGTATCGAATATACGATGGACATCTTGAGTATGTAGGAGGTGTTCACCTCGACTGGAGTGTTCAGGATAACATACTGGTAACTCCAAGGACTGGTTTAAGGTGTTCAGACACTATCTTAGGTAGGAAGGAAGGGTTGGTATGAAGTGCCACCCTATCTTTGTGAAAATCAAGTAAGATTCTCACACATGAGGGCATGGAGCTTGGAAATTCGTAAAGCTGAAGTAACAGCCACTAAGAACAGTGTTTTCCATGAAAGAAAACAGAGGTCACAAGTGGCCGCCGGTTCAAAGGGCTCAAGAGTTAATTTCTCTATCAGGAAATTGAGATCCCACGGAGGAGTGGGTCTTCTGACAGGTGGCTTAATATGTAACATTCCTCTGAGAAACATTTTGGTTAGATGATATTGATACAGTAATCTGCCATCCAGAGGTTCATGGAAGGCCGCAATAGAGGCCAAATGGACTTTGATGGAGGAATAGCTTAATCCTGTCTTGGCAATCGAGGCTAGGTAACCCAAGACTTTCATCAAAGGACAAGAGTAAGGATCCAGTGATCGGGAAGCAGCCCAAATGGAAAAGCGTTTCCATTTGGCATTATATGTTTCCCTGGTTGTTAGTTTACATGATGCCAGGAATATATTAGCAACAGATGAGGACACTTCTAGACGTGCTATGAAAGCGTCCTCAGGAGTCAAGCATGAAGGTGTAGAGCCTTCAGGTTGGGATGTAGAAGGGTCCCTTGATTTTGAGTCAAGAGATCTGGTTTGACTGGCAATGGAACAGGTTCCTCTACAGAGAACTGCTGAGTAGGGAAACCACACTCTGCCGAGGCCACAGAAGGTCTCATGAGAATCTGGTGGCAGGTCTGAGTGGTAGTTTCAGTAGAGTCTGTTGCAGGAGTGGGATGGGGAAGACATATAAGAAGAGTCCTGTCCACGTTTGGGGCAGGGCATCTATAGACCATCCATTTTTGCTCAGAATAATGGAATAGTATCTGGGAGACGGTGGTTGACTGGGGAGGCAAACATGTCCGTTGTAGGGTCCCCACAGATGAAACATTTTCTGGAGTACTGTATGAAGTGTTCATTCACAAAGGACGACTGATGACTGAGAAAGTCAGCAGAAGGTTGTAACATCCTGGTAGATGGATGGCTGTTAGTGTGAGGTGTTGTTGAATGGCATCTTGCCAGACTGCAATTGTCTCCCTGCATAATATACGGATTTCATGCCTCATTGTTTGTTGAGGTAAAATACTACTGCAGTGTTGTCAGACTGAATCAGCAACTGTCCTGGAGACAGGTGAGGTTGAAAAGCCTGAGGGCTAAGCAAACCGCCTCAGTTCCAGGAGATTGATGTGAGGATGAGGATAGAACTCTGCCCACTTGTCTTGTGTCCTGTAAGGACCCAGGTGGTGCGCCCACCATTCCAGGAATGCATCCATGGTCAACGCCTGCAGGGGTGGGGGACTGAAGGCATGCCTTGAAATAGGTTGGCTCGGAATATCCACCAGACCAGGGCAGACCGCAATGAGGGAGTGATTCTGATTTTGTCTTCGAAACTTCCTGTCCTTTGAGACCACTGGTTCTGGAGAACCCACTGAACTGGTCTCATTCGAAGATGGGCGAAAGCTACCGTAGGGTTGGTAGTGGCTATGTGACCTAGGAGACACAGCATGCATCTGGCTGTGACAGCTTTCTGGACTTGTAGCTGCAATGCCAGAGATAGAAGCTTGTCCTGTCTGTTGGCCAGGAGGTAAGCCCTGGCGGAGACAGTGTCGAGGACTGCTCATATATGGTGGCGCGACTGTGTAGGGGTCGGACTTCCGCCAATTGACAGTAATCCCAAGAGCATGGAACAGAGTTAAGGTTGCTTCTAGGGAAGAGAGCAGGGCTGTTTTGGACTCTGCTTTTATGAACCAATCATCCAGGTATGAGAAGACAAAGTGGCCGTCTCTTCATGGGGCTGCTGCTACTACCACTAGGCATTTGGTGAATACTCGTGGGGCCAAGGAATGGCCAAATGGAAGTGCCAGAAATTGGTAGTGTTGACCCAACAGGTGAAAATGAAGGAAACTGTGGTGGGCAGGATGGATAGGGATGTGAAGACAGGCATCCTTCAAATCCAGGGCACATAGCCAATCCTCCTGTTTTAGTATTGGCATAAAAGTTCAGGATGATCATGCAGAACCTTTTGTACTGAATGTACACATTCAGCTGTCTAAGGTCCAGTATTGGTCTGAGATCTCCAGTTCGCTTGGGTAGCAGGTAGAAGTGAGAGTAGAACACCTTCTGGTGTTCTGTAGGGGCGACTGAGTAAACTGCCTTCTTGGTTAGAAGAGCCTGTAATTCCTCCTGGAGAATAGGAATATGGTCGGGTGGGTAATGGACTGAGCAGGGAGGGTGAAAGGGAGGTCTGGTTAGGAATTCCAGAGTGTGACCCCATCTGAATTATCTTAGGTACCCACTCATACGATGTGATTGTTTTCCAGGCCTCCAGATGGAGGGCAAAATGACCGCCAACAGCTTCCGAGACCAGGTCGAGGAACCGTGGACAGGTCCCCAGTAGGTCACTGGGAGGTGGGCTGACCTGCCCCACCTGGAGGATGTGAGTGAGAGCCCTTGGTGGCAGAGGTGTTGGCTCTGGTAGGTTGGGAACAACCCCTGAAACAGCCTCTATCAGAGTCTCTGTATTTTCAACCTCTTTTGGTATAAAAAGAGGATTGAGAATGGCATGATGGCTGTGAAGTATGGTTCTGCCTGAAGCTTGGAGATAATCAAACAATGTTTGAGTACCTGGCCTGCATAGTTTGGACCCATTAAAGGGGGTGATAACTACTCTCTGTTGTACATCAGGTGTGAATCTAGAGACGCGAAGACAAGCATGACAACGCAAGGTAATACCTGCTGCTGACATACGGCCAAAGTGTTAACTGCATCATAGCCCAACTGGAGTAGGTGACAGGAAATGGAGATGCCAGTGGCTGCTGTAACCAGTAATTGTTCCCTTTGCTGTGAAGGAGGGAGTTTGTTGAATAATTCAATGGCAGATGACCAGAGTGTACGCTGGTATTTGATCATGTGTTCCATATAATTCTGAATTCTGAGATTCATGGTACTAGACTGAAATACCTTTTTTCCCAGATAATCTATCCTGTGGGATTCTTTATCAGGAGGTAAGGAACTCATGTGCTTTGGTCATTTAGTGCGATCATTAACGGTAGTAATCACCACTGAATCCGCTTCAGGAATAGTGGCTAGAAAAGGGTGACCCAGAGGAGCTTGGTATATGCAATCCACCTTATGGGGAGCAGCCGTGACAGAAGAAGGTTGGTGCCAGGCCGCAAGCATAGCATTTTGGTAGGTCTGGATTAGTGGGGGTGCCACTAAGACCGGTTCCTAAGTAACTCCAAGTAGTCTGCCATATCCTTACGTTGTTTGTCATGTTCGGTAGTGGAGAATCCCATGACTTTTTGAATTTGGACCATCATTTCATGGAAAGAAGGGTCATCTTGAGGAGAGGCAGTCATATGTCTGGGTAAGTCCTCTTCTAATGAGGAGAGGTCCGATAAAGGAGTGTAGGGCTGGAAATCCAACTCCCAGAATTCCTCATCCTCTAGATCTTCGGTAAAATCTGAAGGGAAATCATGCTCATCTGACAAGTAGTCCTCCATATAAGGGGAGGGGACCATGGTGGGAGAGGGTCCCTGTCACCGTGAAACTGTTTAGGTGGAGATGTGGGTGAACGGGATGGATGGCTCGGCTCTCCTGGATCAGAGGGCTAAGCATGCTGCATGGCATACAAGATGTGCTGTACTACAATAGAACCGTCCAGTTCTTTTTGAGTAGGGGGGTGGGGGGGCTTCTGAAAAACCAAAGGGAGGATGGAGGGGATTGGACGCATAGCCTGAGCAGGTCTTGCCCGTGGGTGATAAAGACCAGGGTCCCAATCCCTATCTGCCTGACCCCTATAAGTACCCACCTGTGAGGGTGGAGGGGCAATAAGCATGGCAAAAGCAGTAGGCTTTCCCCATGGAATGTGGCCCGTCGTCGATGGAGCCACTGAGGAAAGAGAGCTATGCTGTGGAAATGATGGTCCCGTTGATGGAAGAGGAGCTCCCATTGAGGGAGCGACAACAGAACCCACAAAGAGCTCATTGTAAACTGCTGTCAATGCACTAGAAAGTGCAGTTGACTCGAGGGTATATATCCCCCCGTCGACTAAGAGGCAGGCTGAGAATGCGCCGCCGATGGTGGGGCACCTGTAACGGTGGCCGTCGAGCGCTTAGACATGAGTGTGAGGATGGCTTCTCCTTCTCCTTTTTGTGCCATCGATGAGAATCAGTTTGTGTGTGGGGGGGGGACTCTTGGGAACAGCCCCCTGATTCTCCATGAGAGACAATTTCTGCTCCATTAAATATTATTTGATTTCAAGCGACCATCGACGACGAGTTGCTTGACTTGAAGTCCTGACAATGAATGCAGGAACTGGTGTCGTGTGTGAGTCCCACACACCTTACACAAGTAGTGTGGTTGTCGAAGCAGTAGATTTTCCTACCACAACGGCAGGAACGAAATAACGCTATCTTTCTTGAAGATTCTTTGGACATTCGTTTGGTTGCTCAAATTCCCATCGATGACTGCTGTTCTGAAGTTGCTCTAGCTTCTGTGTGTGAGCTGAAGACAGCAGGAAAATGAACTGAGGATACCAGAGACTGCCCACACTTACATAGAAAACAGGAAGCTGATGTCATGTGTGTGCGGCCCCTGGAAAAAGACTGCTAGAAGAGCTGCCGTGTGCCACAGCGACCTCTGGGGACGACCCAAGTGTATTACCTGCTGCGAGACCACCCTGTGGAAGATCTACTGTTACAGGTGAGTAACCTGTTTTTCTAGGGGCGTGGATATATGGTGTTCTAGCCACACTTAGGCAGACTCCTAGCTGTTCTCTGGGAGGAGAGGGCAAGGCACACACCTCCTATTTAGGGAGCAGGGATTGGAGAAAAAACAGTTGCGTAAGAACTTACCGTAACAGTAGATCTTCGAGGTGATCTCAGCCATCAGGTTACACCACAGAAACTTCACCGTCGGTGAATGGGGAATCCACATGGAAGATTTTCAGCAGCACAACTGGGCCCACCCACGCTGTCGATGTCAGCCAACATTGCCAACCCTATAAAGGCATTGGCTGGCCCGTGCCTTCCTCAGTTCTTTCCCTCCAGAGACAAAGGGAGCAAAGCTGATGCCCTGGGACCCGAGGAGAGCAAGAGACCCGGCTCTCAGAGAAATGATGGAAACAGCAGACAGCCAGGTCCTGAATAGGAGCCCCAAAAAGGGGTGGTGGTAGGAGGGAATTGACCTGATGACTGAGATCCCCTTGAAGATCTACTGTTACGGTAAGTTCTTATGTAACTGTTCTATCTTCTTTGGGGGTATCTCAGTCATCAGGTTACACCGTAGGAATGAGTCCTAAGCAGTGACAAGAGTATATGGACAGTCTGGGAGGCTGGATCTCCATATACTTAAGACAGGAGAAGTGGAACAACCTACCCGAGTCAAGAAGCTTCCTAAATTTAAGACAGAAGACCTTGAAAACTGAACCGATCAAGGAACTCCATCAACTTAAGACAGGAGTCCTTGCAGAACAGCCCTGCCAAATCCTGCATGGGCTCTAGAAGTGATGTCCAGACTGTAATGCTTGAAGGTGTGAACTGTACTCCAGGTGGCAGCAGGGCAATGTCAGTGGCTGGGACCCCTTTGAAACAAGCCACAGAGGTAGTCATGCCTCTGGTGGAGTGAGCTTTAACAGCATCCGGCAGTTCTTTGCCGTACTTATTCTAGCAGAACACAATGCAATTTGCCAACCATTTAGATAAACATTGCTTAGAGAAACTGAAGTGCCCTCTCTACCTGGGGTGAAAGAAACAAACAATTGCTTAGACTTTCTACGCACATCTAAAGTACGGTGCAGTGCTTCCCCTGGATTGGCATGTTCCGGAAAATAAACAGGAAAGTGGATTGACGGAGTATAAACTCAGAAACCACCTTAGGAAGAAATTTAGGATTTCTGTGCAAAGACACCCTGCCTTAATGAAAAATCAAATAAGGCTCCTTGCACCAGAGTGCCTGAAGCGCTGAAATTCTTCGAACAGAAGTAAATGCAACCAAAAAGAGCGCTTTCCACGAGAGAAAGCACAAATTGCAAATTGCGATTGGCTCAAAAGGAGATGGGGTCAACATTTTCAAAATAAAATTTAAGTCCCAAGCCGGGACATGAGAACAGACTAGGGGTTTCAGATGTAGGATGCCCCGGAGGAAGGTACGGGAGACATCCAGTTGAACAATAGTACGGTCACTCACGGGCTCATGGAAGGCAGAAATAGCTGAAAAGTGGACCTTGAAGGAGGAATAATGGAGGCCCAAGTCAGACAGAGAGATCAGGTAGTCCAGAACATGCTTCACGTGGCAGGTGAAGGGGTCAAGGGAACGTTTGGCAGCCCAGATTGCAGACAGTTTCCACTTCATGGCATAAGTGGCACGAGTGGAAGGCTTGCGAGCGGCCACTAGTATGTCTGCCACCCTGCTGGAGATGCCAAACCTGGCGATGGCTACATCCTCAGGAGCCACATATGCAGATAGAGGGACCTCAGATTGGGATGGACCAGGGTCCCCCGATCCTGGGTCAGCAGACTCCTGCAAAGAGGGAGGGGGACTGGAGGTTTCTCTGCCAGCTGCTGAAGCAGAGGAAACCATATCTGGAGAAGCCAGAATGGAGCCACCAGCATCATGCTGGCTTCTTCCATCTGCAATTTGATCAGCACCCTCTGTATTAGTGGTAATGCGTACAGAAATCCTATACTCTGAGAGAGAGAGAGACAACACGTCTCAACAGAAAACTCCAGACCCTGGATCTAACGAGCACAAATTGGGCAGTTTTGTGTTGCGTGGGGATGCAAAAAGGTCCAACTCTGGACGACCCCATCTGTTGAAAAGATATTCTGCTACGGATGAGAGAAGCTCCCATTCATGCATACTGGACTGAGTCCTGCTGAGGCTGTCTGCCAGGGTGTTAAGAACGTCTGGCACGTGTACGGCAGGTAGTGATAGATTGTGGTCCAGTGCCCAATACCACACTCTCATGGCTTCCCTGCAAAAGGGGTCGAGTGAGTCCTGCCCTGCTTGTTGATATAGTAGACAACACTCAGATTGTCTGATTGCACCAACAGCTGGCCTAGGGCCAGATAATTCTGTAAGGTCTGCAGGGCATAGAGCACAGCTCTCATCTCCAGGACACTGATATGCAGGGCAGCTTCCCACTGGGACCAGGATTGCTGAGTTTGGAAGGAACCCAGTTGGGCTCCCCAGCCCAGATCCAAGGCATCTATGGTTAGGATCTGACTCTGGGAGGAAAGCTGGAAAGGGAACCCTTGATGAAGGTTTGAGGGGACCATCCACCACTGAAGTACCTTGCGTACTGAGGAGATGACCAGGACAAGGTGGTCCAACTCATCCATCCGCTGGTCCCACTGCACTCCGAGGGTCCACTGTAGGATGTGCAAGTGGAGTCTGGTTAGTGGAACCGCAGGAATGACTGTGGCCATGAGTCCTAGGAGCCGTAGATGCAGCCTGGCAGGGATGTACCAACTCTGAGTGACCTCCTGCCCTTGGGATATAAAGCATTCTGCCCTGCTCTGGGGTAGGAAGGCCTTCCCCTACCCAGAGTCCAGGATTGCCCTCATGTATTGTAGTCTTTGGGATGGAACTATCACAAATTTGGGTAGACTGACGGTTATGCTTAGAGACTGAAAAAGCTCCAGTGTGGACAACAGCTGCTCCCTGGACGGGGCCTTAAGAAGCCAGTCATTCAGGTATGGAAAGACATACAGCCCCTCTCTTCTGAGGGCTGCTGCGACCACTGCTAAGCACTTGGTAAAGACACATGGCACAGAAGATAAGCCAAAGGGCAATATCTTGAACTGGTAATGTTCTCCCAGAAAAGTGAAGCAGAGAAACCTCCTGAGAGGAGGAAAGACAGCGATGTGTAGTTAGGCGCCCTGCATTTCCAGTGAGCAGAGCCAGTCCCTGGACTTGAGAAGGGGTAACAGGCCTGGTAAGGTTACCATTCAGAACTTTTTGTGCTGGACATAAAGGTTGAGGTCTTTCAGATCCAAGATTGACCTCAGATCTCCGGTCTTCTGGGAACCAGGAAGAATCTTGAATAGAACCCCTGGTTTCTTTGGCCCTTTTTGTACCAGTTCCATCGCTTGCTTATGCAGGAGAGACTGCACTTCCTCCTTGAAAACAGACAGATTAGCTGCGGAATAATTTGAGGGAGGTGGGGGGTATCTGGAGGCTGCTGGACGAGCTCCAGAGTATGATCACACTCTATGATCTGCAGGATCCAGGCATCTGTTGTTATGGTTCTCCATTGATTCAAATGGAGGGAGAACCGACCTCCAACCTTCACTTCCTGGGCCTGGACTAGAGGAGGGGGGTCCAGCAAGGAGTCAAGCTGAGGCGGGGCCAGTGGAGGAGGCTGGACCCTCAGCCCTCGGATGCTTGGCTGCCACTCCAGTATGAAGGAGGCAGGCAAGCAGGGCTGGGTTCTGCATTTGCCCTGAGAATGGTAGCGGGAGCCTGGTCTGTTAACTTGCTTATGAAAAGTAGAATCCCCCCACCACACTGTTGAGTGTGGTAGAGGGAATTGACTGATTTAATGGCCATACGTGAGAGCTGCAGATGAATGAATGAATGTTTATAATGCGCCTTTCTAAAACCAAGGCTTTGTACATAAACCACAGCAAAAAATACCAATTTAAAAAAACATACTAACAATCAAAATAGTAAAATCCATAAAGCTAAAATACTATAAATATCAGATTTCATAAAATCTGAGTATAACAGACTAAATATTCGATTCAAACTAATCAGGATATGCTAGATTGAATAAATGTGTTTTTAATGCCGTCTTAAAACTCTGGATGGTCAGGCCATCTCTAACTTGACGAGGTAGAGAATTTCAGGTTGGGGCTGCAAAAGCAAAAAGATCGCGCCCTTGATGTCTTTAAATGGACCCTGGGAATTCAGCAATCCTCGCCGGGTGGATCGGAGAGGACTGAGGCTGTGAGGATGAAGGAGATCTTGCAGGCAATGGGTCCCTGGTCATGTAAGGGTTTTATAGGTCAGTAGCTTTGACCTTGAGAGGTGATCCGCCACTGTCAAGCAGCCAGTGCAGTCCATGGAGCACCCAGGTGTTATATGACTGGTCCTAGAGGTACCAGTCAATAACCTGGCTGCCGCATTCTGCACTAGCTGCAAGTGGTGGATACCAACCCCTGGTAACCCTAGGTAGAGGACATTGCAAGTAGTCAAGGCGAGAAGTTACGAAAGCATGGACCAACATTGGAAGATCATCAGGAGTAATCAGATGCTTTACCCTGGCGATATTCTTCAGATGATAAAAAGAGGATCTGACGATGGCTGACATATGAGATTTAAGGGTCAAGCCATCATCAAAAATAACGCCCAGGTTCCGCACCCGATCTGAGGTAGTCCACTGAACACCCCCAAGCCAAAGCCCAGAAGGTTGTCCAGCTGACAAACCCGCCTCCCGACGATTTGGGTCCACAACCAACACCTCAGTCTTAGCTGGGTTCAACCGCAGCCAGCTGGCACTCATCTAGACCTGGATCTCTGATAGACAGTTGTTAAATACCAAGATGATCACATCCTGTCCAGGCACAAAGGACGTACAGCTGAGTATCATCTGCATAGCAGTGAAAACTCAGACTGTACCGCATAATGATCTTTCCCAATGGCAGCATATACACTGCAAACAACATGGGTGACAGAATGAAGCCCTGTGGTACCCTGCATGATAGGGAGAGAGGGGCTGAAGAATGAATTCCAGACACCACTCTTTAAGTCCTACCTTCAAGGAAAGATCAAAACCATCTAAGGACTGTTCCAGACAGTCCACAAATGAACCACAGGTACTCCAGCAGCACACCATGGTCCACACAGTCAAATGCTGCAGAGAGATCAAGGAGGACCAAGATGGAACGAGTCCTCCAATCTCTCACTATTAGGTGGTCATTTAGCACCCGAACAAGATCCGTCTCGGTACTGTGCCTCTTCCTAAATCCAGATATCGTAGATATCATAGATATCGTGGCTGGACAGATGATTGCCCAGCTGAGTCGCAACCACCTTCTCAATAACCTTACCCGAAAAGGGTAGGTTGGAGACTGGTCTATAATTAGCCAGACAGTCCGGGTCAGGGGAGGTTTTTTAAGGAGGGGTCGAACAACTGCTTCCTTTAGGGAATCCAGAAAGACCCCTTCTCCAATGACCTCTGGATAATCTCAGCTAGGACCGGCCTGATTACATCTATGCACCCTACAAGAAGGTGCATAGGGCCCAGGTCCAGACTACAATTGATTGGTTGCAAAGTCTGGATGACCCTCACGATATCCATGATTTCTGGCCAGCTGAAGTCAGACCAGACAAACTGGGCACCTGCCACCTCCTGCCGATCTCCCCTCTAGAGGGGGCAGGACAGATCCTGGACCTGATGGTGGCAACCTTATCTGCGAAGAACTAAGCAAACCCATCACACTTCTCTTGTGACAAGGTTCCACCAGATTGAAGACAGATTGGATTGCACAATCTGTCGATGGTCCAAAAGAGCTGAGCTGGTTGGTTCTGAGCAGTGGCAATCTCCCTGGACTAGAATTCTGCCTTCTTACGGATGATTGCCAATTGATAGACCATATAATGGTCCATCAATCTAAGCCTGTCAACCTCCAGGCCTGATTTCCGCCAGCCCCTCTCTAGCCTTCGTCCCACCCTCCTCATCTCCTTCAAGGTCCCAATAAACCATGGAGACCTTGGGTTAAGAGTGAGTGGGTGAACACAAACAGGACCTATGGAATCCATGGCCTCTGTCACCACCTTATTATAGGTGAGTACTAGATTCCCAGGATCCAAGCATTCACTTGGTATACTCGATAGGTCCAGCACCACCACCACCAAGCCATCTGGGATCATGCCCCTTAAAGCGCGGTACTGGACCATCTCCGTAGGGGCAGACCTATTGGAAGGAGCCACAAAACTGAACCCCACGGTGTGATGGTCAGACCATCCAACTGGCTCCACCTCCAAGTCGGATATCTCCATCCCCAGAAGGAACACCAAGTCCAATGAACGATCATAAATGTGGGTCGCGGAGGTAACAACCTGTGTAAGGCCCAACAAACTCATAAGTTAGAGGAAGTCCTGACCAAATTGCAAGAGTTCATCATCGACCCAGGCATTGAAATCCCACCGAATAAACCATCTGGGGGATCCCAACACCATGTCGATGATGAAGTCCGCGACTTCCTGCAGCAAAACATTTGCATCTCCTGGTGGATGATAGATGAGAAGTATCCTGCACCCTACACCCGTGCCTATGATACACTCAAAGGAGTTCATTAATGATGTCCTGGACATCCAGACCAGAGTTTAGTGCACCTTGTTTTGCACATCAGCAGCAAACCCAGAAACCCTGAGCCATGGATGTTTATGGAGGCAGATGCCAGTGGCCACTGCTCTGGCAATAGTATCAGATAAATCATAGATGGCGCTTACAAGATGCCCCCCAACATCCTCTGCAGTTTGGAAGCGCTGGAAAAATTCCTGTTTCTAGGCACCATCAGGAAGGGCTTGGGCAGCTGTCTTGCCCATTCTGGCATTGGTGTTCTGAAATTTCACCATGCGAGACAGGTAATTTGCTATCCTCAGGCCAAGGGTAGAGGAAGCATATGCCCTTTAGCCCCAAAGATCTATCCTGCGGGATTCTTTGTCCAGGGGCAAGGAACTAAGGTGCTTGGGCACCTCAGATCTGTCATGTGCTGCCTTGATGACCACTGAGTCGGTTTTAGCCTGGGCAGCCAAGTAAGGAATGCCCTGAGGGACATTATAGAGCTTATCAGCTCTGCAGGGCATAACTGACACCATATCTGGTCTAAGCCAGGCTGCCGTGGTAGCATTCCTGAGGGCTGGAAGCATGGGAGGAATAATCTTTGGGGGAGATTCAGGGATCTCCAGGTAATCCGCTAGGTTCTTCCTGGTGGCATCCTCCTCTGTCTGAAACCCCATAGTGGAAGATAATTGCTTCATAATGTTGAGGAATGAAGCATCCTCAGGGGGAGACCTGGGGAATGCGTGACAGATTCTTCACTGACAGAGGCAGCAGTGGACTCATCTGAAGTGTAATACTGCTCTTCCTCCCCTTCCTCCTTTACCTTATCTGGAAGTATGAGGTCAGGGTGGTATTCCTCCTCAATGTCAATCTCTTCATCTGGGTCAGGAGTCGGATGTACCAGACGGTCCACAGACTGGCTCCCAGGGCCAATGAACAGGAGTCAACAAAGGAGTCAGCAAAGACATTGGCGACAAAGGCCTGTTAAAGGTAGCAAACTACTGGACAATCGCATTAGTGACGTGGACTAGAACTTCATTCAAGTCCATAGTTGCTGGAGGAGGGGTTGACGGCACTGATGATGAGCCCACTGTCGATGGAGAAAGGGACGAAGACCCGGAGGTCGATGGCTAAGCACCCTGAGAGTTGAGCAGAGAAGCTGTCAGTATGGGTCTGGAGTAAACCAAGACCTGGACAGCAGGTCTCTTCCTTGAGGCAGCCACCACCACTGAAGAGCCCCCCCCCAAAAGAAAAGCCAAAGGGGAATGGGATGATGCCGGAGGGGGGGGAGCAGCCACGATCCCAGTCTTTTATGACTTCCCCGAGGACCTGTCTTTGGCCTGGGAGGCCTTGGAGCTCTTGGACCCGGAGGGTGACTGGTTGGCCGGTGCCCCGGAGGACCCCGGCTCAGAGGTGGCTACCTGCTGTTCCATGAAGCTATGGAGAGCCTTTCTGGATCGCCTAAGGGAGGTTTTGTTAAACTGTTGGCAGAGCTCACAGTCTGAAGGTCATGTTCAGGCCCAAGACAGCAAACACACACACACACACACACACACACACAGACACACACACACACACACACACACACACACACACACACAGAGTGCTCATCATTGGAGGCAATCTTCTTTCTGCAGCGGCAGCGATTGAAGAGAGAAGCTGAAGGTTTAAGTCACAACATAAAAGGAAAAACAAAAATAAATCTCTGAAAAGAGATTTGTGAGGGTTGTGTAAAAGGCTGTAGGCTGTAAAAAGGTGCAAACACTGTGATGGCTCTTCTACGGAGACTGTGTTTGCAAGTAGATGGAGGGAAAGAACAGAAGAGGGTGCTGGCCTGCCTATGCTGTTACAGGGTTGGCGACGTTGGACAACGTTGACGGGCCCCGTTGTACTGCTGAAAATCTTCCGTGTGGATTCCCCATTCACCGATGGTGAAGCTCCTATGGTGTAACCTGATGACTGAGATAACCCCAATGAAGATCTGAGGCCCCAAAACCAGCATCCCAGTGTGACTCAAGGTCAATGTGGTAATGGGAAATAAAGGTATGTGCTGACCTCCAGGTAGCAGCCCTGTAGATTTTCTGGATAGGGACGTCCCTGGAAGCAGCCACTGAGGCAATGGTATGATGGGTGGAATGAGCCTTAGCCCTACGAGAGGCTTCCTACCTGCCAACCTATAGCAGAGGTCAATGCAGGAGACTATCCACCTGCCAATCATCCACTTGGCTGCCGGTCTGCTGGAGTGGCTTCAGCGTAGGTGACAAATAGCTGGCGAACCTCTCCCTGAACTACAGCCGTGCACTCCTTATAATAAGCGAGTGCTCACCGCAGGTCCAAGGTATGGCGCCTGTGCTCAGCTTCTGAGGTGGTGTTGGTGAAGTACACTGGGAGATTAATCATCTGGTTAAGGTGAACATTGGACACAACCTTCGGGAGGAACTTCGGGTTGGGGTGAAGGACAACCTTGTCCTTGTGGAAGAACAAATAAGGAGAGTCCACCGAAAGTGCCTGGAGCTCACTGATCCTTCTGGCTGATGCGATAGCCACCAGAAAGGCGGCCTTCCATGACAGGTGAGACATTTCGCACCTGTGCATTGATTCAAATGGCTTGTCCATGAGCTTTGCCAACACTACTAACAAGTCCAAAGTTGGTGGTGGTTCACGCATGTGGTCAAGGCCTTTGAAGAAGCACCAGACCACCTTCTCCTGCGTCACCGACGGCTGACCAGCCCATGCCCAGTAAGCAGAGATGGCTGCTAGGTGCACCTTAAGAGTCATCAACCGAAGTCCTGACTGACAGAAAGACCAAAGGTAGTCAAGGATGCTAGCCATTGGACAGGACAAAGAGACCAGCCCCTTGTCCTGACACCAAATGGAGAACCTCTTCCATTTGAAGGCATAGCATTTCCTGGTCAACCCCTTCTGAAAAGCCTCAACCATGTTGAGGACATCTTCGGAGAGACCCCAAGCCTGGAACTCGAGCCGCTCAGGAACCAGGCTGTCAGGTGCGGGGATTGAAGGTCTGGAAGGAGTACCTTCCCCTGATTGATGGAGAGCAGGTACGGGCAGAGAGGAAGACGACTCGGGAGCCTGCTGCTGAGGCTGAGGAGACTGGGATAACAAAACAGGCGTGACCAGTCTGGAGTGACCAGAATCACCCGTGCCTTGTCCCTCCTTGCTTTGAGCAACACCTTGTGGATCAAGGGAAACAGAGGGAAGGCATAGAGGAGGCCCGGGGTCCAGGGCCTCGAGAAGGTATCACCCTGCAGCGTTCCCTGCTGAGGGGGGCAGGCACAATACACCCTCAGCTTTGTGTTCTCCCTGGAGGCAAAGAGGTCCACCAGAGGAGTGCCCCACTGGGAGAACAGACTGTGTACTACTTCTGGGTGGAGAGACCACTCGTGAGATGCCTCGCCTACATGGCTGAGAGCATCCGCAAGCTGGTTAGAGACATTGGTCACATGGATGGCCAAGACATCTGCCTGCAGGCGCGCATGAGGGTCCACATGTGGAGAGCTTCCTGCACAGAGAAAGGGAGAGCATCCCGCCCTGTTTGTTGAGGTAGTACATTGTCATGGTGTTGTCTGTCTGGACCTGAACAACCTGACCCTGAATGTGGGGAGCAAAGGCAGCCAGTGCCAGCTGAACTGCTCAGAGCTCCAGCAGGTTGATGTGGCACTGGAACTCCTTGGGGGACAAGAGCCCATGTACTCTGTGTTCCCTGGGCACCCCAGCCCATGAGAGAGGCATCGGTCATCAGGATGACTGTCGGCTCTGGGTGGACAAACAGGATACCTTCCTACAGATGTTCCAGGACTAGCCACCACTGGAGGGTGTCCCACATTGGCTGGGTGACAGTGGCTGACTAGTCGAAGTGGCCCTTGTGCTGAGATCATTGGTGTGCCAGCTCCCATTGCAGAGAGCACATTCTCCAGCAGGCCCAATGGACCACGCTGGTGCAAGTCATCATGTATCCCAGGAGGTGCAGGAAGTCCTGGGCAGGGCCCAACTATCCAACCTGAAATGATCGGGCAAAGGAGGAGACCCTCCGCCCTGTCCACTGGGAGCAGAGCCCTAGCTCTACAAGAGTCTAGCTCTTCTCAGATTAAGTTGATCACCTGTGATAACACAAGTTCCAACTTGGCCTCATTGACCAGGATGCCAAGAGAGACGCACGTCTGGAGGGCCAGGTCCCCAGACTGCTCCAGCTCCTACCTGGAGAGACTTGCAATTAGCCAGTCATCCAGATAGGGGTAAACACCAACTCCTTGGTACCTCGGGTAACCTGCCACCACTGCAATGCACTTGGTGAAGACGCTGGGGGCCAAGGACAGACCGAATGGCATGGCCTGGAACTCATAAAGAATACCCTCCCCCTAGAAACAGGAGGAACCAGCAGTGGGACGGACGGATTGGGATGTGAAAAAATGCATCCTGAAGATTCAGGGAGCAGAACCACATGTCCTGCTAGAGAGATGGTATGATCTGAGACAAGAGTTACCATCCTGAAGGTGTGTGGCTGGATGAACTTGTTCAGGTCATGCAGATCTAAGATGGGGTGCCAGACCCCCCATCTGTTCTGGCACCAGAAAGTACCTGGAGACAAACCCAGAGTGTTCCAGAGGGTCCCTTGTGGAGGAGCTGGGCAATGTTGACGGACACTATGCCCTCCTGTGGGGCGCAAGCTCGGTAAGGCAGTTATGCCTCAAACTCTAGAGGCAGACCCAGACTGACCACCTCGAGAACCCACCTGTCCATGGTGGCAGTAGACCAGGCAGAAAGGGAGTGGTGGAGCTGGCTGCTCCATGGAAGGACCCAGGAGAGGCGTGATGATCATGAGGGAGGCACCCCCTCTCATTCCGTTACTGGGCAGGCTTGGATGCGGAGGAGGGCCCAGCTGAGGAGCCACTCGGGCCTGGTCTTCCAGGCTTGTGGATGACAGTGGCCACCGACTTTGGCCAAGGTCGCCAGGCCTGAGCCTGATGCTCAGCTTGGGGCTGGGCTGGTTTGGCTGCAGGAGTGGAGGTGGACCGAAAGGGCTTCTTTTTCTGCTGCTGTGAGCCCTTGGGGTCCCTCTGGGCGGATGTTAAGGAGTCCAAGGTGGCACTGGACTTCTCAATGTGGGTGAGGTGGCCCTTGACCCCAGGCCCAAACAGGTCAGTGTCCAGGAAGGGAACATTGGCCAATTTGTGCTGGGTATCCCCCGTAAAGGTCGAGATCTGCAGCCAAGCCCTGTGGTGCATAGCCACTGCAGCCACCACGGACCAGGCGCAGGAGTTGCCAATGTCCACGGCCGTCTGGAGCTGTTGTTTGGCTATAGCCCAGCCCTGGTCTCGTACCTGTTTGACTGTAGTCTGAAGGTCCGCTGGGAGAGGAGGGAGAACCCCATCGAGAGTGCCCAACAGGGCATGGGAAAAGTGGGTCATGAGGAGGGCCGAGCTCGCCTGGCAAAGGCCAAGCAAAGAGACAGCATAGACCTTTTTGGCTGAATGGTCTAACATTTTGGACTACTTATCAGGTGCCTTGTCAACATCTCCCACATTGCCGGAGTGTCAAAACACGGAATCAGCAACCAAGTCCTCAGCCAAGGGATGTTCCGTGAACCTTGAAAGGGAGCCGATGGACACCGCATACTTGTGGGCCATCCTGGCCGATGGTGCAGGGCAGAAGGCGGGATGCTGCCACAGCTGCAAGGCAGGGCTGAGGATGGCCTCTGCCACGGGAAGGCTTCCCCAAGGGGTATCACCCCAGTCCAAAATCTCAATAAATGGGTACCGAGCCCGCTCCTGAACGGGTTCCATCTGGAGACCCATAGACTCCAAGATGAAGGGAAGGAGGCCCATAAAGGAGGTAGGGCCCTCCTCCATAAAGACACCCCCTGATAACTGTGTCCACTGGATGAGAGTGTAAGGAGGAACTCTCCAACTCTGAAGAGCTGTCGAAGAGGGGTTGACCACCCAAATCTCCACAGACCCTCAGCGGACTGTCCAGGGTGACTGTGACTGACAGCCAATTGGGAAGACCCGAGGCTGGCTGAGCCTATGTCAGAGTGCCAGTTATCAACTGTTTTGGGGGCGGCTCCACCAGAGTCGGTGGAGAGGCTGGAAGGGGCCAAGTCAGGACCATTTTACGGGTCTGCTCCTGTGGAGGCAGAGAATGCGTCAGCCTCTGTGGCAAAAGCCAAGTGATGGCTGGGGTAGAAGCTGGTACAGGCTTCATCCCGGTGAACACCAGCTGTTGCCACATTAAGTCCTTGTAGCGTTGACGCAACTTGCACCAAAGCCTCTCCTCACCTGAGGAGGACGAGATAAAGAACAGCAGCAACGCCACTTACCTGAGTGCCGAGAATGGGAGCACCAATGTCGATGTGAGCCACTCGAACCATGGGATTGAGACCAGGACCTCGACCTCAACCATTGGGAGGGACTGATGGCAGGCCTGAGAGGGGGTTGGTGAGAGCCGGGGCACCTCCAGTTCCTGGTCTTCGATGGAGGTGGTGGGTCAGTGGACTGATCCATCCCTCCGTGAGTCTGAGTTAGGACCGGACTCCTAGACAAGGAGGTATCATCCTCTTCGGATGACAACGAGTCAACCGGTTTTAGAAATATCTCAGCCAGAAGATTGACCTGCATCTTGGACAGCTGGCCCAATAAAAATACCATGGAACCGGCGGCCTGGGCTGAGGATTTGACCAAAGTTGGAACTTCTTGAGAAGTGTGGTAATCGGGAACCCAAGAGTGTTCCCAATCCAACAATCAACGAGACCATTTTTTGGACTCTTTTGGATTTGGACTGGTGCGAAGAGGGGCCCTGCCCATGAGTAGGAAGGGCCTGGCACAGGGCCTTTAACGTGCCTGTAAAGGAGGTGCCCAAAGAGAACAGCAAAAAGACCAAACCTGAGGAGGACTGAGCCACAGCCTGGGCCGCCGCCTCCTCAAATGCTGCAAGTTGGTCGGCGGACCCTGCAGCCGTGGAGACCACCCGATGGGCATCTTTAGATTTGACCAGCAGGTACTGATCACTCGGATGCCCTAGAAGTAAGCAGGCTTGAAGGTCTTCTAAAATGGATGGGTGAAAAGTGTGGCAAACGTCACAGGCCTGGGGATCGTGTTTGTGGCCCAGAGAATACAATCACAAGGTGTCTGGATCCGTCTGGGACATCTTCTACCCGCAGGCACATTTCTGGAACCCAAGAGTAGACCTTGCATTGTCCATGTCAGCGGCATGAAGAAAGAGCCTGAAGACAATGTTTTTATTAGATCTGAAGAAATCCGAAGATTAAAGCAAAGGATCTTCTCAGCGCGAGAGCAGTAAGGAGGGAACCTTCTTCTTCCAGTGGAAAGGAAGATCGTATGTCACGGGGCAGTGCTGAGGGAGTTACCACCTAGGTGGGTGGGAGGAGCCAGCTTGAAGACGTTCCAGCTGAATTTAAAGGGGAAAGGACAATGCCCAAGTGTGGACAGAACACCATCTCCATGTCCCTAGAAATGATGCTTTCCATGACAGAAAGCGTACACTACAACTGGCGGCTGGCTCAAAGGGAGCCAAAGTAAGTTTCTCAAGCACATAATTTAAGTCCCATGGAAGGGAGAGGTTTCATATGTAGAATGCCTGTCAAAAAGAGGGAGCTATCCAGTTGAGCTACTGTATGTCCATCAACAGGGGCAAGGAAAGCTGATATAACTGCTAGATGCACCTTCAGGGAGGAATACTGCAGACCACAGTCAGACAGTGACTGCAAGTAGTCCAACACCGCATTGACCAGACAGGTAAATGGGGCCAAATTTTTGAAACTGGCTCATAAAATCAACCACTTCCACTTCAGTGAGTACATATGTCTTGTGGAAAGCTTTCTATCCACAACCAGCACAACAGAAACTTTTGGTGACACCACAAATCGTGTTACGGCTATGTCCTCAGGAGCCATGCATGCAGATGCAGGGACCTGAGGTCTGGATGGAACAGATTCCCCTTCTGTGACAACAGACCTCTGCAAAGAGGTAGGGGTACTGGAGGCTCCACTGCTAGTTGCTGCAGCAGTAGATACCATATTTGAGGCCACAGAGATGCAATGAAGATGAGGGTCACACCCTCCATCTGTAGTTTCAGTAACACTCTCTGTATCAATGGAATGGGAGGGAATGCATAGAAAAACCTCCCTTTCCAAGAGAGGGACGTGTCTCATCAGAAAACTTCAGGCTCTGGAGCGAGTGAGCAAAAATGCAGTAGTTTTGTGTTATGCGGGGACGCAAAAAGGTCCAACTCTGGATGACCCCGTCTTGCGAAGAGGTCGTCTGCCACAGCGGTCAGTCATTCCCATTCATGTATCTTGGACTGTGACCAGCTTAGCCGACCTGCTAAGATGTTTTGAACACCTGGGAGATGCATGGTTGAGCACTCCAGGCCATGTTCTAGTGCCCAGTACCACACTCTCATTGGTTCCCACCACAGGATAGGAATGAGTCCCTCCTTGCTTATGTCACACTTAACATTGATGTTGCCAGTCAGGTGACCCGGGGTTAGATGCTCCTGGAAAGCCTGGAGACTTTATAGAACCACTCTAATCTCCAGGATATTTATGTGCAATTTGGCATGCACCTGGGTCCAAGACCCTTGGGTCTGATAAGGACCTAGGTGCGCTCCACATCTCAGTCCACCAGAGGTGATAATCTGAGTAGGAGCTGTGATTAGGAATGGAATGCCTCTCAACAGGCTGTTGTGATCCATCCATCAAATTAGTGTTCTGCATAAATGGGACATGACGAGAACCTGATGATCCATGTCATCTGTCAATGGGTCCCACAGCACTCAGTGTCTGCTGTGGTTACCGCAAATGTAAACGTGCCAGTGGCACTGTCACACTGGCTGCTGCCATAAGTACAGCAGGCACAGGAATGCCCTAGCTGAGACATACTGGCTGCTGTACACCAGCTGTGCTTGAGTTATCAGACATTCTGCCCGGTCCAGAGGCAGAAATGCTTGTCACCTTTCTGTATACAGTATTGTCCCTATATGTTGCAGCCTCTGGCAAGGGGTCAGTACTGACTTTGGCACATTCACTGTATCCACCAGGTCTTCAAACAACTGCCTTGTGCGAGACAGGGTATATTCAAGCTGTCTGCTGGAGCTGTCTTTCAAAAGCAATCGTCCAGGTATGGGAAGACATAGATGCCTTCCCTGTGAAGGGCCGCTGCCACCACAGCTAAACATCTGGTAAAGACCAGAGGCACAGAGGACAAGACAAAGGGCAGTACTCTGAACGGTTCCATGTGATAATAGCGCTAACAAAACAGCAAACATCAAAATAGCGACTTCCACTGCCAATAAAAGCTACTACTACCTGTTCGTTTGACTGTGGTTCCTGGCATGAAAACTTGATACATATGCAGGGGGCTGCATCCCCCGCACCTCCCCCATCTTAAATATTCTAACACCATGCTGCTCATTCATTTCAGAGGAGAATTACATATTCGGAACATTTTTATTCTGAGTCACTATTATGTGTCAGTCGCTATTTTGCAGTCGCTATTTTGTCAGCGCTATTATCACGGGATACCCTCTGAACTGGAAGTGCTCCCTTTCCGGGACAAATGTCAAATACACTCTGTGATGTTGTCTGATTTTGATATGAAGGTATGCATCCTTCATGTCCATGGAGCAAATCCAGCTACTTGTTTGCAACAGGAGAATCAGATTCTGCAGAGAGACCATGCAAAACATCTTGTATTCTATATAACAGTTTAGGTCTCAGAGGTCTAGCACAGGCCTGAGATCTCCTGTCCATTTGGGGACCAGGAAGTATCTGGACTAAATCCTTTAGCCTTTCTGGCATGAAGGCACCAGTTCTATGGCATGTTTCATCAGTAAGGCTTATAAGTCTTCCTTCACCGGGACAGATGCCCTGGGGTAATTTGAATGAGATGGTGAATGCTCTGGAGGGGTGTCTAGCAACTCCAGGGCATGTCCCTTTGCAATTATCTCCAGGACCCATCCGTCCATAGTAATCTCCCTCTATTCTGTTAAATGAAGAAAGAAGCACCCCTCCACCACCACTACCTCCTGTCCTTGAAGTGTTTTTTTTGGATGAGGTGGGAGAGAATCTGCACAAGTCATGCTGTGCTGGAGGGCCCGGCGATACTGGCTTTGATGGATTTAGAATGGGTTCCTGGGGGAGGTGGTAAGACTCCACTACCCTTCCCTCGGGCCTTCTGACAACAGGCACAGCAGCCACCTTCGGCAACAGACTGGTGAAAGGACCCTCTGCCTCTATCAGGTATATGATACAGGGACATTACTGACCTCAGAATCATTCTGGTGGTCTGTAGGCCTCTTAAAGCCTCTTCTACGTGGTAGGCAAATCATTCTATGCCTCTAAACAAAGCATTCAAGACTGCTGCACATCAGCTGCAAAACCTGCCACTATGATCCAAGAGTACCTTCTCATGCAATTCCCAATGCTGCTGCTGTGGCCCTGGCAGAAGTATCTGAGCCATCATGTGCTGACTGTAGCAGATGTCTGTCTACTTCTGCACCTGCATTCAAATTTTTCAGTAAGTCATTTTTGGCTGTGCCTTCTGGAAGTGCCCGAGCAGCAGCTTTGGCAGCCTTCCAAAAGCTATTTTGAAACTTGATCATGTGTGATTGACAGTTTGCAATACACAGGCCTAATGAGGCCAAGGCATATGTTCGCTTGCCCATCACAGCAAGCCTCCTGGAGTCCTTATTAAGTATCAGGGTACTTATATGTTTGGTGCCTTGGACCTGTCATGGGCAGCCATTATAACCACAGAATCTGTTTTTGGTTGGTTGGCATAATAAGGTTTGGCAGCTGGGGCAAGGTACTGCTTGTCGCCTTTCTAAAAACAGCTGGGATGATACTTAGTTTATACCATGCTGCAAAAGTGGCATCCTCTAAAGCTGGATAAATGGGAGGCATAATGATCGAGGGGGTGCAGGGTACTTCCAGAAATTCTACCTAATTCTTTTTAGAAGAATCCTGTTCATTTACTACAAATCCTGTAAGCAGGCTGCACTTGCTGTATCACTGTCTGGAAAGTGGGGTGTTCAGGAGTAGATCTGGGTGTATACACTACAGAATCTTCACTGCAGGAGGATACAGTGGAGCTGGAACATGGAGCATACTGTTCCTCTTCATAGCCCTCCTCTTCTTCATAATCCTCCCCCATTATGAAGTCAGGATTATATTCCTCCTCGTCATCATCGACGTCCTGATTGGCAACTGGAATGGAGGATCTTGCTGACAACGTAGTAGGCTTCTACTCAATAGGCACTGGCTGTGTCTCAGTCGAGGGAGTCGACAGGGGCTGCACCTCGGGCACCCCCCCACCCGTCAATGGCAGTGCAGGATGCATAAGCAAGCCTGGCAACATGTGCCATACAATATCTGAAAACAATGCCAGTACTGCCTGCAAGTCAACAACACCCAGGACAGGGCCCCATGACCGCTGGTATCAATGACGGGCTTGCTCCCATTGACGACAGTGATGTACTGTCCATAGTAGGCTCGAACGTGCCTCAGCCAAGCCCTGACCTTGGTGTCTAGTCGATGGTCGAAGGAGGCTATCATCACAGCTGCCAGGGAGAAGGATGATGATGATGATGATGCAGGTTGAGTGGGTACAGGCTGCAGCGGTGACCTGAACCTCACTGGGGAAATTGATTTGTCCTTATCCTTATATTTATGGCCCGATGACAACTGCTCTTTTTCTTGGTCTTTGGACTTCGATGACCGTGACTTGGTAGAGGGGGAAGGCGATGGTTCCTTCTGGCCCTGAGCTTTTTGCATGGCTGCTAGAGTTTTCTCCAATAAGAACTTCTTGAGTGCCTTTTTTCTGCATTGCCTTGTTGCTTGACTGAAGCCCTGGCAAATCTCACAAGTCCTGATGTTGTTGTCAAGGGTGTTGTGTCTGTATATTTCTTCATCATAGTTGCAGTACCAAACAAAGTCATTGGTTTCGGTGACATTCAGTAGACAACAGTAAGTATCACTTATTAGCGATTATTTTCTAGAAAATGAATGAAAATGACTAGTCGTATTCACTTCCACAGCAGGTCCAACGAGTACAGTCGAGGGTGGGAAAAGAACTGGGGAGAGATGGGGCCATCCATGTTTATGTAGATGCAGATGCGTGATGTTGTTGTGGGCGACCCCCAGTTAGTAAAAGTTTCCGTGTGGTCCTAGCGCTGACACAGGTGTAATTCCAAAGGTGTGATCTAAGGGAAAAATATATTCTCAAAGAAGATCCTTGGTGCTCAGGTAAGGACTGCCATTTTCAGAGTAAAGGCAAACAGTCTAAAACAGGAAGTCTGAGCACACAAAATAATGCCAAGAGTTTTAATTGCTGAAAATGCGTAAAACCAAAAGGAAGCTCCTGTCACTCTCAATGAAGCCCAGGCACATTGACTGTTGTCTTCGATGCAAGTCTGGGAAGAGATGTTTAGTGCAGGCTTCTAGTTGTGCCGACTGTGGGGTTATTTATGTGGAGGGTGGGTGGTCATAAACATGAATGAGGTGTTGATAATGTTACTTGAACCAAACTGGCTTTGAAAGTAGTCTGCTGTACCTTAAAGGAGAACTGTGTTGAATCTGTAAGTCATTTCTCCCAGCAGATGCTGTTTTTAAATACTGGTTCCAATTCTGTTATTGTTCTAGTGTTACAGGTTTTCAGTTATCCTAGTGGATGTTTCTGATTTATGTGCTAGACGTGCACGGTGCTTTGCGCCTCATGCCTTCTGCAAATTTTTTCCTGTTATTTGCAGTTGAGGAGTTGTTTGACAAAGGCTTCCAGGTCTCTACCTTGAAAGGATTGCCTGTTATGAGAATAAAGATGGTGCCATCCCTCTGAATGTCAGCAGGAGTCTGAGCGCCCTTCAGAGCTCAACCTGAGGGGCGAACCAATAAGTACTGTCAAGGAGATGTTAATCACCTGCTGCCAATGGCAGCCACCCTAGGGGCAGTGTCATCGGGGTCTATAAAAGCTTTTAGCCGATTATTGGGCTATATGCCCCTAGCAATGGAGCAGTAGAGTCCGGGAGGCTCTTGATAATTGAATTTAGTGTGTTCCACAGGGTGTACTCGTACTGAGGAATGTAGGAACTCCAGATGTAGAAGTCTGCTTTGGTCCACAGATGAAGTCTGAAATGTTATGGTGGACCCCATATCCCTGAGGAAAAATTGAAAAGAAGATCTTCCATCACAGGCTCTGCAGATACAGAAGGCTTGCATTCGAGCCCCTAAAATGAGTCATCTGCTGCATCTCTGACAAAGTAGGATGGGAGAGACTCATCCAGATCCACTTCTACCCCAGAAGACCCTCCAAAAGGCATATCCAGGCCAGAATCATGAGAGACGCCTCCACTGGAATGGCATAGAGAAGTTTGGCACCATTCATGGCGCAGGCACCACTTGTGTTGCCGGCACTACACTTGTCACCGTCCCCACATGTGGCGCCAGCACCACACATGATGTTGGACGTACTGGCCCTAGACCTGAAGAAAAAAGGGGAAAAAGGAAAGCGGTAGCCATGCTGGCCCCTGCAGAGGAAAAGGTGAGGGGGGTAGGCACGCGGGGTCGGCGTCGATGGTGCTGGCATTGGAAAAGGCACTATGCACATCCTGCCAGCCCAACCTGGCCATGGCCCAGTGGCTCTGAGGCCCGAATGCCCCAGAACTGGGTTCACTGGCCAAGTCAACTGGGCAGACATTGTACCCCCTGCTCTAAAAGAGCGGCCCAGAGGTGAAACTGCTCACCGGAGTCCCATCGAGGACAGAGATGGGGCCGGTGTTGAAGATCGTGGCCATTAAGAATGGAGCCACAAAGGGCCCCACCAAAGTTGGGTCAGGCCTACTGCTTGCCACCACAGATGATCCCCGTGCAGACGTACCAGAGGAAGACCTTGAGCAGAATTATTTCTTCTTCCATCAACAGGGGAAGAAGAGCTCGAGGTGGAGCAGAGCCGGGTCCCCGATTGAGGTTGGGAATGGGCCCGCCGCTTTTGTGCTTTAGGCAGACTTTCCCCCACCTGAGCACCAGACTGTCTGTGGTTGGACCTCCCCTCCGCAAAGGGCGGTGGACTGGACACAGCCCCACTGCCATCACAGCTTTCAAACGAAGTATCCCTACCATCACTGCTACCATCTAAGGTCAACTCGATGGCAGGCTGAGAATTTCTTCCTCTTCTTCATCGTTCTTTTTTTTAAATAAAAAAAGGACGCCAAGTAGTAAATTAATCGACTACTGAACGGCTATAGCTGCTGTCATATAGATGAAAACTTAACTCCCGGCAGGCGAGCGACATTGTCATCGAAGCGCATTCGATGGCAGGAGAAAAGGAATTGAGGCGGTTGGAGGGTCGATGCCGAGATAGCCTATATGGTGTGAGCTAGTCTCGTGGTGCTGCGCGTGCACAGTCCTATCCCGGTGCCAGCCCTCCTGAAGATTTTTATCTCCCTTGGAGTCCTAGCGCCTCCGGCGTAGTCCCATTAGTGTGAATGAGTAGTGGAAACTTTTAGTCCAGGAAGATCAGGCAAAGTGATAGTTTGATTTAAATGGAAGTCTGAGATCACTTTAGGGAGAAATTTCCTATTGGTCCTAAGTACCACCTTGTCCCTGTGGAATGAAATGTAGTCCAGATCCGTGCACAGGGCTTGCAATTCACATATTCTCCTGACTGAAGTGATGGCCACCAGGAAGACAGTTTTCCATGTGACATACTTCAAGTCTGCAGTTGCCGTGGGCTCAAAGGGTGGCTCCATGAGCTTGGGAATACAAATGTTCAGATTCCAGGCTGGTACTGGCTCCCTAAGGGAATAATGATGGTGACTGAGACCCTTGAAGAATTTGCGAAAGACAGGGTGAGAGGCCATGGATCTGTCTTTGCTAGCTGACACATAAGTGGAGACTGCTGCTAGGTGCACTCTTAGTGTTGAAGGCTCAGACTATGTAAGTGTGTCAGATAGTCCAGCAGGACAGGAAGACTTGCTCTAAAGGGAACAATGTCCCTTCCTGAGCACCAAATGGAAAACCTTTTCCACTTCGAAGAATAAGTTTTCTTGGTTGATGGCTTCCTGAATCCTCTGAGCACAGTCAAAACCTCTTCTGAAAGGTTTAGGCTAGCAAATTCTAGGTCTTCAAGAGCCAAGCCTTCAGTTGCAGGGATCTGAGGCTGGGATACAGGATCCTGCCCTGACAGGATGTTAGCAGATTGTGCCTCTGGGGCAGGTGAATTGGAGGAGAGACAGAGAGGGTTACCAGGAGTGAGTACCATGGCTGCCTGGCCCAGTCTGGTGCCACCAGGATCATTGTTGCTGGCTGAGACCCGAGCTTCACCAAGGTCCTGAGCAACATGGGAAAAGGAGGTAAGACATAAAGAAATCTTCCCGGCCAATCCAGTGCAAGTGCATCCAGAGGGACTGTGTCCTTGGTTGGAGGCCTGCAACAGAACTGTGGCAACTGATGACTGTCCGTGGAGGAAAAGAGGTCCATTTCTGGTGTGCTCCACCTTCTGAACACTGTCTGCAGCACTTGAGGATTCAGTGCTCATTTGTAATGATCCTGCTGAGGGAGTCTACCAGGACGTTTTCCTTCCCTGGAAGATGGATAGCAGATAAGGATACCTGCAGAGAGTAGGCCAGACTCCACAGCTTTTTTTGGTGTGTGAGCCCCCTCTCTTCTTCAGGCTCTGTCCACCTGCCGCCCCATGACCAGGCCTCACCTCAAGGCCACTGAGGGGCTTCCTACCCCTAATGGACATCGTGGGCAAGCCCGGAGGCAGTGGGTGGTGGAGCGAACAGGTCATCATGCCGAGGGCCGGCATTTTTGTTGCTTTTGCTGCTTCGGTGGTGTGGACGTGCAATGGCATTCCGCATCTGCCCCACCCCCTAACATGCTGGTGCCAGTTGCTGCGGTGCCTCCAGAATCCGCCAGGGGTAGGTTAAGCGCTGGACACTCATCCCCTCCCTCCCCCCCAGAGAAGGAGAGCAGTCCCCAGGATGCTCAATCCTTCTCCCCCGTCCGGCCCTCTGGCTCTCCGGGTCTGTTCCCGAACCCGGGTCCTCAGCATCGCAAGTGGAAATTTAACTGCTGCACCGGCAGGCTGGTGCCAGACTCCACAGCTTCACTGCCTCTGTGCACAGTGGGGTGGATCTGGTTCCTCCTTGCATGCTTATGTTGTACATGGTGGTTGTGCAGTCTGTTCTGACCTGTACCAAATTGTTTCTTAAGCAAGGAGCAAATGCTTGTAGTCAGGTGTACTGCCCTAAGCTCTAGCAGGTTTATGTGCAGAAGTGATTCACAGAATCATAGAAATCTGAAAAGGACCCCTCTGGCCCATCGAGTCTGCCCCTTACCCCTTCCCTCCATTCGTCACCTTTTTCAAGGGACCTCCCCTTCCCCCCACTGGTCAACCCCTTATATCTGTCTCAAGCCCTCTTGAATCCCTCCACTGGTTCAGCCCCCACCACCTCCTTAGGTAGTTTGTTCCAGGCCTCCACCACCCTCTCCGTGAAGTAATGCCCCCTCAAATTGGCTCTAAATTTTCCTCCTTCTAATCTTAAAACTATGACCTCTAGTTTTAGCACTCACTTTCCTTGTAAATAAGCTCCCCCCACCTTATTAATCCCCTTCACATACTTAAATGTTTCTATCATGCCCCCTCTCTCCCCTCTAGTCTCCAATGGGTACAGATCCAACTCCCTCCACCTCTCCTCATATGGCTTCCCATGCATACCGTGCACCATCTTGGTTGCCCTTCTCTGAACCCCCTCAATCCCATCTAAGTCCTTGCATAGGTATGGTCTCCAGAACTGGACCCCATACTCCAGGTGAGGCCTAGATTCCTGAGGGGACCATGTCCCACTGGCTGTTAAGTCCTGCATGTGTGTCCCCCACCCCAGCAGGGAGGCATCTGCTGTGAGCACCACTGAGGGATGCTCTTTTAAAAATGGAATTCCCTCCCTGAGGTTGCCTCTGTCCAGCCACCACTGCAGGGCCTGAAGGAGGGTGCCTGTGACTGGAACCAGTTTGGCTACTGCATCCTTTTTCTGGGACCAGTGAGCTCTTAAGTGGAACTGTTATGTCCCTCATCTGAAATCTGGATCCTGGAACAACTGCTGTGGCAGCTGCACGTGGCCTAACAGGTGTGAAAACTCCCTTGCAGGCTTGGGCCTATTTAACTGGAATGATCCTGCTACCTGCAGGATGCTGTTCACCCTGTTCTGAGGAAGAAATGCTCTACCCAGGCTGGTGTTCAGCTCTGCTCTGATGAAGTCGAGAATCTGAACAGGTTCTTGCTGGGACTTCTGTTCATTTATGAGGAATCCCAGAGACCCTAGTGTGCTCCTGGTAAGGGCCAGAGCGTCTCTGGTATGCTGCAGAGACTGACCTATGACTAGTCAGTTGTCTAGGTATAGGGGTCACTCTCCGCCTTAAGTGTGCCGCCACCACCACAGCTAGGCACTTTGTGAATGCCCTGGAGGCACAGGTTCAATCAATCAATCAATCAAAATCTTTATTTATCCAGGCGAACATCATTGAGCAGAGCTCTTTTACAAGATGGACCTGGTTAGAACAGGGTCAGGTAAAATCCATCATAAAAACATATAAATATATGTAAATAAGTATATAAACACAAACACAATGGTGCAGTAATAGGGGAGTCAAGGCAAGTGTAACAGAGGAGGATTCAAATACAAGGGGGCAGGTCCACCATTGAACCATGCAACTGTATATAAACCATGTTCTCTCTATAGAAGTACCAGTTAGTTCATTTACCAGGGGCAGTCACTAGTACTAGCCATGAAAATGGCTTGGAGAACCACCAACTAATAGCAGATGGTGTACCAGCAGGGGTATGTAATATGTAGGCGAAGGATAAACATTGTGAGAAGTGAAGTCCCAAGGATAGGTTGGTAGAACTGATGCGGCGGTGGGGGCCTACAGGGAGAGGGAAAGGGGAGTTAGGACTTTTATAGTATGATTGCATGTAGATTGTGGATGAGTGCAGTATAGAGTTGTGAAAAGAAGGCTGGAGAAAGCGGAAGATAGACTAGTATCAAAGGGAGGACAGAGGCATCAAGGTGTTACATGAAAGCATGATGACAGACCAGGGCCAAGGAGGAGACAAGCACTAGAAGTAATTGCTCATGGTTAAATGTGCAGGTTAGCATGATGACAATTCATGGTCATGGGAAACAATTGCACTGATCATTTCTGAGACGTGAATATAAGAGCTTGAAAGATGAGATGCCGATGGGTGACCTCAGTTTCAGTTTTTTTGCAATTTATTCCACAAGGAGGACAGTGTAAAGCTTATAGCAGCCCTGCCAAAGTGGGAGTTAACTTTGGGAACCATCAGTAGGAGAGATCTGCAACTTCTCAGGGTGTAACTGCCTATTGGTTTTATAGGAAGACAGTCTGCAATGCATTGAGGTAGTTTTTTGGAGATGGCTCTCAGGGTCCATAAGGCTGCATTTTTATCACGCTGAATTGAAGAGAACTCTACCCCACTGATTGATATAGGGAGCAGTGGTGAGTGGAATAAGGAAGGCCTGTGATGAACCTCAAAGCTCTATGATATAATGTGTCAAGTTTGGTGAGGTAGGAAATGGGAGAATGACTATAGAGGATGTCAGCATAATCTATCAAGGATAGAAAGGTTGATTGTAGCAGCTGTAGTTTGGCATCTCTAGTTAAGAAGTGGGCTATCCTAAAGAACAGCCCAAGTCTCTGCCGTAATTTTTTGAGTAATTCTTCAACGTGCTCTATAAAGGAGAGCCTATGGTCCAGCCATACTCCAAGGTATTTGAATTTAGGGACAAATTCCAACTTCTCGCCAAGAACTGTAGTAATCTGAGGCACAGTGTCTGATAGGGCTGAATTTACCATTTGGGCAGAGGGAGAAAAGAGCAGTGCTTTTGTTTTTTTGGTGTTAAGTAATATTTTTTTGTTTAGGAGTTGGTGTTGCAGCAGGTTGAACTCAGATTGAAGGTCATTACATGCAGATTGTAATGACGGGCGGCTTACGTAAAGAACTGTGTCATCTGCAAACAGATGAATGTTGGCCTTAGTTATGCTTTCATCGATATTGTTGATGTATATTGCAAAAAAGATCATTCCTAAGATAGAACCCTGGGGAACACCTCTTAGGCGAGGTTTGAGAGTTGAGAGATCTCCTTCCGCTTTCACCTGCTGGAAACAATCAGAGAGGTAGTTGTTGAACAGCTGTAAAGATAATGGGTCAGCACCTAGTGAGGTCAGGGAAGACAGCAGCAGAGAATGGTCAATAGTGTCGAAGGCCTTGCTCAGGTCCAAGAATACGGCACAGGTGTAATTCCTGTTGTCTGGCTCACTTTGCCAGTCATTAGTCACTTTGGCAAGTGCTGTGATGGTGCTATATTTAGCTCTAAACCCTGACTGGACTGGATTAAGCAGGTTATTAGCTTCTAGATACTGTCTCAGCTGGTTACTTACGACTTTTTCCAGTAATTTTGACAAGACCAGGAGAATCGAAATTGGTCTGTAATTATTTAGATCACAGGGATTTACGGTTTTGAACAGCGGTATGATGTGTGCTGTTTTCCATATTGAAGGAATGGATCCTTGAGTTAATGATAGGTTAAATAAATGGGTTATGGGCACGGCTAACACATGAATGGCCACCTTCAAAAAATATGGGTCGAGGGTATCCGCACCAGCACTTTTTTTTACATCCAGTTTTAGCAATAGGTTTTCAACTTCTTTCAGAGTAGTAGGAAGCAAGGAGAAGACTGAATCGGTGATGCTAGGATCTGCACCTTGATTATCCACCTGACAGCGTATCAAATTCACAGGGGAATTGTCGAAAGCTAAGCCTGCAGTCACAAAGTGATTATTGAAGGCATCCAGAACTTCCAGTCTGTCACTAATGGTGTTATTGTTTAAGGAGATTTCATCAGATAGTGAGCCACCGGACGTGTGACCAGACAAGTCCTTGACGGTTTTCCAAAATTTTGTAGGATTTTTAGAGGCAGAGAGAAATTCAGAATGATAGTATGCAGCTTTTGTATCTCTAACCATTCTAGTACTGAGTTTCGTGCCCTTTTGAACTTGCACCAGTCCGCAGCAGACAGGGTTTTGCGTGTTTTTTTCCATAGGCTATCTCTTTCAGTCAATGCAGATTTTAATAATAGTGTGAACCATCTACATGCATTTTTTGCTATTCGCACCTTAACTATAGGGGCATAGGACCAACTGCAGCAGGATTTCAACGCTGTTCAACTTTGGCTCAAATTGAATCAGCTTTTCTCAAATGCAAAAAAAACAATCTCCCTAACTTTTGGCTCGCAACCTCGGCTCTCCCGACTCACCATCCGCCCCCCTTTCCTAACCCTGGATCTTACCCCTTTAGATTCCTGTACCCGCTCCATCACCTCGGCGTCTGGCCCGACCAATATCTAGACTACTCAATTCACATAGACTCCCTTCACAAAAAATTGCTTCCTAAACTGGGGGCCCTCTATCGTAACAAAGGCTGCCTGCCTACCCCGGTCAGGCGTGAACTTGTGCAAAAAATGATACTTCCAATTTTTGATTATGGGGATGTAGTCTATGGCACCGCCTCACCCTCCACTCTGACCAGCCTGGACACACTCTCTCATTCCTTCTGCCACTTCATACTGGAATGTCCTAAACTTACGCACCACTGTGACCTTTATAGCTCTCTGGCCTTTCCCTCACTCTCAGCCCGCAGACAAATCCACTGCTCACGTGTTGCTGCTAAATTCTGGTCCCATACCCTCCCACCCTACCTGAATTCCACCTTAACTTCTCAACCCAGGGTGGCTTACTCGCTGCGACACTCAGATAATAGGCACTTCCATATCCCTTGCATGCGTACCACTATGGGTCAGGCTGCGTTTAGTTACCGATTGCCTAAACTATGGAATGACCTCCCAACAGATATCCACCATATCACTAATTCTAGTCACCTCAACTCCCACCTCCATGAATGCTTTCTCACTGTCTGCTCCTGCAACGGGCCTACACATTAGTAGCCCTCAAGGCCTCTTGGGCCTCAATACCTTATTTCGTGGACTATGTACACATTCCTATTAGAGTCTACAAATCACTAACTATTTTAAATTTAATTTTATTTGTACAATGAAATGTCTTTTCTATGCATTGTCTCCATGCCTGCCTATTTTCTTTAAGCTGCATGGCTACCTTAGCTACCAACGTGTATAGTCCTTCATATTTGTGTGCCTTCTCAACTGTACATAAACCTGTGTGTCTGTTTGCCAGAATGTTCCCCCATTGCTTCCCCCAGGTCACATCTGGAAACGAGTGGTTAGTCGCTCAGTATGCCTGCCTGGCTAAACTCTTAAATAAATAAATAAATAAATTTAGGACGTCTAGGATAATTTTGCTGAATATGTTGAATGCTGATTGCGTGTTTTTTTGCCAAATAGAACACTTGCCAATACAAGGAGTGTTTCAGTTCATTTATGTAGGCAGTGAGATCAAAGTTCCGTCTAGATCTCTTGGCAGCAAACTTCGGTGAAGTAGTAGGTTTGTTGCTTGATCTTATGCAAGCAATAAATGAGTGACCACTGATATCACTGAAGAAGGTGCCAGCAAAGGAGAAGAGATGTGGTTTATTCACTAGGATAACATCTAGCAGGGAGCTATTATCCACGTTCTTTTTATGTACTCCTGTTGGTTCGACAATGAGTTGCGATAATCCATGGGTGTCACAGAAAGCTACAAGAGGAGCAGTGGTTTTAGATAGCCAGTCT
Source organism: Neoceratodus forsteri (assembly GCA_016271365.2). Taxonomy (NCBI): domain Eukaryota; kingdom Metazoa; phylum Chordata; order Ceratodontiformes; family Ceratodontidae; genus Neoceratodus; species Neoceratodus forsteri. The sequence continues at coordinate 951,662,951 of CM028130.1, forward strand.
AAATTAAGATCCCCAAGAATAATTATTTCTGAGGATTGTTGTTCGATGATATTACTCAGATGAGATAAAAATTGTAGATCGGCAGAAGAAGGTCTATAGCACCCTATAATATATAATGTTGAAGTGTGCGAGATGGTGACTTGGAGACAGACATTCATAAGCATTTGCAACAGATAAAGCACTCAGACAGGATGCCGTATACCTATCCTTGACGTAGATGGCAACCCCTCCAACCCTGGAGTGTCTGTCTGCTCTAAATAGTAAATAGTTAGGGATATTGACTTCCCTGTCGGAGGTGGCCGGTCTAAGCCAGGTTTCTGAAACCACTAGGATGTCTGGTCGAGTATGGAGGACCCAGGCCTGGATCATGGAGAACTTTTTTAACAGACTGCATACATTAATGTGGAGGAAACTCATGCCTTTCAGTGTGGCAAGGTCAGAAGGTGATGTGATTGCAGCTGGTGGCCCCGGATTGAGCTCCACATTTCCTGAGCACAGGAGAAGGAGTAAAAGGTTTTTTTTAGAGTGGCAATAGTAAGCTTCTTACTGGTAACCCCTTTAAGTCGTTGTGGGCCATCGTCCTGGGGAGGCACGCCCCAACATTTTTTGCCCTTCCCACTAAGGGTGGCAGATATGAGTACTCTGACTGCTATCTGTAGAGGTGACGCCTCTATGATGTTGGCGGAAGTCATAAGCTGAGGTGGTAATTCATTTCGTGTACCAGCGTTAGAGGTAATATGAAATTAGTGTTGAAGAATTGGGGAGTTGAAAAGGCATATATCCACGTAGGGACAGGAACTAGTTACAGAGCAGATCAGATTAGTATCCACAGTAATAAAGGCTTGAGGTGGCATATATTGGGCATGCGATATGAGATAGGACGACTAGAACAGGATCCACGATTTGACACACATAGTGGAATAAGGATGGGGGGCTAGAGAGGAGTGAGCTAGAAAGCCAGGGCGGGGTTTATGTGTATTTAATCAGGACCGGCTGTGGTGGGTGGGCAAAAAAATTGGCAGCTAGGGCTCCCTTCCTGGAGGTAATCAGTCCCTGAGGGCAAGTCCGTACCTGCGTTTCTGTGAGGGGCTGGTGGCTTCAGACCTGGACTGCGGGTGGCAGTCTGGCAGGTCGGGTTCATCAGAGAACCACGGCTGTGACTCTCAGACTACCTGGAAGGAAAAGGCAGAGGAGAATTAAATAAGAAAGTCAGAGGGGTGGGGCTGCTTGTGGAGCTAAAAAAGAAATGCAGACTGGCTTAAACGGGGGGTTTGCAGACCAAGATGTTAGGCAAGGTGCCTCCAAGTCTGAGTGAGCAATAACAGGGCTATTTAAAACACAATACTAGTGTAAAAAGGTGAGGGGGGGGGGTTCAAAGGCCTGAGATGAGATTGCTACTGGTCTTATGAGGAACACAATACAGGCATTTACATTAAATCAGAAAACTTCAGCTATAAAATACAAACAAGACAGTTTTAACAGAAAACATAATCTAGCACAATATAATCAAACAGTAACAGTGCAGAGCTGTATGGAGCCAATCGGAGTGCTCCTGGGGCTATTACAGCCAGTGGGCCTGGCAATAGAACTCTGGATTTAAACCCAGCGACAACTGTCCTCATGTAAAGAAAGCAAAAATTGGCAGCTAGGGCTCTCTTCCTGGAGGTACTCAGTCCCTGAGGGCAAGTCCGTACCTATGTTTCTGTGAGGGGCTGGTGGCTTCAGACCTGGACTGCAGGTGGCAGTCTGGCAGGTTGGGTTCGTCAGAGAACCACGGCTATGGCTCTCAGACTACCTAGAAGGAGAAGGCAGAGGAGAATTAAATAAAGTCAGAGGGGGTGGGGCTGCTAAAAAGAAATGCAGACGGCTTAAATGGGGGTGTTGCAGACCAAGATGTTAGGCAAGGTGCCTCCAAGTCTGATTGAGCAATAACAGGCCTATTTAAAGAGCTGCTGACGCCATGTGGCCAAAAGTGCTACATTGCAGAATTAGAATAAGCATATCCACAGTAAATCTCATACCAAAATGTAGATTTCTGTGTTACTTCATTTTAAAGTTATTAGCCGTTTTGTAACCCTGATTTCACTACCTGTTCAAAGAAAGCCTGTTCCAGTGAAGAGCTGATGATGATGTCATCTAGGGACCATACAGTTTAGTCTTACATGTCAGCAAGCTTATAGGACCTGTTTCTCTAAAGCTGTAAATATCATGTGCAATTGTTTTCGTAAGTAAAACTGCCAGAATGAGTTAGTAAACATTGCTTTAAAAACTTTGTGTTTCAGGCTTTTGTAACAAAACTGACAATATTTTGTCTGGATGCCTTTTTATGGAGGTCTTTTTGCCAAATGCTGGATCTTCATAGCACACTGTGAGGTTTGCAGACTGAATAAGTTTCTGATGAAAGGCTGAGCTCATTCACACCTATCAGTCAATTGAAGCAACTTCTAAGAATGGCAATTTAAAACAATGATCCCATCTCCTTGTTAATGGGAGTGGGGCAGACTCATCTGTGTTCTACTCTAAATTACAATTATGATTTTACCAGAGCTAACACTTCCAACCCTAGTACGAATTAACACATATAAGGCCCCTATTGAAACATTGTAAAGCAGACAATGACAAACATCAGTAAAATCAGTAGCACTCTAACTGGCTTCAGCAGTCTGGAGGCATGCTGACTTAGTATCCAGCAACCCTGGTGAAATGGACTACACAAAAACAGCATTAAATAATACAATTGTATCAACTTAGTTACACAATCTGAAACATATATAGTATTTATAGCAATGTTTACTCACTGGTGGTGTCTGTTTTACTTGTGAAAACCACTGCACATGATCTTTACAACTTTGAAGAAATGGGTCTTACAAGCTTACTAACAGTCATTGCTAAACTTTGAGCTCCCTACATGACATCATCAGCAGCTCTTTACTAACACCTGCTTTTTTTGCACAGGTAGTGCAATCAAAGTTACAAAATGGCTAATAACTTTAAAACCAAGTAACGTAAAAATCTAGTTTTTGGTATGAGATTTACTGGCAGTATACTTATTTGGATTCTGCAATGCAGCACTTTTGGTGTCAGTGGCTCTTTAAAACACAATACTAGCATAAAAAGGTGAACGGGGGGGGGGGGGGTTCAAAGGCCTGAGCTGAGATCGCTACTGGTCTTATGAGGAACACAATACAGACATTTACATTAAATCAGAAAACTTCAGCTATAAAATGCAAACAAGACTGTTTTAACAGAAAACAATATCTAGCACAATATAATCAAACACTAACAGTGCAGAGCTATATGGAGCCAATCGAAGTGCTCCTGGGGCTGACTGCAGCCAGTGGGCCACAGCAGTAAGAGACTCTGGATTTAAACCCAGAGACAACTGTCCTCATGTAAAGAAAGCAAAAATTGGCGGCTAGGGCTCCCTTCCTGGAGGTAATCAATCCCTGAGGGAAGGTCCGTACCTGCGTTTCTGCGAGGGGCTGGTGGCTTCAGACCTGGACTGCGGGTGGCAGTCTGGCAGGTTGGGTTCATCAGAGAACCACGGCTGCGTCTCTCAGACTACGCTGAATGGCAGTGCTGGAAACTGGTAGTGACCTGAGGGTAGTCTGAACCTCAGATACTTTCTGGAGCTTGGTCTGATAGGAATGTGGAAGTATGCATCCTTCAGGTCTAATGATGCCAGCCAATCCCTTTTTTGCAGTGTGGGGATGATCATGGCCAGAGTCACCATCTTGAACTTTGGTTTCAGAATGTGTTTGTTTAGGAGTCGCAGATCCAGAATAAGTCACCAGTCTCCATTTTTCTTTTGAGTGAGAAAACATCTTAAGTCGAAGCCCTTTCCCCTCTGAAGCAAGGAGACAGGTTCCACTGCTCTGATTGCCAATAGGTTTGCCACCTCTGCTTCCAAGAGTATTTTGTTCGTAGAGGTAACTGGGGCAAAGCTTCCGACTCAGCCTGGGTAGTGATTTGAAGCTTAGAGATAGTCCTTGGCTCACTACCTCCAGGACCCACTTGTCTGTGGTGATGTTATACCAAACTTGGAGGCAGTGAGCCAATCTGCCACCTACTGGCAAGGGGGAGGCAACCTGTACCAGCCTGTCTGGGGTTCTGTTTTGCCTGGGACTTCACCTGAGGAACCTGAGCAGGTCTCCTCATGGATCCCCTACCTCTAAAGTACCCCCCTGGACTGTTGGTAGTCTGGCATTGCTTGTGCTTGAAAAAAAAGGGCCTGGGGTAGGATCCCCTAACCCTGCCTCCCCTGTACTGGGACCTGTAAGAGGTCAAAGGCCTTTCCTTAGAGTTGCTTCTATAGGTGGCCTTGTATTCTTCCACCTTTTTCATGTAGGCCTCAGTTTTGTCCCCAAAGAGGGAGTCATCCTCACAGGAGAAATCCATTGCCTTTTTTTTTGCATGTCCTGGGTCAGATTAGTGGCTCTGAATCATGCAAACTGTCTCAGGGAGATGGAGAGAACCCATGAGCCTGGCTGCGGTGTCATTCGCATCCACAGCCATGTGGAACTGATATTTGGTGGCATCCAGTGCTGCCCTTGCAGTATCTGCCAGGTCCACTACTACTTCACCTGGAACTTTATCAGATATTGCAAGCACAGTGTTCCATAAGGCTTTTTGGTACTGTACTACATAGGCCATATGGTTGGCCTGTCTCACTAAAAATGAGGCAGCCAGATACCCTTTCTTACCCATTCCATCCAGTTTTCTGGAGTCCTTATCCGGATGATGAGAAGCTGAGGGAATCCTTGCTTTGTCACAAGCTGCTGCCTGAACCGCTCCTTCGTGATCTGGGTGGTTAAAAAGAAATGCAGCAGTGGATCTGTCCAGCTGGTATCTTTTGTCTCTCTTTTTTTTTTTTATCAAGCCCTGGCACAGAAGGGGGGTTTTTCAGGACGTGCAGCACTGCTTTTTGCAGTGATTTTTATTTTATTTATTTATTTATTAAATTTTGATAATCAGGTGAGCCCACTGGGCCCCGAAGGTCCCTTTTTCAGGGGCGACCTGAGGGTTACATTCATCATGACGTGATTGGTTCGACAAGATACATAACAAGTGTCAAACATTGTAGGTGCCAAACCGGTCATCTCCAAAAAATCAGCTTCCTCTCCATCTTCCTCCGTCTCCTGCATAGAGAGATTCAGAGTCTCTACCATTTGTTTCACAAATGAGTAGCGTGATGTGTAATATTCTGGAACCCTAGGTGGGGAACCAAAGTCCTCTTCAGGGGATACCTCAGATTCTAGGTGGGGAACCAAAGTCCTGTTAAGGGGATACCTCAAGTTCTATGGGTTCCCCCTCATCCTCCTCTTCAGGATTATCAAATAAATATAATGGTTCCTGACTCCCTGGAACTGGGCAGGAACCAGTACAGGAGTAGGGACCACTGCCTGTAGAGCAAGCAAAGTCTGTAGGGCTTTAGCAATGTCCTCAGGAGAAGGCATAACATTTTTGTCAACCGGAGGTGCAGAGACAGGTTTCTCTGTGTTTTTTCTTGGATGGAATTAAGTCATTCACATATTTGTGGCTGTCTAGTACAGTATGTCCTGCAAGCCCATTGGTCCACTGTGTGGACCAATGTGCTTGCAGCCAATACTGTAATCTGTCATTCGGCTGGCGGTTGGGCGGTATGCGGGTGGGTTGCAGCCGCCCACCGATGAAGGGGCAGAGGGAGCTGGGTGGGCAAGGGGTCTTGTGTGGGTGGGAGTGCCACTGGACCACCAGGGGGTACGAATTGCAGAGTTACGGCAGGGTGTAGGGGCCACTAGACTACCAGAGATTACACTTTGTCATTTTACTGGCGTATTGGGTCTTGGGGGTGGAACCACTGGACCTACCAGGGAGTATACTTATTGCATTGCACCAGTGATGGTGGCTCTGAGGAGGGAACCACTGGACTACCAGAGATTGTCTTTATTACATTTTACCAGTGATCGCGGCTACGGGAGGGGGGTACTACTGGGGCCCTTATGGGTGCTTGTGGGTGGGTGGCCACCCACGGCCGGCGGCTGCTGTGCTGCACCCTGCAATACTGCAGCCCACCTGTGGGTGGCCAGAATTTGTTCCTCCTTTTCATGGGCTCAACTTTGAGCCCCACTATGTGGCGCAATGCAGGGTTATGCCACCATATGCGCTGCACATCCCGGGCTGAATATTGGGATGTGCCGCATATGCATGGGCACGCCCCCTGCATTTGCGCTGCATACATTACCATTGTGCCCCAGTGCATCAGGATATGCGCTGCACCTGGCAGCCTTTTGAATATCCCACCATGGCGCAGTGCGGGGCTGCACTGGTGCAACTCTGTTGTGCCAGGCGCAACCCCTTTGAAAATCCAGGCCACTGTGTGATTCCTGGGGTTAGAAGTGTCTTTTATCAAGATAATTCAGGAGTTGTAAAATGATTTGACAAAGTTTCTCTCTTGGGCTAGGCATGGGTCTAAGGCCCAGTGCGGTCTCTTCACTACATAATGTGGCCCACGTGGTGAGGGGCTGGCGATTTTCTGCAGCATTTTCTGAATTAATTTGACAGTGTCCCGGCCCTCAGCTCATTCAGGGAGGCCGATGACAACCAAGTTGTTTTGCTGGCTACAGCCCTCCTGATCCTTGATGCAGTCTTCGAGCCACTGTAATTTCCTCTGTATCCCAACAAGCTTTGGCTCTGTTCTTTCTGTCCAGTCCTCAAGAGAACTGATTCTAGTTTCTGTATCAGAGATGCTGGGTAAATAAACATAGAATCTGATGGAAGAGAAGGGCCACACAGCTCACCCAATCTGCCCATTTTTTTCTACCTGCAGACCCTACTTGATCTACAGCTCTTTCTCCTCCCCTTACCTCTATGCCTTGTGCCTATCCCAGGCATTTTTGTACCCCACCACTATTTTTGTCCCTACCTCTGCTAGAAGACTGTTCCAGGAATCCACCACTCTTTCTGTGAAGTGCTTCCTCACATCACTCCTGAATCTACCCCCTTCCAGCTTCATAGCATGTCCTCTTGTTCTAGAACACCTTTCTTTTTAATACTCCCCTTCTGTACCTTATTTAGCCCCGTGAGGTTACTTAAAAGTCTCTATCATATCCTCCCTCTCCCTCCTCTTTTAGACTCTCATAGGGATTCTGATGCAGACCCTACACAATTTTAGTTGCCCTCCTCTGGACCACCTCCACTCCATGTCCTGCCTGAGATGTGGTCTCCAGAACTGGACACGGTACTTAAGGTGGGGTCTCACCAGTGATTTATAGAGGGGCAACACTACCTCCCTCCTTCTGCTAGTGATACCCCTTCCTATGCACCCCAGCATCCCACTAGCCCTTCCGATTGCCTTGTCACACTGCCTGGCCACCTTTAAGTCATCCCATATTCCACCACCCAGGTCTCTTTCCTACTTGGTTGTTGTCAATACCTCTTCCATTCTGTACTCCATCCCTGGGTTTCCGTGCCCCAAGTGCATTATTTTACACTTGTTCTGCATTAAAACCCAGCTGCCATGCCCTTGACCACTCCTCCAATTTCCTCATTTCTCTGCTCATTCTTTCCACCCCACCAAGTGTCCACCTTGTTGCAGATGTTGGAGTTATTGACAAAGCAGCAGACCTTCCCTTCCAGCTCCTTTGCTAAGTCACTTATAAATATATTAAGGTCTGATCCCCGAAGCACCCTGCAGGTCACTCTCCCTTCCACAGAGTGAACTCCTTTTACCACTACCCTTTGCCTCCTATGCCCTAACCAATTTCTTACCTAGTTTACCACCTTGTTACTAATCCCCCAAACTACACAGCCTGGTCACTAGTTTCCTATGTGGAACAGTGTCAAAAGCCTTACTGAAATCTAGGTAGGCCATGTCCATTGCTCCTCCCTGATCTAATTTCTTGGTCATCCAATCAAAAAAATCTATCGGATTTGTTTGGCATGACCTCCTCCCTGTGAATCCACGCTGCCTCAGATCCTGTATCGAGAGCTGACTTTGCAGTTATATCAAGGAGAGTGTCATTAATAGATCTTAGCTCTCTGAAAAACCACTCCATGGTGAGCGGGTCAGCTTCTCCAGCTGGGGAAGTTAGTGGGGAGTCCTCCTGCTTGTGCCATTTTCTTTCTTGCAATCGAGCTGGAAGAGGTAATGGCAAATTTCCAATGTCCATATTCTCTGCTTTTGCTGCCATGATGATCATTTGAAAAAAGGTACTATTCGATGTAGAATTATCAGCGTTTTCATTGGGTGGTGTTTCTGCTATTATGTTACTTAAACCCAAGAAATGACAGTTTAAATGCTGCACCATAAGAAGCCAGAGAGCTGCTACTCCTCAGCGTACTATTACGTGATTCCAGATTTGTTTTAATCTGTGAACGGCTGAGATAATCTCCCCTACTCCTATGTCCTGATCCAGAAGAAAATATTACATACCACAGTAACATTGTTTCATCCATGGGTTCCATCACTATGCTGACTGTTGCATCAGCCTGCAGGTCTGAGCTGCCCCGGAGAGTGGAATTTTATGCTAATTAGAAAACGATGGAATAGAATGACATTCAAATCTCTGCTGCATGGTCACGCTCCACTCTGCCCTCTAACGTCAGATTTATTTCGACAGCCAGGGGAGCAGTGACCACTAAACTAGTTAGACTCAACCTAAGAAAACAGAGAACCCCAAGAATGACTGGCCCCCAATGGGACTTGGCAGACTACAATTATGTATCAAAATAGCCAGAACTGATTGTAGGCAATGTAAAAGTAATGCTCAAGCAATACTGAAGACCGAATAACTGATTCTTGGAGAATCTTTTCCAGGTTCTGGAAGGGGAGTAGGGTGGGTGCATTAAGCATAGCAAGTGATCCCTTGGAAGAAACAATATTACTACAGCAATTTTTGCTTCACACCCCAGGAATCCCTCACTATGCTTGTGACACTTGGACAGCTGGTTCTGATCACTGTATCATGTTTTGTAATATAAAAATGTGTTATGGACTGTGTCTCATGAGAAATGCTGAAACAGCATGTGAGTACAACACACACACACACGCAGGTTTTATATACAAGGTGTTACCTGGAAGGCCAGAAGTTAATTACAGAGTAGAACAGGCCTTGCTCAAGGATCTCCTATTTATCTAAGTTAATTATAGCTGTAGTTGCTAAGAGGGAAATCATAAACTTTTATGGCGTTTAGGGGAAGAGTGCAGGATTATGTGACACTGGTGCAAAGTCATAAATGCTTTAATGTCTGTGTGAGAGAGGATACTGCTTATAGGTGAAAGGAAATTTACAGACTTGATTGAGGAAGTCACATGGGGAAAGGAGTTTCTGCTAATGTAACCTTAATTATCTTACCTTCTAATATGATAAAATATCCTGGGTGTATGATTTTTCATAACCAGAGGAGGAGGGCAAAGCCAGCTTTTAAACAAGTATTCTTCCGTTTTCCTTCAGAGACTTTTATCTACACTCTGACAAAGAAACATTTTGAGCACTTTAAGCAAGTATAGAGGTAGAGACACACAATCTAAGTACTGTAGTAGGAATTGCACTGTTAAAACCTTGTTCTTTTAAAAGATTTGTATGTTTTGTGATATATGGCTCTGTATTTTATGTTTTACATATTTTATCTATTTTAGTAAAACTCTATTTTTAGAGCCTACTTGATCTGTCTTTGAATTTCTTCCTTTAACAAGTTAAATATATATGGTTAAAGCAGACACTGTGCATAAGCCTGAATGGTGATTGCAAACTGGAAAAAGGTAAGATTAATCTTACGTCTTTATTAGAGTTTTTAAGGGTTCCTTTCTGTACACCTGGTTAGGTTCCTGTAGGCAAAGATATCTGGCCCCCCGAAGACAAAATTATGTGAGCCTGTGCATTGGGTACGCTAGCAAGAGGTTTACAGTTTGAATCCCTCCAGAACTGAGACCAAAGGTTGATTCGAACCCACAAAACAGACAGGAGGGTTACCCTGTTTCTGTTAACTGTTCACAAGACTGCGCTCGGAGGTTGACACTTTGGGAGTAGAGGGCTGACCTGCTGAGTGGGTTTGTAATAATGCTTACTATTGCAGACTATAAAGCAGTACCTTGGGAGGCTGGGTACAGAACCTATAGGGAAAAGGTTCTGCAAGACAGCAGTGCCAAACCTGGCATCCCTTCTGGACTGCACATCCAGGCAACAGTGTTTTGTAAAGGTGTGTACTAGCCTTGACAGAGGGGTCTCATTTTTGGGAGCAGTGGGCCCTTAGGTGGTACTGGATGTCTCATTTGTAACCTAGCCCCTGCCACCACTGCTGTGGAAGAGGCCATATGGTTTAACAGCTGGCAGAAGTCTTTTGCTGACCTGGGTGGGCTCAGGATGAAGGACTTCACCAGGTTGATGAGATTTCTCACTCTGTCTTGTGAAAGGCCCTGCCTCAAAGGGCATCTTATTCTGCTCCTATAAAATCCAGCACTTGAACTGGCTCTGGCTGGGACTTCTGGGTGTTTATGAGAAAACCCAAATCCTCCAGGGTACTCTGAGCTAGGAGTAGAGAGGCCTTGGCCTCCTGGTGTGATTTTCCTGCAGCCAGCCAGTCATCTAGGCAAGGGAAAACCTGTATCCCCGTCTCATGAGGTGTTCTGTCACCATGCTGAAGCACTTTGTGAACACCCGGGAGCTGGACAGAGTCCAAAGGTGAGGGCTGCAAACTGGTAGTGACCAGTCCCTACCCTGAATCTTAAATATTTTCTGTGACTGGAGTATGGAAACAGGCATCTTTTAGGTCCAGAGACCCCAGCCAGTCCTCCTTGCTGAACGGATGAGCTCAAGGCAGCCAGGCTTACTATCTTGAACTTTTCCTTTTTGAGATGTTTGTTCAGATATCTCGGATCCAAAATGGGTTGCTACTCCACTATCTTCTTCTTGGGTTAGAATTACCTTGAGTAAAGACCATTTCCCCACTGAGATGGGAGACTTTTTCTGCTGCTTTTGCCTGCAGCAACTTTCTGACCTCTAACTCCAGCAGGATCTTTTCTGCTGGTATGTGAGGCATAAAGTTTCTGCAAACCTGCAGCCTGGGGAATTTCTGAACTGCAGGGTACTTCCAGGATCTACTTGTCTGTGGTGACCTTCTTCCATTCCTGAAAAAAGTGAGCCAGCCTCCTCCTCCCCCCACTGGCAATGGATGGGTGACTTGGACCTACTTGTCAGGGGTTTTGCTCGGGCTGCCTCTTGGGTGCTGGGGTTGGGTCACAGTGTTTGGAGCCTCACCTACTCCTGCCTCTGAAGAAGCCGCTCAGCTGGGAGAAGTCATAAGGCAGGAAACAATGGGGAAAATAACCCCTACCATCTCTTCCATGAGGCCTACAGGAAGTGGAGAACTTTTACTTCAGTGTTGCTTTTATAGGTGGCTTTATACTCCACCTTTTTCATATATGCCTCTGTCTTTTTTTTGAACTTCAAATTTTTATTAAAAAGGAACTGGTACTTTATACAGGGTTTACCACCCTTCACATTACATTTTTCTTGAAGATAAACAATGAATGGGGGAGGGGGGAAAAAAAGCATAAATACAGCATGCCACATGTACTTGACCATATAGTAATCGTGTCCTTTTTTGTCCTTTGTAGATCCAGAGATTTTCCACGGAATTGTATCTTGTGATAACCCGTAGATGTTCTCCATCTGGTGGAGTCCGGGAGAGTACTGGTCCTCTCCCATGTTCGTCCCGTTTCTTTAATCCTGGGATTCTTCATGTACTCTGGATATCTACCTTTGAATCCCCTTTGCATCTGTGTACTTTATTATGGTTTACTACAAGCTGCTTAATTATATGCTTTAACAACCAAAAGAATCAACAAAGTTTTGCCATGTTTTTATAATAGGTTAAGTAAAATCCATAATCATATAACCTCATTTTAACTTAATAACTTCATAGATTAATAAAACAGTCAGCTGAGCACCTATTTATAGTTTATTCTAATATTATCTCCCCTAATCCCACTAAAATTGGTTTTCGATTTTTATTTAATTTATTACTTCCCCTTCCCTCTTTCTTATTTTCCCTTCCCCAAGCTCCAACCTCTGGTTTATCTCCAGAATGGTATAGGATTTGATTTACATTAGCTTCTTATTCATGTAGTAATTGCTCCAGAATTAAGGTGCCATCTTTTTCCTCCCGGTGGTTAATCCATGGGAGCCATCTAGCATTAAATTTCTCAATGGATAACCTTAATCTAGCTGTGAGAGCCTCTGTTTCTTCGATCTGCTTAATATTCTGGTACCAATCAGAGGCCTGTGGGAGGTCTTTTCTAAGCCATTTCTGAGTAAGTGCTTTCAAGGCTGCTGCTATAAGTATATTAAAAATGTATCTGCCTGTTTGAGATTTTAGTTCTTGGGGGCTCCTAAAACCATATTTTCAAATTTCAAAGAGGCGTTTAAGCTAAAAATGTTTGCTGTCAGGGCATTTATCTCCGTCCAGAAAAAGGATAATCTGGGGCAGTCCCAAAAAATGTGGTAATGTGTGCCTTGAGCCCCACAGCATTTGTTTGTTTTGGAGGTAGCATAATGATACGATATAGGAGTTTTGAAAAATTGAATGTTAATTTTCCATCTAAATTCCCGCCACGATGGGGAGTCAGTTGTCTTTTGAACTCCCATCCAAATCTTTTGCCAAATTTGGTTTGATAGAGGTAATTCTACCGCCATTCCACAATGATCTATCACTTTTTGTATTGCCAGGGTTCCCTTATTTTCCATTAAGATTTTATATATCCTTGAAATGTAAGCTTTAGATTCCCTGAGAACACTTTTTTGATGTGTATACATAACAGGGTCAGCTGGATTCTGTATTAATTCTCTCAGCCCAATTATATGTGTAATATAATGTGTACACTGGCAAAATCTAAAGGCATCTGAGTTTAGAAGTCCAAATTCAGACTGAAGCTGGGCAAAGGGCTTGAGGGTCTCCCCCAAAATCAGCTGTTGTGGATATAGAAGGCCCCTCATAGCCCATCTGAAAAGGATTGGGTCTGTTTCTGGGACTGGGAAATCTGGTAGATATGTAAGGGGGAGATAATTCCAAACTGGTCTGGTTATTTCCCATGTCTGTCTCGCTTGGAGCCAGAGCGTCATAGTGTGTTTGGTTAGTATGTTTGTGATCCCCTTTAGATCCTTGGGGAGAATTCTCCATGGTAATAGATTGAGGGGGACTGGGTGACACTCCCTCTCCTCTGTTTCCAGCCAGCCATGACTCTTCCCCTATGTTAGCACCTTCAGCACTGGTAAAAGTTGGGCTGCCATATAATATTTCAGGAAGTCCGGAAGCTCCATGCCCCCCCCGCCCTTCTCTTCTGTGAGTATTTCCCATCTGACCCTTGGCTTCTTTCCAGCCCATATAAAGTCCGATATATATATTTTTTTAAATCCTTCCAGTACTTTGGGGCGAATCGGAAAGGAAGGGTTGAAAATAGGAACAGAAATCCAGGGAGGATATTCATTGTAATTGCTTCTAATTTGTTACTAAATGTAAGAGGGAGGATATTCCATCGGCGTAGATCTGCAGTTACCTGTTGTTTAAGGGCTCCATAGTTGTATTTGTATAATGTAGTAAGTTCCGTGGGTATCTGAAGCCCCAAATATCTCACTTTGGTGTCCACCCATTTAAAGGGCACCAAGTCTGCTAGTCCCTGATCACTTCCCCAGCATTAAGGCTTCCAATTTTGTCATATTTATTTTAAACCCTGAGGCTTCTCCAAATTGTTTAATAAGTTCTAGTAAGTTGGGAATGGAAGAAGAAGGGGGGTTACTCAGATATATTAGGGTGTCATCAGCGTACAGCGAGATCTTATGAGTTGTATGTTATACGGTGATACCTTTAATGTCTTCTCTTTGTCTGATTGCTTGAGCAAATGGCTCCATGCTGATTGCAAAATGTGAAGGGGATAAGAGGCATCCTTGTCATGTGCCTCTGGCAATTTTAAAAGAGGGAGAGAGGGTCTCATTAACTCTTACCATAGCCTGTGGTTGCTGGTATCCCAGTTGTACCCATTTTAAGAAGCTGCCCCCTAAGCCCATTTTCTCCAGTACTTGAAAAAGATATTCCAAATTAAGCCTATCAAAGGCCTTTTCTGCATCTAGAAACACAGGTAATGCAGGGTGTTGAATAGCCTCTCTTGCCTATAGAATGTTTAGGAGCTTTCTGATATTGTCAGCTAGATGGCGATAGGGAATAAAACCCATTTGGTCAGGGTGTATTAACAATTCTATGTATTTTTGGAGTTGAATTGAGAGTATTTTAGTAAATATTTTCTGGTCCTGATTAAGTAGGGCTGTAGGTCTGAAGAATTCACATTTGGTCTTCTCCTTCCCTGGCTTGGGTATGACAGTTATAAGCGATTGTGTCCAGCTCTCTGGAAATTGACCTTCCTCCAGAGACTGGTTAAAAACCTTGGAGGATCGGAGCCAATGTTGGGCCTAAAATTCTTAAATATTTTCCACTGAGCCCATCTGGACCTGGGTTTTTTCCTGAGGGTAGACCTTTAATAACTGTTAATGTTTCTTCTACAGTTATAGGGCAGTTTAGATCCTCTTTAGCTGTCTCTGGAAGAGTGGGTAAATTTATAGACTCCAGGAAGGTTTGTGTTCTTTGTTGAGTAATATGTGTGTGTTTCGGTTTTCTGAATACAAACTTTGATAATATTTTTGGAATTGATTAGCAATCTCTTTAGGTGATTCCCATTTATGGCCGGGATTTCCCCCGTCCTCAATGTACAGTACGTATCTGTCTGCTTGGGCTTTCTGAAGTCGAAAAGCTAGCAATTTTGATGCTTTTCCCCCTACCTCATAATATTTGTGATTGGTGAATCTTAAACAACCTTCCACTTTTTTGTTTTCAATGTCTTGCAATTTCTGTCTTGCTTGTCTTAATTTTTTCAAGATTCTTAAGTTTGTTGGGGTAGATTTATGTTTTCTTTCCAATAAGTTAATTTCTGTTAGGAGTCTATTTTGTGTTAAGGTGGCAAGCTTTTTCTGGGCAGAAGCAAAGCTAATTATCTCCCCCTGGTGACTGCTTTAAGCGTATCCCATTTTAAAGAAGCCTGTGAATTAGTACCTTGGTGAATCTCTATAAATTCTTCCACTTTTTGTTTTAGTTTGTTTACAAACGGTTTGTTATTTAATAAGGAGACATTCAGTCTCCAAAGTGTTCGTTTGCCCTGGGGTGGGAGGGATAGGCAAATGGACACCAGAGTGTGATCGGACAAGGTCATTGTTAGTATCTGTGACAGAGGTAAAGAATAAATCAATTCGGGAATAGGAGCCTTGTGCATTAGAATAGAAAGTATAATCTCTCTTTTTTGGGTGATGGGCTCTCCAGATGTCCCCTAAACCCATCTCTCTCGCAAGTGACATTAGGGATTTGGAGACTGTCTGATTTCCTGCTGTCTGGCTGGAGGATCTACAGTAGCTCTTTTGGGGTGGGGAGCTGTGTTAAAGTCACCTCCCAAAATTAGCTGGCCCTGTGCAAGGTAAGCCAATTTCTGGAATACTTTTTCAAAAAATTCTCCCTGTTGCGAGTTAGGTGCATGTATGTTAACAAAAAATATGACCTGCTCCTGAATATGAGCTGAGATCCTCACAAATCTGCCCTGTAAAGCGCACTCTGTAGTGTCTATTGTCAGGTTCAAACCTCTCCGCAGCAGTATAGCCACTCCAGCTTTTTTTTTTGGATTTGGGGTGGGGGAGGCTGCTACCACCTGACTTACCCAGGCCCTTCTCAGTTTTAAATGTTCTGTCGCTGAGAGATGCATTTCTTGAAGAAAGATCACATCTCCCTGGAGCCTTCTCAGTTCTTGTAATAATCTTGTTCTTTTAATATGGGAGTTAATCCCTTTTACATTATAAGAGCATATGTTTAGGGAAGCCATTGTTCTAGGTGATGTATAAGGAACCAAGGGGAAATATTCCCTCCTGAGTCTGCGTGGTGCATTTGATTCTCTTATGTGGTTCTGATAGTTTAGGTGCAAATAGAAATATCTTTCTTTGTTTAGGATTTACCTCTAGGTGACCGTCTTGAAACAATACTAATCCATACATAACTTCCTTTGTCTCCTCTCCCCATAAAAACTCAAAGATTAAGTGTGGGGATTCAGGAAACAGACAGAGAAAGAAATAAGAAAAAAAACAACTTAAAACTAGGGTTAACTACAACAATAACTTTTTTTTAAAAACTTTGACCGAGAGGAATAGAGATCAAATTCTCTCCTATCCCCTTTGCTTTGTACTTCCTAGGTGAACCCACCCCCCACTCCGTGGAGTAGGGAGATACCAGGTTCACTCTTGGTGTATTGTGTATATAACACTAACTGGCTCAATATTAGAGACTTGGAGTGTTGATCTTATTGCTCCTGTTAAACGCTGTATGTCACCGGGTTGTGGGGAGTCAATACCCTTCCAAGATCACACCCAGCCGTTTTTGTTATATAATTTTAAATATTTTCTCCTCCTCCCCCAGAACTAGACATCTTTAGTTGTATTATCCATTTCTAAGGGAGTAAGCATATCTTTATTTTCCCCCGTTACTCCCATTTGAGTTCCCTCCCCCTCCACCGAATTGTGGTGGCGCTCCGGTCTATCAGTTGTCTGATAAAACCATTTTTTAAGCGGAAATAGCGCCCCTCCATCTCTCTCTCTCTCATTTCCCCCCTTCTTAAATCAGTAAAATACTTACTCCCTAAGAATCATTAAAATACTGAAGATAGCTTATCCATTAATAAGTACCATTATTTAGGAGATCACACGGGGAGGGGGGGTGAGGAGGGATCTCCCTTCAAGTTAGTCTAGGATCCTTCATATTTTGAGCCAGGAGAAATGGTTTAGTACCTATATGGCTCTTGTATTTTAGCTGTGCCCACACAACATAGATATCTCCCTTTTTATCAAAAGGCTGTAACTTATCTGGGTAAATTGTGCGTCTGATCTGGACAAGCCACTGTGTTGTCAATTTTTTTTCCCTTCCCACTGACCTTGGTATTTCAATGGTGTTGCGCTGCCTTTGGGTTCAGCCCCTTATCAGCTTGACTCGTTCTCACTGCTCGGTGTAGGATTTTGTTTGCATCCTTCATCAGTTGCTTGGGCAAGGATCCTGGAAAGGCTCGCTTCTGTGGTTTACCCGCCGGTTGCCATGCGTTTTTAAACAACTTTTGCTCTAATACTTCAAGTTTGAGGTCTGGCAAGGGGATCTCCCATTCTCTAAGTTGTGCCGCTGCCTCTAGCAGGTTCGAGAAGGCTTTCGGTCCTGAGTCTAAGTGGAGCCATAATTTGGCCGGAAATAATGGTTGCAACTCTGATATTTTTTCTTTTAACTCTTTTGTTACTGAGCAAACTTTTAACCTTTCGTTTTGAAGGGCTGGGGAAAAGTCTTATTCGAAATAGATAGCTGCACCTTGATATTTCAGATCCCTGACTCTCCAAGCTTCTTTTAACACCCATTCTTTGCTCTGAAAGAGCACCAGTCTCACCACCCATGACCGAAGCCTAGCCGAGGGGTTTGCCAGTTTTGGAACTAGGGAGCGATGGTCTCGGTCCATTGTGAGGTCTAGATCTGAAGGAATTTAAAGCGTTGAGTGGATTAACTATTGGACAAAGTCTATAGAGGTTGCAAAACCCTCTTCTACACCCTCTGGAACGCCGTGAATCTGAAAATTGTTCTGGCGACAGCGGTTTTCGATATCTTCTAACTGCATGGGTATCTCTTTCTTTCTGGAATAAGAAGAGTAATATTCTTTGTTCTGTGTCTTGAGAGTCTGCTACCTCCGTAATCTCAGCCGCGTTGTCTTCAATACACGAATCCATGTTTTTAACATCTTGTCAGAGATCTGCTATAGAGGATTCGATTTTCTGTATGGAGGTAAGAATTTGTTGCAGGGTCTGCTCATTTTTTCTAGGTCTTAGAGAGTCATCATCATCCAGATCAAAAGACGATTCAGAGTTTGTGCAACCTCGGCGGGACTGGGCCGTGAAGCCTTCCATTTCCTCATCTAGCATCAGTTGTTTGAGTTTAGCTTGTGAGTTGGTATTTCTTGGTCCTTTCGGTTTATTACCTTTGGTAGACAT
The DNA here is from genome assembly GCA_016271365.2 of Neoceratodus forsteri. NCBI lineage: Eukaryota > Metazoa > Chordata > Ceratodontiformes > Ceratodontidae > Neoceratodus > Neoceratodus forsteri. The sequence continues at coordinate 951,681,031 of CM028130.1, forward strand.
CCTATAACTTTGAATTTATGCCCAGAAGAGTTAAAAAATGTTCTGAAGGGAGGATTTCGTTAGATTTGCTGGGTATGTCTCAGAGCTCTCTGTCTAGGCTCCCATCTACCCGATGACATCACCAGAAGTCCTCGTATGCCTCTGTCTTGTCACCAAATAGGGAATTTCCATGGCCTCTGCTTGAGTATCTTGGGACAAGTCTGTAGTCCTGAGCCAAGCAAACGTTCTTAAGGATACTGAATGAGCCATGACCCCTGAGGCAGTGTCACTGGTACCCACTACAATATGGAAGCTGGAACCTAGTAGCATCCAGGGCTGATTCTGCAGTGTCTGCTGGAAATCCTGTGCAAATCCCCAGAAGCCTTTCACTCATGGCTAGAACGGCTCCGCAGAGCTTTCTGATATTGGGCAGTATAAGTCATACTGGCCACTTGCCTTAGCAGCAGGGAAGCAGAAGTATAGACTTTCTTCCCCATACTATTCAGCTTTCTGGAATCCTCATTTGGGGGCTGGATAGAAAGAGGAACTTTTGCCTTACCACAGGCTGCAGCCCGCATAACCCATTCGTGGCCAAGATGGGTAAGAGGTATTCAGCATTCCGTTTATCAAGCTGGTACTACTTTTCAATCTTTCTGTCAATACTAGGGGTGGAAGTCTAACAGCCTACAGGTTGCCTTCTTAAGGAGTTTTTTTTTTTAAACTATATTTTTATTGAGGTTTTGTAGACAACAGGAGGAGGATACAGTTTGCCAAACATTATAGGAAGAGATCATTACACAGCATTATTATTATTGTCTCTGCTGATATATATTATTATTATAGTTCTACTTTGTTTATTGAGAAGAAAAAATATCAGCTACATCTATGTATGGTAGCAAGAAGGAGGGTCTTTTTTAAATTATGTTACCTTATAACTCTGGTCTTCTCCCTTGTGTCCAATTCTGTCTATATAAATAATTTTCTTGTTATCCTATTATAGGTCCTGTTGGTTGGGACCTTGTTCCACACCCCCTACCTTAAGCATTTTCTGAGTCTCAGTACCCACCTTCCTACTATGGAATTAGGTCCAGATGGGTCGAGGCTATGTGCATGAACCAACTGGTACATCTATTTGTTAGGACCAGTACTGCATCCTGCAGCCTGGCCATTAAGCTTTCCATTTTATATATCTCATATGTTATATTTTCCCAGTTAATGGCACATGGACGATCTGGTTTTAGCCATAGCCTTGTGATTGTCTTTTTAGCGTCTGTGAGTAAGATAGTGAGAAAATAAATTGCATGTTTATCTTGGAATTGTTGGGGGTTGTGGAGTAAGAGAGCTATTTGAGAGGTTAGTGGTCCTAGGGTCGGAAAGAAAAAATTACTCACCTTAGTAATTATGTTTCTTCTAATGGAGTCTTGCTGTATTCTGACAATTGCAGTGATTCCCAACCTTTGAACTGCCCTGGAGAACAAAGAGTTAACTTTCTATGCAGGGCATAGAATGCTGAGCTTGAGCTCGGTTGAAGTCTCTGTCTGGAGTGATTCAAACCTAAACCGTCAGATTCTTACGAGCCCAATTAAACTAAAAATTCTACATGGAAATTGTAAAAATTCTTACTAGCCAACCGGCTGACAAAAGTTTTGGATTCCCAAGGAAGACTCAAGTCAGGAAACCCAAAAACCAACCTACTATAAATAACAATAATAAATCAGCACCCAAACAAAAAGGAGGAGGGTGCAAGCAAAAAAACACCCCTGAGGTGCAACACTGCACCTGCCAGCCCACTTCCCAAAAACAGGTTCTGAGAGGGGAAGCAGGTCAGAATACAGCAAGACTCCATTAGAAGAAACAACATTACTATGGTGAGTAATTTTTTCTTCAAACAACATGAAATCTTGCTGTATTCTGACAATATGCAGACTACCAAGCAGTTTCCCCAGGAGGAGGGAATGCAGAACCTACTTTGGGAAAAGGCTCTGCAGTACTACTGTACCAAACCTAGCATCACTTCTAGCCTGGATGTCCAGAGATTAATGCTTGGTGAATGTATGGACTGTTTTCCAGGTGGCTGCTTTACAGATTTCTAGCAAGGGTATATCTCTGGCCACAGCCAGAGTAGCAGCTGTACCCCTAGTCGAATGAGCCCTCAGGCCTGGAGGGGGTGTTTTGCCCAGTTTGTCATAGCAGAATTGTATACAAGAGACAATCCACTTGGCAATAGTCCTTTTAGTAGCAGGCTTACCTTTCCCCACTTCACCACAAGTGAGAAACAATTGAAGACCGTCATGCCTGTGTGCCTTAGTATGCTCTATGTAGTAGCTAAGAGCCCTTTTAATATCCAAACTGTGTAATCTTCTTTCACCTGAAGAAGAATGGTCAGTGAAAAACACAGGAAGAGAGACTAGCTCAGATGAAAGTCTGATACCACTTTGGGTAAGAACCTCCTACTGGTTCTTAGGACCACCTTATCCCCATGGTAGGAGATAAAGTCAGGTTCAACTGACAGGGCCTGTAATTCACTAATCCACCTGGCAGAAGTAATAGCTATCAGGAACACAGTTTTCCAGGTCAAGTACTTCAGCTTGGCCAAAGCCAGAGGTTCAAAGGGTGGCTGCATAAGCTGGGCAATGCAGACACTGAGATCCCAAGCCAGAGTAGGCTCTCAAAAGGGAGGGTTAATATAAACCAAACCTTTGAAAAACTTACTGAAAACAGGATGAGATGACAGGGAAATGAAAATTACATACCTACTGTAATTGCTGATCTTTCTGTGTATCTTCACCATTCATCACTATTTCGGTATGGCTCACCGGAGCTAGGACCCTGTGGGAGACTTTTTTTTTCCATGGGAGGAGTCGACGGGCTGGCGCCGCCCTCAAGGCCGACATTCTACGTGGGCGCCTTGAGGTTGGCAGTTAACCGCTGTCAATTCACCCAGCCCCAGTTCTGACATGCTGGAGAGTGTACGGAAGGGAGGGTGGGATGAGGCAAGACAGCCTAAGGGATAGATAAAAGGAAAGGAATGTATTCCCTGGAGGAGAGGAGGGAGAGAGGGGATATGATAGAGACATACAAGTATCTTACAGGGAGGAACAGGGTGCCGGAAAACACTATTTTTAAGCGAAAAAGATGTTCCAGGACTAGAGGGCATGGGATGAAGTTGGAGGGAGGACGATTCAGAGGAAACATGAGAAAGAATTTCTTCACAGAACGGGTGGTGGACACGTGGAACACCCTGCCAGAGGAAGTGGTGGGGGCTGAAACAATCACGGGATTTAAGAATGCATGGGATAGACAAAGGAATTCTGGAGGTCAAGGGTAAGGGGCAACAACTTCAAGGAAAACAAACTGAACTTACAAGCTCAAATGGGCAGACTGGGTGGGCCATAGCCCCTTATCTGCTGACACTGTCTATGTATCTATGTATCTTTGAAGAATAAACCAAAAGGAGAAAAAACGACTAAGACGAAAGAGGGAGGAGACTTAGAAAAGGAAATTGGGGAGAGGGGGTCCCAATATCTGGAAGGAGAAGGAGGAGGGAAGGAAAAATAAGGGGGGGGGGAGAAGAGTAGCACACCTTCTCTGAAGTGGAGATGCACAATGTGTTTTCAGGGAATAAGGTCCACACCTGGACTATAAAGTTCAGCTGCAGGATGAAATGTCGCAGCGTGGGTCTGAAGACCACCCCCAAAGGAGTGCAGACTGAGGGTGCGTCTCAATTCCCCCACCAAAATAAAAGAGGGGAGAAAGTTTTAACAGCCAGGGGCTTCAAAGAAACAATGTGGCCTCAAAAATTGAGCTCACTAATAATCAAAATATAGAAGAGGGAGAAAGAAAGAGGATGCCCCCCCCTCACTCCGAGACCCCTCTGGAAAGGGGGAATTAGGGGGGGGAGGCCCCCTCCAAACTCAACATCTAAAGGGTTTACCCCTGTGTGTCTCCACAGTCCCCTCCCGCCTACACACAAGGGAGAGGAGAGCGAGGAAAAGAAAGACACATAGGGGAAGGGTGGAGTCCAGAAACTGAGGCCCCAGGGTGAAGGAGGGTGGGATTTAGTGATGAATGGTGAAGATACACAGAAAGATCAACAATTACAGTAGGTACGTAATTTTCATATCTTATCTGTGTCAATCTTCACCATTCATCACTATTTGGGTGAGTACCGAGCCCCCCCCCGGAAAGGGGGGGTACCCAGAACACCCTAAGGGACTAAGGTCCCTTAGCCTCCAGTGGGTGAGACACTGAAGGAGAGAACCCTTACAGGCCTGGGGGAGGCCCGAGACTGGTCCGGGTGAGATGAGGATCCCCCCCCGGGGGGGAAGGAAGGTGCACCGAAAGTCGCCGTCTCACCCATCGGGAAAAGAGGTGGGTTCTCCAGTAGGCGGAATAAATCACCTATGCCGGGCCAGGGGTGACAACCAGGGTAGGTGAAGCCATGCCATCCGCCAATGGCAGATCGCTGTCCCTGCCACTCTGGAAGCTACCTCACTGGCATCATAAGATGCCCTTGCTTGGTGCCCTGTTAGCTCCTGGCCCCACGGAGAGAGGGTGATGGCTTGCCTGGTTTCCTCCGAATCAGGCATTGATGCTAGGAGTTGTCCTAGCCTGGACCATAAAAACCTGTCATAGGCTACTAAGTGGGCCTGATGTGCTGCAATTGACAGGGAGATCCATGCCAAGTAGAACACTTGTCTCTCCCAGAAGTCGAAGTTCGCAGAGCCCGAATCTGGAGGGCGATCACGGTAGGGGGCGCAAGGCCCTGAGGGGGTGTCCAGGGAGGTCAAACCCAAAGATGGATGAGGCAGAGAACCTGGAGACCCCGGGGGAGTGCAATATCGCTAGCGTAAGTCCCTTGGGGCTGGAACAGTGGAGAAGGGACGAAGCCAGAGCCGATGCGATGCTTCCTGAAAAGAAACAGGCCAGGCAGGAGCCACCAAGTAGGCTGCACTGAATTCACCCAAGAAGGCGTGCGTCACATGCTCGGGATTGCTGATAGGTACGGGGAGTCGGGTGGAGCTCGTCTAACATCCTCACAAGGAAGCGCTGATAGGACGACAGATCAGACGCTGGGGATATGTGGACTGAGGGTTCCTCTCCCTCAGTAGAGGGAGAAGAGGAGGAAGACGAGCTCCCAAGTTCAGGGGCCGGCTGCACGAGGCATGGTGAAACACCTGCTGGTCCAGGGCATGGAGGTAGGTGGGAAAAAATGCAGCCGAACCTCTGAATTGTTTTCAAGTAAGAGGGCCGTGAGGACCAGGAATACCTGGGACTACTGGGGATGGAGACAGAGGCTCGGAGGGTAGGCTCCTGGCAACAGGAGAATGGTCTCTGTCAGGGCAGGGAGGCCAACAGGAAACCCTTCGCAAGGAGGGGGAACCCAAAGCCGCTGCAGCAAACAGCCGTTCAACCAGGTCGGAACGGTCAGAGCTGTGCCCCAAAGAAGAAATCCCCCCATGAGGTGACCGGGACCGTGCGAGTCCAGAAGGACGGCCCCTGACCTCAGAAGTAGAAGTCCCCCTCGCGGACTCCGTCAGGGAATGGCGAGGGCCTGCGCTACGGCTCCTACCAGGACCCGGCTGGGTCCTAGCAAGGGCTCGCTGCGCCACAACCCCTTCCTCTCAACTCTTCAGAGTCAGAGAGGGACCTCGTCCTCTTAGCCACTAACCTAGGCAGCTGGCATCCCCGAGTAGAATCTGAGGAATCCACCCAGGGAACCGTAGCCTCCCCCTCCTGATGCGCCCCGGGCTGCCCCAAACTTGGACTATCCAAACACATCAAGGCGGGGTGTACCTCAACTGAAGAAATGGCCTCACTAGTGACCTCAGGCTACTCAGCAGTAGCCACAGAGGCCACCGCTGGAAGGTCACACGCCCTGACCCTGAGGTCTACCGGTGAGAGCTGAATTCCAGAAGGGGGGAGAGTGGGTGCCAAGGAGCTGGAGACAGAAGGATCTGAAGATCCCGAAGAATCTGGAAGCCAGTCCGGATCAGATCCAGAATCCGTCTCCGAAGAGGTGGACTCCGAGGCCCGATGACAGACCACCCCACGGACTCCTACAGTTCCCGGGCCCCCAGGACGGGCACCCTGAGATTCAAAGCCCCAGCAGCAGCAGAGGAGACACAGCCCCAAGCCAACACCCTCCCGATGCCGCTGAGGCGGAGCAATGACCCGAGCACAGCGCCACACTCCTCCCGTGCACGCTGGTGCCGAATCCACAGCGGCATCATGCATTGGCGCTGACATCCACTCGGCGCCACGAGCGACACCAAAGGCAGATCCAGCACCGAGCCTGGCGCCGCCGCACACCACTCCGGCGCCATGAGCAGTGCCAAAGACAGGATCAATGGCAACCCCAGCGTTGATGCCGGGGATAGAGACAGCGCCGGCTCCTGCCTCGGCACCACCTACTGCGCTGGGACCAGGGTGGGCCCGAAGCTCCAAACTACCAACTCCAATGCCGCGAAAGCCCTGACGCCGCTAGGACCTGGCCGCCGCCGCAGTATCACCCTCTGAGCCATGAATGGCATCAGGACCGAGAACGACTCCGGGAGATGGCACCAAGGATGGTGCCGGCCCAGTCCCGAGGGACCTGGAACATGACATAGAGGGAGCCTCCAGTACCGAAGTAGCGACTGCCAGGACGGTGCCTCCCGACTGACCCCAGAGGTCAGCCTAGGCCTCCTGCACTGTGGAAGAAACCCCCGCCGTGGCAAGGCTAGAAAAAGTGGAGATTCCCTCCTCCACGGGCCGTATAGGACTGGGAGGGGACCCGGAGGAAGGGCTGAGAGTCCTGACCTTGGCCTGACGACTGCAAATCCGTCCTTCGAAAGTCGGCAGCGCATGTCCGACTTTCCACGCGCGAATCTCAATGACATGGAGAAGCAGATATCGCAGTTATCCATATCATGTCCGGGGCCAAGGTAGGAGAGGAAACGGTCATGCTGGTCCATTAGAGTAAAGGCGGCCACAGGGGCACAGACGCATGGGGGGCCGCCCCGCTTTTGACGCCTTCTTGCCCCCTGGATGAGACATGACCAGACAAAAAATTAAATAAAACACAGTACTCAATGCTGCTTTATAAAAAGGAAAGATCTTACTGGGTCATAGAAGCGGTGTCAAGAAGATGGTCAGAACCGAGGCAACAACTAAGCAATGACAGACTAGGCCGCAGAAATCTCTTCAGTCTCGCACGCAGGATCCTCACTTGACAGCTGGGAGAGAAAGAACTGGAGCTGGGATGGAGTCAACAACAGTTAGCTGCCAACCCTCGAGCACCACGTAGAACGTAGACCTCGAGGGCGGCGCCAGCCCGATGTCGACTCCGCCCATGGGGGAAAAAAAGAGTCTCCCGCGGGGTGCTAGCTCCAGTGAGCTATACCCAAATAGTGATGAATGCTGAAGATTGACACAGATAAGATGAGCCCTTCCCTGCTGAAAGGAATGCAGAGACAGCTGCTAGGTGAACCTTCAGAATTACAGGCCTAAGGCCTAGACCATTAAGATGAATCAGATAATCTAAGGCTGTTGCAATGTCTGCAGAATTAGGCACAATGCTCTTCTGAGAACACCAAATGCTGAACCTTTTCCATTTGGAATTATAAGTATTTCTAGTGGACGGTTTCCTGGAAACCATTAAAATAACCAGAACTCCCCGAGAGAGATGCAGGCCTGCATATTCTAACTCTTCAAAAGCCAGACCTTGAGGTTGAGAGACTGGAGATTGGGGTACCAGATCCTCCCCTGAGAGATTAGGAGATTGTATCTCTTGGGAAGAGACAGGGGACCTGACACTGCCAGAGACAGCAGCAGAGGATACCAAGGCTGTCTGGCCCAATCTGCAGCCACCAGTATCACTGTGCAGGATTGAGATCTGATTTTGATCAGGCCTCTGAACAACAGAGGGAAGGGAAGGAAGGCACAGAGAAACCTGCCCTTTCAATCCAGAATGAGAGCATCCAGAGGAATAGTCCCCAGGACTGGAGATCTGCAACAAAACAGGAAGTTGGTGATTGTCCAGGGCTGCAAAGAGATCTGTCTCTGGAGTGCCCCATCTGGAGAAGATGACCTGTGGTATGGGAGGGTCCAGGGACCATTCATGATCCACCTGGGAGATTCTGCTTAGGGCATCTGCTAGTACACTGTTTTTCCCTGGAAGGTGAACTGCCATCAGGGAAGTATGAAGAGAACAGGCTAGAGACCACAGTTTCATGGCTTCTGTGCACGAGGCCGCAGACAGAGTGCCCCCCTGCTTGTTGAGGTACCACATTGTGGTGGTGGTGCCTGTCCTTGACTTGGACCACCTTGCCCGACTCCGAGAAGACCTGAAGGGCTAGAAAAACTGCCCTGAGTTCCAGGAGATTGATATGAAGGAAAGAGTCTTGTGGAGACCAGACCCCTTAAGCCGTAAGGGCTCCCAAGTGGGCTCCCCAACCTAGGAGAGAAGCATCCGTAGTTAGTACTACTGAGCGGACTTGAGAGAGAAATGGAACTCCTTGTCTGAGGTTATCCTGGTCCAGCCACCACTGAAGAGCCTGGAATAGAGTCTGAGTTACTGATTTGGTGAGAAAGTCTCTTTTCTGAGACCAAAAGGACCTTAGGTGGAACTGAAAGTCTCTCATCTGAAATCTGGATCCTTGCACCACTACAGTGGAAGCTGTCATGTGGCCCAGGAGTTGAAGAAACTGCCTTGCTGGACAAGAGACCAGAGGCCGAAAAGAGGAAGCAAGATCTGTTAGGGCCTTTACCCTTGTCAGAGGAAGGAAGGCCTTTGCTTGGATAATATCCAGTTCTATCCCTATGAAAGTAAGAAGTTGTACTGGTTCGAGAACAGACTTTTGGAGATTGAGAAGAAACTCCAGAGAACTGAGCACATCTTGAGTGAGTTGTACAGCTGACTTGACCTGGTCAGATGACTGACCTACAATTAGCCAGTCGTCCAGATATGGGAAAATGGAAATACCCTGCCTTCTGAGGAAGGCAACTACTACTGTAAAGCACTTTGTGAACACCCTTGGAGCTGATGTTAGGCCGAATAGCATGGCTATGAACTGATAGTGGCCTGAAGGCAACTCAAACCTGAGGTACTTTCTGTGGAAGCACCTGATAGGAATACAGAAGTAGGCATCCTTGAGGTCCAGGAATGCAAGCCAATCCCCTGGCCTTAAAGAGGGAAGAATTATTCTGGGAGTCACCATTTTGAATTTTGGTTTTGAGATGGGTTTGTTCAAATACCTTAGGTCTAGGATGGGTCGCCACTCTCCTGTCTTTTTTGGGGTAAGGAAGTACCTGGAGCACAGGCCTTTGCCTCTGTGCCAAGTAGGAACTTTCTCTACGGCTCTGAGAGCCAGAAGAGACAAAACCTCTGCCTCTAAGGCAAGGGTCTCTGATACGGATGTAGGTGGAACAGACCTGGCCCTCAGTTTTGGAAACCTTTTGAAGCCGAGGATCAGTCCCTGGCTTACTACATCCAGGACCCACTTGTCTGAGGTAACAGACTTCCAGGCCTGGAAACAGTAAGCTGGCCAGCCTGCCTCCTACTGGAATGGAGGAGTTGACCTGGGCTGACACATCAGGGTGTCTGCTTGGCAGGAGCCTTGGACTGGGAAGAGGATGCAGCCCTGCTCATCCCCCTCCTGCCCCTCCCTCGAAAGAATCCCCTTTGTAGGAAGGAAGAGGAAGCCTGAGCTTGGTAGAAAGGTCTGCCCCTAGACTGCAGCTTCCGAGGAGTGGCTTGCCTCTCTTTGGCCTGTGTACTCCTGTAGGTGGTCCTGTACTCGTCTATTTTCTTCATGTAAGCCTCTGTCTGCTCCCCAGAGAGTTACTCACTACAGGGAAATCCATAGCCTTGGCCTGGGTATCCTGTGAAAGGCTAGTACACCTGAGCCAAGCATGTCTTCTGAGAGACACAGATGTAGCCATGACTCTTAATGCCACATCACTGGAGTCCACAGCACAATGAAATTGCACTTTGGATGCCTCAATTCCAACAGCAGCCACCTCCTCCAGCTCTCTGGCTAGCTGGGGGGAGGCCTGTTAAGCCAGTTCCAGAACCGTATCCCACCTGGAGTTCTGGTACCCGGCTGTGTAGGCCATATAGTTAGCCTGCCTGAGTCCCAAAGAAAATGCCAAATACTGTTTTTTTGGCCATGGCAGCGACCTTCCTGGAGTCTTTGTCTGGGGGGTGTGAAGCTGAAGGAATGTTAGCCCTGTCACAAGCTGCAGCCTGCACTACCCCAACATGGCTGCAATGACTGAAAAAAAACTCTGTACCTAAGCCTGATAACATATACCTCCTGTCCATTCTCTTTACCACAGGAGGTAAGGAGTTAGGTGTTTGTAAAATCTTTTCTGTCCATTTCCCAAAGGACTTGTGAAGAGGGACAGAATCTTTTGGACTCTGGGATGTCCATCATCTCTACAAAATCAGGCTCTTCCTCCTCCTCCTCAGCAGCTTCAACCATTGGGAGCTGGAGGGTTTCAGCCACCTTCTTGTAAAACAAGAAGTGTGAAGGGGACTCAGAAAGCCTGGGAGGAAAGACACTGGAGGGTCTGTCTGGGAAGATGTCCGGTTCAATGGGCTCATCCAGACCTTCAAAGTTATCTTCATCTCCCTCCCACTCCCGATAGAAAGCATCTGGATCGTAATCTGATGGGAGTCGGATCCGACCGAACCGACCACCTAACCAGCAGTACCAGTTCGGACGGAACCGGGCAAAGTGATTGAACTATACTAATCGCTTTGGCTATCTCATCAGCGGTTGGAGTATGCGGTGCTGGATCCGAACTGGCTGACTTACGCTTCCTTTTCGACGGAACCGACCCCTCAGAGTCAGACCTCCTTTTGCCCAAGGAGGTATCGCCTAGGTCAGTAGGCACCTCCTCAGGTTCGGCCGTAACCAAACCAGGCTGGCCATCGGGACCTACTGACTTCTCAGCCTCCCTTTCCTTCAGCCTACTCAACTTTTTTCTAGAGTGACTTTAGGGAAGTTTTTACAAATCTGGCAGTCTGTTTTGAGGTGGTCAAACCCCAGACAATAAACACAGATGAGGTGGGGGTCGGCCTTGGCAAAGGCCTCCCCACACTCAGAACAATGTTGAAACCCAGTGGGACTGTTTTTTTCCCTTGGGTTTCTCAGACATGGCCAACCTAACCAATTACCCTTAAAAGCTTTCAAGCCAGGTAATACACAACCAATCAGTTACAAACCATGTTACGGGTTCTGTAAAAGCACCAGAAAAAAGTCTGGTTCTTTTGAAACTGATTGGCACTGGAACACCACACTAAATCATAAAATAAAGTAAAATAAACAAACAGGTCAGTTCCTAACTGGACTGACCGGTGAGAAACCGAGAAGGAACAATTTCCACAGAATTTAAAGAAAATAAAAGTCATTACCTCTGTACCACACTACCTGTACTGTAGACAGAGGCTGGAAAATCCGAAAATAATAAAACAGTTAGAAACCGAATGCTGATTCAACTCTACCGAACAAAGGAGAAATCTCCGGAGTAACTTCATTCTTAGGCGAAGTAAAGAATCTGATGGTTACACTAGTAAGTACCAGAGACAGAGGTTTCAAAACAGAGCTCGAGCTCAACGTTCTATGCTTCTGCATAGAGTTAACTCTTTCCTCTCAGGGGCAGTTCAAGTGCTGGAGCTAACTGCATATTGTCAGAATACAGCAAGACTTTATGTTGTTTGAAACAGCACCTGCCTCCCAGTCTGGAGAACTGTTAAGTTTATTCAAATGTGCCTGCATCTGCAGTATCTGTATTGCACTTCTGATTAAGCGAAAAAAAAAATTAAAATATGAAAAATAAACGAAGCAAGTGATCTTGAAAACAAAACCAAAACAGGGAGGATGGGGTTAAAAAGAAAATCCACAGTAGCCCAGTAAATATGGACACACAAGCCAGAATATTTTTTTTTTAAGATTTATTTACGAACATAATCTCTGAGGGACAACAGCATCTCTCGCGCTCTCTGTACATGCAACTGTAGAAAATAACATCTGTATTTTTTATAATTTTTTTTCATGTTTTTGCTTTTCTCCCGTTTAAATTTTTTTGTCCTGCAGTAACTCATACAGCTAAGTGACAGTACTGAGCAGCAGCAGACTTGATGCTGGCAGCACCTGCACCGCCAAACAAATATGTACACAAACTACATTGTATAAAAAAGGAAAATTACATTGTTACATTACTGACAACGCAATCTTGCCCGCTGTTAAAACCCCACATTCTACGCAAGTTTCAACTAATACAAATAGAAAGGTGTGAACTGACCAGTGACTTTATTTACAGCTATATACAATGTCTCATAGAAGCCTTATAAGGAGGGAAATTTACACTGTTGAGACTTGAATCCATATACCACAGGTGTTAGAGATAATAAATATTTGTGTTTATTTTTATTTAAATCACCATAGTTCTCCATGCTTATAAAGAGCTACTCTGTATGACTACTGAACAGAGAAAAAGGCAGGGCTTTAAAAAGTCAGCTTTTTCTTCGGGGTGTGGCGTTACGGCAATTATAAAATTTTGGCCTTCGCAGGGTTACATATATCTCTCTAAACATAGTATCCTCGGAATGACTGTGTTAAATGCAGACCTTTTTCCATGTTGGCAGCAGGTAACAGTGGTGACCTGTTGCTGTGTCTAAGAGAACAAGGCCAGAGAAAACTGTAGTTGCAGTAGGGCTTGAACACACACACACAAAAAAAAAAGCTAACGATTTACATAGCTAAAATTCATAAAGAGGTTATTCTTGGTATGTCCATAATACTAAAATATTGCAGTCGGGCTTTACCAGGATAATCGTTTACACATTCTGCAACAAGCAACTTGACAAAACATGCCATATACAGTCCTTAGTTAACTACGCATTGCACTGATTATTATACCATTGGTAGCATTATTATCCAATACTAGTATTACAGCACAGGCATACAGAATTCCAACCCACCCCCATCCCAAAACTGGAAACAAACAAAAAAGGCATCAGACTGGAAAGGGAGCTCACCCAACACATGCAGGGATCGGGTATGACCACCTCTTCCTCAGCAAAACAGAAAATATTAACCAGCATAAGACCATTAAAACATGGGAACTCTGCTTGTGAAGAAAAATGAACTCTCTACAGTTTTATTCATTCGCCAATCCAGAATACAAGGTAACTTCAGCTGCTGAGAAAGACTTTCTTTTAATAGCTATTCTCTGTGCGTTCAACTTTGATTATGTGTGTATATCTATGCACTTGTAGGTAGGAGATGTATAATGGTTTGCAGTAGGACAACACAACTAATTCCGCTAGTGAGGGTTAAATATCATAACTTACAACTGTCAAAGACACGACTTATGTTCTAGTAGTCATAAAAGCCTTGTGAAAACAGATGTTATCGCATACACACAGTAATTTAAGGTCACAAGAAACACTAGGACCATCAGGTCCTAAAAGACATTATGTTTCTCATTTAAAGCAGGGCTGTTTAGGAAGTAAAGACAATACCTACATTTAACACAGTTCACATTCTTGTAATCCACGGTTTTAGTTTGAACTCAGTAAGATCCTTTGTGATGTCATCAAACTTTTTGTGTTACTTTGCGGTTAGTGATTTTTCCAGTTTCCTACACAATAACTGCAGTTGGAATTAAAAGTACCCAAACTGCAACCATCTCAGAAAACTGAATTTCGAGATGTTACATTCTTCGTTACTAAGGACAACTGCAAGAAAACAGGCTCTTTGCACCAAAGATACCATCTGTTCTAGCAGCTTTTCCTGCTGTAACGTCATAATTTTCTACTTGTGACATCGGAATCATTTCCATGACAAAAGGTTGTGACATCGTAAAAGGATTATGACGTCACAGCTGGAAAAAGCAATGAGAACACATGAAGTCTAAGGAATGGAGTTCCTGCATTAATCTTCAGTAACAAAAATGAAAGCCCCAGGAATATAAATTTTGAGTGAATTCTTTTTGTAACAGAGTTCTGTGGATGCCAGTTGAGAATTTGCGGATGGAAACTGTCAACTCTCTTTAAAGGGGACTGGAAATTTATGCTTATGGAGCTGTTAACAAAAATGATAGCCGTACCTCTGCAAGATTCTCGTCTAACTGTGCCTGAAATAATAGTTATCTGAAACAATGTATTCCCCTTCCCCCATGGGAAACATTCCCTACCATTCTTTTCATGGAACCAGTAATTTTGAGTTTTCATTAGGCCATGGCTTATGTACAGAACCCTGTACACAACCTGTCAACATGTCAGAGCAGCATTCTGAGTTCTGCACACCGACAGCAAAACTCTTACCTATTAGTTCCATGAAGAGAACTGTACAGAATGTTACCCATAAAAATTATATATGAGATATGTGGGGGGTCAGTGTGTGTGTGAATGCATTTATCTTATACAGTTGCCAGTGACCTCAAGTAACCTCACGAGTGCCGAAGGCACGAGTGAGAGTTATGAGAGGTCACTGGCAACTGCTCAAGATAAATGCATTATCACACACTGACCCCCCACATATTCGATTCGTGCAACAGGGTAGGAGGTTGTGTGATGTCTTATTGTGAGACAAATTATTCATTTTTTTTTTTGATTATTAAAAGAATGTGGGTCTTTTTTTCATAATTTAGTGGTCGTTCATTTTTGTGTGCCCTGTTGCTAGTGAAGCAATGTCATGACGCTAATGGTGGTGCAGCGTAGCGGCTCACTGGGGTAGGATTTGAGCTCTGTTGTTTACTGGTTGTGACTGGGGGCCGGTTAAACAGGTTCTGAAATGGCGTCTTTTTTGTTCGCTTGTTGCTAGTTTTTGGCTTTGTGTTTTTAGATTTTTTTTCTTTATTGTGGTGTATCGCTCATTGCAGAAATAGAGAGAAGGAGGAAGCGTGCGGATGCGTTAGTGGTCGTGGAAGAAGAGCAGGCAGCTGTGTCGACGGTTTTCTTCTTCTGACAATGCGTCTGTGAAAATGATGGATGCGAGAGGCAGACTGTACATCGAGCGAGTGAGACATGCTGCAGCATGACTTGGGCAAGAAATGACAGCTGTACTTTAAAAAATATAAGAGGGGGACGTAAAATAAGAGAAGTTGTCAGCAATGGGATGGTTGGCTCATGAAAGGTGAGGAGGTGAGCAGTCAGGCAGGTGCGCTGGGAGCAGGAGGATGTAAACTGAGGAACATTGTGTGGTGCTTGGAGTCGATATGTAGGAATGAAAACAAGTGCCAGCAGGCGGAGGTGTTGGGGGGGAGGGTGCCTGTGACAGTTACTATGTGGATAAAAGGGGGGTGATGTAGTTACTATGTGGATAAATTTATCGCCATAGTGACTCATAAAAAGGATTTAGCACACTCAGTTTATTCAGACACCTGTTGCATATATATATATATATATATATATATATATATACACACACACACACACACATATATATATATACACACACATATATATACACACACACACCAACCTTTAAGTGTTAAGAACAAGGTAGTTCTCTACACTGAGTTTGACGTGGTAACATCACTGGCATGAGAGCAAAGCTCGAGTGACCAAATGACGTCACCACGTTAACAAGGTGTGGAGAAACAGTGGGTTAACACTTGCTCTTATTTACTACGGTATTTGTGGACTAAACTGGCTTAAACATCAGTTCGTGTTTTGTTGGCTGGAGCACAACGCTGATTACAGCAGCTGGGAAAAGATGTAATTAACGTTCTAAACTGAGAAGAACAACTTTCTCAATGTCTGAAGTGTGAATTACAAGTTCAGAAAACCACTGGAGAAACACACTCAGTGTATGCTATAATACAAAATACAGTTTCTCACATTAAATGTTATTTAGATACATTTAAATATGGATCATTTTGAGATATAAAAAATGTTTTTTAAACGGGAATATTTACAAATACCTTCACGTTAGAAATAGTTTCCTGCCCTCTTTAAGGGTCAACAAGATTTTCTAAAAAGTTTCTTATGACATACATCGAATGGAATTAAATCAATCTGCTGCTCCGACTTTGCGGATAAACAGGATAATTTTTTTTATTTAGTTTTTGTCGACCAGGAAAGGTAAGCTAGGAAATGCATCCTGTTTTCAGCCTTGTTCCTTCGATGGGATACACATGCAAATCGACTGATATTTAAGTACTTTAAAATGTTGGAGGATTAGAAGGTTACAGACAGCAAAAAAACAGCTCCTCCGTTAGTACAGGTGCTAGAGCAACAACACGTAAATCCAAAAAGCAAAACTCAGCACTCTGTGAACGCTGAACGCCAAGCCTCACATTCATCAGGAAGCACAACTAAAATACCCGACCGGTTTCGTGCATCAGGGGATGACGTGCTGAGTGCACGAAACCGGTCGGGTATTTTAGTTGTGCTTCCTGATAAATGTGAGGCTTGGCGTTCAGCGTTCACCAACAAATGTATGCTCTTTTTTCACGCCTACCACAGAGTGCTGAGTTTTGCTCTTTAGGATTAGAAGGTTGCTGTACATGTACTATTCATGTATAAAGGTACTGTGATGAAATTAATCGACTGATATTTAAGTAGGTTAACATGCTGGACAATTAGAAGGTTGCTGTATGTGTATTATCCACGTATAAAGGTGCTGTGGTGAAATAAAAACAGGCAAAAGAAGCCAGAGTCTTTTATATATTTTTTGATGCTTTCACTGGTGACAGTAGAAGACCAGTGGTTGCTAGAGGGGAGAGTGAAATGCTTACACCATGATCAAGGGCATAAGATGAATGAATGAAAACTAAGATGCACACTGCACAGTCTGATTAAATAATGTACAGTATAGTATTAACAAAATTCAGAAAAGGCTAAATTTTCTTCAAAACCGTCATGTAATTTTATGTATTGATAATGAATTTTCTATTTTTCTGCGTCGCAACTTAAAAAAAACATGCATCGATAACATACTTAAAAAGTGGTTTTAAATACTGTCAATACATACAGAACAGTATCAAGAAACTATAGTGACGGGAATGGTGCTTAACACCCTGACTCCAAGATTTCATAATACAAGTCACCAGCCCCAACAGTTCCATAGTTAGACCTTTCCAAAGACTCAAAAAAAAAAAAGTAAATAAAAAAACCTAGGAGTCAGCTAAGTTGCTATAGCTACACACGATGCTGTTAAATCTGTCATATACTGATGTAACATGAAATGATTCAAAACATTTTTTAAATCCTGTTATTTTTAAAATGTACTGACATGTGCAGAAACGTGTAAACACGAGAACTGTATTGTTATGATCTATTTTATGCACTTATATTACAGTTCTATTATATCTTATGGTTATAAGAGTGCTTTCTAGAGTTCTTTTGGTGACAGGACTGCAAAGCAAAGCTGAGCAGGTCTGGAACATAAAGGACCTGCGAAAGCACTCATTCATTAGAAATGCCAGAACTGTACATATAAACATGTTAGAAATCATGTTAAAAACTTGTTTTTTAAAAATGGAACCTGAATTTAAAATCGATATGTTTTACTTTATAGAAAAGAGACGCCCCTAAAATGGAGTATGGCAACATGATTTAAAACTTCAAAATTTTAGAACTCTTTGTATGATTGACCCTCTTATAGGATATAAGAGTGACTGGAATGTGTTGAAGAATAAACACATTCTTTGATAACATTCCCATAAAGATGAAGATCAAATTATGAACATCATACAGGTCTGTCCTAATTATTTTTTGCCTAACTATATATGGATGAAAAATTGTGAGTCTGAGAAAAAATGTCAATACCTGCTGTCATTTAGTCACTTTTTTAAAAACGTATCATAACAGCTTTCAGATACAAGATCTGTTAGCATTTTAATTTTGAGCCCTGGAGCTTCAATCACAGTAGTGTGATTTCAAAGCAGTAACAGTGCAAGTGTCTCCCCACCAAACAGACACATTTGTTGTGGGTCAAGTAGGGAAGGCAAAAAACTACATTTAGGAGGTGGATTTGGAGGACTGAGCAGTTTGACGGACAGATAATTGACAACTTACAGATACGTCACTTCAGCGAATTATCTTTTTTTATAATATATAAATGCCTCCGCAGGTAAAGCATGACATCCAAATTTGGCTATGTATGGTTGCAACATCACAAGGCTATTGTACCCCACATATGGTGTCACATCAATAGTATATAAATTTGGATGGTTCTGTTCCCCCTAGCAACTGCTGGAGTCTCATTTTGTTGCCCAAAGGTCTGACTAGAACTTAAATCTTTGTTCCTCTGATATACATATATATGTCAAAAAACAAGTGTAACATGGTATATGATTCCATCTAGTGATTATGGCAGCATTTAAGACCATACAAGTTTCACTCTTGTGACTGATGTCACCAGAACCCCTCGATCAAATCACAGCCTCATTGTAAATAGTTTTATATCAAATGAATCATTGTTTTGTCATGGCCCAGAACAGTTAGAGGTTAGCCATATACTTAAAGGGAGTATATTCCTCACTCAGATATTACTTAGGGATTTTAAAATGGGCCATGAAAATCCTGTAAACTCAATAGTGAAACACGTCACGTGACTTACTTTCTGTAGCCAAAATTAATATACAAAAGCAAGTTTAACTGCTTTTGCAAAAAGTATAGTGTTTCATTCAATTAATTTTTCACCTATAGAGATACACCAATGTTTCACTGCTGTATGAATGTCACTTTCTGAAGTATGTGGTGGTAATCCAATAACCTGGTTCCCGTTTCAGGATTCCTAGTAAATGTAGAGCTCACTGGCTGTTACACCAGGTTTTGCAGACAGGCCTGTCCACAAACCTTGGTGGGACAGTCAGTGAGCTCTACATTTTTTAGGAATCCTTGAAATTGAGACTCTACATTATGTAGGGAAATTGCTAAATGTGCTCACCAGGCGAGTCATAAAAACAATGTCTTTTACTCCAAAGTGGAAGACAAGAAAATAACCCAGGGCTCATTACCACTGCATGCTTTAATAAAGTTGCATTTATACATCTACAAAATGTTGGTGCTTCTCTCTCTGGGTGGAAAAGTGACTGCTGTAGTGGAACGTTCTTATTCCTTGGGTTCTAAGTGGAGGTCACAGCTTTCAAACTGTACCACTGCCCCACTGGGGGAGCACATTATGCATTTGTAATTATTCCCCAGTGACAGCGTTCAGCAATACAGAAATTAATTGAATTAAAAACTATGCTTCTTATAAAAACAGGAGTTGAACTCACTTTTCTATCTTAACATAACTACATTACACAGGTGCTTCTTGCAGTCTCCTCCACAGCTGTATTTTGTTCCCATTAAAGTTACAGGGCATCCCAGGGCAAACCATTATCATTGCGTTATTTTCTGACAACTTTGCACCTCATATGCACTATATATTTTAACAAATAAAAAGTCCATTTATAAGTGAGATAACACACTTGAGGGTGTGCAGTCATAGGGGCATAATGCACGACTTGAAAGGTTGCAACACTTGGCTACAATGAGAGCCAAACATCCCCTCCCTCCCGAGCATGCATCATTTACTTAAAATCATACACCTTGGCATGTGATCCCTTACATAATGCATGCCCAACTGTACACTGTATAAGGTTTATACAATGGCTCATTTGCATGCTGATATCAGACTGGCCAATTAGGATCAGAATTAGAATCTGTGGTGATATCCCAACACTAAGTCATGGTTTGGAATCTTGCACTCCAAGATGTGTGTTGTTTCGGATATCATACTACGGGTTTATGGACACAAAAAAACCCACAGCCCATCAAGCCCCTCCCACTTCTCAGTCGTAATATGTAAGCAATAAGACACGATGGTGTGTGCATTACGGTGTGATAACCGCACTCCTAGGGGTGTAGTTAGGCATAAGGCCGAGTGCTGGTCATCCTTAGGAGTGCGGTTATCACACCGTAATGCACAACCCCGGAGTGTCTTATTGCACCTATAAAATGTCCCTTTATTTTTAGAAGCAGTTTTTTTATTTTTAAACACATTTTTAAATATGTAAAAATGTAAGTGAATCTGTGCTTTTAACACAAAATAGTCCTTCCGCCTACTGGTGCTAGATTAAAGTAGTGTTATACAGTGTGTACCTCCCTGCCCACTTAAGCTTCATATTCCCCTGTCAGCCACAACAATTCACAAATGCTGTTGTTCTCATTCTAAGTATGACACATAGCCCTTATTTTATTTCATTCTCTTCACTCTGTAGACAAAACTAAAAGGAAACCATAACAGAGGCTTCTCAGTTCCCCAGGGCTGCAAGCATGAGCGTGGTTCAAAACTGCCACACTCACTAACAGCATCATGGACTGCTCACTCTGTCCTAAAAGACAAACAGCAAGGTGGGTCATTTACCACCTTTTCTCTCTGTTATATAGTATTATTGCTTACTTTCTTCATTCTGTTCCCCGTGTTTCCCCACATTCAAGAAATGGAATGTTTACCATGGAATACAGGGATTCAAATTCTGCTCAGTTCTACCAGCAGAATGTTCTTCTACTAACATACTGTACACACAGACAACAAAGGCCTGTTTTAGAGCCAGAGACTCAATTATCTCACTTGGTAGGGCAAGCAGAAGAGATTTCCCTGATAAGCAGGTAAAGATAGAAGGTTTTTTTTTTCCACTGTTAGCAAATAAACAGTTGTAATGAAAACTATAAACAATACTTATTGTTTCTAATTTATGTGTGTAAGGAGAGTGTGACAATCTGGTAAACAACATTTAATTGATTTGCTTTATTTTATATTTAAGGCAATTTTAAGGCACAGTTGAAGGTTTCTACAGTGTAAAGGTAGCAGCCATGTTTGTGGTGGAATTTCAGGTCTGGTTCTAGGGAGACTGATGGAAGATAGTTCTGGTTGTAGGAGGACTGATCTGCTCATTGTGTAACGTGGTTTAGGACCAGGATGACTGTACATATACAGAGAATTAATGTACAGTCAGCTGATATGTCTTGGCCAATGAGATTTGTAGATTTTTTCTTGCCATTTTATAAGCTGTTATATTTCCCTTTGTCATATACTCGCCCAATCTATTTTTAAACAGTTCCTGTGTCTTGCTATCAACAACACAGTCTGGATGCCAGTTCCAGAGATTTAACATTGTAGGGCTAAAAAATGTATGGGTAAAAGAAGTATTTTCTATGTATCCTATTAAAGAGCAGCTTTCACCCTCAGGGCAGGCAACTTATGCCAAGGAGCTGCCAGCTCAAAGAGTTAAAGCCATAATTGTAATTTTTTTTTTAACTTTCTGGTCCTAGTCACCTCCTCTTGCCAACTGGCGATGGAAAAACACATGTATTTTTACTGATTTATCTCCCCTAACCCCCATAGGCCCCGGCCATGCAAGCGTGTGGAGGCAAGCTTTGCACTCTGTGGCACCCCCTCTCCACCTGCACTACCCACCAGACCTCCACCCGGTGGGAGCATAACTACTGGGGGGATGCCAACCCATTCTTGCCACCTTCAGGAGAGGAGAGCTGCCCACTGACATGCTCAGTCCTGCTCCCCCCTTCCCTCTCCCCATGCTGACACCCCGACGACCCGAGGTCATTCCTGAACCCAGGTCACCAGTGTAGCACGAGGTAAGGCATCCAGCGTCTCAACCCTCTGCGCCACCAGGCCGGTAACTGTAATTTTTTAGTAAAGGAATTCTTTAGTTATCTACCTGAAATCTGCTATGATCGCACTTCTGAAGAGTTGAGGACAGCCACAGCCCTGCCACTAAAATCCAGGTTTTGATGACACAAATAGGGAATGGGCTGCATTGTATAAAATATGAGTGCAAGTGTGACTGTGGCAGTGCCAGCCTTTACCATGCTAGCTTTAACTTTGCAGGCAATTAGATAAGTTAAGGGGGTATATCAATGTAATACTACCCCCTAACATGTACAATTACCTACAAAGTTAAACATAGCACTGTAAAGGCATGCACTGCTTCCAATCTTGCTTGCACTCTATTCAATGCAATGTGGCCTGTTCCCTACTTAGAGTCATCAAAACACAGATTTTGGGGTGAAGCTGCTGCAGCGGGACTGCGGCAGTTCTCAACTGCTTGAAGCAGTCTTGGAAGTGATATCTTCCCAGCTTTCAGGCAGGTAACATTTACTGAAAAATTAAATCATGGCTTGTTTAACTCCTTGGGCAGGCAGTTCCTTGGCAAGATTTGCCTACACCGAAGTCCAGCCTGTGTCAGCTGCTCTTTTAAATTATTTGAAATGGAGTTGCAGCCTGTGACACTTTTTCTTTACTGGTCCTCTTTGAGTTCTAATTTCACACAAGACAGCAACGATATCATCACTTCTCAGGTGTCCCCCAAATTTTACTCAAACTTTTTCAATATAACACTAACACTTACTTCTCTGGTGGTTTAAGGGACTCTGCTCCTCCTTGTGCCACACCACCCCAGGAATGATGATATCCCACACCACCACACAACCTGGAATGCCTTACTGCTTAATTATCCACATAGCTGCTTTGGAAAATATTTTTATGAACCAATTTATCTTCCACCAGGATGTATTTATTCACATGCGACGAGTGGGTTGCAAAGGTCATATTATCGCTGATGGGAATAAGTATGGAACAGCACATGATGGGGTGTACGGTGATTCTGCAGTTACTGCATGCTCCGGAAGGATTACGAGGCTCAAGGTGAAGTCCAGGACCTTCAACTACTGGGGATGTGCTTTTATTATAACATACTGTAGAGAGAATAATTACTCTTAAACTATGCGTAAACGGCATAACAGTACTGTGCAAACTGAGGAAATAACATGCTGACAGAACATACCGTGAAAAATATTTATTCCCACAGTTTGTAATGTTTTAGCACATTACTGTCAGCATCCATAAAGTCATAATGATGAATAATATTTTTTTAACTAGTATTCACACACAAACGTGATGGGGGATGGTTAACTGGTAAAGCTTTGCATATTTCTAACAAAGCACATAATCTGAGTCGCACTGATCTTTGAAATTAAAAGTTTATAGGATAGGACAAAAGTGAAATCAATGCTTCCCTCCTCCCACCAGGCAGTGTAAAAAAAAAAAAAAAAAAAAAAATAGACCTCAGTTCTAGGAAGAGTGCTCCGTTTCCAGTTCCGCTAGACTGTATGTCTGTGCCAAACAACAAAAACAACATGGACAGATTGCTACCGATTGTGCCCCACTTTTCAAGGCTCATAAAAATACAATACACGCTGCTCAGCCATTAACACAACAGAAAAATTCTAGCAACATTCGAGTAAGAGAAGGTTACAATTCAGGGCAATGTTTGTTTTTGTTCACTCTGAAGCAGGTATACAAGTAATCAGGTAACAGAAAAGAAAAAAAAGAAACAACTCAATTATTAGTGTGATGTATCTCTCTTCTGAGCTGTCAGATTCACACACAAGACTTCTGCACTACTGTACCATTTTTTTTCTTCAGGAATTTAGGATTTGTTTTACTAAATACAATTCTTTTATAGTTTTGAAACAATATTAAAAAAAGCATGTGGCTACTCATTTGCAGAGCAGCTAGTCAAAGCAGTTTTTTCAGTCATGGTAAAGGTGTCTGGGGGCAGGACACTGAAGAACCAAAGTGGCTCAGCTGAAGAAATAAAAAGATAAAAAATAATAACGCAACAGTCTGTGGCTTTTAAAGTCATAATTTTCTGGGAATAGCTGAGCCCTTGACATTTTTATCACTCTGTGGCCTTACTGTAAATCTGCCATCTGAAGTTTTGAAGCAATGTCAACATCTGACATTTTGCATAGTTGTAGCCAGCAAGCTGTGACTGGCAATCAGATATTGGCTCCATATAATTACAAACTGTGAAATAGGAGTTATTCTAAAGGTGTGCAGCCAGACTATTCTGTTATGGGGTTCCAGACCATTAATTAGCCAATCAGGAAGCAAACATGTAGGCAGTTTGGTCCAGTGGTTAGACTTATGAGATCAGTGCCTCTCCCTCCATCTTGCTACTGGTGCTGGCTTAGGACCCTCAGCAAGTCACATGACCTCCTTGTGTTTTATAGTGCACCCAGTTGAAAACAATGGGTAATCTCAGGACACCACTGTAAAACATGGCATTACGAGTTAGCTTGGGTATCCAGCACAACAAAACAAAAAAATACTGTTGAATAATTAAGCAACACCACTTGCCAAGGAGGGAATTATTTGATAATGACCATCAGTGAAATGGAACTCTATGATCATCATCACTGTTCCCAACGAGCTAGGAATTATCGCTTTCATTAAAAACTGGGATTTCAGACAGCATGACAACTCTTCGATACCAACAGAATGTTCACTATTATGAGTTAACGAAAGGGATACAATCAAAATTAAGAAGCAACTCTCAGCCAAGGTGCCCCAAGGGGCTATCAGCATCTCCCTCTGCTGAAACACTTAAAGAGAACAGGAAATTAACTTCTAATTGGCTGCTGCTTATAAAGCTCTTATTTTCAGAAATAATATTCATACTCAAATGATCCATATGCAACTGTACCGGAATAAAACGCAATGAGAAAAACTATATTTTAAACTGTCTTGTTTTTTTTATAGTCAGCATTCTGTTATAATTTCCTTTATGGAATCAATGATTTGAAGTTTTATCTATGTAATGATTTGTGTACTGCACTCTGAACACAGTTTTGACAGGTCAATAGCTCATGCTTATTCTCTACACAAAACATGACATAGTTAAAGACTGGTTCCATGAAAAGAACTGTGCAGAATGTTGTCCGATATTAAATGAAAACTAAAAACAATACTTTGTTCATATCAGTGTGTATTCATGTACAGTTAAATATGGATCATTTGGAGGTACGCATTTGATTTTTTTTCCCTCTGGTCCCCCCCCCGCCATGCTGGAGGTTTTAGCCCCCTGCTCTGCTCGTCACCCTCCCATGCCCAGGCTTACCCCCCTGGGTGGGGCTGTCGGGTGTGTGCCCTCTCCCCAAGGTACACGGTCTCTTTGCCCTGGCTTACCCCACTAGGGCGGGTCAATGGAAACGGGACCACCCTGGCGGACATTAGTCTCAGCAGCAGAGGTGTCATGAATGGGGCTGGAATTCTTCTATTTTGGAGATCCCTGGGGGCCGGGACATGCAATGATGCCAGCGTCTGCCCCCCCCCCTTGCGTGAGGCACCGGCAGCAGCAGTACCCCCAACCTATGCCAGACACTCTTCCCTCCCTCCCCCCAGAGGAGAGCAATCCCTGGGACTATTGAGCCTTCTCTCCCCAGCCGGCCCTCCGACTCCCGAGTCTGTCTCCGAACTTGGGATGTTGGCGCCGAAAGCGGATGCCTTGCTGCTGCACTGGCATTTTCATTTTTGTAAATAGGGAGATTACTAACTGCTGCCAATTAGCACAAATTTCCTGTCTCCTTTAAAGTGAGGTTCTGCTGGTAGAATGCGGTGGCAGACAGGGTTCTGTGCTGATGTCACAGCTTTTTGAGTGTGTCAGCCTCCCTGGTTTGATAACATAATTATCCTGTAGTCATGATTAACCCAGTGACAATGTGTAACCAGAAAAATCAGAAAAAAATACTACCGTTAAGGATGGTTTTGAGTTAGCCATGGCTGGTTCAAAAATTGAGACCTGCACAGAACAGAAACTAAACCGCTTAGAGAGACAGATTGTAAAACGTGGCTTGACACTGTGAAATGGGCCATTTTGAGTTGCATACAACATGTACAGCAACCCTATGGCTACTGGTGGAGTCATGCATATTTCGAATTTAACAGCAGGGAGATCTAATGAGCTGTGCAACATCAGATTGTGAACCAGTAGATGTGGTGGGATCTCAAACACTGAATGGGGGGGTCGGGGGCACTGGACCACACTGCCTTCTGCAATAGCAAATTCTGGACAGTCCCAGAGTTAAAAATGAACAGCAATGCCATTAGTTTCTTTGGTTAAAGAGGCTATACTGTATTTTGTGTTCTCTAGGTGTTGATGTGTTAGTTGCCTAAAGAAGAAATGCACTGAACCTGCAAGACTGCATTATCTGTAGAAGGTGTTTTTGAAAAATATATGGCTTTACATTCTGTTATTGTTCCATCTTTACTGATCTTGTAAAGATGGTGTAAAGGATGTTTCTGGACTGGCCCGTCGGCGCAGTGGCAGCACTACCGCTCATGACGCCGGTCACCCTGGTTCAGAAGTGAGTCTGGGTCATCAGAGGTCCAGCCAGGAAGGGTGGGTGGGAGAAACTGAGCATCCTACAGATGCTCACCTCCTCGGGGGCTGGGAGGGAGTTGGACTCCACTGTAACACCGCCAGCTGGGTGACCACAGGTGCACTACAAGTTGGAGCGATCAATTGCAGGGGTGGTGATAGTGGCATGACTGACAGCGTCAGCCAGGGTATGTCTGATGTCATCAGGCAGTGAAAACCAAGAAACACCTCCTGGCCACTCAGGATGCTGTGTGCCGCAGGCCCTGCACCGCCGAATGGGCTCTCTGCCCGCAAGAGCAAAGCTTTAACTCTGCTGAGGTGTAAAAGGGTCCAACCCGCAGGTGGCCCTTTCCTATGTGGGTTACCCATGGGCGGATCAAAGAGTATGGAAAAAGTCCCAAAGAAGGCGGGTGACAGGGCTGGGTGGGATGGCAGTGACTGATGGGGGCCAATTGGGACTGCCAGGAGGGAAAAAATACACTAAATATGGGGGGAAAAAAAAAGGGTGTTTCTGAGTTACACACTGGTGGTAAATACCATTTTAGAACTATATAGTTTATGCTCATGTTGAGCTCTTACACTGTTGTCACAATGCACCTGTGTTCTACTATACATAACACAATTCTAAAATGGCATTTTGCCACAGTGTTTACAGGGGACAAGAAATCTTCGTTAATTAGCAGCAGTCTGTAATGCTACTATTTAATGAAATGAAATTCATACTGCCAAACAACCCATGTTTAAGTGCACCTGTTTCTTTTTATGGGCAGCTTTCTGTGCAGTTCTCTTCATGTAACCTTCAATTTGGAGTTTTTAATATGTTGTGGTTTGTGTACAGAATGCTATGAATGCATGAGCTGTTGATCTAATGGAACCATGCTCAGAGTTCTGTCCGCAAATAATGACATAGTTAAAACCCCAGATCACGGATTCTATGAAGAGAACTGTAAGATAATGCTGCCCATAAAAATAAAACAATGCAAAATAATTTTTTTTACATTAGGTATAGTCAGATATGGATGTTTCAGAAGTATGAATATAATTTCTGAAAACTGTAACATTATAAATAGCTGCCATTAAAAATGATTTTCTGGTTCCGGCCCAGTGGCACAGAGGGTTGAGCGCTGAACGCCTCGCCTCGTGCCATGATGGTGACCCAGGTTTGGGAGTGGACTCAGGCGTTGGGGTCAGCAGGGGGAGGAGAGGCTTGAGCATCCTGAGGACTGCCCTCCCCTCCTGGGGTGGGTAATGGGGGTTCCCTGGCCTGGCAGTGGCTCCCGGTGGAGACTGGGTGGCACTGCATCTGAGCCAGGGATGTACAAGCAGCGAGGCAGTGGCAGATGTCTGCAGGAGAGGACGGAAGCATGCTCTCCATGAGCTGATGTCATTGCACGTCCGTGCCTTGGGGGAAACAATGTGGAAATACCCAGCCACCGGGGAGGTGACGGCATGACTCCAGGACCAGCCCACACACCCATTGCCGAACCTGACCCCCAACATGACTCTCCGTGGTCCTTGCCTCCCCCGTAAGAGGCCGGAGGGAGAGGGGGGACCCAGCAACCGATTCCTCAGACTGGGGGAAAGGGATCAGACAGGCGGTAGAGGCGGTACCTCGGGGTTTGCCTGAGAGATACCGCGGCGACAAGAAGGTAAAAAAGAATGTAAAAAAATTAACAAATTTCCTGTCTTCTTTAACTGGAACCAGGCTTTATAAAACAGCTTCTGTAGAAAATGACAGAGCAAGGGAGCATCATAGCATACTACTGACCAATCACAGCACTCATTATTAGTGCACGAGTCATTTACTTTGATGAGTGTGTCATGTCTAGTGCCACGACACTGGACTATTTGCCAATGCACTTGCACTGTAGAACTGGGTCTTTAACTACAGAAAGTTTTTTTTTCCTTTCTCTTAATATAAGCTCAATCTATAATGTATTGGTACATCAGGAGTTACTTGTATCAGTGTAAGAGTAGTATCACTTGGGTTCTTGGGGTGACCGATCAGCTCAGCTTCACTGTTCTCTCACCCCAACAATGTGCACAAGACTACACTTACACTGCTAAG
Organism: Neoceratodus forsteri; assembly: GCA_016271365.2. Taxonomy (NCBI): domain Eukaryota; kingdom Metazoa; phylum Chordata; order Ceratodontiformes; family Ceratodontidae; genus Neoceratodus; species Neoceratodus forsteri. The sequence goes on from CM028130.1 coordinate 951,709,250, forward strand.
AGTAGCTCCTGATGACTTATTAACTCACACAAACTGACTTATGGTTTTGAAGCAGTTCTCAGTTACGCAGGAGAGGATGTACACTACTATGTGATTTACTTTGTGCCTTATGTACCGGAGATATGCCATTATCCCACAGTAATATCCACCATGGAGTGCCTGGAAGTAATTATGAAGCAACAGCCCTTGATTTTTAATTTTCAAATAGAGTAAAGAGGTTCAGAAGGCAAAGTTGTTATCACCTGTGTATTGTGTCTGATATTTCTTGGCTGACCTCTCCTCCTTTCTTGGTTGAACTTCCCTCCTTTTCTTTTAATTAAGGATGCTCAACTGTTTAAAAACCAGGCCAGGGAAATGAAAAAATACAAAAAAGTGAAAACCCATCAGAGCACTGATAAAAAGAATCTGATGGTACAATAAAATCATGGTGCACACTGTGCCACTGTACAGAAAAAACACTGACACAGAAAAGTGGGGAGTTTTAATAAAAATTATTATTTGCTCTAAATGAGGTTCGCTCCAGTAATTTTTTTTTAACGTCATTGTAATTATGTGAATCCATGATAGTTCAGAAGATGAGGTACATTATCAAAAACAGAATACATTCCAATGTTCAGGACTTGACATACAAAAATATTTTAGAGCCCCCAGTCATACAAAGAAAAGGCTATTTTTCTCTTTTGAAGCATACAATCATAAGCCTTATAATTAAAAACAAACAAAAAAAAAATCAAGTTAAACCACTGATATGCAAGATCGAAACTACAAAAACATTTTTGATACCAATTTTCCCAGTACAAAAAAAGTTAACAGCAGCAAGGAAACTGCCTGAAATTGCACATGCGTCTTTTTTTGCGTGTCTGTGTGTGTGTGTGTGTGTGATGGTGTGCTTCTCTTTTCAGGAAGTGTTCAACCAGCTCCTTAACTTCCTTCTGCATGGAGAATACCACAGTGCCTCATGAGGTTTCCCGAACTGTTTGAGACACAGATTTTTTTTCTATATTTAATATAGATGTACAAAAAGAAAACACTTCCTCTTAAATGTGACTATTTTTTTTATATGTTCATCAGGGACAAAAAAAAAAAGGACATGATTTCTAGAATATGGCGCTTTTTGCAAATTCAGAATGCCATTTGCATGGCTGTGTGCTGCAGAGGCCAATTTCTCTTTTCTACACTGGAGATTCTGTTAACGAAGAAATACTGAATACTTCCCACATTTTTGGCCCATCGTTTCTCAAGGGAAAAGTGCTGCCTATGGTAAACTATACATACAAAGATAATTTTAATTAATTAATTTATTTTTTCTTTACACGTAACTGAAAGTGATGTTACAGTACATAAGATATTTACAACTGTGCAGTAATGTGTTGCAAAATAAATTATCTAGAAGGCAGCAAAAGTACATTGGTTAAAGTATATAAAACTGTACAGCATTTATGGGACACGACGGTACTTTTTTTTTTTCATTTTGTTAAACGAGTATTGGCTCTGTAGTGTTTCAAGTGATGTTCTCGGAAAGAGAAACAACAAAATGCCCAAGATTTAAAGAAAAATATAAACTACAGGGAGTACACTCCACTTAAATGTGCTCAAAAAAAGTCTCTGCCTTCCACAGGGCATCATTTTTACCATTTAAGACAGGGCTGTACCTTGCCTCGGCCAGCATGTGTGATCTAGCGCAGGTGACCAATCACGGATGAGAGTGAACTGCATGCAGAGTCTGTGACTGGCAGTTGCTATGTGATGTGTCTTAAAAAAATGACGACCATGAGCTTCACTGAATTCAACAAGAGAGCATTCTTGTATCGAAATTTGGAGACTCCGCCCAATTATACCTCTAGACCCAAGTCCTTTTTCTCGAGGGCCCCAAGACCCTTTTCTGCATTTTCTCCACACCAACTGGAGACTGAAATGCAATAGCTTGTACTGCAACTCTGAGGTGAATCTGCAGCAGCAGCAGCAGCGATGAAGGACGTGCAGCCTGTTTATCACCACCGTTCACAATTACAGTAATCGCATGGGTGCGGTGACCTGCTCAGCAGCTACTATAAAACGATGCTGTCCTCGCACCAGTTTTCCTTGTGCAGCCTTTTCTACGCCGTGCTGGTTTCGCATCGCTATCTGCGCGGTTTGATTTTTTTTTTTTTCGTGTGAGATGGCTGGTTTGGAGAGAGACACGGATTTTCCACCTTTCAGACTCACACTTCTGTCTTCAGCACAGAAGTGTCTAAACTGTGAAGAAAGTGCAATGCTGTTTTGTAAAGATGCTTCCTCCTCGTTCACTAGGGAATCATCAGCAAGCAGTTAAGGATGAAATTAAGGTCTAACAGACGGCCGTGAAGCCCTCCAGCTCTCGCCACACTTCTGCCAGGAAGTTCCTACTTTCGTACTGTCATGCCGGCAAGAGCACAAAATCGTCATTCACGTCAACCATTGGCACATAGAAAGACGGGACCTCATTAACGCAGAGTGACTTGTGTCCAGCTGGATCTAGCTCTTGTACCTTTTGCTGCCACTCCATTCTTTGCACTGCATTGAGGGCTGCAGCTTCATGCTGTTGTCGCATTAGCAAGCATGTCTAGAATAGGATAAAAAAATAAATTACATAAGCTATATGGATAAAAAGCTCAAACTTACAAATTCACCATTGCCTAAAATAATTTCTGTATGCCAGCCCACCTGGGAGCTCAGGGCTTGTGTACAAGCCCCAGAATCTCACAGTGGGGGTGGGCGGTGCAGAGAGAACATTGTGGAGGTGGGGCACTCAGCTATTGGGGAGGGAAGGAATGACTGTACGGCATTCACATCACTCCTGCAGACTGAGCAGAAAGCTGTATTGGGGCAAGCTGTGCAGGCTGCTCACCTGCCAGCCCACTCTCCCAGCTGGAGAAAAGGTGCAACTGTGGCACTGCAACTCCAGCTATCAGGCTGGGGCTAACAAAAGTAGTTAACAAAAACTCTTTAAACTGACAACCATTTTTTCCAGTAAAACACCCAGAATGGGTGATGATTATCTGCAAAAGATGACATGTACTTGGGTGAGGGGATGATAATGAAATGGGACATAAGTCAGATGTTAATGATTTGTAGTCTTTCAATAACTATACAGACAGAAAACAGGGTTGTCTGAAGAAAAAAAGCATTAAAAGTTGGAACAAAAGTCACAAAGGCTTAGTTTAGCAAAGCATAAAGCCAGTTCCTGTGACCAGCACACATTCAATCACTTACTGCAATTTATTTTTCTGTTAACTCCAATGCAGTCACTGGGAAGTCTTAACATATGGGTTATATGAACTCCTAATAGGGTCACTGGCACAACAAAAAACTATGACACCAGCATGGAATGTTGGTGGCAGAATGGTTCTGCAGGTTTTATCTGATCAGTCTACATTTCTTGCAGTGCAGTGTAACGATGATATTAGTGATAGAAACCCCACAAATAAAGAACTTCCTGTAACAGCAGATCTTTGAGAGAATCTTGGAACTCCGTTCCATTGACACACACTCCAGTTTCAAGTCCCACGTTAAAGTCTGGTTCCTGGAAAACTCATCCTGCCGATGCTCCCAGGGGTCTCACACCAACCCACACTAGTCAACTCCCCAGCCCAGGGGTTACTCACCTACCCACACTAGTCAACTCTCTTGCCTACAACTGTTATACTGCATTTTTCACAGTAATATTTGACTTCCTTGCCTGTACGTATTGTACATACATTTTTTTGCTGAGTATTCTGTGTATTACTTGATCACTGTACGATGCAGTCTCACATTGTACACTGTGCCTACGATTTGTTTGTTTGTACCAAGTCTTCTCATGTCTGATATTGAAACCTTGTATTCACTGTTCTCAAATGGACCTATGCATCAAACCTGTATACTGTGTCTACTATTGTTGCTTGTATCAAATCTGTTTCATGGGTATTACTGTTACCTTGTACTCCACTGTCACCCTGCGTCATGTGTTATGGCCTGGGTCGTGCCTGAAAACGGTCCCTGTGATCAGTGCACTTACCCGGTTATCAGTCATAAATAAATAAATCTCCTCCATTAGGCCACACCTTTGTAACTTCAAGTCATCAGCGCTAGGACAACACAGAAACGTCTGCTAGCCAGGGGGCCGCCTATGATGACATCCAGCGTCTACGTGTATATAAATGTAGGTGGCCCCGTCACTCCTCAGTTTCCTGTCAGACACTGGCCTCAGAGGACCTCCAACCATCAGGAACCAGGAGATGAGACCAGCACCATGCACACAAGGACAAGCATGAGGCTGGAGACAGAATGCATGGAGTAAAGTTTTAGGCACAGCATCTGATATAACCCTCACTGAAAAACAAAAAGGGGGAGGGAAGGAAGGAGGGTACGCAATGGCCTAATGGAGGAAATTTTCTTGAAGATCAACTGTTACGGTTCTTATGTAGCTGTTCTAGCCTCTTCAAGGATAGCTCCTGCACCAGGCCACACCTCTGGAATGATTCCAGAGCAGTAAAAAGTAAACTGGGAGGACGGCACTGTCTGACGTAATCAGGAAAGAAAACCTTGCAGAACAGCAAACTCAAAGCCAGCATGTCTGCAGAAGATGACATCCAGACTGCGATGTTTAGTGAAAGTATGCACGGTGCCCCATGTAGCTGCAGCACATATGTCAGCAGCAGGGACATTTCTGAAACAGGCAACAGAAGTGGCTATACCCCTTCTGGAATGACCACGAACATTACCAGGAAGTTCCTTACTGTATTTCCTATAACAGAACGTAATACAATGTGCCAGCCATTTGGATAGGCATTGCTTAGACACAGGGGAGATCCCTCTTTCCCAGGAGTAAACAAAACAAAAAGATGAGAGAACTTTTTGCAGTTCTTGGTGCAAGTAATATAGTATCACATTATTCTATGTACATCCAAAGTATGGAGCAGTGCCTCTCCCGGTTGGCAAGCTCAGGATAATATACAGGACTGGTACGCAACAAGATTCTGCCTTTGTGAAAAATCACATAAGAAGGTTCAAATATTAGAGCCTGAACTCAGAAATCCATTAAGCAAAAGTCATCACAATGAAAAACATTTTCCATGACAGGAAACGTAATCCACAGCTTGCGGCAGGCTCAAAAGGAGCCAACGTCAGTTTCACAAACAAAAAATAAGTGCCAGGGGGGACTGGATTAGGGAACAGAGATTTCATATGAAGAATACCTCTCAGAAACGTACGTGACACCTCTAACTGGGCAACCATACGACCATCAATAGGCGCAACGAAAGCTAATATAGCGGTCTAATGCACCTTAAGCGAGGAATACAGTCAGACAGGGAAAGCAAGTATTCCAACACGGTATTCAAATGATACGTAGGAGGGTCCAAATCCTGGGAAGCAACCCACAAAGTGGGATGCTTCCATTACAGGGAATAAGTTTGCTAGTGGTTGGCTTCCTATCCACAATCAGGACACCAGAAACCTTCGGGGATACACCAAAACGTGCAATGGCTATGTCTTCAGGAGCCACGCATGCAGATGGAGGGACTTACGGTCCAGATGGACCAGGGACCCAAAGTCCTGTGACAACAGACCCCGACAAAGGTAAAGGGACAGGAGCCTTCACTGCCAGATGTTGAAGGAGTGGACACCATATTTGGTGAGGCCATATTGGGGCAGTGAAAATGAGAGTGGCACTCTCCACTTGCAATTTGAGAGAAATCTCTGTATTAGAGGAACGCATATAGGAATTTCCCTTTTCAAAGAGAGGAACACCGCATCTCACTAAAATACTCCAGGCCCTGAAGCAGATGAGCAAAAAATGAAAATTATGTACCTACCCCAATTCTTTATCTGACTATAGATCTTCAGTATTCATCACTGGTGGGTACTACGCCGAAGGCGCTAGGACCCCGTGGGAAGCTTTTTAGCTTTAAAAGCTTTCTTCCTCCTAGGAGGAGGAGGGACCGATGTAAAGAATGACGCCACCCTCGAGGCTGACACACTGCATGGTGCTTGTGGATTGGTCAGTAACGGACGCTGGCCCCTCCAACACCTCAGTTCTGCTCGCTGGAGAGGAAACAGAGATAGGGATAACAAGGGTAGGAAGATGGGGCAAGACAGCCCAAGGAACAGGAAAAGGAAAGGATATAAACTGAAAAAGGAAATAAGCTGTCCAGAAGAGTGGAGGTTGGTTTCTAGCAGGTTTCTGAGAGGTGGACCGGGGGAGGAGGAGGGAGGAAGGAGATGGAGGGAGAGGATGAGTCGTCCACTTATAGTGTTCCAGAATTCCCTGTGAACCAAGAGGGAGCTTAACTTCTTCATCAACACATTCTTGCTATTTAATTTTTTAAACTTGGAAAGAGCCTATGATGAGGCAGTTGAACCCAGAACACTGGATTTTCCCAGGAGGGTGTAGGGAAAACACAAACCCCCTACCAGAGAGAGAGAGAGAGAGAGAGAGAGCGAGTCTGACAGGTGTCACTGACTAACAGTCCAGGGGTCAACCCTGGGTTCACCAGGAAGGAGAGAGACAATCCCAGTCCACTCCTCCCCACCCCCCGAGGCCAGAAGGTGGGAGAGAGCCCATCTTCAACCCACAGTTCACCTCAGCGCCCAAGGGAAACCCCGGGGTGTAAGAGGATAAAAATTCCTACACTCAGCACCACCAGGGAGGTGATTTAATGAGACAGGAAGACCGTAACGCGGTTCCCACTCCTGAGGAAGTCTGAGGGACTATGTTAATAACAGACCCAGGTCCCCTGCAAGGAAAGAAAGAAGTCAAAAGACTTCTGTGGAGAAGAAAGGGTCCCCGGCACACTGGTTCCAGCAGAATGGCCCTTGCTAGACGGCAGGCATCTAGCCGAGGATGGAATCCTGAGACAGGACTCTGAGGGCTCTTCTTAGCTGTCAAGAGGGCCCCAGGGAGCCAGAGGAAAAGAGGGCAAGAGCTTCTGCTTGCCTTCTCCCTTGAGTGGGTCCTGATGTTTCCAAGAAGTGGCAGGGAGCCCGGAGGACCAGTCAAACTTTGCCCAAAACTGGCCTCAATTGGAGGCGAAGGCAAGGAGAGAGGAGACACTGATCAAAAGCTTATGCTCAAGAGGGGATGGTGGGTGGGAAGCAGTGATGAACGGTGAAGATATACAGTAAGATCAAGAATTACAGTACGTACGTAATTTTCTATCTTAACAGTATCAATCTTAACCAGTCATCACTGGGTGGTGAGTACCAAGCACCACAAAGTGGTACTGGTACATCCCTGAAGACAAGATAGCCTTCAGCCTCTAGTTGGGGACTCACGAGAGGAGACGACCCATCATGGTCAACGAGCCTCCTGACCTGCAGGAGATGGAGGGTACCCTGACAGCTCTCACCTGGCCCTGTGGGAGAAAAACCAGGCCCCCCGGAATGGCGAGGCAGTCACCATATCTTGGGCCAAGGGTGACAACTGGGAAAGATGAAGCCATGCCATCCATTTAATGCAGACCGCAGATCCCACAATCCTGAAGGCTGCCATGTTAGCATCATAAGAAACCCACGCCTGGTGTCTCGCTAGCTTCAGGCCTCTCGTTGAAATAGCGATGGCCTGCCTGGTTGCCTTGCTATTAGGCCTGGTTGCCAGGATTTGTCCCAACGAAGCCCACAGGTGCCTTTCATAGGCTACCATGTGTGCCCGATGAGAAGCTATGGAGAGCAAGGGACGCACTAAGGCGAAAACTCTTCTGCCCCAGCGATCGAACTCCGCAAAGTCTGCATCTGGAGGATGGTCTTATGTTAGGCGCAGATGCCCAGAAGGGGTATCCAGCCACTCCAAGCCTGATTTGGGGTGGGGCAAAGATCCTGGAGACCCCAAGGGAGCACAATACCTATGCTGGCAGTCCCTAGGGGCCAAGGAAGCAGAGGCAGGGAACTGCCAGACACTGTGTGACTCCTCAGTAAAAGGCTGAGTACATGGAGGGATCATCATCTATTCCTAGCTGTACTCCCCAAGGAACACTATCATTGCATTCGCAGAACTGCGCTGAGTTGAAGAGGAAAGAATGAGCTCCTCCATCATCATCACCAGGAACCGCTGATACTCTGTACAGTCAGCATTAGAAGACCGGTACAAGGTGGAGTCCTCTTTCTTGGAGGAGGAAGCTAACAAAGTGGAAGGGCTCTGCACAGGGAATGAGGGTGCAGGAAGAGGAGATGCGAACACCATCTCAACCGTGGCTCTGAAATAGATGGGGAAAGCACTCGCCATCGTCCAATACTGCTCCCAAGTGAGAGGCCCCAAGGGACTGGAAAGACCTGGGAGAAGGTGAGGAGGATGCAGAGGGGAAGAAGGCTGGGCAGAATGGTCCTGAGAGACTGAAAGCCCTCTGCCAGGGCTGTGGGCACAAGCGGGGGAACCCTCTGAAGCGAGGGGGTGCACTGCCCAGACCTCCCCTGCTGCTCAAACCTCCCCGAGCCAACAGGGGAAAGCCCCTGGAAGAAGACCCCTGATGAGGAGACTGGAGCCGTGCAGACCCAGAAGGGTGTCCCCTGTCCCGACCCGTTGCATAACTCCGACCCCTAGACGGAGAGGGGGTGCCCGTGGTCACCAGGGCAGAGCGGGAGGCCAGAAGACCGAGACATGCCCCTCTAGAGAGATCCCACCATGGCCACTGCTCTCAGAGAAGGGGAAGGGGAGAGAAGAGAAACCGGCACCAAGATCGACCTCTGACTCACCCCTGAACTCCGTGTCGGCACTGAAAACCAACCCGGTATCGAAGGCGGTGTCCCCCACGGGGACAGCTCTCAGGTGGTGCCATCTCTCAAGGTGGTGCCATCACCCAGTGCAGACCGACCGCCGTGCAGTCACCAAAAGTGGCACCAACATCGGCGCCGGCCACGGCGTCAAACTCAAATGTGGCATCAACTTCAGTGATGGTGCCGACCATGGCACAGACCCCCAAAACAGCACTGACACCAAATGCAGCATGGACTTTAGCACCATCACCAGGTATGGCACCGACCGCAGCAGTGATCAACTGTGGCACTGTCATTGGGCACGGAGCCACTTGCGCCAGAGACAGCACCAGAGTTCTCAGCGGCACCAAGCATGGCACAGACAGTGGAAAGGGCGGTGTCATGTATGGTTTTGACCCTAAGAACGGAATTCACGGACGAAAACCTCCTGCAGATCCCGGGGAGCGGCTGTTGCTCCAGGGAGCTCAGCTGCCAATCTGGATCAGCCCGATCATCCTCCGAATCTGAGGAGGAGACCATGGTGATCCCAAGAGAGGCAACTCTACCAGTCCCGGCACCGAGAACAGTGTTGGGAGGGGACTCCGCAGCAATGGCAGTTCGGCCTCACTCACCGACACTGGAATCAGCAGAGGCCGCAACCTTCGAAGCCCTCGAAGGAACCACTGATGCAGGCCCTGCATATAGTGGAGGCCTTGACACCGTGGTTGACAAGTTCCCCGAAGAGGAAAACAGGCCCTGCGATCCACGGCCCCCTCCTCGAGGATGACCGTTGTTCTCGACCCTCGCCCAGGAGTCTGGCCTGCAAGACCTGAGCCAGCGGGCCTGCTCTCCCTGGTTCATGTAGCAACATGGAGGAAGCCCGGGGGACAGGCCCAAGGACCTTACCGTAGCAGCCCTCGTGTGACACCAACCACCGACGGTTGGTGGGGTCGCGGACCAACCTCGCCACACAGATCTCTAGGGTGTGGTAATCCATTGAAAAGCAGGTGTTGCAGCGATCTATGTTGTGATTTGGCCCTAGGCAGGTAAACCCAGTCATGCGGGTCCGTTCCGGAAAACATACTTCCACAGGGGCACTGACGCATAGGAGAAGTCCCCACCTTTGAACGCTTCTGCTCCGAACCTGACATGATCTGAGCACACACAAAATTAACCAAAACAAAAGAGAAAGACTCGACGCAGAAATGAGAATATCTGTAAAATAAAAAAGCGATGCCAAACATGGCATCGAATACATTAATCAAACAAGCAGAACCAGACCAGAACTGGGAGTGACGCAGTAGAATCCCTCACTGTCCCATGAAGTCGTTGCAGCCTTGACGGTGGGAAAAGCAGAACTGAAGTGTTGGAGATGCCGGCATCGGTTACTGGCCAACCCGCGAGTGCCAAGCAATGTGCTGGCCTTGAGGGAGGCGCCGGTCTCGACGTCAGCCCCTCCTGCTCCAAGGATGGAGAAAGCTTTTAAAGCTAAAAAGCTTCCTGTGGGGTCCTAGTGCCTCTGGCGTAGTACCCACCAGTGATGAATGGTGAAAATTGATACAGTTAAGATCACAGCAGTTTTGCGTTGTGTGGAGATACAGTTCTGGACATCCCCATCTTCTGAAGAGGTCGTTTACCATGGAAGTCAGCTGTTCCCATTCGGGAACCACTGACTGGGACCTGCTTAGCCTGTCTGCTAGGATGTTATGGAGACCTGGGAGATGCATGGCTGATAGCTGAAGGCCATAAGACAGTGCCCAATACCATAGTCTCACTATCCCCCCCTGCATAAGGGATAGGAGTGAGTACCCCCTAGTTTGCTGATGTAGTTCCATCACACTGACGTTGTCCATCTGGATTAGTAGAGGACCGGGGCAGAAGTGATTTCAAAAGGCTTGGAGGCTCTACAGAACAGCCCTCATTTCCAGGACATTTACATGCAGCTCGGCCTCGCCCTCCACACCTTGGTCAATGACCACTGTGTCTGATAAGGGCTGAGATGAGCACCCCAGTCAGAGCCTGAGACATCCGTGATGAGGATCTGTATAGGATGGGAGAACTGAAATGGAACATCCTTCAGTAGGTTTTTGCAGTCCATCCACCACAGCAACACTCGATGTTACAAGAATCATTTGTTCCCGATTGTCTGTCAGCTAATCCCACAGGACCCTGAGTGACCACTGAGGGATCCTCATACACGAGACCCAGGAGCCATTATTTATTTAATTTGTTAACTGGGTAGGAGCACTGGACCGAGGTTCCTTTTTCAGGCTTCACCTGGGTACACTTATGCAGCACAAAACATATACATACACGTTAAACAATAATGTTCATTTACAGCTACAAATACATAAATCAAACAAATACAATTTTTTACGCTTTTTAAAAATCTGGAGAACAATTCGTAAGGATTCAGGTAAATTATTCCAAAATCAAGGAGCAGCTGCACTAAAAACATGTAAACCAGCTCCAGTTTTACAGGATCCAGCATTAAGAACAATCCCAGATGATGACTGCAGACTAGGCAACATATCTCAGATAGAAAAAAGATCAGAAAGTGGGGCAAGAGGTGGAAAAACATTTTTTAAAAACTAAACAGCCAAAATAAAATACTGTATACGTTGCACCGAGGATAACCAGACAAGCTGCGAATATAAATTACAGTGAGTGCATAAAGGAGCTAAAAAATAAAACGGCAAATACTGTATTGTTTTAAACAAAAGAAGGATTTTGTATCTCCTTTAAACCCAATTAAAAAAAGGCTAGATGCATATTCAAAATGAGGTAAAAAAGAACCAAATGCAATGGCTTTGCATGATTCAAAAAAAAATATTTGTAAAGGACTCCAATTTTTTTATTAACAGTACAACACCACACTTAATATGGTCCGAAAGAGTAAGCCTGAGATCCAAAATAACACCCAAGTATTTAAACTAGGATACTTGCTCAATTAAAATTACCTTGATTGTCAGGAAGTTCAAGAGTAATACAATTGTTTAAAATAAAATGTGACCCAAAATCATAGATTTATTTTTTCTTTAAATTAAGAACAAAAAAAAAAAAATATTAGTCTGAAGATCTCTAGCCACCTTGGAAAATTCCTTGGCTGAAGAAAAGAGAATAAGATCAGCATAAAGTGATGACTGACAATTCGTAATTACAGATGGAAGAGAATTAAAGTAAACATAAGTGGCCATAATACTGAACCCAGAGGTCCACTCCTATCAATTTTATTTATACTTGTCAACACATTAGAAACTGCAACAAATTAAGTACAATCACTTAAATAGTCTTCAAACCAGGAGACATTATATGGAAAACACAGAGATATTAATTCTAACACTGTTCAAGGAAACAAAGTGGCTCCTGCATACAGTGTCCATCTGGGCAAGCAGATTGTCCTGTCCTGTGGCAGCAGACATGGAAATTACGTACCTACCGTAATTCCTGATCTTCTTGGACAAAGTCTCCACCACTCATTCACACTAATGGGAGTTCGGCGCAGGCGCTAGGACCCAGCGGGAGCAAACTTTTTCGAGAAGGTTGGCACCTGAAATGGAACCGTGAGGAAGCAGCACTGCGAGCCCTGGCTCGTGCGGTAATGACTCTCTCGTCGTCGAATCTCCAACTGCCTCAGTACCTTTTTTCCAAGGAGGTGCAGCATTACTAATCTAGAAGGACTAACCTCCAAGTCGGACATGAGATAGTCCGAATGACCCGTGTAAAAAGGGTCAACAACAAAGTCTTCACAGCCCAACCACTGAGGGAGTGAAGACCAAAAACAGAGAAGTGAGCTTGGGGGATGGTGGGTGGGCGTGTGAATGAGTGGTGGAGACTTCGTCCAAGAAGATCAAGAATTACGGTAGGTATTTAATTTCCATATCTTCCTAGACATAAAGTCTCCACCACTCATTCACACTAATAGGAGAGTACCGAGCCAATAATCCCGAGATGGGCGGCAGGAGATAAAGAGCTCACTTACTTAGGACAGAAGTCTGTTAAGAATGGTCCTGCCAAACGACAGATGTCATCTGGCATGGACATCCAAGGCGTAGTGCTTAACGAAAGTATGCACTGAGCTCCAAGTAGCCGCATTGCAAATATCTGCAATGGGTACATTGTGGATTTCCGCCAGAGATGCCGCAACTGCTCTGGTAGAGTGAGCATACGCTCTGCCTTCCAGCTTGACCTGTGCCATAGAATAGCAGTGGCGTAGGCATATCACCAGCCATGCTGAAATGCATCTAATAGCGACAGGCTGACCCAGCCGGGTTTTGCTGAGGAAACAAACAGTTGTTGAGCCTTGTGAAATTCTTTTGTTCTATCTAGACAGAATCGCAGCGCTCTCTTAACATCCAGTGGATGAAGGGTACGCTCCCCTTCATTCTGGAAGTTCGCAAAGTAGATAGGAAGGACTAAAGGTTGGTTCAGATGGAATTCTGAGACAACCTTAGGGAGAAACTTAGGATGAGTCCTAAGAACTACTTTGTCCTTGTGAAATACAGAGTGTGTGTGTGTGTGTGTGTGTTGCGGTGGGGGGTGTCTGTGACCAGTGCATGTATTTCAGAAACTCTACGGGCCAAAGTGATGGCCACCAGGAAGGTCGTTTTCCAAGTGAGGAACTTCAAGTCGGAAGTAGCTATAGGCTCGAAAGGTTTACGAGTGAGCACGTCTAGCACAAGGTTAATGTCCCAGGCTGCGAGTGGACGTTTGATAGGAGGCCTAGTATGCAGAATACCTTTATGAAACCTCTTAACTACAGGTAACTGAGCCAGTGACATGGAAAGTACCGGCTCATGATATGCCGAAATGGCACAAAGATGAACTTTGACTGTGGAGTACTGCAGGCCTGTATTTGGGAGGTCTAAAAGGTACTCCAAAACTTTATTCGGTGGGCAGGAAAAAGGGTTCCAAGAGGATTTTGCACACCACATAGAGAAACGCTTCCATTTGGCTGTGTAGGTTTTTCTAGTGGCTGGCTTACGCACAGCCAAAAGAATATTTGAACTCTATGAGAAACACTGAACCTATTCACTTCTATCTCTTCAGGAGCCAAGCATGAAGGTAAGGCGACCTCAGATTGGGATGGACCACGGGACCCTGGGTCAAAAGGTTCGTCTGAAGGGGAAGCGTCTTCCGGGGGGCAGGGTCCAACAGACTGTTAAGCAGCGAGAACCATATCTGTCAAGGCCAGAAGGGGGCAATGAGAATCACTGTGCCCCCAAGACTCGAATTTGAGAAGTACCCTCTGAATTAGAGGAAGAGAAGGAAAGGCGTATCGAAAGCGTCCTGTCCACTGCAGCCTGAACGCATCCTGACAGAAAATGCCAGGTCCTGGATTTCTGGAGCAGTAGAGAGGCAGTTTTGCTTTGAATGGGGATGCAAAAAGGTCCAGGTCTGGAGTTCCCCATTCTTTGAAGAGTGACTGAACGACGGTTAAGTCGAGAGACCACTCGTGAGGATCTGTCTCCGTTCTGCTGAGACAGTCTGCCAGCTCGTCTTGTACTCCTGGCAGGTAAACCGCCTGGATTACAGCCTTGTGCTGCAGGCACCATTCCCACACTCTCATTGCTTCCCTGCATAATGGGTAACAGTGTGCACTGCCCTGCTTGTTCATGTAATACATCACTGCCCTGTTGTCCGTTTGAAGGAGAATGTTCTTAAAAACAGAGTATGTCCTTCAAGGCTCGGACCGCATTGAGTACGACTCTCATTTCCAGGACGTTTATGTGAAGCAGAAGACTTGGTTTGCTGGCCAAGGCACCTAGCGTCACCTGAGCTCTTTCCTTCTAAGACTGCTTGAAAGACAGAGTAGAGAAACTTACCAGAGCAAGGGAAAAGGATTAAGACTTATTCTGGCTAAGCAGATTTACTGTGTGGTGGTGTTTTTATTTTTTACTCACAGGGATTGCTAGTGTTTGTTGCTAACATTTCATTGTTTTATTTTTCTCTGTAGCAAAGTGTTTCTTACAGCATATATCTTCTCTGAAATTATTACAGGTGGTGCTTTACAGGTTTTACAGTTTTATCTAACATTAGGACAAGCTTTCAGGGTTACTGCATTTGTTGTTGACTGATAGTTTCTGCTCTTACCTCCTTGTTCTTTCGTCCGTGGTTCTTCTTTTTCGGCAGGGGAAGGGCCCAACCACCCACCCCCATCCCCAACCACCCCACACTACACTCCTTTTATAGGGTACCACAGTTGTGACATTTCCTGTGGCAGAGCAGGGAGGGGCGGATCAGTGGGGCCTCCACAAGGTGAGCTCATTTACAGGGGCACTAGTAATTTAACTTGTTATAACAAGTTAAACAAAAACAAAATACAATCAAACCATTACTTGCATTTGTTTCCTTTTTTCCTTCTAATTACTCTGACTAGGTTATAAACCCAGCAACTTATCTGGAATGGATATCATTAACTGCAGGTACTGTGGAACAATTTTCAGAAGGACAGTCTTACAGGATTTAGGACACTGTCCTACATGCTGGGCCTTTGAGATCTTAGGCTCAGCTCCGGGCAGCATGGGCAGAGATTGCACGCCTCAAATTTCATATTCAAGAGGAAATACATTATAAGAACCACCCGCCATTTCCCCAGCATCCAACAGAAAAACCTCGACCGCAGAGGGTAGTTGGTCCAGGAGGTTGGCAGGTGGTTAGGAGGGGCAAATCGGGTGCCCCATCACTCTCTGCTCTCCAACATATTACCTCCAAAAACCATATAAACACTACAAACAGGTATCGGCCTCTATCTCTGAAATCAAACAAAGAGGCAGAAGACACTGCAGAGCAGGACACTGCAGCACAGGAGCTAGCACAACAAAACTCACCCAAATCAGGAACCAAAACGAAAAAGCAAAAAGGAAATTCAAAAAACTTCTGATCATAGGAGACTCCATGATTCGGGGAGTTGATACCCATCTCCAGTCAGGGGTAATGGTCAGATGTCTCCCAGGTACATCAGCATGGAGAGACACTGACCGCATTGCTAAAACTGTTCACAAAGCAGGAGAAAACATTGATGTCCTAGTACACACAGGGACTAATGATCTCGCTAGCCGGTCAGTTGTGGAGACCAAGGAACACCTGACCAGGCTGGGTGATAAACTATCATCCATTTCATCCGGCATCTCCTTCTCTGAGATCCTGCCAGTCTGGGAGAGGGGAGCAGATGGACGGAAGGTCAGAGAAGGGGAGATAGGGGAGCTAAACACGTGGCTCAAGGGCTGGTGCCAGGAAAAGGACACAGATTTGTAGGAACTGGCAACAGTTCTGGGAGCAAAGTTCTTTAAATTTGAAGGACTGCATCTGACTAAGGAGGGAGTCAGTGCATTGGGGCAGAAGTTTGACATCTTTGCAGAATATTTAAACTAGCAAATGGGGAGAGGGGTGCAGCACCCCATACGTCGAATGGGAAGAACACCCCTCCCCCCTCAACTAGTGGTCAAACAGGGATTCAGCAATGTTTGCAGTTCATTTGCATCACCAGCTAAGAAAAAAGGTTTGTCTCCCCATACGACGCACAGGGGTAATGCCAAACCTCACCCAACAACTAACGCACCGAAATCTGGCCAATGGAAAATCATGTACACAAATGCTCACAGCCTGCGAAATAAGATCCCAGACCTGCAGGCAATAATGTCAGAGGCTAAACTGGACATAGTAGCAATTAGTGAGACGTGGTTTACCAGTAACCACACTTGGGAGACTTCAGTACCTGGCTATGTATTGTTCAGAAGAGACTGAGGTGCAAAAGGGGGTGGGGGGAGGAGGAGGAGTGGCCCTGTATGTCAATGAAAATATCAAAGCTACAGAAATTCAGAATACACATAAGGAGCCAGAAGAACTGTGGGTCACCCTGGAAACAGGAAATGGGACAGCCATAAGAACTGGGGTTGTCTACAGGGCCCCCAGACCAGGGGGAGGACATAGACACATTACTGTTAGAAGATATACAAAACATGACAGCTACAGGGGAGGTTCTGATAATGGGAGACTTCAACATGCCGGATACAGATTGGTCAATACCAGCAGGAACATCTGCCAGAACTAGACACATAGTGGATTCCCTGCAGGGGGAGGGCCTCAAACAACTGGTACAGTAACCCACAAGAGACAGGGCTATCCTAGATCTAGTACTGACTAACAGGGAAGGGATCACAGACCTCCAGGTAGAGGGTCACCTGGGGGCCAGTGACCATCACATGGTATGGTTCAATTTGGCTACTACATCTAAATCATCCCATTCCAAGGTAAAAATATGGGACTTCAGAGGAGCTGACTTTGATAAGATGGCCAACAGAGTTAAGCTAGCCCTGGCAAAAAGAAACACAGGTGAGAGGGTACAGGCAAAGTGGGCAAGCATTAAGGATGCAATACTTGAAGCAACATCCCATTGTGTTAGACAGAAAACGGAGTGAAAAGAAGAAGGAAACCACTTGGTTCTCAAATACAGTAGCAGAAAAGGTCAGAGTCAAAAGGCTGGCCTTCAGGAAATATAAGGGAACACAGCGGATGAAGATAGGGAGGCATACCAAACTGCCCTAAGGGAAGCAGGGAAGGCAGTAAGGCAGGCAAAGTCCCAAACTGAGGAAACACTAGCTACTAACAGTAAAAGAAGGTGACAAGACTTTCTATAGATACATCAGTGAAAGGAGAAAGTCCAGAGGGGTATTGCTATAATGGAGAAAAGGAGCATGGGAGGAGGAGGACCCTGTAAAGGCATCTATCCTAAATAGATATTTTTGCTCAGTATTTACTGAAGAGAAGGTAGGGCAGGGCCCACAGCTCAGCATCATGGACACAGGGGAGGGAGGTGAACACTACTCCCTTCACAAAGAAAGGGTCCTACAAGAGCTTGCTAAGCTCAGGGTGGATAAGGCAATGGGACCTGATGGCATACATCCCAGGGTACTTAAGAGCTAAAGGTGGAACTAGCAGAGCCATTAGCAGAACTGTTTAGTGAGTCTCTGAGCACAGGAGAGGTCCCAGAAGACTGGAGAGGGCTCATGTGATCCCGCCCACAAGAGTGGTAGCAGGGAGGAGGCAGGGAACTACAGACCAGTCAGTCTTACCTCAGTAGTGGGCAAGATTATGGAGGCACTCCTTAAGGAAAGGATAGTGCAACACCTGGAATCCATAGGGCACAGGATCCAAGACAGCATGGGTTTATAAAGGAAGGTCCTGTCAAACTAATCTCATAGATTTCTTTGACTGGGTAACCAGAGTGGTGGACCAAGGGGGAGCAGTTGATGTTGCCTACCTTGACTTCAGCAAAGCTTTTGACACTGTTCCACATAGAAGATTGATAAATAAGCTGGGTAGGCTTGGGGTGGGTCAGAAGCTGGTCAACTGGGTGGCAAACTGGTTGACGGGCAGAAAACAGAGTGTGGTGGTAAATGGTATACAGTCAGAAGAGATGCAAGTTACAAGTGGGGTACCTCAGGGATCAGTCCTGGGGCCAGTCCTCTTCAACATCTTCATTAGTGACCTTGCAGATGGACTAGAGGGTAAGGCTTGTCTGTTTGCAGATGACACCAAGATCTGCAACAGAGTAGATGATCCAGATGGGGTGGGCAGAATGAGAAGAGATCCGGATAAACTAGCAAAATGGTCAGAAGAGTGGCAGCTGGGATTTAATGCAAAGAAGTGCAAGATCATGCACATAGGGAAGAGAAACCCTGAAGCCACTTATAGGCTGGGAGAGGAGTTGCTAGCAGTCACAAAGGAAGAAAGAGACTTGGGCATCACCATCAATGATGACCTGAAATCATCCAAGCAGACCTCTAAAGCAGTAGGTAAGGCTAGGGGGGTGTTAGGGTGTATTAGTAGGGGTATCACAAGTCGTAAGAGGGAGCTAATAATCCCTCTTTACAAGACACTGGTTAGGCCCCATCTGGAGTACTGTGCAGTATTGGAGGCCACACCTTCACAAGGACATTAACCAAATTGAGGCAGTCCAGAGAAGGGCAACCAAAATGGTGCAGGGACTGCATCAGAAGACATATGAGGACAGATTAACAGAGCTCAATATGTATACCCTTGAGCAAAGGAGGGAGAGAGGTGATATGATCGAGGCATTCAAACACCTTAAGGGCATTAACAAGGTGAAAGAGTCTAACATGTTTAAATATAAGAAAACAGCAGGACAAGAGGACACAGCATGAGATTAGAGGAGGCCAATTAAAGGGGAATGTGAGGAAATTATTTTCACAGAAAGGGTGGTGGATGCATGGAATGGCTTACCTAAGAAGTGGTGGCTATGAATACAGTGCAGGGCTTCAAACAGGCATGGGATAGGCATAGGGAGCAATACAAATGAGTATGAATAGATAGGCCACTGATAGAGCAAAGGCGATGGCACATTTATAAGGTAGAAAAGAAATGGGCAGACTGGATGGGCCTTGCGGTCCTTATCTGCCGTCAACTTCTATGTTTCTATGAAGCTGGGACTCGTCCCGGGTCCACATACCTTGGGTGTGGAGATTCTGGCAATGAGCTCCCCACCCCATCAGGGACGTGTGCGTGGTAATGGAGATCTGATAATCCAGAGGAGCAAAGGGATATCCTTCCAGAAGGTTGTCCTCCTGCGACCACCAGGCGAGTGACCTCTTCAGAGGTTCTGTCACCTTGATGGGAAAGGACTGAGGGCGAGTGGTTGGGGACCACTGAGTACTGAGCATCCACTGGGAGGTTCTCATGTGGAGAAAAGCTAAGGGTACTGTGAACACCGATGATGCCACGAGACCCTGCATCTGTTGCATCGAGATAGCTCGAACCGAGCTGTTTTCTCTGATGTATTGGGCCATCTGTAAGATATCGCTCCTTCTGTCCTCTGGGAGAAATGCCTTCGCACAGAAGGTGTCCAGAAGAGTTCCTATAAAGAGGAGCTTCTGGCAGGGTTGCAACTGCGACTTGTTGAGATTTATCAGGACTCCCATGGACGTGAGGAAGTCTGAGGTCGTGGCTACGGTGTCCAGAGTCCCTTGTCTGGAGGGACTTGCTAGGAACCAGTCGTCCAGATATGGGAACACTTGCATTACGATTTTCCTGAGATGTGCTGCGAGACTTGCACAACACTTTGTAAAAACTCGAGGCACCGAGGATAGCCCAAATGGCAGGACTCTGAACTGATAGTGTTGACCCAATGCCACGAATCTTAGGTATTTGCTGTGCTTTGGGTGTATAGGGATGTGCTGGTAAGCATCCTGCATGTCCAGGGAGGCTAGCCAATTGTGTCGATGAAGCAAAGGTAGCAGGGTACCTAGTAATATCATCTTGAACTTCTCCTTGTGAAGGAACTTGTTTAACTTTCCGAGATCCAGAATGGGGCACATGCCACCGGTTTTCTTCGGGACCAGGAAGTAATGGGAGTAGAAACCTGTGTTCCGTTGATCCAGCGGAACTACTTCTACTGCCCTGTTGTTCAGAAGGCCTTGTACCTCGGAAGCAAGAAGGTCTGACTGTACTGCCAACAGCCTGGGCTGTCGTTTGGGGGGATGATCCGGAGGGGTTCCGAAAGATTGTGCGAGCACCCCTTGCGGATTATCCGGAGGACCCATTTGTCTGATGTTATAGACTTCCACTGGCTGTAGAACTGAGACAGGTGTCCTCCCACTGCTGAGGAGGAGTCCCCCTCGGACAGCTGAGTTGGGACCTGGGCCAGAAACTCAGAAGGTGGCACTGGGCTCTTTGGGCCCTCGTGTCTTCTGCTGCGCTTTCTTTTGTGGCTGAGGGTTGTGGTTTTTGTTAAAACCTCCTCTGCCGCGAAAGGACTGACAGTTTTTCGCACCCCCCGGGAGGGGGTGGGTGCAGGTCTAGCCATCTTAATGGCAGATCTAGTCTTCTGAGTGGCCTCCAGAGCTTGTTCCACCTGGGGGCCGAAGAGATACATACCATCAAAAGACAAGGGCATGACCTGTTGCTGGGCATCATTCGTGAAGCCCGAAGTACATAGCCAAGAGTGGCAATGGGTGCAGATGCCAGCTGCCGCCGCTCGGTAAGCGGTATCGAAAGCGTCCACTGCAGCTTTAACCTGTTGGTTATTGGACTCGATACCCCTGGTAATAGTCTGAAGTAGCTCTGAATTAAATTCCGATTCAGGCAGAGCTTGTACCATTTGTTTGAGCTAATGCCAAAGGACATACTCATACTGAGAAAAATAGCCCTGGTAGCTGGCAATGCGCATACCCAGGGTGGAGGTAGCAAAGACTCTCTTACCTAAGGTGTCTACCTTGCGAGATTCTTTATTTATAGGCTGGGCTGTAGATGCCTGAGGAAGGACAGCCTTACCATTCTCTGACACGACTACAATGGGATCAGCAAAGGCTTGTGAGGCCAATATGGGGCGATCCTTGGGAGGGGCATACTTCCTATCTATGGACTTAGCCACAGAAGGAATGAGAGCCGGATTCTTCCACACCATCTGAGAGAGGGTCTCGATAGAGGGCTGCACTGGAGATGTTAAATCCATAGGGATCTCTGGGACATGGAGATATTAGAGTCTTAAAAGCTTCCCAGGATCGATTTCTACAGTCTGGAGAGAAAGAGCAGAATTTAAATTTTTAAGCAAAGACTTAAAGGAAAGGTCTTCGACTACAGGCTCCGCAGAAGGACTGATCCCTGCTCCTAAGGCAGTGTCATCAACATCATCACCGAGTCGAAGATCTGGGTCAGGCTCAAAATCATTTCCTGACAGTCCAGGAGGGACTGTATGGACAGGAAGGGAGTGACAATCAGGAGGAAGAACAGAAGAGGAAAGAATCAGAGTCAAGAACCCCTGGAGGCCTGATGATGCCGCACCAAGCCTCGGTGCCAACGAAGAAAATGGCGCCGAGCACAAGGAGGGCAGCGCCATCTAAAATGGCCCAAACCACGGTGCCGACAGAGCCCGCGGTGCCGCGGACAGTGCCGACAGACTCCTTAGCATTGTTCGCATCCCCGGCATGTAAGGAGGGTAAACACCTGAGCGTGGAGTCGACAGCACCGAAGAAGGCGCCTCGTGACTAGGAAGGCCCAACCGCCCTACCCGTTCTGCCGAACGGCCCGAAGGCCTCGGAGTGATCAATTCGGGGAACTGGACCAACCTCTGAGTCCACTGCTCCATAAGAGCAGCCCACTGGTGAAACTGCTCATTGGAAGCTCCTCCAATAGGCAGGGAGGGGCTCTGGTGTCGAGGTTGGTTGATCACCAGAGACAGAAATCAGTGACTCCGACTGAGGTGGAGACCGACGCCTGGCCCTAATAACTGACAGTCTATGCGCAGACGTACGAGAGGGCGACCTCATGTGATGCCGTTTCTTCTTCGACCTGTGTGCAGAAGAAGAACTTGAGGCTGAACAATGCCGTGAGTGGGACCGCTTCCTTTTATGTTTTCGGGGGGAACGCCCATCTCCCTGAGCACTGGACCGTACCCAGCCCAGCTCACTGAACAGCTTTCATATGAAGTTTGCCTACCATCACCTAACCCGCTCATGGTCGACTCCGTCAATGGAGGGCTGAAGACTTCTTTTTTTGTTATAAGATGAATTAAATACAATCGGTACTTATTTGAAGATAAACTACAAAACAAAAAACTGAAAACTAAGCTGCTAGTTTGAAGTTTGACTCCTGGCGGGCAAGCGACGTCGTCACTGAAGCTCACTTGACGGTGGGAAAAAAGGAACTGAGGCGGTTGGAGGGTCGATGCAGATATAGTCATTACCGCATGAGCCAGGGCTCGCGGTGCGGCTTCTGCACGGCTCCATTTCAGGCGCCGACCCTCTCGAAAAAAAGTTTGCTCCCGCTGGGTCCTAGCTCCTCTGGCGAACTCCCATTAGTGTGAATGAGTGGTGGAGACTATGTCCAGGAAGACCACATATCATCTCTGTGTCCAAGACTGTCCCCATGTACTGTAGTCTTTGGCATGGAATCAACACAGACTGACACATTCACTGTGACCCCCAAGTCAAACAACTGAAGTGTCCAAAACAGGGTGCACAGTACAGCTTCCATGGAGCAACACTTCAGAAGCCAGCCCTCCAGACAAGGTAAAACATACAGGTCTTCCCTGTGAAAAGCTGCTGCAACTGCTGCCAAGCATTTGGTGAAGACCTGTGATGCAGAAGACAAAAAGCAATACATTAAACAGTGCTCTCCTAGCATAATGTGGCGGTACTATCTGAGGGATTTCCTTATCCTGACATGTGAACAAACGAAAACTGCCAGCAGAAAAAGGCCTTAGTTGTCCATCAAATCTGCTCGATTGTGCAGCTCAGTCTATTTTACTGGAGCTGCCCCACCCTCCTCTTGCCTCCAAGAGCGATTCTCCCCCCTTCCATTGCCACTCTTATTTTCACCCTGTCCCACCCCCCCCTTAAAACTGCCCACTGTTTCCAAAGATACCACCTACTCGCAGGCAGTTCATTCCACATTGACACCACCCTTTCTATGAAAAAGTGCCTCCTCATTTGTTTTTTAAAATCTACTTCCCACAAGTTTCTGACTGTGGCACTAGTGGTCCTCTCCCTTTTTAAATTGAGACTAAAGCAGAAGGCGTCCATAAAGGTCCGACTTGTGCGGGTCGACAGTGGGAAAAGAACTGAGGTAGGGCTGGGGGAACCGTCCATTTAATACCATAGGTGGACGTCAGACAGGGCTAACGTCAGGGCGTCCCCGATTACACTGCTAGCTAGAAGTTTTCCATGGGGACCTGGCGCCTGCCGGCTTCAGTCCTAAAGCTGTTACCTGCTGCAAGAGTCCCCTCGAAGTGAGATCAACTGTTTCTTATCACCTGTAGCACAGAATGCTTCCTCCTACCATCCCTCTCACTCCAGCCGTAACTCAATTTAGGCAGTTTACTGGCTCTGCCAGCTCAAAGTGCTGCACTCATTCAATCAAGCTTCTGTTCTCAAAGTGCTCCCTACCACTCAGCAGTAACTGAGCCCCACAACAACTATGAATCTTGGCTGAAAGATACGTTGCTAGCCTCCGCTAATTGAGAAAATTACGTTTGGCTGTGAAATGAAAAACTGATACTCTGCTCCTACCTGGAGCAAAACGCCTCAGAGGAAATAAACTTGTGGACTGTGTTCCTGACATAAAAAATGTGTACATTCTAAAGGGACAGAAACCTTTTGTTTTTACTGTGTAAAATGTTCATGTACATACAAGATGTGAAACAATACAACAAGCAAAACACTGGAGATATCAAAGTGAAAAGGTCATACAGATGGCAGATGAGAACACATGCATAATTCATTATTACATTAGTCAGCAGTATTATGGCTTACAGTACAAAGTCAGCAGTGTGGAGTATTGTACACTGGACCCATCTGGCCCAAACAGTACTGAATTTAGGCACTAAGTGGTTTAGTTTCGCCATCAACTTTTCCATCTAGTATGCCTGTACCATAATATATTGTCAGTGTTTAACTGTAGGAACCTGGTTGGCAAGCCAAAATCTTGTAATTGACTTGTTGGCCACTATCATGCAAGCAAACAGCAGTTTACAGGTATTGAGGCCCTGAAATCCTGCAACAGGGTTCATGAAAATTATCATTTGTCAGATAAATGTAAATTATCCCCAAAAATGGTGTGCAGGACAGTGGAGAGCTGGTCCCAAAAGGGTTGTAAGAGTGGACACTGCCAAAAGATAAGCCCATGTGTGGCTGGTGTGGTCCCACAGCTTCTCCAGCATTCAGTTCCTTTAGCTGGATGGAATTTAGCCACTGTGAAAAGCTGGGTACAGAAAAAAAGAGCAACCACTTTCCACATCAAACTGTTTCAAAGAATGGGATGAGGTAAATTTATGTGTGTTTGCAAGGTATGAATCCCATAGTTGTGCTTCAATCTGAGTTTGTAGATCTGTTTCCCAGAAGACATGAATAACATGCACATTCCAACCGGTTAAGGATCGGTCTGCTGTACTGCAAATGTAGTTTGCATTTCTGGAAAAGGTATAATATCACTGCCTCTCAGAACTGGCAGAGCATGTATGAACCAGCAAGCTCCCACCTATGGTAGACATAATTTAGGGTGGTGGATGCAAATGTTGTATTTCTAGAAAATGGGGTGATTAGAAATGTCGTGCCTTGTAACTCTTTGTGCATGAACTTTACACCACCTGGTAAGAGTTTCTCCTGATTAGGGGTTAGATGTAATGGTGGGGACATGTGGAGGTGGCTGGGAGAAAGAAATCCTGGCAATATTGTGGATGTCTTCTCCACCATTTCCACTGATTTCCAGTGGGCCCTGTACACTCCAGTCAGTCAATACAGTGCTGTACAAAACTGAGCTGAACGGTGGAATACAGAAAAATTTGGCAAAGTCAAACTCCCTTGAGACTGAGGGTGCTGGAGAATTGAGAATTTGATTCATGGGCAGACACCATTCAAGATGTATCGGGAAATCAGTCTGTCCTGCTGGCAGAAGGATGGTGCAGGAGGGGAATCTGGGAGGACATGAGCCAGGTGGAAATGTCTGGGTAACAGAATCATTCTCACACTGTCTATTGTCTGTAAAAGAGACACAGAGAGGTGTGGTTCCCCACGTGTTGAGATATTTTAAAAAACTACCGTGTCAGAGAGTCATAATTAAGGCATGTAAGCTGATCGAGGTGTGTAGAGAGCAAGACCCTTAGGTATTTCAAGGCAGGGAGGTTCCACTGAAAAGAACAGTTACGCAAGAACTTACCGTAACAGTAGATCTTCGAGGGGATCTCAGTTATCAGGTTACACCGTAGGAACCTTCACCATCAGTGAAGGGGAATCCACATGGAAGATTTTCAGCAGTACAACTGGGGCCGCCCACGCCATTGACTTCTGCCGACATCAGCAACCCTATATAGGTACGGGCGGCCTCACTCCCTTCTCAGTTTTTTCCCTCCGGAGACAAAGGGAGCAAGGCTCATGCCCTGGGAACCGAGGAAAGATAGAGGGGCCTAGCTCTAGAGAAAAAGATAGATACAGCAGATAGCCAGGTCAGAAACAGGAGCCCCAAGATAGGGGATGGTGGGAGGGAAATCAGACCTGATGACTGAGATTCCCTCGAAGACCTACTGCTATGCTAAGTTCTTACGTAACTGTTCTATCTTCTTCGGGGGTATCTCAGTCATCAGGTTGCATTGTAGGAATAAGTAACAAGCAGTGACAAGAGAAACAGACAGTCTGGGGGGCCGGATCTCCATAAACTTAAGACAGGAGTCCTTGTAGCACAGCCCTGCCAAAACCTGCATAGGCTTTTGAGGCAACCTCCAGACTGTAATGTTTGGTGAAAGTGTGGACTGTACTCCAGGTGGCAGCCGCACAAATATTAGCAGCTGAGACCCCTTTCAAACAAGCCACCGAGGTAGCAATACCTCTGGTGGAATGAGCTTTGACAGCACCAGGCAACTCTTTGCCATACTTGTAACAGAACACAATGCAATTTGCCAACCAATTGGATAAACGCTGCTTAGAAACTGAAGCACCCTCTTTACCTGGGGCGAAAAAACAAATACCTGCTTAGTCTTTCTGGACTCTTCAGTCCGAAGCAGATAATACTTCAAAGTTCTGAGCACATCTAACATGTGGAGCAGTGCTTCCCCTGGATTGGCACGCTTGGGAAAATAAACAGGAAGGTGGATAGATTGAGTGTGAACTCAAACTGCCTTAGGCAAAAACTTAGGATTTGTGTGCAAAGATAACCTGTCTTTGTGAAAAATCAAATAAGGCTTCTCGCACCAGAGGGCCTGAACCTCTGAAATTCTTCAAGCAGAAGTAATTACAACTAAAAAGAGTGCTTTTCCAAGTAAGAAAGCGCAAATCGCAATTGGCTCAAAAGGAGACAGGGTTAACTTTTCCAAAACAAACTAAGTCCCAATCCAGGACAGAGGAACGGACTGGGTGTTTCAGATGCAGAATACTCTGAAGAAAAGTATGCGAGACATAAACCTGAGCAAATCTGTGGTCATTCACGGGCACATGAAAGGCAGAAATAGCCGGAAGGTGGACCTCGAGTGAGGAATACTGGAGGCCTGAGTTGGACACAGAAATCAGGTAGTCCAGGGTATGATTCACCGGGCAGGTGAAAGGATCCAGGGGGCGTTTGGCAGCCCAAATGGCAAACTGTTTCCACTTCACGGCATATGTGGCATGAATGGAAGGCTTTCGTCCCACCTCCAGGGCATCTGCCACCCTGTTAAAGACCCCAAACCTGGTGATGGCTACGGCCTAATGAGCCAAGCATGTAGATGAAGGGGCCCAAGGCTGGGATAGACTACAGTCCCTCGATCCTGAGTCAGAAGATTCCTGTAAAGGGGCAGAGGGACAGGAGGTTCCTCCGCCAGCTGCAGAAGAAGAGAGAACCATATCTAGTAAGGTCAGAATGGAGCTACCAGGATCATGCTGGCCCCCTCCATTTGCAGCTTGATCAGCACCCTCTGTATTAGTGGAAACAGAGGGAATGCATACAGAAATCTCCCGCTCCAAGAAAGGGACAATATTTCTCACCAGAAAACTCCAGGCCCCAGATCTAGCGAGTGGAAATTGGGCAGTTTTGCGCTGAGTGGGGACGCAAAAAGGTCCAACTCTGGATGACTTCATCTGTCGAACAGATCTTCTGCTGCGGAAGAGAGAAGCTCCCATTCGTGCATGCTCGACTGAGTCCTGCTGAGACTGTCCGCCAGGGTGTTTAGGACACCTGGCACGTGGACCGTAGAGTGTGTCAGACTGTGCTCCAGTGCCCAATACCACACTCTAATTGCCTCCCTGCAAAGGGGTTACGAGTGAGTCCCGCCCTGCTTGTTGATGTAGTAGACTAAACCCAGATTGTCTGTCTGCACCAGCAGTTGGTCTGGAGCAAGATGTTCCTGAAAAGCCTGCATGGCAGAACACCGCTCTCATCTTCAGCACACTGATAGGCAGGGCAGATTCCCACTGGGACCAGGAGCCCTGGGTTTGAAAAGGACCCAGGTTTGCTCCCCAGCCTAGACCCAAAGCATTCATGGTTAGGATTTGATGCAGGGAAGAAATCTGGAAAGGAACCCCTTGAAGAAAATTTGAGGGATATATCCACCACTGCAGTACCTTGCGAACTGGGAAGGAGACCAGGATCTGTTGTTCTAACTCGTCCGTATGCTGGTCCCATTGCACTCAGAGTCCACTAAAGGGTGCGCATGTGAAATCTGGCCAGTGGAATGGCGGGGCCATTAGACTCAACAGCCTGAGGTACAGTATGGCAGGAATGTAGCGACTTCCTGAGACATAAGGCATTCCGCCCTGTTCTGGGGCAAGAAGGCCTTCCCTTGTTCGGAGTCCAGCACCGCCCGAATGTACAGCAGTCTTTGGGACAGTACTAGAACAGACTTGGGCAGATTGTCTACTATACCCAGTGAGTGGAACAGCTGGAGAGTGCACTCCAGAGCCAGAAAAAGATGTTCCCTGGATGGTGCCTTGAGAAGCCAATTGTCCAGGAAAGGGAAAATGTACAGACCCTCTTCTGAGTGCTGCTGCGACCGCTGGCAAGCATTTGGCAAAGACACACAGCACACAGGATAAGCCAAAGGGCAACAATTTGATCTGGTAGTGATCGCCCTGAAAGGCAACGCGAAGAAACCTCCTGTGAGGAGGAAAGAGTGAAATGTGCAGGTAAGCGTCCTGCATGTCCAGTGAACAGAGCCAGTCCCCGGCTTTGAGGAGGGGCATGAGGCCTGGCAAAGTCACCATCTGGAACTTTTTGTACTGGACAAAGAGATTCAAGTTCTTAAGATCCAAGCTGGGCCTCAGATCTCCAGTCTTTTTGGGGACAAGGAAAAACCTGGAGTAAAAACCCATTTCTCTGTTGCACTGGCATCAATTTGATTGCCTGCTTGCGCAGAAGGGACTGCACTTCCTCCCGGAGGACAGCTAAGTCGGCTGGGGGTAGTTTGAGGGTCGTGGAGGGGTATCTGGATGCTGCTGAATGAGCTCCAAGGTATGACTACTTTCTATGACTTACAGGATCCAAGCATATGAAGTTATGGTTCTCCACTGATTCGGATGGAGGGAGATCCAACCTCCAACCACCACCTCCTGGATCTGGACCGGGGGGGTCAGGCAAGGAGTCAAGCTGAGGCAGGGCCAGCAGTGGAGGCTGGACCATCAGTCCTGGGATGCATGACTGCTGCTCCAGTATTAAAGGGGCGGGCAAGAAAGATTGGGCTTTGTGCTGAGTGTCTAGGGCCTGAGCCACCCTCCACCTGCCGAGGACGGTCGGGAGTGAGGGTGACCGACAACCGGTGGACTGTCTACAAAAAGTAGAGCACACTCTATCATGGGGTGAGTGTGGTAGAGAGAGTGGATAAACTTAATGGCTGTGCCAGATGCCTGCGGATCATTAACAAGGTCCAGAACATCAGGGTTGAAGAGCTTTGTGCCACTGAAAGGGGCATTAAGCACCCTGTTCTCCACATCAGCTGCAAAGCCAGAGACCCTCAGCCATGAGTGCCTACGAAGGCATATGCCAGTAGTAGCTGCTGTGTCAGCCATATCATACAGGGCCCTGAGGAGATGTTCCTCCTCAGTCTGGAAGCCCATAGTGGTAGACAACTGCTTCATGACATTGAAGAAGGTGGCATCCTCAGGAGGAGACCCTGGAGTATGCTTGACCGAATCCTCACTGACTGAAGAGGCAGTGGACTTATCAGAGATAAGGATTTCCTCCTCCTTATCCTCCATGTCATCAGGGAGGATGAGATCAGGATGGTACACCTCCTCAATGTCGACGACCTCGCCTGGGTCTGGCATTGGAGTGGTCATTGGTGGACCACAGGGAATCTCCCATGATCGAACAGGTGTCGACGACGAAGCTACCGTTGATGTGCCAGTGACAAAGGCCTATTGAAGGCACTAAACTGCTAAACGAGTACATTAGTGAATTTGACAAGTACTTTGTTGAGATCCATAGTCGTCGTTGATGGAATAGGGGAAGGTTCGACAGCACAGAAGCAGAGATCATTGGCTGGGTGCCCTGACAGTCAGGAGGAGAAGCTGTCGGTATGGGCCTGGTAGAAACAGAGACCTGGACAGCTGGTCTCTTCATCGTGGCATCCGCCGTCGACAAAGAGACCCCTGAAGGAGAGGCCGATGGGGAGTGGGATAGCCACTGGGGGGGGCAGTCGTGATTCCGGTCTTTTTTGTGAGGCCCCCCCCCCCCGAGGACTAGTCTTGGGCCTTGGAGGCCTGGCAGCTCGAACATCCGGTGGGCCACTGAGCAGCCGGGGCCCCAGAAGACCCCTGCTCAGAGTTGGCTACCTGCTGTTCCATCAGGCATTTTTTGAGAGCCTTCCTGCATCACTTGAGGGTTGTCTGATTAAATATCTGGCAGAGCTCACAGTCGGAGACGTCGTGGTCAGGCCCAAGACAGCAGACACAGACAGAGTGTTCGTCTGTAGAGTCAATCTTCTTTCTGCAGCAGCAGCGACACAAAAAAAAAGATGAAGGATTAACTCGACAAAAAGGAAAAATCTCAAGAAGAGATTTAGGTACAGGCAATAGGAAAAAAAGCATCCGTAGGCCAAAAAAGGTGCAAACACTGCGACGGAGCTTCCACGGAGACTGTGCTTTCAAGTCGATGGCAAAGAACAGAGGAGGGAGTGGGGCCACCCATGCCTATATAGGGTTGCTGACGTCGGCCGACGTCAACGGCATGGGCGGCCCCAGTTGTACTGCTGGGAATCTTCTGTGTGGATTCCCCTTCACCAACAGCGAAGGTTCCTATGGTGTAACCTGATGACTGAGATACTCCTGAAAAAGATCTTATAATTCTGCCGGATGCCCAGGCTAGGAGTATAATTAATTTGAAATACCCCAGTTTTTGTGATGTTAAGTTTGTATCCAGCATGAGTGCCAAAGTCTGTCAATGTCTGCCCCAGGGGCGGGTGGGAATTTTCTGGGTTAGACAGGTGTAGCAGTAGGTCAGCATATAAGGCTAAATTTTGTCTTCTGTTTCCTAAAGTTAGTCCTTGGATGGGATTATTTTGCCTGATGGCTTGAGCTAAAAGTTCCAGGTAGATGACAAACAATAGGGTGGATAATGGGCAGCCCTGACAAGTGGCTCAGAATAAAGGGAAATGGGAGATGGAATCTGCCCATCGATTTTAACATATGCCTGGGGTCGGGCAGATATGGCTTTAAGAATGTTTACAAACTCAGTCGGAAATTGCATATAGGACATATAACATCAAATAGAAAATACCATGCCACCCAGTCAAATGCCTTCTCCACATCAAGACTGAGCAATAAGAAAGGGATCTTGGTCCTTCCTGATCTCTCTGCGGCATTTGATACTGTGGACCACAGAGTGCTTTTGGAGCGCCTGCGGTTTATCTGTGGTCTATTGGGCCAGGTCCTCAGTTGGTTTCGATCATTCCTTGAGGGCAGAACTCAGAGGGTGGTGTCGGGGAATTTTTCCTCAGCATCACTCCCCCATCCTCTGGGGTACCGCAGGGTTCCATTTTGGCACCCATGTTGTTTGCGGTGTATATGCTGCCGCTAGGAGCGATTATTAGGCGGTACGGCTTGAGTTTTCACTGCTAGGCAGATGATACTCAGCTGTACATGTCCTTTGTGCCTGACCAGGGTGATGCTGTCTCGGTCTAACAACTGTCTCACCGACATTCAGGACTGGATGACTGTGAGCTGGCTGCGGTTAAACCCTGAAAAAACTGAGGTGTTGGTTGTGGACCCAGGTCGTCGGGGGGGCAGGTTTGCTGAAGGGGTCACTCTCGGGTCTTTGGCTTGGGGGGACTCAGTTAGCTACCTCAGACCGGGTGCGGAACCTGGACGTTATATTTGATGATCACCTGACCCTTAAACATCAGGTGTCGGCTGTTGTCAAAAAGTACAGTTATATAAGAACTTACTGAAATAGTAGATCTTTGAGAACAGCTCTTGCAGCAGGTTACACCATTAGGACTGAAGCCGGCAGGTGCCAGGACCGCATGGAAATTTTATAGCTAGTAGTATTTAGCGGAGACCGCCTCCGATGTCGGTCCCACCCCCGACGTCAGGCAAAGTACTTAAGGAGGTGGTCCCCCAGAATCCCCAGTTCTCCCGACGGAGACTCCCGGCAGCTGGATGACAGCAGAAGAGGAGACTGAGGATCCGCCATCAAATGGCAATCAGAGTGGTGTTGAGAACACCTGATCCTAGGAGACGGATATCGGAACAAAAAATCTACCTCCAACGGGGATGGTGGGAGGGAAAGTACATGCTGCAAGAGCTGTTCTCGAAGATCTACTGTTATGGTAAGTTCTTACGTAACTGTGCTATCTTACTTCGAGAAACAGCTCTTGCAGCAGGTTACACCATCAGGACTGATTCCCAAGCAATAGTGGAAATCCCACACCATTGGGAGGAGGGGAAGGTAGAAATCCTTAGTAGAACCTAAGCCTAGGACAGAAGTCCTTGAAGGACTGCTAGACCAAAACCTGCTCTTCGCCTCGATGCAACATCCAGGCTATAATGCCTGATGAAGGTGTGCACGGTGCTCCAAGTAGCTGCTGCACAGATGGCAGAGGTGGACACGTTCTTTAAGGCTGCAAAGGAGGTAGCCACCCCCCTTGTGGAATGACCCTTAACCGCGCCTGGTAAGGGTTTGTTGCGCTTCTGGTAACAGAACATGATACAATGTATGAGCCACCTGGACAGCGACTGTTTGGAAACGCGAGCTCCCATCATCCTGTGAGCGAAGAAGACAAAAAACTGATCAGATTTTTGGTGGTGTTTTGTTCTGGTCAGGAAGTATCGAAGACACCTATGCACATCTAAAGTGTGCAACAGGGCCTCTCCTCGATTTGTATATTTAGGGAAGTACACTGGTAGATCGATGTCCTGATTAAGAGTGAGAGCTGAGACCACCTTAGGCAGAAACTTCGGATTGGTCCGTAAGGATACCCTGTCCTGGTGGAAAACCAAATAAGGTTCTTTGCACATCAGTGCGTGAAGCTCCGAAATCCTTCTCGCCGAAGTAACGGCAACTAAAAACAACATCTTCCATGTAAGGAGACGTAGCTCACAATCCGCGGCTGGTTTAAAAGGTGGCAGTGAAAGCTGCTCCAGGACAAAGAGTAAATCCCAAGGCGGAATAGAATCTTTGATCGGAGGTCTAAGGTGGAGGACACCTCTCAGGAAGGCTCGTGCCATGTCTAACTGAGATATAAGACGTTGGCCTATAGGAGTGTGATAGGCTAAGATAGCACAAAGGTGTACTTTTATTGAGGAGTAGGCCAAACCTGTCTGAAAAAGAGACACGAGGTAGTCCAAGACTGATCTTTCTGGACAATCCAGTGGCGAAAACCCCCGTGCTTGAGCCCAGAGGCAAAATCTGAGCCATTTTATGGCATAAGTAGCATGAGTGACCGGTTTTGTAGCAGCCGCTAGAACATCTGCTACCTCTTGCGAGACCCCGTAACGCATAATGGCTATGTCTCTAGGAGCCAAGCGTGCAGGTTCAGTGAACGAAGGTCCGGATGGACCAAGGAGCCCGCCTCCTGAGACAGTAAGTGACAGCTGATTGGCAGAGGCACTGGAGGTTCCCGGGACAGCTGATGTAGTAGAGGGAACCAGATCTGCCTGTGCCAAAATGGCACGATAAGTATCAGCGTTGCTTGCTCTCTGCAAAGTTTCAAAAGGACCCTCTGGATCAACTGAAAGGGGGAAAAGGCATAGAGGAATCTGCCCACCCAGGAGAGGGACAATGCGTCTCACCAGAAAACACCAGGCCCTGGATCTAGCGAGCAGAAATTGGGCAGTTTTGCATTGGATGGGGATGCGAAAAGGTCTAACTCTGGTGTACCCCATCTGCGAAACAGATCCTCTACTACCTCCTAGAGTAGTTCCCACTCGTGGACTCTGGCCTGAGAGCGACTCAGACTGTCTGCGATGATGTTGTCCACCCCTGGTACATGAACAGCAATGAGGTTTGCGCCGTGTTGTAAAACCCAATCCCACACCCTCATGGCCTCCCTGCAAAGCGGGTAGGAGTTGGTGCCTCCTTGTTTGTTGAGGTAATACATCACCGAAGAATTGTCTGTTTGTAACAGAAGAGTACCCGATGGAATCTCCGACTGGAGAGTCTGCAGGGCGTAAAGAACTGCTCTCATTTCCAGGATATTTATGTTGAGATGAGTCTCTTGAGCTGTCCACAGGCCCTGAGACCGGACACTGTAGAGGTGTGCTCCCCATCCGAGCCCTGAGGTGTCTGTGGAGAGTGTCACAATCAGAAACGGCGCAGTGAAGGGGACCCCACCAAGAAGTTCTTCGAATCTAGCCACCATTGCCAATCCCGGATTATGGCCTTTGTGATCCGAACTGGGAGTTGCAGATTGTCTTGCTTCTGATCCCATTGGACCTGTAACATCCCCTGGTCACCCGCATGTGGAGACAGGCTAGCGGAACTGTTGCAATGGCCGCAGCCATGTGTCCGAGCAGGCAAAGGACCAGTCTGGCTGGGACGGTCTTCTTTGCCAAGATGTCCATGATGAGGGATCTGATGTGTTCCGCTCGGTCCTGGGGTAGAAAAGCTTTCCCCTGGACAGTGTCCAGAACTGCACCTATGAACAGAAGAATCTGTGACGGAACCAGACGTGACTTCCCTTGATTGATAATGATGCCCAACGTCTCGAACAGAGAGCGAGTACAATGAATGGCGGACATCAAGGCCTCCCGAGAGGGCGCCATGAGAAGTCAGTCGTCCAGGTAGGGGAACACGTAGTGGCCTTGTCTCCTCAGAGTCGCCGCTACTACCGCCATGCACTTCGTGAATACCTGAGGTGCCAATGACAGTACGAATGGGAGGGCTCGAAACTGATAATGGTGACCTTGAAACTTGAAGCGCAAAAACTTCCTGTGCGCTTGAGCTATGGGTATATGCAGGTAAGCATCTTGCATGTCCAAGGACGCTAGAAAGGCGCCCTGCTTCAGCATGGGTATCAGACCTGGGAGGGTCACCATGTGGAAGCATTTGTACAGGACCGAAGCGTTGAGGTCGCTGAGATCCAGTATTGGACGGAGGTCCCCTGTCTTCTTGGGAACCAGAAAGAAGTGAGAATAATAACCTGCACCTCTTTGGTTCCACGGTACGTGCTCTATAGCTTCTTTTCCAAGAAGCGCAAGCACCTCTTGCTGTATGAGCAGGGCGTGCTGACCCGAATAACTGGAAAGCAGGGGAGGTCTTGACGGTGGGTGGTCGAGAAATTCTATGAAGTGGCCTTTCTTGACCAATTGGAGAACCACCGGTCGGCGTTAATTGACTGCCACCTTGAAAAGTGGCGTGTGATGCGACCCCCGGCCTTTTGTGCCCGTTGATCCAGAGAAGGGGTGGGGGCCAGGAAGGAGTCATGCTGTGGCAGCACTGGTCCCTGCAGGCTGGGCCAGTTTGGTGTAACGCTGGCCTCTGCCTGGGGAAGACTTAGCCTGGGCTTTACGCTGAAAAGTGCCCCTCTGTTGCTGGCTGGAACGTGGCTGCTGCCGTTGTTGCTGGCTGCGAAAACGGCTCTGATTCCTACGAAAGGAACCAGGGCTTGATCTGTACATGGCCTGTACAGACTTGACTGCCTTCCCAGCATCCTGGAGCTTGGTGATAACATGCTCAGAGGGTTCACCAAATAGTACTTCGCCATTGTATGGGACATCAAGAATGTTCTTGTGTACGTCCGGGGTAAAGTCGGAGACACAGAGCCAAGAGTGTCTCCGGAGACAGATGCCTGAAGCTGCAGCTCTGGCAGACGAGTCCGCAGAATCGTATGCGGCTCGTAGCACTTGGGTTCCCACATCAGACCCTGTGTGGAGGTGGTTTAGGAGCTCCGCCTTCTGATCACCATCCGGTAATTTATTGACAATGTCCTGGCCCTGTTCCCACAGGGCATTCTGAAACTGTACCATGTGAGATGGGTAGTTCAGAGACCTGATGGAGCATGTAGCAGCCGCATTCATGTGCCTCCCCAGGGCATCCAGCTGTTTGGATTCCTGGTCCGGTGACTGTGTGCTCATATGCTGCGGTCTTTGGGACCGGTCATGCGAGGCCGTAATGACCAGGAAGTCAGCCAGAGGTTGTTGAGTCAAGTATTGGTCCTCTTTTGGGGCCTTGTACAGGCAGTCAGCTTTCTTCGGCACAGCAGGGGTGAGTGTGGATGCTTCCAGGCAGCCTTGCTGACGTCCGTGAAGATGTGGGCTTTGGATCTTTCTGCCGAAGATAACGGGCAAGGCGCTGTCTCTTGGGATCGAGGTCTTCAGCATCCAATCCCATCTTGTCCTGGATGTGCCTCATGATCTCGGAGAAGGAGGGATCATCCGGAGGTGACCTGGGTAGGTCGTGTGGGTCAGGTGATGGGATGCTGAGTGGAGAAGGAGATCTGGAGAATTCCGAGGTATCCGGTCTGGAGTCCTCCCCCGACGGAGTGTACCGACGACATCTGGGTCGCTTGGGGCTGGGAGACCCTGATGGAGATCTTGAGGGAGGCCTTCTCTGATACTTGGATCTACCCCTAGGAGGTGGAGTCTGCTCCTTAGGGGTTGGTGGTCGTCCTGCTGGTCCCTGTGGTGGAGGCGGGGGTGTAGGAGGTGAAGGAGGAGGAGGAGGTTTTACAGGGATCACGTCTTTTCGGATGGTGTCCCACCAGAAAGTAAAGAGATCCTTTACCTCATGTATGTTCATGCCAGACGACGGTCTTGGCGCCGGTGGTCTGTCACTGGTGTCGGGTGTTGGGTCCGCAGGTGTCTCCGGGGTGGGCGAAGGTTCCCTCGGAAGCCCGGCATCCTCTGTGTCGCCCACCTGGTCTTCAGGCAATGTCGTGTCCTCCTCCATGGAGTCCCTGTGACCGGTGTCCACCGGTGACTGGGGGGCGGTCTTCAGCTCCGGTTAGTGCGAGGCCGACGTCGGTCACTTGGCCGATGACTTTGGGTCCGGCGAACGCCCGGCCAATGTCTGGTGCTTGGCCGATGTCCTTGGATCCGGCGAACGCCTGGCCGACGTCGGGTCCGTCATCCCCTTTAGGGACGTCAGGTCTTTTGTCTTCCTGGGTGGTGGATCCAGACCCCTGGGAGGCTGGGAGACCGATCGGGAGTCGGGGTCCCGACGTCGGGCAGAAGAGGAAGACTTGTGACGTTCGGAAGACTTGGAAGAGGCCCGAGAGGGAGTGGAGGAAGCCGAGGGCCTAGAAGTCTTAATGGGCTGAAGTGAAGTCTAAGAACCGCCTGCAGCCTTGAGCTTAACCGGAAGGGGCTGAGAATGAGCCCTGGAAGGAGAGCGGTCAGATCAGGTGGAGCCTGAGCTATGAGAGTCCGAGGCCCGGTTCGGGGATCTGTACCTTGCTTTCTCCCGGTGTTTATGGGCCTTCGATGAAGAATCACCCCAGGAGGAAGGTTCTTTGTCCATCCTGCTAAGTTTCTCTTCTAAAAGATACGCCTGAAGTGCCTTCTGGCGGCGGATCCTGGTGCGGCCGTTGAACCCTTGAAAGAAGGAGCAGGCCTTGGTGTCGTGGTCCAGGCCCAAGCACCGGAGGCAGGATGAATGAGGATCCTTGAAGAGGATCTGTTTTCTGCAGGGACACATGGAAAGGTGTCCCTCAGAAGGAGGAGCTGGAGAGGACATTAGTTTTGTAGAAACTACTCAGAGAAGTTCTTAGTCGTCGTGCGCTAGGTAGAGACGGAGAGACTGACGCTGGCAAGTCGACGGCGGGAAAAGAACTGGGGATTCTGGGGGACCGCCTCCTTAAGTACTAAGCCTGACTTTGGGGGTGGGACCGACGTCGGAGGTGGTCCCCTCTAAATACTGCTAGCTAGAGCATTTCCGTGGGGTCCTGGCGCCTGCCGGTTTCAGTCCTAATGGTGTAACCTGTTGCAAGAGCTGTTTCTTGAAGTCAGATCCTCTTTTTACCATCTGAGGAATATAGCCCGGGTGAAGCATCTGGTTCCTGCTGATGACCTTCCAACGTTGGTCCACGCCTTCGTTACCTCTCGTCTGGACTACTGCAACACCCTGTACACCTAGGGCTACCTGGGGTGGATATCCGCCGCTTGCAGTTAGTGCAGAATGCAGCAGCCAGGCTTTTGACTGGTACATGTAGGACCAGTCATTTAATGCCAGTCCTCCGTGGAATGCACTGGCTGCCAATACAATGGCAGATTACCTTCAAGGTTGGTTTGCTGACCTATAAGGCCCTACACGATCAGGGACCTGGCTAACTGCAAGATGATCTTCGTCCCTACTGTCCCTCTCATCCACTCCGATCCACCGATGAGGGATTGCTAGAGATTCCCAGGGTTTGTTTAAAGTCATCTGGGGCCAGATCTTTTAGTTTTCTGGCCCCAACCCTGTGGAATTCTCAACCTCATCGGGTGCAAGATTGCCTGACCGTTCAAAGCTTTAAGTTAGCATTGAAAACGCATTTATTTAGCCTGGCGTATCTGGATTTTTAAAGCACATTTTATTAACCGATTTTAGGATGTTGTTTTAACTTTATGTATTTGATTTATTTATTGTTAAAGAGCCTTGGCTTTGGAAAGGCGCTTTTTTAAAAATAAAGTTCTGGGGCCAGC
This sequence comes from Neoceratodus forsteri, assembly GCA_016271365.2. NCBI lineage: Eukaryota > Metazoa > Chordata > Ceratodontiformes > Ceratodontidae > Neoceratodus > Neoceratodus forsteri. The sequence goes on from CM028130.1 coordinate 951,747,469, forward strand.
CTGTCGGCGCATCGGTTGGAGTTCCGCTTGCGACGCCAGCGACCTGGGTTCGGGAACGGACTCGGGTCGCTGGAAGGGGCCGGCCGGGGAGAAGGATAGCGCCCTCATGGACTGCCTCCTCTCTAGGGGGAGGGGATAGTGCTCGAAGCACCAGTGACCCCTGGCGGAGGCGGGTGTCACACAGCTACCGGCACACACACACTCTGGAGACGGGGCGGACGTCTGACGTCATTGCATGACCCCGCCTCCCCGAAAACTGGAAAATGGACGGCTGCCGGCCGCCCTCCATGGCTTTAATTAGCCCCCCAGGCCAGCCCTCCGACCTATCCCGGTCTCTGCGGGATGTCTCCTCCTCCTCCGCATCCCCGCCGTCGGGGGTAAGCCACGGGATATCGGAGGGCCCAAGGCCGATCTGGGTGGTGGAAGCCGTCGGCCCGTGACCGGGCTGAAAGTACCGGGCGGCCGGCAGCTAGGTGGCGGAGAAAAATGAAAATAAAATAAAAAAAAAAAATTAAAGTTCTGATTGATTGACTGGGAGGCAAGGTGCAAGATATGCAGAAATCTTTTTATATTACTCTGCATTTGTCTTGACCCTACAAAGCCAGTTTGATCTTCATTTACCAAAGAGGGGCGGTGTTTATCTATCGGCTTTGCAAGGTTGGGGTAAAAATGTTGTAATCGATGTCCAAGTACTGAAATGCAGTGGGAAGAGACACAGGAAAGTTTGTCCTTATTGGGTTTCAAAATAGCTGACATGGTAGCATGGTTCCATGACGAGGTGGGGTGGGGGGAACGACCGGATTTCCAACATGTAATGCCCAGCAGGCCCTTAGTAATAAAGGGAGGAGGTTATCCCTAAAGGTCTTTAAATAAAACTCACTAGTATAACCATCCGGGCCAGGGTTTTTGCTGTTTTTGAGATAGGAACCTACCAGCTCCAGTTCCTCCCCTAAAATCGGGACGCTAAGGGCTTGGTCAAAATTCGGTGAAAACGTTGGGAGATGCAAAGGCTGTAGGTACTGCTGTAGGGCAGACGGGGTTGGGTCATGCTCCAAGGAATACAGATCTTGATAACAGGACCTGAAAGCTTGCAGAATTTGGGTTGGTTTGATAACCACCTGAGATATGTTAGGGTCCTTAATATGCATTAAAGCATGCTGGGCAATTTGCCTGTAAAGGCAGAAGGCTAGAACCGTCAATGAATGAGAGCCCCCGTCATAGAAGAAAAAATTACTCACCTTAGTAATGTTGTTTCTTCTATTGGAGTCTTGCTATATTATGACATATGCAGCGAGTCCCAACCTTCAAACTGCTCCGGAGGTGAAAGAGTTAACTTTCCATGCCAGGCATGGAACACTGAGCTCGAGCTCGGTTGAAAACTCTGTCTGTTGTTCTTCAAACTCAAACTGTCATATCTTTCTGAGCTAAACTCACTGAGGTCCTGTGTGGAAGCTGTAAACCTACACTAGCCAACTGGCTACTAACATAACAACACATTTTTTGGTCCCAAAACAAAGACTCAAGTCAGGAGACCCACAAAATGAAAAACACAACACCAAGTCACCCCAAAAAGGAGGGGTGAAAAACAACAAGGTGGGCACCTACTAAGTGCCAACACTGCACTGCCCACCCATATCCCAAAAACAGAGGTTCTGAGAGGGGCAGACGGGGAGGTCATAATATAGCAAGACTCCAATAGAAGAAACAACATTACTAAAGTGAGTAATTTTTTCTTCTAACAACATGAAGTCTTGCTATATTATGACATATGCAGACTACAAAGCAGTACCTCCATGGAGGAGGGACAGAACCTACTTGGGAAATAGGCTCTGTAGCACAGCCATGCCAAACCGGGCATCACTCCTAGCCTGCATATCCAGGGAGTAATGCTTGGTAAAAGTATGAACTGTTTTCCAGGTAGCTGCTTGACATATCTCTAGAATAGGGATGTCCCTGGCCGCAGCCAGGGAAGCAGCTGTACCTCTGGTAGAGTGAGCCCTCAGGCCTGAGGGAGAAACCTTACCCAGTTTTGCATAACAAAATTGGATACTAGAAACAATCCACCTGGCAATGGATCTCTTCGTGGCAGGTTTCCCCTTACCAACTTCACCATAAGTGAGGAACAGTTGGAGGGAGTCAAACCTGTGACCCTTGGTACGCTCTACGTAGTAGCTAAGGGCTCTTTTGACATCTAAACTGAGCAGCCTCCTCTCGCCAGAGGAGGAATGGTCAGTGAAGTACAAAGGGAGAGACATAGATTGATTAAGGTGGAAATCTGAAACCACCTTAAGCAAGAACTTCCTGTTAGTCCTGAGGACCACCTTATCTCTATGAAAGGAGATAAAATCAGGCTCCACTGACAAAGCTTGTAATTCACTTATGCGTCTGGCAGAAGTGATGGCCACCAGAAACACAGTTTTCCAAGTCAAATACTTAAGCTCTGCTGAGGACAAAGGCTCAAAAGGGGGTTGCATAAGCTGAGCAATGCAAACATTAAGGTCCCAAGCAGGGGCAGGGTCCCTGAATGGAGGGTTGGTGTGAAGCAACCCCTTGAAAAACTTGGAGAATGCAGGGTGAGCTGAAAGAGAAGAGGGCTTACCTGCTGAAATAAAGGCAGACACAGCTGCCAGATGCACTTTTAGGGTAGCTGGTCTAAGACCCAAGGTATTCAGATGGACCATATAATCCAGGACTGTGGGAAAATCAGCAGATTCTGGGTAAATATGCTGTCCAGCGCACCAGATGGAAAACCTTTTCCATTTGGAATTATAAGTAGCCCTGGTGGAAGGTTTTCTAGAAGCCTTCAGGATATCCATTACACCTTGGGAGAGGTGTAGATCAGCAAACTCTAACTCTTCAAGAGCCAGGCCCTGAGATTGAGAGATTTGAGGTTCGGGTACCAAATCCTCCCCTGAGCACAGGTTAACAGGTTGTGCTTCCTGGGAAGACACAGGGGAAGAGGGACTGCTAAGGACAGCATGAGTGGATACCAGGGTTGTCTGGGCCAATCTGGGGCAATCAGGATCATCTTGCAGGGTTGAGACCTGATTTTGACTAGCACTTTGAACAGCAGAGGGAAGGGGGAAAAGCATAGAGAAACTTCCCTTCCCAATTGAGGACTAAGGCATCCAGAGGGACTGAGCCCAACACTGGGGGCCTGCAGCAAAAAAGGGGAAGTTGGTGATTGTCTGGGGCTGCAAAAAGATCTATCTGTGGGGTGCCCCATCTGGCAAATACCACCTCCAGGACCAGGGGATCCAGTGACCATTCGTGATGGCCCTGGGAAATCCTGCTGAGAGCATCTGCCAGGACATTGTCCTTGCCTGGGAGGTGAACTGCTGTAAGGGAGGTGTTTAGGGAGTAAGCCAGAGACCACAACTTCATTGCTTCGGTGCACAAGGCCGTAGACTGAGTGCCCCTTGCTTGTTGATGTACCACATTGTGGTGGTGTTGTCTGTTCTGACCTGTACCACTTTGTTCTGAACAGACTTGGAAAAAGCTTGAAGTGCTAGAAAAACTGCTCTGAGTTCCAACAGATTGATGTGGAGCAGGGATTCCTGAGGGGACCACAACCCCTGGGTAGTGAGGTCGCCCACGTGAGCTCCCCATCCCAAGAGGGATGCATCCGTAGTAAGGATTAAGGAGTGAGACTGGGTGACAACAGGAACTCCTTGTCTGAGATTGCTCTGATCCTGCCACCATTGTAGGGCCTGGATCAGGGTTCGAGTCACTGGGATCAATTTGGTTAGAGGGTCTTTCCTTTGAGACCAGAAGACTCTCAAATGGAACTGAATGTCCCTCATCTGAAATCTTACTCCCTGCACCACTGCTGTAGAAGCAGCCATGTGCCCCAGGAGCTGCAGAAAATGCCTTGCCGGTCGAGACACCTGCAGGGTGGATGAGGAGGCCAGAGAGACCAGGGTCCTTGCCCTGTCCAAAGGAAGGAAAGCTCTGGCTTTCTCTGTGTTCAGCTCTGCGCCTATGAAGGTGAGGAGCTGAACAGGCTCTAGAACCGACTTTGAAAGATTCAGAAGGAAACCTAGGGAGGTGAGCAGTTGCTGAGTTATTTGTAGGTGTAACTTGACTTGGTCTGGAGACTGGCCTACTATGAGCCAGTCGTCCAGGTAAGGGAAGATGGCAATTTTTTGCCTTCTTAGTGAAGCAACTGCCACTGCCAGGCATTTTGTGAACACCCTTGAGCAGAGGTGAGGCCAAAGGCATTGCTCTGAACTGGTAATGGCCTGAGGGCAGTTCAACCTGAGGTACTTTCGATGGGAGCTCTGATGAGAATATGGAAGTAGGCATCCTTGAGGTCCAGGGACGTTAGCCAGTCCCCTGGCCTTAAAGAGGGTAGAATAATTCCCAGAGTCACCATTATGAATTTTGGTTTTAAAAGGTGCTTGTTTAAGTATCTGAGATCCAGGATGGGCCACCATTCTCCTGTCTTTTTTGGGGTAAGGAAGTACCTGGAGTACAACCCTTTGCCCTGGTGTAGGGGTGGAACCCTTTCCACAGCTTTGAGAGCCAGGAGGGAAGAGACCTCTGCCTCTAGGGCAAGTGCCTCTGAGGGATTTGCAGGTGGAAAGGATCTGGTTCTCATCTTTGGAAACTTTTTGAAGCTGAGAACCAGTCCCTGGCTTACTACTTCCAGGACCCACTTGTCTGATTGTCAGAGACTCCCAGTCCTGGACAAAGTAAGCCAGCCTGCCCCCTTCAGGTAGTTGAGAATCGGCCCTGGCAACCCCATCAGGGTGCCTGCTTGGCAGGGGCTTTGGGCTGAGGGGTGGAGCAGGCCTCACCTGCACCTGCCTGCCTCTCCTCTAAAGAACCCCTCTGGGCAAAAGCTGAAGAGGAGGCCTGCTTGGTAAAAGGCCTATGAAAAGGCCTGCCCTGCCCCTGCCCCTGGGAAGCTGCTCTTGAGGAGTGGCCTGCCTTCTTGGCCTGTGCACTCCTATAGGTGGTCCCATACTCATCCATTTTCTTCATGTAATTTCTGTCTGCTCCCCAAACAGAGAATTACCCACAACAGGAAAATCCATGGCCTTAGTCTGGGTATCCTGTGACAGGCTAGTACATCTGAGCCAAGCCATCCTGCGAAGGGCCACAGATGTAGCCATGACTCTTGATGAAACATCATTTGAGTCCACTGCGGCATGGAATTGCACCTTGGATGCCTCAATACCATTTGCAGCCACCTGCTCCAGCTCCTTGGCAAGCTGGCTAGGGACCTGTTTTGCAAGAGCCATAACAGTATCCCATCTGGATTTCTGGTATCTAGCAACATAAGCCATATAATTTGCCTGTCTGAGTCCCAAAGATGCTGCCATGTACTGTTTCTTTGCCATGACATCAACCTTCCTGGAGTCCTTGTCCGGGGAGGGGGGTATGAGTCCAAGGAATATTTGCCTTGTCACAGGCTGCAGCCTGCACTACCCCAACATGGCTGCATTGTTGTGTAAGGAACTCCGTATCAGAGCCTGACGATGTGTACCTCTTGTCCATTCTCTTATCCACAGGAGGTATAGTATGAGGAGTTTTTAGAATTTTAAAAGTCTGTTTCCCAAAAGATTTATGCAAGGGAATAGACAATCTCCTGGACTCTGGGATATCCATCATTTCCACATAGTCAGGCTCCTCTTGATCATCCACAGCTTCCTCCATAGGGAGCTGGAGGGTTTCAGCCACTTTCTTATAGAACATAAAATGAGAAGGGGACTCAGAAAGCCTAGGAGGGGACACTCCTGAAGGTCTGTCTGGGGAGATGTCCGGGTCGATGGGCACATCCAGACTTTCAAATCCACATTCACTCTCCTCATACTCCTCTTCCCCCTCCTCCGGTTCATAATATTCCTCTAAATCATAGTCTTGAACTGGTGGAACCGGCCGAACCGGGCGCTTACCTGATGGCACCGGTTCGGTTGGAACCGGAGAAAGCGACTGGACAATCTGAATCACTTTGGCTATTTCTTCAGCGGTTGGAGAGGAAAGTTTTGGCTCCACGCCAGCTGATTTTCTAGTCCTTCTTGCTGGAACCGACCCCTCAGAGTCGGTTCTCCTTTTGCCCAAGGAAGTCTCGCCCTAGTCAGAGGGCACTCCCTCTGGTTCAGTTGGAACCGAACCGGGCTGGCCATCCGGGTCAGCGGACTTCTTGGCCTCCCTTTCCCTGAGCCTACCAACTCTCTTATCCAGGGTAGCTGCAGGAAAATTTTTACAAATCTGGCAGTCTGCATTGAGGTGGTCAAACCCCAGACAATAAACACAGGTGGTGTTGGGGTCAGCCTTGACAAAGGCTTCCCCACACACAGTGCAATGTTGAAACCCAGTGGGCCCGGTTTTTCTTTTGGGTTTCTCAGACAAAATGCCAGTCCTAACCAAACTTGCCCGTTTATGGCAATCCACCAAGCAAGACCCTCTTATCAGTTCCCAACCGTGTCACGGGTCGTGGAAAAAACCGTAAGAAATTCCGGTTTTTTAGAACCGATAAGAACCGGTAACCACACTCTAAATGATAGAATAAAATATTTTTAAACAACCTGATCGGCTCAAGAGTGAACCGATAACCGCTTACAAGTTCCACAGAGAGAAATAATGTAAACCTACCTAATGCTCACAAATACCATAGATAGAGCTTGAACCGACCGTTCTGCTTTTAAATTCGTCAAAAAACGAGAAATTAATACTTTAACCGACAAAATGAACCGAGCAGAAGGAGAAATCTCCGAGCGACTGTTCAGTGAGGCGGAGTAAAGAATCTGACAGTTTGAGTTTGAACAACAACAGACACGAGTTTTCAACCGAGCTCGAGCTCAGCATTCCATGCCTGGCATGGAAAGTTAACTCTTTCACCTCCGGAGCAGTTCGAAGGTTGGGACTCACTGCATATGTCATAATATAGCAAGACTTCATGTTGTTAGAAATACAGGTTACTCACCTGTAACAGGAGTTCTATGAATGGTATATGTTGTTCATCCACACTGTCTGGCAGGTTCCTTGCCACTTTAAATCTTGCCTGAAGGTCTTCAAGTTGGCTCCTCCCACCCACCCAGGTGGTAAAACCTCAGCTCCGCCCCACGATGCCAGATCTAACCCGCTGGAAGCCAGGTTGCTGGCTGGGCCAGGAGGTCGGAGATGTAGTGGATGAACAATACATATCCTAGAACTCCTGTTATGGGTGAGTAACCTGTATTTCTAGGGACATGGATATGTTGTTCATCCACACTGTCTGGCAGACTCCTAGCAGTTCTCCGGGAGGAGGGAGGCAAGGCGCACACCCCCTACTTAGGAAATAAGGACTGGAGAACCGAGGTCCCAAAACCAGCATCCCGGCGTGACTCAAGGTCGATGTGGTAATCGGTAATAAAGGTGGGTGCGGACTTCCAGGTAGCAGCCCTGCAGATTTCCTGGATAGAGGCGTCTCTGGAAGCAGCCACTGAAGCAGCGGTATGGAGGGTAGAATGAGCTCTTATCCCTTTGGGAGGCTCCATGCCCGTCAACCTATAGTAGAGATCTATGCAGGAGGTGACCCACCTGCCTATCGTCCGCTTGGCTGCAGGTCTGCCAGGTGCGGCTTCAGCGTAGGTAACAAACAGCTGGCGTAACCTCTCCCGAACTTCAGCCGTCCGCGCCTTATCAGTAAGAGAGCCCCTTCTAGGATCCAAAGTATGGAGCCTATATTCGGCCCGAGGTGTGATTGGGTAGAACACCGGCAGAGTCAACACCTGGTTAAGGTGAAACTCTGACACCACCTTCGGAAGGAATTTCGGGTTGGGGCACAGGACAACCTTGTCCCTGTAGAAGACCAGATAGGGAGACTTAATGGAAAGCACCTGGAGCTCTCCCATCCTTCTGGCTGACGTGATAGCCACCAAGAAGGCGGCCATCCATGGCAGGTGAGAGATGTCACACCTGTACATCGGTTCGAATGGCTTGCCCATGAGCTTAGCCAATACCAGCAGTATACCCCACGGAGATGGAGATTCTCGCACCGGAAGGGATATGTGATCAAGGCCTTTGAAAAAGCGCCCGACCACCTTCTCCTGCGCCACCGACTGCTTCCCGGCCCGCACCCGGTAAGCAGAGATGGCTGCCAGGTACACCTTAAGGGCAGTCGACCGAAGCCCTAGCTGAGAAAGGGACCACAGGTAGTCCAGAATGCTTGCCAAGGAACAGGAGGAAGGGTCCAGCCCCTTGCCCTGACACCAAATGGAGAATCTCTTCCATTTAAAGGCATAGCATTTTCCTGGTCGACTCTTTACGGGATGCCTCAACAATGTTGAGGACCTCGTCAGAAAGACCCAAGGCCTGGAACTCTAGCCGCTCAGGAACCAGGCCGTCAGGTGCAGGAATTAAAGGTCCGGATGGAATACCTTCCCCTGGTTGACTGAGATCAGGTCCAGGCAGGCTGGAAGCCGCCTTGGGAGCCTGGAGCTGAGGCTGAGGAGATCTGGATACCAGAACTGGTGGGGCCAGTCTGGGGCTACCAGAATCACCTGCACCTTGTCCCTCCTCACCTTGAGAAGCACCTTGTGGATCAAGGGAAATGGGGAAAGCGAGAAGAGGCTCGGGTCCACGACCTGAAGGCATCCCTGCAGCGAGCCCTGCTGGGGGGGCATGAAACAGCCTCAGCCTCTAGATTCTCCATGAAGGCAAACAGGTCCACCTGAGGCGTACCCCAGTGGGAGAACAGATCTTGTACTACCTCCGGCAGGAGAGACCACTCATGGGACGCAGCTCCTATCCGGCTTAGGGCATTGGCCAGAATGTTGGAGGCTCCTGCCACATGGATGGCAAGGAGATCCGCCTCCAGGCTGTGCACGAGGGACCAAGTGCGGAGAGCTTCCCTGCACAGAGGCATGGAGCGCGTCCCGCCCTGGCAGTTTAGGTAGTACATGGTCGTGGTATTGTCCGTCTGGATGTAGACCACTCGACTCCGTACAAATGGAGTGAAGGCGGTGAGGGCTAGACGAACCGCTCGAAGCTCCAGCAGGTTGATGTGGCATCGGGACTCCCGAGGGGACCAGAGGCCATGCGCTCTGTGCTCCCCCAGATGGACACACCAACCCATCAGAGGCGCGTTGGTCGATAGAGAGACCGTCGGCTCGGGGCGGACAAACGGGATGCCCTCCTGCAGATGAGCTGGAATAATCCACCACTGGAGAGCGTTCCACATCTCCTGGGTCACTGCCACTGGCTGATCCAAAGGACCGGAGCGCTGTGACCATTGGCTGGCCAGTCCCCATTGTAGGGGACGCATGAGCCAACGGGCCCAACGGACCACGCTGATGCAGGCCGCCATGAGGCCCAGGAGGTGCAGGAAGTCCCGGGCAGGGTGCAATTGCCCAACCTGAAATGATTGGGCAAAGGAGGAAAGAACCTCAGCCCTGTCTGCCGGGACCCGTGCTCTGGCTCGCAGAGAGTCGAGCTCTGCCCCGATGAATTGGATCACCTGCTTTGGCATGAGTTCTGACTTGGCCTCGTTGATGAGGAGGCCAACTTGAGAGCACACCTGGAGGGCCAGATCCCTTGACCGCTCCACCTCCGGTCTGGAGGAGGCCACAATCAGCCAGTCGTCCAGGTAGGAGTACACCCGGAACCTTCAACGCCGCAGGAATGCTGTCACCACTGCCATGCATTTGGTGAAGACCCTGGGAGCCAGAGAAAGGCCGAAGGGCATGGCCCGGAACTCGTAGAGGGACCCCCTCTGCTCTGAAGCGGAGGAATCGCTGGTGGGATGGATGGATTAGGACGTGAAAGAACACGTCCTGGAGGTCCAGAGAACAGAACCCCACGCCTTGTTCCAAGGATGGGATTATCTGAGCCAGAGTGACCATCCTGAAGGTTCGAGACCTTAGGAACCTGTTCAGGTCGTGCAGGTCTACAATGGGGCGCCAGCCCCCCCGTCCGTTTCGGGACCAGGAAGTACCTGGACACAAACCCTGAGTCTGGTGGAGGATCCGCCACCTTCCTGATCACCTCCTTCTGGAGGAGCATGAAAACATCAGCTCGACGGGCCAACAGAGACGCTGAGGACCCCGTAACCCCCCGTGGGGCGATGGCTCAGAAGGGCGGGGCCTGCTCGAACTCCAGAGGCAGACCCTTTCCTACCACCTCCATCACCCAACGGTCCGTGGTGATAGTGGACCAGGCAGAAAGAAAGTGGCGGAGCCGTCCCCCCACGGGGGGGGGGGGGAGACCCAGGAGGAGGCGACGCAGCTGAGGGTGACACCCTCAACCCGTCACTGGGCAGGCTTGGAGGAAGGACCGCTGAAGGACTCCTGGGCCTTTTTTCCCTCCGCTTCCTGCTGGAGGAAGTTGCAGGCTTGGCTTTAGGTGCGCGCGAGCCTGCTGGCCCTGATGCTGGTGTTGCTGGGCCGGACGGGCTGCAGGGGCAGAAGGGCGAAAGGACTTATGCTGCTGTCAACGGCCTTTGTCCTTCTGGGCAGACGTGACCAAGTCCAAGGTGGCATTGGAATTCTCAATTCTCTGGAGGTGGCCTTCCACCCCAGGCCCGAACAAGTCGGTACCCAGGAAGGGGACGTCTGCCAACTTGTGCTTGGTATCCGCCGTGAAGGTGGAGATCCGCAGCCAAGCTCTGTGTCGCATGGCCACTGCGGCCGCTACTGACCGGGCACAGGAGTCTCCAATATTGAGAGCCGTTTGGAGCTGCTGTTTCGCCACTGCCCTTCCCTGATCCCGCACCTGCTTGACCGTGGTCTGCAGATCAGCCGGGAGATGAGGGATCAACTCATCCAGGGAGCCCATAAGGGCGTGGGAGAAGTGCGCCATCAGTATGGCCGAACTGGCCTGACGGATGCCGAGGGAGGACACAGTACACACTTTACGCCCGGCATAGTCCCGCTTTTTGGACTCTCTGTCGGGGGGCTTGTCCATGTCCCTGGTGTTCCCGGAACGCCGAAAAACGCTGTCGGTAACCAACCCCTCCGCAGAGGGGTGCTCCGAGAAACCAGACAGAGACCCGGTAGGGACCGCATACTTCCTGGCCATCCTGGCTGAAGGAGCAGGACTGGAAGCCGGCCACTGCCATAACTCCAAGGCTGGGCCAACAATGGCTTCAGCCACCGGAAAGGTCTCCGTGGGAGAATCCCCTCGGTCCAGTATCTCCATGAGGGGATACTTGGCCCGCTTGGATACGGGCTCGAGCTGCATCCCCGGTGGACTCCAAGATGAGCTGAAGCAGACCCATGAATGATGATGGGCTCTCATCCATCGACTGTCCTCCGGAGAACTCCAGGCCAAGGGGCCTGGAGAACAGGGAGGAGTCATCGTCAGACTCCGAGGAGTCTGCGAACAGCTGCCTAGGACCTGAGCCTGCCAAGGACAGTCAGGAGTGAGGGTGACCGACAACCGGTTGGGCAGTCCCTGACCCGACCGAGAATCCTTGGTCGGAGCCCCCAATTCCGGTTGTGGAGGCGGGGGTTCCACCACAATTGGTGGGGCAGCTGGTTTTGGCCGAACAACTGGCACCGGTCTGGGCACCTCGACCACTGCGAGGGGTTATTTCGGCCTTTTGGGTCGGGCTGAGGAGACTCAGGGTCCCCGGAGGGCAGCGAAGGCTGCGGGAGCCAGGAACGATGGACGGGGGTCCGGGCTAGGCTCATCCACTATGTGGACGGACGAACCGACGTGCGGCTTAACAGCGGGATCCTGGCGGACGCCGGAGGGGCCCGGATCCGACTTAACAGACCCTTTGCCGGAGGCAGGCTGCGACGGAGGGGCGGCCTGGTCGGGTGGAATTGGGGCCGTGCGCCGCCCCGAAGGGTTGGGCGACTTACCTACCTTCTCCGTGTGGGTGTCGGAGGAGCAGACGTCCGGCTTATTGGAGCCGCTCGCACCAGTAGGCCACGAGACCACGGCTTTACTGGGAGCAGAGGCCTCCACGAGCCCGGAGGCACTCAGGGGCCCGAGCGCTAGCCAATGGTGGCCCGACGCCACCTGTAGAAGCCTCTAAGGCGGTCAGTTGCGGAGCAGTCCCCGGGGCGCACTGTTTCACGGCGACTTCCAAGGAAGACGCACTGGGAGAGGAGCCCTTGTCCCAGTGCCTTTCCTTATCCTTTTTTTGCGATGGCCTTCAGGGGAAGTCGGCGCCTGCCGAAGCTTTTTCAGCTTTCTCCATGGAGCTCATTTTCTTTTTCAAAATGTGGGCTTCCAAGGACTGCTGCCGCCTTCTCCGGGTGGCCGCGTTAAAGCTGAGGCAGTGGATGGTCGGGGCCTAGGCAAAAAAGGCACAGGGAATGGCCGTCCTTGTGCGGGAGTTGGGCACCACACGAGTCGCACTTGTTTTTGTGTTCAGAGGGTGTAGGGGACGATATACACCAACGGATACCTGATGAAGGCTAAGAAAAAAATCGAAAATACTCGGTTAAAATACCGACGAAGGAGCCTGACGAGCAGGGAACTTTTCCGCGAGGCACTGGCGTAAGCCAACGGCAGGAAAGAAAAAATTACTCACCTTAGTAATGCTGTTTCTTCTAATGGAGTCTTGCTATATTATAGACATTAGCAGTTTGATCCAGCTCTAGAACTGCCCCGGAGTGAAATGATTAAAACCATTCCAAAATAGAATTTTGGCACGAGAGCAGCTCTATCTGTGTCATTTCAAACTTGAACTGTCAGATCTTTACGAGCCAAACTCACTAAGGTCTGTGTGGAAGCTGTAACCTACACCAGCCAAATGGCTACCTAAATAATAACAACCATTGATGGTCCCAACACCCAAGACTCAAGTCAGAGGACCAGAAATACTAACACCATTCTAATAATATGAAAATGGAACATAAGTATAATAAAACACACACACGCGTACACATACACACCCCCAAAGTCCCAAAGGGGACAAAATGCTAACAGGACATAAGCAGTGCCCACACTAAGTTGCCCGCACCCCACCAAGTAGAGGTTCTGAGAGGGGCAGGTTGGGGGGGAGGTCTATAATATAGCAAGACTCCATTAGAAGAAACAACATTACTAAGGTGAGTAATTTTTTCTTCAAACAACATGAAGTCTTGCTATATTATAGACATTAGCAGAATACACAGCAGTACCTCCATGGAGGAGGGGCAGAACCTACTTAGGGAATAGGCTCTGAAGAACAGCTGTGCTAAACCGAGCATCTCTCCTGGCCTGGACATCCAGGGAGTAATGCTTGGTAAAAGTGTGTACCATTTTCAAGTAGCAGCCTGGCAAATCTCTAATAAAGGGATATCTCTGCAGCAGCTAGAGACGCAGCTGTACCCTGGTAGAATGAGCCCTCAAACTGGGGGCTCTGCCCACTTTCTGATAACAAAATTGGATACAAGAGACAATCCACCTGGCTATTGATCTCTTAGTGGCAGGTTTGCCTTTCCCAACTTCACCATAGGTAAGGAAAAATTGGAGGGATTCGAACCTGTGACCTTTGGTACGCTCTATATAATAACTAAGAGCTCTCTTAACATCCAGGCTGTGCAACCTCCTCTCACCCGAAGAGGAGTGATCAGTGAAAAATACTGGAAGGGAGACAGATTGATTAAGATGGAAATCTGAAACCACCTTAGGCAAAAACTTCCTATTAGTCCTAAGGACTACCTTATCCCTGTGGAAAGAAATAAAGTCGGTCTCCACCGACAAGGCTTGCAATTCACTTATGCGTCTGGCAGAAGTGATAGCCACTAGAAAAACAGTTTTCCAAGTTAGGTACTTAAGCTCTGCAGAAGACAGAGGTTCAAAAGGGGGTTGCATTAACTGGGCATGCAAACATTAAGGTCCCAAGCAGGGGCCGGTTCCCGAAAGGGAGGATTAGTATGGAGTAATCCCTTAAAAAACTTGAAAACACAGGATGAGAGGAAAGAGGGATGACTTTCCTGTTGACACAAAAGCAGACACAGCTGCCAAATGAACTCTCAGGGTAGCTGGTCTGAGACCCAAGGAATTAAGATGTACCATGTAATCTAACAAAATGGGCAATTCAGCAGATTCTGGGAAATATTTTCCCAGCACACCAAATGGAAAACCTTTTCCATTTAGAACTATAAGTAGTTCTAGTGGAAGGCTTTCTGGAAGCCTTTAGGATCTCAAGAACACCCTGAGAGAGGTGTAAATCAGCAACTTTAACTCCTCAAGAGCCAGGCCTTGAGGTTGAGGGATTTGAGGTCCGGATACCAAACCCTTCCCTGGGCACAAGTCAACAGATTGTGATTCCTGGGGAGGCAGGGAAGATGGACTGTCAGAGACAGAAGGAGGGTACCAGGGCTGCCTGGCTCAATCCGGGCAATCAGAATCACCCTGCAAGGCTGAGATCTGATTTTGACTAGTACTTGAATAGGAGAGGAAAGGGGAAGACAGAGGAACTTCCTCCCAATCCAGAAGAAGGGCATCCAGGGGCACTGAGCCCAGCACTGGAGGCCTGCAACAGAACAGAGGAAGTTTGTGATTGTCTGGGGCTGCAAAAGATCTATCTGAGGGATGCCCCACCTGGCAAAAAACTATCCCCAGCACTTGAGGATCCAGGGACCATCTGTGATGGCCCTAGGAAATCCTGCTGAGGGCATCCGCTAGGACATTGTCCTTCCCTGGAAGATGAACTGCTATGAGGGAAGTGTTCAGGAATAGACCAGAGACCACAACTTATTGCCTCGTGCACAAGGTCAAGACCCAGTGCCCCCTTGTTTGTTGATGTACCACATTGTTGTGGTGTTGTCTGTTCTGACTTGTATCATCTTGTCGTGGACAGATGCAGAAAAGCTTGAAGAGCTAAAATGCAGCTCTGAGTTCCAGCAAATTGATGTGGAGCAGAGATTCCTGGGGACCAAACTCCTGAGTGGAAAGGTCGCCCATGTGGGCTCCCAACCCAGAAGGGAAGCATCTGTAGTGAGAGTCAAGTCGTGAGAAGGGGAAATGAAGGGACCCCGCCTTAAATTGCTCTGATCCTGCCACCACTGGAGAGCTAGGATCAAGGTCTCGAGTCACTGGGACCCAACTTGGAAAGGGGTCTCTTCTGAGACCAAAAGGTTCTCAAGTGAAACTGAATGTCTCTCATCTGAAATCTGGCTCCTGCACAACAGCTGTGGATGCAGCCATGTGCCCCAGGAGCTGCAGAAAGTGTCTTGCTGGTCAAGAGACCTGCAGAGTGAAGGAAGAGGCCAGAGCCACTAAATTCCTTACCCTTTCTGGGGGAAGAAAGGCTCTGGCTAGCTTTGTGTCCAATTCTGCCCCTATAAAGGTGAGTACCTGGACTGGTTCCAGAACAGACTTTGGTAGGTTTAGCAGAAAACCCAGGGAGGTGAGAAGCTGCTGGGTGACCTGCAGTTGAGATTTTACCTGTTCTGGGGACTGGCCTACAATGAGCCAGTCGCTCTAGATAGAAGAAAACAGCAATCCTCTGCCTCCTTAAGTGGGCCACTGCCACTGCTAGACACTTTGTGAATACCCTTGGAGGCGGAGGTAAGGCAAGGGCATTGCTCTGAACTGGTAATGACCTGAGGGCAGTCTGATCTGAGGTACTTTCTATGGGATCTTCTGATTAGGACATGGAAATAGGCATCCATGAGGTCCAGGGAGGCTAGCCAGTCCCCTGGCCTTAGGGAAGGTAAAATCATTGCCAGAGTTACCATTTTGAACTTTATCTGGAATACAGACCCCATGCCCTGATGCAGGGGGGGAACCCTTTCTACTGCTCTGAGAGCTAACAGGGATGAGACCTCTGTTTCCAGAGCGAGGGTCTCTGAAGCACTTGGAGGTAGAAAAAGTCTGCTTCTCAACTTGGGAAACTTTTTGAAGCTGAGAACCAGATCCTGGCTTACTACTTCCAGAACCCACTTGTTCTGAGGTTAAAGAAGCCCATCCTGACTGAAGTAAGCCAGCCTGCCCCCACTGGTACAGGAGAGTCGGCCCTGGGCACCCAATCAGGGTGCCTGTTTCGAGGAGTTTAGGCTGGGGTGGGAGCAGGTCTGCCCACCCTCGCCTGCCCCTGCCTTCTGAAGAAGCCTCTCTGAGCATAGGCAGAGGAGGCCTGAGTCTGGTAGAAAGGCCTGTGAAAAGGCCTACCCCTACTCCTGGGGGCATGCCTTTGAGGAGTGGCTTGCCGCTCCTTAGTCCTATATTCATCCATCTTCTTCATGTAATTCTCTGTCTGCTCTCCAAACAGAGAATTTCCCACCACAGGAAAATCCATAGCATTAGTCTGGGTATCCTGTGACAAACTAGTACACCTGAGCCAGGCCAACCTACGAAAAGCTACAGATGTGGCCATACCCTAGAGGAAATATCATTAACATCCACAGCAGCATGAAACTGAACCTTAGAGGCTTCAATGCCATCAGCAGCCACCTGTTCTAGTTCACTAGCCAGCTGGCCATGGGCCTGCTTGGCCAATTGCATAACAGTATCCCATCTAGATTTCTGATACCTAGCTACATGTTCATATAATTTGCTTGCCTGAGCCCCAGAGAGGCTGCCATATACTTTTTTTTTTGCCATGGCATCAATCTTCCTGAATCCTTGTCAGGAGGATGTAGCCAAGGAATATTAGCTTTATCACAGGCAGCAGCCTGAACTACCCCAACATGACTGCATTGCTGAGAAAGGAATTCTGTATCAGGGTCTGACAATGTATACCTTCTGTCCATCTTTTTATCTACAGGAGGCACAGAATTAGGAGCTTTTAAAATTGTAATTGTTTCCTAAAAGACTTATGTAAAGGAATAGACAATCTCCTAGACTCTGGAATATCCATCATTTCTACAAAATCAGGCTCCTCTTGCTCATCCACAGCCTCTTCTAAAGGAAGCTGGAGGGTTTCAGCAACTTTTTTATAAAACATAAAATGAGATGGGGACTCAGACAGCATAGGGGGAGATTCTAAATGTCTGTCTGGGGAGATGTCCTGTTTAATGGGCACACCCAGACCTTCCCAGCCAAATTCATACTGTTCATAATCCTCCTCCCCCTCCTCTGGTTCATAAAATTCCTCAATATCATAATCCTGAACCACTGGGACCGGACGAACCGACCTTTACCAGATAGTGGTGGTTCGGACGGACCCTGAGACAGTGACTGACAATTTGTATGGCTTTTGTTATCTCTGCAGCAGTTGGAGAAGGAATTTTGACCCAGACCTGCTGATTTTCTTGTTTTATTTACTGAATTGGTTCCTCAGAACCAGCTTTTCTTCTCCCGAGGAAGTCTGGCCCTGGTCAGAGGGCACTCCTCCTTGGTTCACACCGAACCGGCTGGCCATCCAGGTCAGTGGACTTTTTGGCCTCTCGCTCCCCTAAGCCTGCCCAATCTTTTTCCAGGGTGGCTGCAGGAAATTCTACATACCTGGCAGTCTGACTGGAGGTGGTCAAACCCCAGACAATAAACACATGTGGTGTGTGGGTCAGCCTTGGCAAAGACTTCCCACAAACATCACAGTGTTGAAACCCAGTGGGCCCGGTTTTCTTTTGGGTTTCTCAGACATAATGCCAGCCTCAACCAAAACTTGCTCCTTTTAACGGCAGTGCCAGGCAAGACACCTTATCGGTTCCTCAACTGCGGTCACGGGTATTGGAAAAACGAATAAATCTGTTTTTTAGAACTGATAAGAACCGGAACCGCACTCTAAAATAGTAACTTTTAGTTTTAAATGAGTTTTAAACCCACTGATCGGTTCAAAACCGAACCGATAACTTACAAGTTCCACACAGACAAAACCTTCATTTACTTACGGTTACCACAGATAGAGCTTGAACCGAACGGTTTTGTGGTTAAAATAAAACTATTCTCGGTTAAATCCAACCGAGAAAACACTTTTTAAACCGAGAAATGAACTGAGCAGAAGGCGAAATCTCCGGAGCGACTGTTCACTGAGGCGGAGTAAAGAATCTGACAGTTCAAGTTTGAAATGACACAGATAGAGCTGCTCTCGTGACAAAATTCTATTTTGGAATGGTTTTAACCATTGCACTCCGGGGCAGTTCTAGAGCTGGATCAAACTGCTAATGTCTATAATATAGCAAGACTTCATGTTGTTTGAAGAACTGGAAGGCTGGCGTGAAGGACCGCCCCTTTATACCGTCTCCTGACGCCGGTCACCTGACATGGGAGCGGTCCCTCGCCAGAGGCTGCTAGCTAGAAATTTTTCCGTGGGGCCCTGCCACCTGCCGACGTCAGTCCTATATGTAATTACCTACTGCAAGAGCCCTCTCTAAGTAAGATGGGTTGTTTAGGCTTGTAGCCTCCCCATACATGGATCTGACAGACCTCAGGGCCTGTCTGCTGTCCTGGAGGCCCGTAATGATATCCTTGGTGTCTTCCCCGAAGAGGAAGTAGCCTCAAAAGGGGGCATCCTGTATAGCTGCTTGTACGTCCTGAGAAAGCCCAGAAATATGTAACCAGGCGTGACGCCACAGCAGAGGAGCGAGCTACTGCGTCTACAGTATCGTATGTAGTCCTCAGGGCGCATCTTCATGAGATCTTAGACAAAGGCAAGGCCTTGGTAACTTCTGCTTTAAGATCCGAGTCCTCCACAGTCTCAAGCCTAGCCTCAAACTGAGCCATGGTGGCCTTCTGATGGGATATCATGTGTGCTATGTAGTTCAAGGACCATAAAACACATGTAGAAGAGGCATAGATCTTACGTCCCAACTGATCTGATTGTCTTAACTCCTTGTCAGGAAGGGAGGTACTCATATGTTTGGGTTTGGCAGTATGGTCGTGAGCAGCGGCTATCACGATGGAGTCTGCCTTTGGTTGAGAGCACAGATAGGGCGTGTTCTCCGGTGTGTGATAGGTCCGGTCTGCCTTTTTGGGGACGGCCAGTATAGTATGAGGCAACTGCCAGATGGTGGAGGTAAGATCATCATGGGGGGCATCCAAGGAGGGATCAGGATGGGTGACATCTCTGCCAGGTCCAGGTGCTCTGCAAGGCGCTTGCATTTAGGGTCTTGCTCCTCCACACGCCATCCGTTAGCCTGCTGCAGGATACAGAGCAAGTTCAGTGAAGGAGGGGTCTTCGGGAGGAGACTTGGGTGACTCCTTACCCTCCGTGATTCCAGACAAATCTCTGGAAGATGAGTTGGAAGAGTTCGCCTCCGACTCGGAGGATTCCCCTTTGTCAGAAGACCTGGGTCCAGTTAACATGACCTCTTGAGCAGCCCCTCCAGAAATATGCACCATGGCAGAATGGCTTGACCTATGAGAACCCAAAGGAGACGAGGAGCAGGGGGTTGGGGTAGCCACCGGGGCTGGCAGTCTCTTGTCCAGATCTGACACCAACTGGGACCTGGCCTCCTCCCACCAGGACTGAAACATGGCCTGGAGGTCTTGCAGAGGTTGAGGCCAAGGAGTAGGAGGCTGATAGAAATGGTAACCCATCACCGGACACTGAGGGGGAGGGTGCCCTGGTGCCTGAAACGGGGGCGGAGCATAGTCTGACACCTGATACCCAGGGTAACAACCGTGGATGAAAGGTGCCGTCGGGCCCGATGGCAGGTAACCTGGCATCAGAAAGCCCGAGTACTGCAGGTAGCCCGAAGGGGGGCGCCATGGAGCTCCAGAGGAGGTCCTTGAGGCCTCGAATTCGGAGGCAGAGCAGACGGACCTGGAAAAGTGTCCGGCACCGGATAAGCTGACATCAGGACATGTGACATCAGGCTGGCTGGTGCCAGGTTAGCTGGCGTCAGAGGCAGCTGTAGGGGCCCTGACGGAGGCTCCAATGGGAGGCTACCAAAAGGGTCCAACGGGGCACCCGAATTTGGAAGCACTGTGCCTAACGGAGGGACCCCCAGTGTTGGGGCGAGAGTAGGGCCCGACGGGGGAGGAAGGTCCCTGGAAGTCGGCATGAGGGTTGGCTCCGATGTTACATCCATCGGGATAGGATCCGCGGGAGTCTTGTAGGGTACCTGCACTGGAGCGGAGGGGAGAGAAACCACCCCTCCATCCCAGATTGAGTGTCAGGAAGAAACAATTACTCACCGAAGTAATATTACTTCTTCCAGGGTATTCTTTAGCATTACTGACAGATGCAGTATGCCAGCTGGGTTCAGCTGCCCCGGAGAGGAGGAGTCAATGAAAATGAGGAAGGTATTGGCCAATCAGGATACAGTTAGAGTAGAGTGCTGCCTGCAGTCAGCCTGAGGGACCCAAGAACGCATTTTGGAGCTGAAAAAAAGAGCAAAAACTGTGCCCGCTAGGGGCAAAAAAAACTTAGCAATAACCCACCATAAAGAAAAATTTTTATATTTATTTATTTAATCACGGAAAAGAATGACAGTCGTCAAATTTGGCTAAATCCCTTAACAGAGCCTTTCGACAAGGTTTCCAGGGGAGGAACGGTGAGTGTCAATAATGCTAAAGAATACCCGGGAAGAAGTAATATTACTTTGGTGAGTAATTGTTTCTTCTCACCCCAGGAATTCTTTAGCATCTATTGACAGATGCAGACTTCGAAGCAGTGTAGTTGGGATAAGGGCATAGAAACCTATATTAAGAAGAGCCTCTGAAGTGCCATCCTGCCAAATTTGGCATCCTATCAGACTACACAGCCAAGAAAAGATCTTACTGAATGTGCGAGAAGCAAATTTCAAATAAGTGGTCTGCACACTTCTAGTAAGGATATAGCCTTGAACACTGCCCAGGAGGCAGCTGTTCTCCAGGAAGTAGGTCCTAAGCACGAGAAGGGCTGAATGTCAGCCTTGCTGTACCAGACCCGAAATATGGGAAAACAGTCCCATGGGAAAATATTCTTGGTCACTGGTTTCTCCTTTTCTGTGAAAACGCAGGAAAGGAAGGGATGATAATAAGAGTACCTGAACTGCTAGGACAGCTGACACAGACCAGCAGGACTAATTCATGCCCCAGACAAGCAGCTTGAGATAGCCTAGACAGGACTTGCCTGAGAGCAGTACAGGCAGAGAAAATGGGGTCGATAATGGTGGAAATGGTAGATACTTGGGGAAAAGGATTTCCTCTCCATCCAGAGAAAGTACAGTTACGTAAGAACTTACCGTAACAGTAGATCTTCGAGAAGGAGGTACGGCCTACCAGGCCTTGGCAGGAGCTTTAGCTCTTTTCTTCTGATGGCTGATCCTCGGTCTCCCCTTCTGATGTCATCCTGCGGCCGGGAGTCTCCGGTAGGAGAACTGAGGAATCTGGCGGGACCGCCTCCTTATGTACTATGTCTGACGTCGGGGGCGGGACCGACGTTGGAGGCGGTCCCTGCTGAAGACTGCTAGCTAGAAGATTTCTGTGGGGTCCTGACGCCTGCCGGCTTCAGTCCTAATGGTGTTATCTGCTGCAAGAGCTGTATCGCGAAGTAAGATCTGAATTGTTCTTAAAGACACTCAGAGGATAAGGCCCAAAAGAAAAGACAAGCAGAAAGGTTGTCATCTATGTTACTCGCTTCAGGACAGAATTGCCACAGGTTCAAAGGGACACCCATGAACTTGAATATACAGAGGTCTGTGTTCTATGGGAAAAAAACTCTGGTCCCTAGAAGGGTCTGAAAGTGAAATGGTCCCTTGCGGAATTCTTTGAAATGGTCTGAAAAAAGACAGATTTCTCTTGCCTGACAGAAAAAGAATCCAAGTAACCGCTAGGTGTATTCCCAAAAGAGAGGCCTTCTGTCAGTAAGAAAATAAAACGCCTTACATTTTTACAGGAAATAAGTCACAAAGACCAAACTAGCTCCGTGTACAAGACAGTAATGCCTGGATTAGAACTAAATAATACAGTCATGAGAGGAAAGAGGACTGAAAAAACACTAGGCTCTCATCCTTGTACCAAGGGAAAAAAACGCTTCCACTAGGAAACGGATTTTTTTGTGGTACCAAAACTTTTTTCTTTTTTTTTCATACATGTTCCAGGCCTTGTTTGGATACAGGGACTCAAGGAGATGTAGCCGCCCAAGAACCAGGCCTTAAGGAGAAAAGACTGGGAGCTGAGAAACGCTACTCCTGTGTGAGAAAGGAAGGAAGTAGCTTGTGGAAACGAAAGCAGCCAGAGGCTGCTTAACTGCAACTTTTTTTCTTCCCCCCGAAAGTACTAAGGCTATCCAGAGTCACCAGGATCGTGGTGGCTGATTCCTTAACTAGAGAGGTACTTAGGAAACAAGGGATATATGGGAGAGAGAAAATTTCTCCGACCGGTCTTGAGATAAAGTCCATTAGAAGGAACCCCAAGCTGGGGCCTGCAACAGGAAAAAGGAAAAAAAAATGGTGGCTCGGGCTGGAGGTGAAAATTCAGATCTGGACCTGACCTTACCCCCTGAATGATGTGGCTAGGACTTGTGGTCTTGAGGGCTTACTTGAGGTGGCCCTGACTAATGCGGCTTAGAGGATGTGCCAAAGGGCCCACTTGCGGTGGCCCTGACTATGCCAAGGTGTTGTCCTTGCCCGACAGATGACTAAGACAACTCCAAAGAAGCCAGCTAGAGATCAAAACTTGTAGCTATTGTGGAGAGATTGAAAGCCTTGTGTCCCAAATGCTCGTTAGCAAGATACAGGGCTGGAATATCATCAGTCCTCTGTACTAAATGACCTCAGGACTGAAAAAATGCAGGCCTGAAAGAGATACTCTGAGATTCCAGTGACTTATGAAAGAACAAGAACTCTCTCTCAGAAACCAAGAACCAGAGATGGAACCCCCCGAAGGGAAGCACCCGCCAGAAGGAAGCCTCTGTACCGAAGATTTGAAGGGGAGAGGTGTGAAGTTCACCGTTTCCTTACACCACTCCAGCTTGTAACAGAGTTCAGGCTTCACGAAAAATTCTCTTATTTGGAATCTGACCTACAGGTCTAGCACCTGGGACTCTAGTGACAAAATTATGCAGCATATACAAGGAACGAACTTCCCCTGATGAGAGAAGAGCATTGCCCCCTAAGAGTTGCTGAGATTCAGATGGTTAGGGAACTTTTTTCTAGTAGGTACAAAAAAACCCAAGACTGTAGGAAATAATGTGTCAGACTTAGGGCTTGAAAAACCAAAGTCAAGGAGAATTGGCTAAGGTTGGCCAAGCCTCTGAGAAGGGAAACCAGAGATTCCCTGTCTTCAGGAGAGAAACGCCAACCTACCCAGATACCTGGAGAACAGCCTGATTTTTACTCCGTATCTGATTACACTCTGGAGGCAGTCTAATTGGCATGGAAGAAAACCGGTAGCCGCCTGACCCGTGCTAAGGAACTGAGAACATAGAATATATTGAAAGAGACCCTCTGCGTTTGCAAAAGAAAGACCTGAGTCAAGGAAGCATCCTGACCCCAGGTTGCGAAAGTTGACAGTGATTTGCTGGTCCTCATTTTCCTTTAAAATTCAGGCAATTGCCCAGAGGAAAAAAAAAAAAAAGGTCCAACTCCAAAGGAGAGGGGAAGCCTTTCACAACTTTGTCCTTATAGTGCTCATGCTACTGAAGAAAACAGAAAATGCAGCATGTGGAGGTAAACCTTAGTTATTTATTTACTTATATACTATATACATATATATATATACATATATACACACACACACACACATACACACACACACGTGTCAATAACTCCCTTTATTAATTTTTTTTTTACAACAACCAAAGGAGGGGTTAAAACTTGAACCAAGAAGAAAAGTAACTGAAGAAAAAAGGGATTACCAGGATTGAAAGAGCATTCCTGCCTAAACCCCTGGAAAACTTTACATATGGAAAATTCCTAATGTGCTGGCGTAGGGAAAAAAGGGTTAGAGGGAGAATAATTCCTACCCAAAGCCCCCATATCCTGAGACTTCTGGGGAAGGAACGCTTATCTTTAACTGAGTACTAGGAGAGTTAAACTCATCCATACGTGCCTATCAGCTTCAGTCTGCCATAAAGACAAACCAGAATTTGCATCAAAGCATAACCCAAAAGGCTGGAACTTTTCAGACAGGCAAGCCTGAGGGAAATGACCTACGTCAAGACTCTAGAAGTTGTAACATTATGACTTAAGGCTATGAGGGCACAGTGCTACTATATGCCACTTGGGTATTTCGGCAAATCTCCTTGTGAATAGTGCTCCAGAGCTGTCACACTATGGCAAGGACAGGATACATCAAAAAAACTCGATATATGATATCGTATGCTACAAAGGTAGGAGGCATTACGTAAAAATTTCTTACACGTTATATGATTATCTAGTATATCACTGGAAGGAAAGCAGATAGTGGCCCAAGGCTGAGAAGGAGGCCACTGTTTGCAGTAACTCTCTTTAGTCTGCAAGTGTACAGATAAAAACAGCAGAACACTTACCAAGCTGGTATTTCATCTGAATGCTTCTGTCAACCCCAAGAGAAGGAGGGGTTTCCAGAACCTGTCGGAGTTTTCAGAGAGTTGTCAACTTCTTTGGAGGAGACCAACCACCTAATCTACTAAGTCATCGTCCTCCACCTCTTTATCAGTGTCGTCCTGGAGGGAAAAGTCCAGGGGGTCCACCGGTTGAATATAAATGCCTCATTATGCCAAAACCTGAATCAACCTCAGGGTGACCGACTGGAATTAGTGGGCCCTGAGAGGAGTTCATGAAGGAAAATCCTCTCCCAAATTACTACTAATAATAACAATAATATCCTTGGGTGTAAGGATTAATATGGAGAGGAATACTTGGACCCGAAGGAGCCAAGAACACGCCCAGAAATATAAAGTCTGGAATAATTGCCAAGCTCTCAGAAATTCAGCTGCAGAGGGCATAATTTTATCAACCCCTGATGACTTCTTAAGTCCTTCAAGAGGGAGGGTCAGAGGAGATTAATCTCTATCTTTGTGCTGGGAAGAAGGCACCCTGCCTATTTTCAAATTAAAGGCTTGGACAGAGAAACTACTACTACAGAACCAGACTTGTAATAATACAAGTCCCAAGGGGACTTGTCATTTCTTATGTGTTAACTTGAGGTACCCTCCTCAGTGCTTTCAGAAGAGGGGGAGGTAGACTGACAGCCCAGATAACAATAGTTAGGCCAAAGCTTAAACAAATCAAAATCAACTTTGAGATATTTTTTTTTTTCACAAAGAGGAAAAAACAAAACCACCTCCACACCTCGTCAACAAAGCCCACTGCACAGTAAACAAGAGAGTCTCACCCCAAAAGAAAGGGGATTACCCTTCAAATATCAATCATTTTGAATTTAATAGAGAAAAAAAGAGTTCCAAGAATTCGTGCTCGTGCGCAATGGAAAAAATGCGCTCGTGCGCAAAAAAAAATCAATGATTTTAGTGCAAAAGTGCTAAAAACCACTGATAAATACTAAAAACTAACCAATTAAATAAAAACGACGCAATTTATGGCGCACATGGGCGAATCTTACTTCAGAAAAAAATGCAGAAGTGGGGAAACACGAAAAAATTCCGTAACTGCACAGAACCCAGCGCAGATGCGGTAAAAACAGATAAAATGAAGAAAATATACAAAATAACTAAAACGCAGCACTCAAAATGAAAGAAAATGGCACAGGAAGATCTCTGAAGAGGAGAGCTCCAGGGCAGTGTTGCCAGTTCAGCGGAGAAAAAGTTTTGAGGTCCCTCAGGCTGACTGCAGGCAGCACTCTACTCTAGCTGTATCCTGATTGGCCAATGCCTTCCTCATTTGCACGGACTCCTTCTCTTCAGGGCAGCTGAACCCAGCTGGCATACTGCATCTGTCAACAGATGCTAAAGAATTCCTGGGGTGAGAACCGGAGGTTCCACCAGTGAAGGTGGAGGGGAAGACTCCTGCTCAGGGGTAACCTGGTGGGAGAGCTGGCCATGGGAGGTCAGTGAGTTCGGCCGGGCATCGGGTGATCCGGCGTCAGCCCCTGATGGGCAAACAGACTGGGCAGGTGCCAGAGTCCCCGGCGGCTGACTTATCGGTCGTAGGAAGAGAGAGAGCCGGGCAGACGGAGGGTGAGCCCCCAACCGCCTTATCAGCTGGTGCCACGCTGGCTCCCTCTAGGCGGGAATCTGTCTTTCCGACGACCAGGCGGGCACCGGAAGGACTGGAGTCCGACTTACCGGTGGAGACGATGCGACCGCCGGAAGTCCCGGCAGGCAACTTATCGGTTGAAGATCCAGGTTTGGAGCCTGTTCTAATGGGCTTGAAAGAGAAACAGGTACCAGGAGAACCAGTGGAAGAGGCCTGGACTGTCACCAAGGAAGGCGGCGGAGGAGTGGCCTGGTCCGTCAGGGAGACCGTGGTCTTGGGTCTGACGGCCTTTCTGGAGGAGGCCCGCTCCCGGTCCTCCAAGCACTCCTGGTGTTTCTCTGTCTGTCTTTTTCTTTTTGTGCTCTGAAGAGGGTGAAGAAGCGGATTCCCTCAGCTTCTGCATCTCCTGCTCTAAGGTGGCCATCCTGGACTTAAGAAGATGGGCTTCCAGGGTCTGTTGCCTGGATCTGCGCATGGCTAGGTTAAAGGGCTTGCAATCCGGGCAGGCCTCAGTGTCGCATCCCGGGCCTAAGCAGATGAGGCAGAGCTTATGGCTGTCCTTGTGAGGGATCTGCGTGTTGCACTTCTCAAACTTCTTCTTGGTCTTGGGTAGAGAAAACATAAAACTAAAGAAAAGCGAACAATTTCAGAATAAATAATAATGGTAATATTGAGACAAAAATGGAGATCGACTGGAGCAACGTTCACTGCGAGGTCCTTGCACATGTCGATGGTGGGAAAGAACTGGAAGGCAGGCGCGGGAACCGCCCTCTATATAGGGTCATGCTGACATTGGCCACGTGATGTCAGGTGGGCAGTCCCCCGCCAGACATTGCTAGCAAAGGTTTGCCGTGTGGTCCTGACACTAGAGGGGGCAGTCCTATAAGTTACGAATGTCAGTTTCCGGGCTTATCCTTTACCACACCTACATGCCCTAAATGGAGTTTAGAAGCAGCTCCAGGATCTCAAAGTTGTTCACTCCTTTTTGCTGCTGATCCACCGCAAAATTCAGTACAGTGGTAAAATCTTACAATTTGCTGAGATGAAAGAGGCGAACAGGTGGATAATTAAGACTTCCAAACAGTCTGAACACCAGAGCGAGGATAATTCAGCAGATGGTGATTTGTGCTGGGCACTGCTCTCAGTAGAACGTATGTAAGCCTCTGTTTTTATCTTTACGCACTTTTTCAACATATAATTTACTGTACCTCTAGTTTGGCTGTATGCTGCATTTTAAAAGATTGAAATGAGGCCAAAAACAATTTATATACAGACTTCAAAATGAAATGGGGTAATGTAATGCGTTGTTGATGGCAGGGAATATTGCTACAGTCATCAGTAAACTGCTTAAAAAATATGAACAACCAGTATTATGCCGTAACAGAGCTAAGATGGCCTCCATCCTTTTGTTGTTTCGCTAAAATATAACTCTTATCATAACAGAGATAACTTTATTTCCGGCCATCCAGCTGTCCAACAGGTACAGGGCTCTGAGCAAGGGGTTCTGCACAAATTGAACTATCATAGCCATATCAAGCTGCAGCAGCATGTCTTTCAATGGTTTTTTATGAGTAAAAGTTTGAATTTTAATGTTTCCGTTACACAGGTTATACTGTACTCCAGGATTAGTCAGCCAAGTGAGACACATTTTGATTTTCTGCTTGGAGAAAGGCATAGGCAGGACTGAACATTTCATTTTTTAGTAACAATGCTGGAGCAAACAGAAAAACTAATGATGGTACAGTATGTCTGATGAAATTTCTTCTTTCTGTAGTACTCCACCTTCACTGGGAGGTAGGTCTTAATACAGCAACAGTATGCATAAAATACTTGAGCCTTAAATGTTACAAGAAGAGTTCTACTGTCTGACCACTGTCTGTAGCAGTTTGGGTTAAAAACTGCCATAGGCCAGGCCAGCCTGGTGGTGTTGAGGGTTGAGGTGCTGGACGCCACACCTCGTGCCACGCCGGCGACCAAGGTTCAGTGACGGAGTCAGGTGGCCGGAGGTCAACAGAGGAGGAAGAGGATGGAGCATCCGCAGGACAGCTCTTCTCTCTGGGGAGGGATCCAGGGATGCTTGGTGTCCTAGCGGTCCCCGATGGAGATTAGGGGCACTACAGGTACACCGGCCGACATAAGGGGTGGAGTGTGGCAGATGTCAGCAGGGTAGCCATGCGCAGACATCACTGCATGCCGTACTCCTAGTGTGAGGAAACCAAAGAAAATCCCCATCCTCAGGGACATGCGATGGCACCTCGCCAAACTCCAGAGCTGGGCTTCTCTCCTCTCCAGGGCTGACAGTCCAGCTGGCACACTGGATTCATAAATAGAGCACCCTGGGTGGATGGGGCGGCGCCAACCTTGGGAGGTGCAGAGCCGGGGGATCTGTTGTTCTGGAGCGGGGGTGCGGAGAGCGAAGTTTCAGGCAGGAGGTAGAGCTTGCGGGTGCGGTGGATGCCCGAAAGAGTTCCCCGATGGAACAGAGCATAAACAGACTCTACAAACAAAATAAAAAAAATAAAAAAAACAACCACAAAACATTGCCATAGGTCAAATCTGAAAATCAAGTGCATAATACCTGGACAAAAACATGTAGGGAACACCACATGGCTGCCCTGTAAAGTTCTGAGTCAGAGACCTCTGTGTTTCCATTCCAGGATGCTGTCCAGGACCTAAAAAACTATGCTCTAATTAAAACTGGTGACTCAGGTTTGGTTATATAATCTTAAGATCCACCTAGGCAAGGTGGGCAAGGAAATCGTTTGCCCTCTTAGCAGCTCTGCAGATCCGATGTGACCAACCCAGGTTCATTGTGAATGCTTTGTACAGAGGGTTTGTGCCAAGAATCTTCCTGGATTTGTTGGATTAGGACCAAAGCATGAACAGCGCACCACTTTGTTCATACAAAAACAGTGGGCCCTTTCAGTCCTTTTTCACTCCTGAGGATGACCTTATCCTGGTGACTGATAAGGTAATATTCTTTTCGGGTAAAGGCCTGGAGCTTATAAGATGGTCTGGCAGAACATGCAGCCATCAGGAAAAATTACACATTGATGGTGAGAGTCTTTTTTGACAACGGAGGTAAAAATAATCTCAAAAAAATGATTCATGTTAAGCTTTGACACTCAGACTGAAAACCCGGTGAGGGCACATGTGACTGGAATAAAAGCTCAAGTCTTGTGATTCCGGAATGAAAACCTGATTAAGTCCCAGAGAGTGGCAGCTACCCTAATTGGGATAGCTGTATGTTCTATCACACTAGAGATCGCTGCATCTGAGATTGGTGGGGTCTCTTACTTTACAAGACAGAAAAAAACGAACACTTTGCAGGTTTCTGTGAGATTTGACCATGGATGTCATGGGCCATTCACCCTTATCTGACAATTGTCCAGAATGCAGTAAAAACCAGGAAGAATTTGTGTGTTTCAATACATGATCTGTGGGCAGCCAAGTACTGTATTCATGTTAACTCAATTAAAAATGCAGTATAAACTGTACAACAAATAAACAATGGTACTGAAGAGGTCTCTGTGCCTTCTGACAATTCTCCTTCCTCTTTAGACATTCCTTCACCTTCCATCAGTGGAACCACTGAAATCGTAGGGCTTTATGACCTGGAAAATTCCCACTGTTTTCTGGCTGCAGGGCCTGAGCCCTGAAACAAAACTGGTGTAAATAGATTATCTGGAAAATCACCTGGTACCATGCTGTGGTACATCTGCAAAGCCTACTGCAAGCCCCCTTGGTCAAAGGCTTAACTCCATTATATAATTATCACGCTCCTCCTCTTGTCCGCTGGGGATATAAATCAAAACCCCGGCCCCCCCACCAACTACCATCCTAACGCCCCCTCCTCCTCCACCACGAACATTCCTAGCCTCCCACGTGGACTTAAGATACTCCACCTCAATATAGGGAACAGACTGCCCAAACTAGTCCTGCTCCAACCACTAGCCGTACCCTTGCCCTGATGATCTCATACTATTTGAAACCTGGCTCAATAATAAAATTCATGATAATCCAATTGCCATTCCTGGTTACAATATCTCTAGACAAGACTGCACTGGCAGGGGTGGCGAAGTAGCGATATACACCTCTACCTCTATACAAACCTCCACGGTCCTATCTGCTTCGGTCCGTGCTGTATACGAGGCTCTCATCCTGAGACTCTCCCTATCCTACTCAATTCCCATCTATGTTGCAGGAGTTTACTACCATCCAGGCCTCTCCCCCACTAGAGCCACAAACCTCCTCACTGAAATCACAATGCTCACCTCTACTGGGGAGCTGTACATCATGGGTGATTTTAATCTAAACTGGTTAGACCCCACTCAAATCAAATCATGTAATGTCATCTCTGCCCATAACCTAACGCAAATGATTCTTGAACCTATTCACCTAAACCCTAAAACAGGGAACCATTCGCTTATCGACTGGGCTCTAACTACACATAAGCATAGAGTAATCGAATCTGGCCTCCTCCCTGACACTCTAAGTGACCACCACACGATTTATATGGTCCGTAGAATTCACCACCCAAAAGAATATCAATCCGCATTTACAGTCACTAGACCTCTCCCATTTACAACAGGACCTCGCTCAAACAGACTTGTCCCCTACAC
Source organism: Neoceratodus forsteri (assembly GCA_016271365.2). Classification (NCBI taxonomy): domain Eukaryota; kingdom Metazoa; phylum Chordata; order Ceratodontiformes; family Ceratodontidae; genus Neoceratodus; species Neoceratodus forsteri. Next base: position 951,777,965 of record CM028130.1, read on the forward strand.
ACTCAGCTTGCTCTGGACATCTGGAACAAACACACTCCATTTAAATGTGCAAGAGTACGAGGTAACCACCTCCCATGGATCACCCCAGAACTACTGGCTTGCATGCGTTCACATGACAGTGCTTGGAAGGCACAAAAGACCTCAAAGTCCCAAGGTGACCGTGGCACATACCCTTAGACACTCCTGCTCCAAAGCAATTCACCTAGCGAAGTCCAAATACTTCCGGTCCACCTTCGAATCGAACATAAGCACCCCCTCAAAATTTTGGAAAGTGGTACACTCCCTCTTCTCCCCGCAAACAAAACCTCAAACACTACTCCTCTATGTAAACAACACCTTAACTTCTGACCACCTCGCTGTTGTGACAGAATTCGATTCTTACTTCACATCTTGTGCCTCTGCCCTTTTTACTTCTCTCACCCCACGCTCCTCCTACTCACCTGACCTTAACATACCTCCCCCCATTATTCAACCACTCTAACCATTTCTCCTTCACCCCGGTCTCTCAATCAGACACCCTCAATGCACTCCTTGCTCTAAATCCATCCAAAGGCTCCTCACCAGATGGGCTTGACCCCAAGCTTCTGTTCCTATCCGCTCATGTTATAGCCTTCCCTTGTCCGATTTACTAAAACCATCCTTCTCATCTGCCACAGTCCCTCACTCCTGAAAGCATGCTGTGGTTCTCCCTCTGCCTAAAGGAGGTGAGTTCTCCTTTCCGGGGAACTACTGGCCTATATCACTTCTCCTTATACTCACCAAGCTTCAGGAGCATCTGGTCCTCTCACAACTAACTACCTTCCTCTCTAAGTCTACCCTCTTCACCCCTATCAATCTGGTTTTATGAAAGACCACTCTAATATAGAAACATAGAATCTGACGGCAGATAAGGACCGCTTGGCCCACCTAGTCTGCCCATTTCCCTACCTAATGGAGAAGCTGCAGATCCTAGTTAACCAACAGCCTACTTCTTCCTCCTACCCCGTAGAATTGCCTTACGTCTGTCCCATGCATTCTTGAATTCCCCCACAGTTTTTAACTCCACGACCTCCTCAGGAAGGCTGTTCCATGCATCTACAACCCTCTCTGTGAAGAAATACTTCCTCACATTACCTCTGAGCCATCCCCCCTCTATCTTCAAATTGTGCCCCCTTGTTCTTGCACATCTCTTTTTCTGGAAGATGCTACCTTCTTGGACTTTGTTGATTCCCTTGAGGTATTTGAAAGTTTGTATCATGCCCCCCACTCTCCCCGCTTTCCTTGAGGCTATACATCTTAAGCTCCATTAGTCTTTCTTCATGTGTCTTCTGGTGAAGACCCTGCACCATTTTGGTTGCTCTCCTCTGGACAGCCTTCACCCTGTCTATGTCTTTTGGAGATGGGGTCTCCAAAACTGTACACAGTACTCCACATGTGGTCTTACCAACTGTCTGTAGAGAGGGCCAACAACTTCCTGTTTTATACTGGTGATGCCTCTCCCTATGCATCCCAGAATCCCCCCAGCCCTCCTTACTGCCTTCTCACATTGCTGGCCCACCTTTAGGTCATCTGATATGACTACCCCCAGGTCCCTTTCCATTTTTGTTGTTGTCAGTATCTCACCCCTCATTGTGTACTCTTCCCCTGGGTTTTTGTTTCTCAGGTGCATTACTTTGCACTTCTTTGCGCTGAATCTAAGCTGCCATACATTTGACCATTCCTCCAACCTTTCCAAGTCCTGTTTCATCCTTTCCACCCCACCTTGCGTATCAACCCTGTTGCAGATCTTTGTGTCATCTGCAAAGAGGCATACTTTTCCTTCCAGTCCCTCTGCAATGTCACTTATAAAGACATTAAAAAGGATCGACCCCAGTACTAAACCCTGCGGTACCCCACTAGTAACCCCCCTTTCTTCACAGTGGACTCCATTTACTATTACCCTGCGTGTCCTGTTGTCCAGCCAGTGTTTTACCCAGGCTACCACCCTGGGACCTATTCCCAGGCTGGCTAATTTGTTTACTAATCTTTTGTGTGGGACTGTGTCAAATGCCTTGCTAAAGTCTAGGTAGGCCATGTCCACAGCCCCTCCCTGGTCTACTACTCTGGTCGCCCAGTCAAAGAAATCAGTTAGATTTCTCTGACATGACCTTCCCGCTGTGAATCCATGCTGCCTTGGGTCCTGTGCCCCACTGGCCTCTAGGTATTCAACAATTCTGACTTTCAGAAGTGATTCCATCATTTTCCCTACCACTGAGGTCAAACTGACAGGTCTGTAGTTTCCTGCCTCTGTCTTGATCCTACTTTTGTGAAGGGGAATCACATCCGCCCTCCTCCAGTCCTCAGGTACATCATCCTCCCATGATTTATTAAAAAGGGTAGTCAGTGGTGTTACTAGTTCTTCCCTTAGTTCTTTTAGAATTCTGGGGTGAATCCCATCAGGCCCCACTGCTTTATCCACCTTCAGTTTTAAGAGTTCTTTCAGAACCCTTTCTTCTGTGAAAGGACTAATATCAACCCCCCTATCCAGAGTGCTGCTATTGACTGGATTAGGTATCTCCCCTTGCTCTTCCACTGTGAATGCTGAGCAGAAGTATTCGTTCAGTATCCCTGCTTTTTCACTGTCGCTCTCTGTCCAACCACCTTCTTTATTCAGCCTCAGTATCCCTGCCTTAGTCTTTCTTTGCTCCCTAATGTACCTATAAAAGGTATTATCCCCTTCTTAACTGAGTTGGCCATCTTTGCCTCGGTTTGGGCCTTTGCTATTCTGACTGCCTTCCCTGCTTCCTTCTGCTTTAACTGGTACAGTTCTCTGTCCTGCTCCTTCTGTGTTTCCTTACACTTCCTGAATGCTATATTTTCCTCCCTAACCTTCCCCGCCACTTCTTTTGAGAACCATAGTAGTTTTTTTCTTTCATTTTGATTTGGTTATTTGCTTCACACAAAGGCTTGTTGCCTCTGTGATGGTGGTTTTGATGTTTCCTCATTGTTGCTCCACTCCACCTTCTTGCCTGTTTGCTAGTGCTTTTCTGAGACACTCTCCCATTCTTGACAAAATCAGCCCTCCTGAAGTCCAGTACCTTCACTTTTGTATGGCTTGAGTCTACAGCTAAGTTTATTGTACACCACACTGTTTGGTGGTCGCTTGTTCCCAGATGTCTACCCACTTCAAGAAAGGAGATCCTCTCTCCATCCCCATTTGAGAGTACCAGGTCTAAGATTGCTCCCTCCCGAGTGGGTTCCAAAACTAGCTGTCTGAGGCATGCCGCATGTAGGGCATCGAGAATGGCCCTGCTCTTGGATGTGGCTGCAGCAAAGGTGCTCCAGTTAACATCTGGCATATTCAAGTCCCCCATCAGCAATATCTCCCCTTTCTCTGCCATCTTAAGGATGCCTTCTATCATTTCCTTGTCTATTTCCTCCCCGAGACGGGAGTCTGTATACAACCCCTGTGCGGATTGTGGTGCCAGTTCCAGTCTCCAGGGTTACCCACAGTGCCTCCTCTCCTCCCTGTTTACCTTTTTGTTCTGTTGCTTTGATCCCTTCCCTTACATAGAGAGCTACTCATCTTCCTCCTCTTCACTCCCTGTCCCGCCTATAGATTGTGTACCCTGGTATGCTGACATCCCAGTCACGGTTCTCTGTGTACCATGTTTCTGTGACTGCCCTGATATCCAGGCATCCCTCTTCCATCAAGGCCACCATTTCCTTACTTAGGCTCACTGATTCCATTTTCTCAGGTATGGATAGTGGTCTAATCACCTCAGCCTTTTTTTTGTCAAACTCGATAAGGCGTTCGACAAGGTTTCCCACCCCTCTTCCTAGATAATCTGGTTGGCCTGCCAGACTCAGTTGCTCGCTGGCTCAACTCCTACCTAATAGGCAGAACACAGTCAGTCAAAATTGCTGACTCCACATCCCCCCCAATAACCACAGGTGTGCCCCAAGGATCTGTCCTTGGTCCCTTACTATTCTCCATCTTCCTGAACAATCTCCCGTCAGTCTGTACCTCCGCCTTGATGCATATGTATGCTGACGACACAGTCCTTTTCTCAATCTCCAGCATGACTTCGATAAAGTTCAGTGCTGGTTAAGCTCCCATCAGCTCTTTCTCAATGTTAAGAAGACAGTCTCCATGACCTCTGGCACTAGGCAGACACTCTCCAAGCTAGCTAAACTGCCTTCCTTCCACACCCTTGATGGTTCAACTCTAGAGGACACATCTTCTTTTAGGTATCTTGGGATTGGCTAGACTAGCACCTCAACTTTTCTGGACATACTGACTCTATCCTGAAAAAGCTGTGCCCCAAACTTGGAGCCCTTTACAGGAACCAAAGCTGCCTTCTCAGCTAGGCGTGAGCTCATTCAGAAAATGATTTTACCTACTTTCGACTACTGTGATGTAGTCTACAGTGCTGCACCGCAGTCTTTCTTAACCAGATTGGATACCCTCTTCAATGCTTTCTGTCGCTTCACCCTGGACCCCCCCCACTCACCCACCACTGTTCTCTCTACCCTCACTGGAAAACCGAAGTTTAGCTCACTGTATGAAATTCGTCTCTAAATTCTAGTTCGGTTCTCAACCCTCCTACCTACCTCTCTTCCTCTCTGGCCTCTGCCTCCCGCACATCAGCTCCACACTCCCTCAGATCTAAGGACTCTCGCGCCTTCACCATCCCACAGTGCTCTACCTCTATAGGCCAAACAGCCTTCTCTCACAGGTTCCCAACACTATGGAATGCACTACCTCTTCAAATTAGGCATTCTTCCTCCCCCTGGTCTATCTCTGCCTCCCTTCATAACTTCCTCTCTACCTGCAACTGCTCTTAGCCCTCTTAAATCTCTCCCTCCTTTCAAGCCTCCTTTCTTGCTTTGCTGTATAGTAATTTATCTACATATTCTAGGTTACTACTATGTAGTTCCATCCCTGGTTTGGTCACAACTCATACTATACGGCATAAATTTCACGTCCTTTCTCTTTTGTATATAGCTTTAACTGTTATGCCTTGACCGGACTCGCTGCTTATTTTACGGATGGTTTGTGTTGTTGTATTGATGTCATGTGTATTGTGGCCATGAGCTCTTGGTCGACAGTTGTACTGTACTATTGTAAAACTATGTACTCTCTTGTCCACTCCCCCCAGCACGCTCCGTGAGATGAGCAATATGAAATTGTTCCGTGTCTTTCCTGGTGAAACTTTTCAATAAATAAATAACAGCCTGCTCTTTAACTCAGATTTTGCCACTGCCAACCAATGAACCAGAGGTATCTTCCCCCACAACACCAGCAGACTGGGTGCTGGGAGCCAAGATGTCTGTGTTTCATTTACTGGAGTAAAAAGGGCAGACACACAGAAAGGAGACTGCCTCTTGTCCAAGACCAGCATTTTACTGGTGAGAGAGAAGATGGTCTGAAAAAAACCATGGCACCAAAAATTAAACACATTTGCACAAATAATGCCCCCCCAAACAAATGAACCAGAATTTTCAAGTGAGTTTGAAACGGAGGACGACACCTATCTGATTACACCACTTAAGAGACAAGGCAAGACAGCACATAAATGGTTGATTTGCTCAAGCAAAAAACACCACAACCAAAGCTGCATAAGATAAAAGCGACAAACAGTGCATGTGTGCATGCTAGTGGCAGCAACTGATGCACATGTGTGATTCTTACATTCACAAACTGCTCCATGAGCCTTTTGAAATGAAAAACAGTAAATGACAGACAACATCTAAAAATGAAACTTGTGTACTTATCGTAATTGTTGACCTTCCAGAATATCTTCACTACTGCGATTCATACTAATGGGTCTGGGGCCGGAGGCACTAGCAGCCCATGGGAGAATTCTAATTTTTTTTTTTGCAGGGAGGTAGCCGAATTCCATTACCGAACCGACGGCACATGCGTACCCCACATGGTGCTGCGCCAGTCAATAACCACTGATGGTTCCATCACGCATCTCAGTTCTATTCACCAGGAGAACTGGAGAGAATGAAAGAGAGGGTCAGATACTTTCTAGCCCAAAGGGATAGGAAATAAAATAAACAACCAAATTAAACTTGACTACCAACATAGAGCCTAAAGGTTGGGCCTACCAGGTAGCACAAGAGTAGAGGGTCTAAAAAGAGCCAGAAGCCAGAGCCTCTTACCACAAGCCAGACAGGGTGTAGGTAGCGATAGAAAAACGAGGGCAGCAGCCCTGACCAGATGGCTCTGGCAGAAGTAGCGAAAGGGAAAGTCCAAACTGGGATCCCCTTGCAAATGAGATGGCAATTGTGCCAACAAGGGAAAATAAATAAATAAATAAAGACATCTGGACTCCCAGAAAAGAACAGTTTCATGCTACTAGACAGAAACTGAATAAAACCAAGAGTAAGCTCATAGCCCTTTTCTCTCTTGGACAGATGGAAGAAATGTATAGATGAGGAGTACAGGAGTTGCAGGACTAGTAGTCCTAGAGAGTAAAGATGGGGTTCTGTCCTCTGGCATGCTCCAGGCAGAGTGGGCGAAAGCCTAAAGCACAGAGAGAAGTAACAAAGGATACCAGTCGAAAATTCCAACATGGGCAGAACAACATATCCTGCTTGCTTCTACCTACAATCACAGGGATGTAAGTGTGTGAAGTTAGTACACTGATGCAAAGCAAAGTGCACTGCACCTCTCCACAGACAGAGCATCTGCAGTGGAGTAATACTGGATAGTGCCCAGGGCACTTTATGTATGTATCAACTAACAGGGATATACCCTAGAAGGAATATAGGGAGAAAGAGGATAAAGAAATGAGATATATTTATTTAAAGTTTGGTAATTGGGAGAGGCACACTGAGCTGATGCTAGTTTCCAAGTGTGACCTGGGGGAGAGGGGAAGGAGAAGAACATAGTGTACAAGTTGCATATGATAACAGCGTAAAAACATGGTGAATAAAGTGCACAAGTTAACGGCATTAACATGACAGGAGTTGCTGTTTACAATACAGAGTTAAATAGGTATACTGAAATAGCTACAAGTAGCAAGAGCAATGCAGATATGCGATGCACATTCCTAGGAGGAGGGAGGGGTGGAGATGAACAAAGTGATTAGGTATGCAAAAGCAAGGGACAGGGACGAGGAAGGAAGAGGTACGTTTAGACAGGAGTATAGGGAGAGAGAGAAGGGTGGAGAGTAAAGGGGGAGTGAGCAAGAAGAGGAGAGATCAGGATGAGGGAGCACATGCAGAAAGTAGGAAGAGACTGGAAAAGGGCATGTTTTAGGGTGATAGGGAGAGATAGACGGAGGGAGCTGGGGAGAGAGTTCCTAATGAGGGGGAAGCGGTAAGAAAATGCTGCTTGCCCAGAGTTAGAGGACAAGGAAGTGAGAAGGTGAAAGGGTCTCTGGAGTGAAGCTGGAAAGAGGAGTGGGAAGAGGAGGGAAGAGAGATAGTGGGTGAGAGTCCTAAACCAATATTTGGATACAAGTGTGAAGGCATAGAGCTGGAGGTGTAGTAAGAAGGAAGAGCGAGGGAGGAATAAAAGGTACAGGAGTGCAAAAGGAAGCACTTCTAGCAAAGGGCAGAAGGTGCTGAAAAGGGAGCCCAACCTGAAGAGGGAGGTGGAGGGGGTGGACACGCAGACGACATCAGTGTAGTCTATAACCGGGAGCATTATTTTGGAGAGCAGTTTGTGATGGACTGGATGTTAGAGGGCATCTTTGTTTCTGTACATAGCACTGAGCGTTGGGCGGAGTTTGGAATGGATATAATCTATGTGGGTCAAGTAGGCTGTCAAGCCAGACACCCAGGTATTTATAGGCAGTGACTCAATTAAGAAGGGTACCATCAAGGGTGGAGAAAGAGGAGGGAAGGGAAAGTTTGGAGCATTTCTGTGAGGTGCCAAAGGTCATGGATACAGTTTTCTTTGAACTGACCCTAAGCTGGTTGTCTTGGAACCAAAGTACATCCCGTGTGAAGTCACTTTGCAGCTGTGCCTCCACTACGGATGTTGATAGACCTGAGGTGTAGAGGATGGTATTGTTGGCGTAGAGGTGAATCTGGGAGGAGGAACAGACAGAAGGGAGGTCACAAGATAGAGAAGAGGATGGGGCCTAGAACAGAGCCTCGAGCAATGCCAGCTAGGATTTGGGGGGGGGCGCAGAGGCGCTTCCCTGGCTAGGACACATTGTGGTGTCCAGAGAGGCATGACCTGAACCAGTCAACTGCGAGGGAAGAGAGGCTGGCAAAGCAGAGTTTGGAGAGTAGGAGGGGATGGGAGACAGTCAAAGGCCTTTGAAAGGTCGATGAAAACGGAAGGCAGGGGTCAACTACTCAATCCAAAGGAAAAAAAAAAAAAAAACATTTTCGGTGAGTATTGGCCCTGGAGTGCTCACCCCCCCTTCTTTTTTTGTTTTAAAAACAACAAAACACAGCCACCATAAATGGCCAAAAGGGCCATGACCAAGGAGGTATTGCCAGTACCCACAGGGTGAGCTGCCAGAGGCTCAGGCTCTTAGCTGAGTGGGGTATGATGGGCAGGCATATGAATCAATGGTGAAGATATTCTGGAAGATCAGCACTTACGGTAAAGTATGTAATTTTGATATCTTCCAAGATCAGTCTACCACTGATTCATACTAATAGGTCCGAGTACCAAGTTTTCCAAAAAAAAAAAAAAAAAAAAAAAAAGGAGGTGCTGGCTCACCCTGAAGGCAAGATTACCCTCAGCCCTCTGTTGAGTATGGGGGAATACCTGAGGAAAGGGTCTCCTCATGGTTGTGGCGAGACTCGAGACAGGTCGAGGTGAAACAGATGAGCGGTAGGTGTCCCAATAGCCTCACCTAATCCTGCAGGAGAAAAACAGCTTCCTGCAGCTGGCAGCTAGGCATCATTAGCCAGGCCATAGGTGCCTGTCATGCAAGGCGATGTCATGCCATCTGCCGAATGCAGATTACAGTTCCCACCAGCTTGAAGGCCACCTCACTGGCATCATACAACGTCCTTGACTAGTGCCTCGCCAACTCCAGGCCCTTGGCAGAAAGGCAGATGGGCTTGCCCAACTAACTCAGTGTGTGGCATGACAGCTAGGAGCTGACCTAGCTGTGCCCACAGACGCTTGCTGTAAGCTGCCTGGTGTGCAGCAACACATATCATGATGCAACATGAGGTAAATACCTTTCTACCTAACGCAGCTGCCTGAACAAAGTCAGCTTCAGGAGATCGGTCATGCACTGGGTGTTGAGGCCCTGTCAGCGTCTGCATGACCCCAATACAGGAGGTGGGGGTGAGGCACTGCTCCTGCAGAGCCCGAGGGTGCACAGTACCATAGCTGGATGTCCCTTGGGGCTGGAGGACATGCAAAGGGACGACTCCAGGCTGCCCTTGAACACTCCTCAAAGGCTCTGGGCCAGGAATGGATGACAAAGTTGGCATCGCTGAAATCTCCGGAGTCCCAGCAGTAAAGACACGGTACTGTGGCCTGCAACTATATTTACATCCAATGCCTGCAACATGTCCAAGAGGAATCTCTGGTACAGTACAAGGAGTACTTAGAGGCCAAGAATATGTAAAGGGATGATTTTGTGCCCTCAGAGAAGGATGATGACAGAGAGGAGGCATTGGACATGAAAGGGGGTGGTGACAGGGAGGCCGGAATGAAACTTAACCTGGCTGGCATGCCTAGGTACTCACACAGGGCATCAGATACCCTTTCATGCTGATTCCAGGTGATCAGACCCAGAAAGACCAAGATCCCAGGTAGTTTTGGCAGGGGTGGTATAAGCCAAATAGGGAAGCGGAAGCCAGTGGCTTCAGGGCCTATACCTGGGCTGCGGGTCTTCTCAGGGGATCTCACCCAAGAGGAGGGTCTAGCAGGATCATCCAAACAAGGTCGACCTACAGAATAGGAACAATCAGGTCAGTGCCCATGGAGGAAGCCCCAGGTGAGGACAGCGTGGCCGTACAGTTCCCTAGGGGCAGCTCCTCTCCTCACAAATGCTGGACTCTGCACATGGGTCTGGAGAGAACTCAACCACCAGGATGTCCTTTGGCTCCGAGCTACTGCTGCCTCTGGCATCAGGCACCGCACCAGGACCTGGCCTAGAAGGGGGTTTCCCTCTAGCACCATGGCCAGCACCGCCGATGGTGCCAGGACCGGCACTGGGTTTGACGCTGACCCTGGGGCGACACTGGCATCACGCCTGGTGTTGGGCCCAGGACTGACACTATGGCCTCTGCCTGTCACCAGGAATGGCGTCAACTCCACCACCACCTCAGAAATCAAGCACCACACAGTGTCAGGAAGGAACTCAACCTCACAGACAGCACCACTCTGGTTACTGACAATGCAAACGGCATTGGGAGTTGGGGTGGCACCAGGCCGCGACACCAAGGTGTCCACTGGTGTAGACTGAGAGTACAGCTTTGGCCTCACCAGCAGGGAAGTCTGCTGCTCAGGGCAATCAGACGGAGGTGGGGGTGGTGGTGTGTGCAGCTGGCCACCCAGAACCCACCCCCCAAGGGGCCTCCAACAACTTGATGAGAAGGACCCTGTGCTTCCTCAATGCCAGAGGTGCTCAGAAGGTGCTCAGGAGAAATTCCCAGAGACTATTCCTTGGTCTCATGTGTGCGATGCCTGCCTCCAAAGATGGGGATTCAGTGACCCCACTTTATTGTGCGGAATGCAAACATATGATGGTCCATGGAGAAGCAGGTGTTGTACATATCCATGTTGTGAGATGAGTCAAGGCAGGACCAGCATGGCTGATGTCAATCTGTCGCCATGACGAGTTTCCCATAGGGGCAACGAAGCATGATAGGGAACTGTCTTTCTTTGTCCCCTTTTCCGGTTTTTGTACTTCGACATCATGGTAAAATAAAGAAAAAAAGGACAGCAAACAGAAAACTTTCGGCAGTGACGCAGAAGAACTGCTGCAACAACAGTTTAACTGAGGCGCTGTCACGCTCATGGCGTGCACTCAACGGTGGGTAGAACAGAACTGAGGTGCATGTGTCAGCTGACGACAGTTGGCAGGCCTAAGTGGCACCACGTGAGGTGCTTAGGTGCCACTGGTAGCCAATGTGGCTCCTTCTCTGGAAAAAAAAAAATTGCTCCCACAGGGTCCTAGTGGGCCTCTGGCCCCAGACCCATTAATATGAATAATGGTAAAGATGGATTCTTGGAAGACCTAGTCACCCTCACTGAAAAACACTGAATAAAAGGAATCCCCAACATAAGGAAGGATCTAACATTACATACTGCACTGCAGTTCGATGAAGAGAGAGATACACAGCAACTGACAAAACGGAAAAAATCCCCTAAACGTATCTTTGCCACCAGGCTAAGAAAACAAAAAAACAGATAAATCAGCCAGCCTGTTTGTAAAGCGGCCGGGCTGCAGCTTGAGATGTCAGAGACCTTGGTTCACGAATGAGCCTGGGGCGTCAGGGCCAGTTTTTGGGGTGGCAGTCTCTCAGCATTACTTCCACACGTAGACGATTACGCCAGAGTGCTAAGGACACAGGGAGGGAGGGACACTGCACTACATATCGTGCGAGCGTGGTGACTGCGTCCCAAATGCTGGCATCCCTGCAAGGTCTGGGGTCACAAGGCTCAAAGGAAACAGAGGAAACTAATAAAGAAAAAAATACCCTCTCTGCCCGTAGCTCTGTGAAGTCTGGTATATCCAGACCGACAGGCAGGTATATCCACCATTATAGAGCAGAGGGGTTGCAGAAACATAATTAAAAAAAAAAAAAAAAAAAGAGCTGACCAAAACAGTATAACAGGCAACACTACACACAGATCTTCACCCACAAAGCCATTTTTGAGAGCGAGAAAAAGCAGGCTTGTCAACTGAAATTTAAAAATGGGTCCAATCGAGTTTACAGAGTACTGTCTGTAGAAACAAATATATTACTCAAGAGTTATATTTGGAAGAAAAAAAATTGTGAAGATTTAAGTCAAGTTCAGGAGCTACTTGAAAAGTTATGCTGTCCCCAACGCTGGCACAGAAAGATTGCTCAATTAGAGGTTGCAGGACTTCCATGCCACCAACACTCTGTGCTGATGTCAAAGCTTTGAGAGTTGCCAGTGTCCCTAACAGAAGTGCATATAAACCATATGTAATGATTTCACAGTGACAATATGGAGCGCTACAAAGATTACAATCAAAGTGTTAAACACACCTTCATTCTGTCATATTTGTCATCCACATCTTGTAGCCAGGAAATAAACTGGCGGGCGTTGAAGCGGTCTCTCACGGACTTGTTTTCATCTCCCTGCATAATAAAATTAAAAAAAAAAAAGGTTATACCATTATATGATTTGCATCAACAGTAAGGTCCTCTTTGCACTGGGTTGGAATGGAAGCCTTTTTCCATTCCGAAAGATCTACCCCTAGCTATGACCTGCTGACATCCACTATGACCAGCAGCAGGATATGCAGCTCCTCTGAACTATAGTATTTGCTTAGATTTTATCCTGCAGTGGGTATATCTACTTTTCAGTCCTTAGTTATAGAAAAAAACCAAAAGGAATCATCAGAGAATGTGAATGAACTAGGAAACAACTGGCTGCAATTGCAAAATTCTATGAGCAAGTGTGACATTTGCAGGGCACATCAGGTGGCAGGAAAGCAAAGAAATTAATGTGCTTATGAATGGAACCAAATCTAGACTTGGATAATGGTCTTCATGGTTTCCAACAAGCTATTAGAATAGGTTATTCACCTGTAAACATAGTTCTAAGAGAGCAGTATATGGTTCACATCCACACACTGGCAGTTTCACTGACCAGTCTGTCCGGATGTCTTTAAATTAAGCTCCTCCCAACACCCAGGTAGTATATCCGCCGACTCCGCCCCATGACATCAGCTCTTGCATGCCAGAAGCAAAGATCCGTGTACCTCTTGCCAGGGAAGGGGAGGTGGGTTGCGTGGAGAACCATATATTGCTCCTAGAAAGTACAGTTACGTAAAAACTTACCGTAACAGTAGATCTTTGAGGAGTGTCTCTTGCAGTAGGTAATACTTTTGGGTATCCAGCAGAGGTCGCTGTGGTGCATGGCAGCTCTTCTAGCAGTTTTTCACCAGGGACCGCCCACACAACATCAGCTTCCTGTTTCCTATATAAGTGTGGGCGGTCCCTGGTATCCTCAGTTCCCCCGCTGGATTCAGCTCGTAAAGCGAGGACCAAGCGGAAGCCAAGGTACCAAAGGAGTCCCAACCCTAGTCATTGGACCAGAACTTGCTCTCTTAGAGAAGGATGGTGGGAACAAACCTACTGCAAGAGACACTCCTCAAAGATCTACTGTTACGGTAAATTTCTATATAACTGTACTATCTTCCATGGAGTGGTCTCTTGGAGTAGATAACACTTTTGGGATGAATCCCAAGCAGTAATGCCCATGTGGGAGGAGAGTTATGACAGGAGACCTTGTAGGACTGCACGGTCGAAGGCCGTCCTACGTCGTGAGGCAATATCCAGATTGTAGTGCCTTGTGAATGTAAGGATCGTGGACCAGGTAGCTGCACTGCAGATATCTGGAATGGAGGCTCCCTTAAAGCAAGCCGTAGTGGTGGCCATAGCTCTAGTGGAGTGGGCTTGGACAGGCCCAGGTAAAGGCTTGTTGTATTTTTTGTAACAACATGTAATACAATGTGCCAACCAGAATGAAAGAGTACGTGTCACAACTGGTAGGCCCTCGCATCCTGGGGCAAAGGTAACCAACAGCTGAGACGTCTTTCTAATCGATTGTGTCAGATTAGTATAGTAGCATAATATACGGTGAACATCTAAGTATGTAGATATTCACCCCGAGTGGAGTAGTCTGGATAGTAGACCGGAAGCTCCAAGTACTGATTTAAAGTATGTTCGGAGACTACTTTAGGAAGGAAGGAAGGGTTGGTATGAAGTACCACCCGTTCCTTGTGGAAAATCAAGCAAGGTTCCCTATACATGAGGGCATGGAGCTCAGGAATACGTCAAGCGGACACTAGAAATAGTTTTTTCCATGAAAGAAAATGGAGACCACAAGTGGCAGCTGGCTCAAAAGGCTCAAGGGTCAATTTTTCAATCATAAAATTGAGATCCCACAGAGGAGAGGGTCTTCTAATAGGAGGTTTAATATATAACATTCCTTTCAAAAACATCTTTTAGCTAGACGATGTTGGTACAGTAACCTGCCATCCAGAGGATCACGGAAAGCGGAGTGGACTTCAATGGAAGAAAAACGTAGACCGGACTCAGATAATGAGACCAGGTAGCCTGGAACCTTCGTCAGTGGACAAGAGTAAGGGTCCAAAGATCGAGAGGCTGACCATATGGAAAAGCATTTCCATTTGGAATTGTATGTTGCTCTTGTTGCTGGCTTACGGGAAGCCAAGAGGATATAGGCAACAGGAGAGGACACTTGTAAACGAGTTATGAAAGCGTTCTCAGGAGCCAAGCGTGAAGGTGTAGAGCCTTCAGGTTGGGGTGTAGTAGAAACCCGCGACACTGAGTCAAGAGGTCTGGTCTGATCGGCAACAGGATGGGATCTCGTACCGACAGTTGCAAGAGTAGGGGAAACCATGACTGGTGAGGCCACAGTTGGGCTACGAGAATCATCGTGGCCGGTTCTAACTGTAGTTTCAGTAGAGTCTATGGCAGGAGAGGGATTGGTGGGGGGAGCATATAAGAAGAGACCTGTCCAGGGTTGGGACAGGGCATCTATAGATCGTCCCTTTCTGTTCGGGATAATGGAAAAATACCTGGAACGATGGTAATCATCTGGGGAGGCAAACAGATCCATCTGTGGAGTGCCCCATAAGTTGAAGATTTCTTGCAGCACTTGCTCGAAGTGTCCATTCATGAGTTGTGGACTGGCGACTCAGCCAGTCGGCTAACTGGTTTCAATGTCCCGGTAGGTGGACGGCTGTTAGCATCAGGTGTTGCTGTATGGCTTCCTGCCAAACAGCAAGGGTCTCTCTGCATAGGGAGTGAGACTTCGTACCTCCTTGCTTGTTGAAATAGAACACTCCTGCAGTGTTGTCTGATTGGATCAGTAACGATCCTGGTTTGAGGTAGGGCCTGAATGCCTGGAGGGCTAGACAGACTGCTCGCATCTCTAGGAAACTGATATAAGACAGATGGAGAGAAGTGGGCCATTGGCCTTGGGTCTGATAAGGACCTAAGTGCACTCCCCAGCAGAGCAGGGACGCATCTGTTGTCAACGTTTGCATGGGAGGGAGGGATCGGAAAGGCATTCCCCAATTCAGATTGTCCACCATGTCAGGGAGGACTTTAGAGAGGGAATGACCTTGATTATGTCTTCAAACTGCCCTGTGTTTTGGGACCATTGATTCTGGAGGGTCCACTGGACAGGTATCATGTGGAGAAGGGCAAAGGCTACCACAGGAATGGCAGCGGACATGTGACCCAGAAGGCGCATCATTTGTCTGGCTGTGACTATCTTCTGAGTCTGTATATCTAATGCCAGAGCTATGAGCATATCCTGCCGGGCAGGCGGGAGGTAAGCCTGGCTGTAACTGTATCTAGAATGGCTCCAATGTATTGGCGAGACTGTGTTGGGTTTGGACTGGACTTTGGCCAATTTACTGCGATTCCCAGATATGCGAACATTTTCAAGGTAGCGCCTAGGGAGGCAAGCAGAGCTACTGCGGAGTCTGTTTTTATTAGCCAATCATCTAGATATGGAAAGACGAAGTGCCCTTCTCTTCGCAAGGCTGCTGCCACCATCGCTAGGCACTTGGTGAACACTCTGGGGGCTGATGAAAGGCTGAAAGAGTGTTCGAAACTGGTAATTTTGACCCAGTGAGTGGAGGCGTAAAAACTTGTGGTGGGCAGGGTGGATGGGAATATGAAGGCAGGCATCCTTCATGTCCAGGGCGCAAAGCCAATCACCCTGTTTCAGAATCGGCATGATGGCCGGTAACGTTTGTACTGAATATAAAGATTCAGTTGTCTGAGATCCAATATTGGTCTGAGGTCTCCTGTCCGTCTGGACACCAGAAAGAAGTGGGAGTAAAATCCCGTTTGATGTTCCAGAAGGGGCACCGGTACAATGGCCTGTTTGGACAAAAGGAAAAAAATTACTTACCATAGTAATCTTCTTTCTTCCCAGTGATGCTCAGATATTCATAACTTTGTGCAGTCAGCCTGCTGGGTTGGGCTGCCCAGAGAGATGGAACACATGCAAATGATGGAATTCTTTGCACGTGAGCATCTTTCAAATACTGCCTCTACCAAGTGTAGTGTTCTAAGCCCTTCAGATTTGTAAGAAGCCTGGAAGTCAGGCAATATGAAAAAATCCAACAACTAATTAATTAAAACATTTTTTAGGATTAACCTAATAAAACAATTTACTTCAAAAAACCTCCAAGGGAGGGACTATATCTATAATAATGGTGTTCACCAGACAGTGAGAAAACTATTGAGAGAGACAGAAAACTCTGTTAAAATCCATCTAGCATAGAGAAGTGTACCCAGAAGGGTATGGCTATGTGGCACTAGCATGCGAAATGCGGAGGCTGAAGTTCTGGAAGGGGAGGATGGGAGGGAGTTATGAATATCTGAGCATCACTGGAAAGAAAGAAGATTACTATGGTAAGTAATTTTTTCTTCTAACCCCAGTAATACTCAGAATATTCATAACTTTGTGCAGACTACCAAGCAGTACCCCCTGGAGGTGGGCACAGAACTTATTTTGGAAACAGACTTTGCAGGACTGCTGTGCCAAACCTGGCATCACTTCTGGACAAAACATCCAAGTTGTAATGCTTTGTAAAGGTGTGTACTGATTTCCAAGTAGCTGCTTTACAAATGTCCAATAATGGCACTTCCCTAGCAGCTGCAAGAGTGGCAGCTGTTCCTCTTGTTGAGTGAGCCCTCAGCCCAGCTGGGGACTCCCTACCTGCTTTAGTGTAGCAGAATTGAATACACTGGACAATCCATGGAGAAAATGGATCTTTTTGAGGCTGGTTTGCCCATTCCGACATCCCCATATGTAAGGAAAAGTTGTTTCTTGTCTTGCCTATGGCCTTTACTAGCTGTCATGTAGTAGCTGAGAGCTCTTTTCACATCCAGACTGTGAAGCCTTCTTTCACCAGAGCATGTATGGTCTGTGAAGAAGACAGGCAGAGTGACTGATTGGTTCAGATGGAAATCTGAAACAACCTTGGGAAGGAATTGTCTGTTTGTTCTGAGGACTACCTTATCCCTGTGGAAGGAGATGTAGTCTTGCTCAACACAGAGAGCCTGAAGCTCACGGATTCTTCTTGCTGAGGTAATTGCTACCAGGAAAACTGTTTTCCAGGTAACATACTTTAAATGGGCTGTAGCCATGGGCTCAAAAGGAGCCTGCATCAATCTGGCTATGCATATATTAAGATCCCAAGCAGGCACTGGTGCCCTGTGAGGAGGGTGCAAATGTATCAGGCCTTTAAAAAATCTTTTGAAAATGGGATCTGATGCTACAGACACCTTTGTCCTAGCAGAAAGGTATGCAGATACTGCTGCAAGGTGAACCCTTAGAGAACTGGGTTGTAGACCTTGTGAATGTGAGTCAGATAATCCAACACCACTGAGACTCCTGCGTCATTTGGGGCGAAGTTTCTACCAGAGCACCAGAAGGAGAATCTTTTCCACTTAGCAGAATAAGTTTTCTTAGAGGAAGGCTTCCTATAACCTTTCAAGATGTTTAATACAGATTCAGAAAGGTTCAAGCCCGTATACTCTAATTCCTCAAGAGCCATGCCTTGAGGTGAAGGGACTTGAGATTTGGGAACAACAATGTTCCCTGATTGGAGGTCAGAAGATTGTGCCTGAGAGGCAAGCTTATTGGCTTGCTCACTGACAAGGAGAGCAGAAGAGAGTACCATGGCTGCCTGGGCCAATCTGGAGCTATCAAGATCAAAGAAGCTGAGAGGGATCTGAGCTTCAGCAGTACCCTGAAAACCAGAGGAAAACGGGGAAAGGCATAGAGAAACTTGCCTGACCAGTCCAGTACCAGGGCGTCCAGAGGGATTGTTCCCTGGGCTGGTGGCCTGCAACAATACTGAGGCAACTGGTGGTTCTGGTGGGATGCGAACAAGTCTATCTCTGGAACGCCCCACCTGCTGAAAATTACCCGCACCACCTGCTTGTTCAGTGTCCATTCGTGATGGGACTGATTGATCCGACTCAGTGTGTCTGCCAAGATATTGTCCTTTCCTGGCAGATGGATGGCTTGCAGGGACACCTTTAGAGAATATGCCAGAGTCCAAATTTTCATGGCTTCTGTGCATAGGGGACCTGATCTGGTGCCACCCTGCTTGTTTATGTAATACATAGTGGCGGTATTGTCTGTTCTGACTTGTACCACCTTGCCCATTACCAGTGTAGAGAAAACTTTTAGTGCCAGCCGCACTGCTCTGAGTTCCAGCAAATTTATATGCTGGAGGGACTCTGCCTCTGACCAGGTACCCTGAGTTGTGTGCTCTCCTAGATGGGCACCCCAGTCCAGAAGGGATGCATCTGTTGTGAGGACTAGTGAAGGATCCTCCTTCTGGAAGGGGACTCCTTGCCTTAGGTTGGATTCCTTTTTCCACCACAGGAGGGCTTGCAACAGAGGCCTTGTCACTGGAATGAGTTTTGCAAAGGGATCTTTTTTCTGACTCCAATGACTCCTGAGGTGAAACTGGATGTCTCTCATGTGAAACTTGGAACCCTGCACTGTGTCCGTGGATGCAGCCATATGACCAAGAGCTGCAGGAATTGCCTGGCTGTTTTTTGACCGTGCAACTTGAAGGAATTTGCTATGGCCTGAAGGCTTTGCACCCTGTCTAGTGGTAAAAAGGCCCTGGCCTGTAGAGTACTGATCTCTGCCCCTATGAACTGTAAAGTCTGTGTAGGGGTGAAGACAGATTTCTTCTGGTTTACTATGAAACCCAAGGACTCCAAAAGATCCTGTGTGAGCTTTGGAGAGGTTGTGACTTGTTCTGTTGATTTGCCCACCACCAGCCAGTCGTCCAGGTATGGGAAGACAGTCACTCCCTGTCTTCGAAGAAATGCCACCGCAGCTGCTAGGCATTTTGTAAACACCCTTGGTGCCGAGGAAAGGCTGAAGGGCAGGGTTGCAAACTGATAATGACCTGATGGGAGTCCGAATCTGAGATATTTCCTGAAAGATTCTTTTATGGGGATGTGGAAATAAGCGTCCTGTAAGTCCAGAGATGCCAGCCAGTCCCCTTTTTGGATTGTTGGCAGAATCCGAGCCAAAGTTACCATTCTGAACTTCGGCTTTTTCAGGTGCTTGTTTAAAGCTCTGAGATCCAAAACTGGCCGCCACTCCCCATTTTTCTTTGTTGTTAGGAAGTATCTGGAGTAAAAACCTCTTCCTCTCAGAGTTGTAGGGACTAGTTCCACTGCTTTGCGCTGAAGAAGCTTCTGAACCTCTGCCTCTAGCAACGAAATTTGTGCTAGGGGTGGGAGATGGAAACCCTGGGTTTTTGAGGAAAATTTGAAGTCAGAGACAGACCGTTTGCCCTACCTCCAACACCCACTTGTCTGTGGTGATGGTTGATCAGAGGGGGGAGGAAATGGGACAGTCTGCCTCCAACAGGTAGGGAGGAGGCAGCCTGCATCTCAGGGGTTCTGTTTAGGCTGGGGTTGAGGTTGTGCCTGAGCCCCTCACCTAGAGCCCCTTCTACCCCTACCCCTTGAGTAGCCCTGTGGGAGGTACTGCTGGTATTGGGGCATGGCTACTGGCTGGAAAAAGGGTCTTGACAAGAAAGAACGACCCCTAGCCCCCCTTCCATAGGGCCTGGTGGATGAAGAAGCTCTGCCTCTAGCAGAGTTACTTCTATAAGTAGCCTTTTATTCATCCACCTTTTTCATATAGGCCACTGTGGACTCCCCAAAAGAAAAAATTACTCACCTTAGTAATGTTGTTTCTTCTAATGGAGTCTTGCTATATTATAGACATTAGCAGTTTGATCCAGCTCTAGAACTGCCCGGGTGAAATGGTTAAAACCATTCCAAAATAGATTTTGGCACGAGCAGCTCTATCTGTGTCATTTCAAACTTGAACTGTCAGATCTTTCTGAGCCAAACTCACTAAGGTCTGTGTGGAAGCTGTAACCTACACTAGCCAAATGGCTACCTAAATAATAACAACCATTGATGGTCCCAACACCCAAGACTCAAGTCAGGGGACCAGAAATACTAACACCATTTTAATAATATGAAAATGGAACATAAGTGTAATAAAACACACACACGCGTACACATACACACCCCCAAAGTCCCAAAGGGGACAAAATGCTAACAGGACAGAAGTAGTGCCCACACTAAGTTGCCCGCACCCCACCAAGTAGAGGTTCTGAGAGGGGCAGGTTGGGGGGGAGGTCTATAATATAACAAGACTCCATTAGAAGAAACAACATTACTAAGGTGAGTAATTTTTTCTTCAAACAACATGAAGTCTTGCTATATCATAGACATTAGCAGAATACACAGCAGAACCTACTTAGGGAATAGGCTCTGAAGAACAGCTGTGCCAAACCGAGCATCTCTCCTGGCCTGGACATTCAGGGAGTAATGCCTGGTAAAAGTGTGTACCGTTTTCCAAATAGCAGCCTGGCAAATCTCTAATAAAGGGATATCTCTGGCAGCAGCTAGAGGCGCAGCTGTACCCCTGGTAGAATGAGCCCTCAAACGGGGGCTCTGCCCACTTTCTGATATTCTGATAACAAAACTGGATACAAGAGACAATCCACCTGGCTACTGATCTCTTAGTGGCAGGTTTGTCTTTCCCAACTTCACCATAGGTAAGGAAAAGTTGGAGGATTCGAACCCGTGACCTTTGGTCGCTCTATATAATAACTAAGAGCTCTCTTAACATCCAGGCTGTGCAACCTCCTCTCACCGAAGAGGAGTGATCAGTGAAAATACTGGAAGGGAGATAGATTGATTAAGATGGAAATCTGAAACCACCTTAGGCAAAAACTTCCTATTAGTCCTAAGGACTACCTTATCCCTGTGGAAAGAAATAAAGTCAGTCTCCACTGACAAGGCTTGCAATTCACTTATGCGTCTGGCAGAAGTGATAGCCACTAGAAAAACAGTTTTCCAAGTTAGGTACTTAAGCTCTGCAAAAGACAGAGGTTCAAAAGGGGGTTGCATTAACTGGGCAATGCAAACATTAAGGTCCCAAGCAGGGCGGTTCCGAAAGGGAGGATTAGTATGGAGTAATCCTTAAAAACTTGGAAAACACAGGATGAGAGGAAAGAGGAATGACTTTCCTGCTGACACAAAAAGCAGACACAGCTGCCAAATGAACTCTCAGGGTAGCTGGTCTGAGACCCAAGGAATTAAGATGTACCATGTAATCTAACAAAATGGGCAATTCAGCAGATTCTGGGAAATATTTTCCCAGCACACCAAATGGAAAACCTTTTCCATTTAGAACTATAAGTAGCCCTAGTGGAAGGCTTTCTGGAAGCCTTTAGGATCTCAAGAACACCCTGAGAGAGGTGTAAATCAGCAAACTAACTCCTCACGAGCCAGGCCTTGAGGTTGAGGGATTTGAGGTCCGGATACCAAACCCTTCCCTGGGCACAAGTCAACAGATTGTGATTCCTGGGGAGGCACAGGGGAAGATGGACTGTCAGAGACAGAAGGAGTGGGTACCAGGGCTGCCTGGCCCAATCCGGGGCAATCAGAATCACCCTGCAAGGCTGAGATCTGATTTTGACTAGTACTTTGAATAGGAGAGGAAAGGGGGGGAAGCATAGAGGAACTTCCCCTCCTAATCCAGAAGAAGGGCATCCAGTGGAACTGAGCCCAGCACTGGAGGCCTGCAACAGAACAGAGGAAGTTTGTGATTGTCTGGGGCTGCAAAAAGATCTATCTGAGGGATGCCCCACCTGGCAAAAACTATCCCCAGCACTTGAGGATCCAGGGACCATTCGTGATGGCCCTGGGAAATCCTGCTGAGGGCATCCGCTAGGACATTGTCCTTCCCTGGAAGATGAACTGCTATGACTCTGAGGGAAGTGTTCAGGGAATAGGCCAGAGACCACAACTTCATTGCCTCGGTGCACAAGGCCGAAGACCGAGTGCCCCCTGTTTGTTGATGTACCACATCGTTGTGGTGTTGTCTGTTCTGACTTGTATCACCTTGTGTGGACAGATGCAGAAAAAGCTTGAAGAGCTAAAAGACAGCTCTAAGTTCCAGCAAATTGATGTGGAGCAGAGATTCCTGGGGACCAAACTCCTGAGTGGAAAGGTCGCCCATGTGGGCTCCCAACCCAGAAGGGAAGCATCTGTACTGAGAGTCAAGTCGTGAGAAGGGAAATGAAGGGGACCCCGCTCTTAATTGCTCTGATCCTGCCACCACTGGAGAGCTAGGATCAAGGTTCGAGTCACTGGGACCAACTTGGAAAGGGGTCTCTTCTCTGAGACCAAAAGGTTCTCAAGTGAAACTGAATGTCTCTCATCTGAAATCTGGCTCCCTGCACAACAGCTGTGGATGCAGCCATGTGCCCCAGGAGCTGCAGAAAGTGTCTTGCTGGTCGAGACCTGCAGAGTGAAGGAAGAGGCCAGAGCCACTAAATTCCTTACCCTTTTGTGGGAAGAAAGGCCTGGCTAGCTTTGTGTCCAATTCTGCCCCTATAAAGGTGAGTACCTGGACTGGTTCCAGACAGACTTTGGTAGGTTTAGCAGAAAACCCAGGGAGGTGAGAAGCTGCTGGGTGACCTGCAGGTGAGATTTTACCTGTTCTGGGGACTGGCCTACAATGAGCCAGTCGTCTAGATAGGGAAAACAGCAATCCTCTGCCTCCTTAGTGGGCCACTGCCACTGCTAGACACTTTGTGAATACCCTTGAGCAGAGGGTAAGGCCGAAGGGCATTGCTCTGAACTGGTAATGACCTGAGGGCAGTTTGAATCTGAGGTACTTTCTATGGGATCTTCTGATTAGGACATGGAAATAGGCATCCTTGAGGTCCAGGGAGGCTAGCCAGTCCCCTGGCCTTAGGGAAGGTAAAATCATTGCCAGAGTTACCATTTTGAACTTTGGTTTCAAAAGATGCTTGTTCAGATATCTGAGATCTAAAGTGGGCCGCCACTCTCCTGTCTTTTTTGGGGTAAGGAAGTATCTGGAATACAGACCCCTGCCCTGATGCAGAGGAGGAACCCTTTCTACTGCTCTGAGAGCTAACAGGGATGAGACCTCTATTTCCAGAGCGAGGGTCTCTGAAGCACTTGCAGGTAGAAAAGTCTGCTTCTCAACTTGGGAAACTTTTGAAGCTGAGAACCAGACCCTGGCTTACTACTTCCAGAACCCACTTGTCTGAGGTTAAAGAAGCCCAATTCTGACTGAAGTAAGCCAGCCTGCCCCCCACTGGTACAGGAGAATCGGCCCTGGGCACCACATCAGGGTGCCTGTTTCGCAGGAGCTTTAGGCTGGGGGGTGGGAGCAGGTCTGCCCACCCCTCGTCTGCCCCTGCCTCTGAAGAAGCCCCTCTGAGCATAGGCAGAGGAGGCCTGAGTCTGGTAGAAAGGCCTGTGAAAAGGCCTACCCCTACTCCTGGGGGCATGCCTTTGAGGAGTGGCTTGCCGCTCCTTAGCCTGGGCACTCTTGTAAGTAGTCCTATATTCATCCATCTTCTTCATGTAGTTCTCTGTCTGCTCTCCAAACAGAGAATTTCCCACCACAGGAAAATCCATAGCCTTAGTCTGGGTATCCTGTGACAAACTAGTACACCTGAGCCAGGCCAGCCTGACTACAGATGTGGCCATGACCCTAGAGAACATCATTAACATCCACAGCAGCATGAAACTGAACCTTAGAGGCTTCAATGCCATCAGCAGCCACCTGTTCTAGTTCACTAGCCAGCTGGCCATGGGCCTGCTTGGCCAACTGCAAAACAGTAACCCATCTAGATTTCTGATATCTAGCTACATAAGCCATATAATTTGCTTGCCTGAGTCCCAGAGAGGCTGCCATATACTGTTTTTTTTGCCACGGCATCAATCTTCCTGGAATCCTTGTCAGGAGGATGTGAAGCCAAGGGAATATTAGCTTTATCACAGGCAGCAGCCTGAACTACTAACATGACTGCATTGCTGAGAAAGGAATTCTGTATCAGGGCCTGACAATGTATACCTTCTGTCCATCTTTTATCTACAGGAGGCACAGAATTAGGAGCTTTTAAAATTTTAATTGTTTGTTTCCTAAAAGACTTATGTAAAGGAATAGACAATCTCCTAGACTCTGGAATATCCATCATTTCTACAAAATCAGGCTCCTCTTGCTCATCCACAGCCTCTTCTAAAGGAAGCTGGAGGGTTTCAACAACTTTTTATAAAACATAAAATGAGATGGGGACTCAGACAGCATAGGGGAGATTCTAAATGTCTGTCTGGGGAGATGTCGGTTCAATGGGCACACCAGACCTTCCCAGCCACATTCATACTGTTCATAATCCTCCTCCCCTCCTCTGGTTCATAAAATTCCTCAATATCATAATCCTGAACCACTGGGACGGACAGACCAACCTTTTACCAGATAGTGGTGGTTCGGACGGACCCTGAGACAGTGACTGGACAATTTGTATGGCTTTTGCTATCTCTGCAGCAGTTGGAGAAGGAATTTTGGACTCCAGACCTGCTGATTTTCTTGTTTTCTTTACTGGAATTGGTTCCTCAGAACCAGCTTTTCTTTTGGCCGAGGAAGTCTGGCCCTGGTCAGAGGGCTATCCCTCTGGTTCGGTTGGCCCCGAACCGGGCTGGCCGTCCGGGTCAGCGGACTTTTTGGCCTCTCGTTCCCTGAGCCTGCCCAATCTTTTTTCCAGGGTGGCTGCAGGGAAATTCTTACATACCTGGCAGTCTGACTGGAGGTGGTCAAACCCCAGACAATAAACACATGTGGTGTTTGGGTCAGCCTTGGCAAAGACTTCCCCACAAACATCACAGTGTTGAAACCCAGTGGGCCCAGTTTTTCTTTTGGGTTTCTCAGACATAATGCCAGCCTAACCAAAACTTGCCCTTTTAACGCAGTGCCAGGCAAGACACACTTTATCGGTTCCAACCGTGTCACGGGTATTGGAAAACTGTAATAAATCTGGTTTTTAGAACTGATAAGAACCGGAACCGCACTCTAAAATAGTAACTTTTAGTTTTAAATGAGTTTTAAACTCACTGATCGGTTCAAAACCGAACCGATAACTCATAAGTTCCACACAGACAAAACCTTCATTTACTTACGGTTACCACAGATAGAGCTTGAACTGAACGGTTTTGCGGTTAAAATAAAACTATTCTCGGTTAAATCCAACCGAGAAAACACTTTTTAAACCGAGAAATGAACCGAGCAGAAGGAGAAATCTCTGGAGCGACTGTTCACTGAGGCGTAGTAAAGAATCTGACAGTTCAAGTTTGAAATGACACAGATAGAGCTGCTCTTGTGCCAAAATTCTATTTTGGAATGGTTTTAACCATTTCACTCCGGGGCAGTTCTAGAGCTGGATCAAACTGCTAATGTCTATAATATAGCAAGACTTCATGTTGTTTGAAAGCGCATTTCCTTCTAATGGAAAATCCAGGGCCTTTGACTGGGTATCCTGAGTGAGGTTTGTAGCCCTAAGCCAAGCAAACCTCCTCAGAGCCACTGTGTTAGCCATCCATCTGGCTGCAGTGTCATTTAGATCAGCAGCCATTTGGAATTGGTACTTGGCTGCCTCTAGCCCAAACCTGGCAGTTTCAGCCAGGTCATCTGACAAAGGTAGGGTGGCCTTCATGGACATTGCCAGTACCGACTGCCACAGGGATTTCTGATACTGGGCAGCATAAGCTTGAAAAGTAGCCTATCTCATGGCCAATGAGGCTGACAAATAGCCCTTTTTGGCCATACTGTCCAATTTTCTGGATTTCTTGTCCGGTGGGTGTGAGGCCAGAGGGACTTTAGCTTTATCACAGGCAGCTTGCTGTATTACCCCTTGATGGTCAGGGTGGGAGAAGAGGAAGTCAGCTCCTTCCCTATCCAGCTGGTATTTTTCATCTATTCGCTTGTCAATTGGAGGAATAGAATTTGGGGTCTGCAGGAGCTTCATAGCATCCTTCTTGAAAAATGTATATACTGGGAGGAGGAGGGCCTTTGTGGGTGTTAGACCCATCATATTAAGGTACTCAATCTCCTCCTCCTCATCTTCCACTTGTTCTGTTGTGGCAATATCTAAAGCAGCTGCCATTTTCCTTATGAAGGAAAAATGGGAGGAAAAATCCTCAGACACCCTGGGAGGCAAGCCAAATTCCTGCTCAGGGGACACCTCTGGAGGGATAGGTTCATCCTCCTCATAAGGCTCCTCATCCTCTTCAAAATAGTGTTGCTCCGGAGCGGGGGGCAACACAGCAGCAGCAACCTGGGGACCCTGTGAAGGGGCAGGAGGCTGAGGGATGATGCCCTGCACAGCCTGAATAATTTTAAACGCCTGAGCTATCTCCTGAGCTGAAGACATTACAGGCAGCTGCGCAGAAGTCCCTGATTTAGCAGGGGAGGATTCCGCATGCTTGAGTTTCCTTAATTTCTTTGAGGGAACCCGAGAGTCAGCCTGTTCTTTCCCTCTTTTTGCCCCTTTTTTGCCCGTATCAGGGGCAGGGGTAGTAGCACTTGTTGCTTCAACCACAACAGACTGGGGTGTCAGCTGGTCAGAGCCTGAGGGACCCCTAGGAAACTTTTTATTAAGCCTTTCAAGGTGCTTTTCAACAGTTTTTTCTGGGAAAGTTTTACATATCTCACATTCCTGGTCCAAATGCTCAAAACCCAGACAAGCTACACATAAAGTGTGCTTGTCTGCCTTGGCAAACACATCTCCACACTTTAAACAGTTTTTAAACCCGGGCTCCCCGGTTCTCTTCTTAGGTTTCTCAGTCATGGTGAAAAGCAAGATGAAAAACCCCAACTGCTAAATAGTAAATGCTGTTGCGGTTATTTAAACAGCTTAAAAAGGTTTTTTTTTGCAGTCGGCTCCGGAACCGAGAGAGGAGATGAAATGTGAACCGGTTCAGCGATTCTGTAACCGATAAAAAGCGGTTACAACTAAAGTTTATAAGGACCAAAAATTAGCAATAATGTATAGGTTATTTAGTCAGAGAACCGAAATAAAGTTAAACTAACTCGGATCCCTCACAGTTATGCCGAACTGCGAGGAACCGAGAAAAACAACTACTTAAATAATAAACTAGATGTAAACTAACAATCAGTAGAGGCAGTAAAAGAAACTAAATATACTTATGGTGATTTTTTTCTATCTTCTTCACGCGAAAGAGGGCGAGAGACTCTGAGCGACCAGACTTTCAGGCGGAGAGAAAAATCTGAAGGGCTTAGAACACTACAGTTGGTAGAAGCAGTATTTGAAAGATGCTCACGTGCAAAGAATTCCATCATTTGCATGTGTTCCATCTCTCCGGGCAGTCCAACCCACCAGGCTGACTGCACAAAGTTATGAATATTCTAAGCATTACTGGGGTTAGAAGGGCCGTTAGTTCCTCCTGTAGGATGAGTATATGCTCTGGAGGATAATGAATCTTGCGTGGACGGCAAGGGCGTGGGGTGGAGAGAAACTCCAATATATGACCCACTCCGTATAATCTGAAGTACCCAATTGTCGGAAGTGACTGTTTACCAGGCCTCCAGATGGAGGGCAAAATGACCCCCCACAGCCTCCAGGCCTGGGGAAAGCCCTAGTGGGTCACTGGAAGGTGTGCTGCACAGCCCCACCTGAAGGGTGGGAGAGGGCACCTCGGGCGGTAGAGGTGTTGCATCTGTTGGCTTGAGCACAACCTCTGAAGCTGCCTTTGTTATTACCTCTGTATCGGCCACCTCTTTTAGAATAAGAGGTGTGTGGAGTACGGCAGGTTGTAGCTGGAGTATGATACGTGCCATGAACTGTACGGAGGGTTCTGCCCGATGCCTGTAAGTCATCCAGTAAGGTTTGAGTACCTTCCCAAACAGCTTGGACCCGTTAAAGGGGGCATTAGCTACTTTATGTTGTATATCGGGTACAAAGTCTGAAACGCAAAGCCAAGCATGATGATGCAGAGCAATACTAGTGGCTGATAGTCGGGCTGAGGTACCAACGGCATTATATCCGGACCTGAGAAGGTGACAGGAAATTGAATTACTAGTCGTCACTATAGCCAAAAATTTATGCCTTTCCTGTGAGGTAGGGAGTTGACTGATAAGCTCAATGGCAGAGGACCCCAGGGTACGCTGATATTTAATCATATGACCCATATAGTTCAAAATTCTGATATTCATAGCACCTGAGGAAAAGACCTTTTCCCCCAGATTGTCAATTCTGCGGGATTCCTTTTCGGGAGGTAAGGAGCTCATGTGCTTGGGTTTTTTGGTATGGTCATAAGCGGCAGTAATGACTACAGAGTCTGCCTCTGGAATACTAGCCAAAAAGGGGTGGTCCAGAAGAGCCTGATATAGACGATCCACTTTGCGGGGAAGAAAAAATTACTTACCTAGTAATCTTGTTTCTTCCAAGTGATACTCAGGTATTCATAACTATATGCAGTCTTCCTCCTAAGTAGAACTGCCCAGAGAGAATTTGGAACATATGCAAATGATGGAATCTTTTGCATGAGCCACTTTTCAAATGCTACCTTATACAACTAACTGCCTTAGTTCTAAACCCTTCAGATTTCCTGGATGCCTGAAAAGACAGGCACACGGGGACCAAGTAAAATAATAACAGTAATAATAACAACAATATTAATAACAGAGGGCACTCCCTCAACACTAAGTGTAATAATAATAACAACAACAAGAGAGAACTCCCCTAACCCACAAAAAAGGTCCTCCGCCTGGAGGGCATAACATATGAAAGAACACCCTAGAATGTCCAAATTATCTGAAAAAGGGGAGGGACAACAATAGGGAACCCAATCACAACGTGTGCCAGAAATGGCATTTATGTCCCTGACAGCACAGTATTCAGGAGTGCAGAGGCTGAAGATTCCAGAAGGAGAGGAGGGTGGGAGAGTTATGAATACCCGAGTATCACCTGGAAGAAACAAGATTACTAGGTAAGTAATTTTTTCTTCTAACCCCAGTAATACTCAGGTATTCATAACTATATGCAGACTACCAAGCAGTACCTTTGGAGGTGGGCACAGAACCCTATCTTAGGAACAGACTTTGCAGGACTGCTGTGCCGAATCTGGCACCCCAGGACAGATTATCCAGAGTATAATGCTTTGTAAAGCTGTGTACTGTTTTCCAGGTAGCTGCTTTAGAGGTTCAACAGGGAAACATCCCTGACAGCTGCCATGGTAGCAGCTGTGCCCCTTGTGGAATGGCCCTCCACCCACAAGGGGCTCCTTTCCAGCCTTACAGTACCCAACTGGTTATACTGTACTACCTAGTAATAAGTGGACCTTCTTTGACTGTGGGTTATCCTTTCTCACATTCCCATTGGCCAGGAACAGCTGTTTTCTGTCCTGCCTAAGGGCTTTAGTGGCTGTCAAATAGTACTAACATACTGTTCACCAGCAAATTAGGCCTTACGGTCTATCGAGTCTGCTCGAGCCTCAGACCCCAGGGTGGGTACAGAAGCCACCCCCTCCCTTGTCTCCTGACCTCCCTCTCAGCCCCCCGGTACAAGCCAACCTCTGCTTCATCCCCTTTCTGTATCTGTACCTCCCTCTCTTGAACCCCTCTACCGTAGAAGCCTGAACCAGCTCCCCGGGCAGCAGATTCCGTGGTTCCACCACCCTCTCAGTGAAAAACCTCCTCCTCCTTTCCCCCTCATCCTTCCTCCCTCGAGCTTCCAACTATGTCCTCTGGTGATTCCACCCTCCTTCAGCCTAAAAATCCCCTCCTGATTTACCCCGTTTATTCCCTTAAGGTATCTGAAAACCTCAATCATATCCCCCCGATCCCTATTCTCCTCCAGTGAGAACAGTCCTAGTTCCCCTAGTCACTCCTCATAAGTCATCTCCCCTACAACCCAGATCATTTTGGTAGCTCTCTTCTATACCCTCTCTCCAGAAGCTGGATGTCCCTCCTCAAATGTGGCCTCCAGTACTGCAAACAATACTCCAGGTGTGGTCTAACTAGGCCGTTGTACAGCAGCAGAATCACGTCCCTGCTTCTCCGGGTAATCCCCCGTGCGATGCAGCCCAACATCCTGTCTGCCTTTAATGTCGCCCCCCCTGCACTGCTGAGAATTGTTCATGTTTACATCCACCAGTACCCCCAGGTCCTTCTCCCCTGCTGTGTCCTTCAGCTCATTCCCTCCTAGGGTGTACTCATATCTGGGGTTCCCCCGCCCAAGGTGTAACACCTTACACTTGGAGGAATGAAATTTTAATTTCCAGGTACGGGCCCACCTGTTCAGGGTCTCCAGGTCCCTTTGCAGGGCCAACCACCCCTCCTCCTCCTAGCTAAAACTCATTTGAAGTCCAGACTATGAAGCCTTTGTTTTCACCAGGACTAAAGTGTTCAGTGAAAAAGACAGGTAAGGTAATGGTTTGGTTCAAATGATAGAGTCAAGTTAAAAGGAAACTTCCTGTTTGTTCCCAGGACAACTTTGTCTCTGTGGAATGAAATACAGACCTGTTCAATTCAGAAAGACTTGAGCTTACTTATTCTTCTGTCAGAAGTCATTACCACAGGAAAAAGTGTTTTTTTTTGACATTTCAAATAAATTGAAGACATAGGGTCAAAAAAAGGGGACCCATGAGTCAAACTATACACACATCTAGGCTACATTCTGGCACCGGAACCTTGTGAGGGGGTGCAATTGGGACAGGCCTTTAAAGAACCCTTTGAAGATAGGTTCAGAGGCCTGCAAAACATTCAGTCCAACTGAAGTGTAAGTAGATGCTGCAGCAAGGTGGACGTTTAAGGTACTGGACTGCAAGCCCAGTAAGAGTAAACAGGTAAGATAGTCCAGCACAACAGGAACACCAGCCTGTGTTGACATGTGCTAAGCCCATAAGAAAAAATTATTCACCTTAGTAATTATGTTTCTTCTAGTGGAGTCTTGCTGTATTCTATTGCAGTTAGGTCCTGCCTTTCAACTGCCCCGGAGAACAAAGGGTTAACTTTTCTATGCCTTGCATAGAATGTTCATCACGAGCTCGGTTGAAGCCTCTGCCTGTTATTATTCGAACTGCAACCGTCAGATCTTTACGAGCAAAAACTCACTAGGTGTTCTGTGTGGAAACTGTAAAATTTTTACTAGCCAACTGGCAAATATATAATGTTTTTGGTTCTCAACGGAAGACTCAAGTCAGGAAACCCAAAAACAAAAACACATCCAAAAAACAACATTCCACCCAAAGAAAAAAGAGGGTGTAAAAGGGACACCCCTAGGGTGCCAACACTGCTCCTGCCCACCCACATCCCAAAAACTAGGTTCTAAGAGGGGAGGCAGGGGGGGAGGTCAGAATACAGCAAGACTCCACTAGAAGAAACATAATTACTAAGGGGAGTAATTTTTTCTTCAAACAACATGAAGTCTTGCTGTATTCTGACTGTTGCAGACTACTAAGCAGTACCTCCATGGAGGAGGGACAGAACCTACTTTGGAAACAGGCTCTGAAGTACTGCTGTGCCAAACCGAACATCACTCCTAGCCTGGATATCCAGAGAATAATGCTTGGTGAAAGTATGGACTGTTTTTCAGGTGGCTGCTTGACAAATTTCTAAGAGAGGAATATCCCTGGCAGCAGCCAGGGAAGCAGCTGTACCTCTTGTGGAATGAGCCCTCAGGCCTGAGGGTGGAGTTCTACCCAGTTTTTCATAGCAGAATTATATACAAGAAACAATCCACCTGGCAATAGATCTCTTAGTGGCAGGTTTGCCCTTACCAACTTCTCCATAAGTGAGGAACAACAGGAGGGATTCAAACCTGTGACCCTTGGTATGCTTTATGTAGTAGCTAAGGGCTCTTTTAACATCCAAACTGTGTAGCCTCCTCTCTCCCGAGGAAGAATGATCAGTGAAGAAAACGGGGAGAGATACAGACTGGTTGAGGTGGAAATCTGAAACCACTTTAGGCAAGAACTTTCTGTTAGTTCTAAGGACCACTTTATCTCTGTGAAAAGAGATGAAATCAGATTCCACTGACAGGGCTTGCAATTCACTGATACGTCTGGCAGAAGTAATTGCTACCAAAAACACAGTTTTCCAAGTCAAGTACTTAAGCTCTGCTAAGGACAAAGGCTCAAAAGGGGTTGCATAAGTTGAGCAATGCAAACATTAAGATCCCAAGCAGGAGCAGGATCCCTAAACAGGGGATTGGTGTGAAGCAATCCCTTGAAAAACTTACAAAATACAGGATGGGATGACAGAGAGGAAGACTTGCCTACAGACGGGAAAGCAGAAACAGCTGCCAAATGTACCTTAAGGGTAGCTGGTCTGAGACCTAGGCCATTAAGATGGATCATATAATCCAGAACCGTAGGCAATTCAGCAGAGTCTGGCGAAATATTCTTCTTAGAACACCAAATGCTGAATCTTTTCCATTTGGAGTTATAAGTCTTTCTGGTGGAAGGTTTTTGAGAAGCCTTAAGGATATCCAGAACCCCTTGGGAAAGATGCAGATCTGCAAACTCTAACTCTTCAAGAGCCAAGCCTTGAGATTGAGAGACTGAAGATTCGGGTACCAAATCCTCCCCTGAGAGGATGTTAACAGGTTGTAATTCCTGGGAAGAGACAGGGGAAGATGGACTGTTAGGGACAGCAACAAGGGATACCATGGCTGTCTGGCCCAGTCTGGAGCAATCAGAATTACTTTGCATGGTTGTGACCTTATCTTGACTAACACTCCGAACAGGAGACGGAAGGGGGAAAAGCATACAGAAATGTCCCTTCCCAGTTCAGAATCAGAGCATCCAGGGGGACTGAGCCCAAGACTGGGGGTCTGCAACAAAAGAGAGGAAGCTGGTGATTGTCTGGGGCTGCAAAAAGATCCATCTCTGGAGTGCCCCGTCTTAAGAAAATCACTTCCAACACCAGGGGATCTACGGCCCATTCGTGATGGCCCTGGGATATTCTGCTCAGTGCATCTGCTAGGACATTGTCCTTCCCTGGGAGGTGAACTGCTATCAGAGAGGTCTGCAGGGAATAGGCCAGGGACCACAACTTCATTGCTTCTGTGCACAAGGCTGTAGAAAGAGTGCCTCCTTGCTTGTTGATGTACCACATGGTGGCGGTGCTGTCTGTTCTGACCTAAACCACCTTGTTCTGTACAGATTTGGAAAAAGCTTGCAGTGCCAGAAACACTGCTCTGAGTTCCAAGAGATTGATATGAAGCAGAGATTCCTGAGGCGACCACAGTCCCTGGGTGGTAAGATCCCCCAAATGGGCTCCCCAGCCCAGCAGGGAAGCATCTGTGGTGAGGACCACTGAATGAGACTGAGTGACAAATGGAACCCCTTGGCTCAAATTGTCCTGATCCTGCCACCACTGCAAGGCTTGGATCAGGGTTCGAGTCACTGGAATTAGTTTGGTAAGGGAATCCTTTCTTTGGGACCAAAAAGCTCTTAAGTGGAACTGAATGTCCCTCATTTGGAATCTTGCCCCCTGGACCACTGCTGTGGAAGCTGCCATGTGGCCCAGTAGCTGAAGGAAATGCCTTGCTGGTCGAGACACCTGAAGGCTGAATGAAGACGCCAGTTCCATGAGGGTCCTTGCCCTTTCCAGGGGAAGGAAGGCTCTTGCTTTTATCGTATCCAGTTCTGCACCTATGAAGGTGAGGAGCTGCACTGGTTCGAGAACTGACTTTGGTAGGTTGAGAAGGAATCCTAAAGAAGTGAGCACTTGCTGGGTCACTTGCAGGTGTGACTTGACTTGGTCTGGAGACTGACCTACTATGAGCCAGTCGTCCAAGTATGGGAAAATGGAAATCTTTTGTCTTCTTAGGAAGGCAACAACTACTGCCAGGCACTTTGTGAAGACCCTTGGGGCTGATGTTAGGCCAAAGGGCATTGCTCCGAACTGATAGTGGCCTGAGGGCAACTTGAACCTGAGGTACTTTCAGTGGGAGCACCTGATGGGAACGTGAAAGTAGGCATCTTTGAGGTCCAGGGAGGCTAGCCAGTCCCCTGGCCTTAGAGAGGGATGGATAATTCCCAGAGTTACAATTTTGAACTTTGGCTTTAAAAGATGTTTGTTCAGATATCTTAGGTCCAGGATGGGTCGCCACTCTCCTGTCTTTTTAGGGGTTAGGAATTACCTGGAGTACAATCCTTTGCCCCAGTGTAGGGTGGGAACTCTCTCTATATATAGCTCTCAGAGCTAGGAGAGAAGAAACCTCTGCCTCTAGGGCAAGGGTCTCTGAGAGATTTGCAGGTGGAAAAGATCTGGCTCTCATCTTGGGAAATTTTCTGAAGCTGAGAACCAGTCCCTGGCTTACTACTTCCAGGACCCACTTGTCTGATTTAAGAGACATCCAGTCCTGGACAATGTAAGCCAGCCTGCCCCCTACTGGTATAGAAACGACCCGGGCAGACCCATCGGGGTGTCTGCTTGGCAGGGGCTTTAGGTTGAGGGGTAGATGCAGGCCTGCTCATCCCCCTTCTGCCTCTCCCTCTAAAGAACCCCCTCTGCGAAAAAGAAGAAGAGGCCTGAGCTTGGTAAAAAGGCCTTTGGAAAGGCCTGCCCCTGGACTGCTGCCTTTGAGGAGTTGCTTGCCTTTCTTTGGCCTGAGCACTCCTGTAAGTGGTCCTGTATTCGTCCATTTTCTTCATGTAATTCTCTGTCTGCTCCCCAAACAGAGAATTACCCACTACAGGAAAATCCATGGCCTTAGCCTGGGTATCCTGTGAGAGGCTAGTACATCTGAGCCAAGCCATTCTCCGAAGAGCCACAGATGTAGCCATGACTCTTGATGATGCATCATTGGAGTCTACAGCAGCATGAAACTGTACTTTTGATGCCTCAATCCCATCTGCAGCCACCTGCTCCAGCTCCTTGGCAAGCTGGGCAGGAGCCTGTTTAGCCAGTGCCAGTACAGTGTCCCACCTGGACTTCTGGTACCTGGCTGCATAGGCCATATAATTAGCCTGCCTGAGTCCCAAAGATGCTGCCATGTACTGCTTCTTTGCCATGGCATCAATCTTCCTGGAGTCCTTGTCTGGAGGGTGTGATGCCAAGGGAATGTTTGCCTTATCACAGGCAGCAGCCTGTACAACCCCAACATGGCTGCATCGCAGAAAAAGGAACTCCGTGTCTGAGCCTGAAAGAGTGTACCTCTTGTCCATTCTTCTGTCCACAGGAGGTATAGAATTGGGAGACTTAAGAATTTTTTGTGTCTGTTTTCCAAAAGATTTGTGGAGGGAATAGACAGTCTCCTGGACTCTGGGATGTCCATCATCTCAACATAATCAGGCTCTTCCTGATCCTCTGCCTCCTCCACAGGAAGCTGGAGGTATCAGCCACCTTTCTGTAGAACATGTAGTGTGAAGGGACTCAGAAAGCCTAGGAGGAGAAACACCTGAAGGTCTGTCTGGGGAGATGTCCGGGTCAATAGGCACATCCAGACCTTCACCATCACCATAATCATCCTCATACTCTCCCTCCTCCTCAAACTCCGGTTCATAAAATTCTTCCAAGGTATAATCCGGAACCGGGGGAGCCAACCGAACCGAGCCCCTGCCAGATGGTGCCGGCTCAGTCGGAAGCGATTCCATAATCCTAATCGTTTTGGCTATCTCATCGGCGGTTGGAGTTTGAGATTCTGGGTCCGAACCGGTCAATTTGTCTTTTCTTTTTGTCGGAACTGATTCCTTGGAATCGGCTCTCCTTTTGCCCGAAGAAGTAACGCCCTGGTCAGAGGGCACTCCTTCTGGTTCGGTCGGAACCGAACCGGGCTGGCCATCCGGGACAGCGGACTTCTCAGCCTCCCTTTCCTCAGTCTACCTAATCTCTTTCCAGGGTAGATTTGGGAAAATTCTTGCAAATTTGGCAGTCTGAATCGAGGTAGTCAAACCCCAGACAATAAACACAGGTGGTGTGGGGATCAGCCTTAGCAAAGACCTCCCCACACACACTGCAGTGTTGAAACCCAGTGGGCCCGGTTTTTTTCTTGGGTTTCTCAGACATGGCCAACCTAACCAAACTTACCCTTTTTTCGGCAAACCGCCAGGCAAGACTCCCCTATCGGTTCCTGACCGTGTCAAGGGTCTTGGAAAAAAACGTACTAAAACACGTTTTATTTTAGAACTGATACAGACCGTTAACCACACACTAAAGTAAAGTACAAATTTTACCTCAAAATGATCAGTTTACAAGTTCCATACAGAAAACAGAACAAAAACCCATCTAGTACTCACGGTACCACAGACAGAGACTTGAACTGACTATGCGGAAACAACAATTTGGAAGAAACCGACTGAAAACCGACACTTCAACCGACTTTTGAACCAAGCAGCAGGAGAAATCTCTGGAGCGACTGCTCAGTGAGACGGAGTAAAGAATCTGCCGGTTGCAGTTCGAATAACAACAGGGAGAGGCTTCAACCGAGCTCGTGATGAACATTCTATGCAAGGCATAGAAAAGTTAACCCTTTGTTCTCCGGGGCAGTTGAAAGGCAGGAGCTAACTGCAATAATCAGAATACAGCAAGACTTCATGTTGTTTGAAAGAGCCTTTTGTAGCTAGGATCTGAAACAATACAAACATTTTGTCCAGCTAATATGCCAGCAGATGCTGCAACCAGGTGGATCTTGAGGGTACAGGATAGCCAGTCCAGTGACTGTAAATAGATAAGATAGTCAGACAGCTGGGACCCAGCATGTTCTAGGACCAATTTCCTGGTTGAACACCAATCATAAAACTTTCCATTCTGAAGCGTAGATTTTCTTAGTGGAAAGCTTCCTGTGACCACATCACATGCTTAAGACACTTTGAAAAAGATGCAGACCAGCATATTATACCTAAGAGTCATGCCTTGAATACGAGTGTTCCGAGGTTTGGATACAGGAGCCTCCTGATAGGAGGTCAGCAGACTGTGCCTCCGAGGGAAGGTGTATTGGTTCGGGCCCAGGCATGGAGGGTAGCAGAGAGAGACATGTCTGTCTAGCCCATTCTAGAGCTATCAAGGTTATTGATGCTGACTGGGACCTGAGCTTGAGAAAACTGTTCTATATAGCAGAAGGAAGAAGAAACATGCACTTGCTTCCCTTGCCAACTCAAATCCAAAGCATCCAGGGGAACTGTTCCCAGATCTGGGTGTCTGTCATAGTACTGTGGCAGATGGTTGTGGTGGGATGCGAACAAGTCAACCTCTGTGGTGGCCCACCTCCTGAAGATAACTTGCACCGACTGACTGTTTAAGGCCCCTTCATGATGGAGCTGGCTGATCTGAGTTAAAGTATCTGCCAAGGTACTGTCCTTACCTGGCAGTGGCTGATGAATATCCTGAAAGGGCCATTGAGCATGATAGATCCCATATTTTCATGAATCCTGTGCAGGGAGGGCTTAACATTGTCCCTCCTGAAATGTTTATGTAGTACATTGTGGTGGTACTGTCTGTTCTGACCTGTACACCCCTCCTTGTAGTAGTTATGTAAAACCTTTAGGCCAGTAACACTACTCTTAGCCCCAGCAGGTTTGTGTGTCATGGGAGGTGTGAACCCCAGGTGGGGCCACACTCCAGTCAATATTTTATTTATTTAGTGATTCGGAAAAGACCTTTGAACACAAGCTCTTTTACAAAGGTTCCACGTCACAGATTGCAAAACAAAGTACAATAGGAGAAAGCAAAGGTACATTACAATGAATGATACAACTTGGATTCAGAACTTAGAGAATAACTGAAAACATAGGCACAAGTTAAATAACAAGAAAAACACTTTATGAAGGTGGTTTTGTGGGGGTGGAGATAAGCAGCCACAAAGTGCTTTGTCAGTAATTCAGTGGGACAGGGATAGCTGGCAGTGGGGTGAAGAAAGGAGGTACGAGAGAGAGGTACAGTGCCTTCAGAAAGTATTCACCCCCCTTGGATTTTGTCACATTTTGTTGCGTTACTACCAGAATTTTTAATGCACTGAAATGATTTTTTCCCCCTTGATTCACACAGCATACTCAACAATTTAAAGGGGCCAAAATATTTTTATTGTGTAACAAAAATTTATGAAACATTAAAAACTGAAATATCTTGTTTACTTAAGAATTCACCCCCGAGTCAATACTTTGTAGAAGCGGCTTTGGCAGCAATTACAGCTTTGAGTCTTCTTGGGTATGCCTGTATCAGCTTTGCACAACTGGATTTGGGGATTTTCGCCCATTCTTCCTTGCAGATTTGCTCAAGCTCTGTCGGGTTAGGTGGGGAGCGTTGGTGAACCACAATCTTTAAGTCTTTCCACAGATTCTCAATGGGATTCAAGTCTGGGCTTTGGCTGGGCCACTCAAGGACATTCACCTTCTTGTTCTGAAGCCACTCCAGTGTTGCTTTGGCTGTATGCTTGGGGTCGTTGTCCTGTTGGAACGTAAATCTTCGCCCCAGTCCAAGGTCTATTGCACACTGATGCAGGTTCTCCTCAAGGATGTGCCTGTATTTGGCTCCATTCATTGTTCTCGCTATCCTGACAAGTGCCCCAGTCCCTGCCGCTGAAAAGCATCCCCATAATATGATGCTGCCACCACTATGCTTCATGGTAGGGATGGTGTTACGCAGGTGATGAGCTGTGTTTGGTTTGCGCCAGGCATAGCGCTTAGCATTCAGGCCAAACAGTTCAATTTTTGTTTCATCAGACCAGAGAATCTTTTGCCACATGGTCTCAGAGTCTGCCACGTGCCTTCTTGCAAACTCCAGGCATGCTATTATGTGGCCTTTTCTCAGGAGTGTCTTCCGTCTAGCCACTCTCCCATAGAGGCTACATCTGTGAAGTGCTGCAGAGATTGTTGTCCTCTGGACAGGTTCTCCCATCTCAGCCATGGAACTCTGTAGTTCTGTCAAGGTGGTCATTGGGTTCTTGGTCACTTCCCTGACCAAGGTCCTTCTTGCCCAGTTGCTCAGTTTGGGAGGACGGCCTGCTCTAGGAAGAGTATGGGTGGTTCCGTAATCTTTCCATTTCCTAATGATAGACTTGACTGTGCTCCTGGGAACTTTCAACACCCTAGAAATGTTTTTATACCCCTCCCCAGATCTATGCCTCCTCACAATTCTATCATGGAGTTCTACGGACAGCTCCTTGGTCTTCATGGTAGAGTTTCTGCTCTGACATGCACTGTCAACAGTGGGACCTTATATAGACAGGTGTATTTCCTCTGAAATAATCTCAACCATTTGAACTGACCACAGGTGGACTCCATTCAAGTTTTAGAGTGATCTCACAAGGAAATTGGATGCACCTGAGCTCAGTTTGGAGTGTCATAACAAAGGGGGTGAATACTTATCAAATCAAGACATTTCAGGTTTTTATTTTAAATTACACGTACTAAAAATTCCAGAAGTTTCATTCCACTTTGACATTAGAGAGTAATCTGTGTAGATACTTGACAAAAAATCCCATATAAATGTATTTTAATTTGAGTTTGCAACATCACAAAATGTGACAAAATCCAAGGGGGTGAATACTTCCTGAAGGCACTGTATGTACTGCGGTGGAGGTGAAGGGTGGGGAAGGAAGGGTGATAAGGTATACGGAGAAATGGTGAGGTGAGGGAGCCTCTGTTGAAAGATGTCTCTGTTATCAGACAACTGGTGGAGCTTTTTGCTGAAAAATAAACTCCTTCCATTAGATTGGTTTCGTTTTTTTCTCCATTGGAGACCTGTAACAATATTTCTGTTACTAAAATTGGTTATGACAAAGAGTCCTTTCTCTGACACCAGTGAATTCTGAGGTGAAACTGAATAGTAATTTGTAATCTGAAACTGTTTGCAGTTTTTTTTATTTATTCATTTCATCCAGGATGAATGAAACCACTATCAGTGGAATACTTCTTGCCCTGCTTGTAGGCGAGAAGGCACTCTCTCACGGGGTATTAAGCTCTGCTCCTATGAACTGTAGTGCCTGAGTAGGCTGAGAGACAAACTGCCTCTAGTTTTATCAGAAAAACCTAGATACTCCATGAGCTCCTAGGTGAGTTGCAGATCCACGTGCTGGGGTGACTGCAACCACAGCCAATCCTCTAACTATAGGAAGAAAGTACAGTTACGTAAGAACTTACTGTAACAGTAGATCTTCGAGAACAGCTCTTGCAGCAGGATACACCATTAGCATTGAAGCCGGCATGCGCCAGGACCCCACAGAAATTTTCTAGCTAGCAGTATTCAGTGGGGACCGCCCCCGACGTCAAGCATAGTACATAAGGGGGCGGTCCCTCATAATCCCCAGTTCTCCCGCTGGAGACTCCCAGCCACTGGATGACATCAGAACAGGAGACTGAAGAACCGCCATCAAATGGCAGTCAGAGAGATGCTGAGACACCTGATCCTTGGAGAAGGATGTTGAAACTAGAATCTACCTCCAGCGGGGATGGTGGGAGGGAAAGTACCTGCTGCAAGAGCTGTTCTTGAAGATCTACTGTTTACGGTAAGTTCTTACGTAACTGTACTAATCTTACTTCGAGAAACAGCTCTTGCAGCAGGATACACCATTAGGACTGATTCCCAAGCAATCATGTAAATCCCACACCATTGGGAGGAGGGAAGGTAGAAATATTTAATGAAACCAAAGCCTAGGACAGAAGTCCTTGAAGGACTGCTATACCAAAACCTGCTCTTCGCCTTGATGCAATATCCAGGCTAGAATGCCTGATGAAAGTGTGCACAGAGCTCCAAGTAGCTGCAGCACAGATGGCCGAGGTGGACACATTTTTAAGGGCCGCAAAGGAGGTAGCCACCCCCCCCTTGTGGAATTACCCTTAACCACGCCCCGGTAAGGGTTTGCTACACTTATGGTAACAGAACGTGATACACTGAATGAGCCACCTGGACAGCAACTGTTTGGAAACAGGAGCTCCCAGCATCCTGTGGGCAAAGGAGACAAAAAGCTGGTCCGATTTTCGGTGATGTTTGGTTCTGGTCAGGTAGTATCGGAGACACCTATGCACATCCAGGGTGTGCAACAGGGCCTCTCCTCGATTTGAATAGTTGGGAAAGTACACTGGTAGGTCGATGTCTTGATTAAGGGTGAGAGCTGAGACCACCTTAGGCAGAAATTTGGGATTAGTCCGTAGGGATACCCTGTCTTGGTGAAAAACCAAATAAGGCTCTTTGCACGAGTGCATGGAGTTCAGAAATTCTTCTGGCCGAAGTAACGGCAACTAAAAACAACGTCTTCCAAGTGAGAAGACGTAGCTCACAATCCGCGATTGGTTCAAAGGGTGGCAGCATGAGCTGCTCCAGAACAAAGGGTAGATCCCATGGCGGAACTGGATCCTTAATTGGAGGTCTATGGTGGAGAATACCTCTCAGGAAGGTTCGTGCCATCTCCAACTGGGATATGGTGCGTTGGCCTATCGGACAATGATAGGCTGATATGGCACAGAGGTGTACTTTGATCGACGAGTAGGCCAAGCCTGTCTGAAAAAGAGACAGGAGGTAGTCCAAGACCGACTTTTCTGGACAGTCTAGAGGCGAAACCCCCCGCGCTTAAGCCCACAGGCAAAAACGGCGCCATTTCATGGCATAAGTAGCGTGAGTGGCCGGTTTTCTTGTGGCCACCAGAACGTCAGCTACCTCTTGCGAGACCCCGTGACGCAAAATGGCTATGTCTCTAGGAGCCAAGCGTGTAGGCTCAGTGAAAGAAGGTCCGGATGGACCAAGGAGCCCTCCTCCTGAGACAACAAGTGAGAGCTGAATGGCAGAGGCACCGGAGGTTCCCGGGATAGTTGATGTAGCAGAGGGAACCAGATCTACCTGGGCCAGAATGGCACGATGAATATCAGTGTTGCTTGCTCTCTGCGAAGTTTCAGAAGAACCCTCTAGATCAACGGAAAGGGGGGAAGGCATAGAGGAATCTGCCCGCCCAGGAGAGGGACAACGCGTCTCGCCAGAAAACACCAGGCCCTGGATCTAGCAAGCAAAAATTGGGCAGTTTTGCGTTGGATGGGGACGCGAAAAGGTCCAACTCTGGCATACCCCATCTGTGAAACAGATCCTCTACTACCTCCTGGAGTAGTTCCCACTCGTGGACTCTGGCCTGAGAGTGGCTCAGGCCGTCTGCCATGACGCTGTCCACTCTTGG
The DNA here is from genome assembly GCA_016271365.2 of Neoceratodus forsteri. Classification (NCBI taxonomy): domain Eukaryota; kingdom Metazoa; phylum Chordata; order Ceratodontiformes; family Ceratodontidae; genus Neoceratodus; species Neoceratodus forsteri. Next base: position 951,820,108 of record CM028130.1, read on the forward strand.
GACATGAACAGCAGTGAGGTTTGCGCCGTGTTGCAAAGCCCAATCCCACACCCTCATGGCCTCCCTGCAAAGTGTGTAGGAACGGGTGCCTCGTTTGTTGAGGTAATACATCACCGCGGAATTGTCTGTTTGTAACAGAAGAGTACCGGTGGAATCTCCGACTGGAAGGCCTGCAGGGCATAAGGAACTGCTCTCATTTCCAGGATGTTTATGTGGAGATGAGTCTCTGGGGCTGTCCACAAGCCCCGAGTCCGAACACCGTTGAAGTGTGCTCCCCATCCGCGCCCTGAGGCATCTGTGGAGAGCGTCACAATCGGAGACGGTGCAACGAAGGGGACCCCTGCTGATAGATTCTTCAGATCTAGCCACCACTGTCAATCCCGGATTACAGTCTTCGTGAACCGGATTGGAAGCTGCAGATGGTCTTGCTTTTGACCCCATTGGACCCGTAACATCCACTGGGTGACCCGCATGTGGAGACAAGCAAGCGGGACTGTTGCAATGGCTGCAGCCATGTGTCCGAGCAGGCAAAGGACCAATCGGGCAGGAATGGTCTTCTTTGCCGAAATGTCCCTGATGAGGGATCTGATGTGTTCTGCTCTGTCCTGGGAAAGAAAAGCTTTCCCCTTGAACAGTGTCCAGAACTGCGCCTATGAACTGCAGAGTCTGAGACGGAACCAGACAAGACTTCTCTTGATTGATCAAGATGCCCAGCATCTCGAATAGAGACTGAGTATAGTGAATGGCGGACATCAAGGCCTCCGGAAAGGGCGCCATGAGAAGCCAGTCGTCCAGGTAGGGGAATACATAGTGGCCTTGCCTCCTCAGAGTCGCCGCTACAACCGCCATACACTTCGTGAATACCCGAGGTGCCAATGGCAGTTCGAAAGGGAGGGCTCGGAACTGATAATGGTGACCTTGGAACTTGAAGCGCAGAAACTTCCTGTGTGCTCGAACGATAGGGATATGCAGGTAGGCGTCCTACATGTCCAAAGACGCTAGAAAGGCGCCCTACTTGAGCATGGGAATCAGACCTGGGAGGGTCACCATGCGGAAGTGTTTGTACAGGACTGACTCGTTGAGGTCCCTGAGGTCTAGGATTGGATGGAGATCCCCTGTTTTCTTGGGAACCAGAAAGAAGTGAGAATAATATCCTGCATCTCTCTGGTTCCGTGGAACGTGCTCTATTGCTTCTTTTTCCAGGAGCGTGAGCACCTCCTGCCGTATAAGCAGGGTGTGCTGGCCCAAGTAACGGGAAAGCAGGGGAGGTCTTGCCGGCAGGTGGTCAAGAAATTCTATGAAATGGCCCTTCTTGACCAAATGGAGAACCCACCGGTCGGTGGTGATCGACTGCCACCCTGAAAAGTGGCGAGCGGTGCGACCACTGTGCCCACTAAGAGAATGACCTAATGGGGGTCTGAATCTGAGTTACTTTCTGTGCTTATGGGGATGTGGAAATACTTTAAGTCCAGTGATGCCAAACCTTCCCCTTTCTTTGGAGTGTTGGCAGAATCAGTGCCAAAAGCACTATTTTGAACTTTGGCTTTGTCAGATGCATGCTTAGTACCCTCTAAGACAGGTCACCACTCCCCCATCCTTTTCTGTAGTACCTTTTGCTATACCAAGACAGTCTCCTCTGTCTTTGGCAGTAACAGGTTTTGAATCTCATTTTCTTGAAATTTTCTTTCTCTACATCTGTAGATGGACTGAAAACTTTTTTTTTGGAAGGGATTTGAATCCAGAGACAATCCCTCATTACTGCATCCATGACCACTTGTCTGTGGTGTCTGAAATATCCCTGCTGTAAGTATTGCTGATACTGAAGAACAGCCCTAGTGAGATACAACAAAAGGAGCTTACTGTGGTGTATTCATCCATTTTTTAACTTTAATCTTTTCTCTAAAGAGGAATTACCCTCGACTTGGAATCCATTTAGGTTGGTGACTCACAACCAGGCAAACCCCCTTTGAACCACTGTATTTACCATCCCTCTAGCAGCAGCCATTTAAACTGTTATGTGGCTGCTTCCAAACCACATTTAGTTGTTTCAGCTAGATCACCTGGCAGGGGAGTAACATGGACTTTAAAGTATGTTAGTTTTCCTGGGATCCATGTTAGGAGAGTAGGATGCCAGGGATCTATGTGCCTTGTCACAGGCTGTTACTTCAACTACTCCTTGATGTATAGGATGAGAGAACAAACTCTGAGTTCCCTCCCTGTCTAGCTGACAATTCTTATACAGCCTCTTATCAAGAACGGAAACAGAGCTTAGAGTTTGTAAAATCTTTAAAGTGTCTTCCGCAGTGAATTTATTCACAGGAAGGGGAAGCTTTTAATGGGTGTCAGCCCAATCATTTCTCACAAATGTGAAGAGTGAGGGATAATCTTTATTTTTGGTGAAAACCCAAACATTCCATGCAATCATGTAGTCTTCTTCCAGATAATGGGAAGACTGATCAGAGGAGACAAGCTGCTGTGCAGAGGTCTGCTGCTGAGAAGTAGACAGCACCTGTAAGCCTAAAAGTGTTTTCTTTAGCCATTCCAGGCATATCTTCACACTTTTTTTTTTTTTTATGAACATTTACAATTTTCACACCTTCATTCACAGTGAAAAACCACCAGAATGAAGCACAGTGCTACAAAATTCTGCAGTAAAGTTACTGCAGTAAAGGATACCATTTCAGTGGGATTTAATCCCTTTAGTGATACAGTAAACCTGAGACACTGTACCTCATCCTGGTGGGCTTCACCGTAGGTAACAATCTGCAGGAACTGGCAGGCTTTCTAGCAAGCACAGGAGTCCCCATATGCAGTCTAGCAGGGGGTCCTGTGTGCTTAGTTTTATTTGATTTCTTAGAGGGAACCAGGTAGTCAGCCAGTTCAGCAAGCCTCTCAAGAACTGCTTGTATACCCGTCTCAGGGGTAGTAGTTTACATCAATTGTTGTAGTTTCACCCACAATAATTTAGGGTGTCAGCTGGTCAGAGCTGGAGGGACCCTTAGATGGTGAATGTTTTCCTTTTTTTAGCCTTATCTAGGCATTTTTCAATAGTTTTCAAAGGACATGAAATGCAGATTTCACTCTGCTTTTAATGTTCATGTCCAGATAGGTAGACAAAAGGAACTAAACAGAATTTCACCACACAGAATACATAATTTGAAACCTGGACCACCAGTTTTCTTTTTCATTTTTATGACATTTTGAATGTAAAACTAATAAAAGTTGCAACCGCTAAAAAGTATTTTCATTTAAAGTTTATTTAGCAGTTGCGGTCGGTTCCAGAACCGATGAAGTACCGATCGGGTTCCGGGAACCGAGGAAAAATGAACCGAGACTATCGGTTAAAGAACCGGTGTTAGCGGTTCTTAAAAGCAACTAATTTAATAAAAGTAAACATAACTAATGGAGTTTTTTAGTCAGAAAACTCCGATAACTGTAAAATAAACTTTGGTTTACCCTTTTCCCCCGGTTATCCTGAACCGAGAGAAACCAAGAAACTTACAATTTAAACACTAAAACTACGGGTTTACTAAAATTCCAAAAAGTAAAAGGCAGCAAAAGAAATGTTAAAGAATACTTATATTCTGTAATGTTTCTCACGCCAGAACAAGATGATGAAGAGGAGAGAATCTCTGAGCATCTAGAATTATCAGGCAGAGAGAGAGAGAGAAATCTGAAGGGTTTAGAACTAAGGCAGTTAGTATAAGGCAGCATTTGAAAAGTAGCTCATGCAAAAATTCCATAATTTGCATATGTTCCAAATTCTCTCTGGGCAGTTCTACTTCGGAGGAAGACTGCATATAGTTATGAATACCTGAACAGCTGTAATAGCTGAAGGTTGATGCCAAGCAGCCAGCATGGCATTCTGGTAAGTTGGTATTAGTGGGGAACCACTAAAACAGGCTCTTCCGGTAACTCAAGGTATTCTGCCATATCCTTACGTTGCTTGTCATGTTCCGTAGTGGAGAATCCCATGATTTTTTGAATCTGAACCATCATTTCACTAAAGGAGAGGCTGCCGCAGGCAAAGGCAGATCCCCATCCAGGGAAAAGATTTCTGAATAGGGGGATTCCGGATTAGGGAAATCCAAATCTTGAAACTCCTCATCCTCAAGATCACCGGTGAAATCAGGTGGCAATTCTTGGTCATCCGACAAATAGTCCTCTATAAATGGAGGAGACCACCAGGGTGATATAGAATCCTGGTCACTGTGGAATCTTTTAGTCGGAGGAGGGGGAGGAGATCGGGTGAGATCACCCAGCCCTTCAGAGGGCTGAGAATGCCGCATGGCATTCAAGACGTGTCGGACTATGTTGGTGAGATCCCTTTCCTGGGAAGGGGGGGTGAGAAGGGGGGCATGTTGGGAAACCAGAGAGGTGATAGAGGGAATGGGATGGGTAGCTCGAGCAGATCTTGCCCTTGGTTAGTAAAGACGAGGGTCTCAATCTGTGTCCACTTGACCCCTATAAGAAGCCACCTGAGTAGGAAGAGGGGCAGTCAATAAGGAATAAGCCGTGGGCTTCCACTGAGGAATGTGGGATCTCACAGACGAGCCCACAGGGGAAAAGGAATTATTTCCATTTAAAATGCCAGACATTGTCGACATGCTGCATGTAAAGTGCTGGAAAGCGTTACTGACGAGAGGGTATGAGCCCCCATCGATGACGAAGGGCTTAAAGGACGTCCCTGCTGACGGATGGACACCAGAAACAGTGACCGTCGACAGACATCAAGGTAAGGACTGTGAGGAGGGTTTCTACTTCTCCTTTTTCTGCCTGGAACAAGAACCAGTAGAGGGGGAGCCCTTGGTATGAGTCCCCTGGTTCTCCAAGAGACATTTTCTGCTCCATCAAAAGTAGCTGAATTTCAGACAACTGTCGACTAGTTGCCTGATTGAAGTCCTGACATAAGCTGCAGGAATTGGTGTCCTGTGTGGGTCCCAGACACCTTACACAAAGTGTGTGATTGTCAAAGCGGTATATCTTCCTACCGCAATGACAGGAACAAAATAATGCTCATTTAGTTGAAGAGTCAGTAGACATTAGTCATAGTTCCAAATTTCTCGTCGATGACTGCTAAACAGAAGTTGCACTAGCTGCTGCGCAAGCTAAAGACGGGCAAATGAACTGAGGATACCAGGGACAGCCCACACATATATAGGAAACAGGAAGCTGATGTCATGTGTGGGCAGTCCCCGGTGATAAACTGCTAGAAGAGATGCTGTGCACCACAACGACCTCTGCTTGATACCCAAAAGTATTACCTACTGCAAAAGACCACTCCGTGGGAGATGAAAAAATTGCTTACCACAGTAATTATGTTTCTTCCCAGTGATGCTCAGATATTCATAACTTTATGCAGTAGCCTTCTAAGGTAGAACTGCCCGGAGAGGTGGATTTTCAAATGCTGCATTCTACTAACTGCCTTTGCTCTAAACCCTCAGATTGCCTAGAAGCCTGGAAAGACAGGCCCCCCGAAGACTAAGTGCGACAATGATGACAATATTGAGCATGATAACAATAATAATAATTATAGTAGGAACTCCTTTAACACCCAGAAAAAGGGCCTCCAACTGGAGGGCACAGCATGTGAAAGAATATCCCTGAATGGCAGAATCACCTGGCAAGGGGGGAATAACAATAGTGAACGCAATCACAACATATGTGCCACACATGGCATTTATACCCCTGAGAGCACAGTATAGAGGAGTGCAGAGGCTGAAGTTCTGGAAGGGGGGGTAGGGAGGGAAGTTATGAATATCTGAGCATCACTGGGAAGAAACATAATTACTATGTTAAGTCATTTTTTCTTCTAACCCCAGTAATGCTCAATATATTCATAACTTTATGCAGACTACCAAGCAGTACCCCTGGAGGTGGGTACAGAACTCTAATTTGGAAACAGACTTTGCAGGACTGCTGTGCCAAACCTAACATCACCCCTAGATAAAATATCCAGACTGTAATGCTTTGTAAAGGTGTGTACTGTTTTCCATGTAGCTGCTTTACAAATGTCCAGTAATGGGACATCCCTGGCAGCTGCTAAAGTAGCAGCTGTCCCTCTTGTGGAATGAGCCCTCAAACCTGATGGGGGCTCCTTACCAGCCTTTGTGTAGCAGAACTGGATACACTGGACTGTCCATCGAGAAATTAACCTTTTGATGCTGGATTAGCCTTTCCCACATTTCATAGGTCAGGAGCAGGTGTTTCCTATCCTGCCTATGGACTGTAGTGGTTGTCAAGTAGTAGCTAAAAACTCGTTGACATCCAAACAATGAAGACTCTTTTCAATTGAACCAAAGTGATCAGTGAAAAAAGAAGTAAGGTAATGGTTTGGTTCAAATGGAAATTAAAATCCATTTTAGGAAGAAACTTCCTGTTTATTTTCAGGACCACTTTGTCTCTGCGGAATGAAATGTAGCCATGTTCAATGCAGTGAGACTGGGGCTCACTGATTTCTCTGACAGAAATTACCATAAGGAAAGAACAATTTTCATGTGGCATATTTCCAATAAACAGAAAGCATAGGCTCAAAAGGGGAACCCATGAGCCTAACCATACTACACATTTAGGTACCATGCGGCACCGGTTCCTTGTGAGGGTGTGTGCAAATAGGATAGGCCTTTAAAGAACCTTTTGAAAACAGGGTCTGGGCACAGAGAAATAGAGGAACATTCTGTCCACTGAAATATCAGTATATGCTTCTAAGGTACTGAACTGTAAGTCCAGTAAATGCAATAGGTAAGATAGCCCAGCACAGATGGGACACCAGCCTGTACTGTTATGCGTGAAGCCCTTAAAGAGCACTTTGAAGATAGGATCTGGGGCGACTTGAAACATCTTATCCAGCTGATATGCAGGCTGATGCTACAGCTAGGTGGACCTTAAGGGTGCTGGACTGCAAGTCCAATGAATGTAAATAAGAAAATATCAGACACAGCTAGGACCCCAGCATGTGCTGGTACCAGTTCCTAGTTGAATACAATAAACAGAAAAAACCCTTTCCGTTTGAAGCATAAATTTCCTTAATTGAGGGACTCCTGTAGCCACTGAAGATGTCCAAGACATTTTCAGAAAAAATGCAATTCCACATATTGTAGGCCCCCAAGAGCCATGCCTTGAGCCCAAGTTTTAGGTACAGGAGCCTCCCTTGGTTGGAGGTTAGCAGATTGTACCTCCAAGGAAGATGTATTGATTCAAACCCAGACATGGAGAGTAGCAGAGCATACCATGGCTGCCTGACCCAGTCTGGTGCTATTAAGAGCACTGATGCTGACTGGCACCTGAGCTTAAGAAATACTCTGTACACCAGAGGGTAAAGAAGAAAAGTATGTAGATGTTTCTCTGACTAATCCAGAGCCGGAGCATCCAGAGGGATTGTTCCCGTATCTGGTGGTCTGCCATAGTACAATGGCAGGTGGTGGTTCTGGTGGGACACAAACAAGCATACCTCCGGAGTGCCCCACCTCCTAAAGTTTCTTGCACCACCTGACTGTCCAAATCCCATCTATGATTGGACTAGCTGATTTGAGTCAGGGTATCTGCCCAGGTATTGTCCTTGCCTGGCAGATGAATAGCCCCCATGGCGCATCCTATACTGACTCCCTATTATCATAAGTCTTCTGCAGGCAGGGCTTGACTTTATCCATCCCTGCTTGTTTGTGTAATACACTGCAGTGGTACTGTCTCTTCTGACTCGTACCAGCTTCCCTGTACTAGTTATGTGAAAACCCTTAGTGCCAGTGACACTAATCTTGGCTCCAGCAGGTTTGTGTGCAGAAGTGACTCTGTGTTGGGATGGTGTGAACCCCCAGATGGGAGTCACACACTAGCAGAGATGCATATGTTGACTGAACAACTGACGGGGACTCTTGCTGAAAAAAGGGAACCCCTTTTCTCAGGTTGGTTTCTTCTTTCCACCCTTGGGTGACCTGTAACAATATTTGTTATCAGAATTAGTTTTAAAAGGAGGGACCTTTCCCTAGTGAACCCAAAGGTGAAAAGTACAGTTACGTAAGAACTTACCGTAACAGTAGATCTTCGAGAACAGCTCTTGCAGCAGGTTACACCATTAGGACTGAAGCCGGCAGACGTCGGGACCCCACGGAAAAATTCTAGCTAGCTATCTTCAGCGGGGACCGCCCCTGACGTCGGTCCTGCCTCCGACGACGGTCCCGCCTCCGACATCAGGTGTAGTACATAAGGGGGCGGTCCCGCCAGATTCCCCAGTTCTCCCGCCGGAGAATTCCGGCCGCAGGCTGACATCGAGATGGGAGACCGAGGATCCACCGTCAGAAGACAAAAGGGTATAAATCCCTGTTAAAAAATGCTTAAGCCATGCCTCCTCCAAGGGGGAAGGTGGGCAGGAAGGTACCTGCTGCAAGAGCTGTTCTCGAAGATCTACTGTTACAGTAAGTTCTTACGTAACTGTACTATCTTACTTGAGACACAGCTCTTGCAGCAAGTTACACCATTAGACTGATTCCCAAGCAGTAGCGCTTGCAAACACTCTGGGAGGAGGAAACTAGAAAGTTCATTCCAGGTCCTGATTCTAGGACAGGAGACTCTGTAGCACAGCCAGGCGAAGCTGCTCTTCGCCGTGAGAATGTCCAGGCTATAATGCCTGATAAAGGTATGTACAGAGCTCCAAGTGGCTGCAGCACAAATGGCAGAAGTGGAGACGTTTCGAAGTGCTGCAAAGGAGGTGGCCACTCCCCTAGTGGAATGGCCCCGGACTGATCCCGGGAGGGGCTTTTGTTTGATATCATAACAGTATGATATGCACTGGACAAGCCAGCGGGACAGGGACTGTTTGGATACTGGTTGGCCCATCATCCTTTCAGTAAAGGAAACGAAAAGTTGCTCCGATTTACGAAGCTGCTTAGTTCTGCTCAGGTAGTACCTTAAGCTGCGGTGAACATCCAGGGTGTGGAGCAGCGCCTCTCCTCTATTAGAATAATTAGGGAAGTAGACAGGCAGGTCAATGTCCTGATTGAGAGTGAGTGTGGAAACCACCTTAGGCAAGAATTTAGGATTAGGCCCTCAGGGATACTCTGTCCCGTGGAAAATTAAATAAGGCTTCTACACATGACAGCATGAAGCTCAGAAACTCTTCGCTGACGTAACAGCAACCAAAACAACGCTTTCCACGACAGAAAACGCAGCTGCAATCCGCAGCAGGTTCAAAGGGGGGAAGCGTGAGTTGCTCCAGGACAAAGAGCAAGTCTCATGGAGGCACTGGGTCCTTAATGGGCGGCCTAAGATGTAACACCCCTCTCAAGAATTCTCGACAGGCATCTAATTGTGCCACTGTGCACTGCCCACCGGGAGGTGATAAGCTGAAACGGCACAGAGGTGCACCTTAATAGAGGAGTAGGCGAGACCCGAACGAAAAGGGAGAGCAGGTACTCTAACACCGCTTTCATCGAACAACCTAAAGGGGAAAGGCTGCGTGTTTGCGACCATAGACTAAAACGGCGCCATTTCATGGCGTACATCGCATGCGTTGCCGGCTTTCTGGCTGCAGAAAGAACTTCCGCAACCTTTTGTGAGACCCCGTGTTGCAAGATGGCTATGTCTCTAGGAGCCATGCATGCAGGTTCAGTGAGCGTAAGTCCGGGTGGACCAGCGAACCCTCCTCCTGAGACAAGAGATGGGAGCTGAATGGCAACGGGAGCGGAGGTTCCCGGGATAGCTGTATTAGCAAAGGGAACCAGATCTGTATGGGCCAGAAAGGGGCCACCAGGATCATTGTTGCATGCTCCCTGCGAAGTTTGAGAAGAACTCTCTGGATCAACGGAAGGGAAGGCGTAAAGAATCTGTCCGCCAGGAGAGGACAACGCGTCTCGCCAGAAAACACCAGGCCCTGGATCTAGCGAGCAAAAAATTGGGCAGTTTTATGTTGGATGGGAAGCGAACAAGTCCAATTCTGAGTTCCCCATCGAAGAAACAGATCCTCTGCTACCTCCTGAAGAAGTTCCCACTCGTGGACTCTGGCCTGGAAGCGACTCAGGCCGTCTGCAATTGTGTTGTCCACCCCGGGGACATGTACTGTGATCAGGTTCGCGCCGTGTCGGATTACCCAATCCCACACCCTCATGGCCTCCCTGCAAAGGGGGTAAGAGTGTGCGCCTCCTTGTTTGTTGAGGTAATACATTACCGCCGTGTTGTCTGTCTGTAGCAGGAGAGTACTCGGCAGGATCTCTGACTGAAATGCCTGCAGGGCATGAAGGACTGCCCTCATCTCCAGAACGTTGATATAAAGGTGAGCCTCCTGAGGGGTCCACGTTCCCTGGGACTTCACCCCGTCCAGGTGTGCTCCCCACCCTAGTCCTGAGGTGTCTGTGGTGAAGATTACCTCCGGGGATGGCGCTATAAACGGAACACCCGTAGAGAGTGTCCCTGGGTCTAGCCACCATTGCCAGTCTCGAATCACAGCGTTCGTGATTCTGACTGGATGCTGCATATGGTCTTGCCTTTGGTCCCATTGCACCATGAGCATCCACTGAGTTACCCGCATGTGGAGCATTGCGAAAGGGACGGTCGGAATGGCTGCAGCCATGTGTCCGAGCAAGCGAAGGACCGACCTGGCTGGGATGGTCTTGTTCGATGAAAGCTCCCTGATGAGGGATCTGATGCGTTCCACTCTGTCGTCTAGAAGAAATGCTCTTCCCTGAACGGTGTCCAGGACTGCACCTATGAACTGCAGTGTCTGCGACGGTACCAGGAGAGACTTCTCGGAATTGATCAAGATGCCCAGAGACCAAAACAGATCCTGGGTACTCTGGATAGCTAATAACAACGCCTCTGGAGGCGGCCATGAGAAGCCAATCGTCCAATGCAGGAACACATAATGGCCCTGTCTCCTTAGAGACGCGGCCACGACTGCCATGCATTTGGTAAAACCTGGGAGCCGATGACAGTCCGAATGGAAGTGCTCGGAACTGAAAGTGGCGGCCGAGAAACTCGAAGCGCAGGAACCTCCTGTGCGCCTGAGTTACAGGGATGTGCAGGTATGCATCCTGCATGTCTAGGGACGCTAAAAATCCGTCCCTCTTTAGCATGGGGATAAGACCCGGAAGGGTCACCATGCGAATTTTGTAGGCGACCGACATATTGAGGTCGCTGAGGTCCAGAATCGACGGAGGTCCCCTGTTTTCTTTGGAACCAGGAAAGTGGGAGTAGTACCCGTATCCTCTCTGGTTCTCTGGGACATACTCTGTCACCCCCTTTTGCAGGAGCGCGAGTACTTCTTGCCTGATCAGAGGCTTGTGCTGACCCGAGTAACAGGAGAGCAGAGGAGGCCTCGAGGGTGGCTTTTCTGTGAATTCTATAAAGTGGCCTCTTTCGACCAACTGAAGAACCCACCGGTTGGTGGTTATGGACTGCCATCCTGGCAAGTACTTCGCAATGCAACCCCGACCTTGATGTCCCGTTGATCCTGAGGGGCGGGGGCCCGAAAGGAGTCAGGCTGTGGCGGCGGAGGGGCCTGCGGGCTGGGCCGGTTTAGCTGGGCGTTGACCTCGGCCCGTGGGCTGTCTACCCTGGGCTCTACGGGAACCGGAGCCCCTCTGTTGTGGACCGGTGCGGGACTGTTGTCTCTGTGCCCGTCCATGAAAACGGCTTTGGTTCCCACGAAGGAACTAAGCCTCGTTAGTTATTGCCTGGACCGACCACACCGCCTCCCGCCTCTTGAAGCTTGGTGATGACCCTCTCAGAGGGCTCACCAAAGAGAACTTCTCCCTCAAATGGGGCATCCATGATGTTTTTGTGGACATCTGGGTAAAGCCGGAGACACGGAGCCAAGAGTGTCTCCGGAGGCATACACCTGAAGCTGCTGCTCGGGCCGAGGAGTCCGCGGAGTCGTACGCGGCTCGTAGCACTTGGGTCCCCACGTCCAAACCCGTCCGGAGCAGCTGCAACATCTCCTCCTTCTGCTCACCTTCTGGCAACTTCTCAGCCAGATCCAGACCCTGCTCCCACAAGGCATTTTGGAATTGCACCATGTGGGTCAAGTAATTCAGGGATCTGATGGTGCAAGTAGCGGAAGCATACGTGCGCCTACCCATAGCGTCCAGCTGTTTGGACTCCGGGTCCGGTGGCAGAGTGCTCAAATGTTGCGGTCTCTGGGACCGGTCATGAGAGGCTGTTATGACCAGAGAGTCGGCCTGAGGATGCTGAGCCAAGTACTGGTCTTCCCTTGGAGCCTTGTACAGGTGGTCAGCTTTCTTCTGCATTGCCGGGAGTGAATGTGGACGCTTCCACGCTGCCTTGGTGACGTACACGAAAGTGTCTACCAAAGGTGGCACCACCACAGACTTGGGGTCCTTCTGCCGAAGATATTTCGCAAGGCGTAGCCTTTTGGGGTCTAACTCCTCCGCATCCCATCCCATGTTCTCTTGGATGTGTCTCATGATGTCAGAGAACGAAGGGTCAACCGGAGGAGACCCTGGAAGTTCACGTGGGTCCGGAGAAGGGATGTGGAGGGGAGATGGGGATCTAGATCCTGTTGAAAACTCTGATCCCGTGTCCTCCGTCGAAGACGAACAGCGGTGTCTTCTGGGTCTCTTAGGGCTGGGTGACCCAGAAGAGAATCTGGACGGAGGTCTCCTTTTAGCTGGTCTCCCCCTTGGAGGGATCCTGGGCTCCCGGGGAGGAGGTAACCGGCCTGCAGACCCGGATGGAGAAGGGGGCGCAGGAACCGGAGGAGTAACCGGCCTAGGAGGAGGAGGAGGAGGTGGGGTGGGGACCACGTTCTTTTTGATGGTATCCCACCAGTAAGTGAAAAGCTCCTTAACCTCTGAGAAAGAAAGACCCGACAACGGACCGGGCGCCGGTGTTCGGTGTTCGGGTTCCGGCGTCGGCTCCACAGGGGCCTCGGGGAGGGTTCTCTGGGAGGCTCGACAGGACCTGGGTCGCCCGTCTGGTCCTCGGGCTGTGTTAACTCCTCCTCTGTAATGGTTTCCTGACCGACATCGGTCGGAGGCGTCGGGGCCCTCTTCTCAATCTGGACAGGCACGGACGTCGGTCCCCCTACCAGCGTCCGGGGGTGCGTAGGCTTGGCCGGCGACGGTCGTCTGGCGGTCGACAGCTCTGGGGACCTGTGGTGAGAGGCCGAAGTCGGGCGGGTCGACGTCGGATCCGACGGTCTCTTAAGAGAGGTGAGCTCCTTGGTCTTCCGCTGGGGAGGAGGAGGAAGCAAGGAGGCAGACCTGACATCTGGTTCATTATGGCGGGAACCAGACTTGTGGTGATGGTGGCGGTCCCCCGACTTGACCAGGGCCTTAGAAGTCGAAGGAGGCCTGGAAGTCTTGGCCTGAGAAGAGGAGCCCGAAGATTTTCTCACTGCAGCAGGGGGAGGCTGAGAACTGGCCCGGGAAGGCGAGCGGTCGGACCTGGAGTCGGAGCTACGAGAATCAGAGGCCCTAGATGGGACCTGAAAGGGGCCTTCTCTCTATGCTTCTCCGAATGTCTACGGGCCTTCTCCGAAGAATCCCCCTTGGAGGCCATGGTCTTGAGTTGTTCCTCGAGCAGGAACGCCTGTAGGGCCTTCTGGCGACGGATCCGGGTTCTGCTGTTGAGCCAAGGCAAAAGGAGCAGGACCGGTGTCATGGTCTGGGCCTAAGCATCGACGCAGGCCGAAAAGCGATCCTTGAAGGGGATCTGCTTCCACAGGCGCACTCAAGAATGACCGGAGGTTGAGAGGACATCAGACAACAAACTGACCAAGAAAACAAATTTTCCAAAGGAAAACGTTACCACGCGGCCGCCGCTAGAACTGTGAACCGGCGGTCGACTTGCACCACGGCGGGAAAGAACTGGATTTCAAGGGACCGCCCCTTATGTACCACGCCTGACGCCGGAGGAGGGACTGACGCCGGGGCGTCCCCGCTGAAGATAGCTAGCTAGAATTTTTCCGTGAGGTCCTGACGCCTGCCGGCTTCAGTCCTAATGGTGTAACCTGCTGCAAGAGCTGTGTCTCGAAGTAAGATCTGAATGTCCTTCATCCATAACCTGGATTCCAGGACTATGCCAGTGGCAGGTGTCATGGGGCCAGTAGCTGAAGAAACTGTCTTTTGGCTTTTTGTTTGCTCAGGCTGAATGAGCCCACTATCAGTGGGATACCTCTTGCCCTGCTGAAAAGCAGGCAGGCCTTGCCTTGCAAGGTATCTAACTCTGCTCTTATAAACTGTAGTGCCTAAGCAGGCTGAAGGACATAACTTCTTTAGATTATCAGGGACCCGTGTGACTCCAGGAGCCCCTAGGCCACTTGCTGGGTTGATTTTACAACCCCTAGCCAGTTATCTAGGTATGGGAAAACTGACACACCTTGTCTTTGAAGGTGTCAGAAACCCTGCCAAGCACTTCGTGCAGACTCTTGGAGAGTGACCTGATGGGAGTATGCACCTGAGGTACTTTCTGTGAAATTCCCTTATGAAGGTGAGGAAATAAGCACCCTTTAAGACCAGTGATGCCAACCTTTCCCTTGTCTAGAGTGTTGGCAGAATCAGTGACAAAGTTATCATTTTGAACTTTGGCCTTGTTAAAAATGCCTGTTTAGTACCGTGAAGTCGAAGACAGGCAAACACACTAGGACAGGCTCCACTTTGTGACAGTAACATGTTTTGAATCTTTTTTTTTTTTTACTGTTGGCAGGGATTTGAACTCTGAGCCAATCCCTAACTCACTGTGGTGACTGAAGTACCCCTGGTGTGGGTACTGCTGATACTGAGGCACAACTCTAGCCTGATAAAAGAAAGGCGTAATGTGAAATGATCTGTATCTGCCTCCCCTTCCATATGTTTTAGTGGAGGGGAAGCTTTATTTTGCAGAACTGCAACTATAAGCGGTTTTTGTATACATCCACCTTTGTCATGTAAGCCTTTATCTTTCTTCCAAGAGGGGATGACCCTCAACTGGAAAAAACATAGCCCTGGTTTGGGTATCCTGAATGAGGTTTGTGACTCTCAGCCAGGCAAACCCCTTTGAGCTACTTAATCTGCCATTTATCTGGCAGTAGTGCCTAGAAAAGCAGCAGACTGGTATTTGGCTGCTCCCAAACCCAACTTAACTGTTTCAGCCAGATCATTTGACAGGGAAGTCTGAGCCTTGACTGCCATAGCAAGGACAGACTGCCATAGTGACTTCTGGTATTCAGCATCAAAGGCTTGAAAGCCGTGCTGTCAATTTTCCTGAAATCCTTGTTAGGAGGAATGCCAGGGTATATTTGCCTTGTTACAGGCTGTCACTTGTACTACTCCTTGGTGAACAGGGTGGGAGAATAAAAATTCAGCTCCTTCCCTGTCCAGCTGATATTTCTTATCCAGCCTCTTTTCAAGAGGGGAAGACAGAGCTTTGAATTTGAAGAAATCCTTAAGTAACTTTCCTGAAGAATGTATGCACAGGAAGGAAAAGCTTTTAGTGGGTGTCAGCCCAATCATTTCTCACAATATATGAAAAGTGAGGAATAATCCTCAAATGCTCTGTGGGAATTTACCCAACTCCTGTTCAGGGAAAACCTCAGTTTAATAGGTTCTCCTTTCTTTTATTTAATCATAAACATATATTCTTCCTCTTAACAATAGGAAGACTGATCAGAGGAGAAAGACTGCTTTGCAGTAGTCTGCTGTTGAGAAACAGCAGCCCTTGCAAGCCTAAAAGTTTTTTTTTTTTAAACCATTCAAGGCATTTTTCCACACTTTCTCCTAGAAAGCTTTACAATTTCTGCAGGAGTTGTTAGGCTTTATAGCAGACACAGAAGTCCCCAAATGCTGTCCAGCAGGAGGTTCTGTGTTTAATTTATTTGACAGAACCAGGGAGTCAGCTGGTTCAATAAGTCTAGCAGGCACTGAAATCCCCGTATGCTGTCTAGCAGGGGTTCAGTGTGCTTAGTTTTATTTTATTTTATTTCTTAGAGGGAACCAGGTAGTCAGCCAGTTCAGCAAGCCTCTCAAGAACTGCTTGTATACCTGTCTCAGGGGTAGCAGTTACAATGACTGTTGTGGTTTCAGCCACAGAAATTTAGGGTGTCTGCTGGTTAGAGCTAGAGGGAACCTTAGGTGGTGATAACATTTTTTTTTTTTTAAGCCTTATCCAGACATGTTTAAATAGTTTTCTGAGGACATGTAAAGCATATTTCACTCTGCTTGGAAATTAACATGCCCAGAGAGCAAACAAAGACTGTTTGCCTTAACAAATATCACCACTCTCAACACATCATTCAAAACCGGGATCACCAGTTTTCTTTCTCGGTTTTTCTGACATTTTCCAATAAAACCAATAGAAGTTGTAACCGCTAAAAGAAATGTATTTAATTAAACTTTAACATTCGTGGTCGGTTCCCGACCGATAAGGAACCGATCAGGACCAGAAACCCAAGTAAAATGAACCGAGGCCATCGGTTCAAAACCCAGTATTAGCAGTTCCTAAAACAAGCTAAATTAAATAAAATAAAACATAACTAATGGAGCTTTTCAGTCAGAAAACTCTGATAAATGTAAAATACACTTCGGTTTCCCCCCGGTTATACCGAACCGGTAGAAACCGATAAACTTACAATTTAAACACTAAAACTACGGGTTTACTTAAAACTATAAAAGTAAGAAGGCAGCAAATGAAATATAAACAATACTTATATAAATTTTATAAGTTTTCTCACGTCAGAACAAGATGATGAGGAGAGGATCTCCGAGCGTCTGGTCTTGACAGGCGGAGAGAAAAATCTGAGGGTTTAGAGCAAAGGCAGTTAATAGAATGCAGCATTTGAAAAGTGGCTCACGCAAAAGATTCCATCATTTGCATATGTTCCATCTCTCTCCGGGCAGTTCTACCTTAGAAGGCTACTGCATAAAGTTATGAATATACTGAGCATTACTGGGGTTAGAACTATGGTCACAGCTGAGTAACCTATTTTTTTTTTTTTTGAGGTGTGGATATAGTTCACTATCCACACTCTGGCAGACTCCTAGCAGTTCTCAGGAAAGAGGGGACAAGATGCGCACCCTACCTGGTGAACAGAGACTGGAGAACCGAGGCCCCAAAACCTGTATCCTGGTGTGACACAAGGTCGATGTGGTAGTGAGAAATGAAGGTGGGTGCTGACTTCTAGGCAGCAGCCCTGCAGATCACCTGGATAGGGACCATCCACGGAAGCAGCCACTGAGGCATTGGTATAACTGGTGGACTAAGCTCTAAGCCCTACAGGAGGCTCCTTACCCGACAACTTATAGCATAAGTCGATGCAGGATGTAATCCACCTGCCAATCGTCCACTTAGCTGCCAATCTGCCAGGCATGGCTTCAACGTGACAAACAGTTGGCGAGCCTCGCCCTGAACTCCAGCTGTGTGCGCTCCACATAATAAGAGGGAACCCTCCACAAGTTCAGGGTATGGTGTCTGTGGCTGGCCTCCAAAGATGGGTTTGGTAGTAAAGCATATTGGTAAGTTAATCACCTGGTTAAGGTGAAACTCCAATACAACCTTCGGGAGGAACTTCAGGTCGCGATGGAAGATTGACCCTGTGGAAGACCAGGTAAGGAGACTCTACTGAGAGTGCCCTGAGCGAACTGATCATTTTGACTGACATGATGGCCACCAGGAGGGTGTCTTCCACAAAACGTGTGACATCTCACACCTGTGCATAGAAAGGCTTGCCCATGAGCACAGTCAACACCAGCGGCAAGTCCTCTGTGATGGTGGTACACGCACTACAGGGGACAGACCCTCGAAAAAGCACCCGACCACATACTCCTGGGCCACTGCTGGCTTATCAGCCATGTCCAGTAACCAGAGATGGAAGCCAGCTGCACCTTAAGGGTCATTGCCTGCAGTCCCTACTGAGAGAGGGACCAAAGGTAATCCAGGATGCTAACTACAGAGCATGCAAGGGGATCAAGCTCCTTGCCCCAACATCAGATGGAAAATCTCTTCCAATTTAAAAGAATAGCATCTGCAAGTCAACTCTTTTCGGGAATCCTCCACAACGTGGAGCACATCATCCCAGAGACCCAAGGCATGGAACTCTATTCGCACAGGAACCAGGTGCAGGGATGTCCCCTGAAGTCTGGTAAGCAGATCCAGGTGGAGAGGCAGTTGCCACAGAGGTCTCCTGCTGAGGCTAAAGAGATCTGGGTACCACAACTGCCTTGGCTGGACACAGAGAGGGAACAGGACCCAGAGACTGAGGCCCCAGGGGGATGGAGGGCGGGATTGTGATGAATGAAGATACACAGAAAGATCATAATTACGGTGGGTACGTAATTTTCATACATCTGTGTCAATCTTCACCATTCATCACTGTTGGGCAAGTGCCGAGCCCCCCCCCCCGAAGGGGGTTTTCTTTTAACCCTAAGGGACAGGGTCCCTTAGTTCTCAGTGGGTGACACACTAAGAGGGAGAACCTTCGGGGCCTAGAGAGGCCAGAGAGTGAGACGGGGACCCCCCCGGGGGCGGGGAAGGAAGTTGCCCCAACAAAACGCCGTCTCGCTCTCCGGGAGAAGAGATAGGTTCTCTGGTGAGCGGAGTTAATCACCCTACGCTGGGCCAGGGGTGACAACCGGGAAAGACGCAGCCATGCCGTCTGCCTAGTGAAGATCGCGATCCCTACGACCCTGGTAGCTACCTCGTTGGCATCGTATAATGCCCTCGCTCGGTGCCTTGCTAGCTCCAGGCCACGTGCAGAGAGTGCAATGGCTTGTCTGGTTTGCTCCATGTCAGGCTTGAGGCTAGGAGCTGACCGAGTCTGGACCACAGGAACCTGTCCTAGGTTGTGTAGTGGGCCTGGTGTGCTGTGATACAGAGCAGCAACTGTGCCGAGTAGAAAAGCCTCCTACCCCAGAAGTCAAAATCTGAGGAGTCTTGATTTGGGGGCCGGTGCCGGTGAAGGGCGCGAAACCCATCAGGAGTGTCCAGTTGTGTCAATCCTGACTCAGGATGAGGCATGGAACCTGGAGACTCGGGAGGGGAGGGGGGTGCAATACTGCTGGCTGAGATCCCTGGGGGTAGGAACTTCGGAAAAAGGTCTCTGCCAAGAACGCAACGATGCCTCCCGAAAAGGAGCAGGCCGAGGGTGCACCGCAAGGGTGTACTCGCTGAAATCACCTAAAAAGGCGTGAGCCGAGTGCTCTGGATTGCTTTTGAGTGGCAGGGGTGATACACAGGTCCTCCAACATCCCCAGGAGGAATCGCTGATACTCCGCGAGATCAGCAGCTGGAGAAATGTGGACAGAAGACTCCTCTCTCCCAGAAGAGGGGGATGAGGGGTCAGAGGACCTTGGCTGCTCAAGGCGCGGCTGCTCAGGGGGAGGTTGAAAAACCTGTCTGTCCATGGAACTGATCAGCCACGACTCTGAACTGCTCCCAGGAGAGAGGCCCAGAAGGAACAAGAATACCTGGCAGCGCAGGAGAACACGGCAGAGGGATGGGGACAGAGCCGAGAAGAGAAGTTGACTGACCTCTGCCTGGGCTAGGAAGTGGACCAAGAGCTCCAGAAGAAGGAGGAGCTCCTGAAGACTCCACAGCAGACAGCTGAACAACCATATCAGAATTGCCTTGGCTGCACCCAGAAGATTCCCCCCTGTGAGGTGACTGGGACAATGTAGATCCAGAAGGATGGTCCCCTACCTCCAAAGAATAGGGCCCTCTCAAAAAAAACGAAGAGGAACAGCGGAGAGCCACACTATGGCTCCCCCACAGAGCCGGGTGGGTTCCGGAAAAAGGCCGCCGGACAGAACTCGCACTCCTCGACCCCTTGGAATCCAAGAGTGCCCTCCTCCTCCTCGAGAGCCAGCCTAGGCAGCTGGCAACCCTGGTCAGTCCCCGAAGGAGCTATCTAAGGAGCACTACCCTCCCCTCCTGTGGGTGCTCCGATCAGCCCCCAAAGTTGGGCAATCTAGGCACACCACTCGAGGGGGTACCACCACTGAGGGGTCAGCAAACCCTCAGAGGCCAGGCTGCAGAGCAATAGTGACCTGCACCACTGCCTGCTGGTCAGCACCCCTGACCCTTGCCACGGTAGCTGCTGTCCGGTCCTCAGAGGGGGGCTGGTCGCAGCCAGTCGAGGATACTAATAGAGTGCCCACCTGGGCAACTAGCTCCAAGGAGCCAGACTGCCTGTCTGACCCAGAATCCGACTCCTCCACCGAAGAAGTGGAAACCGAAGTCCTGTGCCAGACAGTGGGTAGGCGCTCTGCGCCATCTCAACCAAACGGGGCACCAGAAAAGGAGACTGCACCTGAGACGGTTCCAATGCCCCCCTCTGCACCACAAACGGTGACAGGAGGAGACATGGCTCCAACAAGGGCAGCAATCCTGGTGTCAGAACCCGACACGGCGCCGTCCGGCCCCATGGTGCCGCGAACGGCTCTGGGAACAGAGATGGTGCAAATGTCGGCTCTGACAGCCCCATCAGCGCTGAGAACGGTGCTGCTCGGACCCATGGCACCGCCAAAAGCAGAAGTGGGGCCGAGAATGGCGCTGACAGCGGTCTCAGCACAGCGAATGGTGCTGAGATCCGGAACCCCCATGGCACCATGGCCTCGCTTGCAGCCGTGAATGACTCCAGAGGAGGACACAGCGCTGTGCTCAACCTCGGCGCCGAGGCGAGAGAAAGATGAAGATGGCGCCGTTGAAACTCTGATGGCGCCGCTAGCACTACTAGCGCAGAGCCCACGGCACCGCAAATGGCACCGAGGCCCAAAACGACATCGACCGATGGCGTCGAGGACGGCGCCGACCCAGGCCTTCCAAGTCACGGGTCCGACACCAGGGGAGCCTTCGCCCCTGAAGGGGCAATTGCCATAACGGTGCCTCCCATCTGACCCCCGGAGGGGAACAGACTGGGCCTCTTGCACCGTGGGAGAAGCCTCAGCCACGGCTAGGCTGGGAAAAGCTGAGGCTCCCTCCTCCTCAGTTCGTGTAGAACTGGGAGGGGACCCGGAGGAAAGGTCGAGAGAACGTGGCTTGGCCCGACGAGTGCGAACCTGACCCCTGAAAGTCGGCGGAATTACTCTTCGATCCATGGAGAAACAGGCGTTGCACGAATCCATGTCATGAAGCGGGCCAAGACACGTAAAGCAACGGTCGTGCTGGTCGGTGATGGAATATTTTCGGCTGCATGGGCACCGTCGCATGGGGGGCCGTCCCGTCCTGGAAGTTTTCTTGCCCTCCGACTGAGACATGACCTACGGAGAAAAAAAAACACCAAAAACAGACTCGACGTCGCAGAAAATAAAATAACTGGAAAGGTCTTACCAGGCGACGTCGAGTATGGCAAAACAGAACCGGCAGGAGGAACCGACACCAACCAGCAGTTGACTGTAGCGGCAGTGTCTCCATGGAGGGTCTAGTAAGTATGGTCGACAGTGGGGAAAAGAACCGAAGATGGAAGGGGCTGCCCACATTTATACCTGAAGTGCTAGCATAGGATGTCATCATGGGCAGCCCCTAGAAGACTGCCTGCAAAAAATTTCTGTGTGGTCCTAGTTCCTGGTGGCTATAGTTCCATAGGTGTGACCTGATGAAAGAGATATCCTCGAAGAAGATCCACATGTTCTGCTCCAGTAACAGAATGATCTGATTCAGAGGGACCATCGAGATCTTGTGTTTCTGCATGAACTGGTTCAGACTGTGCAGATCTAGTAAGTGGCGCCAGCTCCCCGGCCTCATCAATTTCGGGACCAGGAAGTACCTGGACATGTTACCCTGTTTGGCCAGGGCATCCAGGGCACTGGCTATTGCCCCTTTTGCAAAGAGCTGAGCAATGTCACCCTGAAGGGCGGATAGTATGTCCTGCAACACCCTGGACTCCTGAGGCACATGGAGACGGTAAGGTGCGAGAACCCTGAAGTCCAGAGGCAACCCTCTGCCCACTACGTTCAACATCCATTTGTCCGTTGAGACAGTGGATCAGCGTGGCAAGAAGTGATGCAGCTGACCTCCAATGGGGAATGCAGACAGGGACAGGACGGGTGGAATAATGATAACCCCGACCCGTCACTGGGCAGCTGTTGCAGGGGGCACCAGCGACTGTGGCTGTAGGGGCACCAACACCCCTGTCCCCCTCTTCGGACCCAGGACCCTGGATTTGGAGTGCCATGCCTGTTACTTCCCCTGCTGGGGCTGCTGCCCAGGAGGCTGTGGCTAAAAGGACCGGTACTGGAAAGCCTGTTTCTTAGGCTTCTTCTTTGAGTCCTCCTGGGACATCATCACAGAATCCAGGATGGCAGTGGACTTCTCAATACGAGTTAGCTGTCCTTCCACCCCAGGGCCAAAATGATTGGTGCCCAAGAAAGAGACATCGGCCAGCTTTTCCTGGGTGTCTGCCATGAAGGTAGAAAGATACAGCCAGGCCCTGCGACGCATGAAGAATGCTGCTGCCATAGCGCAGGCACACAAGTTGCCCGTGTCCAAGGCTGTCTACAGCTGACGTTTTGCCAGCGACTGACCCTGGTTTCTGATGACTGTTACCACAAATGGCTGATCAGCAAGGAGGTCAGGGAGGATTGTATCGAAGACTCCCATCAGGAAGTTGCCCACCATTAAGGCATAAGTAGCCTGACAGACTCGACGCCGCCACAGCGTACATCTTTTTAGTGGCATGGTCAATCTTACTGGCCCTCCTTGTCTGGAGGCTTGTCACGTCCACCTGGTGTCTGGATTTGGTGAACTTAGCCCTTTTTTGGACAGACTTTAGGGGGAGTGACAAGGACTCTGAGATTAGGCAGAGAAGTTCCCCAAAGGACACCGGGCCACCCTCTGTGGACAGGTCCTTAACCAAACCCCGGTCAAGGAGAGGAGGACATTGACCGCTGCTTGCCATGGACAACCAAGGTTTCTTCCACTGGGGTAATGTAAACTAACAAATGAAAATTACGTACCTACTGTAATTCTTGCTCTTCCTGTATGTCTTCACCACTCGTAACTGGTGGGTCTAGCCGCAGGTGCTAGGACCCTATGGAAAGCTATAGCTTTAGACTTTTTCAGCTTCCACGCTGCCCTCAAGGCTGACATATTACGTGATGCTCGTGGGTTGGCTAGTTACTGACGCCAGCCCCTTCGCCACCTCAGTTCTGCTCGCCGGAGAGGGAAATTAGAGACAGCGGAAAAAGAGAGGAGGGTGGGGTAAGGCAGCCCAAGGGATAGTAAAAGAAAAGGATATAAACTGAAAAAGAATAAGCCAGCCACAAAAGGAGGGGTAGGACTCTAGGAGGTATGGCACCCCAACCACCACGTAGACCGGGGGGGAAGGGGGGTTAAGAAAATGGGAGGGAGAAGGAGAAAAGCAAAGAAAGTAGGGAGAAAAGAAACATAGAAACATAGAAGTTGACGGCAGATAAGGACCGCAAGGCCCATCCAGTCTGCCCATTTCTTTTTCTACCTTATAAATGTGCCATCGGCCTTTGCTCTGTCAGTGACCTATCTATTCAGTCATTTGTATTGCTCCCTTATGCCTATCCCATGCCTGTTTGAAGCCCTGCACTGTATTCATAGCCACCACTTCTTGTGGTAAGCCATTCCATGCATCTACCACCCTTTCTGTGAAAAGAATTTCCTCATTCCCCTTAATCGGCCTCCTCTAATCTCATGCTGTGTCCTCTTGTCCTGCTATTTTCTTATATTTAAACATGTTAGACTCTTTCACCTTGTTTATGCCCTAAGGTGTTTAAATGTCTCGATCATATCACCTCTCCCTCCTTTGCTCAAGGGTATACATATTGAGCCCTGCTAATCTGTCCTCATATGTCTTCTGATGCAGTCCCTGCACCATTTGGTTGCCCTTCTCTGGACTGCCTCAATTTGGTTAATGTCCTTGTGAAGGTGTGGCCTCCAATACTGCAGTACTCCAGATGGGCCTAACTAATGTCTTGTACAGAGGATTATTACCTCCCTCTTACGACTTGTGATACCCCTACTAATACACCCTAACACCCCCAGCCTTACCTACTGCTTTAGAGGTCTGCTTGATGATTTTAGGTCATCAGTGATGATGATGCCCAAGTCTCTTTCTTCCTTTGTGACTGCTGGCAACTCCCTCCCAGCCTATAAGTGGCTTCAGGGTTTCTCTTCCTATGTGCATGATTTTGCACTTCTTTGCATTAAATCCCAGTTGCCACTCTTCTGACCATTCTGCTAGTTTATCCAGATCTCTTCTCATTCTGCCCACCCCATCTGGATCATCTACTCTGTTGCAGATCTTGGTGTCATCTGCAAACAGACAAGCCTTACCCTCTAGTCCATCTGCGAGGTCACTAATGAAGATGTTGAATAGGACTGGCCCCAGGACTGATCCCTGAGGTACCCACTTGTGACTTGCATCTCTTCTGACTGTATACCATTTACCACTACTCTGTTTTCTGCCAGTCAACCAGTTTGCCAGCCAGTTGACCAACTTCTGACCACCCCGAGCCTACCTAGCTTATTTATCAATCTTCTATGTGGAACAGTGTCAAAAGCTTTGCTGAAGTCAAGGTAGGCGACATCAACTGCTCCCCCTTGGTCCACCACTGGTTACCCAGTCAAAGAAATCTATGAGATTAGTTTGACAGGACCTTCCTTTTGTAAACCCATGCTGTCTTGGATCCTGTGCCCCTATGGATTCCAGGTGTTGCACTATCCTTTCCTTAAGGAGTGCCTCCATAATCTTGCCCACTACTGAGGTAAGACTGACCGGTCTGTAGTTCCCCGCCTCCTCCCTGCTACCACTCTTGTGGAGGGGATCACATGAGCCCTTCTCCAGTCTTCTGGGACCTCCCCTGTGCTCAGAGACTCACTAAACAATTCTGCTAATGGCTCTGCTAGTTCCTCCTTTAG
This sequence comes from Neoceratodus forsteri, assembly GCA_016271365.2. Taxonomy (NCBI): domain Eukaryota; kingdom Metazoa; phylum Chordata; order Ceratodontiformes; family Ceratodontidae; genus Neoceratodus; species Neoceratodus forsteri. The sequence goes on from CM028130.1 coordinate 951,844,915, forward strand.
CTCCTTAAGTACCCTGGGATGTATGCCATCAGGTCCCGTTGCCTTATCCACCCTGAGCTTAGCAAGCTCTTGTAGGACCCTTTTTTTGTGAAGGGGGTAGTGCTCACCTCCTCCCCCTGTGTCCATGATGCTGGCTGTGGGCCCTGCCCTACCTTCTTCAGTAAATACTGAACAAAGTATCTATTTAGGATAGATGCCTTCAGGGTCCTCCCTCTCACATGCTCCCTTTTCTCCATTAAGCTTAGCAATACCCCCTCTGGACTTTCTCCTTTCACTAATGTATCTATAGAAAGTCTTGTCACCTTCTTTACTGTTCGTGCTAGTGTTTCCTCAGTTTGGGACTTTGCCTGCCTTACTGCCTTACCTGCTTCCTTAGGCAGTTTGGTATGCCTCCCTATCTTCATCCCGCTGTGTTCCCTTATATTTTCTGAAGGCCAGCCTTTTGCTCTGACCTTTCTGCTACTGTATTTGAGAACCAAAGTGGTTTCCTTCTTCTTTGCACTTCCTTTTCTGTCTAACACAATGGGATGTTGCTTCAAGTATTGTATCCTTAATGCTTGCCCACTTTGCCTGTACCTCCTCACCTGTGTTTCTTTTTGCCAGGGCTAGCTTAACTCTGTTGGCCATCTTATCAAAGTCAGCTCCTCTGAAGTCCCATATTTTTGCCTTGGAATGGGATGATTTAGATGTAGTAGCCAAATTGAACCATACCATGTGATGGTCACTGGCCCCAGGTGACCTTCTACCTGGAGATCTGTGATCCTTCTTTGTTAGTCAGTACTAGATCTAGGATAGCTCTGTCTCTTGTGGGTTGCTGTACCAGTTGTTTGAGGCCCTCCCCTGCAGGAATCCACTATGAGTCTAGTTCTGGCAGATGTTCCTGCTGGTATTGACCAATCTGTATCTGGCATGTTGAAGTCTCCCATTATCAGAACCTCCCCTTTAGCTGTCATGTTTTGTATATCTTCTAACAGTAATGTGTCTATGTCCTCCCTCTGGTCTGGGGGCCTGCAGACAACCCCAGTTCTTATGGCTGTCCCATTTCCTGTTTCCAGGGTGACCCACAGTTCTTCTGGCTCCTTATGTGTATTCTGAATTTCTGTAGCTTTGATATTTTCATTAACATACAGGGCCACTCCTCCCCCTTTTGCACCTCGGTCTCTTCTGAACAATACATAGCCAGGTACTGAAGTCTCCCAAGTGTGGTTACTGGTAAACCACGTCTCACTAATTGCTACTATGTCCAGTTTAGCCTCTGACATTATTGCCTGCAGGTCTGGGATCTTATATCCCAGGCTGTGAGCATTTCTGTACATGATTTTCCATTGGCCAGATTTTGGTGTGTTAGTTGTTGGGTGAGGTTTGGCATTACCCCTGTGCATCGTATGGGAGACAAACCTTTTTTCTTACCTGGTGATGCAAATGAGCAGCAAACCAGCTGAATTCCTGTTTGACCACTAGCTGAGAGAGGAGGTGTTCTTCCCATTCCAGCGTATGGGGTGCTGCACCCTCTCCCCATTTGCTAGTTTAAATATTCTGCAAAGCGTCCACATTCTGCCCCAATGCACTGACTCCTTCTTTAGTCAGATGCAGTCCATCAAATTAAAGAACTTTCGCTCCCAGAACTGTTGCCAGTTCCCTACAAATCTGTGTCCTTTTCCTGGCACCAGTCCTTGAGCCACGTGTTTAGCTCCCCTATCTCCCCTTCTCTGACCTTCCGTCCATCTGCTCCCTTCTCCCAGACTGGCAGGATCTCAGAGAAGGAGATGCCGAGACAGAAATAGATGATAGTTTGTCACCCAGCCTAGTCAGGTGTTCCTTGGTCTCCACAACTGACCGGCTGGAGAGATCATAGTCCCTATGTGTACTAGGACATCAATGTTTTCTCCTGCTTTGTGAACAATTTTAGCAATGCGGTCAGTGTCTCTCCATGCTGATGTACCTGGGAGACATCTGACCATCACCCTGGTGGAGATGGGTATCAACTCCCAGATCATGGAGTCTCCTATGATCAGAAGTTTTTGGCTTTCCTTTGTGCTTGTTTAGTTTGGTTCCTGATTTGGGTGAGTATTGTTGTGCTAGCTCCTGTGCGCAGTGTCCTGCTCTGCAGTGTCTTCTGCCTCTTTATTTGATTTCAGAGATAGAGGCAGATACCCGTTTATGTAGTGTTTATATGGTTTTGGAGGTAATGTGTTGGAGAGCAGAGAGTGATGGGGCACCTGATTTGCTCCTCCTAACCACCTACCAACCTCCTGGACCAACTACCCTCTCTGTGTCGAGGTTTTTCTGTTGGATGCTGGGGAAATGGGTGGTTCTTACAATGTATTTCCTCTTCAATATGAAATTTGAGGCGTGCAATCTCTGCCCATGCTGCCCGGAGCTGAGACCTAAGATCTCCAAAGGCCCAGCATGTAGGACAGTGTCCTAAATCCTGTAAGACTGTCCTTCTGAAAATTGTTCCACAGTACCTGCAGTTAATGAAATCCATTCCAAATAAGTTGCTGGGTTTGTAACCTAGTCAGAGTAATTAGAAGGAAAAATGCAAGTAATGGTTTAATTGTGCTTTGTTTAACTTGTTATAACAAGTTAAATTACTAGTGCCCTGTAAATGAGATCACTTGTGGAGGCCCACTGATCTGCCCTTCCTGCTCTGCCACAGGAAATGTCACAACTGTGGTACCCTATAAAGGAGTGTGTAGCGGGGTGGTTGGGGATGGGGTGGGTGGCTGGGCCCTTCCCTGCCTAAAAGAAGAACCACGGACGAAAAGAACAAGGAGGTAAGAGCAAAAACAATCAGTCAACAACAAATGCAGTAACCCTGAAAGCTTATCCTAATGTTAGATAAAACTGTAAAACCTGTAAAGCACCACCTGTAATAATTTCAGAGAAGATATACCCTGTAAGAAACACTTTGCTCCAGAGAAAATAAAGCAGTAACAGAAGATATACCTTGCAAAGACAATTTGAATCAGAAGATTACAGCAGTAATCTGTTAGCACACACCTGTAGGCACACCTTGTAATAATGCAGAAGAAGTATACCAGCAACAACAATTTGAATCAGAGAAAAATAAAGCAATGAAATGTTAGCAACAAACAGTAGCAATCCCTGTGAGTAAAAATAAAAACACCACCACACAGTAAATCTGCTTAGCCAAACTAAGTCTTAATCCTTCTCCTTGCTCTGGTAAGTTTCTCTACTCTGCCTTTCAAGCAGTCTTAGAAGGAAAGAGCTCAGGTGAAGCTAGGTGCCTTGGCCAGCAAACCAAGTCTTCTACCTCAAGATATCAACTAACCTGACTTTTAACCCTTCTTTCTGTTGGAAATTACTGACAGTTTGCCAGCTCCACCCCCACATACACACCTAATCCTTTGGAAGAGCTGTGGAGGAAAGCAATTAGCTCCTTCAATGTGAGAAGGAGACTGAAACACCTCTGAGACAACAAACCTTTTCAACAAACAAGAATAAAATAAAACACAGTGTCAAACAGTAATTTTGCTTAGCCCAATGATAAAAAAGTCACAAAAATGTAAGCTCCACCTGTAATACAGTAATTTCAGAGAAGATATACCCTGTAAGAAACACTTTGCTCTAGAGAAAAATAAAGCAGTAACAGAAGATATACCTTGCAAAAGACAATTTGAATCAGAAGATTACAGCAGTAATCTGTTAGCACACACCTGTAGGCACACCTTGTAATAATGCAGAAGAAGGTATACCAGCAACAACAATTTGAATCAGAGAAAAAAATAAAGCAATGAAATGTTAGCAACAAACAAAGTAGCAATCCCTGTGAGTAAAAAATAAAAACACCACCACACAGTAAATCTGCTTAGCCAAACTAAGTCTTAATCCTTCTCCCTTGCTCTGGTAAGTTTCTCTACTCTGCTTTTCAAGCAGTCTTAGAAGGAAAGAGCTCAGGTGAAGCTAGGTGCCTTGGCCAGTAAACCAAGTCTTCTACTCACCTTAGTAATTGTGTTTCTTCTAATGGAGTCTTGCTGTATTCTGACAAACTGCAGTTAGCTCCAGCCTTTAAACTGCCCCGGGAGAACATAGGGTTAAATTTCTATGCAGTGCATAGAACGTTGAGCTTGAGCTTGGTTGAGGTCTCTGTCTGCAGCCCTTTGAAACCCAATCGTCAGATTCTTACGAGCAAAAAACTCACTAACTATACTATGTGGAAATTGTAAAATTTTAAACTAGCCAACTGGCAACAGAGAGTTTTGGATTCCCAAGGAAGACTCAAGTAAAGAAACCCAAAACCAAAACCAATCCAAAATAAGGATAACAATACAACAAAACACCCAAATAAAAAGGAGGGTGTGCAAGAAGCACCTCTAGGGTGCAGCACTGCACCTGTCCACCCATTTCCCAAAAACCAGGTTCTGAGAGGGGAGGCAGGGAAGGAGGTCAGAATACAGCAAGACTCCATTAGAAGAAACACATTTACTAAGGTGAGTAATTTTTTCTTCAAACAACATGAAGTCTTGCTGTATTCTGACAACTGCAGACTACCAAGCAGTACTTCCATGGAGGAGGGACAGAACCTACTTTGGGAATAGGCTCTGAAGTACTGCTGTGCCAAAACGAGCATCACTCCTAGTCTGGATATCCAGAGAGTAATGCTCAGTAAAGTTATGGACTGTTGTTCCAGGTGGCTGTGAGCAAATTTCTAACTAAGGATATCTGGCTTGCAGCCAGGGAAGCAGCTAAACTCTTGTAGAGTGAGCCCTCAGGCCTGAGGGTGGAATCTTTCCAGTTTCTCATAGCAGAATTGTATACAAGACACAATCCACCTGGCAAAAGTCCTCTTGGTGGCAGGTTTGCCCTTTCCCACTTCTCCATAAGTGAGGAACAACTGGAGGGAATCAAACCTGTGACCCTTGGTATGCTCTATGTAGTAGGTAAGAGCTCTTTTAACATCAAACTGTGTAGCCTCCTCTCTCCTGATGAGGAATGATCAGTGAAGAAGACAGGAAGAGACAGAATGATTCAATTGGAAGTCTGAGACCACTTTGGGCAAGAACCTCCTATTGGTTCTAAGGACCACTTTATCCCTATGGAAGGAGATAAAATCAGGTTCCACTGACAGGGCTTGCAGTTCACTGATACGTCTGGCAGAGGTAATGGCTGCCAAAAACACAGTTTTCCAAGTCAAGTACTTAAGCTCTGCAGAGGACAAAGGCTCAAAAGGAGGTTGCATAAGTTGAGCTATGCAAACATTTAAGTCCCAGGAAGGGGCAGGATCCCTAAAGGGAGGATTGGTATGAAGCAATCCCTTGAAAAATTTACAGAATACAGGATGAGTAGATAGGGAGGAAGACTTTCCCACTGACAGAAAAGCAGAAACAGCTGACATGTATACCTTGAGAGTAGCTGGTCTGAGGCCTAGGCCATTAAGGTGGACCATTAAAATCCAAAACTGTAGGCAATTCAGCAGTGTCTGGAGAAATATGCTTCTTGGAACACCAAATGCTGAATCTTTTCCATTTGGAGTTATAAGTCTTTCTGGTGGAGGGCTTTCGAGAAGCTTTAAGAATATCCAGAACCCCCGAGACAGATGCAAATCTGCATACTCTAACTCTTCAAGAGCCATGCTTTGTGATTGAGAGACCAAAGATTGGGGTACCAAATCCTCCCCTGAGAGAAGGTTAACAGGTTGTAATTCCTGGCAAGAGACAGGGGAAGATGGACTGCTAGAGACAGCAACAGAGGGTACCAAGGCTGTCTGGCCCAGTCTGGAACAATCAGAATCACTATGCAAGGTTGTGACTTTATATTGACTATAACTTTGAACAGTAGAGGAAAAGGAGGGAAGGCATACAGAAATTTCCCTTCCCAGTTCAAAATCAGAGCATCCAGAGGGACTGAACCCAAGACTGAAGGTCTGCAACAAAACAGAGGAAGCTGATGATTGTCTGGGGCTGCGAAGAGATCTATCTCTGGAGTGCCCCACCTTGAAAAAGTACTTTCAACACTAAAGGATCCAGGGACTCATTGATGGCCCTGAGAGATCCTGCTCAGTGCATCTGATAGCACATTGTCCTTCCCCGGAAGGTGGACTGCTATCAGAGAGGTCTGCAGGGAATAAGCCAGGGACCACAATTTCATGGCCTCTGTGCACAAGGCCATAGACCAAGTGCCTCCCTGTTTGTTGCTGCACCACATGGTGGTGGTATGGTCTGTTCTGACCTGAACTACCTTGTTCTGCACAGACAGAGGAAAGCTTGCAGGGCCAGAAGAAAAAATTACTCACCTTAGTAATGTTGTTTCTTCTAATGGAGTCTTGCTATATTATAGACATTAGCAGCAGTTTGTTCCAGCTCTAGAACTGCCCCGGAGTGAAATGGTTAAACCATTCCAAAATAGAATTTTGGCACGAGAGCAGCTCTATCTGTGTCATTTCAAACTTGAACTGTCAGATCTTACTGAGCCAAACTCACTAAGGTCTGTGGAAGCTGTAACCTACACTAGCCAAATGGCTACCCAAATAATAATAACCATTGATGGTCCCAACACCCAAGACTCAAGTCAGGGGACCAGAAATACTAACACCATTCTAATAATATGAAAATGGAACATAAGTATGATAAAACACACACAGCGCACACATACACACCCAAAGTCCCAAAGGGACAAAATGCTAACAGGACATAAGTAGTGCCCACACGTTGCCCCGCACCCCACCAAGTAGAGGTTCTGAGAGGGGCAGGTTGGGGGAGGTCTATATATAGCAAGACTCCATTAGAAGAAACAACATTACTAAGTGAGTAATTTTTTCTTCAAACAACATGAAGTCTTGCTATTATTGGGCATTACGCAATACACAGCAGTACCTCCATGGAGGAGGCAGAACCTACTTAGGGAATAGGCTCTGAAGAACAGCTGTGCTAAGCAGAGCATCTCCTGGCCTGGACATCCAGGAGTAATGCCCGTAAAAGTGTGCCGTTTTCCAAGTAGCAATCTGGCAAATCTCTAATAAAGGATATCTCTGGCAGCAGCTAGAGTTGCAGCTGTCCTGGTGGAATGAGCCCTCAAACCCCGAGGCTCTGCCCACTTGATAACAAAATTGGATACAAGAGACAGTCCACCTGGTATTCTCTTGGTGGCAGGTTTGCCTTTCCCAACTTCACCATGGGTAAGGAAAAATTGAGGATTCGAACCTGTGACCTTTGGTACGCTCTATATAATAACAGAGCTCTCTTAACATCCAGGCTGTGCAACCTTCTCACCCAACAGGACTGATCAGTGAAAATACGGATGGAGGTAGATTGATTAAGATGGAAATCTGAAACCACCTTAGCGAAAAACTTCCTATTAGTCCTAAGGACTACCTTATCCTGTGAAAGAAGTAAAGTCAGTCTCCACTGACAAGGCTTGCAATTCACTTATCGCCTGGCAGAAGTGATAGCCACTAGAAAAACAGTTTTCCAAGTTAGGTATTAAGCTCTGCAGAAGACAGAGGTTCAAAGGGGTTGCATTAACTGGGCAATGCAAACATTAAGGTCCCAAGCAGGGGCCGGTTCCCGAAAGGGAGGATTATGTGGAGTAATCCCTTAAAAACTTGGAAAACACAGGATGAGAGGAAAGGGGATGACTTTCCTGCTGACACAAAAAGCAGACACAGCTGCCAAATGAACTCTCAGGGTAGCTGGTCTGAGACCCAAGAATTAAGATGTACCATTAATCTAACAAAATGGGCAATTCAGCAGATTCTGGGAAATATTTTTCCCAGCACACCAAATGGAAAACCTTCCATTTAGAACTATAAGTAGCTCCTAGTGGAAGGCTTTCTGGAAGCCTTTAGGATCTCAAGAACACCCTGAAAGAGGTGTAAATCAGCAACTCTAACTCCTCAAGAGCCAGGCCTTGAGGTTGAGGGATTTGAGGTCCGGATACCAAACCCTCTTCTCTGGGCACAAGTCAACAGATTGTGATTCCTGGGAGTCACAGGTGGAAGATGGACTGTCAGAGACAGAAGGAGTGGGTACCAGGGCTGCCTGGCCCAATCCGGGCAATCAGAATCACCCTGCAAGGCTGAGATCTGATTTTGACTAGTACTTTGAATAGGAGAGGAAAGGGAAAGCATAGAGGAACTTCCTCCCAATCCAGAAGAAGGCATCCAGGGGAACTGAGCCCAGCACTGGAGGCCTGCAACAGAACAGAGGGTTTGTGATTGTCTGGGGCTGCAAAAGATCTATCTGAGGGATGCCCCACCTGGCAAAACTATCCTCAGCACTTGAGGATCCAGGACCATTCGTGATGGCCCTGGGAAATCCTGCTGAGGCATCCGCTAGGACATTGTCCTTCCTGGAAGATGAACTGCTATGAGGAAGTGTTCAGGAATAGGCCAGAGACCATGTAATCATTGCCTCGGCACAAAGTCAAGACCGAGTGCCCCTGTTTGCTGATGTACCACATTGTTGTGGTGTTGTCTGTTCTGACTTGTATCACCTTGTTGTAGACAGATGCAGTAAAAGCTTAGAAGAGCTAAAAGACAGCTCTGAGTTCCAGCAAATTGATGTGGAGCAGAGATTCCTGGGGGACCAAACTCCTGAGTGGAAAAAGGTCGCCCATGTGGGCTCCCCAACCCAGAAGGGAAGCATCTGTAGTGAGAGTCAAGTCGTGAGAAGGGGAAATGAAGGGACCCCCTCTTAATTGCTCTGATCCTGCCACCACTGGAGAGCTAGGATCAAGGTTCGAGTCACTGGCACCAACTTGGAAAGGGGTTTCTTCTCTGAGACCAAAAGGTTCTCAGAGTGAAACTGAATGTCTCATCTGAAATCTGGCTCCCTGCACAACAGCTGTGGATGCAGCCATGGCCCCAGGAGCTGCAGAAGAGTGTCTTGCTGGTCGAGACCTGCAGAGTGAAGGAAGAGGCCAGAGCCACTAAATTCCTTACCCTTTCTGGGGAAGAAAGGCTCTGGCTAGCTTTGTGTCCAATTCTGCCCTATAAAGGTGGGTACCTGGACTGGTTCAGAACAAACTTTGGTGGTTTAGCAGAAACCCAGGAGGTGAGAAGCTGCTGGTGGACCTGCAGGTGAGATTTACTCTGTTCTGGGGACTGCACTACAATGAGCCAGTCGTCTAGATAGGGAAAACAGCAATCCTCTGCCTCCTTAAGTGGGCCACTGCTAGACACTTTGTGAATCCCTTGGAGCAGAGGTAAGGTCAAGGGCATTGCTCTGAACTGGAAATGACCTGAGGGCAGTTCAATCTGAGGTACTTTCGATGGGATATTCTGATTAGGACATGGAAATAGGCATCCTTGAGGTCCAGGGAGGCTAGCCAGTCCCTGGCCTTAGGAAAGGTAAAATCATTGCCAGAGTTACCATTTTGAACTTTGGTTTCAAAAGATGCTTGTTCAGATATCTGAGATCTAAAATGGGCCGCATTCTCCTGTCTTTTTGGGGTAAGGAAGTATCTGGAATACAGACCCTGCCTGATGCAGGAGAGAACCTCTTCTACTGCTCTGAGGCTAACAGGGATGAGACCTCTGTTTCCAGGCGGGGAGTCTCTGAAGCACTTGCAGGTAGAAAAGTCTGCTTCTCAACTTGGGAAACTTTTGAAGCTGAGAACCAGACCCTGGCTTACTACTTCAGAACCCACTTGTCTGAGGTTAAAGAAGCCCATTCTGACTGAAGTAAGCCAGCCTGCCCCCCACTGGTACAGGAGATCCGGCCCTGGCACCCCATCAGGTGCCTGTTTAGCTGGAGCTTTTAGGCTGGGGGTGGGAGCAGGTCTGCCCACCCTCGTCTGCCCGCCTCTGAAGAAGCCCCTCTGAGCATAGGCAGAGGAGGCCTGAGTCTAGTAGAAAGGCCTGTGAAAGGCCTACCCTACCCCCTAGGATCATGCCTTTGAGGAGTGGCTTGCCGCCCTTAGCCTGGGCACCTTGTAAGTAGTCCCATATTCATCCATCTTCTTCATGTAATTCTCTGCTGCTCTCAAACAGAGAATTTCCCACCACAGGAAAACCATAGCCTTAATCTGGGTATCCTGTGACAAACTAGTACACCTGAGCCAGGCCAACCTACTAAAAGCTACAGATGTGGCCATGACCCTAGAGGAAACATCATTAACATTCACAGCAGCATGAAACTGACCTTAGAGGCTTCAGTGCCATCAGCAGCCACCTTGTTCTAGTTCACTAGCCAGCTGGCCATGGGCCTGCTTGGCCAATGCATAACAGTATCCCATCTAGATTTCGGATACCTAGCTACATAAGCCATAATTTGCTTGCCTGAGTCCCAGAGAGCTGCCATATACTGTTTTTGCCATGGCATCAATCTTCCTGGAATCCTTGTCAGAGGATGTGAAGCCAAGGGAATATTAGCTTTATCACAGGCAGCAGCCTGAACTACCCCAACATGACTGCATTGCTGAGAAAGGAATTCTGTATCAGGGCCTGACAATGCATACCTTCTGTCCATCTTTTATCTACAGGAGGCACAGAATTAGGAGCTTTTAAAATTTTAATTGTTTGTTTCCTAAAAGACTTATGTAAAGGAATAGACAATCTCTAGACTCTGGAATATCCATCATTTCTACAAAATCAGGCTCTCTTGCTCATCACAGCCTCTTCTAAAAGGAAGCTGGAGGTTTCAGACAACTTTTATAAAACATAAAATGAGATGGGAACTCAGTCAGCATAGGAGGAGATTCTAAAGGTCTGTCTGAGGAGATGTCGGTTCAATGGGCACACCCAGACCTTCCCAGCCACATTCATACTGTTCATAATCTCCTCCCTCCTCTGGTTCATAAAATTCCTCAATATCATAATCCTGAACCACTGGGACCGGACGAACCGACCTTTACCAGATAGTGGTGGTTCGGACGGACCCTGAGACAGTGACTGGACAATTTGTATGGCTTTTGCTATCTCTGCAGCAGTTGGAGAAGGAATTTGGACTCCAGACCTGATTTTCTTGTTTTTTTACTGGAATTGTTCCTCAGAACCAGCTTTTCTTTGCCCGAGGAAGTCTGGCCTGGTCAGAGGGACTCCCTCTGGTTCGGTTGGCACGAACCGGCTAGGCCATCCGGTCAGCGGACTTTTTGGCCTCTCGTTCCTGAGCCTGCCCAATCTTGTTTCCAGGGTGGCTGCAGGAAATTCTTACAGCCTGGCAGTCTGACTGGAGGTGGTCAAACCCAGACAATAAACACAGGGTGTGTGGGTCAGCCTGGCAAAGAGACTTCCCACAAACATCACAGTGTTGAAACCCATGGGCCCGGTTTTTGTTGTTTCAGACATAATGCCAGCCTAACCACAAACTTGCCCTTTAACGGCAGTGCCAGGCAAGACATCCTTATCGGTTCCTAACCGTGTCACGGGTATTGAAAAAACGTAATAAATCCGTTTTTTAGAACCGATAAGAACCGGGAACCACACTCTAAAATAGTAACTTTTAGTTTTAAATGAGTTTTAACTTCACTGATCGTTCAAAACCGAACCGATAACTTACAAGTTCCACACAGACAAAACCTTCATTTACTTACGTTACCACAGATAGAGCTTGAACCGAACGGTTTTATGTTAAATAAAACTATTCTCGGTTAAATCCAACCGAGAAAACACTTTTAAACCGAGAAATGAACCGAGCAGAAGGAGAAATCTCCGGAGCGACTGTTCACTGAGACGGAGTAAAGAATCTGACAGTTCAAGTTTGAAATGACACAGATAGAGCTGCTCTCGTGCCAAAATTCTATTTTGGAATGGTTTTAACCATTTCACTCCGGGGCAGTTCTAGAGCTGGAACAAACTGCTGCTAATGTCTATAATATAGCAAGACTTCATGTTGTTTGAAAAACTGCCCTTAGTTCCAGGAGACTGACATGAAGAAGGGACTCCAGAGGAGACCACAGTCCCTGGGCTGAGAGAGCTCCCCACCCCCAAAAGGGATGCATCCGTGATAAGGACCACCAAATGAGACTGAGTGACAAATGGGACCCCTTGCCTTAAACTGTCCTGATCCTGCCACCATTGAAGAGCTTGGATCAGTGTCAGAGTCACTGGAATCAGTTTGGTAAGAGGGTCCTTCTTTTGGGACCAAAAGGCCCTCAGATGGAACTGAATGTCCCTCATCTGAAATCTTGCCCACTGCTGTAGAAGCTGCCATGTGGCCCAAGAGCTGAAGGAAGTGCCTTGTTGGTCAGGACACCTGAAGGCTGAAGGAAGAAGCCAGCTCCACAAGAACTCTTGCCCTTTCCAGGGGAAGAAAGGCTCTTGCTTTGACAGTATCTAGCTCTGCCCCTATAAAGATAAGAAGCTGCACTGGTTCAAGGACTGACTTGGGGAGGTTGAGAAGGAACCCCAGGGAAGATAGCACTTGCTGGGTCACTTGCAGGTCTGACTTGACTTGGTCTGGAGACTGACCCACTATGAGCCAATAGTCCAGATACGGAAAGATGGAAATCATCTGCCTTCTTAAAAAGGTCACTACTACTGCCAGGCACTTTGTGAAAACCCTTGGGGCTGATGTTAGGCTAAAGGGCACTGCTTTGAACTGATAATGGCCTGAGGGCAACTTGAACCTGAGGTACTTTCTGTGGGAGTACCTGACGGGAGTGTGAAAATAGGCATCTTTGAGGTCCAGGGAGGATAGCCAGTCCCCTGGCCTTACAGAGGGAAGAATTATTCCCAGAGTCACCATCTTGAACCTTGGTTTTGAAAGCTGTTCAGGTATCTTAGATCTAGGATGGGTCGCCACTCCCCTATCTTTTTTGGGGGTAAGGAAGTACCTGGAGTACAGACCTTTGCCCCAGTATGGGGGTAGGGACTCTCTCTATGGCTCCTAGGGCCAGAAAAGATGAAACCTCTGCCTCTAGGGCAAGGGTTTCGGAGAGACTTGCAGGTGGAAAAGATCTGGCTCTCAACTTCGGAAATATTTTGAAGCTGAGAACCAGTCCCTGGCTTACTACTTGCAGCACCCACTTGTCTGAAGTAATAGACACCCAGTCCTGGACGAAGTAAGCCAGCCTGCCCCCTACAGGGATAGGAGAGTCGACCCAGGCAGACCCATCAGGGTGTCTGCCTGGCAGGGGCCTTAGGCTGAGGAGTGGATGCCGCCCTGCTCATCCCACTTCTGCTTCTCCCTCTGAAGAATCCCCTCTGTGAAAAGGGAGAAGAGGCCTGTGCTTGGTAGAAAGGCCTAAGAAAAGGCCTGCCCCTGCCCCTAGAATGCTGCCTTTGAGGAGTTTCCTGCCTCTACTTGGCCTGTGCACTCCTATAAGTGGTCCTACACTCCTCCACCTTCTTCATGTAATTCTCTGTCTGCTCCCCAGAGAATTACCTTCCACAGGGAAATCCATGGCCTTAGCCTGGGTGTCCTGTGAGAGGCTAGTACATCTGAGCCAAGCCATTCTCCGAAGAGCCACAGATGTAGCCATGACTCTTGATGACACATCACTGTAGTCCACAGCAGCATGGAACTGTACCTTAGATTCCGCAATCCCATCCGCAACCACCTCATCCAGCTCTGTGGCCAGCTGGGGGAGGCCTGTTTAGCCAGTGCCAGTACAGTGTCCCACCTGGACTTCTGGTACCTGGCTGTATAGGCCATACAATTAGCCCACCTGAGTCCCAAAGAGGATGCCATGTATTGCTTCTTTGCTAAGGCATCCATCCTCCTGGAGTCTTTATCTGGGGGGTGTAAAGCCAAGGGGACATAAGCCCTGTCACAGGCTGCAGCCTGCACGACCCCAACATGGCTGCATTGTTGGTAGAAAAACTCTGTGTCTGAGCCTGATAAGGTGTACCTCTCATCCATTCTTCTATCAACAGGAGGTACAGAATTAGGAGACTTTAAAATTTTTTGAGTCTGTTTCCCAAAAGATTTGTGCAAGGGAACAGACAGCCTCCTGGACTCTGGGATGTCTATCATCTCTACAAAATCAGGCTCCTCTTGATCCTCTGTAGCTTCCTGCATAGGAAGCTGAAGAGTTTCAGCCACTTTCCTGTAAAACAAATAGCGGGGAAGGGACTCAGAGAGCCTAGGAGAGGAAACACCAGAAGGTCTGTCTGGGGAGATGGGTTCAATGGGCACATCCAGACTTTCTGCTCCATCACAGTCATCATCCTGTTCAAAATCCCCCTCCTCCTCAAATTCCGGTTCATAAAAATCTTCAGGGGCATATTCCTGAACCGGTGGAACCGAATGAACCGAGCCCCTAACCAACGGAGCCGGATTGGAAGGAACCGGGCGAAGCGATTCAACAATCCGAATCGCTCAGGCAATCTCATCAGCAGTCAGAACATGAACCTCTGGATCCGAACCAGCTGATTTGTCTTTCCTTTTTGTAGGAACCAATCCCTCAGGATCAGCTCTACTCTTGCCCGAAGAAGTATCGCCCTGGTCAGAGGGCACTCCTTCTGGTTCGGTTGGAAAACGAACCGGGCTGGCCATCCGGGCCAGCGGACTTCTCGGCCACCTTTTTCCTAAATCAACCTAATCTCTTTTCCAGGGTAGACTTAGGAACATTTTTGCAAATTTGGCAGTCTGTATTGAGGTGTTCAAACCCCAGACAATAAATACAGGTGGTGTGGGGATCGGCCTCAGTAAAGACCTCCCCACACTCACTGCAGTGTTGAAACCCAGTGGGCCCGTTTTTTTTCTTGGGTTTCTCAGACATGGCCAACCTACCCAAACTTACCCTTTTTTTTGTCAACCGCCAGGCAAGACTCCCTTATCGGTTCTAACCGTGTCACGGGTATTGGAAAAAAACCTTTAAAATACGTTTTTTTTTTTTTTTTTTAGAACTGATAAGGACCGGTAACCACACACTAAAGTAAAGTACAAAAAATCAATATAAAGGACTGGTTCAGCCAAACCGATCGAACAAACTTACAATTTCCACACAAGAATCAGAAACAACTATCTAGTACTCACGGTACCGCAGACAGAGCCTGAACCGATGATGCGGAATAAATTCGGAATAATTTCGGTTTAAAACAGACACTTTAACCGACTTTTGAACCGAGCTGAAGGAGAAATCTCCGGAGCGACTGTTCAGTGAGGCGGAGTAAAGAATCTGACAGTTGGGTTTCAAAGGGCTGCAGACAGAGACCTCAACCGAGCTCGAGCTCAACGTTCTATGCACTGCATAGAAATTTAACTCTATGTTCTCCGGGGCAGTTTAAAGGCTGGAGCTACCTGCAGTTTGTCAGAATACAGCAAGACTTCATGTTGTTTGAAGAGGTGCAGAGGGAGTGTAAGAGAAAGAACAGTTACGTAAGAACTTACCGTAACAGTAGATCTTCGCGGGGATCTCAGTCATCAGGTTACACCATAGGAACCTTCGCTGTCAGTGAAGGGGAATCCACACGGAAGATTTTCAGCAGTACAATTGGGGCCACCCACGTCACTGACGTCCGCCGATGTCAGCAACCCCATATAGGCATGGGCGGCCTTGCTCCCTCCTCAGTTCTTTCTCTCCGGAGACAAAGGGAGCAAGGCTCACGCCCTGGGGAACCAGGGAGAGAAAGAGGGACCCAGCTCTAAATAAAAGATTGGAAACAGCAGATAGCCAAGTCCTGGACAGGAGCCCCAAGTAGGGGGATGGTGGGAGGGAGATCAAATCTGATGACTGAGATCCCTTTGAAAATCTACTGTTATGGTAAGTTCTCACGTAACTGTTCTATCTTCTTCAGGGATATCTTAGTCATCAGGTTACACCAAAGGAATGAGTACTAAGCAGTGACATGTGAAAACAGACAGTCTGGGAGGTTGGAGCTCCATAAACTTAAGACAGGAGTCCTTGTAGCACAGCCCTGCCAAATCCTGCACAGGCTCTAGAGGCAATGTCCAGACTGTAATGTTTGGTGAAAGTGAGGACTGTACTCCAGTTAGCTGCAGCACAAATGTCAGTGGCTGAGATCCCTTTGAAACAAGCCACCGAGGTAGCCATGCCTCTGATGGAATGAGCTTTAACAGCACCAGGCAATTATTTGCCGTACTTACTGTAGCAGAACACAATGCAATTTGGCAACCATTTGGATAACATTGCTTAGAAAAGTACAGTTACGTAAGAACTTACCATAACAGTAGATCTTCGAGAGGAGCTCTTGCAGCAGGTAATACCATTAGGACTGAAGCAGTCAGGTATCAGGACCCCATGGAAAACTTGTAGCTAGCCATCTGAGGCAGGGGACCTCCACCGACGTCGGCTCCACCCGACGTCAGACGTGGTATAAAGGGGGCGGTCCCCTGGCACCATCTCAGTTCTCCCGCCGGAGATCCGGCTAGAAACAAACTTGGAGAACCGAGCAGGAATGCAACACCATGGTCTGGTGATAAGACACCCAACAAATACTATCCTGGGGGATGGAGAGTGGGAAAGCCACATGCTGCAAGAGCTCCTCTCGAAGATCTACTGTTACAGTATGTTCTTACGTACCTGTACTGTCTGTCTTCGAGAGTGGAGCTCTTGCAGCAGGTAATACAATTAGGACCGAGTCCCAAACCGTACCCAAGGATAGGCCCAGGTCTGATAGGGTGGTGGGACATAAGCTGAAACAGCTGCTGATAAATATCTACGAGAGAAGGCCCTGCAGGACTGCTAGTCTGAAACCTGCTCTCCTTCTGGATGAGACGTCCAGTCTGTAGTGCCTGATGAAGGTGTGGACTGAACTCCACATGGCAGCAGCACAAATGTCAGCTGAAGAGACGTTCTTGAGGGCTGCAAAGGAAGAGGCCGCTGCTCTGGTGGAATTGCCCCAGTAGCACCTGGAAGAGGTCGGTTATGGTGCTGATAACAGAACGAGATGCACTGTACTAGCCAACGTGCTAGTGCCTGCTTAGAAACAGGAGCTCCCAGCTTTGGCTTAGCAAACGAGACAAACAACTGGTCCGACTGTCTAGAGAAGTGAGTCCTGTGGAGGTAATATCTCAAAATATAGTGAACAACCAAGGTGTGCAACAGTGCTTCACCTTGGTTTGTAAACTCTGGATAACAAACTGGAAGGTTGATGTCCTGGTTAAGGGTCAGTACGGACACCACCTTCAGCATAAATTTAGGGTTTGTGTGCAGATTCACCCTGTCCCTGTGAAAGACTATGTAAGGTTCTTTACACATCAAAGCCTGGAGCTCAGAAACTCTTCGAGCAGAGGTAATAGCTACCAAAAGAAGGGTCTTCCAAGAAGGAAGTGCACCTTGCATGAAGCTGCCAGGCTCTAAGGGAGGTGAGTTTCTCCAGTACAAAAAGGTCCCAAGGAGAACGATGTCCCTCTTGGGAGGCCTGATGTGTAAGACCCCTCGAAGTAAGGTTTTGCAGGCATTGAGCTGTGCCAGAGCTTTGTCTCCTATAGGGTCATGATATGCGGAGACCGCACACATGTGCACCTTGATGGACGAGTACCGGTAACTCAATCCTAAGTCCAGAAGGTGACGGAGATACTCTAGCACGTGCCTAGCCGGAAAACCAAAGGGATTTAGGGCGCGGGCCGTAGCCCACAGACAGAAGCATTTCCATTTCAGAGCGTACGTGGCCCTGGTGGAAGGCTTTCTCACTGCAACCCAAATTTCAGCCACCCTGCTTGACACTCTGTCTCTCTTCCTCTAGGACTGCAGGAGCCACGCATGCAGGTGAAGAGATTGAAGAGCAGGATGGACGAGTGTCCCCTGTTCTTGTGAGAGCAAGTGGGTGGAGTGTGGCAACTGAACTGGAGGTTCCAGAGACAGTTGCTGGAGTAACGGATACCAGATCTGACAAGGCCATAGAGGAGCCACCAGAATCATTCTGGCTCCCTCTGACTGCAATTTGAGCAGTACTCTCTGAATAAGGGGAAAATGGAAGGCGTACAGGAACTTCCCTGTCCAAGAGAGGGACAATATGTCTTGCCACAAAAGACCAGGCCCTGGAACGAGCGAGCAAAAATTTTGCAGCTTGGGGTTGCGTGGGGACGCAAAGAGGTCCAACTCTGGAGGTCCCCAACCATCGAAGAGGTCGTCTGTGACATCTTGGAGCAGTTCCCACTCGTGGTTGAGAGGCAGAGCGACAGACTGTCAGCGAGAATGTTCTGGACCCCAGGCAGATGGACTGCGATGAGGTCCAATCAGTGTTCCACTGCCCAGTCCCATACTCTCAAGGCCTCCCTGCAAAGGGGGTACAAGTGAGTTCCCCCTTGTTTGTTGAAGTAGAAGGCTACTGATGTGTTGTCTGTCTGCACCAGGAGAGGACCCAGTGAGAGCTGGTCTCAATGCAGCTAACACATTCAACACTGCTCATTTCCGGAACACTGATATGTAGAGAGCTCTCTATGACAGACCAAGACCCCCGGGTCCTGGTTAAGGCTGTGAACCGGTGAACAGTGGGACGGGGGTGGGGGGGGATTGTCCGGCAGGATACAGATGAACTCTATCGTGTACCCGTTCCGAATGGTCTCAGTTGCTTTGGCTTCTCCGAAGGAAACAGAAGGGAAAGGATCAGATTTGTCACAGTACAGTAGCTTCTCCTTGTTTTTACATTGTTTCTTGTGGATTTTACTTGGTAGAAAGTTATTTTTTTTCTTTCTTACTACTTCTAAGGGGCTAGCAGGGTATTGTTTTGGGGCTGTTGGATTCTGAAAACTGTTTTGGTGGCTATAAGTGGGCTCATTTGTCTGATGTTTCACTGTGTAGCAGGCTGCATCTGTAGAGGCCTATTTCTTCTGATTTAAAACCTATTTGGTGTGATTTAACTGGGGCTGTTTCATTGAATCAGAGACCTATATCTTCTAATTTCAAGCCAATTTTGATGTGCTGTTGGTGAAGCTGTTTGAATTGGAGACCTGTTTCTTTTGGTAGCAAACCTGTTTTGGGGGCATTGAGTAGAACTGTGATTCATTTTTGCTGACTTCACTAGCTGCAAAGGTTAGTGCATAGTGGAGGAAGGGTGCTAATGGTCTGACCAGGTGCCTCAGCTACCTGATTGTTTCTGGAAGACTTGGGTTGGTCCCACCCCCCAACCCCTCACCCCACCTGCCCCTGGTCCATGATTTCCTTTATACCAGGGGTTCTGACATCACTTCCTCAAATGGGCAAAGGATATGCACCTGTCATAGCAGAAGCAGACATCTAGGAAGAAGAAATTATTCACCTTAGTAATTATATTTTTTCTAATGGAGTCTTGCTGTATTCTGACAATTGCAGTGATTCGCAACCTTTGAACTGCCCCAGAGAACAAAGAGTTAACTTTCTATGCAGAGCATAGAATGCTGAGCGCGAGCTCGGTTGAAGTCTCTGTCTGGAGTGTTTTGAACTTCAACCGTCAGATTCTTACGAGCCCGACAAAACTAAAAATTCCATGTGGAAATTGTAAAAATTCTTACTAGCCAACTGGCTGAAAAAAAGTTTTGGATTCCCAAGGAAGACTCAAGTCAGGAAACCCAAAAACAGAACCCAATGTACTAAAAATAAAAATAATAAATAAGCACCCAAACAAAAAGGAGGAGGGTGCAAGCAAAAAACACCCCTGGGGTGCAACACTGCACCTGCCCACCCACTTCCCAAAAACAGGTTCTGAGAGGGGAGGCAGGGAAGGAGGTCAGAATACAGCAAGACTCCATTAGAAGAAATATAATTACTAAGGTGAGTAATTTTTTCTTCAAACTACATGAAGTCTTGCTGCATTCTGACAATTGTAGACTACCAAGCAGTACCTCCATGGAGGAGGGACAGAACCCACCTTGGGAATAGGCTCTGAAGTACTGTTGTGTTAAAACGAGCATCACTCCTAGCCTGGATATCCAGAGAGTAATGCTTGGTAAAGGTATGGACTGTTTTCCAGGTGGCTGCTTGACAAATTTCTAAGAGAGGATATCCCTGGCAGCAGCCAGGGAAGCAGCTGTACCTCTTGTGGAATAAGCCCTCAGGCCTGAGGGTGGAGTTTTTCCCAGTTTTTCATAGCAGAATTGTATACAAGACACAATCCACCTGGCAACAGATCTTTTGGTGGCAGGTTTGCCCTTTCCCACTTCTCCATAAGTGAGGAACAACTGGAGGGAATCAAACCTGTGACCCTTGGTACGCTCTATGTAGTAACTAAGGGCTCTTTTGACATCTAAACTGTGTAGCCTCCTCTCTCCTGAGGAAGAATGACCAGTGAAGAAAACAGGGAGAGACAAAGACTGGTTTAAATGGAAGTCTGAAACCACTTTGGGCAAGAACCTTCTGTTGGTTCTAAGGACCACTTTATCTCTGTGAAATGAGATCAAATCAGGTTCCACTGACAGGGCTTGCAATTCACTGATACGCTTGGCAGAGGTAATGGCTACCAGGAACACAGTTTTCCAAGTCAAGTACTTAAGCTCTGCTGAAGACATAGGCTCAAAGGAGGGTTGCATAAGTTGAGCAATGCAAACATTCAAATCCGAGGCAGGGGCAGGGTCTCTAAAAGGAGGATTGGTGTGAAGCAATCCTTTAAAAAATTTATAGAACACAGGATGGGAAGATAGTGAGGAAGGCTTCCCCACAGACAAAAACGCAGAGACAGCTGACAAGTGTACCTTGAGAGTAGCTGGTCTGAGGCCTAGGCCATTAAGATGGACCATATAATCCAGAACCGTAGGCAATTCAGCAGTGTCTGGAAAATAGGATTCTTAGAACACCAAATGCTGAATCTTTTCCATTTGGAGTTGTAAGTCTTTCTGGTGGAGGGCTTTCGAGAAGCCGTGAGGATATCCAGAACCCCTTGGGAAAGATGCAGATCTGCAAACTCTAACTCTTCAAGAGCCATGCTTTGAGATTGAGAGACTGAAGATTGGGGTACCAAATCCTTCCCTGAGAGGATGTTAACAGATTGTAATTCCTGGGAAGAGACAGGGGAAGATGGACTGCTAGGGACAGCAACAGGCGGCACCAGGGCTGTCTGGCCCAATCTGGAGCAATCAATCACCTTGCATGGTTGAGACCTTATTTTTGCCAAAACTTTGAACAGGAGTGGGGAGGGAAAGGCATACAGAAACTTCCTCTCCCAATTCAAGATCAGGGCGTCCAGAGGGACTGAGCCCAGGACTGAAGGTCTGCAACAAAAGAGAGGAAGTTGGTGATTGTCTGGGGCTGCAAAGAGATCTATCTCTGGAGCGCCCCACCTTGAAAAAATCACTTTCAACACCTGAGGGTCCAGGGACCATTCGTGATGGCCCTGAAAAATCCTGCTCAATGCATCTGCAACCACATTGTCTTTGCCTGGAAGGTGAGCAGCTACAAGAAAGGTTTGCAGGGAATAAGCCAGGGACCACAACTTCATGGCTTCTGTGCACAAGGCTGTGGACAGAGTGCCTCCCTGCCTGCTGATGTACCACATGGTGGTGCTGTTGTCTGTTCTGACTTGAACCACCTTGTTCTGTACTGACTGTGAGAACGCTTTTAGAGCCAGATGAACTGCCCTGAGCTCTAGAAGACTGATGTGGAGAAGGGATTCTTGGGGGGACCACAGCCCAGGAGAGAAGCATCAGTGGTAAGGACCACTGAACAAGGCTGAGTAACAAAAGGAACACCTTGTCTTAAATTGTCCAGATCCTGCCACCGCTGGAGGGTCTGGATCAAGGTCAGAGTCACTGGGATCAGTTTGGTATGGGAATCCTTCTTCTGAGGCCAACAAGTTCTCGGGTGGAACTGAATATCCCTCATCTGGAATCTTGCCCCTTGGACCACTGCTGTTGAAGCTGCCACGTGGCCCAAGAGTTGGAGGAAATGCCTTGCTGGTTGAGATACCTGAAGGCTGAAGGAAGAAGCTAGTTCCATAAGAACCCTTGCTCTTTCTACAGGAAGAAAGGCTCTTGCTCTGAGTGTGTCCAGTTCTGCCCCTATAAAGGTAAGAAGCTGGACTGGTTCGAGAACTGACTTGGGAAGGTTGAGAAGAAATCCTAGAGAAGTGAGCACTTGCTGGGTCACTTGTAGGTGAGACTTGACTTGGTCTGGAGACTGACCCACTATTAGCCAATCGTCCAGATAAGGAAAAACTGAAATCTTTTGCCTTCTTAGAAAGGCAACTACTACTGCCAGGCACTTTGTGAAAACCCTTGGGGCTGAGGTTAGGCCAAAGGTCATTGCTCTGAATTGATAGCGGCCTGAGGGCAACTAGAACCTGAGGTACTTTCTGTGGGAGCACCTGATGGGAATGTGAAAATAGGCATCCTTGAGGTCAAGGGAGGCTAGCCAGTCCCCTGGCCTTAGAGAGGGAAGGATTATTCCCAGAGTTATCATCTTGAACTTTGGTTTTAAAAGATGTTTGTTTAGATATCTTAGGGCTAGGATGGGTCACCACTCCAGTCTTTTTGGGGGTCAGGAAGTACCTGGAGTACAGCCCTTTGCCCCAGTGTATGGTAGGTACTCTCTCTATAGCTTTTAAAGCTAGGAGAGAAGAAACCTCTGCCTCTAGGGCAAGGGTTTCAGAGAGATTTGCAGGTGGAAAAGATCTGGCTCTCATCTTTGGAAATCTTTTGAAGCTGAGGACCAGTCCCTGGCTTACTACTTCCAGGATCGACTTGTCTGATGTAATAGACATCCAGTCCTGGACAAAGTAAGCCAG
This sequence comes from Neoceratodus forsteri, assembly GCA_016271365.2. Classification (NCBI taxonomy): domain Eukaryota; kingdom Metazoa; phylum Chordata; order Ceratodontiformes; family Ceratodontidae; genus Neoceratodus; species Neoceratodus forsteri. Next base: position 951,867,419 of record CM028130.1, read on the forward strand.
CCTGCCCCCTACTGGAATAGGAGAGTCGACCCGGGCAGGCCCATCAGGGTGTCTGCTTGGCAGGGGCTTTAGGCTGAGGAGTGGATGCAGCCCTGCTCATCCCCCTTCTGCCTCTCCCTCTGAACAACCCCCTCTGAGAAAAGGAAGAAGAGGCCTGTGCTTGGTAAAAAGGCCTTTGAAAAGGCCTGCCCCTGCCCCTAGACTGCTGCCTTTGAGGAGTTGCCTGCCTTTCTTTGGCCTGAGCACTCCTGTAAGTGGTCCTGTACTCATCCATTTTCTTCATGTAATTCTCTGTCTGCTCCCCAAACAGAGAATTACCCACTACAGGAAAATCCATGGCCTTAGCCTTGGTTTCCTGCGAGAGGCTAGCACGTCTGAGCCAAGCCAACCTCCGAACAGCCACATATGTAGTCATGACTCTTGATGACACATCATTAGAGTCCACAGCAGCATGAAACTGAACTTTAGATGCCTCGATCCCATCTGCAGCCACCGCCTCTAGCTCCTTGGCTAGCTGGGGAGAGGCCTGTTTAGCCAGTGCTAGTACAGTGTCCCACCTGGACTTCTGGTACTTGGCTGTATAGGCCATGTAATTCGCCTGCCTGAGTCCCAAAGAGGATGCCATGTACTGCTTCTTTGCCATGGCATCGATCTTCCTGGAGTCCTTATCAGGGGGGTGTGAAGCCAAGGGAATATTTGCCTTGTCACAGGCGGCAGCCTGCACTACCCCAACATGGCTGCATTGCTGATATAAGAACTCCGTATCTGAGCCTGAAAGTGTATACCTCTTGTCCATTCTTCTATCCACAGGAGGTATAGTGTTAGGAGACTAAGATTTTTTGTGTCAGTTTCCCAAAAGATTTATGGAGGGGAATAGACAGTCTCCTAGACTCTGGGGTGTCCATCATCCCTACATAATCAGGCTCCTCTTGATCTTCCACAGCCTCTTCCATAGGAAGCTGGAGGGTTTCAGCCACCTTTCTGTAAAACATAAAGTGAGAAGGGGACTCAGAAAGCCTAGGAGGGGAAACACCTGAAGGTCTGTCTGGGGAGATGTCCGGTTCCGAAGGCACTTCCAGACCCTCACTTATATCATCATCCTCAAATTCCCCTTCCTCTTCAAATTCCGGTTCATAAAAATCTTCAACGGCATAATCTTGAACCAGGGGAACCAACCGAACCGAACCCCTGACAGAAGGAGCCAGATCGGTCAGAACTGGACTGAGCGATTCCACAATCTGAATCGCTCTGGCTATCTCTTTGGCGGTCGGAACATGAACCTCTGGATCCGAACCAGTCGATTTATCTTTGCGTTTTCTTTTTGTCGGAACCGATCCCTCGGAATCGGCTCTCCTTTTGCCCGAAGTATCGCCCTGGTCAGAGGGCACTCCTTCTGGTTTGGTCGAAACCGAACCGGGCTAGCCATCCGGGTCAGCGGACTTCTCGGCCTCCTTTTCCCTCAGTCTACCTAATCTCTTCTCAAGGGTAGATTTGGGAAAGTTTTTACATATTTGGCAGTCTGAATCGAGGTGGTCAAACTGCAGACAATAAACACAGGTGGTGTGGGGATCGGCCTTAGCAAAGACCTCCCCATACTCACTGCAGTGTTGAAACCCAGTGGGCCCGGTTTTTTTCTTGGGTTTCTCAGACATGGCCAACCTAACCAAACTTACCCATTTTTCGGCAACTGCCAGGCAAGACTCCCTTATCGGTTCCTAACCGTGTCATGGGTATTGGAAAAAACGGTTCAAAACACGTTTTTTTTATTTAGAACTGATAAGAACCGGTAACCACACACTAAGTAAACACTCAAATTTCACTAACAAATGGCCGGTTCAGCCGAACCGAGCTGCACTTTTACAAGTTCCACACAGAAAAACAGAACAATTCCTATCTAGTACTCACGGCACCACAGACAGAGACTGAACCGACTATGCGGATACTTTTTTCATTTTAAAAAACGACGAAAACTGAAAACTTTAACCGACTTTCGAACCGAGCTGAAGGAGAAATCTATGGAGCGACCGTTCAGTGAGGCGGAGTAAAGAATCTGACGGTTTAAGTTTAAAACACTCCAGACAGAGACTTCAACCGAGCTCGAGCTCAGCATTCTATGCCCTGCATAGAAAGTTAACTCTTTGTTCTCCGGGGCAGTTCAAAGGTTGGGAATCACTGCAATTGTCAGAATACAGCAAGACTTCATGTTGTTTGAAGACCTCACGTTGGATGTCTGGGACCTCCCACAGAGGTGAAAATCTTGGATGCCTTGTGAGGAGACCTGGATTGGGATTTTGACCTGGACCTGTAATTGTCTCGGTGATGGTGCTTCCCGCTAGATTTCTTCTCTTTAGGGGAGGTGTGCCTGGCCGAAGATGACGAGCTGTGCCCCGAGTGGGTCTTCTGCATGGCAGCCACTTGCTGTTCTAGGAAGTAGACTTTCAAGGTCTACAGGCGGTGGATCCGGGTCTTCCTATTGAAGCTGAGGTAATGCAGGCAGGTGTCCGGCTTGTGGTGGGGGCATAGGCACAGAAGACAGGCTGAATGGCCATCTTTCACGGGGATTTGCTTGCCGCATGCGCACTTCAATTTCCGCTGCTCTGTAGATGAAGTTGGCTGGGTAGACATGCATGATGAAGCTGAATAACTTGGCGAGAGAAAAGAACTGCGGGAAGCGTGAAAAATAGCGGTCGACTGTTAGCAGGAGGTGTCCGTGGAGCCGAGATGCAAGGGGTCGATGGTGGGGAAAAACAACTGAGGTGGCGCTGAAGGACCATCCCCTTATACCACTGTGTGACGTCGGGGTTGGGGCCGACGTCAGGGGGCAGTCACCCGCCTTGGACTGCTAGCTAGAAATTTTTCCATGGGGTCCTAGTGCCTGGTGGCATAGTCCTGATGGTTATTGTCTGATGCAAGAGCTCTATCTCAACGTGAGATTAAACTTTATAAACAATACAACCTCAAAACCTAAACAGTAGTGCAGAGCACTGGGGTCTGCAAGATTGAATCTTTGACCTTGTTTGATAACTGGTCGATAGGCTCAAATAAAATTTCTGTAGCCTTCTCGACTGGCATCGTAGTCGACTGGCTTGATGGGGGGCTACCCCTCGATCGACTGTGACATCATTACTGAAGAGCACTCAATTGTGAGAAAAAAGGAACTGGGGTGGTTAGGGTTGGTGCCGAGGTAAGCATGTGCCACGAACTCCCTATCTTGGTGCAGTGCATGCACACAACTTACCTCGGCGCCAGCCCGCCTTAAAAGTTCTGGCTTCCACACAGTCCTAGTACTATCAGCTCAGAACCCATCTGTGTGAGTCACTAGTGACGCCTGATTCCTGGAAGATCTTAGCCTTCCCACATGCTGCAGCTTGCATTACATCTCCATGGCCAGGATGAACATACACATACTGTGTCTCTGTCTTGTCCAGTTGGTACCTTTCTCCCCCCCCCATCTTTTTTTTTTTCTATCTATGGCCATAGCTGAGTGAGGTGTTGCCACCTGTTTTTCACCATCAGGGGTAACCCCCCTCCATGACTGCACTTTTCTTAGGAGAGCTCTGGAGTAACAAACGCAGACTGGGGGAGTGGAAACTGTTTCCCTTAGGGCCCTCTTATTTTTTTGTTTTAGGGCAAGAGACTTTACAAAGTTCACAACTTTGAACGCTATGATCAGGGCCTAGGCACTTAAAGCTCATGGTGGTCTGTCTCCACCAAGAGCTCTGAGCAGGATTTACAGATTTTAAAACCAGTAGGCCTTGTTCTTTTCTTTCTGGTCTCAGTCAAGTCAATTTAACTAACAGTGCCAATATATATTTTATTCGGTCTCACTACTCAAACGCAGTAAACTACTAATAAATTAAGCCCAATAAAATGTTTATTTTTAAATTGGTTTTTGGTTCCTTATCACTAGGTGGGAACTGTGCAAAACCACCGTCTCTCCAGTTCCTGGAACAGACAGGAAACCGGAGAATTTATTTGAAATGATAAACCCTAAACTGACACAGAGTACTGAACTACTAACTTGGTTAAATAAGATAAACACGCTTGATTAGAATATTGTGAAACTTAGCTGTTGGGACTCTAAAAGGACTCTGGGGCATTTGATCTCTAAAAAATTTAAAATAAAATTTAGGTCCCAAGCCGGGACCGGGGAACGGATTGGGGGTTTCAGGTGCAGGATGCCCCTAAGAAAGGTACAGAAGACATCCAGCTGAGTAACAGTGTGGTCACCCATGGGCTCGTGAAATGCAGAAATAGCCGAAAGGTGTACCCTGAGGAGGAATACTGGAGACCTGAGTCAGACAATGAAATCAGGTAGTCCAGGATATGATTCACAGGGCAGGTGAATGGGTCCAGGGAATGTTTGGCAGCCCAGATGGCAAACCGCTTCCACTTCACGGCATACGTGGAACGGTTAACCAGGATGTCCATCACCCTGTCACAGACCCTAAACCAGGTGATGGCTACGTTCTCAGGAGCCATGCATGCAGATGGAGGGACCCGAGAGAATGAGGTAGACCAGGGAGGGTCCCTCGATCCTGGGTCAGCAGATTCCTGCAAAGTGGCAGAGGGACTGGAGGTTCCTCTGCCAGCTGTTGAAGCAGAGGGAACCATATCTGGTGAAGCCAGAATGGAACCACCAGAATCATGCTGGCCCCCTCCATTTGTAGCTTGATCAGCACCCTGTGCATTAGTGGCAACGGAGGGAATGCGTATAGAAATCTCTGGCTCCAAGACAGGGACAACACATCTTGCCAGAAAACTTCAGGCCCTGGATCTAGCGAGCAGTAGGGTGTTTAGGACACCTGGCAAGTGGGCCGCAGAGAATGTCAGACTGTGCTCCAGTGCCCAATGCCACACTCGTATGGCCTCCCTGCAAAAAGGATACGAGTCCCACCCTGCTTGCTGATGTAGTACACTACACTCAGATTGTCTGACTGCACCAGCAGTTGGCCTGGAGCAAGATGCTCCAGAAAAGCTTGGCATGGGATAGAACACCACCCTCATCTCCAGGACACTGATCTGCAGGTGGCTTCCCGCTGAGACCAGGAGCCCTAGGTTAGAAAAGGACCCAGGTGTGCTCTCCAGCCTAGACCCAAAGAGTCTGTGGTTAGGATGTGATGTGGGGAAGAAATCTGGAAAGAGACCCATTGAAGAAGATTCGAGAGGTTCATCCACCACTGCAGTACCTTGCGAACTGGAGAGGAGACCAGGACTTGTTGGTCCAACTCATCCATGCACTGGTCCCATTGCACTCTGAGGGTCCACTGAAGGGTGCGCATGTGAAGTCTGGCCAGTGGAACAGTGGGATTGGCCTATTCCACACTCTGGGCATAACGGTCAACCTGCCCAAGTCTGTTCTAGTACCGTCCCAAAAACTGCAATACATAGGGGGTGGTCCAAGACTCCAAGCAGGAGACAGAGAGCATAATATGTATACCCTTGATGGAAGGAGGGACAGGGGGAACATGATAGAAACTTTTAAGTACCTCAAGGGAATCAACAATGTCCAGGAGGGTAGCATCTTTCAGAAAAAGATATGTGTAAGAACAAAGGGGCACAATTTAAAGTTAGAGGAGGGATGGCTCAGGGGTAATGTGAGGAAATTCTTTTTCACGGAGAGAGAGTGGTGGACGCATGGAACTGCCTTCCTGGAGAGGTTGTGGGGTCTAAAACAGTGGGGGAATTCAAACATGCATGGGACAGACCTAAGACAATTATAGTGGGGGGGGGTTGCAGGAAGTAGGCTGTTGGTTAACTAGAATCTGCAGCTTATCCAACAGGTAGGGAAATGGGCAGACTGGGTGGGCCAAGTGGTCCTTATCTGCCGTCAAAGTCTAAGTTTCTAATAGCCTGAGGTACAGTCTGGCAGGAATGTACAGACTCTGAGCAACTTCCTGAGCCTGGACCATAAGGCATTCTGCCCTGTTTTGGGGTAAGAAGGCCTACCCCTGCTTGGAGTCTAGAACTACCCCTATGTATTGCAGTTTTTGGGATGGTACTAGAACAGACTTTGGCAGGTTGACCGTTATGCCCAGAGTGTGGAATAGCTGGAAAGTGCGCTCCAGAGTCAGCAGGAACTGTTCCCTGGACAGGGCCTTTATAAGACAATCATCCAGGAAAGAGAAAACATGTAGTCCCTCTCTTTTGAGAGTCGCTGCGACCGCTGCTAAGCACTTGGTAAAGACACGCAGCACAGAGGGTAAGTCAAAGGGCAGCACTTTGAACTAGTAATGCTCCCCCTGAAAGCAAAGCAAAGAAACCTCCTGAGAGGAGGAAAGAACGAAATGTACAGGTAAGTGTTCTGCATGTCCAGAGAGCAGAGCCAGTCCCCGGTCTTGAGAAGGGGCATGAGGCCTGCAGAGTTACCATTTGGAACTTTTTGTACTGGACAGAGAAAATGAGGTCCTAGAGGTCTAAAGATGGGTCTCAGATCTCAGGTCCTTTTGGGGACCAGGAAGAACCTGGAATAGAACCCCTGGCTTCTCTGACGCCTTGGTACCAGTTTGTCTGCTTGCACAGGAAAGCCTGTACCGCCTCCTGGAGAACAGACAGGTGGGCCAGGGGACAGTTTGAGGGTGGTGGAAAGGTATCCGGAGGCTGCTGATGAGCTCCAGGGTGTGATCGCTCTCTACGACCTGCAGGATCCAAGCATCTGAAGTTATGGTTCTTCATTTTTTTTTTTTGGTATCATATGTTTATTGTGTTTTTTTCATATACCACATAAGTACATTCATATACAGTGATACAGTATAATAAGACCACTACACCCTCCCCCATCTAAGGGGTTGGCAGATTGAGGTACAATTCAATCAGTTGCATAGGTATTATTACTTAGTTAATACTCATATGGCACATCAATAAGAATGAAGGAACAATAGAATCACAAGAAAATTCAGCTGTATCTTCTTGGTTAAACAGATAAAGCAGACAACTTCATTTCACTAGAAAAGACACTGTGATCTATGTAAGAGACAATAATTAAAAAATAAATGTGCTTTGTCTTAACCCTAAATACATCTCACTGTGCTTTGTTTCTTCTAAAGGTTTAATACATATCATGTAATGCAGAAGATTCTTGATTTAATTAGCCATTATAGATGTGGTTTAGGCTTCTTTCGCCCCCTCTGATAAGTATAGGTGGGTCCCACTAGGACATCCAACCCTCCCGAAGAAGTACAGCTTCCCCTAGGGTTAGAGTGGGCATAAATTGTGCCCATGTAGTCAGAAACCTTTCTTCATGGCCTTTTAGCACATATGTTAACCTGTCCACTGAAAGTGCCCTTAGGGTGAGGGTTTTCCACTGATCAACTGTGGGGACATTTCCAGTGATCCACAGGTTTTGTATTCCCTGTCTGGCTACCACTAGGAGAACCCTAATCTGTCTGGTGTGTAATGCCCATTCCCCTGCCCAGCCACGCCTAGCAATAGTGACCTTGGGGTTATTTCCAATGGGTATCCCGCTATCTTACCCAATTCGGTGGCCACCCCTCTCCAATACTTCTGAATTCCCGGGCAATCCCAGTAGTAGTGTATCCAGATGTCCCTGGCTCAACTATATTTCCCACATATGGGTGATTCTTCCGGGTGCACACTTGTCAGAGGGTAGTACAGTCTGAGCAGGAATTTATATTGTAGTTCTTTATATTTATTACACAATAACAGTCCCATATGGGAGGTTAATAGCAATTCCCAGTTATTATCTTCGATTACAATATTAAGGTCTCTTTCCCAGCTCTGTTTCGCCCTCTGGTGGTCACTTTTGAAATACACCCTATCTAATTTGGCTGCTCGGCCAATTAGTCCCTTCTCCTGTGTCCTGGCCCCTAAGATTTTCCTTTCGACCTCTATCAAGGCTGATTCCATACTGGCTTTCCTATTAAGGCTCTGCCAATATTTCCGGATCTGGAAGAATCTAAAGAGATGTGAGGAAGGTATTCCCAGGCCTAACTGAAGGTCCTGAAATGAATGCATTCCTGTCTGGGAGGTCAGGTTCCCTACACATCTAATGCCCCTGTCCTGCCAATGTTTAAAACAGTCATCTCCCAGCCCTGGTAGGAAGTCTGGGTTGTCAGTCACTGGTACCAACACTGTATTTTCTTGTTTAGCTCCCCTTCTTTATTTAATGCAGCCCCATGCCTCCAAAGATGCTATTACCAATGGATTTGAGTGTTTCTGTCTTTTATATGATTTCATTCCATCTACACCTAAGTAGGCAGTAAGTCTGCTGGAGCATCCACTCTCTTCTTGTGATAGCCAGGTGGCCGCCTACCCCCCATTGGCCCAGTTGTGGACATATCTATATTGGGTGGCTGAATAATACCCCAGCATGTCTGGTAGATTGAGGCCTCTTTTCTCTGGTGCAGCTTTTAGCCTTGCTAGGCTATGTGTTTTTTTGTCCTGCCATATAAAGTTACGAACTCCCTTTCCAAGATTTAGATATCCGTATTTTTGAGACCCATGGGCATCATTTGTAGGATATATAATGGAGTACGTTTATTCGGCCAATCCAGGATATTGGAAGAGCCCTCCACCTTTGCAGATCTTTCAAGATCGTGTCAACCATAGGCTTATAGTTTAGGTCATACATCTTCCCTAGGTCGCTTCTCATCTTGATACCCAGGTAAGTAAAGGCCCATTCTGACTTGAGTCCCCAGGTGTTCAGGTCTTCCTGATCCCTCCCATATTTTAAATACAGTGTTTCTGACTTATTAAGATTAAGTTTATAACCTGAGAACTTGGCAAAAGGCCCCAACGGTTTCAAAAGAGCGTGTATGGATCTATCAGGTTGGGTTAGGAAAAGTAGAATGTCGTCCACATACAAGGTTATGGTATGCTGTCCTCCCTGCTTATCTGGTATACCTTGGATATGAGGGTCCTCCCTGATTTTGATTGCCAGTGGTTCTATAGCCAAGGTAAATGGGAAGGGGGAGAGGGGAAACCCCTGTTGTGTGCCCCCCAAGTCTAAACTCCTCTGATGGTGAGCCATTAACTAATATTCTTGCTGTGGGGGCTGTATAAAAAGCATTAACCAGTTGTATATATTTTTCTCCCAGACCAAATCTCCCCATAATTCTAATTAAGCATTCCCATTCTATTCTATCAAAGGCTTTTTCAGCATCCATTGATAAAACACATGCCTGCCCTGGATATTTGTTTCCCCACCACATAACACTGAGTAGCCTTCTCATGTTGTGATATGACATTCTTCCTTGTATGAAACCAGTTTGATCGGGGTTGATTATTAAGGGTAACAATTTGTCCAGTCTTAATGCTAGAACCTTTGTCATTATTTTACAGTCACAGTTTAAAAGCGATATGGGTCTGTATGAGGAGCAATCCGTAGGATCTTTATTCGGCTTGGGAAGTACACATGTATGTGCTTCGCAACATGACAGGTAGACCCCTCTCCGGATTACTGTCAGTATCGCGCAACTAATACAGCGTGTCATAATGTCGTCTACATCATCGCACATTGCTACATTAGCGCTACAACAATTCAGCGCCCTAAAAACAATAGCGAGCCAATGTAGCGCCAGCCAGCGAGCAAATATAATGCAATTTTACTTACATCAAGCAACATCAGATATTATGTGGGAACGCAGCAGCAATAGCCAGTAGTCTACTTTGCTTAGTATGGGGAATGATGTCTAGTGCACACCAATCTATGTCCTACAACAAAACTCTTCCTCCTTCCCATTGCATTAGTTCCTTCCTCTCCTCTACTGTACTATCCCATGCAAAAAAGATCACACAGTTGCTTGTTGCAGGTAATCTTTATTTATTTTGACAAAGTGATTTAAAATTCATCAGCACACAAGTGGTGGGCAAGTGGGGGACAACAGTGGTTTAGCAACTTTATTCCTTCATGCCTGTAACTGAAAATTGTAGGCTATGCCATGGAGATATTCAACCCTGGGACGCAACTCATATTCGGAAACAATGACAGAAATACGCTTCGCAGTATCTTTGTACTTTTTCTTTGTTTCTGTGACAGCAGATCCTGCAATGAGCTGCTCGATCAACATTGTGCTCAAATGTTGCTCCTCTTTAAGGCACTGCAGAAACTTCCAAACTGATGGATACGTTGCACCAACAAAATGATTAAACTTGTGGTGCCATGCTTCGACTGAGTTAGCTGTTCTAGGTATTTTTATTAGTTTCACACTAAGCACGCTAGATGACAGCACTGCACTATTATTTACCGCACCTTACTGTGATAGCGTTTTTTTAACAAGCGCTATTATGTACATGCTATAATTACTCACGCTATTGTGGTTGCGTAATTTTAACCGTATACCCCACCCCCACCTCGCCTCCTCGAGAACATTTCTGATGGGCTCTGCCACCTTATCTTTAAGCTCTTTAAAGTACTCAGCCGTAAACCCATCTGGTCCTGCAGCTTTACCTCTTTTAAGTGTGGTTATAGCCTGCAGCACTTCCTCGGTAGAGACCATACTGTCAAGAGAAGAACGATGTGCCTCTGTTAAAGCTGAGATAGGGAGATCACTCAGGAAATCCTCACCCAGCTGCTCTATGCCTGTGCATTCTGCAGTATACAATGCTGCATAAAATTCTTGAAAGCGCGGCTTGATTTTTATGTCCCCTTACACTAATATACCCTTTTTATCCTTTATGGTAATAATTCTTTTAGAAGTCTTCCCTCCCCTAATTAAGTTCACAAGTAATGGCCCCGGTTTATTGTCCCACTCATATTTTTTGTCGAGCGAACATCTGTTTAGCTCGAGCTTCCTCAGTTAGACAGGTATTTAGGGCTTCCCAAGATGCCTGAAGTTCCTTCATAGACTGTCTCCAGTTTCAATTACTTTTTTCTCTAGTCGTCGTACTGCTTCTTCTAGGTCCCCGTTTTTTCTTTTTTTAGTTTCACTGCATAAAGTACAGTTACGTAAGAACTTACCGTAACAGTAGATCTTCGAGAACAGCTCTTGCAGCAGATTACACCATTAGGACTGAAGACAGCAGGCGTCAGGACCCCACGGAAAAATTCTAGCTAGCTATCTTCAGCGGGACCACCCAGACGTCCGGTCCGCCCCGACGCCAGTATACATATGGGGGGCTGTCCCGCCAGATTCTTGCTAGAAGTTCTCCTGCCGGAGACTTCCGGTCAAGAGGCCGACATCTAAATGGAGACCGAGGATCCACACGTCAGAAGACAAATGGGAAAAAATTCCTGTTAACAAAGGCTTAAGCCATGCCTCCTCAAGGGGAAGGTGAGGAGGTATCCTGCTGCAGAGCTGTTCTCGAAGATCTACTGTTACGTAAGTTCTTACGTAACTGTACTATCTTACTTCCAGACACAGCTCTTGCAGCAGGTTACACCATTAGGACTGATTCCCAAGCAATAGTGCTTGCAAACACTCAGGGAGGAGGAAATAAGAAAGAACGTTCCAGGTCCTGAATCTAGGACAGGAGACCCTGTAGTACTGCCAGGCTGAAGCCTGCTCTGCGCCGTGAAGTGATGTCAAGGCTATAATGCCTGACAAAGGTATGAACAGAGCTCCAAGTGGCTGCAGCACAAATGGCAGAAGTGGAGACATTTCCAAGTGCTGCAAAAGATGTGGCCACACCCCTAGTGGAATGACCCCGGACTGCTCCTGGGAGGGGCTTTCGTTTGATATCATAACAGTAAGAGATGCACTGGACAAGCCAGCGAGACAGGGACTGTTTGGATACTGGTTGGCCCTTCATCCTTTCGGTGAAGGAGACGAAGAGCTGCTCCGAAGTGCAAAGCTACTTAGTTCTGCTCAGGTAGTACCTCAAGCTGCGGTGAACATCCAGGGTGCGAAGCAGAGCCTCTCCTCTGTTAGAGTAATTAGGAAAGTAGACCAGCAGGTCAATATCCTGGTTGAGAGTGAGTGTGGAAACTACCTTAGGCAAAAATTTAGAATTCGTCCTCAGGGATACTCTGTCCCGGTGGAAAACTAAATAGGGCTCTTTGCACATGAGAGCCTGAAGCTCAGAAACTCTTCTCGCTGATGTAACAGCAACCAAAAGAAAAAATTACTCACCTTAGTAATGTTGTTTCTTCTAATGGAGTCTTGCTATATTATAGACATTAGCAGCAGTTTGATCCAGCTCTAGAACTGCCCCGGAGTGAAATGGTTAAAACCATTCCAAAATAGAATTTTGTCACGAGAGCAGCTCTATCTGTGTCATTTCAAACTTGAACTGTCAGATCTTTACGAGCCAAACTCACTAAGGTCTGTGTGGAAGCTGTAACCTACACTAGCCAAATGGCTACCTAAATAATAACAACCATTGATGGTCCCAACACCCAAGACTCAAGTCAGGGGACCAGAAATACTAACACCATTCTAATAATATGAAAATGGAACATAAGTATGATAAAACACACACACGCGTACACATATACACCCCCAAAGTCCCAAAGGGGACAAAATGCTAACAGGACATAAGTAGTGCCCACACTAAGTTGCCCGCACCCCATCAAGTAGAGGTTTTGAGAGGGGCAGGTTGGGGGAGGTCTATAATATAGCAAGACTCCATTAGAAGAAACAACATTACTAAGGTGAGTAATTTTTTCTTCAAACAACATGAAGTCTTGCTATATTATAGACATTAGCAGAATACACAGCAGTACCTCCATGGAGGAGGGGCAGAACCTACTTAGGGAATAGGCTCTGAAGAACAGCTGTGCCAAACCGAGCATCTCTCCTGGCCTGGACATCCAGGAGTAATGCTTGGTAAAAGTGTGTACCGTTTTCCAAGTAGCAGCCTGGCAAATCTCTAATAAAGGGATATCTCTGGCAGCAGCTAGACGCAGCTGTGCCCTGGTAGAATGAGCCCTCAAACCGGGGCTCTGCCCACTTTCTGATAACAAATTGGATACAAGAGACAATCCACCTGGCTATTGATCTCTTAGTGGCAGGTTGCCTTTCCCAACTTCACCATAGGTAAGGAAATGTTGGAGGATTCAACCTGTGACCTTTGATACGCTCTATATAATAACTAAGAGCTCTCTTAACATCCAGGCTTGTGCAACCACCTCTCACCCAAGAGGAGTGATCAGTGAAAATACTGGAAGGGAGATAGATTGATTAAGATGGAAATCTGAAACCACCTTAGGCAAAACTTCCTATTAGTCCTAAGGACTACCTTATCCCTGTGGAAAGAAATAAAGTCAGTCTCCACTGACAAGGCTTTGCAATTCACTTATGCATCTGAGAAGTGATAGCCACTAGAAAAACAGTTTTCCAGTTAGGTACTTAAGCTCTGCAGAAGACAGAGGTTCAAAGGGGTTGCATTAACTGGGCAATGCAAACATTAGGTCCCAAGCAGGGGCGGTTCTCAAAGGAGGATTAGTATGGAGTAATCCCTTAAAAACTTGGAAAACACAGGATGAGAGGAAAGGGGATGACTTTCCTGTTGACACAAAAGCAGACACAGCTGCCAAATGAACTCTCAGGGTAGCTGGTCTGAGACCCAAGGAATTAAGATGTACCATGTAATCTAACAAAATGGGCAATTCAGCAGATTCTGGGGAAATATTTTCCCAGCACACCAAATGGAAAACCTTTTCCATTTAGGAACTATAAGTAGCTCCTAGTGGAAGGCTTTGTGAAGCCTTTAGGATCTCAAGAACACCCTGAGAGAGGTGTAAATCAGCAACTTTAACTCCTCAAGAGCCAGGCCTTGAGGTTGAGGGATTGAGGTCCGGATACCAAACCCTTCCCTGGGCACAAGTCAACAGATTGTGATTCCTGGGGAGGCACAGGGAAGATGGACTGTCAGAGACAGAAGGAGGGGTACCAGGGCTGCCTGGCCCAATCCGGGGCAATCAGAATCACCCTGCAAGACTGAGATCTGATTTTGACTAATACTTTGAATAGGAGAGGAAAGGGGAAGCATAGAGGAACTTCCCCTCCCAATCCAGAAGAAGGGCATCCAGGGGAACTGAGCCCAGCACTGGAGGCCTGCAACAGAACAGAGGAAGTCTGTGATTGTCTGGGGCTGCAAAAAGATCTATCTGAGGGATGCCCCACCTGGCAAAAACTATCCCCAGCACTTGAGGATCCAGGGACCATTCGTGATGGCCCTGGGAAATCCTGCTGAGGGCATCCGCTAGGACATTATCCTTCCCTGGAAGATGAACTGCTATGACTCTGAGGGAAGTGTTCAGGAATAGGCCAGAGACCACAACTTATTGCCTCGTGCACAAGGCCGAAGACCCAGTGCCCCCCTGTTTGTTAATGTACCACATTGTTGTGGTGTTGTCTGTTCTGACTTGTATCACCTTGTCATGGACAGATGCAGAAAAAGCTTGAAGAGCTAAAATGACAGCTCTGAGTTCCAGCAAATTGATGTGGAGCACAGATTCCTCGGGGGACCAAACTCCCTGAGTGGAAAGGTCGCCCATGTGGGCTCCCCCAACCCAGAAGGGAAGCATCTGTAGTGAGAGTCAAGTCGTGAGAAGGGAAATGAAGGGACCCCGCTCTTAAATTGCTCTGATCCTGCCACCACTGAGAGCTAGGATCAAGGTTCGAGTCACTGGGACCAACTTGAAAGGGGTCTCTTCTCTGAGACCAAAAGGTTCTCAAGTGAAACTGAATGTCTCTCATCTGAAATCTGGTCCCTGCACAACAGCTGTGGATGCAGCCATTGCCCCAGGAGCTGCAGAGAGTGTCTTGCTGGTCGAGAGACCTGCAGAGTGAAGGAAGAGGCCAGAGCCACTAAATTCTTACCCTTTCTGGGGAAGAAAGGCTCTGGCTAGCTTTGTGTCCAATTCTGCCCCTATAAAGGTGAGTACCTGGACTGGTTCCAGAACCGACTTTGGTAGGTTTAGCAGAAAACCCAGGAGGTGAGAAGCTGCTGGTGACCTGCAGGTGAGATTTTACCTGTTCTGGGGACTGGCCTACAATGAGCCAGTCGTCTAGATAGGGAAAACAGCAATCTTCTGCCTCCTTAAGTGGGCCACTGCCACTGCTAGACACTTTGTGAATACCCTTGGAGCAGAGGTAAGGCTGAAGGGCATTGCTCTGAACTGGTAATGACCTGAGGGCAGTTCGAATCTGAGGTACTTTCGATGGGATCTTCTGATTAGGACATGGAAATAGGCATCCTTGAGGTCCAGGGAGGCTAGCCAGTCCCCTGGCCTTAGGGAAGGTAAAATCATTGCCAGAGTTACCATTTTGAACTTTGGTTTCAAAAGATGCTTGTTCAGATATCTGAGATCTAAAATGGGCCGCCACTCTCCTGTCTTTTTTGGGGTAAGGAAGTATCTGGAATACAGACCCCTGCCCTGATGCAGGGGAGGAACCCTTTCTACTGCTCTGAGAGCTAACAGGGATGAGACCTCTGTTTCCAGAGCGAGGGTCTCTGAAGCACTTGCAGGTAGAAAAGTCTGCTTCTCAACTTGGGAAACTTTTGAAGCTGAGAACCAGACCCTGGCTTACTACTTCCAGAACCCACTTGTCTGAGGTTAAAAGCCCAGTTCCACTGACTGAAGTAAGCCAGCCTGCCCCCCACTGGTACAGGAGAATCGGCCCTGGGCACCGCATCAGGGTGCCTGTTTCGCAGGAGGTTTAGGCTGGGGGGTGGGAGCAGGTCTGCCCACCCCTCGTCTGCCCCTGCCTCTGAAGAAGCCCCTCTGAGCATAGGCAGAGGAGGCCTGAGTCTGGTAGAAAAGCCTGTGAAAAGGCCTACCCCTACCCCTTGGGGCATGCCTTTGAGGAGTGGCTTGCCGCTCCAGCCTGGGCACTCTTGTAAGTAGTCCTATATTCATCCATCTTCTTCTTGTAGTTCTCTGTCTGCTCTCCAAACAGAGAATTTCCCACCACAGGAAAATCCATAGCCTTAGTCTGGGTATCCTGTGACAAACTAGTACACCTGAGCCAGGCCAACCTACTAAAAGCTACAGATGTGGCCATGACCCTAGAGAAACATCATTAACATCCACAGCAGCATGAAACTGAACCTTAGAGGCTTCAATGCCATCAGCAGCCACCTGTTCTAGTTCACTAGCCAGCTGGGCATGGGCCTGCTTGGCCAATTGCATAACAGTATCCCATCTAGATTTCTGATACCTAGCTACATAAGCCATATAATTTGCTTGCCTGAGTCCCAGAGAGGCTGCATATACTGTTTTTGCCATGGCATCAATCTTCCTGGAATCCTTGTCAGGAGGATGTGAAGCCAAGGGAATATTAGCTTTATCACAGGCAGCAACCTGAACTACCCCAACATGACTGCATTGCTGAAAGGAATTCTGTATCAGGGCCTGACAATGTATACCTTCTGTCCATCTTTTATCTACAGGAGGCACAGAATTAGGAACTTT
Organism: Neoceratodus forsteri; assembly: GCA_016271365.2. Classification (NCBI taxonomy): domain Eukaryota; kingdom Metazoa; phylum Chordata; order Ceratodontiformes; family Ceratodontidae; genus Neoceratodus; species Neoceratodus forsteri. Next base: position 951,883,737 of record CM028130.1, read on the forward strand.
TAACATTTTAATTGTTTGTTTCCTTAAAGACTTATGTAAAGGAATAGACAATCTCCTAGACTCTGGAATATCAATCATTTCTACAAAATCAAGCTCCTCTTGCTCATCCACAGCCTCTTCTAAAGAAGCTGGAGGGTTTCAGCAACTTTTTATAAAACATAAAATGAGATGGGGACTCAGACAGCATAGGGGAGATTCTAAGGTCTGTCTGGGGAGATGTCCGGTTCAATGGGCACACCCAGACCTTCCCAGCCACATTCATACTGTTCATAATCCTCCTCCCCTCCTCTGGTTCATAAAATTCCTCAATATCATAATCCTGAACCACTGGGACCGGACGAACCGACCTTTTACCAGATAGTGGTGGTTCGGACGGACCCTGAGACAGTGACTGGACAATTTGTATGGCTTTTGTTATCTCTGCAGCAGTTGGAGAAGGAATTTTGACCCAGACCTGCTGATTTTCTTGTTTTCTTTACTGGAATTGGTTCCTCAGAACCAGCTTTTCTTTGCCGAGGAAGTCTGGCCTGGTCAGAGGGCACTCCTGGTTTGGTTGGCACCGAACCGGCTGGCCATCCGGGTCAGCGGACTTTTGGCCTCTCGCCCTGAGCCTGCCCAATCTTTTTCCAGGGTGGCTGCAGGAAATTCTTATACCTGGCAGTCTGACTGGAGGTGGTCAAACCCCAGACAAAACACATGTGGTGTGTGGTCAGCCTTGGCAAAGACTTCCCCACAAACATCACAGTGTTGAAACCCAGTGGGCCGGTTTTCTTTTGGTTTCTCAGACATAATGCCAGCCTAACCAAAACTTGCCTTTAACGGCAGTGCCAGGCAAGACACCCTTATCGGTTCCTAACCGTGTCACGGGTATTGGAAAAACGTAAAAACCTGTTTTTTAGAACCGATAAGAACCGGGAACCGCACTCTAAAAATAGTAACTTAGTTTTAAATGAGTTTTAACCCACTGATCGGTTCAAAACCGAACCGATAACTACAAGTTCCACACAGACAAAACCTTCATTTACTTACGGTTACCACAGATAGAGCTTGAACCGAACAGTTTTGCAGTTAAAATAAAACTATTCTCGGTTAAATCCAACCGAGAAAACACTTTTTAAACCGAGAAATGAACCGAGCAGAAGGAGAAATCTCCAGAGCGACTGTTCACTGAGACGGAGTAAAGAATCTGACAGTTCAAGTTTGAAATGACACAGATAGAGCTGCTCTCGTGCCAAAATTCTATTTTGGAATGGTTTTACCCATTTCACTCCGGGGCAGTTCTAGAGCTGGATCAAACTGCTGCTGATGTCTATAATATAGCAAGACTTCATGTTGTTTGAAATAACGTTTTCCACGACAGAAAACACAGCTTGCAATCCGCGGCAGGTTCAAAGGGGGGGAGCGTAAGTTGCTCCAGGACAAAGAGCAAGTCCCAAGGAGGCACTGGGTCCTTAATGGGCGGCCTAAGGTGTAACACCCCTCTTAAGAATTCTCGACAGGCATCTAATTGTGCCACTGTACGCTGTCCCACCGGGAGGTGATAAGCTGAAATGGCACAGAGGTGCACTTTAATCGAGGAGTAGGCGAGACCTGAACGGAAAAGGGAGAGCAGGTACTCTAATACCACTTTCACCGGACAACCTAAAGGGGAAAGGCCGCATGCTTGCGACCAAAGACAGAAACGGCGCCATTTCATGGCATACGTCGCATGCATTGCTGGCTTTCTGGCTGCAGAAAGGACTTCCGCAACCTCTTGCCAGACCCCGTGACGCAAGATGGCTATGTCTCTAGGAGCCATGCGAGCAGGTTCAGTGAGCGTAAGTCCGGGTGGACCAGTGAACCCTTCTCCTGAGACAAGAGGTGGGAGCTGAATGGCAATGGGAGCGGAGGTTCCCGGGACAGCTGAATCAGCAAAGGGAACCAGATCTGCCTGGGCCAGAATGGGGCCACCAAGATTATTGTTGCATGCTCCCTGCGCAGTTTGAGAAGAACTCTCTGGATCAATGAGAAGGGAGGGAAAGCGTAGAGGAATCTGTCCGCCCAGGAGAGAGACAACGCGTCTTGCCAGAAAACACCAGGCCCTGGATCTAGCGAGCAAAATTGGCAGTTTTGTTGGATGGGAGGCGAACAAGTCCAATTCTGGAGTTCCCCATCAAGAAACAGATCCTCTGCTACCTCCTGGAGAAGTTCCACTGTGGACTCTGGCCTGGGGCGACTCAGGCCATCTGCAACCGTGCTGTCCACCCGGAACATGTACTGTGATCAGGTTCGCGCCGTGTCGTATTACCCAATCCCACACCCTCATGGCCTCCCTGCAAAGGGGGTAAGAGTGTGCGCCTCCTTGTTTGTTGAGGTAATACATCACCGCCGTGTTGTCTGTCTGAAGCAGGAGAGTACTCGTCGGGATCTCTGACTGAAAGGCCTGCAGGGCATAAAGGACCGCCCTCATCTCTAGGACGTTGATATGGAGGTGGGCCTCCAGAGGGTCCACGTACCCTGGGACTTCACCCCGTCCAGGTGTGCTCCCCAACCTAGGCCTGAGGCGTCTGTGGTGAGGATTACCTCGGGGCATGCACTATAAGCAGGACGCCCATAGAGTGTCCCTAGGTCTAGCCACCACTGCCAGTCTCGAATCACGGTATTCGTGATTCTGACCGGATGCTGCATGTGGTCTTGCCTTTGGTCCCATTGCACCTTGAGCATCCACTGAGTTACCCGCATGTGGAGCCTTGCGAAAGGGACAGTAGGAATGGCCGCAGCCATGTGTCCGAGCAAGCGAAGGACCGACCTGGCTGGGGCGGTCTTGTTCAATGAAAGTTCCCTGATGAGGGATCTGATGCGCTCCGCTCTGTCGCCTGGAAGAAATGCTCTTCCCTGAACGGTGTCCAGTACTGCGCCTATGAACTGCAGTTTCTGCGACGGTACCAGGAGAGACTTCTCGTGGTTGATTAGGATACCCAGAGATAGAAACAGGTCCTGGGTGCTCCGGATCGCCCGTAACAACGCCTCTCTGGGGGCCGCCATGAGAAGCCAATCGTCCAGGTACGGGAACACATAATGGCCCTGTCTCCTTAGGGACGCTGCCACGACTGCCATGCATTTGGTAAAGACCCTGGGTGCCGATGACAGCCCGAATGGAAGGGCTCGGAACTGAAGATGATGGCCGAGAAACTCGAAGCGCAGGAACCTCTTGTGCGCTTGAGCTATAGGGATGTGCAGGTAAGCGTTCTGCATATCTAGAGATGCTAAAAAGATGTCTTGCTTCAGCATGGGAATAAGACCTGTAAGGGTTACCATGTGGAATCTTTTGTAGGCGACCGACAGATTGAGGTCGCTGAGGTCCAGAATCGGACGGAGGTCCCTTGTTTTCTTTGTAACCAGGAAGAAATGGGAATAGTATCCGTGTCCTCTCTGGTTCTCTGGGACGTACTCTATCGCTCCCTTTTGCAGGAGCGCAAGCACCTCTTGCCTGATCAATGACTTGTGCTGACCTGGGTATCGGGAGAGCAACGGAGGCCTCCAGGGTGGCTTTTCCGTGAATTCTATAAAGTGGCCTCTTCCGACCAACTGTAGAACCCACCTGTCGGTGGTTATAGTCTGCCATCCTGGCAGGAAATTCGCAATGCGACCCCCGACCATGACGTCCCGTTGATCCTGAGGGGCGGGGGCCGGGAAGGAGTCAGGCTGTGGCGGCTGAGGGTCCCGCTGGCTGGACCGGCTAAGGAGCACGCTGGCTCCGACCTGCGGGTTATTTTCCCTGGGCTCTGCGAAAACCAGAGCCCCTCTGCTGTGGGACGGGGCGGGACTGTTGTCTCTGCGTCCATCCATGAAATCGGCTTTGGTTTCTACAAAAGGAACTAAGCTTGGGTCGGTACATAGCCTGAACCGACCTCACCGCCTCCCGCCTCTTGGGTTTGGTAATAATCTTCTCTGAGAGTTTACCAAACAAAACTTCTCCTCGAATGGGGCGTCCATGATGTTTTTCTGGACGTCCGGTAACCAGAGAGCGGGCCAAGAGTGCCTCCGGAGGCATCGCCTGAAGCTGCTGCTCGGGCCGATGAGTCCAGCCGAGTCATCTGTGACTCGTAGCACCTGGGTTCCCACGTCCGAACCCATGCTGGAGGAGCTGTACATCTCCTCCTTCTGCTCACCTTCCGGCAACTTCTCAGCCGCATCCAGACCCTGCTCCCACAGGGCATTCTGGAACTGCACCATGTGGGTCAAATAATTCAGGGATCTGATGGCGCAGGTAGCGGAAGCATACGTGCGCCTACCCATGGAGTCCAGCTGCTTGGACTCTGGGTCCGGTGGCAGGGTGCTCAGATGTTGCGGTCTCTGGGACCGGTCATGAGAGGCTGTTATGACCAGAGAGTCAGCCTGAGGATGCTGGGTCAAGTACTGGTCTTCTCTTGGAGCCTTGTACAAGCGGTCAACTTTCTTCGGCATCGCCGGGAGTGAATGTGGACGCTTCCACGCTGCCTTGGTGACGTCCACGAAAGTGTCTACCAAGGGTGGCACCACCACAGGCTTGGGGTCCTTCTGCCGAAGATACTTCGCGAGGCGTAGCCTTTCAGGGTCTAACTCTTCCGCATCCCATCCCATGTTCTCCTGGATATGTCTCATGATATCCGAGAATGAAGGGTCATCCGGAGGAGACTTTGGCAGCTCACGTGGGTCCGGAAAAGGGATGGAGAGGGGAGATGGGGATCTGGATATAGAAAACTCTGATCCTGTGTCCTCCGTCGAAGACGAACGGTGGCGTCTTCTGGGTCTCTTGGGACTGGGTGACCTAGAAGAGGATCTGGACAGAGGTCTCCTTTTATCGAGTCTCCCCCTTGGAGGGGTCCTGGGCTCCCGGGGAGGAGGTAACCGGCCTGCAGACCCAGACGGAGACGGGGGCGCAGGAACCGGAGGAGCAACCGGTGTAGGAGGAGGAGGAGGAGGAAGCGGAGGTGGAGTGGGGACCACGTCCTTTTTGATGGTATCCCACCAGTAAGTGAAAAGCTCCTTCACCTCTGAAAAGGAAAGGCCCGACGACGGTCCGGGCGCCGGTGGACGGTCGTTGGGACCCGGCGTCGGCTCCACAGGGGGCGAGGGTTGCGGCGAGGGTTCCCTGGGAGTCTCAACAGGACCGGGGTCGCCCGTCTGATCCTCGGGCTGGGTTAACTCCTCCTCAGTGATGTCTCCTGACCGACGTCGGTCGGAGGCGTCGGGGTCCTCTTCTCGATTGGAGCGGGCGCCGGTCCCCCTACCGGCGTCCGGTGATGAGTAGGCCTGGCCGGCGACGGCCTTCTGGCAGACGACGGCTCTGGGGACCTGGGGAGCAGAGGCCACCGCCGACGAACCAAGGCTGGGTCCTGCGGCCTCTGAGTGAGGTGAGCTCCTTGGTTTTCCGAGGAGGCAAGGAAGCAGACCTGACGTTGGGTTCAGAATGGCAGGAACCCGACTTGTGGTGATGGTGGCGATCCCCCGACTTATCCAGGACCTTAGAGGACGAGGAAGGCCTGGGAGTCTTGGCCTGAGAAGAGGAAGAAGATTTTCTCACCACAGGGGGGGGAGGCTGAGAGCTGGCCCGGGAAGGAGAGTGGTCGGACCTGGAGCCAGAGCTGCGCGAGTCGGAGGCCCTAGAAGGGACCTGGAAGGAGCCTTCTCTGTGCTTTTCAGCATGCTTGTGGCCTTCATGGTGAATCTCTTGGAAGCCATGGAGTTGAGTTACTCCTCTAACAAGAACGCCTGTAGGGCCTTCTGGCGACGGATCCGGGTTCTGCTGTTGAAACCCTGGCAAAAAGAGCAGGACCGGGTGTCGTGGTCTGGGCCCAGGCACCGGACACAGGCCGAGTGCGGATCCTTAAATGGGATCTGTTTCCCACAGGCGCACTTCGAGGAGTGACCAGAGGTCGGGGAGGACATCAGAAAGAAAACTGAACTCGGAGAACAAATTTCCCGTAGGAAAACACTTTACCACGCGCGCGCTAGAAACCGAACCGAAGGGTCGAGACATGCAAGTCGACGGCCGGAAAGAACTGGGGAATCTGGGCGGGACCGCCTTTATGTACTACGCCTGACGCCGGAGGCGGACCGACGGGCTGGGCGGTCTCGCTGAAGATAGCTAGTTAGAATTTTTCCGTGGGGTCCTGACACCTGCCGGCTTCAGTCCTAATGGTGTAACCTGCTGCAAGAGCTGTGTCTCGAGGTAAGATCCAATTATTACCCCCCTCATGTAAGCTTTGCTCACCTCCCAATATGTCCCCTCTGCCTCCACCGTACCCTTGTCAACGGACTCACATACATTCCATTGGTCCTTTAAGAACTGTCTAAACTCCTTCCTAGACAATAGATAGTTGGGAAATTTCCATCCCTCCCCCCCCCGGTCCCTGTTCTTCACCCACATTCAGCTCAAGCTGGACCATAGCATGGTCAGACAAGTAGATGGGACTATGTTCCACTCCAGTGACTGCAGGGTATACATCTCTTTGAACATATATATAGTCCAACCATGACCAGGTAGCATATGGTTGGGAACAGAACGTGTAGTCGCAGGCCTCCGGGTTGGACGCTCTCCACGCATCCACCAATGCTAGTTCTGTTAAGCTCACTTGCCATTGCTGCACTGCGGGGACTGCTCTAAGCCATGTTCCCAAGTAGTCCAGCCCAGGGTCTGCGACACAGTTAAAGCCCCCCATGATCAGGTTGGGAAATTGCTCTCTCACTAACAAGTCTGCGATCTTCTGGTAGAAAGCCGGGTCTAGTACCGAGGGGGCATAAATGTTACCAAAGGTAGCCCACTTCCCCTTAATCTCCCCCACCACAAAGATGCATATCCCTTCTGTGGGATCCTTGACTGTACAGTGGTGTACAAAGGGGAAGCTTTTGTTAAATAGCATGGCTACACCCCGCTTTTGTGGGAACTGTAGGAGGATGCATGGCAAGCCCCGATCCAGCCCCCACCAATTTAGTATGCTCTTTAGGTGTCAGATGGGTCTCCTGTAGCAATGCTACATCTGTCCGTTTTAAGTGCTGCTAGTATCTGAGTCAGCGAGGAGAATCCCTTCACATTCCAGGAGACCACGAGGCTGTGCCAGGGCCTAGCTATGATCCTCATTCCCTTTATGTCCCTTTGTTACCCCCCATCGGTTGAGACTTCTCCTGCACATGAATGTGCAGTCAATATAAACATTGGCAAAGCAAAAAAAAAAACATATAAAAATAGTAACAATAACTTTGAACAGTAGTGTACAGCAACGTGTGTACCAAACATTGAAACAGTTGATAACTTTTATGGAATAGCCATTCCACTGCTTCCCTTCTCCTTCGTCTCATTTTATTTAAGAAATTCTCTTCTCCCCCTCCACGAGATGTTAGTCTCATTCTAGTTATATTCTGATATTGCTCTACTGTTTCTATCCCAACTCTACACCCCCTTCCCCCACACCACCATTTTAGGTGTCTATGCAACTCTCTTTCCTTTAATGTGTCCTTTACTTATTTCTAATAGTGTCCCTTTAGTGGATATGTATCTACGGGAAAACATGGGAAATGGAAATTACATACCTACCGTAATTCTGATGTTTCTGTGCTCTTCATATTCATTACCTTTGGGTGCTTGGCGGAGGTCATGACCCCTTGAACTTTTTGGATGGGCGGAGTCGGCGCCATTAAGCATCCCTCAGAGGCTGATACTCCGTGGCGATGCAGGTTGACCGTTAGGTGTTGTCGACTCCGCCCTCCTGCCAGTTCTGAGTCGCTGTAGAGGTGAGAAAAGGGTTGGGAGGGTGGGACAAGGAAGTCCAAGGGACAGACAAAGGAAAAGATATATAAACTAAAAGGAGAAATAAACAACAGAGGACAGAACAAGTTAGAAGACTAAGGGGATTGGTAGGGGACCAATCTCTGGAAGTAGAAAAGGAGGAGGGAGGGTGGTTAAGGATAAGAGTGAGAGGGGAAACAGAAGAAACATACCCGTAACCTTGACCTGTCTCCAGTTTGTATAGGAACTGCGAAGGAGTAGCCAAGAGGCTAACTGCCAGAATTCAAGGCACAGAATCACTGGCAATAACTCCCACAAGCAGAATCGGCTATTCTGGAAGAAAAGACAGGATACAGGGATATCTCCCCCCTCTCAAAAGGAGATTTTGGTGTAAGAAACCTAGTTTCTTAAATTACTTGAGGTTATGTCCAAAGGACAAGGAAATCAAAAGATTGATGGGGAGAAGGAAAGAAAGGAGGGCAACTGCCAACTCCCACCCCACTGGGGTGGAGCCGAAGCACTGAAGGAGGAGTGCCCCCCATCCTGACCACTCTGCCCCTAAAGAAAATTATTTCCCTATGTGTCCCCAGTCTACCTCGCTCCTAACAGAAAGGAGGAGGGGCAAGAGAGGGGGCACATAGACTGAGGCCCCAGGGGGGATGGAGGGTGGGATTGTGATGAATGGTGAAGATACACAGAAAGATCAGAATTACGGTAGGTATGTAATTTTCATATCTTATGTGTGACAATCATCACCATTCATCACCTTTGGGTGAGTGCCGAGTCTCCCCCCCCCCCGAAGGGGGCTTATAACCCTAAGGGGCAGAGTCCCTTAGATCTCAGTGGGTGACACACTAAGAGGGAGAACCTTCACGGGTCTGGAGAGGCCCGAGAGTGGGGAGGGTGAGACGGGGACCCCCCTGAGGGGGTAGGAAGTTGCCCCCGACAGATACCGTCTCACCCTACAGGAGAAAAGATAGGTTCTCCAATGGCGGAGTTAATCACCCTATGCCAGGCCAAGGGTGACAACTGGAAGAGATGCAGCCATGCCATCCGCTAAGTGCAGATCGCTGTTCCTACGACCCTGGTAGCTACCTCATTGGCGTCATATAATGCCCTTGCTTGGTGCCTTGCTAGCTCCAGGCCACGTGCAGAGAGTGCAATGGCTTGTCTGGTTTGCTCCGTGTCAGGCATCGAAGCTAGGAGTTGACCTAGCCTGTACCATGAGAACCTGTCATAGGATGCATAGCGGGCCTGATGTGCTGCAACAGAAAGCAGCAAACGTGCCGAGTAGAATGTCCTCCTCCCCCAGAAGTCAAAACCCAAGAAAATCTTGATCTGGGGGCCGGTCATGGTGCAGGGCGCGAAGCCTATCGGGAGTATCCAAATGCGTCAATCCTGACTGGGGATGAGGCATGGAACCTGGAGACTCTAGGGGGTGCATTACCGCTGGCAGAGATCCCTAGGGGCTGGGACTCTGGAAAAGGTTCTCTGCCATGAGCACGACGCCGCCTCCCGAAAGGGAGCAGGCCAGGGGGGCACCACAAGGGTGTCCACACTGAAATCGCCCAGAAAGGCACGCGTCGAGTGCTCCGGATTGTGTTGAGTGGGTGGGGTTATGCACATGTCCTCCAACATCCTCACGTGGAATCGCTGATACTCCGCGAGATCAGCAGCTGCAGAGATGTGGACAGACGGCTCCTCTCCCCAGAAGAGGGGGATGAGGAGTTAGAGGACCTCAGAAGTTCAGTAGCTGACTGCTCAGGGGGAAGATAAAAACCTGTCTTTCCACAGCCCTGACGTAAGCAGGAAACTGAGCAGCCACCGCTCTGAACCGCTCCCAGGAGAGAGGACCGCTAGGACCAAGAATACCCGGGAGCGCAGGAGAATGTGGCAGAGCCAACAGAAATCGTCTGACCTCCGCCTGGGCTAGGGAGCGCACCAGGAGCCCTAGGGAAAGAAGCTCTGGAAAACTCCACAGCCGACAGCTGATCAACCAAACTGGTACTGCCTAGGCTGTGCCCTGAAGAATCCTGCCTGTGAGGTGACCGGAGCTGTGCAGATCCAGAAGGACGGTCCCCAACCTCCAAAGAACGGGGCCCTCTAGAGGAAACCGAAAAGGAAAGCCAGAGATCTGCGCTATGGCTTCTCCCAGAGCCTGGGTGGGCTTGTGAAAAGGCCACCGTGAAGACCCCATACTCCTCGACCTTTGGAATCCCGAGAGGCCCTCCTCCTCGAGCGAGCCAGCCTAGGTAGCTGGCAGCCGTGGTCGGGCCCCAAAGTTGGACGATACAGACACACAACCCGAGGGGGTACCACCACTGCGGGGTCAGAGAACTCTCAGAGACCAGGTTGCAGAGCAACTGAGGCCTGCACCACTGCCTGCTGGTCAGCACCCCGACCCTGGTCGCAGGAGTCACTGCCCGCTCCCCAGAGAGGGGCTGGCCCCGGTCTGTCGAGGACACTACCAAGGTGTCCACATGAGCAGCCAACTCCAAGGAGTCAGACTGCCTGTCTGACTCAGAGTCCGATTCCCACTCCGAAGGGGTGGAGACCGAAGTTCTGTGCCAAACAGTGTGTGGACCCCCGCTACCATCCCGACTGAAAAGTGCACCAGCAACCGAGACTGCACCAGAGTCGGTGCAGACATCCCCAACAGCACCGCGAACTGTGCCAGAAGAGGACAAGGCTCAACAATGGCAGCAGCCCTCAGAGCCGGTTTCGTCACGGCACCATCTCGCCCACGGCACTGCAAGCGCACTGAGACCAGAGACGGCACAGACGACGGCACCGACTGGCGCCTTGGCGCTGAGGTCAGAGACTCCCCTATGCTGTGAGCGGCATAGAGGACAGAGATGGCGCCGACGACGGCCCGGACCGCACTCCTGGCGCCGAGCTCTGAAACCCTCATGGCACCGTGTTCAAGCTCGGAGCCGTGAGCAGACCCAGAACTGGACACGGCGCCGTGCTCAACCACAGCATCGCGGATGGCACCAGGGCAAGAGACAGTCAGGGATGGTGCCGTAGAGCCTCCCATGGCTCTGCGAGCACCATCGGCACCGCGAACGGCGCTGACAGCAGCAACGGCGTCGAGCGACGAACTGGCGCCATGAATGGCGTTGAGGATTACGCCGACCCATGGGTACGACACCGGGGGAGCCTTCTGCGGTGCCTCCCGCCTGTCCCCCAGAGGGGGGGACAGACTGGGCATCCTGCGCCGCGGAAAGGGCCTCTGCCATGACTAGGCTACAAGAGACAGAGGCCCCCTCCTCCGCGGTCCATATAGAACCAGGAGGGGATGCGGAGGAAAGGCAGAGAGAACGCGGCTTGGCCTGACGAGTACATGCTTGTCTCCCGAAAGTCGGCGGAGCTCGTCCTACTTTCCATGTGCGCTGCTCAATGACACAGCGGTCCATGGAGACCTTGATGGCGGGAGGGCAGAGTCGATAACACCTAACGGCCAACCCGCGAGCATCACGCAGTGTGTCGGCCTCGAGGGCGGCGCCAATGGTGCGTTGACTCCGCCCATCAAAAAAAAAAAAAAAAAAGCTCCCGTGGGGTCATGACCTCCGGCCAAGCACCCAAAGGTGATGAATGGTGAAGACTGACACAGATAAGATCATCTACAGCATGGACTGCTTTAATTCCAGCACTATCCCTGCAGATCAGCAGTCTACATTCCCTTGATTCAGTTCTATTTCCTTTCAGTTGATAATCCCTTTCTTCTACTCACGATCCTCCTCTCAATAGGGTTTTGTATGACGGGCTGCAGGGTCATTGGTGGTAGTAGGCCCATATACCAGTGCAGCCGCCAATTTATCCCCGGACTTCCTTTATGTTAGGTAACTCCCTCTTCCCAATAATCTCTCTGTTGTTCCCTTCTCTCCCCCCCCTTGTCCCCAACCCATGCCAATATTTCTTTTAGCTATTTTTTTATTCCTTGCCCAGACTCTCCTTTTTGACCCTTATGCAACTGTGAACATGAAGTTTCATTCTCCCAAACTATACATACTGTTTACAGTATCTAGTCCAGCCCCTTCGAGAAGTATGTAATCTAGTTTCAAACATGGACCCTGCATATTGCAAATTGTAGCTTTTCTGCTGATGGGTCATGCCACAAATTGTTTACAGTTAGTACAGGGAGACTTAGAGGGCGCCTTTCATGCACCATGATACAGGCCGTATGAATGTCTCTGGGAGCCTGTCCATTTTCCTGTACATCCATGTTGACACAGTATCTTGTGAACCCCCTTTAATGGATTTCAGTCGGGCTCTAGACAATATAGGCGTGCATAACAAACTTACTCCACAATGCATACCCCCCCCCCCCAAAAAAATCTCATTTGTCCATGGGAAACAGATTACGAGAGAGTCTAGTCGTCTTATGGGGTTATAGATATCAAAGTCAGCAAGTTCCCAAGTACTCACTGTGGAATTTACCCATCTGATTTATTCTTTTTATCCCATTCATCTATATAATTTTATCGTTTGGCTGGTTCCCAGAAAGAGTATGTTGCACCTTCCCAACGGACCTTAACAGCAGCAGGGTATGCCAGAAAGTATTCCAGGCCACGTTCCCGTAGCGGATCCATCTGATTATTGAATTGTTGCCATTTTTCCTGTATTCTGGTCACTAGATCTTGCTGCATGGTTAATTTGTGCCTCTCAAAGATGAGCTCTTTCTGGTTCCTGAAAGCCGCCATCAGCGCCTGTCTGTCCGGGTAATGACGCATCCTGAAGATCACTTGACGTGGTGGTTGGTCTCTGGGCGGCTTCGGCACCAAGGCCCGGTGTTGCCCTTTCTATTTTAATCTTGCCTGCCTTGGTTTGGATTTTAAACAGCTTGGGTAGGGTGATGGCACAAAATTCCACGAGGTTCCCCGCTCTGCTCCCTCCTGGAGACCCCTGATGCGACGATTATTACGTGTGGCTATAATTCTCCTGGTAGTCTAGGGAGTCCTTTAGATCTTCCACCTTCTGTTCCAGCTTAGCTGTTTTGTCAGGTACCCCCTCGTGGCATCCTTGATGTCCCATATTCTTTGCTCTGCCTCCTTTATTTTTCCCAAATTTTGCTTAACCTCTGAGGCCAGGCTACCGATGTATGGTTCTTCACTGATTCCGATGGAGGGAGAACCAGCCTCTGACTACCCCTTGGGTCTGGACCCAGAGAAGGGGGGTCTGGCAAGAGTCAAGCTGGAGGTGGGACCAGCTGTGGAGGCTGGCCCATCATTTCTGGGATGCTTGGCCAGCTCCAGCATTGGATGGGTGGGCAAGGAAGACTGGGCTCTGTGCTTTCCCTGGGTTTGGGGCCCGAGCCTGGCCTATTGGCCTGTCAATGAAATGCAGAACGCCCTCTACCATGGGGCTGAGTGAGGGAGACAGAATGCACAGACTTGATGACTGTGCCAGAGGCCTGCAGATCATTAATGAGGTCCTGGACATCAGGGCCGAAGAGCTTGGTGCCATTGAAAGGGGCGTTAAGCACCTTGTTTTGCACACTGGCTGCTAATCCAGAGACCCTAAGCCATGAGTGCCTACAAAGGCATATGCCTGTGGCAGCTTCCCAGGCCACTGTGTTGGCCATGACATACAGGGCCCTGAGGAGATGTTTACTGACATCTTCCGCAGTTTGCAAACAATGGAGCAATTCCTGCTTCTTGGAACCATCTAGAAGGGCTTGAGGAGCGGCTTTGCCCTTTCTCTAGTTGGCACTCTGGAATTTAACCACATGTGACAGGCAGTTTATCATCCTTAGGCCCAAACTAGAGAAGGTGTAAACTCTTTTACCCCAGAGGTCAATCCTATGGGATTCCTTGTCTGGGGGAAGGGAACTAAGGTGCTTATGCACCTTAATAGTGGTCATGGGCTGCCTTGATGATCACAGAGTCAGTTTCGGTCTGGGTAGCAAAGTAAGGAAGGCCCCGAAGGGAATTGTAAAGCTTGTCCGCCCTGCATGGCACAGCTGGCACCATGTCTGGCCTGTGCCAGGCTGCCATAGTAGCATTCTTCAGGACTGGCAGCATAAGAGGAATAATCTTAAGGGGAGATTCAGTAACCTCCAGGAAGTCCACCAGGTCTTTCCTGATAACATCCTCCTCCTCCTCAGTCTAGAAGTCCATTGTAGTAGACAACTGTTTCATGACACTGAAAAGGTGGCATCATCAGGAGGAGACCATGGAATATACTTGACTGAGTCCTCACTGACAGAAGAGGCAGTGGACTTATCAGAGTTGAGAATTTCTTCCTCTTCCTCCTCTGTGTCATCAGGGAGAATGAGATCAGGATGGTACTCCTCCTTGATGTCGACCTCCATCTGGGTCAGACGTCAGATGAGTCGTCGTCGGCCCATGGGGAGCCTCCCGGGGTCGAAGACGAAGCTGCCATCGACGAGGGCCTATTGAAGGCACCCAGCTGCTGAACTAGTACATTGATAAACTTAGCGAGTACTTCATTCAGATCCATGGTAGTCATCGATTGGGGGTTTGATGGCACAGAGCCAGCGACCCTCCACCCTGGGAGCAAGATGAGCCTGTAACCCTTGGAGAGGAAGGGCAGTTCTCGAAGGAGTCGTCGTCGGCGAAGGAGGGCCGATGGTTGACAGCTGAGTGCCCTGTGAGTCGGGCGGCAGAGCTGTCAGTATGGATCTGGTAGCAACAGAGACCTGGAGAGTTGGTCTCTTCGTTGTGGCAGCGGCAGTCGATGAAGAGCCACCCGAGGAAGAAGAGGCCAATTGGGAATGGGATCGCTGCTGGGGGGAGCAGTCGCGATCCAAGTCTTTTGTGACCCCCACCCACCACGGACTTGTCTCAGGCCTCGGAGGCCTGGGAGCTCAAAGATCTGTTGGGCGACTGAGTGGCCAGGGCCCCAGAGGACCCCTGCCCAGAACTGGCTACCTGATCCATCAATTGTTTTAGAGAATTCCTGCGTCGCCGGAGGGTGGTTTGATTAAACTTCTGGCAGAGCTCACAGTCGCAGATGTCGTGGTCAGGCCCAAGATAGCAGACACAGAGTGTTCGTCTGTAGAGACAATCTTCTTTCTGCAGCGGCAGTGACTGAAAAGAAAAGAGGATGGATTAACTCTCGAGAGATATTAGTAAGGTTGTAGAAAAAAAGTGTCCATAGGCCGAAAAAGGTGCAAACACTGTGATGAAGCTTCCGAAGAGACTGTGCTTGCAAGTCGACAGTGGTAAAGAACTGAGGAGGGAGTGGGGCCACCCATGCCTTTATAGGGTTGGTGACGGCAGACGTCGATGGCGTGGGCAGCCCCAGCTGTACTGCTGAAAATCTTCTGTGTGGATTCCCCTTCACCAAAGGCAAAGGTTCCTATGGTGTAACCTGATGACTGAGATATCCCCAAAGAAGATCGGGTATACCCTTGCCACCAGCTCCCCAAAGTTCTGGCTCATGAGGGGCCCCCTAGCACCTCTGATGCCCAGACATGTAAGTGGGACTATACTGTGAAGATGGATTCTTGGAAGATCATGAATTTCCAAATAGTTGAGCTCTGATAAAAGCATAGGCCCAGATGGGTATTCATTAATTGTGATTCCATTGGTAAGCAGAAATTTGTCCAGGCCTACTCTAAAGGCTGATACTGTTTTCATGGAAAGAAAATGCAGATCTGCTGCAGAGTAAAGAGGAAATGATTACAAGTAGGACTTACCTGATTTTCTAAAGGCATGTTGTAGACCTCTGAATCTAGCAGCATTGTACATGCACTGAGCGGCACTGCCTGGTTAGCAATGGTCCTTGCTGCCGACAGTGAACCCATAAAATTTCCTGCTCACAAGAAACAATCAGTTTTTCCTGAAAATTAAGAGAAACAACAGATGGTGAGATGTGAGCTAATAAGATTTCAGGCTTCACACAGCAAATAAAGATTAATTCATTTTTTCGTCCTGCCTTTGGATGTTGCATTAAGTAGTAGAAGAGATATCTAAAATTGGTGCCCTTGTTTACCGCTCAATGCTGTGTGAAGCACTTACTTTCCCCTAATAGCTTCCTGTTGTCTGAACAACTCTTTCAGTAGCTCCGACAGTGATGGTGGTGGGGCAATCTACAAAATAAAATGTACAGTTTAAAAAAAAAAAAAAATACGATTCATAGCTAGGACTAACACACACACCCCAAATAAGACACAGTGTTATGAAGTGGAGAAGGTCCTACTTTCTGGAACAAACAGGGTTGTAATAGTATTCTAATTTTAATTGCTGCATTGGTTACATCGACAATGAAAATCAGGAGCAAAAGCCTCAATCCACTTCTCATATCACTGCTGTACTGTGCAGCCCTTTCCCAGGCCAGAACAGAGCTGCACCGTGGTCTGTGGATCTGTGTTCTTCATCTAGGAAACTTAAGTGTAAAAGTCTATATGCAGCATTTCAGCATGATGGAGGGCTCTAACACAGAAACAAGATGCATATTACTGTAAATAATTTTTGGGCTCAAAATGTTACTTCCCTCTCATTTACCTGACCTAAAAGAAAAAAACATTTCCAACGCTTTCTGACATCTTTTGGTTACATTTACCTGTTATGACCTTCCTAGTCCATCAGCAATTGGGTAAGTGCTTTACATATATTCTTCCTCCAAAGCTGTTCACTGCCTTATCTTTCTTAAATTTGCCTTCCAGCCAGTTCAGTGGTGTGAGGGCTGAGGGTGCCTAGCGCTTACCTCTTACTATGCCGTCAACCTGGGGTCAGGAATGAGCTCAGGCCACAGGAGTCTTGCTGGAGGGTGTGGGTGGAGGGAGGGAGGATTGAGCATCCGGAGGACATCTCTCTCCTCTCCTGGGGTGGGGAGGTTTGTCAGCACAATCTTCAGCTGCCCCTGGCTGCAGGCCTGGAGATAGCGCCAGCAGCTAAAGCAGCAAATGACGGAACGGCGTGGTTATAGGAGCGCTGTGCACCTCCACATGCACACACCTTCTTTGACATCATAGTAGGTCCAGGGAGAAATGGTGGTTGGAGACTCCATGAAGTCCTACCTGTCCACCCTTGCTCCGCACCTCCTGACTCACCAACCCCTGAAATCTGGACACTGGGTGGCAGGCGGGGTGGGGCAGGATGGCCCTCCTTCCTGGCCCCACCATGGGGTCCAACCGTGGGGAATATGGAGGCTTGTGAGTCTGAGACGTAGTTACCAGGTGAGAGGGACAGGATGGAGCAGCTGCCTGCGGTGCACCTTGGTGAAAAAAATGCTCTATGGGGGGATGTGCCTTCATGAAGTTTAACCTTTTACTCCATATTCAGTTTATAACATTTGCTTTTAAACTTTGTCCAACCATTAGTATTGTAACTGTCCCTCACTTGTTGTCAATGTACTTCTGCACTGTTTGTGTACGTGTCCAGTCGCTCCTTTAAATGCTCACTGTCCCAGTGAGCTCCTCCCAGTTACAAAAGAAAGTACAGTTACTCAAGAACTTACTGTAACAGTAGATCTTTGAGAGGAGCTCTTGCAGTAAGCAACACTGGTAGGACTAAGCTGCCAGGGCGAGGACCACACAGAAAACTTCTAGCTAGCAATCTACAGCAGGTCGCAGCCCTCAACGTCAGCAAGCCAACCCTCCGTCCTATGGTATAAAAGGCGGTCCCCTGGACCTACCTCAGTTCTCCCCTTAGAGACCCCAGCGCCAAGGCAAATAAGCGAAGTACTGAGGCGGTTGTTCAGAGCCGAGAAAGCAGAGCAGCACAGAAGGAGAAGCAGCAATCAGGGAAGGAGGAAGGAAAGCAGCACCTGCTACAAGAGCTCCTCTCGAAGATATGAAAATTACGTACCTATCGTAATTCTGATCTTTCTGTGTATCTTCACCATTCATCACAGATGGGTTATCTGGCGGAGGTCAGGACCACAAGGAGCTTTTTTTTAAAGGGGTAGGCGGAGCCAACACATTATTAGCGCGCCCCCTCAAAGGTCGATGTACTGCGTGGCGCTTGAGGGTTGGCTGTTAGGCTGTGTCGACTCAGTCTGCCTGCCAGTTCTGAGTCACCGGAGAGGTAAGAGGAAGGAATGGAGGGTGGGACAAGAGAGTCCAAGGGACAGAAAAAGGAAAGGATGACTGAACTAAAAGGAGAAATAACGACTGAGAGGACAGCAAAGAAGAGGTTAGACTAAGGGGATTGGGTAGGGGCCCCAATCTCTGGAAGCGGAAGAAGGGAGGGTAGGGAGGGAAAAGAATTTAGGAGAGAGGGAGAGGTATTAATGTATCCAAGACCCTTGTCCGTCACCAGAGTGTATAGGAACTGCAAGGAGTAGCAAAGCTCTCTGCCAGAATTCAAGGCACAGAATAATTGGCAAATACCCCAGAAGCAGAGTCGGCTATTCTGGAGGAAGGACAGGGTACAGGGATTTAGTACTCTCAGGAAAAGATGTTTGGTGAAAAAAAGGGGTTTTTGTTTTTTTTGAGAAATAGTTGGATGGAAACCAGAAGGAGAACAGAAGGAGGGCAACTACCAACTCCAACCCCACCGGGGTGGAGACAAAGTAGTAGAGAAAGAGTGCCGCTTGAGCTGTCTACTCTTCATTGGAAAATACCCCCCCCGTGTGTCCCTATTTTACCCGCTCCTGAGGAGGAGAGGAGTCCTGAGAGGAGGGGACCCAGAGACTGAAGCCCCAGGGGATGGTGGGTGGGGTTGTGATGAATGGTAAGATACACAGAAAGATCAGAATTACGGTGGGCACGTAATTTTCATATCTTATCTGTGTCAATCTTCACCATTCATCACAGATGGTAGTAAAGCCCCCAAGGGGTTGTTTCTTTCACACCCTAAGGGGAAGCTGCAGGACCTGGAGGCCTGAGGTGGGGAGAGGACGGGGTTCCCCGGAGGGGGAAGGAAGTTGCCCCAACAAGCACCGTCTCACTCTATGGGAGAAAAGGTAGGTTCCCTGGTGGGTGGAGCTAATCACCCTATGCCGGGCCAAGGGTGACAACCGGGAAAGACATAGCCATGCCGATCTCCTAGTGCAGATCGCTGTCCCTACGACCCTGGTAGCTACCTCGTTGGCGTCATAAGATGCCTCGCTTGGTGCCTTGCTAGCTCCAGGTCACGTGCAGAGAGTGCGATGGCATGTCTGGTTTGCTCCGAGTCAGGCAACGAGGCTAGGAGCTGACCTAGCCTGGACCACAAGTACCTGTTATAGGCTGCATAGTGGGCCTGATGAGCAGAAATAGAGGCGTAACCGTGCGGTAGAAGGTCCTCCTCCCCAAAATCAAAATCCAAGGATCTTGATCTGGGGGCGGTCACGGTGAAGGGAAGCCCATCAGGAGTATCCAAGTCGTCAAACCAGACTGTGGATGAGGCATGGAACCCGGAGACTCTGGGGAGCGCAATGCCTCTGGCTGAGGTCCCTGGGGCAGGAACTCTGAAGAAGGCCTCTGCCAGAAGCGCCAACGCCTCCCGGAAGGAGAGGCCAGGGCAGACTTCCAGGGTGGCCTGTGAAAATCGCCTGAAAGGCGTGTGCTCAGGATTGCTGATAGTGGAGGGTGAAAGGTGCAAATCCTCCAGCATCCTCAGAGGAAGCGCTGATACTCGAGAGATCAGCAGCCAGAAGATGTGGACAGAAGGTTCCTCTTCCCTGAAGAGGGGATGAGGAGCTGGAGGTCACCATGTGCTCAGAGGGCGGCTGCGGGGGAGAGGTTGAAAAACCTGGCTGTCCATTGCCCTAACGTAAGCAGGGAACCGGGCAGCCACCACTCTGAACTGCTCCCAGGTGAGAGGGCCGCTGGGACCGAGGATGCCGGGGCGCAGGAGAATGTGGCAGAGGGATGGGGCAGAGCCGAGAAGAGAAGTCGGCTGACCTCCGCCAGGGCTAGGGAAAGGACCGTGAGCACCCGAGGAGGGTGCCCCGGAAGACCCCACAGCCGGCAGCTGTACAACCACATTGGTACTGCCTTGGCTGCGCCCGGAAGAATCCCCAGTGAGGCGACTGGAGCTGTAAAGGTCAGAAGGAGTCCCCTGCCTCAAAGAGCAGGACTCCCTCAAGGAACCCGAGGGGAAGGGTGAAATCTGCACTACTGCTCCGTCCAGGGCCAGAGTGGACCCCAGAAAGGGCCGGCGGGCGATCCCACACCTCAGAGTCCTCCTCCTCGAGAGGGCCAGCCTAGGTAGCTGGCATCTCTGGGCAGCCCGAAGGGGAGACCCAGGGCAGTACCCTCCCACCTGCAGGCTCTTGATGGGCCCAAAGTTGGGCGATCAAGACACACCACTGGAGGGGTACACCACTGAGGGTCGATGAAACCCGAAGACCAAGCTCTGAGCTATGGTGGCACGCACCACTGCCTGCTGGTCAGCACCACTGACCCTAGTCTCGGGGCCACCCATCTCTCCTCAGTAGGGGCTGGCTCAGACTCGTCGGCAGAGACCACTGTGCCGTCCGCAGCCAACCCGAGGGTCGCGACTGCCCGTCGACTCGGAGCTCGGCTCCGACGAGGTAGAGTCCGAAGCTCTGAGCCAAATCGTAGGAGGGCGGGCAGAACCAACCTTGCCACCGGACTCGGAAGCCACTGCTGTGCTTGAATCGATGCCCATGCCCTCCGCAACCCCGCGAGCGGGACCTGCAGGAGGCACAGCGCCAGCCCGAGCCAGAGGTCCAGTGCCAGGACCAGTCGCGGCACCATCCAATCCACCGGCACCTGGGGCGGTACCAAGGACAGGGACGGTGCCAACAGCCCCGATGGCACCTGGCGCTGGCGTCGGCGCCACCGGCCCCAGCACTCTGAGCGGCACCGAGGACCGTAGCCATGCCGACGACGGCCCCGAAGGCGGACCCCGTGCCGAGAACGTGGATGGCGCAGCGGACAGCACCGACAGATGGAGTCGAAAGACCCACAGCGCCGAGCCCCGAAGACACGGTGCCGTGCTCAACCTCGGCGCCGCGAGACATAGCGAAGGACGACATTGGATCTGGTCTCACGGCGCCGTGAACAGTGTCGGCACCACGAATGGCGTCGACCAAGCCCACGGCGCCGGGCGACAAGTCGGCGCCGACCCAGGCCTTCGAGCTGCGGGAATGACATCGAGGCCTCCACCCCGAAGGGCGATTGCCATGGCGGCCTCCCGCCCGCTACCGGAGGGCGGGGCGGGCCCACGCTGCGGGAGGAGCCTCGGCGATGGCCAGGCTACAAGTAGCTGAGGCTCCCTCCTCCTCGGTCCGTATAGAACCGGGAGGGACCCGGAGGAAGGGCCAAGAGCGCGGCAGGCCTCGCCGAAAGTAATCCCACCTCAAAGTCGGCGGAGCTCGCCCCACCTCAATACGCTGCCATGTCTCGAGGACCCGCGTCCATGGAGAAGCAGGCATCGCACGAGTCCATGTCGTGAAGCGGGCCAAGACACCGGTCGTGCTGGTCGGTGACGGAGAATTTTCGGCCGCATGGGCACCGTCGCATGTGGGGGGCCGACCTGTCTTCGAAGACTTCTTGCCCTCCGACCGAGACATGACCTACGGACACAAAAAAAAACCAAAAACACCAAAACAGACTCGACGTCGCAAAATTCGAATAAAAAGGAAAGATCTTACCGGGCGACGTCGAGTGGAGGCAGAAAACAGAACCGGCAGGTAACCGGCGGACTCAACGCCAAAGCGAAGGACTGAAACAGGCCTAAAATCTTCCTGAAGCTTCCGAAGGCGACCTCGATGGCGGGAGATGAAGAACTGGCAGGCAGTGGTCGACACAGCCTAGCAGCCAACCCTCAAGCGCCACGCGATCGACTGACCTCGAGGGTGGCACCTGATGGTGTGTCGGCTCTGCCTACCCCTTTTTTAAAAGCTCCCTGGGTCCTGACCTCGCCACATAACCCATCTGTGATGAATGGTGAAGATTGACACAGATAAGATCTACTGTTACAATACGTTCTTACGTAACTGTACTACCTTACTTCTTGGGGGCTCTTGCAGCAGGCAACACCAGTAGGATTGAGTCCCAAGCAGTACCGAAACTGACCTGGTCAGCAGGGAGGAGGAAAGGAACAGTCAAAGGACAATTATGAGAGAAGGTCCTGAAGAACAGCAAGTTCGAAGCTGGCCCTGCGTCGAGAGGCGATGTCCAGACTGTAATGCTTGAAGAAGGTATGGACCATACTCCAAGTGCCTGCAGCGGACAAATTTTTGAATGAAGCGACTGAGGCAGCCATGCCTCTGGTTGAGTGGCTCTGACCGTCCTAGCAAAGGCTTGTCATACTTAAGGTAGCAGTAAACAACAATTTCATAACCACTTAGACAAACACTGTTTGGAAACAAGAGCCCCTTCTCTCCTGGGGGCAAACGAAACAAACTGATCAGTTTTTCTAATAGAGTGGGTGCGATCAAACAGTACCGGAGCACCCGGTGAACATCCAAAGTATGAAGCAGTGCCAGTAGCAGAGCCAGGTTTGGGATCATTTGGGAGCCAGGGAGGGCCATTCAGTCAATGACAGGCTCCACAATGGGCACTAAACAGTAAATAAAGATGGTGGCAGGGCACCACTACTCACACTGTGGCAGCCAGGAGGGGCGACCACCTCCCCAGCCCCCCCCCCGGCTCCGCCACTGAGCAGTGCCTCCCCCTAATTAGAATACTCAGGAAAACAAACAGGCAGGTGGATGGATTGATTTAGCGTAAACTCAAGACACCAACTTGGGCAGAAACTTAGGATCTGTACATAAAGACACCCTGTCTTTGTGAAAAACAAATAAGGCTCTTTACACATCAGAGCCTGAAGCTCAGAAATCCTCTGAACAGAGTAACAACAACCAGAAACAACTTTTTCCACAACAGGAAGAGTGAAACAAGTGGCATGTGTGTCAAAGGAGGCAAAGTGAGCTTTTCAACAAAAAGAAGATCCCATGGCAGGACAGGATCCCTAATGGGAGTTTCAAATGCAAAATACTTGGCAGGAAAGTTCTAGCTGGTCAATAGCTTTGCCCTCAACAGGTCTATGGTATGCAGAGATGGTGGAAAGGTACATTAAGTAATGAGTATCCTAGGGCCGAGTCTGAAAGGAGCAGGAGGTACTCCAGAATTAGGTTCACCAGACAGGTGAAGATGTCCAGTGCAGAGAAGTGCCCAGATGGTGAAGCCCTTCCACTTCATGGCGAGGTAGCCCTCGGGTGGCCACCAGGACATCTACCACCCGGGATGAAACTCTGAAGTGGGCGACAGCCAAGTCTGCAGGAGCCACGCATGAAGACGCAGCAACTCAAGTCTGAATGGACCACAGTGCCCTGCTCTTGGGAGAGCAAGTTGGAGCACAGAGGTAAGGGAATTGGAGGCTCCACTCCAGCTGCTGCAGTAATGGAAACCATATCTGACGCGGCCAGTAGGGCGCTATGAGGATCATCTCCACCCATTCTGACTGAAGCTTGAGGAGTACCCTCTGCAAAAGGGGAAAAAGAGGGAAGGCATACAGGAACTTTCCTGTCCAAGAGAGGGACAATGCGTTGTGCCAGAAAACACCAAGCCCTGGTTCGAGTGAGCAGAAACTGGGCAGTTTTGAGCTGAGTGGGGATGCAAAAAGGTCCAACTCTGGACAACCCACCTACCGAAGAGGTCCTCGACCACGGAGGATAGCAGCTCCCACTTCTGGGCCCTTGACCTGGACCTGCTTAGACTGTCGGCCAGGACGTTTTGGATGCCTGTAACATGTACGGCAGATAGTTCCAGGTGGTGCCTCATGGGCCAATACTAGACCCTCATGTCCTCTCTGCAAAGGGGGTAGGATTGCCCCTTCCCCGGCCTGTTGATGTAGTAGACTACAGACATGTTTGTCTGCATCAAGAGTGGACCTGGAAGGCATAAAGAACTGCCCACATCTCCAGCACACTGATGTGAAGATGCTGTTCCGACTTGGACCAAATCCCCCCCAACCCCTCCAAGTTTGATGGTCGGCAAAATGGGCACCCCAGCCCAGGCCGGAGGTGTCCGCAGTGAGGATCTGCTCTGGGGAAACCACTTGGAGAGGAACCCCCCATGAGGAGATTGGAGGGGTTTTGCTACCACTTCAGGGTCTGTCTTACCGGATTGGAAACTAGCACAGGCTGATCCAAGTCGTCAGTGTGTTGGTACCACTGAACCAGAAGGGTTCACTTAAGAGACTCTCACAAGCAAGCCGGCTAGGGGAACCGTAGCTACAGATGCTGCCATGCACCTCAGCAGACAAAGGAAAGATCTAGCAGGAACCTAACGGGAGGAAGAAAGCAACTGAGCATGCTGTATCAGATGTTCCATCCTGTCCTGTGGCAGGAAGGCTCTGCCCTGAGACAAGTCTAGGCCTGCCCTTATATACTGGAGGTGCTGGCTTGGCGAGAGACAAGATTTGGGCAGCTGAGAGTAATCCCCAGGACCTGGAATAATCAAAAGGTGGACTCCAGGGCCCAAATTAACTGAGCCCTGAAGGGGGCTGTCAACAGCCAATCATCCAGATATGGGAAGACATAAAAGCCCTGTCTCCGAAGAGCTGGATCCACCACTGCTAGGCACTTGGTGAAGACTCAGGGAGCCGAGGAAAGGCCAAAAGGGAGAGCCTGAAACTGAAAGTGGTTCCCCTGAACACAAAAATGGAGAAACCGGTGGTGGGGTGGGAAAACCAGGATATGGAGACAGGCATCCTGCATATTCAGTGAACACAGCCAGTCCCCTGGTGAAGGACAGGCAACAACCTTGCAAAGTAGCCATTCTGAAGTGCTTGAACTCTATGTAGAGGTTCAGGTGGCCGAGATCCAGAATCGGTCTCAAGTCCCCTGTCTTTTTGGGGACTAGAAAGAAGTGGGAATAGAACCTCTTACCTCTTTGAGCCTGGGGAACTGGCTCTATGGCCCTTTTGCACAGGAGCACCTGACTCTCATCCTGGATGAGGGCTATGTGGGCCTGAGAGTAATGGGAGTGCAAGGAAGGGTTTTCTGAAGGAGTCTCTAGAAATTTGAGGATGTGACCCCTTTCGATGATCTGGAGCACCCACTGATCTGAAGTCCACGGTGTACCACCCTCTAGGTATAGGGAAAAGTGACCCCTACTGCCTTCCCCTAGGCCCTGCTGGCGCCCCCATACGAGCCGATGAGGGAGGCACTAGATAGCCAGCGCCGCGCTCAGGATCTAACTCCTCTGTTTCCCATTCCATCAGGCACTGTATGTGCCGCATCATGTCCAAAGGAAGGATCATCTGGGGAGACCTGGGAGTCTCCTTGGGGGGCTCAGCATCATCAGAAGGGCCCCTGGAATCCTGAAATTTCTGAAGAGGAAGAGGAGGAACCCTCCCCGGATGGGTCACTCTCTGGGACCAGCGTCGGTCCTTGTGACTGATAGAAGAGACTGGGGATGTCTGGGTCCTGCCCAATCAGTATCCTGAAGAGGAGGAGTAGCGGGCTTCCTGGGGGTATCCTTATCCTTCATAAAAGCCCACCAGGCTGAGAACAGAGCATTATAATCCACAGGAGAAGGTGTATTATATGGTGGGTAAGGATACTGAGGAGGAGGGTACTGAGGTGTCGGCAGACAAGGAAGCACTGGGTACACTGGTGTCGGTCCTTCAGGTGCAGGCTGGAGATTTCCTAAGGGCCAGCTGGCGTGGGTTGTGGTGCAGGCTGAGGCGGAGGTGATGATGGCTGAGGCGTGGTTGGTGCAGGCGACAGTGGAGCAGGTGTTGGCCTGACAGGTGACGGCTGATGCTGGTCCGGCAAAACAGCCGACGTAGGCCCCAAAGGAGAAGTGGGCGCCTGAGTGGAGGAGGTGGCAAGCGTTTGCTCCGGGCGATGCCTGGAGGCGCCGGCCTCAGAAACGGGGACCGACGACAGCAACACCAAGACGGGGAGCTGGAAAGGACGCCGCCAGAGAACCCATGGGAACTATGGCCCTGAGCATCAGGTGCCGAAGTCTGCTGCTCCGAGGAGTTGCCACCCAAAACACAGATGAGGGCGGGTGGCTGTGAGACTGGCAACCCCAAAAGGGAAAGAGCTGCCAAAGACGGAGGAGCCAATCTCCCGCGGGAGGAAGACCTGGAGGCAGTCACCGGCTTATGCGGTGACTGACAGTGGGAGGCTGCAGAGCACGCAAGAAGTGTGGCCACGCTTGGAAGGAAGCTGCTTGCCGCAGGCACACTTTGTAGGCTGATCGGAAGATGAAACTGGAGAAGACAAAAAACAAAATAAAGTAACACCAAAAAAAAAACAATGTTTTTATTGAAAGAAAAAGTGAACAATTGTGTATTTAACGAGCGAGGAAAAACTGGTCAACTGAAGCTGGTGTCCGTGAACGTCCAATTTGCATGGGTCGACGGTGGGAAAAGAACTGAGGTACGTCTGGGGGACCGCCTCTTTTATACCATAGGACGGATGTGAGCGTGCGAACGTCGGGGTTGTCTCCCACTGTAGACTGCTAGCTAGAAGTTTTCCGTGTGGTCCTAGTGCCTGGCGGCTTAGTCCTACTGGTGTTGCCTGCTGCAAGAGCTCCCTCAAAGTAAGATGAAATGTTATCAGATTTATCGTAGTTTTTTTTTTTTTTTATTGTGTTGGCTCCAATGCTGTCAATGAGAATTACTTACAAAATGGGTAACATGCACTTCAACCAGGGGCTCACTGGTGCAGTCATAGCTGAGAGATCGGAA
Organism: Neoceratodus forsteri; assembly: GCA_016271365.2. Taxonomy (NCBI): domain Eukaryota; kingdom Metazoa; phylum Chordata; order Ceratodontiformes; family Ceratodontidae; genus Neoceratodus; species Neoceratodus forsteri. The sequence goes on from CM028130.1 coordinate 951,910,056, forward strand.
CCTAGCAGCACGAATGCTGGAAAGTGAGTGCTCCAAACACTCAGTTCAGGCAGTCAGTAGAAACAGCCTTACAGCGAAATATAAGCACCAACACACTTTGCATAAAACAAAAAGTAGCTTGCCAGTAGACGGAAACCCACTCAGGAACCCCGATGCTAGAGTATTCCTCATCTAGCAACTCCCTGAGGCAGAGCTGCCGTAGACAGATCCTAACGGAAAGAGCTACCAGGTCCTAAAATCATGATATCTAGCCAATCTAGAGTTATCAAAGGAAAAAAGTACCATTTTTTATGACCCGTATCTCTGGGCTGGAGCCACGCATGCGGGGAAACCAATGCACAAGTGCACGCTCAGTGGATTCAGAGAGCGGGTCCCCTGGCCAACGTCACCCCCTCCCATCCTCTTGGCATTCTCGGCTGCACTGCCACCCGTGGTCACCCAGGTGGCAGTATTGCAGCGGGAATGGCAGCCCTCCCTCCCTGGAGAAGGACAGTGTTTGATGGAGTGCTCAATTCCCCACCCCGGCCCTCTGATAGCCCAGGCTCATTCCTGAGCCCAAGTCATCGGCATTGCAAGCAGTATCTCTACTGCTGTGCAAGCAAAAAAAAAAAAACACCATTTTACTGAAGAGCAGGAGTACTGCCTAAAACTACTAGGGCCCTACTTTCACTAGGGTTGGTAGGAGCAAGAAATGAGAGGCCCATGAAAAGCTCCTTTAGGACAGGATAAAACTCCATGTTCCCATCTGAGTCTATGTACTTGTCAAGATTTGTTTTGCACTATATATTATAGTAAAAGGAAGCCTATTCAGAGATTTGCTGCTCTCATAGTATAGCTGTATTTCCTACTGTTTGTTCTGTATCTGTCAATTTTAATCTGTAGTAAATCCTAATTTCAATCTGATCACTTTTATATTCAGTATTTAAATCTGTCATCAGGACTGGGTCACTTAGAATATTAAAGTAGAGCAGCGTATCTCCTCTGTGCCTTCTGAGTTCTAAACAATGTAGTCCTACTTTGTTCAGTCTTTCATGGTATGCAAGTAAGCATTAATCCACTCCAAAGTCGGGCTCTACTAGGGAATTAATGCCTGGGGTGCCTCCAACCACCAACCAGGCATTAATTTCCTAGTACAGCCAGACTTTGGGAGTGGATTAATGCGCTTGTAACATGGCAAGTGCAATGTAGGTATTAATGCTGTTTCAGTTACAACGAAAGAAACATGAAGGCAGGCTGTAATTTTGGTTACAAAATCCATTGTTTCAGAAATGAAGGTTCACTTTCCTCACTTGAAATGGTGTGTGGATCTCAGAACATGCATGTTGCAGACTCAGCATACATTCATATGGTGTTTACTAATTTAACAGTGGTCCCAACTTTCCATTACATTGTGCTACTCAGAAAAAAGTCAATATTTGCTCATTTGTCTCTATAGTTTTGATTATTTGCCCTCCGTCACTACATCTAACTCGTATATTACACTACTGCATTACGGGGGAAATGTAGATGTCAATATGTAACTATACGTCCATACTGTGCTCATTTTAGCAGTGTGCTTCTTTTTTATGTTGACAATTCACTTATGAGACTTGTCATACCACCACATAATCCCACAGTGATTCTTGTCTTTCTGTGAATGATCTCACTACTCACTATAGTGCCGGAGTTGGCAATGGCATCTGCTTCGTACAACCTTGCTGCATGGTATTACACAGCCAGTAACAAAAGCACACTTCACTGTACAGCGCCACCTACTTGGGAAGTGCTGGAGTGGTTTTAGTAAGCGAGCTCCTGAGCACATGATAGAAGTTGGACACGGCATTATAGAAGTTGGAGTGGGCATTACTTGGGAATTAATGCCGTGTCCAATTTGTATCATGTGGTCGGTTTGAATCAATCTGTTTACATGTTTTGAGACTCAAATGTTGCCATGTTACAAAGTGTTTTAATGAGTTTATTGACTGTGTATCTCTTTTGAACTCTAATTTATTGATATCGGTTTTAAGTAGGGACTCCATATTTAATTACCACAGTCCAAAATTGGTCTGGCATACAGTAATTATAATGGTAGTAATACTTCTGCATGTCTACTCCTGATATTTCTTTTATTGCAACTATAGTTCCATTTCAAAGGGTTTTCCCATTTCATGATCAAAAATCCATTGAAAATAGGGCCCTAGTTTTTAAAAGCAGTCAACTATCACCTTTAATATCGGATGTACTTTTACCTGATAGTAGTAGGTGTGGTGTGTGAAAGCGGCACTCTGGCTGGCAGCTGACCGGTTAGCTGTGTCACCCCAATTACATCAGCAGCATTGTGACACTGCCGACCATCACATAACTAGCGGCTCTGGAAAAGCCATTCTGTAGAGCAAAGTCAGTCACTTGTGATGTCATAGTCAGCAAAGTCACAGTGCTGACAGTATAGTGGGAGGAGAAACTAGATAAGTCAGCTGCCAGGCGGAGTGCTGTGCCACATCCAGCATAATACTACCACACAGAAAATTTTCCAATAAGCAAAAGGAAAAGAAAATACCTCAGAAATAAAAAGTTACTGTTGATTACTACAAATTTATAGCATCTTAGTTTTGGTTCCCTTAACTCTCTAAAGAAGCTCTTAAAGTGATTTAAAAACATTCTGCAGAGCAGCCACTATTCACTTGTTACTGTATCTTATGATGCGAAAGTCATTCCTTAATTTTAAATTTTATCTACAGTCAGTATTTAGTAGGGACTGTACTTTGACCACAACAAGGTGGCATACCTATTCCTTCCACTTCTCAACTGCTCAGTGTCGATGAGGCACAGGTCAGTAAGCATAGGAAAACCAGGAGCAGTTGTAGAATTCACCAAAAATATTTATTTACAGTAGCAGTAACATAGAAAAATAAACTTGTTCAGTATAATTATGTAGAGAGGCAAAATAAAATAAAGAGGCTTTCTGCAGTCTCTGTGTCCCTTTTCCTCCTTTTTTTCTCTTGCAGTTGCAGCTTAGCTCTTATAAGTCCTTTCAACCCCCATCCTTAGCAAGCATCCTGTTTTTGTAAATAACATGCAGGAGCTGCTAGAACACAGTGTACATCTTGAGGCCCCCTTTTTACAGCTTTTGCAAAAGGCTGGAAGATTTGCACTCAAGTAACCTCTAGAGTTTACAGTAATTTTCTGCAATCATCTCAAAATATAATCATATATATTTCAACAGTAACATTATATTTTCTAAACAAAAATGATCCCATTATCAGTTACATTTTCATCCAATGATTTGAACATATTTTTGTATTAGCAGATATGCAAGGAGGAAAAACAGACAGCAAGAGAAAACAAGAGACAGTGAGAGGCAAAGGACTGCGAGATTGCTGGGCTGATCAAGTCCGAGGTCTCACAGGAAAATCTAGTTCGCAATCAGACAGAGAAATAGACAGGAAAGGACAGATCCTTGCATTTTAAACACTTTCTCTAAAACTGGGACAGAGTCCTATTCCTCTCTGTCACGCCTGCATTAATCTCAGACTGGTCATTATGATACACATATATATTATATTGCACTTGAATTTGAGCCCATTCACTTCACTGGGGCTCAAATTCAAGTGCAATTTAATATATAATGATCACCAGTTGGAAATTAATGAAGGTGTGACAGAGCAATCGGAAAGTGGAAGGGATCGGCTTGCCACTGCCTTGGTGCCCAACTACAATCACTTCCACTCAAATACTGACTGTAGATGAGATTTTAATCACCAACAGCTTAATCTGGTTCAATTTCAGTTGCTTGCCATCTGTCCCCCCAGTCGCCCCTGGAACAGGGACTTCTAGGCCCAGTGGGCTTACCAGGTCAACAAAATTCAATAAATAAATTATTCTGACAGCATAAGCCATTACAAAATATGAGTAATGGCATAATCTTGGTAAATCACTTTAAAACAGGGAGTCCCATTAGGATGCACTGAAGAATTCTGAACAACACTGTCTCTGCTGGAGAATACAAAAAATGACAGAAAACACAATTCTGAGTCAGAGAAAACTTGCTGTAGGATTAAATACTAATCTGGATGGCTCTGAACTGGCCACAAGACAGAATGCCTCTTGAGACCAGAGCTGCTGAAAGAGTGCTGTGACAGCACCTAGCTTTACCTTAAATGTATACTAATATTTATTCATACTTCTCTTTCTTTTGAAAGTAGCAGGGTAAGTGGGGAGAAAAGATCCGTAAGCAGTGGTTGGGGCACTTTGAAACTTGGTAGGCAGTGACTGGGTTACCTTGAAACTTGGGTTTTACACTGTAACAGGTGGTATGGGGTAAACTAGGTCAGGAACTTAATCTTGGGGTAAACAGACTCAGGAAGCCCTGCGAATCGGGTGTTTAATTGGGGGGTGGAGCTGAAAGAGGCTTAGTGCCTTCTAAAAATTAATTGCTACAAAGTGTTTTGCTAGCAGCAGCAAAGGGACGTAACACACACACATATACACAAATACTTCCCTCACTCCTAGCCCCCCTACCTTCCTGGGGCTAGCTCCACTTTTATAGGCTCCAGGGGTGATTGACAGCAGATAGATATTTTCTGTGCAGGCAGGAAGGGAGGGTTCACCGGAAAACATAGACACAGCTACAGGGCACAAAGGCAACTAAAGCAAGGGTGTTTCTCTACTGAAGGAAAGTAGAGAAGGGAGGAGAGAAAAAGGGTGAGAGAGAGACAAAGAGAAAACTACCCTAAAGCAGGAAGGACACAAACATGACGGGAGTGGTGCAGTACAGCGGCTGTGGGCAGCAGTCTTCAGGGAGACTTTCTGGAGGCTGCGATGCTGTTCCATCTGCAGGCACCTCCCTGGGCTGAGGGCGGAGGTTGCTTGTCTTCAGGCCGAGCTGGCCAGGATTCAGAGGACCTCCTTCCCCGCCCCACAGCTGGACGACGGTGGGCTCGGGAAGGGTGAGTGCGGTGGGGAAGAGTCACATCCCATCTACGGTTCCACTCCATAACTCCTACGCTGCTCTGGCAGGGTGGGACTGTCCCAGAGAGGAACCCGCACTGGTAACCAAGGAGAATATGGGGGTCCTCCATGGCGGAGACCCAGGAGGGAGCAGAGGAAGCAACTCCTGGTGAGAGAACCATCATCGGGAGGGTAGACTTGGAGCCAGGAGGGGAGTGAGGGATGACAAATGCCTACCTGGCGCCACAGCTTGGAGGGATGGACAGCACATCCTAAAGACTGCTGAGGCAGCAGAATGGGAGGGTAAGCCAGACGTCATTGTCCACCTGGGGACGAATGACCTGACAAGTGGTGAGGCTAGGGCAGTGCAGTGCAGTAGCAGTTCAGGGAGTTGAGAAGGGGTCTTGGGACAGGTGGTACACTCTGTAACCTTTTCAGAGGTGTTACTCGTCCAGGGCTAGGGGGAGAAATGGAAATTACGTACTTACTGTAATTACTGATCTTCTTGGACAGTCTCCATCACTCATTCACACTAGTGGGATAGCGCCGGAGGAGCTAGGACCAAGTGGGAGCCTAACATTTTCTGAAGGGTCAGCGCCAAGACAGGACCACACATGCGCGGCGCTGAGAGACTAGCTCGCACCTATGTAGGCTATCTCAGCGTCGACCCTCCAACCGCCTCAGTACCTTTCTGACAGAGGAGGTGCAGCGTAACTGATGAGAATAACTCATCCTGAGTTTCTGGGTCTGCGAGGGCCCAGATGGCCTTTGCAAGAAAGGTCAAAGAATAATGTCCTCACAGTCTGAACCATAGGACCATGAAGACCAGGAAAGAAAATGAGTGAACCCAGGGGATGGTGGGTGGACATGTGAATGAGTGATGGAGACTGTCCAAGAAGGTCAATAATTACGGTAAATACGTAATTTCCATATCTTCCTGGACTAAGTCTCCATCACTCATTCACACTAGTGGGAGAGTACCGAGCTAAAACCAACAACCCTGAGTAGGGTGGTAGGAGACAGGGTTCACTCAGAAAGAACAGCCAAGGACTGTCCTGCTAATAAAAAGAGCTGTCTTGTAAAGAGCAGCTAAAACATAGTGCCTACAAGAAAAGCGCGAGTTGTAACTCACCACTTTGCAGACGCACTGCAATGGACACAAAATGAAAGTCTGCCAGGAAGCCGCAACCACTCTAGGAGAGCGCAAGAACCTGGCCTCACAATTTGGTTTAGGACCAGAATTAACAGTGTCAAAAGCGGTACTAATGCAACATAAAGGGACCTCTGGAACTGAAAGAGTTGGAGGTAAAGTCTACTGGTTCAGGGTAGACCGGAAAGTGCAGATGGAAACCCCCACTATCAAGTATGACTGACCTGTAAACAACAGGTCCAGGAGCACTTGAACCCCTTACTTGGTGAGCAAGGGGGTCCAGGTGGGGTTAGCCCATCAAGGAGAATGGTCTCCACTTAGTCATAGGAACCATCCTGATGGAAGGCCAAGCACGACTTAGAAGCCTCTCGTGGTGGACTAGTTGAACCAGATCCTACCCACTGCATATTCCAAAGGAATCATCCTGCCCCTGTGTGTACAACTGTAGTAGCAGTCTCTGAACTCAGGGAAGAAAGGAAAAAGTGTACAGGAGGACGTGTCCACTGCGGAAAAAACATTCCGACAGAAAAAAACAGGGGCTGGATTTCTAAGGCAAATAGAGGCAGAAGTGCGTCAAGGAGGGACACAGCAGAACCAAGTTAGGGCTAACCCATTTATTTAAGTGACTGAAAGAGGCAGTGAGGCACTACTCACTCTGGCCTCCCTGAAGGGAGTAGGAAAACATTCTAGTTTGTTTGCTGAAAAACAAACATCATAACTCCATCACGCACTTGAAGAGGATAACTCGTGAGCGACTGGCATGGACCAGTGTGCAGGAACGAAGGTGTGAATATTTGAGAGCTACCTCAGAAAAAGACCTACTTGACCTTCCGTCAAGGAGGGAAAATAGCCTGTTAAGGTAAGCAAGCAAATGAAGTAGGAACCTGAGTTCGACTCGAGAGTCGCTTGCTGGCTGCAAGGCTCTGCTCAAGAGAACAAAGCCTGAAAAAATGAAAGGGGAATTAACAGACTGGGGCAGGTGCCTAGGTCTAGGAAATGTCTCTGAATGACAGAAATCTTTCTTAGAGAAAGAGATGACCCATACTGCCGCGGATCAGACTCCCCTAGGGAAGAAGAAGTCAGGTACTCTTTATCGTACTCTGGAGACCAGCGCCTCAGGGCGTGATGAGAACCTGACCAGATCAAAAAAGAGGTGGGGGAGAGGATATCGGTCATTTGCTAGGCCCTGTGCTGTGATAAAAAATGTTTTTTTTTTTTTTTAGTCCGAACACAAGGCTTTCAGGCTGCTATTTCGTAAGGATTGTCTTGATACAAAATGACGAAGGTGTTCTCCATCTGAGTGCAGGAGGAGTCTGAGCATCCATACTGAAATCAGGATCGGACGAATAATCACAGCTGGAGAAAATGTTAACCACCTGTGCCGAAGAAGCCACCGAAGGGGCAATATCACAAGGGGGCTATATACCCCTATTAAAGGAGCGGAACAGCCAGAGTGGCTCCCAAACATTAAATTAGAATGTTCCACAGAGTGTAACTGTCTTGACAACTGAAAAAGTTTTAAAAAGTTTAGACGCAGAAGTGTATGGTCGATAGACGCAGTGTGAAATACTATAGTGGACTCCATTACTGAGGAACTACTGAAAAGATCTTCCATCACGGACTCTGATGATAGAGAGGACATGCCCTTCAGTATATAAAATGAGTCGTCCGCTGTATTACTGACCAGGAGGACAGGGAAAGACCCATCTAGATGCACTTCTACCCTAGAAGAACCTCCAAGAGAGGTCTAGGTCACAGCCACTAGAGACTCTGCCATCAGGAAGGATGTCGAGGAGCTTGGTACCACATAGGAAGCCGAGAAAGTGCTGAGCAGAATGAGATTCCGCTGGCAGAGCAGTACAGCACAGTTCCATCAGCAGAGAACCGCTGGATGACATAAGATCCCACATAGACCGCCACTCACTAAGATGTGCGGGGAAAAAAATAATCTGTGGAACAGGAGTTCATTCTGCGATAAACATCCCGCCACAAGTTCTGTGGAAAGGAAGTCCGAAAAGGAAAAAAGTGTCACTAATTCTGCTATACAGTACCCACGCAGCACCAGCATCACTCGTGGCACAGGAGGGCACCAAGCAGTGCTTATGCCAACCTGGGCGATACCTGAGGGCAGCCTGCAGCAGTACCCACAGGCACCCCCAGCACCCATGTAGCAATGATACCCGAGGGCGCCCCAATACCCATGGTACCATGGCAAGAATGGCACCCAAGGGCACCAGTAGCACCCATGGGCACCTGTGGTGCCACTCACAGTACTCATGGCACCAGTGACACCTGCGGCGCCGCCCGCAGGTGCACAACGCCACCCAGACACCCGTGGCACCACTGACAGCGCTGACAACCAATGGCAGCAACAAGAGCACCCATGGCACCGCACAGAGCGATGGCGCTGACACACGGAGCCAACTAAGGCACTGCGCCGACCAAGGCACCGAGGCACGGCGCCGATCAAGGCACCGAGGCTTGGCGCTGACCAAGGCACAGAGCCACAGCTCTGAGGCACGGTGCCAACCAAGGCACCAAGCCATGGCGCCAAAGGAAAATGCCAATGGAAATCCTGAGAAGGGAAGAAGGAAAAAGGTGATGCCTGTGCCGACCCCTGCATGGAAAAGGGAAAGGGGGGTAGGCACAAGGGGTTGACGATGGCAAAGGCACCAAGAGGGCACCTCACTTCGTGATCCAATCGATCCAGCTCTGGTCCAATGGCTCAGAGGTCCGGAGGTCCCAAATCAGGAACAGACCCAGGAAAACTGGAAAGTCAAAAACCCTGCTCCATAGGGCAGCCCAGAGGTGAAACTGCCACCAGCGCTCAACGAGGACAGAGATGGAGCTCGAGTCGAGAATGCAGCCGCTAGAGTGGGGCCAAGAGGAACCCACCAAAGTCTGTTCAGGCTCATTGCCCTCCCGACGCAACAATCCTCGTGCAGACGTATTTCAACGGGCAACGCCGGGACAGATTCTTCTTCCCAACGAGGAAGAGAGCCGAGGTTAAGCCGGAGGCCGGATCCCGGAACCGCCAGATTTGTGCTTCGGAGGACTGTCCTCCCCCCCACCCAGCACAGGACTGTCTGTAGTCGGACCCCCCATGTTAGTTAAGGGTGGCGGACTGGACACAGCCCCTCTGCCATAAAAACTTTCAACCGAAGTCCTCCTACCGTCACCGCTACCATCTAAGGACAACTCCGTTGATGGCAGGAAAGAATTTCTTTTTCTTCTTCTTGATCGTAAAATAAGAAATTACTAAAAATATTAAACGTAAATGCTGCTGTCGTATAGACGAAAACTTAGACTCGCAGGACGAACGGCGTCGACATCCAAGTGCACTCGACGGGCGGGAGAAAAGGAACTGAAGCAGTTGGAGGGTCGACGCCGAGATAGCCTACATAGGCGCAAGCAGTCTCGCGGCGCTGGCGCATGCGCATCCTGTCTGTGCGCCGACTTTCAGAAAATTTTAGACTCCTGCTTGGTCCTAGCACCTCTGGCGCTATCCCACCAGTGTGAATGAGTGATGGAGACAGTCCAGGAAGATCAGGGTACTCCACACCAAGAGCTTCGATGCATGGCTGAAGGACTAGTGCAGAGCGGAGGGATTTGGCTTCACTGGGGACTGGGGTTCCACCTGTACAGGGCAATGGTCTGCATCAATCGGGGGACCAGGATCCTCAGTGAGGTTTAAATGTTTCATCAGCAAGCATTTAAACTAGCCAAGGGGTGTGGCGGATGACACAGATTGCAGAGAGGACCCTAAGGTTGAGAAATCGCCACGGTAACTAAAACCAAAATAGGTAAAATGCAGAGAAAGGCAAAATGGGAGTAAGGACAAGAGGGGTATGGAGGAAAGGCATGGGAACAGGAGGGAGTTTATTAGGAGATGAGACAGTAAAATCTGAAGGCCATGTGCACAAATGCCGCAGCCTGGAAACAAAATCCAGGACCTAGTGGCCCTGATGGCTGAAAGCGGACCTGGACATTGTCACTGTTACCAATACATGGTTCACGGGAACCATGACTGGGATATGACAATATCAGGTTACACTCTATTCAGGAGGGACAGGTGGGTAAAAGGGAGGAGGAGTGGCTATCTATGTCAGGGAAGGAATTAAGGCAACTGAGGTACAGGGAATGCAGGGAGAGGCTGAGGCACTGTGGATCACCCTGGAGATGGGAAACGGCACTGCCATTCACACTGGTGTGATCTACAGACCTCATGCACAAGGGGAAGAGCTGGACAGGGTACTTGCAGAAGCCATCCACAGAATGACAGCTATAGGGGAGGTGCTGCTGGTAGGAAACTTCAATCTGCCGGATGTGTATTGGAGCAACCAGGCTGCAGCCTCAGACAGGAACAGACACATCCTGGAAGCCCTGCAGGGGGTGTGCTAAGACAGCTAGTGACTGAGCCCACCTGAAAGGGAGCAATTTTGGACCTGGTACTCACCAACGGGGACAGAATTACAGATGTACAAGTGGGGAGCCATCTGGGATCAAGTGATTACAGTACTGTGTGGTTCCAAGTGAGAACAAAAGTAAAATCACATGAAAGCCAGGGTCCTGGATTTCAAGCGGACCCATTTGCAAAGATGGGTGAATGTCTTAGGAAATCACTGGCATAGAAGGCGAAGGGGGAGGAACAATGGGAGAATCTTAAGGGAGCCATAGCAGGGGCAACAAGGCACTGCATTAGGCAAGTAAGCAAAACAAAGGTTAAGGAAAAAACACTATGGTTCTCAAAGGAAGTGGCCGAGAAGGTAAGGTGAAAAGGGTGGCATTCAGGAGGTACAAGGAAACACAGAAGGAAGAAGACAGGGAACTGTATCTGGAAAAGCAGAGGGAGGTGGGGAAAGCAGTCAGGAGCACAAAGGCGCAAATAGAAAAAAAAAATATCCCCAAGCAATAACAAAAGGGGACAAGAACTTTTTCAGGTACGTTAGTGAAAGAAAAAGACTAAGAGTGGGATTGTGAGACTAAAAAGGAAGGAGGGAAGTGTGCAGAGGGGGACCAAGAAAGAGCAAAAATCCTGATCAAGCATTTTTGTTCAGTATTCACAGAAAAGGGAGGGACCAAAGTTAGACGATGGAAGCACCACTGGGAAAGAGGTGGACTCCAGTCCATTTAAAGTGGAGTCTTTTTTTTTTTCTTTTTCTTACCTGGCTCCTTGGTTTCAAAGGGAGCCTCGTACCCCCCTCCTACTACATCCGCCCAGTCCTTTCAAAGCCCCCTCCATTTCATGTTGCACGTTGGGCCGGAGGTGTATGTATTTTCCCCCAGTACCCTCGAGGATGCCGGCACAGAGGGCAACATCCAGGCGAATGACGTACTGACACATGCCGTCCTCAAGCGCCCGACAGTGTCCTCCCCTTCCCGACTCCGGAGGGCCGTGTGCCCCTACTGCACATGCTTCCACAGCCAGAGGAACTATGGGTGCTGTATGCAACCAGTAACCCACCCCAGGAGGAGGAGGAGGAGGAGGAGGAGGAGAGCATCCGTTGGGACTCTCAATCCTCCTCCCCACATCAGAACCCCCGGCAGCCCGAGTCCGCCTTTCGAACCGGGCCGGGCGCTGGCAGAGGTGTGGTGGTGTCAACGCCTCAACCCTCAGCGCCACTGGGCAGACCCAAGATGGAGAGCGTCTTAAAGGAACTCAATAATCTGAAAGTGGACAAGGCAATGGGGCCGGATGGAATACATCCCAGAGTATTAGGAGAACTCAGGGAGGTGCTGGCAACAGTTCGCTGGATACAGGTGTGGTACCAAAGGACTGGAGGAGGGTGATGTAGTCCCTCTCCACAAAAATGAGCAGGGAGGAGGCCGGCAATTACAAGCCAGTCAGCCTGACCTCGGTGGTGGGTAAACTAATGGAATCACTACTGAAAGAAAGGTTTGTGATATATCTTGAATACAACAGAGCACAGGATCCTAGGCAGCATGCATTCACAGTGGAAGATCTTGTCAAACAAATCTGAAAAATTTCTTTAACTGGGTGACTAGGGAGGTGGATCAGGGAGGGGCGGTGGATATGGCCTACCTGGATTTCAGCAAGGCCTTTGACACTGTCCCACACAGGAAGCTAGTAAGCTGGGCAGCCTGGGAGTGCGTCTCAGGGTGGTAAACTGGATCAGAAATAGGACACAGAGGATGATGGTGAACGGAGTTCAATCCAAGGGGGCAACCAGTGGGGTCTCGCATGGATCACTGCTTGGGACAATCCTCTTTAATGTCTTCATAAGCAACACTGCAGAGGGTCTGGAAGGTGTGTCTCTTTGCAGATGACACAAAGATCTGCAACAGGGTTGACACTCCAAGAGTGGTAGAGAAAATGAGAAGGGACCTAAGCAAGTTCGAAGAGTGATTAAGGGATGTGGCAGCTCAGATTCAATGAAAAGCAGTGCAAGGTCATGCACTTGGGGCGCAGAAATGCAGGGGAAGAATGCATGATGGGGGGGAGGTACTGACGGCCCCCCAACAGGAAAGGGACACTGGAGTAATCATATCCGATGGTCTAAAGGTTACCAAACAATGTGAGAAGGCTGTGAGGAGAGCCAGTGGAATGCTGGGGTGCACGGAGAGGGATCTCCAGCAGAAGGAAGGAAGTGGTGATCCCACCAGATAGAACATTGGTTAGATTGCATTTAAAGTACTGTGTCCAGTTCTGAAGGCCGCATAGCCAGAAGGACATAGAGTAGAGGCGGTTCAGAGGAGGGCGACAAAAAGGGTGCCGGGGCTGCACCAAAAGTCATATGAGGGCAGACTGGAGGATCTCAATATGTATTCCCTGAGGAGAGAAGAGAGAGTGGGGATATGACAGAGACTTTTAAATACCTCAACGGTGTAAATAATGTACAAGAGGGTAGCATAATTAAAAAAATAAAAGATGTTCAAGAAATGAAAATTACGTACCTACCGTAATTCTTGATCTTCTTAGACGAGTCTCCACCACTCATTCACACTAGTGGGATTAGCGCCGAGGCACTAGGACCGGCAGAACAAACTTTGCTGGAGGGTCGGCGAGATGGCACCGCGAGGCACAGCTGCGAGCAGCGGCTCGAGCGGCAATGACTATCTCAGCGATCACCTCCAACCGCTTCAGCAATTTTTTACCAAGGAGGTGCAGCGCAACTAACGAAGAGTAAATTTAACCTTAAAAACGGACATAAGATAGTCCGTCACGACCCTGTAAGAAGGGTCAGCAAAGAAGTCCTCACGGCCTAAAGATTTGAGGGAGTGAAGACCAACACAGCGGTGAGCTCGGGGGATGGAGGGTGGGCGTGTGAATGAGTGGTGGAGACTCGTCCAAGAAGATCAAGAATTACGGTAGGTACGTAATTTTCATATCTTCCTGGATATAAGTCTCCACCACTCATTCACACTAGTGGGAGAGTACCAAGCTGATAATCCCCCAAAAGGGCGGCAGGAGAGCCAGAGCTCACGCGACTAAGATAGAAGTCCATTAAGGATAGTTCTGCGAATACGGAATGCCGCCTGGCATGAACATCCAGTGCATAATGTATGATGGTATGCACTGAGCTCCAGGTAGGCGGCGGTGCTAGATATCTGCAATTGGAACATTCTGCAATTTCCGCTAGGGATGCCGCGACCACCCTAGTAGAGTGAGCGTACACTCTACCTTCTAATTTAACTTGAGCCATGGAATAGCAGTGTCGAAGGCATGCCACTAACCATGATGAGATGCATCTGATAGCGACAGGTTGACCCAGCCGGGTGTCGCTGAAAGAAACAAACAGTTGCTGAGTCTTGTGAAAATTCTTGGTTCTAGCTAAATAGAACCACAAGGCTCTCTTAACATCAAAGGAATGAAGAGATCGTTCCCCTTCATTTTGGAAATTAGCAAAGTAAGAGGGAAGTACCAGAGGTTGGTTTAGGTGGAATTCTGACACAACCTTGGGACAAATTTAGGATGAGTACGGAGAACTACCTTGTCTTTATGGAATACAGTATACGGAGGGTCCGTAACCAGGGCATGTATCTCAGAGACCCTGCAGGCTGAGGTAATGGCACCAGGAAGGCAGTCTTCCAGGTAAGAAATTTTAGCTCACAAGTAGCTAGGGTTGAAGGCTTCGAGTGAGCATGTCCAGCACCAGGTTAATGTCCCAGGCTGCAACTGGACGCTAACAGGGGTCTGGTATGAAGAATTCCTTTAAGAAATCTCTTCACCATAGGTAACTGAGCCAGAGTCAAGGAAGAAACCGGCTCATGGAATGCTGAGATGGCACTAAGGTGAACTTTAACTGTGAGTACTGGAGACCTGAGTTTGATAGGTCCAAAAGATACTCAAGAATCTTGTCAGGAGGACAGGAAAAGGGATTCCAAGAGGACTTTGCACACCACAGAGAAAAACGTTTCCATTTGGAAGCGTACGTTTTTCGGGTGGCTTGCTTCCGAGCAGCCAGAAGGATGTCTGAGACTCTACGAGAGACGTTGAACCGATTCACTTCTACCTCTTCAGGAGCCAAGCATGAAGGTGAATTGATTTCAGGTTGGGATGGACCAACGAACCCTGAGTCAAAAGATTGATTTGCAAGGGAAGTGGTCTCGGAGAGGCTGCCAACATACTGTTGAGTACAGGAAACCATAGTTGCCGAGGCCAGGAGGGAGCAATGAGAATCATTTGGTCCCCTGAGACTCGAACTTGAGGAGTACTCTCTGGATTAGAGGAAGCGGTGGAAAGGCGTAAAGAAAGTGTTTTGTCCACCGCAGCCTGAACGCATCCTGACAGAAAATGCCAGGCCCTGGATTTCTGGAGCAGAAGAGAGGCAGTTTTGCGTTGAGTGGGGATGCAAAAAGGTCCAGGTCTGGAGTCCCCCACTCTTGAGCAGTGACCGAGCTACGGCTGGATCGAGAGACCACTCGTGAGGGTCTGCCTCCGTTCTGCTGAGGTGATCTGCTAGGTCGGTTTGTATACCTGGCAGATAAACCGCTTGAATCAGAGACTTGTGCTCCAAGCACCACTCCCACACCCTCACTGCTTCCCTGCAAAGGGGATAAGAATGAGCACCGCCTTGCTTGTTGATGTAATACATCACAGCTTTGTTGTCCGTTTGAAGGAGAATGTTCTTGTGACAAAGGACATCCTTCAGAGCTCGGATCGCATAGAGGACCGCTCTCATCTCCAGGACATTTATGTGGAGATGAGTTTCGAACTGAGTCCATACACCTTGAGTGTGGAGGGAGTGACAGTGAGCTCCCCATCCCATTAGCGATGCGTTTGTGGTGATGGAGATCTGATGATCCGGGGAGCAAAGGGGAATCCTTCCAGGAGATTGCTCTCTTGAGACCACCAGGTGAGAGACCTTTGAGGGGCTGCGTCACCTTGATGGGATAAGACTGGGGGTGAGGTCGGAGACCACTGGAGTGGAGAGATCCATTGGGTGGTTCTCATGTGCAACCGGCCAGGGTAATGGAACACCGAGGACGCTTATGAGACCCAACATGCTGTATCAAGAGAGCTGTAACAGATTGGTTCTCCCGATGTAACGGGCCATCCGAAGGATGTCGAGTCTTCTGTCCTCTGGAAGGAAAGCCTTTGCGGAAGAGGTGTCTAGAAGCGTCCCTATGAAAAGGAGCCTCTGGGAGGGCTGCAGTTGTGATTTTTTTAAATTCAGCAGAACTCCCATGGACATAAGAAGACGAGAAGTCGTTTGCACGGCTTCCAAAGTCCCTTGGCTGTAAGGGCTTGATAGAAGCCAATCGTCCAGGTAGGGAAACACTCAGAGTCCGATCTTCCTGAGATGCGCCGTGAGAACTACACAACACTTTGTAAAAACTCGTGGCGCCGAGGATAGCCCAAAGGGCAGGACTCTGAACTGATAGTGCTGACCCAAAGCTACAAACCTGAGGAACTTGCGGTGGGTCGGGTGGATGGGGATGCTGGCAAGCGCCCTGCATATCCAGGAGGCCAGCCAATGTACTGATGCAGCAAGGGTAACAGGTACCTAGGGAAATCATTTTGAATTTTCTCCTGGGAGAAATTTGTTTAACTTTCTGAGGTCTAGAATGGGCGCATCCCCAGATTTCTTGGAACTGAAAGTAAAGGAGTAGAACCCTGTGTTTACATGAATCTGAGGCACCCGGTTCATGCCCTATTGTTTAGAAGGCCCTGGATCTCGGTGAGGAGGTCTGACTGAGAGGCCGACAACCTGGGTTGTCGCTTGGGAGGACAATTCTGGGGGTTCAAGAAATTGAGAGAATAACCCTGTGAATTATCCAAAGAACCCATTTGTCCGAGTTATGGACTTCCACTGGTTGTAGAAGTACATCAGACGCACCTCCCACCGGAGGAGAAAGTTCCACCGGGCTCCACCTGAGGGCCAAAAGATAGGAGCCATCAAAGGCAGCGCCATTACCTGCTGCTGAGCATCATTCGTGAAGCCAGAAGTACGCAGCCAGGAATGGCGCCCAGTACAAATACCTCGGCGGCTGAGGCGAGAAGCAGTGTCGGAAAGCGTCCATGGCGGCTTTGACCTGTTGGTTGTTGGACTCAATACCTCTAATAATGGTCAGAAGAAGCTCTGACTTGGAGTCCGAATCTGGAAGAGCTTCAACCATTCTTTTGATAGAGTGCCACAGGATATACTCATACTGAGAAAATAGCCTTGATAACTGGCAATCGCATGACTAGAGTGGAGGCAGCAAAGACTCTCTTACCTAATGTATCAATCTTACGAGACTCTTTGTTAATAGGTCAAGCTGTAGTAGTTTGAGAAGAAACGACCTTGTCCTTCTCTGCCAGGACTACAATAGGATCCTAAAGGCTTGGGATGCCAAAATGGGACGATCCTTGGGAGCTGAATACTTCTTATCAATGGATTTAGCAACTGAGGGAATAAGAGCAGGATTATTCCATACCATTTGAGACAGCGTCTTGAAGGAAGGCTGGATCGGAGGAGTCAAATCCATAGGGATCTCCGAAGCATGAAGATACTGGAGTCTTAATATCTTCCCAGGATCGATGTCTGCAGTCTGGAGAGAAAGAGTGGATCTCAGGTTCCTCAACAGAGACTTAAAGGACAGGTCCTCGACCACAGGCTCTGTAGCAAAGAAAGATCCTGTTTCCTCCACTTCATCACCCAACCAAAGGTCTGGGTCAGGCTCAACATCATCTCCTGATGGTCCAGGAAGGACTGTTTGGAAGGAAAGGAGTGAAAATTAGGAGAGGAGGAAATAGCAGAGAAACAAGGAAGTCCCGAGGGCCCCGCGCCGAGAAGGCAAAGCAGGTTGAAAACGCGCACTGTGGAGGGGCACGCGCGACAGGCGCGGCTACGGCGCCAGCCGATCAAGCGCGCCGCTGACTGCGCCCCGACGGCACTGCCAGACCAAAGCGCCGCCGCAAATGGTGCCGACAGACCCCGGGAGGGCACCGAGAACACCCAGGAACCTGGAAAACTAGAAGAAAAAAACAGGAGATAAGGGCATCGGTGTGGCCCCTCGCCGCAGCCATGTGAGGGGGAACACCTAAGCGGCGAGTCGCTGGCACCGAAGAAGGCGCCACTGCGACTAGGAAGGTCCAACCGCCCTACCTGATCGCCAGAGGAGCCAGGGCCCGTGGCAACCGAGCCAGGCAGAAGAACCAACCTCCGAGCCCATCGCTCCATAGGCGGCCACTGATGAAACTGCTCATCTGGAGCCCTACCTATGGCGGGGAGGGGCTCCGATCGAGGACAGTTTACCGGAACTGGCGACTCGAAGAAGGAGACGGCGAAGCTAACGATAACCGACCGTCGGCGACAACAGACCAGAGAGGCCCCCAGTGATGCCTTCTTTGACCTGCAAGAAGAGCCAGGCCAACGGTGCCGAATGCGACTCGCTTATTTTATGCTGACGAGGACCTCCCATCCCCGGCATCGGACTGACCATTGCCGGAACCCCGCTGAGGAGAAGGAGGCTGACGGACCAGCCCGGCTGACTGAACAGCTTTCATACGAAGTCTCCACGTCACCTGACCTGCTCATGGCGTCTCCGTCCAGTAGAGACTTCTTCAAGTAAGTTAAATTTAAAATATTAGAAAATTTAACGAAAATAGAATAAAACTAAGCGATACTACTATCGTGATAATGTTACAAAAAAACTGAAAACTATAGCTAGTTTGAAGTTTGACTCCCGACAAGCGTTGTCACTGAAGCGCACCAGCGGTGGGAAAAAGGAACTAAGAGGCTGGAGGGTATCGCCGAGATAGTCATTACCGTCGAGCCTGCTATCGCGGGCGCCGCGTCTCGCGGGCACCATCTTCGCGCCACCTCCAGCAGCAAAAGTTTGTTCCGGAGGGTCCTAGTGCCTCGGGCGCTAATCCCACTAGTGTGAATGAGTGGTGGAGACTTATGTCCAGGAAGATCAAGGGGCATGATATGAAGATGTGGGGGTAGACTTAGGGGTAACGTGAGAAAGTATTTTTTCAAGGAAAGGGTGGTGGATCCACGGAACAGCCTCCTGGTAGGGGTTTGTAGGGGCCAAAATGGTAGGGGAATTCAAAACCACTTGGAACAGACATAAAGGAACTCTAGCGATAGGAAAGAGAGGGTAAGCCACAGATCATTTAGGATCTGCAGTATATGAAACACGTAGGGAAAATGGGAAGACTAGTTGGGCCAAGCAGTCCTTTCCTTATCTGCCGTCAAATTCTATGTTTCTATGAGGAACAGAGCACTGCTTTGGAAGAATGATTCTACAGGCTGAGGGGACCGGAGAATTTTGCCCAATGAGAAAAATAGTGGGCAGGGTCAGAATGCTTAAAAACAGTTCCCTAACGGATTGGCTGAATCGCCATAAGTAATCTCTCCCCCTCAAGCGCCCTGCTACGACTGGTTCAGAATGTGTCTACCACTGCGATAAACCAGAGATCTATAACCACCTCAAGACTGGGCAGTTCTATAAGAATGGAAAGAGAACTCAAAACACTGTCCTGTCTTCATTATACATTGTATTTATAGTCTTTAGTCTCTACTACTTCAGATGCCCTATTAGGAAACTAAACCGAATAGCATTCCATGCTAGGAGGATGGATTTTGTTTTAAGAATTTGTACTGACAGGAGATCTTATCAGCTTTCCCAGATATTCCTACCAGAGCTGGAAGAAATGGAAAACCCAACGGCACTATGAAACTGAACTGGAAAAAAATTCAGGAGACAATAAAATGGAAAAAAAAATTCAGGAGACAATCCATAAATGAAAACGAGACTGTCAAGAAGCCAAGGTGTGAAATTCAACATATCCTGAGACCTCTGAAAATCTCAGAGAAAAAAAGCACGCCGTAGCATACTTCTCTCCACCCCTACCAAATGGGGTCACGGGTTTCGAACCCACCTATTCATACTGTATCTGAGTAAGGCCCCAACAGAGCCAGACCCTGGGACAGGAATAAGGAATTCTTCTCAGAGATTATGCAACCAAGAAATGTAAATTATGTACCTACCGTAATTCTTGATCTTCTTGGATGAAGTCTCCACCACTCATTCACACTGATGGGGAACTACGCCAGAGGTGCTAGGACTCAGCGGGAGCCAAAAATCTTCAGGAGGGCTTGCGCCTAGGTAGGGCAGTGAGGAAGTTGCACATGACCCAGCACGCCATGATAGGCTACATGAGTCAACCCTCCAACCGCCTCAGTACTTTTTACAGAGGAGGTGTAGCGTAAACTAACCCTATTGTGCGGACATAAGATGTCCCAATGACAAGTAAGAAGAGTCAACACAACAGAGTCTTCACAGCCCAGCCATCGAGGGAGTGAAGACCACAAACAGATATGAAATACATGCACTACCGTAATTCTTGATCTTCTCTGTATCTTCACCATTCATTACTGCTAGGTTTAAGCGGAGGTGCACCGCCATGGGAGTTTTTTATCTTGAGTCATTCACGGGCGCCACTGGTGACGACGTACTACACATGCACGAGGGGCCGTTAGTGCCGCAGACCTCCCTCTATCTCAGTTCTGGTAGCGGAGAGCGAAAATAAAGGTAAGAAAAAGCGAGGCAAGAGAGCCAAGGGATAGAAAAAGAAAGGAAATAAACTGAAAAGGAATAAGCCGATGGAGAATAGACAGAGGAGAGAGAATTCCTACCCTAAGGGACCGAGGGCCTCCTTTCCGAGGCGGCTCTAGGGGAGGAACAGAAAGAAGGAAAGGGAAGTAGAAGAACAAGAGAGAAAGAGGCATGTTGAGGGAGAACAGTGCCCATCGAGCATTGGCTGAGAGGCTTATAGGCTTGAAACTAACAAGGGAGCAAGAATCCCAGTTGCTAGGACTGAGGGGAGGTTCAACCGAGCCACCTGAACAGATCTGAATGAGGGCAGACTCTCTGAACTCTCAACATGCCAAGTCCCTTCATCCTAGTTGAGGGCTCCTAGACTGCCCGGGCAGAACCTGTTCCAGGTAGGCGCCCATCCAGGAGGGACTAGGTCCCTTAGCACCTTGTTAAGTGCTAACACAGTAGTGTATGGGAAAGACTATGCCTTCTCAAGGCAGTTTTATATAAAGACAGAGTGGAACTCAATCAGACTCTCTAAGGCAAGGCAAACAGATGCTTAGAACGACAAGTTCAGTCAGTATCTTGAAGAGCCTCGAAATAATACCTGCCAGGAGGATTCTAGACTTTGCCGAGGCCAAGTCAAAGCATGGCCACTTGGGCTGTGAAACTGCATAACCTGAAGAAGGTATTTAGGAATCGCACCCTAAGGGCGGTCAGAAAGAGTTCCCTCAGTATTAGAGAAATACAACCGTGCTCGTTCCTCTTTACCTTGAGGAAAAAAAGGGGATCCATTCACTAAGAACAGAAAACAGAATTTTTTTTTTTTTTGGCATAAAGGCCAAGAGAAGGAAGAGGAACGAGACGGGAGGGGGAGACGCCATAGAAGGAGGCCACTGAGGGGAAGGTGGGTGGGTATCAGTAATGAGTGAAGATACAAGAGAAGATCAAGAATTACGGTAGGTATGTAATTTTCATATCTTCCCTTGTCAATCTTCACCATTCATTACTGCTTGGGTGAGTACTAAGCCCCTCCCCTTAAAAAAGGGGGGGGGGTAGAACCCTGAGGGAACAAGACCCCCAGCCTCCTGCTGGTGAGAAACAGAAGGGGAAGACCCTGGGCTAATGCAGAGAGAAGCCTATGTGGGAGAAGAGCTAGGAGGTGCCGAGGACGGGGAGACGGAGGAAGCCCCTGCAGAAGTCTCCTAGCTCTGGAGGAAAAGAGACGGGTCCCCGGAAGGTGGAGCGAATCACCCTACGCCGGGCCAGGGGTGACAACCTTGATAGACAAAGCCATGCCGTCCGCCTAATGCAGATCGCTGTCCCCGCAAGCCTGGAAGCCACCTCATTGGCATAATAAGATGCCCTTGCTTGGTGTCTTGCCAGCTCCAGGCCTATAGCAGAGAGGGCAATAGCCTGTCTGGTTTGCTCCATATCAGGCATTAATGCTAGGAGCTGGGAGCATCGACCACAGATGACCATTGTAGGCAGTGTAGTGAGCCTGATGTGGCCTGAATGCAAGCCATTGCACGAGAGGAAGAGAACACTCTTCGCCCCCCACCCGTCGAACTGTAGGGAATCCGCGACGTCGTGGCGCCAGGCGTGTGACGCCTGAAGGAGTCTGGTATACCAAACCCAGTGACGGAGCTGGGAAGGGTACCCAGGATTCTGAAGGGCACAAACCTTCGTCGACAGTCTGCCGGGCTGGAGAAGTGGCGGCTGGCGACTGCCAGGAACGGATAGACGCCTCCTGGAAGGATAGGCCAGGAAGGTACCAGATGCAGGTTGACCGTTAGGTGTTGTCGACTCCGCCCTCCTGCCAGTTCTGAGTCGCTGTAGAGGTGAGAAAAGGGTTGGGAGGATGGGACAAGGAAGTCCAAGGGACAGACAAAGGAAAAGATATATAAACTAAAAGGAGAAATAAACAACAGAGGACAGAACAAGTTAGAAGACTAAGGGGATTGGGTAGGGGCACCAATCTCTGGAAGTAGAAAAGGAGGAGGGAGGGTGGGTTAAGGATAAGAGTGAGAGGGGGAAAACAGAAGAAACATACCCCGTAACCTTGACCTGTCTCCAGTTTGTATAGGAACTGCGAAGGAGTAGCCAAGAGGCTAACTGCCAGAATTCAAGGCACAGAATCACTGGCAATAACTCCCACAAGCAGAATCGGCTATTCTGGAAGAAAAGACAGGATACAGGGATATCTCCCCCCTCTCAAAAGGAGATTTTGGTGTAAGAAACCTAGTTTCTTAAATTACTTGAGGTTATGTCCAAAGGACAAGGAAATCAAAAGATTGATGGGGAGAAGGAAAGAAAGGAGGGCAACTGCCAACTCCCACCCCACTGGGGTGGAGCCGAAGCACTGAAGGAGGAGTGCCCCCATCCTGACCACTCTGCCCCTAAAGAAAATTATTTCCTATGTGTCCCTCAGTCTACCTCCGGCCTCTAACAGAAAGGAGGAGGGGCAGAGAGGGGCACATAGACTGAGGCCCCAGGGGATGGAGGAGGGATTGTGATGAATGGTGAAGATACACAGAAAGATCAGAATTACGGTAGGTATGTAATTTTCATATCTTATGTGTACAATCATCACCATTCATCACCTTTGGGTGAGTGCCGAGTCTCCCCCGAAGGGGGCTTATAACCCTAAGGGCAGAGTCCTAGATCTCAGTGGGTGACACACTAAGAGGGAGAACCTCACGGTCTGAGAGGCCCAGAGTGGGAGGGTGAGACGGACCCCCTGAGGGGTGAGGAAGTTGCCCGACAGATACCGGCTCACCCTACAGGAGAAAAGATAGGTTCTCCAATGGCGGAGTTAATCACCCCATGCCAGGCCAAGGGTGACAACTGGAAGAGATGCAGCCATGCCATCCGCTAAGTGCAGATCGCTGTTCCTACGACCCTGGTAGCTACCTCATTGGCGTCATATAATGCCCTTGCTTGGTGCCTTGCTAGCTCCAGGCCACGTGCAGAGAGTGCAATGGCTTGTCTGGTTTGCTCCGTGTCAGGCATCGAAGCTAGGAGTTGACCTAGCCTGTACCATGAGAACCTGTCATAGGATGCATAGCGGGCCTGATGTGCTGCAACAGAAAGCAGCAAACGTGCCGAGTAGAATGTCCTCCTCCCCCAGAAGTCAAAACCCAAGAAAATCTTGATCTGGGGGCCGGTCATGGTGCAGGGCGCGAAGCCTATCGGGAGTATCCAAATGCGTCAATCCTGACTGGGGATGAGGCATGGAACCTGGAGACTCCAGGGGGTGCACAATACCGCTGGCAGAGATCCCTAGGGGCTGGGACTCTGGAAAAGGTTCTCTGCCATGAGCACGACGCCGCCTCCCGAAAGGGAGCAGGCCAGGGGGGCACCACAAGGGTGTCCACACTGAAATCGCCCAGAAAGGCACGCCTCGAGTGCTCCGGATTGTGTTGAGTGGGTGGGGTTATGCACATGTCCTCCAACATCCTCACGTGGAATCGCTGATACTCGGCGAGATCAGCAGCTGCAGAGATGTGGACAGACGGCTCCTCTCCCCAGAAGAGGGGGATGAGGAGTTAGAGGACCTCAGAAGTTCAGTAGCTGACTGCTCAGGGGGAAGATAAAAACCTGTCTTTCCACAGCCCTGGACGAAGCAGGAAACTGAGCAGCCACGCTTTGAACCGCCTCCCAGGAGAGAGGACCGCTAGGACCAAGAATACCCGGGAGCGAGGAGAATGTGGCAGAGCCAACAGAAATCGCCTGACCTCCGCCTGGGCTAGGGAGCGCACTCAGGAGCCCTAGGGAAAGAAGCTCTGGAAAACCCACAGCCGACAGCTGATCAACCAAACTGGTACTGCCTAGGCTGTGCCCTGAAGAATCCTGCCTGTGAGGTGACCGGAGCTGTGCAGATCCAGAAGGACGGTCCCCAACCTCCAAAGAACGGGGCCCTCTAGAGGAAACCGAAAAGGAAAGCCAGAGATCTGCGCTATGGCTTCTCCCAGAGCCTGGGTGGGCTTCGGAAAAAGGCCACCGCATAGACCCCATACCTCTCGACCCCTTGGAATCCGAGAGTACCCTCCTCCTCGAGCGAGCCAGCCTAGGTAGCTGGCAGCTGTGGTCGGCCCCAAAGTTGGACGATACAGACACACAACCCGAGGGGGTACCACCACTGCGGGGTCAGAGAACTCTCAGAGACCAGGTTGCAGAGCAACTGAGGCCTGCACCACTGCCTGCTGGTCAGCACCCCGACCCTGGTCGCAGGAGTCACTGCCCGCTCCCCAGAGAGGGGCTGGCTCGGTCTGTCGAGGACACTACCAAGGTGTCCACATGAGCAGCCAACTCCAAGGAGTCAGACTGCCTGTCTGACTCAGAGTCCGATTCCCACTCCGAAGGGGTGGAGACCGAAGTTCTGTGCCAAACAGTGTGTGGACCCCCGCTACCATCCCGACTGAAAAGTGCACCAGCAACCGAGACTGCACCAGAGTCGGTGCAGACATCCCCAACAGCACCGCGAACTGTGCCAGAAGAGGACAAGGCTCCAACAATGGCAGCAGCCTCAGAGCCGAAGCCTGTCACGGCACCATCTCGGCCCACGGCACTGCAAGCGGCACTGAGACCAGAGACGGCACAGACGACGGCACCGACTGCGCTCTTGGCGCTGAGGTCAGAGACTCCCCTATGCTGTGAGCGGCATAGAGGACAGAGATGGCGCCGACGACGGCCCGGACCGCACTCCTGGCGCCGAGCTCTGAAACCCTCATGGCACCGTGTTCAAGCTCGGAGCCGTGAGCAGACCCAGAACTGGACACGGCGCCGTGCTCAACCACAGCATCGCGGATGGCACCAGGGCAAGAGACAGTCAGGGATGGTGCCGTGGGCTTCCCATGGCTCTGCGAGCACCATCGGCACTTGACGGCGCTGACTAGCAGCAACGGCGACGGAGCGAACACTGGCGCCATGAATGGCGTTGAGGATTACGCCGACCCATGGGTACGACTACCGGGGAGCCTTTCTGCGGTGCTCTCCGCCTGTCCCCCAGAGGGGGGACAGACTGGGCATCCTGTCGGCGGAAAGGGCCTCTGCCATGACTAGGCTACAAGAGACAGAGGCCCCTCCTCCGCGTCCATATAGAACCAGGAGGGATGCGGAGGAAAGGCAGAGAGAACGCGCTAGCTGGACGAGTACATGCTTGTCTCCGAAAGTCGGCGGAGCTCGTCTTACTTTCCATGTGCGCTGCTCAATGACACAGCGGTCCATGGAGACTGATGTATGTGGAGGGCAGAGTCGATAACACCTAACGAAGCAACCCGCGAGCATCACGCAGTGTGTCGGCCCTCGAGGGGCGGGCGCCAATGGTGCGTTGACTCACCGCATCAAAAAAAAAAAAGCTCCTTGGGGTCATGACCCTCCGCCAAGCACCCAAAGGTGATGAATGGTGAAGACTGACACAGATAAGATCATCTACAGCATGGACTGCTTTAATTCCAGCACTATCCCTGCAGATCAGCAGTCTACATTCCCTTGATTCAGTTCTATTTCCTTTCAGTTGATAATCCCCTTTCTTCTACTCACGATCCCTCCTCTCAATAGGGGTTTTGTATGACGGGCTGCAGGGTCATTGGTGGTAGTAGGCCCATATACCAGTGCAGCCGCCAATTTATCCCCGGACTTCCTTTATGTTAGGTAACTCCCTCTTCCCAATAATCTCTCTGTTGTTCCCTTCTCTCCCCCCCCTTGTCCCCAACCCATGCCAATATTTCTTTTAGCTATTTTTTTATTCCTTGCCCAGACTCTCCTTTTTGACCCTTATGCAACTGTGAACATGAAGTTTCATTCTCCAAACTATACATACTGTTTACAGTATCTAGTCCAGCCCCTTCGAGAAGTATGTAATCTAGTTTCAAACATGGACCCTGCATATTGCAAATTGTAGCTTTTCTGCTGATGGGTCATGCCACAAATTGTTTACAGTTAGTACAGGGAGACTTAGAGGGCGCCTTTCATGCACCATGATACAGGCCGTGAATGTCTCTGGGAGCCTGTCCATTTTCCTGTACATCCATGTTGACACAGTATCTTGTGAACCCCCTTTAATGGATTTCAGTCGGCTCTAGACAATATAGGCGGTATAACAAACTTACTCCACAATGCATACCCCCCCCCCCAAAAAAATCTCATTTGTCCATGGGAAACAGATTACTAGAGAGTCTAGTCGTCTTATGGGGTTATAGATATCAAAGTCAGCAAGTTCCCAAGTACTCACTGTGGAATTTACCCATCTGATTTATTCTTTTTATCCCATTCATCTATATAATTTTATCGTTTGGCTGGTTCCCAGAAAGAGTATGTTGCACCTTCCCACCGGACCTTAACAGCAGCAGGGTATGCCAGAAGTATTCCAGGCCACGCCCGTGAGCGGATCCATCTGATTATTGAAT
This sequence comes from Neoceratodus forsteri, assembly GCA_016271365.2. Classification (NCBI taxonomy): domain Eukaryota; kingdom Metazoa; phylum Chordata; order Ceratodontiformes; family Ceratodontidae; genus Neoceratodus; species Neoceratodus forsteri. Next base: position 951,936,534 of record CM028130.1, read on the forward strand.
TGTTGCCATTTTTCCTGTATTCTGGTCACTAGATCTTGCTGCATGGTTAATTTGTGCCTCTCAAAGATGAGCTCTTTCTGGTTCCTGAAAGCCGCCATCAGCGCCTGTCTGTCCGGGTAATGACGCATCCTGAAGATCACTTGACGTGGTGGTTGGTCTCTGGGCGGCTTCGGCACCAAGGCCCGGTGTTGCCCTTTCTATTTTAATCTTGCCTGCCTTGGTTTGGATTTTAAACAGCTTGGGTAGGGTGATGGCACAAAATTCCACGAGGTTCCCCCGCTCTGCTCCCTCCTGGAGACCCCTGATGCGACGATTATTGCGGTGGCTATAATTCTCCTGGTAGTCTAGGGAGTCCTTTAGATCTTCCACCTTCTGTTCCAGCTTAGCTGTTTTGTCAGGTACCCCCCTCGTGGCATCCTTGATGTCCCATATTCTTTGCTCTGCCTCCTTTATTTTTCCCCAAATTTTGCTTAACCTCTGAGGCCAGGCTACCGATGTATGGTTCTTCACTGATTCCGATGGAGGGAGAACCAGCCTCTGACTACCCCTTGGGTCTGGACCAGAGAAGGGGGGTCTGGCAAGGAGTCAAGCTGAGGTGGGACCAGCTGTGGAGGCTGGCCCATCATTTCTGGGATGCTTGGCCGCCGCTCCAGCATTGGATGGGGTGGGCAAGGAAGACTGGGCTCTGTGCTTTCCCTGGGTTTGGGGCCCGAGCCTGGCCTATTGGCCTGTCAATGAAATGCAGAACGCCCTCTACCATGGGGCTGAGTGAGGGAGACAGAATGCACAGACTTGATGACTGTGCCAGAGGCCTGCAGATCATTAATGAGGTCCTGGACATCAGGGCCAAGAGCTTGGTGCCATTGAAAGGCGCTAAGCACCTTGTTTTGCACACTGGCTGCTAATCCAGAGCTCCTAAGGCATGATGCCTACAAAGGCATATGCCTGTGGTGCTTCCCAGGCCACTGTGTTGGCCATGACATACAGGGCCCTGAGGAGATGTTTACTGACATCTTCCGCAGTTTGCAAACAATGGAGCAATTCCTGCTTCTTGGAACCATCTAGAAGGGCTTGAGGAGCGGCTTTGCCCTTTCTCTAGTTGGCACTCTGGAATTTAACCACATGTGACAGGCAGTTTATCATCCTTAGGCCCAAACTAGAGAAGGTGTAAACTCTTTTACCCCAGAGGTCAATCCTATGGGATTCCTTGTCTGGGGGAAGGGAACTAAGGTGCTTATGCACCTTAATAGCGGTCATGGGCTGCCTTGATGATCACAGAGTCAGTTTCGGTCTGGGTAGCAAAGTAAGGAAGGCCCCGAAGGGAATTGTAAAGTTTGTCCGCTTCTGCATGGCATAGCTGGCACCATGTCTGGTTTCGTGCCAGGCTGCCATAGTAGCATTCTTCAGGACTGGCAGCATAAGAGGAATAATCTTAAGGGGAGATTCAGTAACCTCCAGGAAGTCCACCAGGTCTTTCCTGATAACATCCTCCTCCTCCTCAGTCTAGAAGTCCATTGTAGTAGACAACTGTTTCATGACACTGAAAAAGGTGGCATCATCAGGAGGAGACCATGGAATATACTTGACTGAGTCCTCACTGACAGAAGAGGCAGTGGACTTATCAGAGTTGAGAATTTCTTCCTCTTCCTCCTCTGTGTCATCAGGGAGAATGAGATCAGGATGGTACTCCTCCTTGATGTCGACCTCCATCTGGGTCAGACGTCAGATGAGTCGTCGTCTGCCCATGGGGAGCCTCCCGGGTCGAAGACTGGCTGCCATCGACGAGGGCCTATTGAAGGCACCCAGCTGCTGAACTAGTACATTGATAAACTTAGCGAGTACTTCATTCAGATCCATGGTAGTCATCGATTGGGGGGTTTGATGGCACAGGAGCCAACGACCCTCCACCCTGGGAGCAAGATGAGCCTGTAACCCTTGGAGAGGAAGGGGCAGTTCTCGAAGGAGTCGTCGTCGACGAAGGAGGGGCCGATGGTTGACAGCTGAGTGCCCTGTGAGTCGGGCGGCAGAGCTGTCAGTATGGATCTGGTAGCAACAGAGACCTGGAGAGTTGGTCTCTTCGTTGTGGCAGCGGCAGTCGATGAAGAGCCACCCGAGGAAGAAGAGGCCAATTGGGAATGGGATCGCTGCTGGGGGAGCAGTCGCGATCCAAGTCTTTTGTGACCCCCCACCCACCACGGATTTGTCTCAGGCCTCGAGGCCTGGGAGCTCAAAGATCTGTTAGGCGATTGAGTGGCCAGGGCCCCAGAGGACCCCTGCCCAGAACTGGCTACCTGATCCATCAATTGTTTTAGAGAATTCCGCACGGAGGGTGGTTTGATTAAACTTCTGGCAGAGCTCACAGTCGCAGATGTCGTGGTCAGGCCCAAGATAGCAGACACAGAGTGTTCGTCTGTAGAGACAATCTTCTTTCTGCAGCGGCAGTGACTGAAAAGAAAAGAGGATGGATTAACTCTCGAGAGATATTAGTAAGGTTGTAGAAAAAAAGTGTCCATAGGCCGAAAAAGGTGCAAACACTGTGATGAAGCTTCCGCAGAGACTGTGCTTGCAAGTCGACAGTGGTAAAGAACTGAGGAGGGAGTGGGGCCACCCATGCCTTTATAGGGTTGGTGACGGCAGACGTCGATGGCGTGGGCAGCCCCAGCTGTACTGCTGAAAATCTTCTGTGTGGATTCCCTTCACCAAAGGCAAAGGTTCCATGGTGTAACCTGATGACTGAGATATCCCCAAAGAAGATCGGGTATACCCTTGCCACCAGCTCCCCTAAAGTTCTGGCTCATGAGGGGCCCCCTAGCACCTCTGATGCCCAGACATGTAAGTGGGACTATACTGTGAAGATGGATTCTTGGAAGATCATGAATTTCCAAATAGTTGAGCTCTGATAAAAGCATAGGCCCAGATGGGTATTCATTAATTGTGATTCCATTGGTAAGCAGAAATTTGTCCAGGCCTACTCTAAAGGCTGATACCGTTTTCATGGAAAGAAAAATGCAGATCTGCTGCAGAGTAAAAGAGGAAATGATTACAAGTAGGACTTACCTGATTTTCTAAAGGCATGTTGTAGACCTCTGAATCTAGCAGCATTGTACATGCACTGAACGGCACTGCCTGGTTAGCAATGGTCCTTGCTGCCCGACAGTGAACCCGCAAAATTTCCTGCTCACAAGAAACAATCAGTTTTTCCTGAAAATTAAAGAGAAACAACAGATGGTGAGATGTGAGCTAATAAGGATTTCAGGCTTCACACAGCAAATAAAGATTAATTCATTTTTTTCGTCCTGCCTTTGGATGTTGCATTAAGTAGTAGAAGAGATATCTAAAATTGGTGCCCTTGTTTACCCGCTCAATGCTGTGTTGGAGACGCAGCTTTCCCCTAATTGCTTCCTGTTGTCTGAACAACTCTTTCAGTGGCTCCGACAGTGATGGTGGTGGGGCAATCTACAAAATAAAAATGTACAGTTTAAAAAAAAAAAAAAAAAATACGATTCCATAGCTAGGACTAACACACACACACCCCCCAAATAAGACACAGTGTTATGAAGTGGAGAAGGTCCTACTTTCTGGAACAAACAGGGTTGTAATAGTATTCTAATTTTAATTGCTGCATTGGTTACATCGACAATGAAAATCAGGAGCAAAAGCCTCAATCCACTTCTCATATCACTGCTGTACTGTGCAGCCCTTTCCCCAGGCCAGAACAGAGCTGCACCGTGTCTGTGGATCTGTGTTCTTCATCTAGGAAACTTAAGTGTAAAAGTCTATATGCAGCATTTCAGCATGATGGAGGGCTCTAACACAGAAACAAGATGCATATTACTGTAAATAATTTTTGGGCTCAAAATGTTACTTCCCTCTCATTTACCTGACCTAAAAGAAAAAAACATTTCCAACGCTTTCTGACATCTTTTGGTTACATTTACCTGTTATGACCTTCCTAGTCCATCAGCAATTGGGTAAGTGCTTTACATATATTCTTCCTCCAAAGCTGTTCACTGCCTTATCTTTCTTAAATTTGCCTTCCAGCCAGTTCAGTGGTGTAGAGGGCTGAGGTGCCTAGCGCCTTACCTCTTACTATGCCGTCAACCTGGGGTCAGGAGCGAGCTCAGGCCACAGGGAGTTTGCTGGAGGGGGTGTGGGTGGAGGAAGGGGAGGATTGAGCATCCGGAGGACAGCTCTCCTCTCCTCTCCTGGGGTGGGGAGGTTTGTCAGCACAATCTTCAGCTGCCCCTGGCTGCAGGCCTGGAGATAGCGCCAGCAGCTAAAGCAGCAATGACGGGAACGGCCGTGGTTATGTAACGCGTGTGCACCTCCACATGCACACACTTTCTTGACATCATAGCAGGGGTCCAGGGGAGAAATGGTGGTTGGAGACTCCATGAAGTCCTACCTGTCCACCCTTGCTCCGCACTGCCTCCGGCTCACCAACCCCACAAATCTGGACACTGGGTCGCCGGGCGGGGTGGGGCAGGATGGCCCTCCCCTTCCTGGCCCCACCATGGGGTCCAATCCGTGGGGAATATGGAGGCTTGGTGAGTCTGAGACGTAGTTACCAGGTGAGAGGGACAGGATGGAGCAGCTGCCTGCGGTGCACCTTGGTGAAAAAAATGCTCTATGGGGGGATGTGCCTTCCATTCAGAAGTTTAACCTTTTTACTCCATATTCAGTTTATAACATTTGCTTTTAAACTTTGTCCAACCATTAGTATTGTAACTGTCCCCTCACTTGTTGTCAATGTACTTCTGCACTGTTTGTGTACGTGTCCAGTCGCTCCTTTAAATGCTCACTGTCCCAGTGAGCTCCTCCCAGTTACAAAAGAAAGTACAGTTACTCAAGAACTTACTGTAACAGTAGATCTTTGAGAGGAGCTCTTGCAGTAAGCAACACTGGTAGGACTAAGCTGCCAGGGCGAGGACCACACAGAAAACTTCTAGCTAGCAATCTACAGCGGGGTACCGCCCTCAACGTCGGCAAGCCAACCTCCGTCCTATGGTATAAAAGGGGCGGTCCCCTGGACCTACCTCAGTTCTCCCGCCAGAGACCCCAGCGCCAAAGGCAAATAAACGAAGTACTGAGGCGGTTGTTCAGAGCCGAGGAAAGCAGAGCAGCACAGAAGGAGAAGCAGCAATCAGGGGGAAGGAGGAAGGGAAAGCAGCACCTGCTACAAGAGCTCCTCTCGAAGATATGAAAATTACGTACCTATCGTAATTCTGATCTTTCTATGTATCTTCACCATTCATCACAGATGGGTTATCTGGCGGAGGTCAGGACCACAAGGAGCTTTTTTTTAAAAGGGTAGGCGGAGCCAACACATTATTGGCGCGCCCCCTCAAGGTCGATGTACTGCGTGGCGCTTGAGGGTTGGCTGTTAGGCTGTGTCGACTCAGTCTGCCTGCCAGTTCTGAGTCACCGGAGAGGTAAGAGGAAGGAATGGAGGTGGGACAAGAGAGTCCAAGGGACAGAAAAGGAAAGGATGACTGAACTAAAAGGAGAAATAACGACTGAGAGGACAGCAAAGAAGAGGTTAGACTAAGAGGTTGGGTAGGGGCCCATCTCTGGAAGCGGAAGAAGGGAGGGTAGGGAGGGAAAAGAATTTAGGAGAGAGGGAGAGGTATTAATGTATCCAAGACCCTTGTCCGTCACCAGAGTGTATAGGAACTGCAAGGAGTAGCAAAGCTCTCTGCCAGAATTCAAGGCACAGAATAATTGGCAAATACCCCAGAAGCAGAGTCGGCTATTCTGGAGGAAGGACAGGGTACAGGGATTTAGTACTCTCAGGAAAAGATGTTTGGTGAAAAAAAGGGGTTTTTGTTTTTTTTGAGAAATAGTTGGATGGAAACCAGAAGGAGAACAGAAGGAGGGCAACTACCAACTCCAACCCCACCGGGGTGGAGACAAAGTAGTAGAGAAGGAGTGCCGCTTGAGCTGTCTACTCTTCATTGGAAAATACCCCCCCCGTGTGTCCCTACTTTTACCCGCTCCTGAGGAGGAGAGGGAGTCCTGAGAGGAGGGACCCAGAGACTGAAGCCCCAGGGGATGGTGGGTGGGGTTGTGATGAATGGTAAAGATACACAGAAAGATCAGAATTACGGTGGGCGTAATTTTCATATCTTATCTGTGTCAATCTTCACCATTCATCACAGATGGTGGTAAGCCCCCAAAGGGGTTGTTTCTTTACACACCCTAAGGGGAAGCTGCAGGACCTGGAGGCCTGAGAGTGAGGGAGAGGACGGGGTTCCCCGGAGAAGAAGGAAGTTGCCCAACAAGCACCGTCTCACTCTATGGGAGAAAAGGTAGGTTCCCTGGTGGTGGAGCTAATCACCCTATGCCGGGCCAAGGGTGACAACCGGAAAGACATAGCCATGCCGATCTCCTAGTGCAGATCGCTGTCCCTCGACCCTGGTAGCTACCTCGGTTGCGTCATAAGATGCCCTCGCTTGGTGCCTTGCTAGCTCCAGGTCACGTGCAGAGAGTGCGATGGCATGTCTGGTTTGCTCCGAGTCAGGCAACGAGGCTAGGAGCTGACCTAGCCTGGACCACAAGTACCTGTTATAGGCTGCATAGTGGGCCTGATGAGCAGAAATAGAGAGGCGTAACCGTGCCGAGTAGAAGGTCCTCCTCCCCCCAAAAATCAAAATCCAAGGAGTCTTGATCTGGGGGCCGGTCACGGTGAAGGGCGCGAAGCCCATCAGGAGTATCCAAGTGCGTCAAACCAGACTGTGGATGAGGCATGGAACCCGGAGACTCTGGGGGAGCGCAATGCCTCTGGCTGAGGTCCCTTGGGGCAGGAACTCTGAAGAAGGGCCTCTGCCAGAAGCGCAACGACGCCTCCCGGAAGGGAGGGGGCCAGGACGGCACCACAAGGGTGGCCTCTCCAAAATCGCCTAGAAAGGCGTGTGCTCAGGATTGCTGATAGTGGAGGGTGAAAGGTGCAAATCCTCCAGCATCCTCACGAGGAAACGCTGATACTCCGAGAGATCAGCAGCCAGAGAGATGTGGACAGAAGGTTCCTCTTCCCCTGAAGAGGGGGATGAGGAGCTGGAGGTCACCATGTGCTCAGAGGGCGGCTGCACGGGGGGAGGTTGAAAAAACTGGCTGTCCATTGCCCTAACGTAAGCAGGGAACCGGGCAGCCACCGCTCTGAACTGCTCCCAGGTGAGAGGGCCGCTAGGACCGAGGATGCCCGGGAGCGCAGGAGAATGTGGCAGAGGGATGGGGCAGAGCCGAGAAGAGAAGTCGGCTGACCTCCGCCAGGGCTAGGGAAAGGACCGTGAGCACCCGAGGAGGGTGCCCCGGAAGACCCCACAGCCGGCAGCTGTACAACCACATTGGTACTGCCTTGGCTGCGCCCGGAAGAATCCCCCCAGTGAGGCGACTGGAGCTGTAAAGGTCCAGAAGGACGGTCCCCTGCCTCAAAAGAACGGGACTCCCTCAAGGAACCCGAGGGGGAAGGGTGGAAATCTGCACTACTGCTCCGTCCAGGGCCCGAGTGGACCCCAGAAAAGGGCCGACGTGGCGATCCCACACCCCTCAGAGTCCTCCTCCTCGAGAGGGCCAGCCTAGGTAGCTGGCATCTCTGGGCAGCCCCCGAAGGGGAGACCCAGGGAGCAGTACCTTCCCCACCTGCAGGCTTCTTGATGGGCCCCAAAGTTGGGCGATCAAGACACACCACTGGAGGGGGTACCACCACTGAGGGGTCGATGAAACCCCGAAGACCAAGCTGCAGAGCTATGGTGGCACGCACCACTGCCTGCTGGTCAGCACCACTGACCCTAGTCTCGGGGGCCACCCATCTCTCCTCAGTAGGGGGCTGGCTCAGACTCGTCGACGAGACCACTGTGCCCACGTCCGCAGCCAACCCCGAGGGGTGCGACTGCCCGTCCGACTCGGAGCTCGGCTCCGACGAGGTAGAGTCCGAAGCTCTGAGCCAAATCGTAGGAGGCCGGGCAGAACCAACCTTGCCACCGGACTCGGAAGCCACTGCTGTGCTTGAATCGATGCCCATGCCCTCCGCAACCCCGCGAGCGGGACCTGCAGGAGGCACAGCGCCAGCCCGAGCCAGAGGTCCAGTGCCAGGACCAGTCGCGGCACCATCCAATCCACCGGCACCTGGGGCGGTACCAAGGACAGGGACGGTGCCAACAGCCCCGATGGCACCCTCGGCGCTGACGTCGACGCCACCCGGCCCCACGGCACTGCGAGCGGCACCGAGGACCGTAGCCATGCCGACGACGGCCCCGAAGGCGGACCCGGTGCCGAGAACGTGGATGGCGCAGCGGACAGCACCGACAGATGGAGTCGAAAGACCCACAGCGCCGAGCCCCGAAGACCACGGTGCCGTGCTCAACCTCGGCGCCCGCGAGACATAGCGAGGCGACATGGATCTGGTCTCACGGCGCCGTGAACAGTGTCGGCACCACGAATGGCGTCGACCAAGCCCACGGCGCCGAGCGACAAGTCGGCGCCGACCCAGGCCTTCCGAGCCGCGGGAATGACATCGGGGGAGCCTCCACCCCCGCAGGGGCGATTGCCATGGCGGCGCCTCCCGCCCGCTACCGGGAGGGAGCGGGGCGGGCCCCCTACGCTGCGGGAGGAGCCTCGGCGATGGCCAGGCTACAAGTAGCTGAGGCCCTCCTCCTCGGTCCGTAGAGAACCGGAGGGACCCGGAGGAAGGGCCAAGAGCGCGCGGTTGGCCTGGCCGAAAGTAATCCCACCTCAAAGTCGGCGGAGCTCGCCCCACTCTCAATACGCTGCCATGTCTCGAGGACCCGCGTCCATGGAGAAGCAGGCATCGCACGAGTCCATGTCGTGAAGCGGGCCAAGACACCGGTCGTGCTGGTCGGTGACGGAGAATTTTCGGCCGCATGGGCACCGTCGCATGTGGGGGGCCGACCTGTCTTCGAAGACTTCTTGCCCTCCGACCGAGACATGACCTACGGACACAAAAAAAAACAAAAAACACCAAAACAGACTCGACGTCTCAAAATTCGAATAAAAAGGAAAGATCTTACCGGGCGACGTCGAGTGGAGGCAGAAAACAGAACCGGCAGGTAACCGACGGACTCAACGCCAAAGGCGAAGGACTGAAACAGGCCTAAAATCTTCCTGAAGCTTCCCACGAGGCGACCTCGATGGCAGGAGATGAAGAACTGGCAGGCAGGCGGAGTCGACACAGCCTAACGGCCAACCCTCAAGCGCCACGCAGTACGTCGGCCTCGAGGGTGGCACCGATGGTGTGTCGGCTCTGCCTACCCCTTTTTTTTTTAAAAAGCTCCCTCGGGGTCCTGACCTCCGGCCACATAACCCATCTGTGATGAATGGTGAAGATTGACACAGATAAGATCTACTGTTACAATACGTTCTTACGTAACTGTACTACCTTACTTCTTGGGGGCTCTTGCAGCAGGCAACACCAGTAGGATTGAGTCCTAGCAGTACCGAAACTGACCTGGTCAGCAGGGAGGAGGAAAGGAACAGTCAAAGGACAATTATGAGAGAAGGTCCTGAAGAACAGCAAGTTCGAAGCTGGCCCTGCGTCGAGAGGCGATGTCCAGACTGTAATGCTTGAAGAAGGTATGGACCATACTCCAAGTGCCTGCAGCGGACAAATTTTTGAATGAAGCGACTGAGGCAGCCATGCCTCTGGTTGAGTGGCCTTTGACCGGTCCTAGCAAAGGCTTGTCATACTTAAGGTAGCAGTAAACAATACAATTTGCTAACCACTTAGACAAACACTGTTTGGAAACAAGAGCCCCTTCTCTCCTGGGGGCAAACGAAACAAACTGATCAGTTTTTCTAATAGAGTGGGTGCGATCAAACAGTACCGGAGCACCCGGTGAACATCCAAAGTATGAAGCAGTGCCAGTAGCAGAGCCAGGTTTGGGATCATTTGGGAGCCAGGGAGGGCCATTCAGTCAATGACAGGCTCCACAATGGGCACTAAACAGTAAATAAAGATGGTGGCAGGGCACCACTACTCACACTGTGGCAGCCAGGAGGGGCGACCACCTCCCCAGCCCCCCCCCCGCCACTGAGCAGTGCCTCCCCCTAATTAGAATACTCAGGAAAACAAACAGGCAGGTGGATGGATTGATTTAACGTAAACTCAAGACACCAACTTGGGCAGAAACTTAGGATCTGTACATAAAGACACCCTGTCTTTGTGAAAAACCAAATAAGGCTCTTTACACATCAGAGCCTGAAGCTCAGAAATCCTCTGAACAGAAGTAACAACAACCAGAAACAACTTTTTCCACAACAGGAAGAGTAGCTCGTAGCGTGCGGCTGGCTCAAAAGGAGGCAAAGTGAGCTTTTCCAACAAAAAAAGAAGATCCCATGGCAGGACAGGATCCCTAATGGGAGGTTTCAAATGCAAAATACTTGGCAGGAAAGTTCTAGCTGGTCAATAGCTTTGCCCTCAACAGGTCTATGGTATGCAGAGATGGTGGAAAGGTACACATTAAGTAATGAGTATCCTAGGCCCGAGTCTGAAAGGGCAGGAGGTACTCCAGAATTAGGTTCACCAGACAGGTGAAGATGTCCAAGTGCAGAGTAGTGGCCCAGATGGTGAAGCCCTTCCACTTCATGGCGTAGGTAGCCCTCGGGTGGCCACCAGGACATCTACCACCCGGGATGAAACTCTGAAGTGGGCGACAGCCAAGTCTGCAGGAGCCACGCATGAAGACGCAGCAACTCAAGTCTGAATGGACCACAGTGCCCTGCTCTTGGGAGAGCAAGTTGGAGCACAGAGGTAAGGGAATTGAGGCTCCACCCCAGCTGCTGCAGTAATGGAAACCATATCTGGACGCCGCCAGTAGGGCTTATGAGGATCATCTCCACCCATTCTGACTGAAGCTTGAGGAGTACCCTCTGGCAAAAGGGGAAAAGAGAGGAAGGCATACAGGAACTTTCCTGTCCAAGAGAGGGACAATGCTAGTGCCAGAAAACACCAAGCCCCTGGTTCGAGGGAGCAGAACTGGGCAGTTTTATGCTGAGTGGGGATGCAAAAGGTCCAACTCTGGACAACCCACCTCCACCAAGAGGTCCTCGACCACGGAGGATAGCAGCTCCCACTTCTGGGCCCTTGACCTGGACCTGCTTAGACTGTCGGCCAGGACGTTTTGGATGCCTGTAACATGTACGGCAGATAGTTCCAGGTGGTGCCTCATGGGCCAATACTAGACCCTCATGTCCTCTCTGCAAAGGGGGTAGGATTGCCCCTCCCCCGGCCTGTTGATGTAGTAGACTACAGACATGTTTGTCTGCATCAAGAGTGGACCTGGAAGGCATAAAGAACTGCCCACATCTCCAGCACACTGATGTGAAGATGCTGTTCCGACTTGGACCAAATCCCCCCCACCCCCTCCAAGTTTGATGGTCGGCAAATTGGGCACCCCAGCCCAGGCCGGAGGTGTCCCAGTGAGGATCTGCTCTGGGGAAACCACTTGGAGAGGAACCCCCATGAGGAGATTGGAGGGTTTTGCTACCACTTCAGGGTCTGTCTTACCGATTGGAAACTAGCACAGGCTGATCCAAGTCGTCAGTGTGTTGGTACCACTGAACCAGAAGGGTTCATTAGAGACTCTCACAAGCAAGCGGCTAGGGGAACCGTGGCTACAGATGCTGCCATGCACCTCAGCAGACAAAGGAAAGATCTAGCAGGAAACCTAACGGGAGGAAGAAAGCAACTGAGCATGCTGTATCAGATGTTCCATCCTGTCCTGTGGCAGGAAGGCTCTGCCCTGAGACAAGTCTAGCCTGCCCTTATATACTGGAGGTGCTGGCTTGGCGAGAGACAAGATTTGGGCAGCTGAGAGTAATCCCCCAGGACCTGAATAATCAAAGGTGGACTCCAGGGCCCAAATTAACTGAGCCCTGAAGGGGCTGTCAACAGCCAATCATCCAGATATGGAAGACATAAAAGCCCTGTCTCCGAAGAGCTGGATCCACCACTGCTAGGAGCACTGGTGAAGACTCAGGAGCCGAGGAAAGGCCAAAAGGAGAGCCTGAAACTGAAAGTGGTTCCCTGAACACAAAATGGAGAAACCGGTGGTGGGGTGGGAAAACCAGGATATGGAGACAGGCATCCTGCATATTCAGTGAACACAGCCAGTCCCCTGGTGAAGGACAGGCAACAACCTTGCAAAGTAGCCATTCTGAAGTGCTTGAACTCTATGTAGAGGTTCAGGTGGCCGAGATCCAGAATCGGTCTCAAGTCCCCTGTCTTTTTGGGGACTAGAAAGAAGTGGGAATAGAACCTCTTACCTCTTTGAGCCTGGGGAACTGGCTCTATGGCCCTTTTGCAGAGGAGCACCTGACTCTCATCCTGGATGAGGGCTATGTGGGCCTGAGAGTAATGGGAGTGCAAGGAAGGGTTTTCTGAAGGAGTCTCTAGAAATTTGAGGATGTGACCCCTTTCGATGATCTGGAGCACCCACTGATCTGAAGTCACGGTGTACCACCCCTCTAGGTATAGGGAAAAGTGACCCCCTACTGCCTTCCCCCAAGGCCTCTGCTGGCGTCCTCATACGAGTCGATGAGGGGAGGCACTAGATAGCCAGGCGCCGGCGCTCAGGATCTAACTCCTCTGTTTCCCATTCCATCAGGCACTGTATGTGCCGCATCATGTCCAAAAAGGAAGGATCATCTGGGGGAGACCTGGGAGTCTCCTTGGGGGCTCAGCATCATCAGAAGGGCCCCTGGAATCCTGAAATTTCTGAAGAGGAAGAGGAGGAACCCTCCCCGGATGGGTCACTCTCTGGGACCAGCGTCGGTCCTTGTGACTGATAGAAGAGACTGGGGATGTCTGGGTCCTGCCCAATCAGTATCCTGAAGAGGAGGAGTAGCGGGCTTCCTGGGGGTATCCTTATCCTTCATAAAAGCCCACCAGGCTGAGAACAGAGCATTATAATCCACAGGAGAAGGTGTATTATATGGTGGGTAAGGATACTGAGGAGGAGGGTACTGAGGTGTCGGCAGACAAGGAAGCACTGGGTACACTGGTGTCGGTCCTTCAGGTGCAGGCTGGAGATTTCCCTAAGGGCCAGCTGGCGTGGGTTGTGGTGCAGGCTGAGGCGGAGGTGATGATGGCTGAGGCGTGGTTGGTGCAGGCGACAGTGGAGCAGGTGTTGGCCTGACAGGTGACGGCTGATGCTGGTCCGGCAAAACAGCGCGTAGGCCCCAAAGGAGAAGTGGGCGCCTGAGTGGAGGAGGTGGCAGGCGTTTGCTCAGGCGTGCCTGGGGCGCTGCCCTCAGAAGCGGGACCGACGACAGCAACACCAAGGCGGGGGGCTGGAAAGGACTCCGCCGCCAGAGAACCCATGGAACTATGGCCCTGAGCATCAGGTGCCAAGTCTGCTGCTCGAGGAGTTGCCACCCAAAACACAGATGAGGGCGGTGGCTGTGAGACTGGCAACCCCAAAGGGAAAGAGCTGCCAAAGACGGAGGAGCCAATCTCCGCTGGAGGAAGACCTGGAGGCAGTCACCGGCTTATGCGGTGACTGACAGTGGAGGCTGCAGAGCACGTAAGAAGTGTGGCCACGCTTGAAGGAAGTTGCGCAGGCACACACTTTTGTAGGCTGATCGAAGATGAAACTGAGAAGACAAAAACAAAATAAAGTAACACCAAAAAACAATGTTTTTATTGAAAGAAAAAGTGAACAATTGTGTATTTAACGAGCGAGGAAAAACTGGTCAACTGAAGCTGGTGTCCGTGAACGTCCAATTTGCATGGGTCGACGGTGGGAAAAGAACTGAGGTACGTCTGGGGGACCGCCTCTTTTATACCATAGGACGGATGTGAGCGTGCGAACGCCGGGGTTGTCTCCCACTGTAGACTGCTAGCTAGAAGTTTTCCGTGTGGTCCTAGTGCCTGGCGGCTTAGTCCTACTGGTGTTGCCTGCTGCAAGAGCTCCCTCAAAGTAAGATGAAATGTTATCAGATTTATCGTAGTTTTTTTTTTTTTTTATTGTGTTGGCTCCAATGCTGTCAATGAGAATTACTTACAAAATGGGTAACATGCACTTCAACTAGGGGCTCACTGGTGCAGTCATAGCTGAGAGATCGGAACCTAGCAGCACGAAATGCTGGAAAGTGAGTGCTCCAAACACTCAGTTCAGGCAGTCAGTAGAAACAGCCTTACAGCGAAATATAAGCACCAACACACTTTGCATAAAACAAAAAGTAGCTTGCCAGTAGACGGGAAACCCACTCAGGAACCCCGATGCTAGAGTATTCCTCATCTAGCAACTCCCTGAGGCAGAGCTGCCGTAGACAGATCCTTAACGGAAAGAGCTACCAGGTCCTAAAATCATGATATCTAGCCAATCTAGAGTTATCAAAGGAAAAAAGTACCATTTTTTATGACCCGTATCTCTGGGCTGGAGCCACGCATGCGGGGAAACCAATGCACAAGTGCACGCTCAGTGGATTCAGAAGCGCGGGTCCCTGGCCAGCGTCACCCCTCCATCCTCTTGGCATTCTCTGCACTGCCACCCGTGGTCACCCAGGTGGCAGTATTGCAGCGGAATGGCAGCCCTCCCTCCCTGGAGAAGGACAGTGTTTGATGGAGTGCTCAACCCCACCCCCGGCCTCTGATAGCCCAGGCTCATTCCTGAGCCCAAGTCATCGGCATTGCAAGCAGTATCTCTACTGCTGTGCCGGCTTTAAAAAAAAAAAAACACCATTTTACTGAAAGAGCAGGAGTACTGCCTAAAACTACTAGGGCCCTACTTTCACTAGGTTGGTAGGAGCAAGAAATGAGAGGCCCATGAAAAGCTCCTTTAGGACAGGTAGTAAAACTCCATGTTCCCATCTGAGTCTATGTACTTGTCAAGATTTGTTTTGCACTATATATTATAGTAAAAGGAAGCCTATTCCAGAGATTTGCTGCTCTCATAGTATAGCTGTATTTCCTACTGTTTGTTCTGTATCTGTCAATTTTAATCTGTAATGGGCGATCCCTAATTTCAATCTGATCACTTTTATATTCAGTATTTAAATCTGTCATCAGGACTGGGTCACTTAGAATATTAAAGTAGAGCAGCGTATCTCCTCTGTGCCTTCTGAGTTCTAAACAATGTAGTCCTACTTTGTTCAGTCTTTCATGGTATGCAAGTAGCATTAATCCACTCCAAAGTCGGGCTCTACTAGGGAATTAATGCCTGGGGTGCTCCAACCACCAACCAGGCTATTAATTTCCTAGTACAGCCAGACTTGGAGGGATTAATGCGCTGTAACATGGCAAGTGTGTAGGGTATTAATGCTGTTTCAGTTACAACGAAAGAAACATGAAGGCAGGCTGTAATTTTGGTTACAAAATCCATTGTTTCAGAAATGAAGGTTCACTTTCCTCACTTGAAATGGTGTGTGGATCTCAGAACATGCATGTTGCAGACTCAGCATACATTCATATGGTGTTTACTAATTTAACAGTGGTCCCAACTTTCCATTACATTGTGCTACTCAGAAAAAAGTCAATATTTGCTCATTTGTCTCTATAGTTTTGATTATTTGCCCTCCGTCACTACATCTAACTCTGATATTACACTACTGCATTACGGGAAATGTAGATGTCAATATGTAACTATACGTCCATACTGTGCTCATTTTAGCAGTGTGCTTCTTTTTTATGTTGACAATTCACTTATGAGACTTGTCATACCACCACATAATCCCACAGTGATTCTTGTCTTTCTGTGAATGATCTCACTACTCACTATAGTGCCGGAGTTGGCAATGGCATCTGCTTCGTACAACCTTGCTGCATGGTATTACACAGCCAGTAACAAAGCACACTTCACTGTACAGCGCCACCTATAGGGAAGTGCTGAGTGGTTTAGTAAGCGAGCTCCTGAGCACATGATAGAAGTTGGACACGGCATTATAGAAGTTGGAGTGGGCATTACTTGGGAATTAATGCCGTGTCCAATTTGTATCATGTGGTCGGTTTGAATCAATCCGTTTACATGTTTTGAGACTCAAATGTTGCCATGTTACAAAGTGTTTTAATGAGTTTATTGACTGTGTATCTCTTTTGAACTCTAATTTATTGATATCGGTTTTAAGTAGGGACTCCATATTTAATTACCACAGTCCAAAATTGGTCTGGCATACAGTAATTATAATGGTAGTAATACTTCTGCATGTCTGCTCCTGATATTTCTTTTTATTGCAACTATAGTTCCATTTCAAAAGGGTTTTCCCCATTTCATGATCAAAAATCCATTGAAAATAGGGCCCTAGTTTTTAAAAGCAGTCAACTATCACCTTTAATATCGGATGTACTTTTACCTGATAGTAGTAGGTGTGGTGTGTGAAACGGCACTCTGGCTGGCAGCTGACCGGTTAGCTGTGTCACCCCAATTACATCAGCAGCATTGTGACACTGCCGACCATCACATAACAGCGGCTCTGGAAAAGCCATTCTGTAGCAGCAAAGTCAGTCACTTGTGATGTCATAGTCAGCAAAGTCACAGTGCTGACAGTATAGTGGGAGGAGTAGAACTAGATAAGTCAGCTGCCAGGCGGAGTGCTGTGCCACACATCCAGCATAATACTACCACACAGAAAATTTTCCAATAAGCAAAAGGAAAAGGAAAAATACCTCAGAAATAAAAAAGTTACTGTTGATTACTACAAATTTATAGCATCTTAGTTTTGGTTCCCTTAACTCTCTAAAGAAGCTCTTAAAGTGATTTAAAAACATTCTGCAGAGCAGCCACTATTCACTTGTTACTGTATCTTATGATGGCGAAAGTCATTCCCTTAATTTTTAGAATTTTATCTACAGTCAGTATTTGAGCGGGACTGTACTTTGACCACAACAAGGTGGCATACCTATTCCTTCCACTTCTCAACTGCTCAGTGTCGTCGAGGCACAGGTCAGTAAGCATAGGAAAACCAGGAGCAGTTGTAGAATTCACCAAAAATATTTATTTACAGTAGCAGTAACATAGAAAAAATAAACTTGTTCAGTATAATTATGTAGAGAGGCAAAATAAAATAAAGAGGCTTTCTGCAGTCTCTGTGTCCCTTTTCCTCCTTTTTTTTTTCTCTTGCAGTTGCAGCTTAGCTCTTATAAGTCCTTTCAACCCCCATCCTTAGCAAGCATCCTGTTTTTGTAAATAACATGCAGGAGCTGCTAGAACACAGTGTACATCTTGAGGCCCCCTTTTTACAGCTTTTGCAAAAGGCTGGAAGATTTGCACTCAAGTAACCTCTAGAGTTTACAGTAATTTTCTGCAATCATCTCAAAATATAATCATATATATTTCAACAGTAACATTATATTTTCTAAACAAAAATGATCCCATTATCAGTTACATTTTCATCCAATGATTTGAACATATTTTTGTATTAGCAGATATGCAAGGGAGGAAAAACAGACAGCAAGAGAAAACAGAGACAGTGAGAGGCAAAGGACTGCGAGATTGCTGGGCTGATCAAGTCCGAGGTCTCACAGGAAAATCTAGTTACGCAATCAGACAGAGAAATAGACAGGAAAGGACAGATCCTTGCATTTTAAACACTTTCTCTAACAACTGGGACAGAGTCCTATTCCTCTCTGTCACGCCTGCATTAATCTCAGACTGGTCATTATGATACACATATATATTATATTGCACTTGAATTTGAGCCCATTCACTTCACTGGGGCTCAAATTCAAGTGCAATTTAATATATAATGATCACCAGTTGAAATAATACAGCGACAGAGCAATCGGAAAGTGGAAGGATCGGCTTGCCACTGCCTTGGTGCCCAACTACAATCACTTCCACTCAAATACTGACTGTAGATGAGATTTTAATCACCAACAGCTTAATCTGGTTCAATTTCAGTTGCTTGCCATCTGTATCCCCCCCCCCCCCAGTCGCCCCTGGAACAGGGACTTCTAGGCCCAGTGGGCTTACCAGGTCAACAAAATTCAATAAATAAATTATTCTGACAGCATAAGCCATTACAAAATATGAGTAATGGCATAATCTTGTAAATCACTTTAAAACAGGGAGTCCCATTAGATGCACTGAAGAATTCTGAACAACACTGTCTCTGCTGGAGAATACAAAATGACAGAAACACAATTCTGAGTCAGAGAAAACTTGCTGTAGGATTAAATACTAATCTGGATGGCTCTGAACTGGCCACAACAAGACAGAATGCCTCTTGAGACCAGAGCTGCTGAAAGAGTGCTGTGACAGCACCTAGCTTTACCTTAAATGTATACTAATATTTATTCATACTTCTCTTCTTTGAAAGTAGCAGGGTAAGTGGGGAGAAAGATCCGTAAGCAGTGGTTGGGGCACTTTGAAACTTGGTAGGCAGTGACTGGGTTACCTTGAAACTTGGTTTTACACTGTAACAGGTGGTATGGGTAAACTAGGTCAGGAACTTAATCTTGGGGTAAACAGACTCAGGAAGCCCTGCGTAATCGGTGTTTAATTGGGGTGGAGCTGAAAGAGGCTTAGTGCCTTCTAAAAATTAATTGCTACAAAGTGTTTTGCTAGCAGCAGCAAAGGGACGAACACACACACATATACACAAATACTTCCTCACCCTAGCCCCCACCTTCCTGGGGGCTAGCTCCTGTTCTTTATAGGCTCCAGGGGTGATTGACAGCAGATAGATATTTTCTGTGCAGGCAGGAAGGGAGGGTTCACCGGAAAACATAGACACAGCTACAGGGCACAAAGGCAACTAAAGCAAGGGTGTTTCTCTACTGAAGGAAAGTAGAGAAGGGAGGAGAGAAAAAGGGTGAGAGAGAGACAAAGAGAAAACTACCCTAAAGCAGGAAGGACACAAACATGACGGGAGTGGTGCAGTACAGCGGCTGTGGGCAGCAGTCTTCAGGGAGACTTTCTGGAGGCTGCGATGCTGTTCCATCTGCAGGCACCTCCCTGGGCTGAGGGCGGAGGTTGCTTGTCTTCAGGCCGAGCTGGCCAGGATTCAGAGGACTTCCTCCCCCGCCCCACAGCTGGACGACGGTGGGCTCGGGAAGGGTGAGTGCGGTGGGGAAGAGTCACATCCCATCCACGGTTCCACTCCATAACTCCACGCTGCTCTGGCAGGGTGGGACTGTCCCAGAGAGGAACCCGCACTGGTAACCAAGGAGAATATGGGGTCCTCCATGGGCGGAGACCCAGGAGGGAGCAGAGGAAGCAACTCCTGGTGAGAGAACCATCATCGGGAGGGTAGACTTGGAGCCAGGAGGGGAGTGAGGGATGACAATGCCTCACCTGGCGCCACAGCTTGAGGGATGGACAGCACATCCTAAAGACTGCTGAGGCAGCAGAATGGGAGGGTAGCCAGACGCCATTGTCCACCTGGGGACGAATGACCTGACAAGTGGTGAGGCTAGGGCAGTGCAGTGCAGTAGCAGTTCAGGGAGTTGAGAAGGGGTCTTGGGACAGGTGGTACACTCTGTAACCTTTTCAGAGGTGTTACTCGTCCAGGGCTAGGGGGAGAAATGGAAATTACGTACTTACTGTAATTACTGATCTTCTTGGACAGTCTCCATCACTCATTCACACTAGTGGGATAGCGCCGGAGGAGCTAGGACCAAGTGGGAGCCTAACATTTTCTGAAGGGTCAGCGCCAAGACAGGACCACACATGCGCGGCGCTGCGAGACTAGCTCGCACCTATGTAGGCTATCTCAGCGTCGACCCTCCAACCGCCTCAGTACCTTTCTGACAGAGGAGGTGCAGCGTAACTGATGAGAATAACTCATCCTGAGTTTCTGGGTCTGCGAGGGCCCAGATGGCCTTTGCAAGAAAGGTCAAAGAATAATGTCCTCACAGTCTGAACCATAGGACCATGAAGACCAGGAAAGAAAATGAGTGAACCCAGGGGATGGTGGGTGGACATGTGAATGAGTGATGGAGACTGTCCAAGAAGGTCAATAATTACGGTAAATACGTAATTTCCATATCTTCCTGGACTAAGTCTCCATCACTCATTCACACTAGTGGGAGAGTATCGAGCTAAAACCAACAACCCTGAGTAGGGTGGTAGGAGACAGGGTTCACTCAGAAAGAACAGCCAAGGACTGTCCTGCTAATAAAAAGAGCTGTCTTGTAAAGAGCAGCTAGAACATAGTGCCTACAAGAAAAGCGCTCGAGTTGTAACTCACCACTTTGCAGACGACTGCAATGGACACAAAATGAAAGTCTGCCAGGAAGCCGCAACCACTCTAGGAGAGCGGCAAGAACCTGGCCTCACAATTTGGTTTAGGACCAGAATTAACAGTGTCAAAGACGTGTACTAATGCAACATAAAGGGACCTCTGGAACTGAAAGAGTTGGAGGTAAAGTCTACTGGTTCAGGGTAGACCGGAAAGTGCAGATGGAAACCCCCACTATCAAGTATGACTGACCTGTAAACAACAGGTCCAGGAGCACTTGAACCCCTTACTTGGTGAGCAAGGGGGTCCAGGTGGGTTAGCCCATCAAGGAGAATGGTCTCCACTTAGTCAGGAACCATCCTGATGGAAGGCCAAGCACGACTTAGAAGCCTCTGTGGTGGACTAGTTGAACCAGATCCTACCCACTGCATATTCCAAAGGAATCATCCTGCCCTGTGTGTACAACTGTAGTAGCAGTCTCTGAACTCAGGGAAGAAAGGAAAAGTGTGCAGGAGGACGGTCCACTGCGGAAAACATTCGACAGAAAAAACAGGGCTGGATTTCTAAGGAATGAGGCAGAAGTGCGGCATGAGGGACACAGCAGAACCAAGTTAGGGCTAACCCATTTATTTAAGTGACTGAAAGAGGCAGTGAGGCACTACTCACTCTGGCCTCCCTGAAGGGAGTAGGAAAACATTCTAGTTTGTTTGCTGAAAAACAAACATCATAACTCCATCACGCACTTGAAGAGGATAGCTTCGTGAGCGACTGGCATGGACCAGTGTGCAGGAACCGAAGGTGTGAATATTTGAGAAGCTACCTCAGAAAAAAGACCTACTTGACCTTCCGTCAAGGAGGAGAAAATCGCCTGTTAAGGTAAGCAAGCAATGAAGTAGGAACCTGAGTTCCGACTCGGTGGAGAGTCGCTTCTGCTGCTGCAAGGCTCTGCTCAAGAGAACAAAGCCTGAAAAAATGAAAGGGGAATTAACAGACTGGGCAGGTGCCTAGGTCTAGGAAATGTCTCTGAATGACAGAAATCTTTCTTAGAGAAAGAGATGACCCATACTGCCGCGGATCAGACTCTAGGGAAGAAGAAGTCAGGTACTCTTTATCGCATTTGAGACGAGCCTCAGGGGCTGAGGCGGAACCTGACCAGATCCAAAAAAGAGGTGGGGGAGAGGATATCGGGTCATTTTTGCCATAGGCCCTGTGCTGTGATAAAAATGTTTTTTTTTTTTTTTAGTCCCGAATAATAAGGCTTGTGGCTGCTATTTCGCAAGGATTGTCTTGATACAAAATGACGAAGGTGTTCTCCATCTGAGTGCAGGAGGAGTCTGAGCATCCATACTGAAATCAGGATCGACTTAATAATCACAGCTGGAGAAAATGTTAACCACCTGTGCCGAAGAAGCCACCGAAGGCGCAATATCACAAGGGGGCTATATACCCCTATTAAAGGAGCGGAACAGCCAGAGTGGCTCCCAAACATTAAATTAGAATGTTCCACAGAGTGTAACTGTCTTGACAACTGAAAAAGTTTTAAAAAGTTTAGACGCAGAAGTGTATGGTCGATAGACGCAGTGTGAAATACTATAGTGGACTCCATTACTGAGGAACTACTGAAAAGATCTTCCATCACGGACTCTGATGATAGAGAGGACATGCCCTTCAGTATATAAAATGAGTCGTCCGCTGTATTACTGACCAGGAGGACAGGGAAAGACCCATCTAGATGCACTTCTACCCTAGAAGAACCTCCAAGAGAGGTCTAGGTCACAGCCACTAGAGACTCTGCCATCAGGAAGGATGTCGAGGAGCTTGGTACCACATAGGAAGCCGAGAAAGTGCTGAGCAGAATGAGATTCCGCTGGCAGAGCAGTACAGCACAGTTCCATCAGCAGAGAACCGCTGGATGACATAAGATCCACATAGACCGCCACTCACTAAGATGTGCGGGGAAAAATAATCTGTGGAACAGGAGTTCATTCTATGATAAACATCCCGCCACAAGTTCTGTGGAAAGGAAGTCCGAAAAGGAAAAAGTGTCACTAATTCTGCTATACAGTACCCACGCAGCACCAGCATCACCTGTGGCACAGGAGGGCACCAAGCAGTGCTTATGCCAACCTGGGCGAGCATCGAGGGCAGCCTGCAGCAGTACCACAGGCACCCCCAGCACCCATGCAGCAATGATACCAGGGCGCCCAACACCCATGGTACCATGGCAAGAATGGCACCCAAGGGCACCAGTAGCACCCATGGAGCACCTGTGGTGCCACTCACAGTACTCATGGCACCAGTGACACCCGCGCGCCGCCCGCAGGTGCACAACGCCACCCAGACACCCGTGGCACCACTGACAGCGCTGACAACCAATGGCAGCAACAAGAGCACCCATGGCACCGCAACAGAGCGATGGCGCTGAACACACGGAGCCAACTAAGGCACTGCGCCAACTAAGGCACCGAGGCACGGGCGCCATCAAGGCACCGAGGTCACGCTGACTCAAGGCACAGCCACAGCTCTGAGGCACGGTGCCAACCAAGGCACCAAGCCATGGCGCCAAAGGAAAATGCCAATGGAAATCCTGAGAAGGGAAGAAGGAAAAAGGTGATGCCTGTGCCGACCCCTGCATGGAAAAGGGAAAGGGGGGTAGGCACAAGGGGTTGACACGATGGCAAAGGCACCAAGAGGGCACCTCGCCATTCGTGATCCAATCGATCCAGCTCTGGTCCAATGGCTCAGAGGCCCGGAGGTCCCGAAATCAGGAACAGACCCAGGAAAAACTGGAAAGTCAAAAACCCTGCTCCATAGGGGCAGCCCAGAGGTGAAACTGCCCACCAGCGCTCCAACGAGGACAGAGATGGAGCTCGGAGTCGAGAATGCAGCCGTTAGGAGTGGGGCCAAGAGGAACCCACCAAAGTCTGTTCAGGCTCATTGCCCCTCCCGACGAACAATCCTCGTGCAGACGTACCAACGGGCAACCTCGAGCGGGACAGATTCTTCTTCCCCCAACGAGGAAGAGGAGCTCGAGGTTAAGCGGAGCCGGATCCCCGGAACCGCCAGATTTGTGCTTCGGAGGACTGTCCTCCCCCCCACCCAGCACAGGACTGTCTGTAGTCGGACCCCCCATGTTAGTTAAGGGTGGCGGACTGGACACAGCCCCTCTGCCATAAAAACTTTCAACCGAAGTCCTCCTACCTTCACCGCTACCATCTAAGGACAACTCCGTTGATGGCAGGAAAGAATTTCTTTTTCTTCTTCTTGATCGTAAAATAAGAAATTACTAAAAATATTAGACGTAAATGCTGCTGTCGTATAGACGAAAACTTAGACTCCGGCAGACGAACGACGTCGACATCCAAGTGCACTCGACGGCGGGAGAAAAGGAACTGAAGCAGTTGGAGGGTCGACGCCGAGATAGCCTACATAGGCGCAAGCTAGTCTCGCGGCGCTGCGCATGCGCGGTCCTGTCTCAGTGCCGACCCTTCAGAAAATTTTAGACTCCTGCTTGGTCCTAGCACCTCTGGCGCTATCCCACCAGTGTGAATGAGTGATGGAGACAGTCCAGGAAGATCAGGGTACTCACACCAAGAGCTTCATGCATGGCTGAAGGACTAGTGCGAGCGGAGGGATTTGGCTTCACTGGGGACTGGGGTTCCACCTGTACAGGGCAATGGTCTGCATCAATCGGGGACCAGGATCCTCAGTGAGGTTTAAATGTTTCATCAGCAAGCATTTAAACTAGCCAAGGGGTGTGGCGGATGACACAGATTGCAGAGAGGACCCTAAGGTTGAGAAATCGCCAACGGTAACTAAAACCAAAATAGGTAAAAATGCAGAGAAAAGGCAAAATGGGAGTAAGGACAAGAGGGGTATGGAGGAAAGGCATGGGAACAGGAGGGGAGTTTATTAGGAGATGAGACAGTAAAAATCTGAAGGCCATGTGCACAAATGCTCGCAGCCTGGGAAACAAAATCCAGGACCTAGTGGCCCTGATGGCTGAGGCGGACCTGGACATTGTCACTGTTACCAATACATGGTTCACGGGGAACCATGACTGGGATACGACAATATCAGGTTACACTCTATTCAGGAGGGACAGGGTGGGTAAAAAGGGAGGAGGAGTGGCTATCTATGTCAGGGAAGGAATTAAGGCAACTGAGGTACAGGGAATGCAGGGAGAGGCTGAGGCACTGTGGATCACCCTGGAGATGGGAAACGGCACTGCCATTCACACTGGTGTGATCTACAGACCTCATGCACAAGGGGAAGAGCTGGACAGGGTACTTAGAAGCCATCCACAGAATGACAGCTATAGGAGGAGGTGCTGGTAGGAAACTTCAATCTGCCGGATGTGTATTGGAGCAACCAGGCTGCAGCCTCAGACAGGAACAGACACATCCTGGAAGCCCTGCAGGGGGTGTGCTAAGACAGCTAGTGACTGAGCCCACCTGAAAGGGAGCAATTTTGGACCTGGTACTCACCAACGGGGACAGAATTACAGATGTACAAGTGGGGAGCCATCTGGGATCAAGTGATTACAGTACTGTGTGGTTCCAAGTGAGAACAAAAGAGTAAAATCACATGAAAGCCAGGGTCCTGGATTTCAGGCGGGCCGACTTTGCAAAGATGGGTGAATGTCTTAGGAAATCACTGGCATAGAAGGCGAAGGGGGAGGAACAATGGGAGAATCTTAAGGGAGCCATAGCAGGGGCAACAAGGCACTGCATTAGGCAAGTAAGCAAAACAAAGGTTAAGAAAAAAACACTATGGTTCTCAAAGGAAGTGGCCGAGAAGGTAAGGTGAAAAGGGTGGCATTCAGGAGGTACAAGGAAACACAGAAGGAAGAAGACAGGGAACTGTATCTGGAAAAGCAGAGGGAGGTGGGGAAAGCAGTCAGGAGCACAAAGGCGCAAATAGAAAAAAAAAATATCCCCAAGCAATAACAAAAGGGGACAAGAACTTTTTCAGGTACGTTAGTGAAAGAAAAAAGACTAAGAGTGGGATTGTGAGACTAAAAAGGAAGGAGGGAAGTGTGCAGAGGGGGACCAAGAAAGAGCAAAAATCCTGATCAAGCATTTTTGTTCAGTATTCACAGAAAAGGGAGGGACCAAAGTTAGACGATGGAAGCACCACTGGAAAGAGGTGGACTCAGTCCATTTAAAGTGGAGTCTTTTTTTTTTTCTTTTTCTTACCTGGCTCCTTGGTTTCAAAGGAGCCTCGTACCCCTCCTACTACATCCGCCCAGTCCTTTCAAAGCCCCTCCATTTCATGTTGCACGTTGGGCCGGAGGTGTATGTTTCCCCAGTACCCTCGAGGATGCCGCACAGAGGGCAACATCCAGGCGAATGACGATTGACACATGCCGTCCCTCAAGCGCCTCGACAGTGTCCTCCCTCCCGACCGCGAGGGCCGTAGCCCCTACTGCACATGCTTCCACAGCCAGGAGGAACTATGGGTGCTGTATGCAACCAGTAACCCACCCCAGGAGGAGGAGGAGGAGGAGGCATCCGTTGGGACTTCAATCCTCCTCCCACATCAGACCCGCGCAGCCCGAGTCCGCCTTTCGAACCTGGCCGGGCGCTGGCAGAGGTGTGTGGTGTTCAACGCCTCAACCCCTCAGCGCCACTGGGCAGACCTAAGATGGAGAGCGTCTTAAAGGAACTCAATAATCTGAAAGTGGACAAGGCAATGGGGCCGGATGGAATACATCCCAGAGTAGGAGAACTCAGGGAGGTGCTGGCAACAGTTCGCTGGATACAGGTGTGGTACCAAAGGACTGGAGGAGGGTGATGTAGTCCCTCTCCACAAAAATGAGCAGGGAGGAGGCCGGCAATTACAAGCCAGTCAGCCTGACCTCGGTGGTGGGTAAACTAATGGAATCACTACTGAAAGAAAGGTTTGTGATATATCTTGAATACAACAGAGCACAGGATCCTAGGCAGCATGCATTCACAGTGGGAAGATCTTGTCAAACAAATCTGAAAAATTTCTTTAACTGGGTGACTAGGGAGGTGGATCAGGGAGGGGCGGTGGATATGGCCTACCTGGATTTCAGCAAGGCCTTTGACACTGTCCCACACAGGAAGCTAGTAAGCTGGGCAGCCTGGGAGTGCGTCTCAGGGTGGTAAACTGGATCAGAAATAGGACACAGAGGATGATGGTGGAACGGAGTTCAATCCAAGGGGGCAACCAGTGGGGTCCTCGCATGGATCACTGCTTGGGACAATCCTCTTTAATGTCTTCATAACAACACTGCAGAGGGTCTGGAAGGTGTGTCTCTTTGCAGATGACACAAAGATCTGCAACAGGGTTGACACTCCAAGAGTGGTAGAGAAATGAGAAGGGACCTAAGCAAGTTCGAAGAGTGATTAAGGGATGTGGCAGCTCAGATTCAATGAAAAGCAGTGCAAGGTCATGCACTTGGGGCGCAGAAATGCAGGGGAAGAATGCATGATGGGGGGGAGGTACTGACGGCCACCCAACAGGAAAGGGACACTGGAGTAATCATATCCGATGGTCTAAAGGTTACCAAACAATGTGAGAAGGCTGTGAGGAGAGCCAGTGGAATGCTGGGGTGCATACGGAGAGGGATCTCCAGCAGAAGGAAGGAAGTGGTGATCCCACCGCATAGAACATTGGTTAGATTGCATTTAAAGTACTGTGTCCAGTTCTGAAGGCCGCATAGCCAGAAGGACATAGAGTAGAGGCGGTTCAGAGGAGGGCGACAAAAAGGGTGCCGGGGCTGCACCAAAAGTCATATGAGGGCAGACTGGAGGATCTCAATATGTATTCCCTGAGGAGAGAAGAGAGAGTGGGGATATGACAGAGACTTTTAAATACCTCAACGGTGTAAATAATGTACAAGAGGGTAGCATAATTAAAAAAATAAAAGATGTTCAAGAAATGAAAATTACGTACCTACCGTAATTCTTGATCTTCTTAGACGAGTCTCCACCACTCATTCACACTAGTGGGATTAGCGCCGGAGGCACTAGGACCCATCGGGAGCAAACTTTTTGCTGGAGGGTCGGCGCGAGAGATGGCACCGCGAGGCACGGCGCTGCGGGCAGCGGCTCGCGGCAATGACTATCTCAGCGATCACCTCCAACCGCCTCAGCAATTTTTTACCAAGGAGGTGCAGCGCAACTAACGAAGAGTAAATTTAACCTTAAAAACGGACATAAGATAGTCCGCATTTACCTGTAAGAAGGGTTTCAAAGAAGCTCTCACGGCCTAAAGATTTGAGGAGTGAAGACCAACACAGCGGTGAGCTCGGGGATGGAGGGTGGGAGTGTGAATGAGTGGTGGAGACTCGTCCAAGAAGATCAAGAATTACGGTAGGTGCGTAATTTTCATATCTTCCTGAAGTAAGTCTCCCACTCATTCACCAAGTGTGAGAGTACCAAGCTGATAATCCCCCAAAGGGCGGCAGGAGAGCCAGAGCTCACGCCGACTAAGATAGAAGTCCATTAAGGATAGTTCTGCGAATACGGAATGCCGCCTGGCATGAACATCCAGTGCTAATGTTTAACGGTATGCACTGAGCTCCAGGTGAGCGGCGCTGAGATATCTGCAATTGGAACATTCGAATTTCCGCTAGGGTGCCGCGACCGCCCTAGTAGAGTGAGCGTACACTCTACCTTCTAATTTAACTTGAGCCATGGAATAGCAGTGTCGAAGGCATGCCACTAACCATGATGAGATGCATCTGATAGCGACAGGTTGACCCAGCCGGGTGTCGCTGAAAGAAACAAACAGTTGCTGAGTCTTGTGAAAATTCTTGGTTCTAGCTAAATAGAACCACAAGGCTCCTCTTAACATCAAAGGAATGAAGAGATCGTTCCCCTTCATTTTGGAAATTAGCAGAGTAAGAGGGAAGTACCAGAGGAGGTTGGTTTGGGTGGAATTCTGACACAACCTTGGGACAAATTTGGGATGAGTGGAGAACTACCTTGTCTTTATGGAATACAGTATACGGAGGGTCCGTAACCAGGGCATGTATCTCAGAGACCCTGCAGGCTGAGGTAATGGCACCAGGAAGGCAGTCTTCCAGGTAAGAAATTTTAGCTCACAAGTAGCTAGGGGTTGGAAAGGCTTCCGAGTGAGCATGTCCAGCACCAGGTTAATGTCCCAGGCTGCAACTGGACGTTTAACAGGGGGTCTGGTATGAAGAATTCCCTTAAGAAATCTCTTCACCATAGGTAACTGAGCCAGAGTCAAGGAAGAAACCGGCTCATGGAATGCTGAGATGGCACTAAGGTGAACTTTAACTGTGGAGTACTGGAGACCTGAGTTTGATAGGTCCAAAAGATACTCCAGAATCTTGTCAGGAGGACAGGAAAAGGATTCCAAGAGGACTTTGACACACAGAGAGAAAACGCTTCCATTTGGAAGCTGACGCTGGTGGCTTGCTTCCGAGCAGCCAGAAGGATGTCTGAGACTCTACGAGAGACGTTGAACCGATTCACTCTACCCCTTCAGGAGCCAAGCATGAAGGTGAATTGATTTCAGGTTGGGATGGACCAACGAACCCTGAGTCAAAAGATTGATTTGTAAGGGAAGTGGTCTCGAGAGGCTGCCAACATACTGTTGAGTACAGGAAACCATAGTTGCGAGGCCAGGAGGAGCAATGAGAATCATTTTGGTCCCCTGAGACTCGAACTTGAGGAGTACTCTGGATTAGAGGAAGGTGGAAAGGCGAAAGAAAGTGTTTTGTCCACCGCAGCCTGAACGCATCCTGACAGAAAATGCCAGGCCCTGGATTTCTGGAGCAGAAGAGAGGCAGTTTTGCGCTGAGTGGGGATGCAAAAGGTCCAGGTCTGGAGTCCCCACTCTTGAGCAGTGACCGAGCCACGGCTGGATCGAGACCACTCGTGAGGTCTGCCTCCGTTCTGCTGAGGTGATCTGCTAGGGTTTGTATACCTGGCAGATAAACCGCTTGAATCAGAGACTTGTGCTCCAAGCACCACTCCCACACCCTCACTGCTTCCCTGCAAAGGGGATAAGAATGAGCACCGCCTTGCTTGTTGATGTAATACATCACAGCTTTGTTGTCCGTTTGAAGGAGAATGTTCTTGAGAAAGGACATCCTTCAGAGCTCGGATCGCATAGAGGACCGCTCTCATCTCCAGGAATTTATGTGGAGATGAGTTTCGAACTGAGTCCATACACCTTGAGTGTGGAGGGAGGACAGTGAGCTCCCCATCCCATTAGCGATGCGTTTGTGGTGATGGAGATCTGATGATCCGGGGAGCAAAGGGAATCCTTCCAGGAGATTGCTCTCTTGAGACCACCAGGTGAGAGACCTTGAGCGTCTGGCCACCTTGATGGGATAAGACTGGGGGTGAGGTCGGAGACCACTGAGTGGAGAGCATCCATTGGGTGGTTCTCATGTGCAACCGGCCAGGGTACAGTGAACACCGAGGACGCCTATGAGACCCAACATGCTGTATCAAGAGAGTTGTAACAGATTGGTTCTCCCGATGTAACGGGCCATCCAAAGGATGTCGAGTCTTCTGTCCTCTGAAGGAAAGCCTTTATGGAAGAGGTGTCTAGAAGCGCCCCTATGAAAAGGAGCCTCTGGGAGGGCTGCAGTTGTGATTTTTAAATTCAGCAGAACTCCCATGGACATAAGAAGGCGAGAAGTCGTTTGCCTGCTTTCAAAGTCCCTTGGCTGTAAGGGCTTGATAGAAGCCAATCGTCCAGGGGAAACACTCGGAGTCCGATCTTCCTGAGATGCGCCGTGAGAACTACACAACACTTTGTAAAAACTCGTGGCGCCGAGGATAGCCCAAAGGGCAGGACTCTGAACTGATAATGCTGACCCAAAGCTACAAACCTGAGGAACTTGCGGTGGGTCGGGTGGATGGGGAGTGCTGGCAAGCCGCCCTGCATATCCAGGAGGCCAGCCAGTCGTCTGATGCAGCAAGGGTAACAGGTACCTAGGGAAATCATTTTGAATTTTCCCTGGGGAGAAATTTGTTTAACTTTCTGAGGTCTAGAATGGGCGATCCCCAGATTTCTTGGAACTAGAAAGTAAAGGGTAGAACCCTGTGTTTACATGAATCTGAGGCACCCGGTTCTATGCCCTATTGTTTAGAAGGCCCTGGATCTCGTGATGGAGGTCTGACTGAGAGGCCGACAACCTGGGTTGTCGTCTTGGGAGGACAATTGGGGGTTCAAGAAATTGAGAGAATAACCCTCGTGATTATCCAAAGAACCCATTTGTCCGGGTTATGGACTTCCACTGGTTGTAGAAGTACATCAGACGACCTCCACCGGAGGAGAAAGTTCCACCGGGCTCCACCTGAGGGCCAAAAGATAGGAGCTATCAAAAGGCAGCGCCATTACCTGCTGAGCATCATTCGTGAAGCCAGAAGTACGCAGCCAGGAATGGCGCCCGGTGCAAATACCTCGGCGGAGGCGAGAAGCAGTGTCGAAAGCGTCCATGGCGGCTTTGACCTGTTGGTTATTGGACTCAATACCTCTAATAATGGTCAGAAGAAGCTCTGACTTGGAGTCCGAATCTGGAAGAGCTTCAACCATTCTTTTGATAGAGTGCTACAGGATATACTCATACTGAGAAAATAGCCTTGATAACTGGTCGCATGCATAGATTAGAGGCAGCAAAGACTCTCTTACCTAATGTATCAATCTTACGAGACTTTGTTAATAGGTCAAGCTGTAGTAGTTTGAGGAAGAACGACCTTGTCCTTCTCTGCCAGGACTACAATAGGATCCGCAAAGGCTTGGGATGCCAAAATGGGACGATCCTTGGGAGCTGAATACTTCTTATCAATGGATTTAGCAACTGAGGGAATAAGAGCAGGATTATTCCATACCATTTGAGACAGCGTCTTGAAGGAAGGCTGGATCGGAGGAGTCAAATCCATAGGGATCTCCGAAGCATGAAGATACTGGAGTCTTAATATCTTCCCAGGATCGATGTCTGCAGTCTGGAGAGAAAGAGTGGATCTCAGGTTCCTCAACAGAGACTTAAAGGACAGGTCCTCGACCACAGGCTCTGTAGCAAAGAAAGATCCTGTTTCCTCCACTTCATCACCCAACCAAAGGTCTGGGTCAGGCTCAACATCATCTCCTGATGGTCCAGGAAGGACTGTTTGGACAGGAAAGGAGTGAAAATTAGGAGAGGAGGAAATAGCAGAGAAACAGGAGAGTCCCGAGGGCCCCGGGCCGAGAAGGCAAAGCAGGTTGAAAACGGCACTGTGGAGGGGCACGGCGCCGCGTGGCGCCACGGCGCCAGCCGATTAAGCGGGCCAGCTGACTGCGCCAGCGACGGCACTGCTAGACCAAGGCGGCGCCGCAATGGTGCCGACAGACCCCTTGAGGGCACCGAGAACACCCAGGAACCTGGAAAACTAGAAGGAAAAAACAGGAGATAAGGGCATCGGTGTGGCCCCCTGCGCCGCAGCCATGTGAGGGGGGGAAACACCTAAGCGCGGAGTCGCTGGCACCGAAGAAGGCGCCACGCGACTAGGAAGGTCCAACCGCCCTACCTGATCGCCGGAGGAGCCAGAGGGCTCCGTGGCAACCGAGCCAGGCAGAAGAACCAACCTCCGAGCCCATCGCTCCATAAGAGCGGCCCACTGATGAAACTGCTCATCTGGAGCCCTACCTATAGGCGGGAAGGGGCTCCGATGTCAGGACAACGTTTACCGGAACTTGGCGACTCAAGAAGGAGACCGCAAGTAGCAACGATAACCGAATCCGACGTTATATTACAACAGAGGCTACTTCGAGTGATGCCTTCTTTGACCTGTGGTCGAAGAAGCTCGAGGCCAAACGGTGCCGAATGCGACTCGCTTATTTTATGCGGACGGAGGACCTCCCATCCCGGCATCGGACTGACCATTGCCGGAACCCCGCTGAGGAGAAGGAGGCTGACCGACCCAGCCCGGCTGACTGAACAGCTTTCATACGAAGTCTCCCTACCGTCACCTGACCTGCTCATGGTCGACTCCGTCCAGTAGAGACTTCTTCAAGTAAGTTAAATTTAAAATATTAGAAAAATTTAACGAAAATAGAATAAAACTAAGCGATACTACTATCGTGATAATGTTACAAAAAAAACTGAAAACTATAGCTAGTTTGAAGTTTGACTCCCGACA
Source organism: Neoceratodus forsteri (assembly GCA_016271365.2). Lineage (NCBI taxonomy): Eukaryota > Metazoa > Chordata > Ceratodontiformes > Ceratodontidae > Neoceratodus > Neoceratodus forsteri. The sequence goes on from CM028130.1 coordinate 951,968,801, forward strand.
AGCGGCGTTGTCACTGAAGCGCTCTCAGCGGTGGGAAAAAGGAACTGAAGGCGGTTGGAGGGTAGTCGCCGAGATAGTCATTGCCGTCGAGCCGCTGTTATCGGGCGCCCGGCTCGCGGGCACCATCTCTCGCGCCACCTCCAGCAAAAAGTTTGCTCCGCAGGGTCCTAGTGCCTCCGGCGCTAATCCCACTAGTGTGAATGAGTGGTGGAGACTTATGTCCAGGAAGATCAAGGGGCATGATATGAAGATGTGGGGGTAGACTTAGGGGTAACGTGAGAAAGTATTTTTTCAAGGAAAGGGTGGTGGATCCACGGAACAGCCTCCTGGTAGGGGTTTGTAGGGCCAAAAATGGTAGGGGAATTCAAAACCACTTGGAACAGACATAAAGGAACTCTAGCGATAGGAAAGAGAGGGTAAGCCACAGATCATTTAGGATCTGCAGTATATGAAACACGTAGGGAAAATGGGAAGACTAGTTGGGCCAAGCAGTCCTTTCCTTATCTGCCGTCAAATTCTATGTTTCTATGAGGAACAGAGCACTGCTGGAAAGAATGATTCTACAGGCTGGGGGACCGGGAATTTTGCCCAATAGGAAAAATAGTGGGCAGGGTCAGAATGTTAAAACAGTTCCCTAACGGATTGGCTGAATACGCCATAAGTAATCTCTCCCCTCAAGCGCCCTGCTACGACTGGTTCAGAATGTGTCTACCACTCAGATAAACCAGAGATCTATAACCACCTCAAGACTGGGCAGTTCTATAAGAATGGAAAGAGAACTCAAAACACTGTCCTGTCTTCATTATACATTGTATTTATAGTCTTTAGTCTCTACTACTTCAGATGCCCTATTAGGAAACTAAACCGAATAGCATTCCATGCTAGGAGGATGGATTTTGTTTAAGAATTTGTACTGACAGGAGATCTTATCAGCTTTCCCAGATATTCCTACCAGAGCTGGAAGAAATGGAAACCCAACGGCACTATGAAACTGAACTGGAAAAATTCAGGAGACAATAAAATGGAAAAAAAAATTCAGGAGACAATCCATAAATGAAAACGAGACTGTCAAGAAGCCAGGTGTGAAATTCAACATATCCTGAGACCTCTGAAAATCTCAGAGAAAAAGCACGCCATAGCATACTTCTCTCCACCCCTACCAAATGGGGTCACGGGTTTCAACCCACCTATTCATACTGTATCTGAGTAAGGCCCCAACAGAGCCAGACCCTGGGACAGAATAAGGAATTCTTCTCAGAGATTATGCAACCAAGAAATGTAAATTATGTACCTACCGTAATTCTTGATCTTCTTGGATGAAGTCTCCACCACTCATTCACACTGATGGGGAACTCGCCAGAGGTGCTAGGACTCAGCAGGGAGCCAAAAATCTTCAGGAGGGCTTGCGCCTAGGTAGGGCAGTGAGAAGTTGCACCATGACCTTTACCCATTACTCTGAGCTGCATAAGTCAACCCTCCAACACGCCTCAGTACCTTTTTACAGAGGAGGTGTAGCGTAAACTAACCTATTGTCGACATAAGATGGTCCAATGACAAGTAAGAAGAGTCAACACAACAGAGTCTTCACAGCCCAGCCATCGAGGGAGTGAAGACCACAAACAGATATGAAAATTCATGCCTACCGTAATTCTTGATCTTCTCGTATCTTCACCATTCATTACTGCTTGGTTAGCCGGAGGTGCACCGCCATGGGAGTTTTTTATCTTGAGTCATTCACGGGCGCCACTGGTGACGACGTACTACACATGCACGAGGGGCCGTTAGTGCCGCAGACCTCCCTCTATCTCAGTTCTGGTAGCCGGAGAGCGAAAATAAAGGGTAAGAAAAAGAAAGCGAGGCAAGAGAGCCAAGGAGAGAAAAGGAAAGGAAATAAACTGAAAAGGAATAAGCCGATGGAGAATAGACAGAGGAGAGAGAATTCCTACCCTAAGGGACCGCAGGGCCTCCTTTCCGGCGGCTCTAGGGGAGGAACAGAAAGAAGGAAAGGGAAGTAGAAGAACAAGAGAGAAAGAGGCATGTTGAGGGGAGAACAGTGCCCATCGAGCATTGGCTGAGAGGCTTATAGGCTTGAAACAACAAGGAGCAAGAATCCCAGTTAGCTAGGATGGGAGGTTCAACCGAGCCACCTGAACAGATCTGAATGAGGGCAGACTCTCTGAACTCTCAACATGCCAAGTCCCTTCATCCTAGTTGAGGGCTCCTAGACTGCCCGGGCAGAACCTGTTCCAGGTAGAGCGCCCATCCAGGAAGGGGACTAGGTCCCTTAGCACCTTGTTAAGTGCTAACACAGTAGTGTATGGGAAAGACTATGCCTTCTCGAAGGCAGTTTTGTATGAAAGACAGAGTGGAACTCAATCAGACTCTCTAAGGCAAGGCAAACAGATGCTTAGAACTGACAAGTTCAGTCAGTATCTTGAAGAGCTCGAAATAATACCTGCCAGGAGGATTCTAGACTTTGCCGAGGCCAAGTCAAAGCATGGCCACTTGGGCTGTGAAACTGCATAACCTGAAGAAGGTATTTAGGAATCGCACCCTAAGGGCGGTCAGAAAGAGTTCCTCAGTATTAGAGAAATAACGTGCGTTGCCTTCTTTACCTTGAGGAAAAAAGGGATCCATTCACCAAGAACAGAAAACAGAATTTTTTTTTTTTGGCATAAAGGCCAAGAGAAGGAAGAGAGGAACGAGACGGGAGGGGGAGACGCCATAGAAGGAGGCCACTGAGGGGAAGGTGGGTGGGTATCAGTAATGAGTGAAGATACAAGAGAAGATCAAGAATTACGGTAGGTATGTAATTTTCATATCTTCCCTTGTCAATCTTCACCATTCATTACTGCTTGGGTGAGTACCAAGCCCCTCCCTTAAAAAAGAGGGGGGTAGAACCCTGAGGGAACAAGACCCCCAGCCTCCTGCTGGTGAGAAACAGAAGGGGAAGACCCTGGGCTAATGCAGAGAGAAGCCTATGTGGGAGAAGAGCTGGAGGTGCGAGGACGGGAGACGGAGGAAGCCCCTGCAGAAGTCTCCTAGCTCTGAGGAAAAGAGACGGGTCCCCGGAAGGTGGTGCGAATCACCCTACGCCGGGCCAGGGGTGACAACCTTGATAGACAAAGCCATGCCGTCCGCCTAATGCAGATCGCTGTCCCAGCAAGCCTGGAAGCCACCTCATTGGCATAATAAGATGCCCTTGCTTGGTGTCTTGCCAGCTCCAGGCCTATAGCAGAGAGGGCAATAGCCTGTCTGGTTTGCTCCATATCAGGCATTAATGCTAGGAGCTGGGAGAGCATCGACCACAGATGCCTATTGTAGGCAGTGTGGTGAGCCTGATGTGACGCAATGCAAGCCATTGCACGAGAGGAAGAGAACACTCTTCGCCCCCACCGGTCGAATTGTAGGGAATCCGTGACGGTCGTGCGCCAGGCGTGTGACGCCTGAAGGAGTCTCTAGGTATACAAACCGGTGACGGTGTTGGGAAGGGTACATTGGATTCTGAAGGGCACAAATACCTTCACGACAGTCTCGCCGGGTTGGAGAAGTGGCGGCTGGCGACTGCCAGGAACGGATAGACGCCTCCTGGAAGGGATAGGCCAGGAAGGTACCACCAGGTGCTGGGCACTGAATTCTCAAGGAATTCTGCATCTCCCATTCAGTATTGTCTCGCCTAACATAGGAGATTCAAGATCCTCACCATCCTCGAAGGAATCGCTGATATTCAGTGAAATCAGCATCGGAGGAAATATGAGCCAGGGGTTCCTCTCCCTCAGAGGAGGGAGATGAGGATGGAGAGCTCGAATGTCCAGAAGATTCCCATGGGCGGTGGGGAGAGTTGAAAGACCCGCTCATGCATATACCTAACGTATGAGGGGAAGGCCGCCGCAGAACCTCTGAACTGCTCCCAGGATAACGGACCCGTAGGACCAACATGGCCTGGAAGAGTGGGGGGTGGTTGCAGAGGTACTGGAGAAGCGCACCTGCAAAGAGGCAACTGACCTCTGCTAGGGCTCTGAAATCCAGAGAACGGAGCCCGAGCTGGTGGGATTCCGGACAACAGACCAGGTCACAAAATGGAACCGTGGGGATGAAACCTGGAAGAGCCCAGGAGGGGAACCTCCCCTGTGACGAACCTAGGACTGCATGGATCCAGAAGGGCAGTCCGCAGCAACGCCACCGAAGGGGACCTGGGGCCTAAGAGGGGAAGGCTACGGGTTTCTCGGCCACGTCTTGAGCCACCCCTCGAGGTGGCCGGCAGAGACCTGGCGACCGATGCCGCCGCCTCGGATCTGGAACAGCCCTCCTCCTTGACTCCAGATTCTCCCACCCCAGAGGTGGCAACAGCACCGGAAGGGCAGCTGTCACGGACCCCTAGGAGGAGAGCCCCCTCAATCCCCACCACATTGTTCTCCGGGACCCGGGGCCACCCCTAGCGAGAGGGTCCTCAGGGGAGGACGGGAGCGGAGACAGCGGGAGGGGCCCGCTGTGCCGCCTAGCACCACGTGTTACCGGGGACCCGACCCCGAAGAGTCAGGGTGCCAGGATGGGTCCACATCCCAGTCATCGACTTGAAGAGGACAAGACTAGCAGAACTCTTGATGCTGGCAACCTCGGGGTCTCGAAGGAACGGCACCGGCTGTTGAGACGGTGCCGGATGACCTCAGCCCACTCTCAAGAATCGCTAGGGCCCGTCCCGGCTCCCTGAAGGCGCCAGTTAGAACGCACGCGCGCTGCACCCAGCGCTGAACTCAACCGCGCCGTAGCAAACGGGCCTGCCGAGGCCAGAGCGCGCCGCCACGGCACCGGTTTGATCACCGCACCCTGCTGGCGCCAGGATCCGCGGCGCCAGAGGGCGGCGCCGAGGGTCCACTGCCAGGCCCAGCAGGCGTGGCCCGACACTGGGGAGCCTGCACCTCCGAGGAGGTGACTGCCGAGGCGGTATCCTCGACGCGCCCCGAGGGACCGCGGCGCGCCTCTCGACCACCGGAGAGGAGCCTTTTGGCAAGAGAAGAGGAGGAAGCCTCCTCCTCCGCAGACCGTGAGTAGGCCCGGAAGGGGCCCGGAGGAAGGGCCTAGAGACCTTACCTGGGAATCCCTGGAGCGACGCCATCCCTGCTCGGTCGGCGGGCCTTGCCGAGCTTGCAGCGGACTTGAGGAACCGACGGTCCATGGAGAGACAGGCGTCATGCAGCGTCCATGTCGTGATGGTTGGGTCCCAGGCAATGGGAGACAGACATCATGCAGTCCGAGAGCGGAGAAAATGCGGCCACAAGACACCGATGCAAAGGGGCGCGGCCCGCCTTCGACTTATGCTTTGCTCCCGAACCTGACATGATGCGAACTAAATAAGGCAAAAAAAAAGGCAATAAAGCACTCAGCGCCGTAGATAGAAAAACAAGAACGGTCTTACCGGTATACGGCGTCGAGCGAGTCGCTGAGGAGAAAACGAGGAGTCTTGAGAATCAGAAAATCCGAAAATACTATTTCGCTACCGCGCAGCAGGTGCAGCCTCGACGGGCGGGAGAAACAGAACTGAGACAGAGGAGGAGTCTACGCGGCACCCCTAATGGCCTCGTCGGATGACGCAGTACATCGCTCCCGAGGGCGGCGCCTGGAGCCGACTCCAAAAAAACAACCTCTCCATAGCGGGTGCGCGCCTGCTTAACCCAAGCAGTAATGAATAGTGAAGATTGACAAGGGAAGATAAGTGAGTTCGGGGGATGGCGGGTGGCCGTGGTAATGAGTGGTGGAGACTTTGTCCAAGAAGATCAAGAATTATGGTAGGTACGTGCTTTACAATATCTTTCTGGACAAAGTCTCAACCACTCATTCACACTAATGGGAGCGTACCGAGCTAAAAATATCCCCAGATAAGGGTGGCAGGTGAGAGGAGCTCACTTAGGACAGAAGTCCATTAAGGATTGTACTGCCAAAAGACTGATGCCTTCTGGCATGGACATCCAAAGCGTAGTGCTTTATGGAAGTGTGCACGGAGCTCCATGTGGCCGCACTGCAGATGACCGCAATGGGCACGTTCTGGAGTTCTGCCAGAGATGCCGTGACTGCCCTGGTAGAATGAGCATACACTCTGCCTTCTAGCTTAATCCTTATGAAAATGGAATATATTGAAAAATATGCATTACCGTATGCCAATACACCAAGAAATATATTGTCCCAACGTAATAAATTATGAAATATATTTTTCAATATACTGACATAACACAGGTCTAAGTGTGCAAAAATATATGTCACTGTATTGAGAAATACACTGACTCAATGAAATATATAAGCATATTTCAGCATATACTGAAACCATATATTCTGCTTCATGCATTGCTTGAAAACATATCAAACTATTTAGTAACACATTGTCTAAAATACATTAGTATATTTCAAAATACATACTGTATTCTTTGTATGTTATGTATATTTTTTATACGTTACATATATTTTATATATATATTACGTATATCTTTATACGTTATATTTTTTTATGTATGTTACATGCATTTTTGTAAATGCATAGTTTCATCCCATGTGTATATTTGCATAACTAATTTATATATTTCAAAAACATAGTTTATCAGCCAAAATCATGATCATTTCAAGTTTTACAATAATTTTGAATTTACAGCATTAGCTTACAGACTGAAAAGAAAGATATAAGTTATAAAGCAAGTACATGTAGGATCCCACCCTGACCTAAAAGTGAAACAAAACGGGGTGGTATAAATACCAATCTGAGCCTCTAACAAGCATGAACATGTGAGACAAGTCTCTTGTATAAATATAAATGTATAAAATGTACGTTTGAGTTAAAGCTGTACTGTAAAACAATAATTCCAATGTAAATACTTCCAAGATTACTAACAAGGTGAACTCCAGTTGTACAGAAGGAGGTATGTGGAAATCAAACATAATTTCCTTTGTTTTTGTCTGGGTAAGTTAATAGTTACAGTAATATCTATTACACACGTATATTATATACATTTATAAATATAGGAAACATTTTAAATAAAAAAACACATTTATACATACATTGGCAATATACCAATAACATATTTACCAAACTTCTTTCAATATACTTGGAATTTAATCAATATATTTTGCAATATACATAGTACACTAAAGCGGCAATAACGTGTATATTTACAGTACACTGCAATATATTTGCACATTTTAAAATATATTGAAATATACTGATTTTCCAATACATTACAATATATTATATAACAAGTAGACTGGAATATATTTCACTATGTGTAAATATATTGCTAATAATATACTTTAAAATATATTTCATTTACGTAAGGAAACCTGTGCCATGGAGTAGCAGTGGCGAAGGCATGACACTAGCCATGCTGAAATACATCTGATAGCAACAGGCTGACCCAGCCGGGCCGTACTGAAGGAGACAAACAGTTGTTTAGACGTGTGGATCTCCTTAGTTCTGTCCAAGTAGAACCGCAGGGCTTTCTTCACATCCAAGGAATGTAGGGTACGCTCTCCCTCATTCTGGAAGTTCGAGGTAGGTAGGAAGGACCAAGGGCTGATTCAGATGGAATCCTGAGACAACCTTGGGAAGAAAAGTACAGTTACGTAAGAACTTACCGTAATAGTAGATCTTCAAGAACAGCTCTTGCAGCAGGTTACACCATTAGGACTGAAGCCGGCAAGCGCCAGGACCCCACGGAAATTTTCTAGCTAGCAGTATCCAGCGGGGACCGCCCCCGACGTCGGTCCCTACCCCGACATCAGGCATCGTATAAAAGGGGGCAGTCCCCCAGAATCCCCAGTTCTCCCGCCGGAGACTCCCGGCTGTTCGATGACATCAGAAGTGGAGACTGAGTATCCGCCATCAAAAGGTATTCAGAACTGTGTTAGAAACACCTAATCCTAGAAAAGAGATATCGAAACAACTCTACCTCCAGAGGGGATGGTGGGAGGGAAACTACCTGCTGCAAGAGCTGTTCTCGAAGATCTACTGTTATGGTAAGTTCTTACGTAACTGTACTATCTTATTTCGAGAAACAGCTCTTGCAGCAGGTTACACCATTAGGACTGATTCCCAAGCAATACTGGAAATCCCTCGCAGGTGGGAGGAGGCTAGGTAGAGATCGTAAGATGGACCGAAGCCTAGGATAGGAGTCCCTGAAGGACTGCTAGACCAAAACCAACTCTTCGCCATGATGCCGCATCCAGGCTATAATGCCTGATAAAGGTGTGCACAGTGCTCCAAGTAGCTGCTGCGCAGATGGCTGAAGTGGACACGTTCTTCATAGCCACAAAGGAGGCAGCCACCCCCCGTGTGGAACGACCCTTGACCGAGCCCGGTAAAGGTCTGTTACATTTCTGGTAACAGAACGTGATACAATGGATGAGCCACCTGGACAGCGATTGTTTAGAAACTGGAGCTCCCATCATCCTATGGGCAAAGGAGACGAAAAGCTGATCAGATTTACGGTGGTGCCTGGTTCTGGTCAGGTAGTATCTTAGACACCTATGCACATCTAGAGTGTGCAACAGGGCCTCTCCTCTATTAGAGTATTTAGGAAAGTACACTAGTAAGTCGATGTCCTGATTGAGAGTGAGAGCTGAGACCACCTTAGGTAGACACTTTGGATTTGTTCTTAGGGACACCCTGTCCTGGTGAAAAACCAAATAAGACTCTTTGTACATCAGTGCGTGAAGTTCAGAAATCCTTCTGGCCGAAGTAACGGCAACTAAAAATAACATCTTCCATGTTAGGAGACATAGCTTGAAATCCATGGCTGGTTCAAAAGGCGGCAGCGTGAGCTGCTCCAGGACAAAGGGTAAATCCCATGGAGGAATAGGATCCTTAATTGGAGGTCTAAGGTGGAGAACACCTCTCAGGAAAGCTTGTGCTGTGTCCAACTGAGTTATGGGACATCAGCCTCTAGGAGTATGATAGACTGAAATGGCACAAAGGTGTATTTTAATAGAGGAGTAGGCCAAGCTGCCTGGAAGAGAGACAGGAGGTAGTCCAGGACCGACCTTTCTGGACAATCCATTGGGGAAAAACATCGTGCTTGAGCCCAGAGGCAAAGTCTGTGCCATTTCATGGCGTATGCGGCATGAGTGGCCGGTTTTCTAGCATCCGCTAGAACATCTGGTACCTCTTGCGAGACCCTGTACCACATGACAGCTATATCTCTAGGAGCCAGGCGTGCAGGTTCAGAGAGCGAAGGACCAGATGGACCAAAGAACCTGCCTCCTGGGACAATAAGTGAGAGCTGATTGACAGAGGCACCGGAGGTTCCTGGGACAGCTGGTGCAGCAAAGGGAACCAAATCTGTTTGGGCCAAAAGGGCGCAATAAATATCAGCGTCGCCTGCTCTCTGCGGAGTTTCAATAGGACCCTCTGGATCAACGGGAAGGGAGGAAATGCATAGAGGAATCTGCCCGTCCAGGAGAGGGACAACCGCGTCTCACCAGAAAACACCAGGCCCTTGATCTAGCGAGCAAAAATTGGGCAGTTGTGCGTTGCATGGGGATGCGAAAATGTCTAACTCTGGTGTGCCCCATCTGTGAAACAGATCCTCTACTACCTCCTGGAGTAGTTCCCATTCGTGGACTCAGGCCTTAGAGCGGCTCAGGCTGTCTGCGATGACGTTGTCCACTCCTGGGACATGAACAGCAGTGAGGTTTGCGCCGTGTTGTAGAACCCAATCCCACACCCTCATGGCCTCTCCCTGCAAAGTGGGTAGGAATGGGTGCCTCCTTGTTTGTTTAGGTAATACATCACCGCGGTATTGTCTGTCTGTAACAGAAGAGTACCCGGGTAGGATCTCCGACTGGAAGGCCTGCAGGGCATAACGAACTGCTTTCATTTCCAAAATATTTATGTGGAGATGAGCTTCCTGGGGCGTCCATGAGCCCTGAGCCCTGAGACCTGACCCCGTCGAGGTGTGCTCCCCAAACGAACCCTGAGGCGTCCGTGGAGAGCGTCACAATCGGATACGGCGCAATGAAGGGAACCCCCGCCAACAGGTTCTTTGAATCTAGCCACCACTGCCAATCCCGGATGATGGCATTCGTGATCCGAATTGGAAGCTGCAAATCGTCTTGCTTCTGATCCCATTGTACCCATAACATCCACTGGGTCAGCCGCTTGTGGAGACGGGCTAGCGGGACTGCTGCAATGGCCGCAGCCATGTGTCCGAGCAGGCAAAGGACCAGTCTGGCTGGGACAGTCTTCTTTGCCAAGATGTCCCTGATGAGGGATCTGATGTGTTTCGCTCGGTCCTGGGGCAGAAAAGCTCTCCCCTGGACGGTGTCCAGAACTGTGCCTATGAACTGCAGATTCTGTGACGGAACCAGGTGTGACTTCTCCTGATTGGCAATGATGCCCAACATCCCGAACAGGGACTGAGTACAGTGAATGGCGGACATCAGAGCCTCCTGAGAGCGTGCCATGAGGAGCCAGTCATCCAGGTAGGGGAACATGTAGTGGCCTTGTCTCCTTAGAGCCGCTGCTATGACTGCCATGCATTTCGTAAACACCCGAGGTGCCGATGACAGTCCGAAAGGGAGGGCTCCGAACTGATAATGGCGACCTAGAAATTCGAAGCGCAAGAACTTCCTGTGTGCTCAAGCAATAGGTATGTGCAGGTAGGCATCCTGCATGTCCAAGGACGCTAGGAAGGCGCCCTGCTTGAGCATGGGTATCAGACCGGAAAGGGTCACCATGCGGAAGCGTTTGTAGAGGACCGGAGCGTTGAGATCGCTGAGATCCAGTATTGGACGGAGGTCCCCTGTCTTTTTGGGAACCAGAAAGAAGTGGGAATAGTAACCTGCACTTCTCTGGTTCCTCTCTACGTGCGCTATAGCTTCCTTTCCTAGAATCGCGAGCACCTCCTGCTGTATGAGCAGTGCGTGCTGTCCCAAATAACGGGAAAGCAGGGGAGGTCTTGACGGTGGATGGTCGAGGAATTCTATAAAGTGACCTCTCTTGACCATTTGAAGTACCCACCGGTCGGTGGTAATCGACTGCCACCCTAAAAAGTGGCGAGCGATGCGACCCCTGACCTTTTGTGCCTGTTGATCCAGAGGAGGGGTGGGGGCTGGGAAGGAGTCATGCTGTGGCAGTGTTGGTTCCCGCAGGCTGGGCCGGTTTGGTATACCGCTGACTTCTGCCTGGGGAAGATTTAGGTTGGGCCTTACGGTGGAAGGTGCCCCTTTGTTGCTGGCTGGAACGTGGCTGCTGTCGTTGTTGCTGACCGCGAAAATGGTTCTGGTTCCTACGAAAGGAACCAGATTTGGATCTGTACATGGCCTGTACAGACCTTACTGTCTTCCCAGCGTCCTGAAGCTTGGTGATGACCTTTTCAGAGGGTTCACTAAACAGGACCTCTCCGTTGTAAGGGACGTCGAGGATACTCTTCTGTACGTCCGGGGTAAAACCGGAGACACGGAGCCAGGAGTGTCTCCGGAGACGAGACACCTGAAGCTGCGCCCCTGGCGGACGAGTCTGCAGAATCATATTCGGCTCGTAACACTTGGGTCTCCATGTCTGACCCCAGCGAAGGAGGTTCAAGAGCTCCACCTTCTGCTCGCCATCTGGTAGTTTATTAACTAGGTCCTGACCCTGTTCCCACAGGGCATTCTGAAACTGAACCATATGAGACAGATAGTTCAGGGACCTGATGGAGCATGTAGCAGCCAAGCATATCCCTCCCCAGGGCATCCAACTGCTTGGATTCCTGGTCCGGTGGCTGTGTGCTCAGATGCTGTGGTCATTGGAACCTGTCATGAGAGGCCGTAATGACCAGGGAATCAGCCAGAGGTTGTTGCGCCAAGTACTGGTCCTCTGTCGGGGCCCTGTACAGGTCGTCAGCTTTCTTCGGCACCACGGGGGTGCAGTGCGGACGCTTCCACGCAGCCTTGGTGACGTCCATGAAGGTGTCCACCAAGAGTGGCACCACCACAGGCTTAGGGTCCTTCTGCCGAAGGTAACGAACTAGGCGCTGTCTCTCGGGGTCGAGATCTTCTAAATCCCATCCCATGTTCTCCTGGATGTGCCTCATTATCTTGGAAAAGGAGGGATCATCCGGAGGTGACCTGGGCAGGTCTTGTGGGTCAGGTGATAGGATGCTGATTGGAGAAGGAGACCTGGTGGTATCTGAAGTGTCAGGTCTAGAATCCTCCCCTGGCGGAGTGGACCGGCGATGTCTGGGTCGCTTAGGACTGGGAGACCCTGAGGGAGATCTTGAAGGGGGCCTTCTCTGTTCTTTGGATCTTCCTCTAGGAGGTGGAGTATGCTCCTTGGGGGTCAGTGGTCTTCCTGCTGGCCCCTACGGTGGAGGGGGGGAGTAGGAGGAGGTCTGACTGGGATCACATCCTTCTTTATTGTGTCCCACCAAAAAGTAAAAAGATCTTTGACCTCTTGAATATTCATACCGGATGACGGACCTGGCGCCGGTGGTCTGTTGCCAGTATCGGGCGTCGGGTCTGAGGGCGTCTCCGGGATTGAAGGCTCCTGTGGAAGCCCAACGTCCTCATTGTCGCCTGCCTGGTCATCAGGCAACGTCAGGTCCTCCTCTGTAGAGTCCCAGCGACCGGTGTCCACCGGTGACAGGGAGGCAGTCTTCGGCTCCGAACGTCTCACTGGCGTCGGGTGCTTAGCCGATGTCTAGCTCGACTGGTGTTTGCCCGATGGAGGGTCGGAAGCCCGCTTTGGGTCAGTTGTCCATTTTAGGGACGTCAGCTCCTTAGTCTTCCTGAGTGGGGGATCCGGACCCTTGGGAGACTGATCTGGTGTCGGGGTCCCGGCGTCTGTCTGAAGATTTAGAAGAAGACTTGGACTGGTGACGGTCTGAAGACTTGGACGAGGACCGGAAAGGTGTTGAGGAAGCCGAAGGCCTGGAAGTCTTGATGGGATGCAGAGAAGCCGAAGTGCTGCCTGAAGACTTGACCTTTACTGGAGGGGGCTGAGAGCGAGCCCTGGAGAGAGAGAGAGCCCGAGCGTGGGAGGCGGAGTCGGTAAGGAGTCCGAGGCCCGTTAGGGGATCTAGACCTGCCTTCTTCCTCGATGCTTGTCCCAGTGTTTGTGGGATTTAGAGGTAGACTCACCTCTGGAGGCAGAGTCTTTGTCCATGCTTTTAAACTTTTCTTCCAAGAGGAACCCCTGCAGTGCCTTCTGGTGTCGGATCCTGGTGAGACTATTGAACCCCTGACAAAAGGAGCAGTCTTTGGTGTCATGTTCCGGGCCTAAGCACCGCAGACAGGATGAATGAGGATCCTTGAAAGGGATCTGTTTGCCGCAGGCACACTTGAAAGGATGTCCTTCTGAAGAAGGAGTTGGAGATGCCGACATTTAGTGGTAAACTGGAAAGTTCTAGTCGTCGTACGCTAGAGTGGGACTGTAAGGCCGATGCTGGCGAGTCAACGGCGGGAAAAGAACTGGGGATTCTGGGGGACTGCCCTCTTTTATATGATGCCTGACGTCAGGGGCTGTCCCTGCTGGATACTGCTAGCTAGAAAATTTCTGTGGGGTCCTGGCGCCTGCCGGCTTCAGTCCTAATGGTGTAACCTGCTGCAAGAGCTGTTTCTCGAACTAAGATCTTAGGATGGGTCCTAATAACCACCTTGTCTTTGTGAAACACAGTATACAGGGGTGTGTGACTTGTGACCAAAGCATGTATTTCAGACACTCCGCGGGCGGAAGTAATGGCTACAAGGAAGGCCGTCTTCCAAGTAAGGAATTTCAGATCACAAGTAGCTAGGGGCTCGAACAGTTTACAAGTGAGCATGTCTAGCTCAAGGTTAATGTCCCAGGCTCCAAATGGCAGTCTGACCGGTGGCCTGTTATGCAGAATACCTTTAAGAAACCTCTTAACTGCAGGAAGTTCAGCCAAGGACATGGAGTATACGGGCTCATGGTGCGCTGAGATTGCACAGGGTGAACCTTAACAGTAGACGTATTGCAGACCTGTGCTCAAGAGGTCTAGAAGATACTCCAGGACCTTGTTTGGTGGGCAGGAAAAAGGATTCCAGGAGGATTTTGCACACCAGATGGAGAAGCGCTTCCACTTAGCCATGTCAGTTTTTTCGAGTAGCTGGCTTGCCGGCAGCTAACAGAATATCTGAGACCCTACGTGAAACGTTAAAACTGTTCATCAATATATCTTCAGGAGCCAGGCATGGAGGTGAAGGGACTTCAGGTAGGGATGGACCACAGGGCCCTGGGTCAGCAGATTCGAATGAAGTGGAAGCTGTCTTGGAGAAGTTTCTGATAATCTGTTGATTAATGGAAACCAGATCTGACGAGGCCAGAATGGGGTGATGAGAATCGTTCTGCATCCCCGTACCTCTAGTTTCAGCAACACCCTCTGAACTAGGGGAAGGAGGAGGAAATGCGTACAGAAAGCGTCTTGTCCATCGCAGTCTGAATGCATACTGACAAAAAACGCCAGGTCCTGGATTTCTGAAGCAGAAGAGAGGCAGTTTTGCGTTGAGTGGGGACGCAAAAAGGTCCAGGCCTGGAGTTCCCCACTCGTTGAAGAGTAACTGCACGGCACTTGTGTTGAGAGACCACTCGTGAGGATCCGCCTCCATTCTGCTGAGACGATCCGCCAGATCGTTCTGGACTCCTGGCAGGTAGACCGCCTGGATCTGAACTTTGTGCTCTAGGCACCATTCCCACACTCTCATCGCTTCCCTGCACAAGGGGTAAGAGTGTGCTCTGCCCTGCTTGTTGATGTAGTGCATCACTACTTTATCTGTTTGAAGGAGAATGATCTTGTGGCAGAGTATGTCCTTCAAAGCTCGGACTATGTACAGGACGGCTCATATTTCCAGAGCATTTATGTGAAGCTGAGAGTCATCCTGATTCCATCGACTCTGCGTGTGGAGATCCTGGCAGTGAGCTCCCCATCCCAGCAAGGACGCATCTGTGCTGATGGAAATCTAGGGATCCAGAGGGGCGAAGCAATAATCTTCCTGAAGGTTGTCCTCCTGAGTCCACTAGGTGAGTGACCATTTAAGTGGTTCAGTCACCTTGACGTAAAAGGACTGTGGGTGTGTGGTTGGCGACCACTGACTGTTGAGCATCCACGGAGTAGTTCTCATGTGAAGACAAGCCAGAGGCACAGTGAACAATGAGGATGCCATGAAACCCAGCATCCGCTGCATCGAGAGAGCTCGGACCGAGCGGTTTTCTCCGATGAAGCAGGCCATCTGGAGGATGTCGCTCCTTCTGTCTTCCAGAAGAAAGGCTTTCGTGTTGGAGGTGATCAGAAGGGCTCCTATGAAGAGGAGCCGCTGGGAGGGCTGTAGCTGTGACTTTCCCAAGTTTAGTAGGACTCCCGTGGACGTGAGGAATTTTGAAGCCCTGGCCACGGCTTCTAGAGTCTCTTGTCTAGAGGGGCTTGTGAGAAGCCAATCGTCCAGATATGGGAACATCTGAATTCCGAGCTTCCTCAGATGCACTATGAGAACTGCAAAGCACTTTGTAAAAACTCGAAGTGCTGAGGATAGCCCAAAGGGCAGGACTCTGAACTGGTAATGCTGACCCAACGCCATGAATCTGCGGTACTTGTGATGGCTTGGGTGAATGGGAACGTGTTGATAGGCATCCTGCATGTCCAGGGAGGCTAGCCAATCATGTTGTTGAATCAAAGGTAAGAGTGTACCGAGTGATATCATCTTGAACTTTTCCTTGAATAGGAACTTAACTTCCTGAGATTTAGGATGGGGCACATGCTGCCTGTTTTCTTTGGAACTAGGAAGTAATGGGAGTAGAAACCTGTGTTCTGCTGATGCAGCAGAACTATCTCTTCTGCTCTGTTGTTCAGAAGGCCTTGGATCATGGAAGCAAAAAGGTCTGACTGAGTGACAGACAGCCTGGGCTGCTGTTTGGGTGGATGATCTGGAGGGGTTTCCTACAGATTTAGAGAGTACCCCTGGTAAATTATTCTGAGCACCCATTTGTCTGATGTGATCAACTTCCACTGGTCGTAAAACTGAGTCAGATGCCCTCCTACTGCCAAGGAAGAGTGCCCCTCGGACAGCTGAGGTGGGACTTGGGCCGGGATCTCAGAGGGTGGCACTCGGCACTTTGGTGCCCCGTGCCTTCTGCTACGTTTTCTTTTGCGGCTGAGGGGTTTGGTTTCTGTTAAAGCCCCCTCTGCCACGAAAGGACTGATGGTTCTGAAACTGACGCCTGTTCCCGCCCCTTTGAAAGGCTGTGGAAGGCGGTCAGGTCATTTTGATGGCCGTTCTAGTCTTCTGAGTGGCCTCTAGAGCCTTGCTCGAACTGAGGACCAAACAGATACATACCACTAAAAGGCAAGGTCATAATCCTCTGTTGGGCATCATTTGTGAAGCCCGAGGTGTGCAACCAAGAGTGGCGACGGGTGCAAATACTGGCTGCCACTGCTCTGGAGGCAGTGTCAACGGCATCCATGGCAGCTTTGAGCTGTTGATTACTGGATTCAATACCTCTAATAATGGTTTGAAGAAGTTCTGTGTTAACGTTGGAATCTGGAAGAGCTTCTATCATAGCCTTGAGCGAATGCCAGAGTGTATACTCATACTGAGAGAAGCAACCCTGGTGGCTAGTAATACGTATGCCCAGGGTGTTAGTAGCAAAGACTCGCTTCCCCAAGGTGTCGATCTTGCGAGATTCTCTGTCTGTTGGACACACCGTAGATTCCTGCGGAAGAACGGCTTTGTCATTCTCTGCCAGAACAATGATGGCATCAGCAAAGGCTTGCAAGGCCAGAATGGGTCGATCCCTGAGAGGGGCATATTTCCTATCTATGGACTTGGCCACAGAGGGAATAAGTTGCGGATTATCCCACGTTATCTGTGAGTGTCTCAAAGAGGGCTGCACGGGGGAGTCAGTCCATAGGAATGTCCAGGTGGATGCACCAATTTCCCAGGATCGATTTCCGAAGTCTGGCGAGAGACAGTGGTATTCAGATTTCTGAGCAGAGACTTAAAAGAAAGGCCCTTGACCAAAGGCTCTGTTGAAAGAGGTTTATTCACTGCCCCAAGGGAGGAATTGTCGAAATCATCCCCCAATCAAAGATCAGGATCAGGCTCAATGTCATCCTCTACTAGTCCAGAAGGGACTGTATAGACAGGAAAAGAAATAGGAGGAGCAGTGCGAATCTGAGTCGAAAACTTCTGCATCACATGCGACACTGCAGGCACTACCAGCGTCGCTACAGGAAGTGGCACCGGCGTAGGATGCAGCACCGAATGCTGGCGCTGCCAAACCAGAGGTTCCCAACCCCCGACAAAAAACAAAAATTCAGCAGGAGATAAAGGCACTAGTGTGGACCCCTGTGCCACAGCCACAGCCACATGAGGGGGATAAACACCAGAGCTCGGCATCAATGGCACAAGAGAAGGTGCCGCGCAACTAGGAAGCCCCAACCGCCTTGCCCGCAGGTCCGAAACCGAGAGGCCCAAAGGTCCCGGTGACAGACTCACTGGCTCGGGCAGATGGAACAACCGCCTCACTCATTGCTCCATAAAAGCAGCCCACTGGTGAAACTGCTCACCAGAGGGCCCCCCAGTGCGCCGAAAAGGACTCCGGAGTCGAGGATGCCGGCAACTAGGGACCGAGACTGGAGGAGACCTTGGAAGAGGCGAAGCCAGGTCTCTGCCACCAGTAACAGACAACTGACGTACAGACGTACCAGAAGGTGACCTCGAGCGGTGCTGTTTCTTTTTCGACTGGGAGGCTGAAGAAGAAATCAAGGTCGAGCGGTGCAGAGTCCTCGACGAGGATCAAGAATGAGATTGCTTCTTTTTGCGCTTTTGGGAAGACCGCCCCCTCCCCGAGACACTGGGCTGCCTAGTCAGACCCCTCTCCGAGAGGGTGGCGGATCAGACCCAGCCCCCTGACCAAACAGCTTATGCAGTCTCCCTACTGTCACCTACCCTGTTTGTGTAGTTTAATTCGTCAAGGAGGGCTGAAGACTTCTTCTGATGAAAAATCTACTTAATAAATTATTTTACTTTTTAAACTGGTTAAGAAGAAAAAATTACTCACCTTAGTAATGTTGTTTCTTCTAATGGAGTCTTGCTATATTATAGACATTAGCAGTTTGATCCAGCTCTAGAACTGCCCCGGAGTGAAATGGTTAAAACCATTCCAAAATAGAATTTTGGCACGAGAGCAGCTCTATCTGTGTCATTTCCAGGCCTTGAGGTTGAGGGATTTGAGGTCCGGATACCAAACCCTTCCCTGGGCACAAGTCAACAGATTGTGATTCCTGGGGAGGCACAGGGGAAGATGGACTGTCAGAGACAGAAGGAGTGGGTACCAGGGCTGCCTGGACCAATCCGGGGCAATCAGAATCACCCTGCAAGGCTGAGATCTGATTTTGACTAGTACTTTGAATAGGAGAGGAAAGCATAGAGGAACTTCCCCTCCCAATCCAGAAGAAGTGCATCCATGGGAACTGAGCCCAGCACTGGAGGCCTGCAACAGAACAGAGGAAGTCTGTGATTGTCTGGGGCTGCAAAAAGATCTATCTGAGGGATGCCCCACCTGGCAAAAACTATCCCCAGCACTTGAGGATCCAGGGACCATTCGTGATTGCCCTGGGAAATCCTGCTGAGGGCATCCGCTAGGACATTCTCCTTCCCTGGAAGATGAACTGCTATGAGGGAAGTGTTCAGGGAATAGGCCAGAGACCACAACTATTGCCTCGTGCACAAGGTCAAGACTGAGTGCCCCTGTTTGTTGATGTACCACATTGTTGTGGTGTTGTCTGTTCTGACTTGTATCACCTCGCGTGGACAGATGCAGAAAAAGCTTGAAGAGCTAAAAAGACAGCTCTGAGTTCCAGCAAATTGCTGTGGAGCAGAGATTCCTGGGGGGACCAAACTCCCTGAGTGGAAAGGTCACCCATGTGGGCTCCCCAACCCAGAAAGGAAGCATCTGTAGTGAGAGTCAAGTCGTGAGAAGGGGAAATGAAGGGGACCCCCGCTCTTAAATTACTCTGATCCTGCCACCACTGGAGAGCTAGGATCAAGGTTCGAGTCACTGGGACCAACTTGGAAAGGGGGTCTCTTCTCTGAGACCAAAAGGTTCTCAAGTGAAACTGAATGTCTCTCATCTGAAATCTGGCTCCCTGCACAACAGCTGTGGATGCAGCCATGTGCCCCAGGAGCTGCAGAAAGTGTCTTGCTGGTCGAGAGACCTGCAGAGTGAAGGAAGAGGCCAGAGCCACTAAGTTCCTTACCCTTTCTGGGGAAGAAAGGCTCTGGCTAGCTTTGTGTCCACTCTGCCCCTATAAAGGTGAGTACCTGGACTGGTTCCAGAACCGACTTTGTAGGTTTAGCAGAAAACCAGGGAGGTGAGAAGCTGCTGGGTGACCTGCAGGTGAGATGTTACTTGTTCTGGGGACTGGCCTACAATGAGCCAGTCGCCTAGATAGGGAAAACAGCAATCCTCTGCCTCCTTAAGTGGGCCACTGCTAGACACTTTGTGAATACCCTTGGAGCAGAGGTAAGGTCAAGGGCATTGCTCTGAACTGGTAATGACCTGAGGGCAGTTCAATCTGAGGTACTTTGATGGGATCTTCTGATTAGGACATGGAAATAGGCATCCTTGAGGTCCAGGGAGGCTTGCCAGTCCCCTGGCCTTAGGGAAGGTAAAATCATTGCCAGAGTTACCATTTTGAACTTTGGTTTCAAAAGATGCTTGTTCAGATATCTGAGATCTAAAATGGGCCGCCACTCTCCTGTCTTTTTTGGGGTAAGGAAGTATCTGGAATACAGACCCCTGCCCTGATGCAGGGGAGGAACCCTTTCTACTGCTCTGAGAGCTAACAGGGATGAGACCTCTGTTTCCAGAGCGAAGGTCTCTGAAGCACTTGCAGGTAGAAAAAGTCTGCTTCTCAACTTGGGAAACTTTTTGAAGCTGAGAACCAGACCCTGGCTTACTACTTCCAGAACCCACTTGTCTGAGGTTAAAGAAGCCCAATTCTGACTGAAGTAAGCCAGCCTGCCCCCACTGGTACAGGAGAATCGCCCTGGGCACCCCATCAGGTGCCTGTTTCGCAGGAGCTTTAGGCTGGGGGTGGGAGCAGGTCTGCCCACCCCTCGCCTGCCCCTGCCTCTGAAGAAGCCCCTCTGAGCATAGGCAGAGGAGGCCTGAGTCTGGTAGAAAGGCTCGTGAAAGGCCTACCCCTACCCCTGGGCATGCCTTTGAGGAGTGGCTTGACCCCTTAGCCTGGGCACTCTTGTAAGTAGTCCTATATTCATCCATCTTCTTTATGTAGTTCTTCTGTCTGCTCTCCAAACAGAGAATTTCCCACCACAGGAAAATCCATAGCCTTAGTCTGGGTATCCTGTGACAAACTAGTACACCTGAGCCAGGCCAACCTACGAAAAGCTACAGATGTGGCCATGACCCTAGAGGAAACATCATTAACATCCACAGCAGCATGAAACTGAACCTTAGAGTCTTCAATGCCATCAGCAGCCACCTGTTCTAGTTCACTAGCCAGCTGGCCATGGCCCTGCTTGGCCAATTGCATAACAGTATCCCATCTAGATTTCTGATACCTAGCTACATAAGCCATATAATTTGCTTGTCTGAGTCCCAGAGAGGCTGCCATATACTGTTTTTTTGCCATGGCATCAATCTTCCTGGAATCCTTGTCAGGAGGATGTGAAGCCAAGGGAATATTAGCTTTATCACAGGCAGCAGCCTGAACTACCCCAACATGACTGCATTGCTGAGAAAGGAATTCTGTATCAGGGCCTGACAATGTATACCTTCTGTCCATCTTTTTATCTACAGGAGGCACAGAATTAGGAGCTTTTAAAATTTTAATTGTTTGTTTCCTAAAAGACTTATGTAAAGGAATAGACAATCTCCTAGACTCTGGAATATCCATCATTTCTACAAAATCAGGCTCCTCTTGCTCATCCACAGCCTCTTCTAAAGGAAGCTGGAGGGTTTCAGCAACTTTTTTATAAAACATAAAATGAGATGGGGACTCAGACAGCATAGGGGGAGATTCTAAAGGTCTGTCTGGGGAGATGTCCGGTTCAATGGGCACACCCAGACCTTCCCAGCCACATTCATACTGTTCATAATCCTCCTCCCCCTCCTCTGGTTCATAAAATTCCTCAATATCATAATCCTGAACCACTGGGACCGGACGAACCGACCTAATGCCAGCCTAACCAAAAACTTGCCCTTTTAACGGCAGTGCCAGGCAAGACACCCTTATCGGTTCCTAACCGTGTCATTGGTATTGGAAAAAAACGTAATAAACCGCTTTTTAGAACCGATAAGAACCGGAACCTACTCTAAAATAGTAACTTTTAGTTTTAAATGAGTTTTAAATTAACTGATCGGTTCAAACCGAACCGATAACTTACAAGTTCCACACAGACAAAACCTTCATTTACTTATGGTTACCACAGATAGAGCTTGAAACGAACGGTTTTATGCGTTAAAATAAAACTATTCTCGTTAAATCCAACCGAAAAACACTTTTTAAACCGAGAAATGAACCGAGCAGAAGGAGAAATCTCCGGAGCGACTGTTCACTGAGGCGGAGTAAAGAATCTGACAGTTCAAGTTTGAAATGACACAGATAGAGCTGCTCTCGTGCCAAAATTCTATTTTGGAATGGTTTTAACCATTTCACTCCAGGGCAGTTCTAGAGCTGGATCAAACTGCTAATGTCTATAATATAGCAAGACTTCATGTTGTTTGAAAATAATAAAACTAATCGAAACTTGAAAGACTATAGCTGCTGTTGTATAGACTTGAAGTTTTGACTCGGCCGGGTGAGTGTCATCGTCACTGAAGTGCACTCGACGGCGGGAAAAGGAAACTGAGGCGGTTGGAAGGTCTGATGAGGTAGCCTATATGGCTTGCACCAGGCTCGTGGGTGCCACCTCCTCCTCCTCGCGGACCTACCTAGGCGCCGGCCCTCCTGAAGGTTGTTGGCTCCCGCTGGGTCCTTGCGCCTCCAGCGTAGTTCACCATCAGTGTGAATGAGTGGTGGAGACTTTATGTCCAGAAAGATCAGCCAGGGCCTATTTTGTTGAGTCTTCTTGGCAATGTAGGGTCTTGCATATTTATTTACTTTAAAATTGGTAACTGGGAAAAGCACACTGAGTCGAGGTTCATTTCCAGGTGCAACCTGGGGGTACAAACAGTGAGAAAATACAACAGAAAAAGTATTATTAAAACAATACAATAGGCTATGAGATCAAGTTAACATGGCAAATATGAGTTACACAATTTAGACACGTTAAGTGCAAAGGAGCCCATACAAAGGGGTCACAGACACCTAAGAGCTAGCCATGAGATATTCATAAGTGGCAAGAGGCTGGAGGGATTTTCATAAGTGGCAGGAGGCTGGGGGGAGAGGACAGAGGGGGAGGGATGGCATTGGCAGGTTGCGCTGGGGAAGAGACGTAGAAGGGATTTGAAAGAGGCGACAGAAGTGGAATGTCTGATGTCCGAGGGAAGTAGAGTCCAGAGGAAAGGGAGGCGATAGGAGAAGGCTGCCTGACCTGCACCAATGTGAGGATGGGGTAGGTAGAAACAGTGAGAGTTTCGAGAACGAAGGGGATAAGTGGATGGGCTCGCTGGTGACAGGCAGAACGAGAGGTAGGAGGGAGTGTACCGAACCAATATTTGGCAATGAGGAATAAGCTATGGACATCAGGCCTGTGGGAAAGAGGCTTGATGGAGAGGGAGGAATAGAGGAGACAGTGGTGAGTAAGAGGGGAGGGGAAGGTAGCAAAATGACAAAGAATTAAGGAGTGTGTCTAGTTTAGAGAG
This sequence comes from Neoceratodus forsteri, assembly GCA_016271365.2. Lineage (NCBI taxonomy): Eukaryota > Metazoa > Chordata > Ceratodontiformes > Ceratodontidae > Neoceratodus > Neoceratodus forsteri. Next base: position 951,991,602 of record CM028130.1, read on the forward strand.
GGAAGTTTCAGGGACAGAGCCATAGATAACATCGGCATAACCTAGAACGGGTAAGATTGTTTTCCTGATTAAGTCACAACGAGTAGGAAGAGGGAGGCTGTCCTTATACGACCATATGAATATACAAATTTGCCAGCAGAAACAGGCCCCGCGGTCTATCAAGTCAGTTTGAATGTGCAGCTAGCCCCCTGCATTGCAGCTGTCCCCCCAACTCCACCCCCCACCCTGTCCCATCCCCGTTTAAAACTGTCCACTGTCTTACAGGATACCATCTCCTCGGGTAGAGTGTTCCATTTAGCCACCACCCTCTCTGTGAAAAAAGTGTCTCCTTATCTCTCTCTCCTATATCTTTTCCCCTCCAATCTGAGACCATACCCTCTCGTGTCTCTCCCTGTCCTCAACTTAAATACCCCTTCTGTGCTATGATCAATTTGACTAACCCTTGTATCATGCTTCATTTTTTGCAAATTTTGTAAATATTGTATATTTTTATATACTTTATATGTGTAACTTGTTGGTCTTTTTTTATGCCCATGGGACCCCATTGTAAATGAGTCTAGGCTCAAATGGGTTATCCCTTTCTGAACATTAGAATAACATTTTTACTACTACTGTACCGGTCTTGTTTATCCCAGCAAGGTATTTAAAGGTCTCAATCATATCCCCCGATCCCTCCTCTTCTCCACTGAGTACATATTCATCTCCCGCAGCCTGAACTCGTAGGGTTTGTCCTCTAAACCCTGAATTATCCTTGTTGCCCTGCGCTGTACCCCCTCCAGTAATCGGACGTCCTTCTTCAGAAACAGGTGCACTACTGCATGCAGCACTGCAGGTGTGGCCTGACCAATGACCTGTACAGAGGCAGGATCACCTCCCTACTTCAAGAGGAGATTCTTCTCACAACACACCCAAGCATCCTGTTGGCTTTAGCTGCAGTCTTCCTGCCCTGAGCAGAGTTGTTCATATTCCCCGTTACAACCACCCATAGATCCTTTTCCTCCTCGGTGGTACCTAACTGAACCCGTCCCAACTGATAGCTCCTCCCAGGGTTCCTTGCTCCAAACTGCAGTACCCTGCACTTCTTAACACTGAACCCCAACTGCCACGTTTCCGACTACTTCTTCAGTTTAGTTATGTCGTCCTGTAGCCCCTGCCATCCTACTACAGGGGTCAACCTTAACCTTTTTTTTCACTAGCCAGCAGGGCAAGTTGATTCAAAATTGCACCAGCCCGCAGATGGTTGCACTAGCCCTTAATTACAACGGTAAATTTTTATACCTTACACAGGAAACAATGCAAGCAAAGCCAAGAAATACCCTGATTATTGTACCTTTATCCTACTCCCACATTGCTTCCAGCTCCACAGCAGAAAAAAAGATTACAATGCCATCACACTGAGCCCCCCTCCTATTGTTCTGTACCAGGGCTTCCTCTCTTCCTCTTTCTGCCCCCCCCCAACCAAACAGAGAGAGAACATCACAACAGCAAATGTTCAATCAAACAGTCCTAGCTCTGTGCACACAATAACTGACATCATCATGCACCTCACTACACTATCACCGCTACCCACAGGCAGTGAACAGAGTCAGGCAGAGAAAGACACACTCAGCCCCCACCCTATAGTCAACTGGAGACTTGCACTTCTGAAGATTTTTGTACAGTTTCAAGTGAGCTAGGAACACATCTATGGTTTCTTTGGGGTGGGGGCTAGAGAACCCTAAGGGGCTTGGGAAATAGAAAGCTATGACATTTTTATTTGTAAAAGCATTGATTTTAATATGCTGTGCCCCAACAATAACAGATTTTTCTTTAACACTGTCCTTTCATTAGCTCAGGGGAAACAGTACACAGGCATAATGCTATACTATCTCTGTTTCTGTATAGGATAATCTATGCACCCCAGGAATGCCTATTTCAAGGTTTCAAGTTATGTATTTTATCAAGGTTTATTTTTGTACCATAAATGATCCAAAGCTTTGTTTTTAGGCTGAAAGGACATGCTGAGTGGGATACATGTGGAATTGTATGGATGGTGATGGCTGGCATGGTCCATTTAGAAGAGCTGGGGACCCCCTATACTTGCCAGTAATGGCAGCTATGGATCTATGGATGGTCATTTCAGAGTCTGGTCTGCAGTGGTGTCCAGGGAAAGAACAGAGTTAAGAGATTTGGAGGGGAGAGGGAAGTTATGGTGAGGCTGAAATAAAACTCACCACCTGCAGGGCTGATCCTGTATACCTTTTTGTATTTTGTCACTGAAATGTTGGATACAAACACTCAAAATGTAGAGACATGAGGGGCACTGGTCTTAATAGTACTGGACAAATTGTTAGACAGACACACTCAGAAAACAGGAACCTAGTGACTTAATAGCACCCTACCCTTGATCACACCCTGGACACTAGCTAAAAGTCTTAGCAGTGGAGTGATAACGACTCACATTGAGTCTTTTGTGGGATCCTTCTCTTGAACTGCCAGATAAATGAGCTGTTAATCACACCTGGCCATCTGGAACATCGAGAGAGATTAGCATGAGGATTAGAGAATGCTAAAGTAGAGACTTTTTTAATTTCATTAATAGCCATGAAAATCTGCACCAGTCAAGACGGGCAAGTAGAGAGTTAGCTGCACTAGCCCTGGTCAATTTGCATTAGTGTTTGGGCTAGTAAAACAATGTTAAGATCGACCCCTGTCCTACTATGTCATCCACCACCCCATCTTGGTATCATCAGCGAACAGACTGATCTTACTCTTGATGCCATGTCAGTTATCCGATATGAAAATCCCAAACAGCACCAGGCCCAGTACTGAGCCCTGTGAAACCCCACTCGTCACAGCCTTTGGGGATGAGAGTCCCCACCACCACCCATTGCTACCGCCCCTTCAGCCAGTTCACCATCTTCGTCCCCACCCCACATACTCCAACTCCCCCAACCACCCATGAGGCACTGAATCAAAGGCCTTGATGAAGTTCAACTACAGGACATCCACTGCATGGCCCTTGAGGCATTAGAGGATACCAAGTTTTGGACAAAATTTAGTGCAGATGGAGTCTATATGAGAAGAGAAATCTAGATTGCTGTCCAGCCAAACCCAGAGGTATTTAAAAGTGTGGACCATGTCTAAGGGGGAGCCATCCAGGGTGACAAACATTGGGGTGGACTGGAGTTTAGATGGCCTCTGTCTGGAGCCAAAGAACACAGAGACTGTTTTCTTAGTAAGTTTTAGCTGGTTGTCCTGGAACCAGTGATGAACTTTATCAAACTCAAGGTGTAGGGGGTAAGTACTTCAGAGGCAGAGGGGCCCGACGTGTAGATCACAGTGTCATCCGCATACAAATGAATTGAGAGAAGAGCAAATGGAGGGAAGGTCATTTATAAAGACTGAAAAAAGAATAGGACCAAGTATGGATCCTTGGTGGACTCTGGCTTGGGCAGGGAGGGGGAAGAATAGAGCATTTCCAACTAGGACCGATTGCTGTCTGTTGTGTAAACAGGAGCTGAACCAACTCACTACTGATGGTGCCAGCCTGGTCAAGAGAAGTTTGTGGAGTAGAACATTGTGGGAAAAAAAATCAAAGGCCTTAGCCAGGTCAACAAAAATGGCAGCGGTGATTTGACCTTGATCCATAGCTGTATGAATTGAGTCCGTGACTCATAGCAGGGAGGATACAGTTAAGCGCTGTTTCCAGAAACCTGATTGGAAGGGCATATACTCCGATAATCTCGCAGACCAAGGAAAACAAAGGACAATCCTGATCAAGTATTCAGGTGCAGCCACATGGAGTAAATCTGCAACTTTTAAACTCATGACTTAGATTTTTGCTCCGCTTCATCCATTAGAAGGAATAAATGGAGACACTACAACTAATGGAAATTATAACTATAGAGTGCTTCAAAGTCCATCACCTTCTACTAAAGTACAGGAGAACTCATCAAGGTTCAGTGGGTCAGTAGGAATTGCTGAGACGGGACCATGTTCTTTCAATTTTATTTGTATATCCCTATAATACATTCTTCTCAACACTTACATTTTCTGGTAAACATGGAAAAACAATAACAGGGAATGCATGTAAACTGGTTAGAGCATTGTTGTCATGCTCTGGTACATTAGCACGTGCTTCTTGGGGACCCCCTTCCCCCCAAGAGGCAAGCCTCAGGTGTCTTCGCAGGAGGAGCCTGCAGTTTTTACATAATGCAAATATAATTTAGGAGTTTTTAGTAGGGACCTGTGTAACTCAGTTTTTTTTTTTTTAAACTTTTATTTACAGATTTTATGATATCACAGATATCTGCATTACATAAAATACATAAAAATAGGGTGCACGGACCCTTCAGTAGGATGTACAGGGTGTCATACATTATAGGATATGTAATTATCTATCAGTCCATGCAATTAAAGAGTCGCTGGGCAATAAATCAAAGAGTTATGTTTGTTCCAATTATATTGTAGCGCTATTACGCTCTCACCTACATTTTAACACTTTACAACTTCGACAACATATAGGAACTCTTGCAGAAATTGAGCCTAGGAGGGTGCACACTATTAGGACAAGTAGATGTAACTTTAAAAAAAAAAAGAAAGAAAGCCTGGGCTCAGTTAAGTTTTGAGGTTACCCCACAGTCAATGACAAGACCAGGCAGCTTGCCCTGTGGGTTCACAGTGAACTTCTTAGGATGTGTAATTTGTTCACACACTGAAATGATGCAAGTCAGCACCTGCATTTTATCAGTTCCACTGTGCTAACATATCTGTTAACAACAAAATATATTAGAGCAGCAAACATGCTATCCATAAACAACTAACATTATTGTATATTCTTAAAGCAGTTATGTTTGGTGTTACCACCCACTACTTGGGACCTCTCATTTACAACTAGGGCTGTCGTAAAAAATATAACAACATTCAAACAGTAAAGCAAGGTATTTTAGATAATAATCCCAACTTCAGTAATTCCTGATAGGGTACTTAGCCAGTCCATTAATGGTTCACCCTTCGTCTTCATCTGACACTTTCCCTTGGTAAGAGATCAGCCAGGATTTTCTCTGCAAAGACAGCTGCAGCAGACAAGTCGAGAAAAACATGGGCCTTTGAGTTATGGCGCACTTGCAGGCGAGCGGGGTTGCTGAGCTGCGCTTCAATGCCATTCTGAAGAAGCCCCTTTTTTATTTTTTGGAGCTCTTTCTTCTGCGATTGTGTTTAGGCTGCCAGATCTGGAAAGAGGGTGATTGTGTTCCCTTCCCACACAATGTCCCCTCTAGTATGTGCCATTTGTAGCAAAGGTATCCTCACTTCTGGGGGAGACAAGGTGACGGTAGCAGTTACTGGCTGCTGTGTAGGATCCCCTCTCGCCCTCGCCTGCTGTGGAATCGCGAAGGCCTTGGAGATCTGAATGGTGGAGTCTTCAGGCAATAACTTAAGGTCAGTGAACACCAGCCTCCTGACTGCTGGCAATAGTTCCTTTTGAGGCGCAAATCGGGGCGGAAACCCCATAATTCTAACGTTGGCCTGGCGCTGGATATTTTCCAGGCTTTCTAATTTGTTTTTGAGGAAAGTTGTGTCCCTTACTTGGGCGGTAGTGCACTCCGTTTGACGGCCATTTGCAGCCTGTAGTTCCATAACAGCAGTGATGTTATCAGATATTTTAGCCTCAGATTCTGCGATTTTGCATTCAAGATTGGTCAGACGCTTATTTGTTTCATCACCGGTGGCCTGTATTTTTGTTAACATCGCCAGTATTCGGCCTGTCAGAAACTCAGGTGCGATTGTGCTGGCAGCTGCCACAGGCCCCAAGCTTTTCAACGAGCTAGCAGAGGAAAGATACACATCGAGATTCTGCATTGCATGCTTTGCATTCTTTTCAGGCTCATTGTGTTTCTGGATCTTTCCTGTACCCATTAATTTCAGGTGTCCCAAAGTAGTGTTTTTAACGATTTTAATACAACTAGCTGGTTTTAACCAACTGAACTTCTTTAAGTTAGACCGCCATGTTGTTGCTCCACAGCACCCCTCCCCCTGTAACTCAGTTTTGCCATTGCCTTTCGACTGCCAAACTTGCATTCTCCTATGATCCCACAGATCTGAGTCTTGGGAGCTGAAAAAGCGGTGTTTGATTTACTAGCACTAAATTAATAAAATAAGGCCTAGGGAGAATATATTACTGTCATATTGCAGTCCTGGCACTTCCTGCTACACTGGCAGAACAGTCTTCAGGATGACTAGAGTGCATTTCCGTGATGAACTCATGCAAATGACATGGAGCATGCTTCAGTGTAGGAGCACTGTGCGCTTGATCCCGAAATGGTAGAAATGGCCATGCATGTATGATGTTTGGCAGACTCGCACTCAGTCACTGGGATGAGTGTGAAATCGGCACTAATGTGACAGATGGCTGAAAAGAGCCCAAAACGACTAAAGCAGTAAGAGAGAAGTCACACAAGTAACTCCTTTCAGAAAGCAGATACAACCCAAACACAGACACACGGCCAGACTATTAGACAATCAGCAAAGCGGGGTGGGGTGGGGGGTTAAAAAAATAAAAAAAAAACCTTACCTGAGGCACCAAGTGGGGGGGAGGGGAGACCAAAAAAAGCAAAGGATTATTTAACAAAACAAAAAAACAACACCAATATTAGATTCACGAATATACTGACAGTGGAAACTCACCAATACCTTTGCAGTAGCTGTAAATGAGGAAAAAAAAAAAAACCAACAGGCTTACCAGTTAAAAACTCATTTAAAACAGGCACAAGTGAATTTAGAGGAGCTCCTCAGAGTTGCTTCTGCCCCTAGTTCACTGGTACAGGAGACTGCCTGAACTGAGTCACAGGAACACTCACAATCCCATTATTACGTGCTGCCAGATTCGGCCTTTAAACAGTTGTACCAGTGAGCACCTGGTTTGGGTGCATATTACCTATTTTGTAAGGATTTCCCATTAACAAAGTCTTAATCACAAAATAAATGGTTAGTTTAAGGACTATTTTACGTCCACATCATATATTTCAGGTTGAAGGCTACAACACTAGAAACACGTGTGCTTTATCCAGTTTTCTTATTCTTATTTAAATCTTTTGAAAATACTATAAGCGTAAAAAGCCACTCCGGTGGCGTGGGTTATTTCTTAGCTCCACACTTTCCCGGTGGTTTACAGGCATTCACCTTGTGCCTGCTGGAAGTACAGACTTTGCTGACAGGAGTGCAAGCACCTTGCTGACCTTAAAGGTGCATTTATTTATGCTTTTCTTCATACTAAAAGTAGCATGGTGAGTGAAGAGGAAAAAAAAGGATTTGTAGACCATGTCTAGTACACTTTGAGACTTTGCCTTTAAAACTGTGTGTGTGTGGGGGGACTAGCTGAGGAGATAAATCATGAGGCTGAGCAGATTCAGGAAGCCTTGTAAATCATGTGAGTAGCCTGGGAATGGATGAGTAGCCTGGGAATGGATGACAGAGGCACAGTGCCTTGTAATAAGTGCACTGTAAAAGACTGTGCTGTACAGCATGGTATACCATTAGGTGGGTGAAGCAATTAGGGCAACGGGAAAAGGTTGCGTCAGGGACGTACCGGATTTCACTGTGCCCCCTAAATACAGGTTACTCACCTGTAACAGGAATACTAGTGGTATATGTTGTTCATCCACACTGTCTGGCAGGTTCCTTGCCGCTTTAAATCTTGCCGGAAGGTCTTCAAGCTGGCTCCTCCCACCCACCCGGGTGGTAAAACCCTCGGCTCTGCCCCATGATGCCAGATCTAGCCCACTGGAAGCCAGGTTGCGCGTCGAAGCCGGGGAGGTCGGGTGGGTCGTGTGGATGAACAACATATACCACTCCTAGAACTCCTGTTACAGGTGAGTAACCTGTATTTCTAGGGACGTGGATAGGTTGTTCAATCCACACTGTCTGGCAGACTCCTAGCAGTTCTCCGGGAGGAGGGAGGCAAGGCACACACACCCCCTACTGAGGGAATAAGGACTGGAGAACCAAGGTCCCAAAACCAGCATCCCGGCGTGACTCAAGGTCAATATGGTAATGGGAAATAAAGGTGTGTGCCGACTTCCAGGTAGCAGCCCTGCAGATTTCCTGGATAGGGACGCCCGCAGAAGCAGCCACCGAAGCAGCGGTATGGCGGGTAGAATGAGCTCTTATCCCTTTGGGAGGCTCCATGCCCGCCAACCTATAGCAGAAATCTATGCAGGAGGTGACCCATCTGCTTATCGTCCGCTTGGCTGCAGGTCTGCCAGGTACGGCTTCAGCGTAGGTGACAAACAGCTGGCGAACCTCTCCCCGAACTTCAGCCGTCTGCTCCTTATAATAAGTGAGCGCTCTTCTAGGGTCCAGTGTATGGAGCCTATATTCGGCCTCCGAGGTATGACTGGGGTAGAACACCGGCAGAGTCAACACCTGGCTAAGGTGAAACTCCAACACCACCTTCAGAAGGAATTTCGGGTTGGGGCACAGGACAACCTTGTCCCTGTGGAAGACCAGATAAGAAGACTCAATGGAAAGCGCCTGGAGCTCTCCCATCCTTCTGGCTGATGTAATAGCCACCAAGAAGGCGGTCTTCCACGACAGGTGGGAGATATCACACCTGTGCATCGGTTCGAATGGCTTGCCCATCAGCTTAGCCAATACCAGCAGTAGATCCCACGGAGGTGGAGGGTTCTACCGAGGAGGATATGTGATCAAGGCCTTTGAAAAAGCACCCGACCACCTTCTCCTGCGCCACCAACTGCTTGCCGGCCCGCGCCCGGTAAGCAGAGATGGCTGCCAGGTGCACCTTAAGGGTCGTCGATCGAAGCCCTAGCTGAGAAAGGGACCACAGGTAGTCCAGGATGCTAGCCAAGGAACAGGAGGAATGGTCCAACCCCTTGTCCTGACACCAAATGGAGAATCTCTTCCATTTGAAGGCATAGCATGTTCTGGTCAACTACTTACGGGATGCCTCAACGACGTTGAGGACCTCGTCGGAAAGACCCAAGGCCTGGAATTCTAACTGCTCAGGATCCAGGCCGTCATGTGCAGGGATTGAAGGTCCGGATGAAGAACCTTCCCCTTGTTGACTGAGAACAGGTCTGGGCGGGCTGGTAGCCGCCTTGGGAGCCTGGAGCTGAGGCTGAGGAGATCTGGGTACCAGAACTGGCGGGGCCAATCTGGGGCTACCAGAATCACCTGCGCCTTGTCCCTCTTTGCCTTGAGAAGCACCTTGTGGATCAAGGGAATTGGAGAGAAGGCACAGAAGAGGCCCGGGGTCCACGGCCTCGAGAAGGCATTCCCCCTGCAGCGAGCCCTGCTGAGGGGGGTGGGCGGGAAATAGCCTCAGCTTCGCATTCTCCCTGGAGGCGAACAGGTCCACCTGAGGGGTGGCCCAATGCGAGAACAGATCTTGTACTACCTCCGGCAGGACAGACCACTCTTCAGATGCAGCGCCTATCCGGCTGAGGGCATCGGCCAGACTGTTGGAGGCTCCTGCCACATGGATGGCTAGGAAATCTGACTCCAGGCTGATCATGAGGGACCAAGTGCGGAGAGCCTCCTTGCACAGAGGCAAGGAGTGCATCCCACCCTGTCAGTTGAGGTAGTACACGGTCGTGGTGTTGTCCGTCTGGACCTGAACCACTTGATCCCGTATAAACGGAGCAAAGGCGGTGAGGGCTAGACGCACCACTCAGAGCTCCAGCAGGTTGATGTGGCATCGAGACTCCTGAGGGGACCAGAGGCCATGGGCCCCGAGCTCCCCCAGATGGGCACCCCCAACCCATCAGAGAGGCTTCGGTCATCAGAGTGACCATCGGCTCGGGGCGGACAAACGGGATACCCTCCTGCAGATGAACTGGAATGAGCCACCACTGCAGGCTGTCCCACATCTCCTGGGTCACCGTCACTGGCTGGTCCAGAGGACCGGAGCGCTGTGACCACTGGCGGGCCAGCCCCCATTGCAGGGGACGCATATGTGCCAGAGGGCTCAATGGATCACGCTGATGCAGGCCGCCATGAGACCCAGAAGGCGCAGGAAGTACTGGGCAGGGTGCAACTGCCCAACCAGAAATGACTGGGCAAAGGAGGAAAGGACCGCGGCCCTGTCCGCCGGAAGCCGGGCTCTGGCTCGAACAGAGTCGAGCTCTGCCCCGATGAACTGAATCACCTGGCATGGCATGAGTTCTGACATGGCCTCGTTGATGAGGAGGCCAATCTAAGAGCAGACCTGGAGGGCCAGATTCCTGGACCGCTCCACCTCCAACCTGGAGGGGGCTGCAATCAGCCAGTCGTCCAGGTAAGGGTACACCCGGACCCCTCGGTGCTGCAGGAATGCTGTCACCACTGCCAAGCATCTGGTGAAGACCCTGGGAGATGGAGAGAGGCCGAAGGGCATGGCCCGGAACTCATAAAGAGATCCCTCTGCTCGGAAGCGGAGGAATCTCTGATGAGACAGACGGATTGGGACGTGAAAGAACGCATCCTGAAGGTCCAGCAAACAAAACCACACGCCTAGTTCCAAGGATGGAATGATCTGAGCCAGAGTGACCATCCTGAAGGTGCGCTGCCTTAGGAACTTGTTCAGGTCGAGAATGGGGCACCAGCCCCCCGTCTGTTTTGGAACCAGAAGGTACCTGGACACAAACCCTGGGTCTGGAGGAGGATACGCCACCTTGCTGATCACCTCCTTCTGGAGGAACAGAGCAATGTTAGGCTCAAGCAGGCTGACAGAAGCTCTTGAACCCATTGCCCCTGTGAGGCGGCGACTTCGTGGGAGGGAACTGTTCGAATTCCAGAGGCAGACCTCTGCCTACCACTTCTAGCACCCAGCGGTCTGTGGTGATAGTGGACCAGGAGGAAAAGAAGTGGCAGAGCAGTCCCCCCACAGGGGGAACCTGGGGAAGAGTGACGAGGTTGGGGGCGATACCCCTCAACCCATCACTGGGCAGGCTTGGAGGAAGGGACCGCTGAGGGATCTCCTGGACCCTTGCCTCTAGGCTTCCTACTGGAGGAAGCTGCAGACTTGGCCTGAGGGCGCCAAGTGCATGCCTGCTGGCTCTGGTGCTGCTGGGCCGGACATGCCGCAGGGGCGGAAGGGCTTATGCTGCTGCTGGCGGCCTTTGTCCTTCTGGGCAGACGTGACAGAGTCCAAGGTGGCATTCGACTTCTTGATCCTCTGGAGATGGCCTTCCACCCCAGGACCGAACAAGTCGGTGCCCAGGAAGGGAAGGTCTGCCAGCTTGTGCTGTGTGTCCGCTGTGAAGGTGGAGATCCGCAGCCAAGCTCTGCGGCGCATAGCCACTGCGGCCACTACTGATCGGGCACAAGAATTACCTATGTCCAATGAAGTCTGGAGCTGCTGTTTTGCCACCGCCCTTCCCTGATCCAGGACCTGCTTGACCGTCGTCTGAAGGTCAGCCAGGAGATGAGGAATCACCTCATCCAGGGAACCCATAAGGGCGTGTGAGAAATGTGCCATCAGAACGGCCGAGCTAGCCTCACGAAGGCCTAGGGAGGAAGCAGCATAAACCTTCCTCCCTGCGTAATCCAGCTTTTTGGATTCCTTATCGGGCAGTTTATTCACGTCCCGAGCGTTCCCAGAGCACCGGCAAACGCTATCGGTCACTAACCCCTCTGCAGAGGGGTGCTCCGAGAAACCGGAGAGTGAGCCAGTGGGGACTGTGTACTTTCGAGCCATCCTGGCCGAAGGCACAGGACAAGATGCTGGCCACTGCCACAACTCCAGGGCCGGGCCAAAAATGGCTCCGGCCACAGGAAAGGCCTCCGTAGGGGAATCCCCTCGGTACAGTATCTCCGTGAGGGGATATTTGGCCTGTTTTGAAACGAGTTCGAGCTGCATCCCGGTGGACTCCGAGATGAGCCGAAGCAAACCTAAAAACAAGGATGGGCTCTCATACACAGACTGTCCCCCTGCAGACTCCAGGTCAAGCGGCCTGGAGAACAGGGAGTCGTGGTCGTCAGACTCCAAGGAGTTTGCAAACAGCTGCCGGGCACCTGAGCCACCCCCCACCTGCCAAGGTCGATCGGGAGTGAGGGTGACTGACAACCTGTGGGGCAAGCCCTGACCCGACCGAGAATCCTTGGTTGGGGCCCCAGTCTTCGGTTGTGGAGGCGGAGGTTCCACCACAATGGGCGGAGCAGCTGGCTTCGGCTGAACAACCGGTGCCGGGGTCGGCTCTTCGACCACTACGAGGGGTTGTTTTGGCCGTTCCGGTGATAGCCACTTAATGGCTGGAGAAGGCAACGGAGTCAGTTTATTTCCGGACAATAAGAGCTGCTGCCACATTAACTCCTCATAGCGCCGACGCAACTTGCGCTGGAGCCTATCCTCCTAAGAGGACGCGAGAATGCGTCGCTATTGCGCATGCGCGAGATTTCGGCACCAAGGTTATAAACTATTTTGTGGCTCAATGAGTGCTCGGTTTTGCTTTACAGACGGCGTGACCATTTATTTTAACATGCTGTAGTGGATTATGTGTTTTGTTTTATGGGGATGCTAAAATGTGCATTTCGGGACTGATCTCCCGGTAGATGCGCACTCTGGGTGTGAATCTGCTTCCAGTGGTCAGGGGATTTGGGGCGGACTGCAAGTAAGGCAAATAATGCAATATTTTCATAAATCAGTAAATAAATTATATTTTACTTTATGCAGGGGCATTGTACAGTACTCTTTATTCAAGTATGTTACTAGAGACCCACTGCTAAAAATTGGAAGGAAAACGAGGGACAAGGCTGACAGTTATCTCGATGTTATTTTAATACTAACTGTGCTGTACTGTTTGTATGTAGTGCTGTTATTGTGTTTATAACTTCCGAGAATGCATCACCATAAAACTATTTTAAGTTTCTATCATTTCATATACTAATGTACTAAAGATGTATTCTGCTGATTGAAATTTTTAATAAAGACCTAAAATAAAAAAAAAATAAATAAAAAAGAATCAGCACTGCCAGCTAGAGGTGGGCAAGCCTGACATTTTTCACCTAGAGCCAAGCCAGAGCTGAGTCAAGGAACTGGCTAGACTCTTATAAGCCAATACATGAACTGAGCCATGACTGCTGCAGGCTGTTCTCTACATACAAGTTGAATGTTTCATACACTACATTAACATTACTTTTACCATAATTGGCCCGGATTAACCTTGGCTGTGAACTGCTTACAGAGGTCAAGCTGAGCCGAGCCATGCTTGAGCCTGTTCTGACTTACCACCGCTACTGCCAGCTTAGATCAGTCAAGTGTCAGTTACACTCCACTCTAGATTTTGTTGTAATACTATGTAATTTTACTACAACTAAGCAAATGTTTCAAAATATTTTGAATTGAGCCGGCCCGGTGGCACTGAGGGCTGAGGCGTGGATGCTACCTCGCGCACGCCGGTGACCCGGGTTGAAAATGACTTGGGCTGTCGGGAGCTGGCGTTGAGGGGATGGGGATGAGCGGGACTGAGCAGCGCAGGCAGCTCTCCTTCCAGGGTGGCTGCCCGCATTCCTCCTTAGAAGTTCCGCCTCCCACCGGTGGTGGCGGTTCGGTGGATGCACAGGGTGGGTAGGGGCGCAGCTATAGCAAGGGATGAGGCAGAAGGGGTCGTAGCTGGTGCTCCGCGTGCTTCCACGCACATGTACCATACATGTCTTGATAGGGTCCCGGTTCAGGAAGAAAAAAATGGGGTAAAAAAATATATAGAAAAAAATATATTTTGAATTGAAATTTTAGGTGCACAATTCTCACATTGCCAAAGTTAAGCAAATGCATGCCATCACTTCTGATTAAGAAGTCCCTGGGGAGAAGTGGTACTGGATGACTGAGTAGTGAAAAGCTAGCATTTTAACCAGAGAATCCAAATTTCAGCTCTCATGAGCCTGGTTGCCCTACTGCATACATCACAATACCACCACTTGCAATTTGGGAAAAATTAAGATTTTGTGACAGCTCAGACATGTATGTGGAAACAGTAGTGACTTCTCGCACCAGAATAAGTTAAGCAGTCCAGATTTGTATGAAGTTGCACTGGTGAAATAATACGAGAAATGTCAGCAGTGTGAATCCACACTGCGACTGACTTGTAGATAAAACCATTGGCTTCAGTTTTCACTGCTACTGGATCCAACGTCAACTGAAGGGTTACATTAACATGCATCATATTCTTACCCCAATTTTTTATTTTATTTTTTTTTTTAAAGAAAAAAAAAGCCTCAAATAACAGCTACATACCACTGGAATATGAAGTTTACTGAGAGGTTTGCCATCCAATAGATAAGAACCAGTATAGGTAACGTATTCCGCATAGCACTGAGGTGCCTGAGGTGTAATATAGCACAGAATCTTTCGTTTCTCTTCAATCTTTTTTCTAATCTGAAGATACTCAAAGTATGGGTTTGACCTATCACTGTGATAGGGCTCTATGTCATCCAGTTTGATTGCATCAACAATTGCTGCTAATGTCTGCTGTATCATCTCTCGGGTTTGCTGATTAGTTGTGTAACGCTGCTGAGGCTGTTGGTTTGAGCGCTGGATTTTCCTTTTACGCGGATGTTGGGTTTGAGTGTCTTCTTCTTCCCCAGTTCGTCCCTTGCTTCTTGTGGATGGTGCTGTGTTGGAGGGTGGCTCTTTTTCTGTTATGGTAACGCTAGCTGTGTTCTGTTTATTCTGATTGGCAAGCATCTGAGCTCGGTTTCGGGTGATTCGAGGAGTTATGTCTTCCACCTTTGGTGGCTTGGGAGCTTCTACTACTGGTTTTACTACTGGTTCTGGAGCCTCTTCTGCTTGAATACTACCCTGGGTTACATCAATCTGTACATCACTGGTTTGAGTAACACTGTCCTCTACAATCTGAGCTGCACTGCTCTGGACTGTATCAGTTTGAGATGCACTGTTTTGTGAACAGCTGTTCCCTGCAGAACTTGGTGAAATAGTTTCTGCAGTACTAACTTCCAGCTCTGTGTTTTCTGGTTGAGCAAGCTGGGATGGTTGCTGCAAAGTGTCCTCTTCAGTTTCCTCAATGAGTTCTGCAGTCTTTTCTTCAGGCATATTGCTCTCTTCCATCTTAGTATCCTGTGTCTCCAGTTTTGATTGGTCTTCCTCAGGCACCAGCTCTACATCCACAACTGGAAGATCGGATGGATGAGCAGGTGACAGAGGTGCAGGATTTTCAGTAGCTTCTGCAGGGATATTAACATTTTCAACCTCAGTCTTCATCTCTTCTGAAGCTGTAACATGACTTACCTCCATGGGCACAGCCTCAGTCATTTCAGCATCCTGTATCTCCCTGTCTTGCAGTGGCAGCTCTGGAAGGGAGAATGGCCCAAGATCCAAGTCTTCAACTGAATTTGCAAAAGGATCAGGCCATGGCATAGGCTCATCATGACTTCCAGGTGCAATATTTTCAATGAAATTATTTTCTAATGTTCCCACGTCTGGTAGATTTTCTAACGGCACGCATGGTGGCTCTGGAAGAATCTCAGTGGAGCTTTCCTCTGGGAGTGGCCTAGTGTTAAAAAATGAATCTATTCTAGCAGGAGACATGTAGTGAGCTTGTGTCTCTGAGACTGCTAGTGCTACCTCTTCTTGAGTTATTTCTTTCATGTCTTCTCTTTCACCATCAAGAACAGGTTCTGACACCGTTACTGGGAACGAAAACAGGGAAACTGGAAAAGGAGAAACTTCAGGGATGAAGGGTAGTGGAGCAGAATGCACTGAATCAGAAGTACAGAAGGACTTGCATGACTCATTGAAAGGTGTTTGAGGAGACTTTAATAAAAGCTCTGATGCAGCAGCCCAACTTATGGAATGGTCTCCAGAATTGCCAACTAAACCAGAAGTAATGTTTGGCTCAGAGTTTCTTGGTGAAGAACTAGTCCACTCAATTTTGCTTTGTTCAGAAATACTTGAACTGAATGTGTTTTCTTCAATAGAAGGTAAAAAATTAGCTTCAGGAGGCATGATAGAAGCAGTAGCCTGCTGCTGTTCTGTGGAATCCAAAGGTATGCCAAAGTCAAGGTGTACACTATCCTCTACAGAGGGAGCTGGGTTTTCTTCTGTATGGGATGGAGAGGGATTGGGCTGGAAACTAGAATAGACACACTCAGGTGACTGGGATATATTGACAATGCTTTCTGTTGTGGAATTCATAGAGTCTACTCTTGGAGAGGAAATACCATAGTCTGGTGAGAAATATTCTGGAGTCAAACATGGGAACTTGTCAACTGAAACAGGAAGCTCGGCAGCCTTCTCTTCAATCAAGTGTTGTACTTGAGATTCATAATCTGATGCAGCTGGGACACTCTGCTGTCTGTAAAACTTGTCTCCAATTTTAAATTCTTCTTCAGGTATCCTTCTGATATCCACAGACATTGAACGATACAAATTAGTGGAAGCACTAGTTCTGGTAGGAGTATTATTTGGGTTGTCTGGAATAGTAGCAGATGTGTTTGAATATCTATCAAAGAAAGTGGGTGAACATGCATTCATGGACATTGCTGTTGCTGACAATGAATGTTGACATTCTGTACTATCAAATAAATCACTATAGTCCTCATTACTACAGGATGGGGTCCGTGGTGTCTGCATCACTTCTTCAAAACTTGCACACAATGCTACTGATGTTGGTTCTGGGACACCAGTTGGCCTGGTCTGATCTGGTCTTGGAGAAGCAGGTAAAGCTTCTTTCATCTGAGGACTGGAGAGCCAATCTTTTGAATCTGGACCTAAAGCAGGTTGGGTCTTCCTATCTGGAGACATAATTGGAGTTACTGGGCCAGTTTCCTGGAGTTTCTTGTCCTTCAGCTGAGAGTCAAGGATGCTTGTCTTTTTGTTAGTCATATCAAGGCTTTTCTTACGCATATCCTCAGAGGCTTTCATTTTATCCTTAGATTTGGGTTCACCTGATCTATGTCTCATCTTCTCTATTTGCTTCATTCTCTCTTTGTGTTTTTTGTGCCGCTCCTCAATTTCTAAATCTTTTTGGCTCAACATTCTTTCAAAGCTGGTCATTTGGAGGTACCCATCTCCTAACAACTTTTCTCTGGGTTTAACCTCTTTCCGAATCCCATCTTTGGACATAATGAGTTTATCATTTGTGTCTTTTTCTTTTATCTTTAAAGGGTCACCTCTGTTGTCTTTTTCTGGGTTTTCCTTAATTCTGTCCTTCACCTTGGTTTCACCAAATTTTAAAACCTCATCTTTTGATTTTTCCTTAACTGCATTAGGTTGTGAACTATCCTTCTCTTTGAACCCAGATTTCTGCTCTTCTTTGTAATGTTTAAAGGAACCATCAGTGTGCTTTTCTTTGTGTTTTTCTTCTTTAACTTTCTCTTTATGTTTGTCTCTTTTTTTCTTTTCTTTAATTTTTTCTGAATTAACAGATGGATACAATTTATCTTTCTCAGTCTTTTTAAAAAGTTCCTTTTCAGGTTCACTTTTATCCTTTTTGTCAGCAGAACATACAAAGTCACTGCCTTTGTCCAACTCTTCATCAGTTTCCATTTTTACACAGGAGTAACTGAAAAGGTCTCCATCTAAAACGGACAGGTCTTTTTCAAACTGCACATTTTCTTTTCTATTTGGGGTTTCTTTGAAATCTTCTGTTTTCTCTCCTTTGTCCATCTTTTCCTTCTTAACCTTCTCTTTTTCATGACTTTTCTTAGATGATGAAGATGAATGTCTATGTCTTTCTTTTTCTTTGAGCTTGTCGTGTGAGTAGAATAGAGGAAAAGAATCTTTCAACTTTTCTTCAGAAAAATCTGTTAGTGGAAAGTTGGACGAATCATAAAGGTTACTTAATCCAGGATCTTGTCCTTGGTCTATGAAACTGTCCAAAGAGATCTCGCTAATTCTGTCATTGGACTCATCTTTGTATTCATTGCGAGCTTCTTCTTCTAGTTTCTCCAAGATACTCTTCTCAACTTCAGTTCCCTTAGAAGGCTTCTTTTCTTTCAAATGCTCTTTTTCTTTATGTTTGGCTTTGGGTTTTTCATCACTTGGGTGCCGCCTTTCTATTTTTTCTGGAAGCTTTTGCTTATTTTTCTTTTCTTGGTTTGAATCTACTGAAGTCCTGTCTTTCCTATCCTTGTACCTGTCTCCAGTCTCCTTATCTTTCTTTTCTTTATGTTTTTCAGAAAGTTTCTCTTTTTTTTCCTTGCCACTATCTAGCAGTCCTTTATCTTTTTTCTTTTCTTTAAACTCTTTATCTTTCTGTTTTTCAACTGAATGTTGTCTCTCACATGAGTGCTTTCTTGGTTTTTCCCCTTGGTAAATTTCCTTCTCTATAATACTGTCTTCTCTGTCTTGTCGCTCATTCCCGTCATTAAATCTGTAGCCTGCTATACTGTATTGTTCCTTTTCATCCTCACTTTCATCAGTAAATATATCATCTCTACTGTACCAGGTCTTTTCCTTCCCCCTTTCCAATCTTTTTTCTGAACACTCCCTTTCTCTATCCCCTTGTTTGTCTTGATTTTTTTCCTTCTTGTCTTTACTCTGATCTAAAGACATCTTCCTTTCTTTTTCTTTGCTATGCTGATCTTTATGTTTTTCTTTTGAATCTTTTCGGTCTTTGACGCCTCTGTCAGAGTTTTTGTCTTTTGTCGGTTTATCAAAGATATTTTTTTCAGTTTTGTCCTTATCAAGATCTTTTGACTTCTCTTTGTGTTTTTCTGGTTTAAGTTTTTCTTTCTTATCTTTTTCCGATATCTCTTTCTTTTCCTTCTCCTTTCCGGAATGATGTCTTTCCCTAATCTCAAAAGTTCTTCCACTGAATTCGGTGTCAGATTTTTCTTTGAAATAGTTTTCACTACCATAATCTTTAAGCTCATCTCTATAAGGCTCCTCTTGTTTAACTTTAGATTCTTTCCTTTCCTTGGTACCTTCCAAAGAATCCTTCCGTTCCTTACCACAATCACTGGGGTCTTTCTCTTTTTTATCTTTAATACTCTCAGCAGAATCTTTCCTTTTCTTCTCTTTTTCAAGAAAACCCTGAACAGATTTGTACTTATCATTTTGATCCTTTTTCTTTTCGGAGTTTTTATCAGAATACTCCTTTTCTGGTTTTTTCAAAGAGGAGTCCTTCTCATGGCGTTTTTCACCATGCTCTTTCTTTTCCTTAATCTTAATGTCCCTTTTCTTGTCTTTACAGTCATCTTTTACAGTTTCTACAATCAGTTTAGCTACAGTGTCATTTTTGTGGTCTTTATAGTCTATTGAGACATCCCAGCTATCTTCTGCTACTACTTCAAGGAAGGAAGAGTCAGAAGACAAATCAGAAAACCATATATCCTGCTGGTCATCAGAAACACTAAATTTTGTTTCTTCACTCTCCAAAAACTGGTTTTTATTGTTAAACGCTTCATAATCAGGTTCCTCTTTGTAACTCTTTTCTTTCTTTTTTTCTTTTTCATCTTTAGGAGTTTTTTCTCTTTCAGTTCTTAATTTTTCTTCTTTTGAATCACCTTTCTTTTCCAATTTGGACTGTTTTTCCTTTGGCTTTTCCTTTTTCTCTTCTTTGTGCATTTTTGTTTTTTCTTCCTTAGGCGATCTGTCCTTCTGTGGCCTATCTTTATCTGATTTCAGTAATTTGTCCTCCTCTTTGAAACTTTTAGTGCTATCTTTGTTTACATATTTATTTTTTTTCGATTTTTCTTCCTTGGAATTTTTTCCAACCTCATCCTTGAAGGGCCACTCCTTTTCTTCTGATTTTAACTTGAATAGCTTTTCATCCTTTTTAAAATATTCTTTGTCATGTTTAGAAAGCTTCACTTTATTTTCAATAGGGCATTCTGGTTCTAAAACAAAAACCTTGTCAATTTTCTGCCGGGAATCTTCGTAATCAAAGCAAAAGTTTTTTTGTATTTTCATGTCTTGACTAACTGTCACATTTGGCCCTTTATCTTTTTCTTTGCCTTTACTTTTGTGTTTATGTCTCACTTTGTGTTTTTTTACAATTTTTCCTTCTGTGTCTAATTTTGAAATACCTCCATCCACATTTGCGTTTTTTAAATACTCCGAGGAACTCTTTTTTTCTGAGACTGTGTTATTAGGATTATTTTTCTTTTTATATTCTGGTTTCTTTTTAACTTGCTTCACTGACCCCAAGCTAGAGTCCTCAGACGTGTAGTCAGAATCACTTGGCCTTGATCTTGTGGAGTCTGATAAGGAACTGACATCTGACCAAGCTGGAGAAGATACTGTTTTCCAATTGTCCGTTCTCCAGTGTTTGGAATGCTGCTCTGTAAGAGTTGGAGTATGTTTTTGAGAAGCTAAGCTACCGTGAGAAGAGGCAGAAGATGCAGAAAGGGAGTTAAACATGGAGGATTCCTTGAGGCTTAAATTTGAGTCCTTTACACAGTTAGAATTTTGTAGAGGAACCCTGTCATCTTCCTCCTCACTGTCCAGGTGTTCAGTCTCTGATTCAGATGTGCAGAATTTGTCATTTATTTTATTAAAATGGACCTCCTTGTTTTTTGTTTCCTTCTTTCTCTTTTTCTTTACTTTAGTCTTCTCTTTTTGTTGCTTTGTGATAGTTAGCTCTCGAGTCTTGCTACCAGGTAAAATGGAGTGCGTGGATAGTCTTCCTGTAGATGCTGGGGAGAAGGTCAGTGTTCTATCTTCCTCATCCGATGTATCTGACAGGATGCGCCTAGGAGTTTTCTTTGGTGTAACTGAATTGTTTTTTGAGTATGTTTTAACCTCCATTTTGGGGATAGAAATAAAACTGTTCATCTTAATTTCTTTTCTAAAGTCTTTTTTCAACAGATGTTTGTCGTCAACAGGGGGAACTCTGTCTTCTTCATCATCCTCATCAAACTCATACTCATCCTTGACTTGCGTGGCTGTTTTCAATGGCTCTGAATTCTTAGTCTTGTGTTTCATGCCTTTTTCAAATTCAGAGTCAGTGTTATTGCCATCAACAGAACTTGAGGGAGCAAATGAAGGGGCATCTTCTTCCTCTTCTGAAGATTCTGTATGAATAAAAAATGAAAATTATCTATCACACTTACACATCCAGCTTTCACTTCTTGCTGCATACTTCTAGAGTGTGTGTTTGGATATAAAGCTGCAGAACTTACAAGTCAAACAAATTTATACAGTTTCAATAGTGTAAAAGGCGAAGTTAAAGTGTGATGGAGCTAAGGACTGGGAACCAGGAGATTTAGGTCAGATCATTATCTGAACATGGCGACTGACTGGCCAAGTGACTTTGGGTAAATTCTTCTGCTTTACCACTCCCACCTACAAAATTAGATAAAAGCAGGACCCCACACTCAATACATATTGGATCTTAATTGTACAACCCTGCTAGGGGAAAAAAAATCTACGTAACTAAACACATCTGAATGGAGATACTGTAACTCTAGCATTTTGACATACTAAATGAATACTTCTGTTTGTATTCAAAACGCAGCAAGAGGGCAACTACCAGAGTGCAAGCTCTGTCCAGGGCTAGAAGGGGAATCAGGAAGTAACATGGGACCAATATCAGTTGAGAGGGTACTCAAGAAACAAAGGTCTTTGAAGGCTGATAAATTACCAGGGTCAGATGTGTTAAACCCCAGGGTGCATAAGGAAGTTGGACAACCTCCAACAGATCTCTTCAACAGCCCTCTGGTAACTGGCGATGTGCCAGTAGATACGAAAATGGCTGACATACTGCCCCTATACAAGAGTGGAAGGAGGGATGAGCTGGGGAAAGTACAGTTACATAAGAACTTACCGTAACAGTAGATCTTTGAGAGGAGCTCTTGCAGCAGGCTATTACAATCAGGACTATGCCGCAGGCACTAGGACCCTCCGGTGAAACTTCTGCCAGCAATACACAGGGGGACCGCCCCACGCTGGCCCCGCCCGCCGGGTCAGGTACAAGAGGGGCGGGACCCAGCTCACCTCAGTTCTCCGCCAAGACCCAGCAGAAGGCCTGACAAGAGAAGGAGATGAAGCCTACCATGAAGACAGTTGGAGAAAAAAACACGAAATTGATCTGCACACCTTGAGGGAAAGGCGGGTGGGAATGGTAGCCTGCTCGGCTCTCGAAGATCTACTGTTACTGGTAAGTTCTTACGTAACTGTACTATCTTACTTCAAGTGGGAGCTCTTGCAGCAGGCTATTACAATCAGGACTGAGTCCCAAGCAGTCCCACAACAAGGAGGTAGACGACCCCGGGAGGTGGAATATGCTGACTCCAGAGGCCTTAGGGCAAAAGCCCTTGTAAAACGGCTAGGCTGAAGCCAGCTCGGTGTCTGGAGACGATATCCAAGCTGTAATGCTTGATAAATGTATGCACCGAGTTCCAGGTTGCGGCCGCACAAATGTCCTGTATGGCGACATTCCACAGGGCGGCGAAAGAAGCTGACACTCCTCTGGTGGAGTGACCCCTAACCGGGCCCGGTAGGGGTTTATTGTGATGCTCGTAGCAAAACGAGAGACAGTGAACTATCCATTTAGAGATAGTTTGCTTGGACACCGGTTGACCCAAGCAATGTGGTGCAAAGGCCATAAATAGCTGCTACAATTTACGGTGCTGAACCGTCCTTTTGAGGTAATACCTCAGAGTCCTGTGGACATCCAATGTGTGGAGGAGAGCCTCCCCTCTATTGGAAGGAGAAGGAAAATAAAAAGGAAGATCAACTGACTGGTTGAGGGTCAATTCTGAGACCACTTTCGGAAGAAACTTACGGTTTGTTCTAAGTGAAACCCTTTCCCTGTGGAAAACCAAATAGGGCTCTTTACACATCAGAGCCTGAAGCTCGGAAACCCTTCAAGCTGACGTAATAGCAACCAAAAAGCAAACCTTCCAAGAAAAGTAACACAGCTCACAATCCGCTGCAGGCTCAAAAGGAGGGAAGGTGAGTTTCTCCAACACAAAAAGGAGGTCCCAGGGTGGGACAGGGTTCCGATGGGAGGTCTCATATGTAGAATTCCTCTAAGAAAGGTGCGGGCCACATCCAATTGTGCTAATGCTCTCTCTCCCACGAGAACATGATAGGCGGAGACTGCTCACATCTGCACCTTGATAGAGGAGTAACTCAGACCCTTATCGTACAAGGAGAGGAGATATTGTAAAGCTGAGTTCACAGGGCAGTTGACGGGATCCAAACGCTGCGGCAATGCCCAAAGACAGAAACGCTTCCACTTCATAGCATAGGTAGAGCGAGTAGAGGGCTTTCTTGCTGACAGTAAGACCGCTGCCACTTCTGGGGAAACCCTGTATCTATGTTGAGCTACGTCTGAAGGAGCCAAGCATGTAGGTGTAAGGATCGAAGATTCGGATGGACCAGCGACCCTTGGTCCTGGGACAGTAACTGCGAGTATATGGGAAGCGAAACTGGAGGTTCCATGGATAATCGCTGCAGTAGTGGGAACCAAATCTGCCGAGGCCATTTGGGGACCACTAGGATCATCCGGGCCCCTTCTGCCTGTCACTTGAGCAGTACTCTCTGAATGAGAAGGAAGGGAGGAAAGGCATAGAGAAACCTCCCTGCCCAGCAAAGGGATAACGCATCTGGCCAAAAAACTCCAGGCGCGTGCTCTCGCGAGCAGAACGTTGGCAGTTTGGCGTTGCGTGGTGACGCAAAGAGGTCCAACTCCGGAAGACCCCACCTGTCGAAGAGCTGGTCCGCTACAGATTGTAGTAGCTCCCACTCGTGCACTCTGGCACGCGACCTGCTGAGGCTGTCGGCCAGATCGTTTAGGACGCCTGGAACATGCATCGCGGACGGCAGGATGCCCCACTCCAACACCCAGTACCAGACTCTAATCGCCTCCCTGCAAAGAGGATACGAATGAGTGCCTCCTTGTTTGCTGATGTAAAAGACGACCATGTTGTCTGTCTGAACTAGAAGAGAGCCTGGCACCAGATCCTCTCAAAAAGCCTGGAGGGCGTAGAGGACCGCTCACATTTCCAGTACATTGATGTGGAGGGACTGCTCCTCGGGTGACCAAACCCCCTGCGTTTGATGTGCACCCAGGTGCGCCCCCCACCCCAGGTCCGATGCATCTGTTGTCAGAGTCTGACCTGGTGGCTCCGGACAAAAGCTGACCCCTTTCTCCAGATTGTTGGGGTCCATCCACCAAAGCAGAGTTCTCCTGACTGGCTCCGAGATCTTGACCGGGGAGTCTAGATCGTCGTAGCTTTGGTCCCACTGCACCCTGAGCATCCACTGCGGGACACTCATGTGGAGGTGAGCCAAGGGAGTGACAGGAATGGCCACCGCCATGTGCCCCAGTAAACTGAGGAAGTTCCGAGCCGAACTCGAGAAGTTATGGAGATCCGTCTGCCATCTCGCAAGCTGAACTCCCTGTCCTGTGGGAGGAAAGCCATGCCCTGGACGGAATCCAGGATCGCCTCCTATGAAGGCGAAGCTTTGCTGAGTCGGGGATGATTTTTGTAAGTTCAGGGTGATCCCCAGCTCTCGGAACAGAGTATAAGTGTCTTCGAGAGCTCGTAAGAGGACTACTCTTGACAGGGCCGTAAGTAGCCAATCGTCAAGGTAGGGGAACACATAAGTGTCCCATCCGCCTTAGAGCCACAGCCACCACTGCTAGGCATTTGGTGAAGACTCGCGGAGCGGAAGAGAGGCCAAATGGAAGCACTCGAAACTGAAAATGCTCCCCTTGGAAGTGGAACCTCAGAAACTTCCTGTGGGGAGGATAGACCCCGATATGCATATATGCATCCTGCATGTCGAGAGATCATAGCCAGTCCCCTTGGTGCAGCAAGGGAAGGAGTCCTTGAAGAGTCACCATCCTGAATCTTTTGTACTCGATAAAGAGGTTTAGAGGGCTGAGATCCAGAACGGAATGGGACGAAGGTCCCCAGTCTTTTTTGGGACCAGAAAGAAGTGGGAATAGAACCCCTGACCCTGCTGCTGCAAGGGGACCCTTTCTATTGCTCTCTTCTGCAGGAGGGTCTGTATCTCTCCTTCTATTAGTGGGATGTGAGAAGGAGGATAACGGGAGAGCTTTGGCGGAGTATGCGGAGGAAACTCTGTGAACTCTAGCGTGTGTCCTCTCCGTATAATATCCAAGACCCACTGGTCTGCGGTAATATACTTCCACCCTTCGAAATGAAGGGAGAAGCGGCCCCCCACTGGCTTCTGGTGGAAGGGGGTCACTGGGCAGAGCCGGGAGTGGGAAGAGAGGCCTGGGAGGACTTGGGCCCACGGGCGGCAGGTCCACCAGAATGCTGGTTCCCAGGTCTCCTGCGGAAGCCTCCTCTCTGTCCCTGCTGGTTGCCACGGGCTGAACCTTGACTGCCTGAGGACTTACGAAAAGGCCATCTATGGTGCTGACATAGTTGGTCGCCACAGTACATCTGGCGGACCGACCAGATCGACTTACCTGACTCTTGGAGGCGGGAGATCAAAGCCTCCATCTCCTGCCCAAACAGCACGGTACCCTGGAAGGGCAGATCCCTGATACCGGCCTGCAGATCCTGGTGAAAGCCAGAGACTCTCAACCAGGCATGGCGCCGGAGGCACACCCCGGAGGCGGCTGCCCTGGCTGCCGTGTCATACGAGACCCTCAGTACACGGGAGCCTACGTCTGAGCCCGACTGGAGGACAGCCAGGAGCTCTGTCTTTTTGTCAGAGTCTGATGGCCTGTGCTAGCTCCAGTCCCCTTTCCCACAGCACATTCTGGTACTGTACCATATGCATCAGGAAATTGAGGGAGCGGATGGAACAGGTGGAGGCTGCAAATACTTTCTTGCCCACCTGGTCCAGGTAGCGGGACTTCGGGTTGGGAGGCTGGGAGCTGAGGTGCTTCGGTTTCCGAGACTTGTCATGGGCAGCTGTGATCACTGAAGAGTCGGCCTGAAGGTGTTCCGCTAGAAAGGGTTCTGCCCTCGGGGCCTTATATAGCCTATCCGACTTCTTAGGAACTGCCGGGATCGAGGCCAGATGCATCCAGGTGGTTCTAGTAAGGTCCTGGAATGTATCCACCAAAGGAGGGATAACCAGACGCTTTGGCTCCTTTTGCCTCAGGTACTTGGCCAACCTCCGGCGTTCCGGATCCAGGTCCTCCGTGTCCCACTCGGAGGCCTGGATATGCCTCATGACTTCCATAAAAGTAGGATCGTCCGGAGTCGAGCGAGGCTGGTCCTTCTCTCCTGGGAAGCGCTTGAGACTCAGAGAGGACGAAGAGGTCGACGATGAAGAGGAGGATCGACTATCCGACTTGGAATAGTCTGACTCCATCCTACGAGCATGCCTTCGCTGGCGTCGGTAACTAGGGGACCGACGTCGGTCCGAAGACCGACTCCGGTCCCTGGACCGGCGACGGAGCGAGGACCAACGTCGGGAGCGATCTCGCCTGAGCAAGAAGGGCTCCTGAGCGTGACCTAGACCGACGCCGGTCACCAGAGTCCCTGAGTGACGCCGGTGGTCCTCGACCTGGAGCGGAACGAGCCCGGGGAGAGAAGGCGCCGCCCAGTGACTTCCGGGAAGACTCCACCCCGGCTGTGGTTCTCCCGCAGGGTCTGGTACCGTGTCTGGGCCGTGATGGGAAGGACCGCTGTGGACCTGCCCCCACCAAAAGGAGAAAAGATCCTGAGCTCATCCTGTGAAATTTCCAGCCGCCGTTCCGAAAGGAAGTCTCCGGAACGTCGGGGCGCGAAGGAGAGCTCTCCTGAAGGCTCAGAGGGGAGGAGGACTTGGGCGACGGGGACATCGGTATCTCCATGACCGACCCCGCGTCCTTCGCCCCTTCGACTGGCATCGGTGTAGGGACCGATGACGGAGTGATGCCAGGGGGCGCCGGAGAGTCCTTAGTCTCTGGAGGCGCGCCTTTAGCAGGCGGTGTCGGTGCCTTAGCAGGTGGGGCCGAAGCAGGCACCTCTAAGGACTTAGTGATGACCCTTAGCGGAGTCACCTTCGGCTTGGCCGGCTTCTCCCTCAACGGGCCGGCTTTAGCCTGGGGAGTCTTCGGAGGATCTCCAGAACCCAAGGGACGGGCCTTTTTGGGAGAAGGCCGCGAATGCGAGCGCAACCAAGACCGGGACCGACTACGATCCTTGCTGTAGCGCTTCTTCTCCTTCCTCTTCCCCTCCAAGGAGTGCAGATCCATCTTCTGCTCCAGCAGGTAGGCCTTGAGGGTCTTCAGGCGGCAGATGCGGGTCTGGCTGGTAAAGGCCTGGCAATCTGCGCAGTTGGCGGTGTCGTGGTCCGGGCCCAGGCAGAAAATGCACCGCCACTCGCGCCCTAGCTGGGATCTGCTTCCCGCCGCCACACTTGTTTGCTGTTCTATGGACGCTTGACTTCAAGAAGACATCAAACCCAGCCGGTAAGATAACGGCTGACGTCGGTACTAGGAAGCGGCAAGAGCGAGGGAAACAACGCTCAAGAGCTGAAAAAAGGAAGCAATCGACGGCAGCAGACTGACGTCGGTACCTGAAAACGGTAAACCGTCGAAACAATGAAGGAAAAATCTTGATTGAAGAGATTCTTTAGCTGGAATCGAGACAGAAGCCATTTCTTTGACTTCACGTGTGGGGCAGCGGCGAGGAAAGAACTGGGTGAGCTGGGTCCGCTTCTCTTGTACCCTGACCGACGGCCGGGCGGGCCGGCATCGGGCGGTCCCTTGTGTATTGCCGCAAAAGTCACCGGAGGGTCCTAGTGCCTGCGGCACAATCCTGATTGTATTAGCCTGCTGCAAGAGCTCCCACCCGAAGTAAGATCTTCTGGCCTATCAGTCTGATCTCAATTGCTGGCAATCTGCTGGACATATCAAAAAGACTGGTCAAGTTCCATGAGGCAAGACAGCTGCAGCAGAATAACAGTCAATGTGAGTTTGTAGCAGGAAGATCATGTCAGACAGATTTGATTTCATCAACTGGGTGATGACGGCTGTTGCTAAAGGTCTGGCGGTAGACGTACTATACCTGAAATTTAGAAAACATTCAACAGTCCCAAACAAAACATTAGTCAAGAAACTGGGAGATCTGCAAGTTGGGAGCTAACTTAGTGGATCAAGAACTGGACTGGAGGAGGACACAGAGTTGTTATAAATAGGAACATGCAGGTGTAGGAGAGGCAATGAGTGGGTACAATGGGGGGGGGGGGATATAGGGTACTATCTGTTTCTTTGCTGATGACACCCAAGCTCTGCGGCAGAGTGGACAGTGAAGACAGTTATTTGGAAAATAAGGGAGGATCTGGAGAGGTGGTCCAGGGTCTGGCAACTCGGGTTCAATGCAAAAAGTGCTGACATGCATGTAGGTATCAAAAACACAAGGCCAAGTACATGATTTGGGGGGGGGGGGTGGCATGGACAAAGAAAGGGATTTGGGAGTAATTTTATCTAAAAACTTCAAAGTCAAATGCATTATGCAATAAAGCAGTGGGGATAACAAACATAATACTGGCGCGCAGAGATAGGGGATTTAGCAGAAGATGACAGGAGGTTAGACTGCTCCTGTACAGATCCTTGGTGAGGCCACATCTGTAGTACTGCATGCAGATCTGGAGCCCATACCTCAAAAAGGACAACAATAACCTAGAATCAGTTCAGAGAAGGGTAATGAAAATGATTCAGGGGCAGCAGGGTAGGTCACACAAGGAGAGACTGGAAAGTCTGGATATGTACACACCGGAGACTAGATGGGAGATGGAGAATATGATTAAGACATACAAATTAGCCGGCCCGGTGGTGCTTGTTAAGAACCTCCTAAACCTTCATCTGGAGGAAGGTGACAGGCAGGCTGCACGGGATCTACGCATACTACATCACTGCTCCTGACAGGCCCACAGTTTTCTTTTTTCTTGTTTCTTTCCTAACCCTAGGGATGTCACCTGTATGGATGGTATGGGCATATACTGTCCCACCCTCCCTCTGCCCCTCCAACCACATCTGCACCTGTGATCACCCAGGCGACAGTATAGTGTCGGGGAACATTGCCCTCCCTTCTTGGAGACCATTCTCTGGAATGCTCAATCCTCCACTCACCAGTGACCCAGACTTGTTGCTGAAGCTGGGTCGCCAGTGTCACAAGCAGTATCCCTACTACTGTGCCGATGGGCCATCTAAGGCCTTTTCTGTTGTCAGTTTTTCCATATTTTATTTAGGGATCAGCCATTTAGTTTGTAATAATATAAGACATTCTATCACACTTTTGCCATTGGCACCAACGTTGCCTCTGGAAATTCGAAACAGGAGGAAAAGATGCAATCCTGCTAGGGATACTGGCACAGATCGCTGTGACATTAGCAAGGAATGTTTCTGGCATAAAGATTCCACAGTCTTTCAGTCACCAGTCCACAGTTACTGCCATGTAATAAACAACTACAGTACTCCAAGGCCGAAACAGAGGCGGAACCACAATAAAGGGAGATTCTGGCAGCTCCAGAAACTCCAGCAGGTTATTTTTAGTAGAATTCTGCTCTTCTAAAGCAAAACCCAAGACAGCTTGCATCTACTGCATCAAGGCAAAACATGAGGGATCCTCTGGAGGTGACCTTGGTATGTTCACCAGAGTCCTCACTACAGGTAGAGACTGTAGAGCTGGTGCCATATTCATACTGGCTTTCAGCATAATCATTATCTTCCCCCTCTTCCTGCATCATCAGAGCAGGGATATATTCATTGTCGATGGGAATGAGAGACGCCAGCGACATCACAGGAGGATTCTGTGGCAAGGGAGTACCTTGCATCAGACTAGGCACGGGGGGGGGGGGAGGTGTCAGCGTTGTTGCTATAACAGACGATGTCAAAGCAGAGCTCACACCTGTAGAGCACAGGTGCAACCTGGAGCAAGCTGGGGAAGTCTTATCTTTGTCAGGGTACTTGTGGCTCCCTGATTTCTCCTGGGATTTTGACAACCGCGATTCGGTCAACAGAGCAGACGACATGGATTTTTCTTGGAGCTCCTTCTCCATTCTGGCTATAGTCTTTTTGCAGTAAAAATTTCTCCTAAGCCCCCATTTCTGCATCACTTGGTTGTGGAATTGAAGCCCTAGCAGATTTCTCAGGCTTTCACATTGTGGTCTTGGCCTAGGTAGCAGACATAGATTTCGAGGGGAGTCTCTGATGTAGATTTTCTCTCTGTACCTTCAGTGCCGGACAAGTTTAGAAGGTTCCTTCGATGACATGCAGGTCATCGAAGATCACTATAACATGATTAATTAGCTTAGTAGAAGAAATAAAATGGTGGCTGTGAGCAGCAATGTTTTAAAGGGTGGTCAGACGAGTCTGGATCGACGGCAGGAAAAGAACTGATGCTGGCCTGCTGGTGCAGTAGTTGGATTTCCGCTTGCGATGCGGACAATCCGAGTTTGGGCATGGACCTGGGAGTCGGAGGGCCAGCTGGGGGAGGGAGGGGAAGTGTGCCCTATGCCCTATGAACCCCTTGGCGGAGGCTGGAGGGTACCGCTGACAGGCACTGTTACGACTGGGGAAGGCGGATGCTGGATGTCACTGCACGTCCATGCCCCTGGGAAGCAAAGCACTCACAAAAGCCAGTCCGCTGGCATGATGGCCCACCATGCTCCCACCGCTCTGGCGTCCAACGGAGGGTTCCGCTCCCATGGCCCAGATCCGGGGTAAGCTGGCTTGCCAACAATGTCCACTGGGAGGGGAGCCCTTGGCGGCCCTGTCTGGGGTGGCAAGCATGAGCATGGGGACAGTGACAGGTCCAAGGATAAGGGGGACCTGGAGCAAAAATAAACAAAAAAAAAAAAAAAAAAAATTTGAGAAGAGGAAGGACCGCCAACGTACATACGAATTTGCTAGCAGATACAGGCCATTATGGTCTATCAAGTGTACAGATCAGTTCAGTTCTCTGGAGCTGCCCCCCCTTGGAGTCTATCACTTCCACCCCACTTAACCTCCCCATTCCTCTTTCCAGTGATGCCTCCCCCATCCTGATTCTCTTTTTCACCCTGTCCCAACCCCCCTTGAAACTAGCCACCATATTTACCGCAGCTACCTCCTCTGGCAACTCATTCCACCCCAACACCATCTTCAGTGAAAACGTGCCTGCTCATTTCCTTCTTGAATCTATCTCCCCCCTTCAGGCTATGCTCCCTTGTTGTACCTTCCTTTCTTAAATTAAAGATGCCTTCCGATCCAATGCTGTTTATGCCTTTAAGGTACTTGAAAGTTTCTATTATGTCCCCGTCCTGTTGAGCTAACCTGTTTAAGTAAGCACAGGCGTCTGCTGTCATTATGGGTAGCCCCTGGATGACTGCTTGCATAAGTTTCTGTGTGGTCCTAGTGTCTGGCAAAGAACAGTTACATAAGAACTTACCATAACAGTAGATCTTCGAGGGGATCTCAGTCGTCAGGTACCACCGTAGGTGAATGGGGAATCCACACAGAAGATTTTCAGCAGTACAACTGGGGCTGCCCATGCCATTGACGTCTGCTGACATCACCAACCCTATAAAGGCGTGAGTGGCCCTGCTCCATCCTCAGTTCTTTCCCCCAGAGACGAAGGGAGCAAGGCTCATGTCTTGGGTAACCGAGGAGAGATAGCGGGACCCAGCTCTGAATAAACAGATGGAACAACAGACAGCCAGGTCCTAAACAGGAGCCCCAAGAAGGGGGACAGTGGGAGGTAAAGTATACCTGATGACTGAGATCCCCTCGAAGATCTACTGTTACAGTAAGTTGTTACGTAACTGTTCTATCTTCTTCGGAGGTATCTCAGTCATCAGGTATCACCGTAGGAATGAGTACCATGTAGTGACAGGTAGGAAAAGGAACTCTGGGAGGTCAGATCCCCATAAACGTAAGACAGGAGACCGGATGGAACCTACTCAGTCAATAGATTTCCTAAACTTAAGACAGAGGCCCTTGAAAACTGACCTGTCAGAGGACTCCATAAACTTAAGACAGGAGCCCCTGCAGAACAGCCCTGCCAAAACCCACACGGGCTCTCTAGGCAACGTCCAGACTGTACTGCTTGGTGAAAGTGTGGACTGTACTCCATGCGGCAGCAGTGAAGATATAAGCTGCTGAGACCCCTGTGAAACAAGCCACCGAGGTAGACATGCCTCTGGTGGAATGAGCTTTGACAGCACCAGGCAATTCTTTGCCGTACTTACTGCAGCAGAACACAATGGAACTTGCCAATCATTTGGATAAACACTGCTTAGCAACTGAAGCGCCCTCTCTACCTGGGGCGAAAGAAACAAACAACTGCTTAGACTTTCTGGACTCTTTAGTCCTGAGCAGATAATACTTCAAAGTTCTGCACACATCCAAGTGAATGGAGCAGTGCTTCCCCGGGATTGGCACGCTTCGGAAAATAAACAGGAAGGTGGATAGACTGGTTGAGTGTAAACTCGGAAACCACCTTAAAAAGAAACTGAGGGGCTGGTCCGGTGGCACTGAGGGTTGAGGCACTGGATGCCACACCTTGAGTCACACGAGCGACTCATGTTCGGGAACGAGCACGGGCTGTCAGGGGTCGGCAGGGGAGGAGAATGTTGGGAGTGTCCGCCGACAGCTCGCCTTCTCCTGGAGAGGGAGGGTTGCAGGGTTTGGCACTCGGGTGCCTCCCAGTGGCAGATGGGAGGTACAGTACTGGCAGTCTGCACATAAAGAAGGGAGGCAGAGCATGGCAGACTTCAGCAGGAACGTCTTCTGAAGCAGCCTCCACCAGGCGTAATTACACGTCGTGCTCAGCCTAAAGCGTAGACCCACCTGAACAAGAAAACACCCCGGAGTACTGGTAGGCGACGGCATGCCCTGGCCCCACGCCCACTGCCAGACCCCACCCACACTGTCAGACCCCACCCACCTGGGTCCTGATCCTCTGCATGCCAATAATGCCTGGACAAAAATAGATGTGTAGGGCGCCTGTAGGAGTAGCAGCCCTGCCCTAGGGGGTAAGCAAGGAGATCCCTCATCAGGCAGAGGTAAGGTATCAGCAGAGCTCTGGGAGGGGACCCAAGGGTAGGGGGTGGTTTTCAGGCTTGGTGGGAGACAACCGGGACGTCACCTGAGAGGGGCCACCACTCCAATGACCGGAGGGAAAAAGAAGTAAAAAAAAAAATAAATAAATAAAAAAAAGAGACACTGAGGATTTGTGCATCAAGATACCTTGCCTTTGTGAAAAATCAAATCAGACTCCTTGCACCAGAGAGCCTGAAGCTCTGAAATTCTTCAAGTGGAAGTAATGGCAACTAAAAAGAGCGTTTTCCAAGAGATAGCACAAATTGCAACTGGCTCAAAAGGGGACAGGGTCAACTTTTCCAAAATAAAATTTAAGTCCCAAACCAGGACGGGAGAATGGATTGGGGGTTTCAGATGCAGGATGCCCCTTAGGAAGGTAAGGGAGACATCCAGCTGGGCTATATTACGGTCAACCCACAGGCTCATGGAAGGCCGAAAGGTGGACCTTAAGGGAGGAATACTGGAGACCTGAGTCAGACAGGGAAATCAGGTAGTCCAGGACGTGCTTCACATGACAGGTGAAAGGGTCTAGGGAATGCTTGGCAGCCCATAAGGTAAACCGCTTCCACTTCATCAAGTGCTACGGGTGGAAGGCTTGCAGAAGGCCACTTGTACGTCCTAGTAGAGACCACGAACTTGGCAATGGCTACGTCCTCAGCAGCCACACATGCAGATGGAGGAACCTGAGGTTTAGATGGACTAGGGCCCCCAAGCCTGGGTCAGTAGATTCCTGCAGAGGTGCAGAGGAACTGAAGGTTCCTTCGCCAGCTGCTGAAGCAGAGGGAACCATATCTGGCGGGGCCAGAATGGGACTATCAGGATCATGCTGGCCCCCTCCATTTGCAGCTTGAGCAGCGCCCTCTGTATTAGTGGAAATGGATGGAAAGCGTACAGAAACCTGCCACTCCAAGAGAGCTACAATGTGTCTCGCCAGGAACCTCTCTCGAAGATCTACTGTTACGGTAAGTTCTTACATAACTGCAATATCTTACTTCGAGAGGGTTCCTGCAGTAGGTCTTCACATATAGGACTGAATACCAAGCAGTCCCCAAAATAACTTATGCAGAGGAGCATCTGGGAGGAGAAGAATTCGCCATAGAAAATCATGACAGGAGGCCTTGCAGAACTGCAAGACCAAAGCCTGTTCTACGCATAGAGGCAATGTCCAGACTGTAATGTTTGGTGAAAGTGTGAACAGACGACCACGTTGCCACTGCACAAATCTCTGCAGTGGACATTCTTAAAGAAAGCAGTAGAGGTAGCCACGCTACGGGTGGAGTGGCCTTTGACTGCCCCCGGAAGGGACTTCCCATATTTCATGTAAGAAAATAGGCTGCAATTGGCTAACCATGTAGAGATGGTTTGTTTGGAAATAGCCTTGCCCTGTCACTGGGAAGCAAAGGTTACCAAGAGTTGGTTAGATTTACAAACCTCTTTAGTCTGGTTTGTGTAGTACCTCAGAATCCGGTGCACATCTAGGGTGTGCAGAAGGTATTCCCTCCTGCTGTAATGCTGGAGATAGTATACTGGTAATTCCAAGCTCTGATTCAGAATGGTTTCTGATACCACTTTGGGGAGAAAGGAAGGGTTAATCCGAAGGACTGCTCTGTCTCTATGAAAAATTAAACAGGGTTCTTCACAAACAAAAGCCTGAAGCTCAGAGACCCTTCTGGCGGAAGTTACTGCGACTAAAAATAAAGTCTTCCAGGAAAGAAAGCGTAAGTCGCAAGTAGAAGCTGGCTCAAAACGGGGGTAAACTCAGCTTCTCGAGCATGAAATTCAGGTCTCGGGGGGACAGGGATTCCGAATAGGAGGTTTCAAGTGAAGGATGCTTTTCAGAAAGGTTTTGGCAACCTCCAACTGAGCCAAGGTTTTGCCCTCCATCGGGAGGTGGTAGGCTGACACCGTAGAAAGAGATGGACCTTAATGAAGGAGTAGCTAAGGCCCGTCTCAGATAAATGTGCGAGGTACTCTAAAACCTGGGCCGCCGCACATGAAAAGGGATCCCAGCTCCCGGCTAGGGCCCAGATCGAAAATCTTTTCCACTTCATGGCGTGAGTGGATCTAGTAGAGGGTTTTCTGTCCTCTAAGATATGCTCAACATGTGAGGAGACACCATAGCAGGAAACCGCTATATCCACAGGTGCCACGCATGAAGGTGGAGAGACTGAAGGCTCTGGTGCACCAGGGTGCCCTGCTCCTGTGTCAGAAGATCGGGGGAAAACGGCAGAGGGTCCGGAGGTTCCAGTGCCAGTTGCTGCAAAAGAGGATACCAAATCTGGCGTGGCCAGAGAGGAGCAATAAGAATCATGTGAGCTCCCTCCTGCTGAAGTTTCACCAGAACCTTCTAAATGAGAGGAAAGGGAGGAAATGCGTAGACAAACCTCCCTGTTCGACAGAAAGAGCGTCTCGCCAAAAAGCACCATGCCCGGGAACGAGCGAGCAAAAGTTGGGTAGTTTTGCGTTGAACGGGGAGGCGAAAAGATCTAAGTCTGGATGACCCCATTGAAGAGAGAATTCTTCTACCACCGCTGACTTTAGCTTCCACTTGTGGGCCCTGGCCACTGATCAACAGACTGTCCGCTAGGACGTTACTTACGCCTGGTACGTGGACTGCTGTCAAGTAAAGACTGTGCTGGATCGTCCACTACCAGACCCTCATTGCTTCTCTGCAGAGAGGGTACGACCGGGTTCCTCCCTGTTTGTTGATGTACCAGACTGTGGACATGTTGAACATTTGGAACAGAAGTGATCCCGGTACCATAAGGGACTGGAACGCCTGGAGAGCGTGAAGAACCATCCTGGTCTCCAGAACGTTGATGTGGAACATAAGCTCCTGATCAGACCAAGACCCCTGCGTCTTGTGTACCCCAAGGTGGGCTCTGTGGTAAGGATTTGGGTTGGGACAGGGGAATGAAAAGGAGTTCCCCTTGACAGGTTGGAGAGATCCTGCCACCAGCGAAGCTCTCTCTGAAAGCTACTGGAGATCATGACTTTTTGGTTCATGTCATCCATCCTCTAATCCCACTGGACTCGGAGAGACCACTGGGTGACCCTCATGTGAAGTCTGGCCAGGGGTACTGTGGAAATGGCCACTGCCATCAGTCCCAAAAGACAGAGTACAGCATGTGCTGGGATCCATCAAAACCTGGACCACAAGAGTAGCCTGAGCAACTAAAGTCTCAGCTTGATCCAATGGCAGAAAAGCCTTGCTCTCAACTGTATCTAGTACGGTTCCAACAAATTGGAGTCATTGAGATGGTACTAGCTGGGACTTGGGGAAGTTGACAGTGATCCCCAGAAGGGAGAACAAGTTCAGAGTGAAAGAGAGGGACTCTTTCAGGCTGGTAGTAGAGGGTGCTGCGAGGAGCCTGTCATCCAGGTATGGGAAAACATAAATGCCCTGGTGGCGTAAGAACGCCGCACCACTGCTAGACACTTCGTGAACACCCGGGGGGTCGAAGAAAGACCAAAAGGGAGCACCGGAAACTGGAAGTGATCCACCATAAAAGCAAAACGGAGGAAGCGGTGGTGGGCCAGGAGGATAGGGATGTGCAGGTAGGCATCCTGCATATCCAGGGAGCACAGCCAGCAGTTGGGATGGAGCAGGGATAGAAGCCCCTGAAGAGTCAACATACGAAACTTCTTGTACTCACTGAAGATGTTTAATGTGCTGAGGTCCAGGATCGGTCTCAGGTCGCCAATTATCTTTGGGGCTAGGAAGAAGTGGGAGTAAAATCCCCTTCTTATCTGGTTTTGGGGGACGGGTTCTATGGCCTCCTTTAGAAGAAGTGCCCGAATCTCTTCCGAGATGAGGGGAACTTGATCCCGTGGATAGAAAGACTGTTCTGGAGGTAGAGGAGCTGGAATCTCGAGGAACTCGACTTGAGTGACCCCGCTGGATGAGCTGAAGCACCCAAGACTCTGCAGTGACAAGCCTCCAACCTTCCAGGTGGAGGCTGAACCTCCCTCCGACCAGTTCCTCCTGAAGTAAGGGAGACAGCAGAAGGAGAAAAAGGAGTCAGGACACCGAGGGGAGCTTTAGGCCCCAAGGCTGGTTTGGAGAACTTAGCCTGTGGGGTTTGGGCTCCTGAGCCAGGGGCGCGTCTTTTTCCATGATGCTTTGCCTGGTTCTTGTTCCACCTTCTTTGGTGGCAAAAGGGCTGCTTTTTCTGACCCGTCTTGTACAGAGTGTACGTCTCTTAAAGAGCGTCCACTCTCTTGCTGTCCTGTTATGATATCTTTGGCATCGCAACCAAAGAGGATGGAACCCCTAAAAGGGGTGTCCAAGAGAGAAGATTGTACATCCTGTGCCAAACCGGCTATCCGAAGCCAGGAGAGCCAGTGGAGACAGATCCCTGTGGCTGCCGCTCTAGCCACTGAATCCACAGAGTCGTACATCGCTCGGAGCACGTGAAGACACAAGGACGTTCCCATCCTGACCTTGTCCAGGAGCTTCTTCCTCAGGTTTTCATCCTGAACCTCAAGTAGATCCCTTTCCTGCTCTGAAAGAGTAGCTTTTTGGGAAGCAACGATGTGCGAGACATAGTTGAGAGATTTAATGCCACAGGAGGAAGAACAACAGATTTTTCGCCCGAACTGGTCTAAATGACGAGAGTCCTTGTCTGGCGGTGAGGAACTCAGGTGTTTCGGCTGGGCTGACCTGTCGTGAGCAGCAGTAATTACCATGAAGTCAGCCCTAGGATGGGAGTTAAGTTGCGGAATCCCTTCCAGGGGATAATAGGTCCAGTCAGCCTTCCTGGAGACCGCTGGTATGGAGGATGGTTGTTGCCATATTGTGGTCACCAAGTCCTCATGGGGTCCCATCCATGGGGGGGATGGGGATGGGATCAGACGTAGCAAGAGTCAGGTGCTCCGCCGGCCTTTTTCACTACGGATCCACGTCTTTCGTGGGCCAGCCTCCCGCTGCCTGAATGGAGCGCAAGAGATATGCAAAAGATGGGTCCTCTGGAGGAGATTTGGGTGACTCCTTGGGAGAAACCTCAACCGGAGATCTGGGGTACGAAGGTTCGGTGTCAGATTCTGTATAAGAGGGCTCGGAGCTGCTGGGAATGGAGGGTTCTAGACCAGCGGTACCCGCAGCAAGAGAACCCGAGCTCTGCCAAAGGAGGAGGAGGGCAGGCGGGAGGTTCCCCACAGAGTGCCTAAGTTCGACAGCAGCTGGTTTCTGGCCCCCTGCCACCACTGGGGTTCCGTTTCCGGCGCCGGTGGAGGAGGTGGCTGGAAGGTAGAATAGCCTGGGTATTGAGGCCAAGAAGGGTAGACATAACCAGTTTGTGTATAGTAAGAGTACCCAGGGTATCCCGGCGTTGGAGGCACATGGCCTGGCGTCTGATACTGTGGAGTCGATGGTGGGCCACCCGGACAGGGGACAATGGGATCTGATCCCCAAAACTCACCCAGAGGATCTGGTCCTGCCGGGGGACGTGCAATGGTGCCTCAGGGAGGCACGGGATCTGGGAGGGCCCCCAAAGGAGGAGGCTCCATGAGAAGATCCCTAGCAGACGGCGGTAGGCCTGGCAAGGGGGTGGGGGTCCAGAAGGAGCCCCGACGGCAGGTCCAAAGGTGATCTCGCTGGCAGGAAAATCAGTGGATCAGGTGGTGAGTCCCTGGGATGTAAGACACTAGAGGACGAAGGGTCGCTCTGCTGCTCACTCTGTCCGGTGTCAGGGGCCAAACTGGAGCCTGACGGGAGAGTGGAAAGATCCGGGCGGGTGACGGAGGAGCCGTCGTCCGACTGATCGGATCGTGCCAGGCTAGTGGAAGTCCAGAGACCACCACAAGTTTGATCAGCAGGAGCCGTGCGCCCTTCGACGGGGTCGAGGGGTGTCTTATCGGCTAGGCAGGGCGACTTGACAGAGACCTCCAGAGAGGCTACCCCCGGCTGCCTGCTCACCTCGGCAGGAGGGGGAGAAGGTGCCCTGCCTGAAGAAGCAGACGGGGTACTGGCTGAAGTACTCACATTTTCGGAGTGTCTCCCGCGTGGCGACGGACCCCAGTCCCTCCGCTTCTCTTTGCTTTTCTTCTTTTTTGGGCCCGGCGACGACGACCTATCCTGTAGTTCCGGGAATTCCTTTTCCATCTATGCCAGTCGTCGGGTCAGTAGATGGGCCTCGAGGGTCCGCTTACACCTGGTTCGGGTCGCCAGGTTGAAGGCCTGGCAGATGGAGCACTCCTGGGTGTTGTGCTTGGAACCAAGGCAGAGGAGGCAGCGGGATGAAAAAATTACTCACCTTAGTAATTATGTTTCTTCTAATGGAGTCTTGCTGTATTCAGACTATTGCAGTTAGCCCCAGCCTTTAAACTGCCCCGGAGAACAAAAGGTTAACTTTTGATGCAGAGCATAGAATGCTGAGCTCGAGCTCGGTTGAGGTCTCTGTCTGGAGCCCTCTGAAATCCAACCGTCAGATTCTTACGAGCAAAAACTCACTAACCATCCTATGTGGAAATTGTAAAATTTTTACTAGCCAACTGGCAACAAAAAGTTTTGGATTCCCAAGGGAAGACTCAAGTCAGGAAACCACAAACCAATCCAAATACGAATAATAATAAAACAAACACCCAAACAAAAAGAAGAGGGTGTAAAAGGAGCGCCTCGAGGTGCAACACTGCACCTGCCCACCCACTTCCCAAAAACAGGTTCTGAGAGGGGAGGCAGGGAGGGAGGTCAGAATACAGCAAGACTCCATTAGAAGAAACATAATTACTAAGGTGAGTAATTTTTCCTTCAAATAACATGAAGTCTTGTTGTATTCTAACTATTGCAGACTACCAAGCAGTACCTCCATGGAGGAGGGACAGAACCTACTTTGGAAATAGGCTCTGAAGTACTGCTGTGCTGAAATGAGCATCACTCCTAGCCTGGATATCCAGAGAGTAATGTTTGGTAAAGGTATGGACTGTTTTCCAGGTGGCTGCTTGACAAGTTTCTAAGAGAGGAATATCCCTGGCAGCAACTGCACCTCTGGTGGAGTGAGCCCTCAGGCCTGAGGGTGG
Source organism: Neoceratodus forsteri (assembly GCA_016271365.2). Taxonomy (NCBI): domain Eukaryota; kingdom Metazoa; phylum Chordata; order Ceratodontiformes; family Ceratodontidae; genus Neoceratodus; species Neoceratodus forsteri. The sequence continues at coordinate 952,031,498 of CM028130.1, forward strand.
AATTTTTCCTAGTTTCTCATAGCAGAATTGTATACAAGACACAATCCACTTGGCAATAGTTCTCTTGGTGGCAGGTTTGCCCTTTCCCACTTCTCCATAAGTGAGGAACAACTGGAGGGAATCAAACCTGTGACCCTTGGTACGCTCTATATAGTAGCAAAGGGCCCTTTTAACATCTAAACTATGTAGCCTCCTCTCTCCTGAAGAGGAACAATCAGTGAAGAAAACAGGAAGAGACAGACTGATTCAAGTGGAAATCTGAAACCACTTTGGGCAAGAACCTTCTATTGGTTCTAAGGACCACTTTATCCCCTATGAAAGGAGATAAAATCAGGTTCCACTGACAGGGCTTGCAGTTCACTGATACGTCTGGCAGAGGTAATGGCTACTAAAAACACAGTTTTCCAAGTCAAGTACTTAAGGTCTACTGAGGACATAGGCTCAAAGGGAGGTTGCAACAATTGAGCAATGCAAACATTTAAATCCCAGGCAGGGGTAGGGTCTCTAAATGGGGGATTGGTATGAAACAATCCCTTGAAAAATTTACAGAACACAGGATGAGATGATAGTGAGGAAGACTTCCCCACTGACAGAAAAACAGAGACAGCTGACAAGTGTACCTTGAGAGTAGCTGGTCTAAGGCCTAGGCCATTAAGATGGACCATATAATCCAGAACTGTAGGCAATTCAGCAGTGTCTGGGGAAAATATGCTGCTTGGAATACCACATTCTGAATCTCTTCCATTTGGAGTTATAGGTCTTTCTAGTGGCAGGCTTTCGAGAGGCTTTGAGGATATCCAGAACCAATGAGACGGATGCAAATCTGCAAACTCTAACTCTTCAAGAGCCATGCCTTGAGATTGAGAGACTGAAGATTGGGGTACCAAATCCTCCCCTGAGAAGAGGTTACCACGTTGTAATTCCTGGGAAGAGACAGGGGAAGATGTACAGTCGTGGCCAAAAATATTGGCACTCTTGCACTTTTTTTCAAATAACTCACAATTCCTCTAAAAATAAGTTGAAATTAACAACAATATTTGGTCTCCACAATTCTTTATTTCTCTGTTAATATTACAGAACCTTTGTTTTTGATTCAGAATTTAATATATCCTTTTAAATCAGAAAATGAAAAGAAATGGCAATGACAAAATTATTGACACCCTAGACTTAATATTTGGTAGCACAGCCTTTGGTCAAAATAACTGCAATCAACTGCTTCCTATAGCCATGGATGAGCTTCCTGCACCTCTCTACTGGCAGTTTGGCCCACTCTTCTTGTGCAAACTGCTCCAGTTCTCCAGATTTTAAAGGTGCCTTCTCCCAACTGCCGTTTCAGATCTCTCCACAGGTTTTCAATGGGATTTAGATCTGGACTCATTGTTGGCCACTTCAGAACAGTCCAGCGTCTTGTCTTGAACCATTCCTGGGTGCTTTTTGAAGTGTGTTTGTGGTCATTGTCCTGCTGGAAGACCCATGACCTTCGACGGAGACCCAGCTTTCTGACACTGGGTTCAACATTGCGCTCCTAAATGGCCTGGTAAACTCCAGATTTCATGATGCCATGCACACGTTCAAGGCACCCAGTGCTAGAGGCAGCACAGCAACCCCAAAACATCACTGAACCTCCTCCATGTTTGACTGTAAGGAAGGTGTTCTTTTCTTTGAAGGCTTCATTTTGTTTTCTGTAAACATAGAGATGATGTGCTTTACCAAAAAGCTCTAGTTTGGTCTCATCTGTCCACAGGACATTCTCCCAGAAGGATTCTGGCTTGTTCAGGTGTGTTTTGGCAACCCCCAGTCGGGATTTCTTATGTCTCTCTCAGCAGTGGGGTCCTCCTGGGCCTCCTACCATATAACCTCCTTTCACTGAGTTGGCGACGGATGGTGCAAGTTGAAACAGTCGTACCTTGTCTGAAGGTCAGCTTGAATCTGTTTGGCAGTTGATCGAGGTGCTTTCTCCACCATTCGAACAATCCTGCGCTGCAATCTTTGATCAAGTTTTCTCTTGTGGCCACGTCCAGGGAGGTTGGCTACAGTGCCATGGGCCTTAAACATCCTGATAACATTAGGTACGGTGGAAACAGGAACATCAAGGTCTCTGGAGATTGATTTGTAGCCTTGAGATTGTCCATGCTTGGCTACAATCTTCTGTCTGACCTCCTCAGACAATTCTCTGGCTGTCTTTCTTTTCTCCATGCTCACTGCGGTACACACAGTGACACAAAACAGGAGAATGAGTCATTTCTCTATTCAAACTGGTTGAATGAGTGATTTTTATATTGCAGGCACCTGCAACTCACCACAGGCGAGTTCAATTCCAAAGTGAAGGAGAATCACCTGCTGAAATCTAATTATTTCTAACTACTTCTAAAGGTGCCAATAATTTTGTCCGGGCCATTTATGGATTTCTGTGTGGAATAAGCTAAGACTTAGCAAATTTTTCTGCTTTTTGTGTTTTATTCCACTGCAAACCAAAGAAATACATATGTGGATACCAAAATATTTTTTAATTTCAACAATTTTCTGGAAGGAATGGTGCATTATTAGAAAAAACTGCAAGAGCTCCAATATTTTTGTCCATGACTGTACTGCTAGGGACGACAACAGGGAGTACCAAGGCTGTCTGGCCCAATCTGGAGCAATCAGAATCACTTTGCAAGGTTGAGACCTTATCTTGACAAACTTTAAACAGCAGAGGAAAGGGAGGGAAAGCATACAGAAATTTCCCTTCCCAGTTCAGAATCAGAGCATCCAAAGGGACTGAGCCCAAGACTGGGGGTCTGCAACAAAAGAGAGGAAGTTGGTGATTGTCTGGGGCTGCAAAGAGATCCATCTCTGGAGTGCCCCACCTTGAAAAAAATCACCTTCAAGACCACAGGGTCCAGGGACCATGTGTGATGGCCCTGTGAGATCCTGCTCAGTGCATCTGCTAGCACATTGTCCTTCCCTGGAAGGTGGACTGCTATCAGAGAGGGTTGCAGGGAATAAGCCAGGGACCACAACTTCATGGCTTCTGTGCATAAGGCCGTAGACCGCGTGCCTCCCTGCTTGTTGATATACCACATGGTGGTGGTGTTGTCTGTTCTGACTTAAACCACCTTGTTCTGCACTGACTGAGAGAAAGCTTGCAGGGTCAGAAAAACTACCCTGAGTTCTAGGAGACTGATATGGAGAAGGGATTCCTGAGGGGACCACAGTCCCTGGGCAGTGAGGGCCCCAGATGGGCTCCCCAGCCCAGGAGGGAAGCATCTGTGGTGAGGACCACTGAATGAGACTGAGTGGCAAATGGGACCCCTTGCCTTAAATTGTCCTGATCCTGCCACCACTGAAGGGCTTGGATCAGGGTCTGAGTCACTGGGATCAGTTTGGTAAGAGAATCCTTCTTTTGGGACCAAAAGGCCCTTGGATGGAACTGAATATCCCTCATCTGGAATCTTGCCCCTTGGACCACTGCTGTAGAAGCTGCCATGTGGCCCAAGAGCTGGAGGAAATGCCTTGCTGGTCGAGACACCTGAAGGCTGAAGGAAGAAGCCAGTTCTGTAAGAACTCTTGCCCTTCCCAGGGAAAGAAAGGCTCTTGCTTTGACAGTATCCAGCTCCGCCCCTATAAAGGTAAGGAGCTGCACTGGCTCTGAGAACTGACTTGGGAAGGTTGAGAAGAAATCCTAGAGAAGTGAGCACTTGCTAGGTCACTTGCAGGTCTGACTTGACTTGGTCTGCGGACTGGCCCACTATGAGCCAGTCGTCCAGATATGGAAAAATGGAAATATTTTGCCTTCTTAGAAAGGCAACGACTACTGCCAGGCACTTTGTGAAAACCCTTGGGGCTGAGGTTAGGCCAAAGGGCATTGCTCTGAACTGATAGTGGCCTGAGGGCAACTAGAACCTGAGGTACATTCTGTGGGAGCACCTGATGGGAATGTGAAAATAGGCATCCTTTAGGTCCATGGAGGCTAGCCAGTCCCCTGGCCTTAGAGAAGGAAGAATTATTCCCAGAGTTACCATCTTGAACTTTGGTTTTAAAAGATGTTTGTTCAGGTATCTTAGGTCTAGGATGGGTCGACACTCCCCTGTCTTTTTTGGGGTAAGGAAGTACCTGGAGTACAGACCTTTGCCCCTGTGTAGTGTAGGAACTCTCTCTATGGTTCCTAAGGCCAGAAGAGATGAAACCTCTGCCTCTAGGGCAAGGGTTTCTGAGACACCTGCAGGTGGAAAAGATCTGGCTCTCATCTTCGGAAATTTTTTGAAGCTGAGAACCAGTCCCTCTCTTACTACTTCCAGGACCCACTTGTCTGATGTAACAGACATCCAGTCCTGGACAAAGTAAGCCAGCCTGCCCCCTACTGGAATAGGAGAGTTGACCCGGGCAGACCCATGAGGGTGTCTGCTTGGCAGGGGCCTTAGGCTGAGGAGTGGATGCAGCCCTGCTCATCCCCCTTCTGCCTCTCCCTCTGAAGAACCCCCTCTGAGAAAAAGAAGAGGAGGCCTGTGCTTGGTAAAAAGGCCTATGAAAAGGCCTGCCCCTAGACTGCTGCCTTTGAGAAGTTGCCTGCCTCTCCTTGGCCTGAGCACTCCTATAAGTGGTCCTGTACTCGTTCATTTTCTTCATGTAATTCTCTGTCTGCTCCCCAAATACAGAATTACTCACTACAGGAAAATCCATGGCCTTAGCCTGGGTGTCCTGTGAGAGGCTAGTACATTTGAGCCAAGTTATTCTCCGAAGAGCCACAGATGTAGCCATGACTCTTGATGACACATCACTGGAGTCCACAGCAGCATGAAACTGTACTTTTGATGCCTCAATCCCATCTGCAGCCACCTCCTCCAGCTCCTTGGCTAGCTGGGGGGAGGCCTGTTTAGCCAGTGCCAGTACCGTGTCCCACCTGGACTTCTGGTACCTGGCTGTACAGGCCATATAATTCACCTGCCTGAGTCCCAAGGAAGACACCATGTACTGTTTTTTTGCCATGGCATCAATCTTCCTGGAGTCTTTGTCTGGGGGGTGTGAAGCCAAGGGAATGTTTGCTTTGTCACAGGAAGCAGCCTGCACTACCCCAACATGGCTCCATTGCTGGTACTAAAACTCTGTATCTGAGCCTGATAGTGTGTACCTCTTGTCCATCCTTCTGTCAACAGGGGGTACAGAATTGGGAGACTTCAGGATTTTTTGTGTCTGTTTCCCAAAGGATTTGTGAAGGGGAATAGACAGTCTCCTGGACTCTGGGATGCCCATCATTTCCACATAATCAGGCTCCTCCTGATCCTCCATTGCCTCCTCCATAGGAAGCTGGAGGTTTTCAGCCACTTTTCTGTAAAACAGAAAATGTGAAGGGGACTCAGAAAGCCTAGGAGGGGATGCACCAGAAGGTCTGTCTGGAGAGATGTCCGGTTCAACAGGCACATCCAGACTTTCACCATCATCTTCAAACTCCCCCTCCTCCTCAAACTCCAGTTCATACAAATCTTCAGGGGTATAATCTTGAACCAGGGGAACCGACTGAACCGAACCCCTGCGAAAAGGTATCGGATAGGTTGGAACCCGGCGAAGCGATTCCACAATTTGAATCACTCTGGCTATGTCCTCGGCAGTCGGAACACGAACCTCTGGATCCGAACCGGTCGATTTTTATTTGCGTTCCTTTTGTAGGAACCGACCCCTCAGGATCGGCTCTCCTCTTGACCGAAGAAGTATCGCCCTGGTCAGAGGGCATTCCTTCTGGTTCGGTCGGAACCGAACCGGGCTAGCCATACGGGTCAGCGGACTTCTCGGCCTCCTTTTCCCTCAGTCTACCTAATCTCTCTTCAAGGGTAGATTTAGGAAAATATTTACAAATTTGGCAGTCTGAATCGAGGTGTTCAAACCCCAGACAATAAACACAGGTGGTATGGGGGTCGGCCTTAGCAAAGACCTCCCCACACTCACTGCAATGTTGAAACCCAGTGGGCCTGGTTTTTTTCTTGGGTTTCTCAGACATGGCCAACCTAACCAAACTTGCCCTTTTTATGACAGTCCGCCAGGCAAGACTCCCTTATCGGTTCCTAACCGTGTCACGAGTGTTGGAAAAAAACTTTCAAAACACGTTTTTTTTTTTTTTTTTTAAGAACCGATAAGGACCGGTAACCAAACTCTAAAATAAAACACAAGGATTCAATACAAATGATCGGTTCAGCCGAACCGATCTAACACTTTACAATTTCCACACAGAAAATCAGAACAAAACCTATCTAGTACTCACGGTACCACAGACAGAGACTGAACCGACTACGCTGAAATAAATTTGGTAAAAACTGACAGCTTAACTGAGACTTTAACAGACTTTCGAACCGAGCTGAAGAAGAAATCTCCGGAGTGACTGTTCAGTGAGGCGGAGTAAACAATCTGTCGGTTGGATTTCAAAGGGCTCCAGACAGAGACCTCAACCGAGCTCGAGCTCAGCATTCTATGTTCTGCATAGAAAGTTAACCCTTTGTTCTCTGGGGCAGTTTAAAGGCTGGGGCTAACTGCAATAGTCAGAATACAGCAAGACTTCACGTTGTTTGAATGGTCGTCCCCGTGCGGGATTTGAGCGCCGCACTTCGAGCACTTCTTCTTCTGTCTAGAAGACATCAAATATGAGTGAAACAATTTGAGAAAAAAACAGTTATGAGGCAAAGAAAACTTCGACAAAATTGCGGACGTTGATCGCTGTTCTATCGCGTGCCGAACGTACTGAGGCGATGGTGGGAAAGAACTGGAGAGCGGGCGCAGGACTCGCCTCTTTTATAGCCAGGCTGACGTCATGACGCCCAACATCGGGGGCAGTCCCCGCTGATGACTGCTATCTACAAGTTGGCTGTTTGGACCGGACGCCAGGGGGCACAGTCCTATATGTGAAGACCTACTGCAGGAACCCTCGAAGTAAGATCTTGGAATAGAACCCCTGGTTTCTCTGCCTCTTTGGCATTAACTCTATTGCTTACTTGCACAGAAGAATCTGTACTTCCTCCCAGAGAACAGTAAGGAGCCGGGGAGGTAGTCTGCAGGTGGCGAGGGGGGGGTGTCTAGAGGTTGCTGAATGAGCTCCAAGGTATGCTCACTCTCTGTGATCTGAGGGATTCAAGCACCCGACGTTATGGTTCTCCACTGGTTCAAATGGAGGGAGAACCGACCTCTGATCACCACCTCCTGGGCCTGGGCCGGAGGAACAGAGTCTGACAAGGAGTCACACTGAGGCGGGTCTGGCTGCAGAAGTGGGACCCTCAGTTCTGGGACACCTGGCTGCCGCTCCAGCCTGGCAGTGGGCAGGCAGGGATGACTGGGCTCTACGCTTTTCCTGGCGGCGAGAGCCTGGTCTGTTGGTTTGCCTATGAAAGGCAGAGCGCCCCCTACCACGCTGCTGAGTTTGGTAGAGGAAATGAACAGAACTAGGAGCTGTGCCTGAGGTCTGCAGATCATTGATAAGGTGCTGGACAACCGGATCAAAAAGCTTAGTGCCATTATAGGGGGCATTAAGCACCTTGTTTTGCACGTGACTGCAAATGGCAGCCTTAACCTGTCATGCGCTGCCTTCATGACCACTGAGTCAGTTTCGGCTTGGGCAGCAAGGTAAAGAAGGCCCTGAGGGGCATTGTAGAGTTTGTCAGCTCTACGGGGCATAGCTGGTACCATGCCAGGTCTGTGCCAGGCTGTCGTGGTAGCATTTTTAAGAGCTGGAAGCATGGGAGGAATAATTTTAGGTGGAGAATCTGGAATCTCAAGCTAGTCTGCTAGATCCCTTCTGGTGGCATCCTCCTCCTCTGCCTGAAATACCATGGTGGAAGATAGTTGTTTCGTAATGCTAAAGAAGGAAGCATCCTCAGGAAAAGACCTGGGGGTATGCTTGACCGATTCTTCACCAACTGAAGAGGCAGTAGACTTATCAGAGGTATAGTACTGATCCCCTTCTTCTTTCTCCTCAATCTCATCTGGAAGTATGAGGTCAGGGTGGTACTCCTCCTCGATGTCAACCTCTTTTTCTGGGTCTGGCGTCGTTGCGCCATCGACGGCCCTCAGGTAGGCTCCTGGGGTCGATGGACAGGGGTTGATGACAAAGGCGTTGTCGGTGGAGCCGGCAATGAAGGCTTGTTAAAGGCAGCAAACAGCCGTGGTATAACATTTCTAAAGCGAACGAGAACTTTGTTCAGGTCAGTTACCGGAAGAGGGGTCGACAGCACTGAAGCTGACGAAGTAGTCTGCGTGACTGACATGCCCGCATCTTTCAGGGGAGAATGGGCAGATCTCGAAGGGGACATTGTAGACGACAATCCCATTGTTGACGGGGGAGGGGCCGAATACCTGGAGGTTGGAGGCCAGGTGCCCAGAGAGTCAGGTGGCGCAGCTGTCTGTATGGGTCTGGAGTGAACCGGGACTGGGATAGCAGGTCTCTTCATAGAAACTCCCCAGAGAACAGGCCGTTGGGGAACAGGATGGCTGCTGGGGGGAGCAGTCGCGATCCCGGTCTTTCTTATGACTTTTCCCCGAGGGCTTGTCTTTGACCTGGGAGGCCTTGGAGCTCTTGGAACCGGAGGGCGACTGGGTGGCCAGTTCTCCCGAGGACCCCAGTTTGGAGCTGGCTGCCTGCTGTTCCATGAAGGTTTTCAGAGCTTTTCTGCATCACCCAAGGGTGGTTTGGTTGAACTGTTGACCAAAGACAGCAGACACACACAGAGTGTTTGTCACTGGAAGTAATCTGCTTTCTGCAGCTGCAGCGACAAAAGAGATGCAGATGGTTTAACTGTCAACATAAATGACAAAAAGAAAATAAATCTCAAAGAGATTTAGGGGGGTTGGAAGAAAAAAGACCGTAGACCGAAAAAAAAAACACCAACACTGTGACCGTGGAGACTGTGCTTGCAAGTCGTCGGCGGGAAAGAACTGAGGAGGGAGCAGGGCCACTCATGCCTTTATAGGGTTGGTGACATTGACGGCATGGGATGCCCCAACTGCACTGATGAAAATCTTCTGTGTGGATTCCCCATTCACCGATGGTGAAGTTTCTACAGTGGTACCTGATGACTGAGATACCCTCGAAGAAGATCTGTAAGTTCCAAAGCTGTGGCCTGATAAAACAGATATCATTGAAGATCATCTAGGGGTCTTGGTCATAACTGTCAATAATACAAGGCATTTTGTAGTCACAGATCTGACATGAATTAGGATCGTTTGCTTAGTCAATTTCTGGTGCTTGATCACACCTGTTTGATGTTGGTTACTGCTAGTTTTTGAAATAGAAATAAGGTAGAATCTGTGCATAATTTCTTATGAATATTGCTGAACTGCAGCACAAAAACCAAACCAAACAAAAAAAAAACAACAATGAAATGTAGTAGTGGGGTCGCTTCAAATCTTTACACGATTCAGACAATGTTCTTTTCAAAAACTCTATTAATTGCTTTTTCAGTTGGCCTAACGTTTTGCACTGTATCAGTAGTGCTTTTTCAAAGGACTTTTTTTGCTTCTGAAAATAATTCATAGTACATTTTTTAGCATATTTTTTATACTTTATTGAAATTTCAGAGTTTTATACATAAACTCAGTACATCTCATTTTTAAAACAAGTTTTCAATAATCACTTTAAAACTCTAATTAGAACCCTCTTTTAAAAACGCAACAAGAACAAGCTACCAATTAATTCCTTCATATTCAGTAAAAAAAAAAGCATACTCCCTGGTTTGTCATTAGATTACCCTTCCCCTAAACTTATTATTCCCTTTATTTCCTTGCAGTTGATACATTTCCTATTCTTTTTGTTTGTTAAATTAACAGCTTCTCTTCCGGGCAGGACAGAATCCACCTATTCCAACCACTACTGTATCGATCTTTTCTCTGGTTAAAATTATATGTTATTCGTTCTAACTGTTGAATTTGCCGTATTATAGATACCCATTCTTTTACATCTGGCGTGATCTGCTGCATTCATTTTCTAGTAATGGATCTGAGGGCAGCAGCCACCAATATATGCCATAAGTATTTCTCCTCTTTCCCTATAATTCCCCTGGCACGAGTCCCAATATCAAGTGTTCAGGACCTATATTTGTAGTGATCATAAAAACTTTTCTCAATCTAGTTATCACTTGCTCCCAAAATGTTGTGATTACTGTGCAGTGCCAGAAGATATGTGCCTGGGACACTTTTTTCCCCACAAGCTCTCCAACAGGAGGTTGTCATCCTTGGGTTCCAATGTTGTATTTGTACTGGTGTCAGAAAGAAGCAGGATCTCACTTTCCAACAGAACTGTCTCCAGATGGGGGAGGAGGTGGCTCGCCATGTGTACTGCCATATTTTCTGCCAGTCTAAGTGAGACAGTCACATCTAGGTCTTCCTCCCACTTCTTTTTTATGTGCAGTGAAGAGGCCGCCCTGTCTGCAATGCAAGCCGAATACAGGAGAGAAATGGCCTTTTCTCCCGTGGATGATCTCCAGATCTTTAGGAATGGGATCTCGGTTTGCCAGTCATCCCCCACCTGAGCTCCTTTGTTTAGTATGTCCCTTATATAGTCTCGAATCTGAAAGAATCTTAAAATATCCTTTTGTGACCACCCAAAGGCTCCTTGGGCCTGTTCAAACGAAATCAGTTTTGAATTTTGCAAGAGCTGGTATGGTGAGGTGATACCTCTCATTGACTGGTCCCTAAACCATTTATCAAGTGCTGCTGGTTTAAACTGTGGGTCGTATGCCCACCATCTAAACAACAGAGTTGCTCTTTGCATCTTATTACCCTAATCCCTCTGCTCCAACCCTCCAACACTGTTACCGTTCCCGAGAAATGGGTATGAACCATCAATTTTGGTCTAGGTTGGAATATTATTGCTGCTGGGGGGGGGTACTTTCTGGTGAGAGAGGTCTGTTTTCCATATGACGTCGTAACATTTATAGCTATTCGCATCTGAGCTGCCGCCCAGTAAGCAGCTAGGTCTGGAAGGGCCATTCCTCTCTCACTCTGGTAAGTACATTTGTTTTTTAATTCTGGGATTTTTTTTTTTACCCCTTATGTCAGTAATAATTGTTGCCAATTAATTAGTTCTGTCAAAGGTACACACAGTAGACACATTGAAACAGGTACAACAGACGTGGCAAAACATTCATTTTTATTACCTGTATTCTGGCTCCTATGTCCAGAGGGATCAGGGACCATCTCTGGAAGTATCGTTTAGTTGTTCCATAATTGGCCGATAATTGAAGGCAAACAAGGCATCTGATGTTGTACCGATCTCACTCCCCCAATATCTCATCCTCGGGAGTCCCCTTTTCATTTTAAATGTCTCTCTAGTATACGTGGTGGGAGTGTAAGTAAAGCTTAATACCTCTGTTTTGCCTTTATTTAAGATGTATCCCAAAATAAGAGAGAAATTATTTAGTAGCTGGAACAATGACAGAAGGGACTCCTCTGGAGATGTCACGTATATCAGAATGTCATCCGCATATAGAGCTAATTTATTTTCCATATTCCCCAAACGGACTCCCTGTATACTTGGGTTTCTTCTGATACTTTCCACCAAGGGCTCAATATACATGGCAAATAGAACATGGGACAGCGGGCATCCTTGTCTGGTGCCCCTCTCCAAAGCAAACCCTGCAGATATATGCCCATTCGCCCTCACATATCCTTTCACTCCATCATATAATTTGAATAATCCAGTAACAAAATTCTTTAGGGAACCCAAACCTGGATAAGACCCCTGCCAGATAGGATGATGAGACCTTATCAAATGCCTTTTCTGCATCAAGGCTCAAAAAGATGGATGGTGTCTTTGTATGATTAATATGGTCTAAAATATGTATAGTCTTTCTTATATTGTCTTGGGCTTGCCTTCCCGGTATGAATCCTGTTTGATCTAAGTGCATCAACTTTGGTAAAATCTCTTGAAGTCGATGGGCTATAATCGAAGTGTATAATTTATAGTCATTATTTAAGAGGGAAATAAGGCGATAAGAGGGGCACTTAGAAGGGTCCTTCCCAGGTTTGGGCACCACTGAAATTACTGCCTGTGCCCGGGGTGGCTGAGAAAAACATCCTGAAATGTCTCATGCAAAGAGGTGCAGCAGCTCCCCACATGTTTTGTAGAATTCCGCTGGCAGTCCGTCATGTCCAGGACACTTGCCTGTTTTCATTCTCCCTATTTCTATTTTTAGTTCTAGAGTAGAGGTAGGCCTCATAAGCTCCTCTCGGTGTTGTGCTGTAAGCTTGGGTAGTGATATTTTCTGCATAAATTCCCTAACTGCCGTTTCTGGGGGTACTGGATCTGCTGTGTATAGTTCTACGTAATATTCTTTAAACGCCTCTGAAATCTCTGTTTTCTGAGTAATCTTAGCCCCTGTTCTGGGGTGTATCACAGTAGGAATTACTGCTCTCACTTTCTGGACCCTTGAATGGCTAGCCAGGAGTCTAAGGGAGTGTGGCCTCTGTAAGAAATATCAGCTTCTGCTCTACCTGGAATTCTAATATTTCTCCCAATTGCTGTTTGAGTCTTGGCAATTCCTTTGCACTCTCACTTATATTTTTGTTTTTGCTGTTCCTCTAATTCTTGTATTTTCGTTTGTAATTGTACTCTCAGCTTCCCTCTCTCTTTTTTTTTAAGCCAATTCAATGAATTTCCCTCTAATTATGGCTTTTGCCATTTCCCATACGATACCTGGTGAGGTCCATGGGCTGGTCTTATCTGCTCAGCACTGGGTGTATGTTTCCTCTATTGTCTTCTTAATTTCCTCATCTTTCATAAGAGAGATGTTCAAAGCATCATAGTGTGTTTTTACCGTCACCCCCCACCCACAAAAACAGGGGCATGGTCTGATAAAACCATGTCTCCTATCCAACTGTCCACCGCAAGGGTGATTTCCTCCCTATGCATAATGAAGTAGTCAAGTCTGGATTAAGTCTTATGTGGGTTCGAAAAAAATGTGTAGTCCCTTCTGGAACCATGTAACTGTCGCCACACATCTGTCATTCCTAGTTCCACCATCAATTTAGAGACTTGTTTGGCTACTTTATGAGTTCCTCTCTGCACTGGGGATGTGGTATCCAGTTGGGGTCCAATGTTAGGTTAAAACCTCCCCCGCAAATCAAAAGTCCCTCTGCCCACTCCTGTAATTTAAACAAGAATGTTCTGTAGTCTAAGTATTTTGAACCTGGCGGAAAGTATACTGATGCCAGTGTTACTTGTTGGCCCTTATACAGCCCTTTCATTAGTGCATCTTTATCTGACATTTTATCTTCCACCCGGAATTGTGTCCCCCTAGAGAGGAGTATTGCTGTCCCCCGTCTTCTGCCTTTTTTGTAGGTTGAGGTGACGGCCTCTGTGAAGCCCATCTTAGCTAACTTTTCGTGCTCCACCTTAGAAAGATGCATTTCTTGTAGAAACATATATTCTGTTTTCATTTTCCTGAGGTATGATACCTTTACAGCGTGTCTCAGCTACAGACCTCAGGATTCACAAGGCAGACAGCAAGATTGCTACCCCCCCCCATGCATAATGTCTGGCATAAACAATTAGCGTCCCTCTGGAGGGGTAGATTCGCTTTATACCGCTATAGCAATCCTGCCCTGTGAGTTCAGTTCTTTATTTTAAATAGCGTATAGTCATTCAGTGGGGTGGGGTGGGGTGGGGGCAGGCTCCAAGATAAAGACCCAATCATTTACCAGCTGGAAACAGTCTTACTTTTAGGCGCCGTCATCCTAACGGATCCAAATGAGCTTTCCCCTCTTCTTTATCTGTACTCACATTCAGATAGCCGATTTTCCATTTTGTTTCTCTGGCACGGTCTTTAGCTGCTTCAGGAGCTTCGTTATGCATCTCAACGCTTCTAGGGCGGACATTCTGGAGCTTCCTGGTGTGCGCTTATGTAGCACCATCTGCCAGTATGGGTGAAACCTCCTGTCCTTACCATTCTGTTCCGTTTGCACCCCAGTGATCTGAAAGCCCCTCTTGGAGAAATCCTGTTTGGCTTCTTGTGCTGTATTATAAATTGTAGTACTATGCTCCCAGAATACCTTCAGATGTGCCAGGAAGGGTGTTTGGAACCTCACTCCTTGTTCTCTCAGCACCTCAAGTAATGGGCTATACTGTAGCCTTGCGGTTTGTATCTCTGGCAGGTAATCATCATCCAGGGTGATTTCTGAGTCCCAATATTTAAGGTTTTTCTGAGACCATGCCCGCCAGAGGAGGTGGTCTTTAACTTTGTAGCTCGAGCATTGAGCACCACAGACCGAGGTCGTGCAGAGGGGTCCGAGGGTTTTTTAGTAAGCGATCTATGCGCTCTTTCCAGAGAGAAGAGGTAGTCTGGGGTTAAGATCAGGATGTCCCACAACATGTTCTCAATGAAATCTGCTATTGGGTATGTCTCCGCTCCCTCTGCCAGCCCATATAGTCGGATACTATCTCTTCTTGAGCGGCTTAAAGGTCGAGCGTTTTGGCGTGTAATTCAGCTGTTTGGTGAAGGATCAGTTGTACGACTCCCCCCAGCTGCTGAATCTGGTCTTCTGCTTCTGCTACCTGGGTCTCAACTTGGTCCATCTCCATTCTGGTAAGCTTAACTGAAATATTTTTAAACTCTCTTTTATTCCTACTTGCACTCTGAATTTCCTTGAGCAGAATTTCGAATCTGCTTCTAGAGAGATGCTTCATCTCTCCGTCCGTGTCTGCACCAGAGTCCCTGATACTGATGGAGATCAGCTTCTCTCTCTTTGTGATAGGCCTCGGTTCAGTCTGTCTCCATCCTCCATCTCAAAGGCTCCCCTCCTCGTAAATTTTGGCCCTCGTCTACTTTGCGGGCCACTACCTGGTATTTTCTTCATTTTATTTTAACGATATGATCCGTAATGGGGAAATTTGCAGTTTTGAATTTCAGGGGCGGGCAGGTACTCTGCGGTTAGCTTGCTGTCAGGTCTGTATCGGAACCAGAAGTCCATTTATATTTTGTTTAAGAATCATAAAATTAAATTGTTTATTACCAAGCATTTGTCTTTGTGCAATTATTCATTTTATTTTAGCAGTTTAAATATTTTATGCCATCTGCATCCTTCCTAGAAAAATGCAGTATGTTTTTTTAAATCATGTACACATTTATTTACATTTTACTTTGTGCTACCACCACCAGATTATATTCACCAATATCTTTTCAACTGCTCACTGAGCCTGACTAACCCCATAGCCGGGAAGCATCCAGCTTGATATACAGCTTTTTTCTGTATAGCCAATGCCGTCTTTTATATATGCCTTTATGTCTGCAAATGGTTAAAACTGTTTTGTTGAAAACATTCATTCCATTACTTGCCGTATGCTTTGCTTATATATGATTATAAAGATCCCATGAAATGTTTATTGAGTATTTATCTTACTGGTTACGAGGCGTTTTCATGCATTTCAATGGCACTATGTTCAGAAACATCGGCTGCTGCATATGAGGCTGCTGCTTCTCTGTCCTCTTGAGCCAGCTCGTCCTGCGACTGGTCTAGCGTGGATTTCCTGGTCTTGTGCACTTTTCAGTGCATGGTTACAGTCGCTAAGCAACTGTCAACAGTTAATTCAGTATTACAAAAAGCAGCTGTAATCCTGCAATGATGAAACGTTATTGCTGCACCAGAATGTTTACCAAATATGAGCCCACTCGCCACGAGTCCTAGCAGCGGTAAGCTGTTGCTGTTGAGAATGGCACTACTGATACAGTGTGAAATGTCAGGGCAAATGAAAAAGCAATTAATAAAGAGTTGTTGAAAAGAACATTCTCCGAATCATGTAAAGATCTGAAGCAACCCCACTACTACATTTCACGGATATTTGGGACACCTTGGGGGACGCAACAGTGAATTACAGGACCATTTCCCTTGGATTCCTTACTTAAGGAACTTTAAAAAAAAAAAAATCATGGTATTGCACTGGGTGTGAAGGTTTTTTTTGTTACATCATAAGGCAGAAATGCGGTCCTCACCTGTCGAACTCTCTTCGCTGGAGGTGTAGGTGCCCTTTCCCAATAGAAGATTCACCATGGTTGGAGAGTTGGCTATTTTTAAAGGCGTCTCACCCTTCCTGTTGCTCTGGTTGGGGTTCCCTCCATACCGTAATAAGAGCTTTACAACCTAAGATGAGAACAACACAACATTAGGGACTGCTAGGGACAAGATGCTGTGAGTCCCAGGTTCAAATCCAAGTAGTCACTTGCTCACTATGTGACCATAAACAAATCACTTAGCTTTCCAGTACTCTAGACCACCCAGCTGTCATGTGGGTAGCACTGCGCTATAATCTGGGTAGCACCCAGCTACAACTTGGGTAGATAAACCACCCAGCTGTAACCTGAGTAGAAAAAAAACTGAAAATTACATACTTAACCTAACTGTTGATCTTCCAGAACATCTTCACCATTGATTCATACTTATGGGTCTAGAGCTGGAGGCACCAGGACCACATGGGAGCTTTTTCCTACAGGGAAGGAGCTGACGTCTGTTACAGACACTGCCCATGCACCTGACATGATGTCAGGAGTCCTAGCCATTGGCAGTCGTTGACTCCCTCATGAACTTCAGTTTGTTCGCCAGGAGAAAAACAAAATAGAAAGAAAATAAAACAGAGGACTAGATATTTTCTAGCACAAAGGGATAGTAAAAGGATGTAGGAAATAAACAACCAAGTAGAATCTGACTACCAACTTGGAGACTACGAGTTTGGCCTACCAGGTGGCACAAGGAAAGTGGGTCTAAAAACAGCCAGAGGCTTTTACCACTAGCTAGAGTGTAGAAAATGGTAGGAAAAAGATTGGAGCATCAGCTCTGAGCAAATGGCTCTGGCAGAGTAGCAAAAGGAAAAGTCCAATTTGGGACCTTCTTGCAAGAGAGATGGCAAAATATGGCAACAATGGAAAAATGACATCTGGATTCCCAAAAAGTAATACTTCCTCCATGCTACCAGACAGAACTTGAGTAAACTCTAGAGTAAACTCAAAGAACAGTTACGTGCCAGCAATAAGACACGACAAGGTGTGGGTTATGGCCCAAGAACATGCCCCAAGCGTGTTATGAGGCACGAAGAGCTTGCATCGAGTGCCTTTAGCACCTGAGAAGTGCTCTTATCAGGCCATAACCCACACCTCAGAGTGTCTTACTGTGATTATAAAATCGGCCCCCCAAGTAAATGATTAAAAAAAAAAAAAAAAGTGATACATATTTATATATTCTAGCTACCAGTCTATGGTGGGGGGCCGCCCTCTGACGCTGGTCCCGCCCTGGACGTCGCCTATGGCATAAAGCGGCGGTCCCACAGCACCACCTCATTTCGCCCGCTGGAGACCCAGCCTGCATTAAGGATGTGGAACCTAGAAGATTCTAACATCCCCAAAAGGGATAAAAAATTAAACCTACATAACCAGAGGAAAGGAGGGAAGGGAAAGCATGCCTGCTGCAAGAACTCTTCTCAAAGATCTACTGCTATGTAAGTTCTTACGTAACTGTACTATCTCACGTCAAGAGAGAGCTCTTGCAGTAGGCAATAACCATCAGGACAGAGTCCCAAGCAGAACAAGGATATGATCCAGGTCAGAAGGGTGGTGGATATATAAATCCAGAGGTGCTCCTAAAAAAGCAGTCCCTGGAGACTGGCTAGGCCAAAACCTGCCCTCCTTCTGGAAGCAATGTCCAAACAATAGTGTTTGATGAATGTGTGAACAGAACTCCAAGTGGCTGCAGCACAGAGATCTGCTGCGGACACATTTCGTAGTGATGCAAATGAAGTGGCAACACCCCTGGTGGAGTGACCTTTAACCAAATCCAGTAAAGGCTTGTCAATCTTTTGGTAGCAGAACACTATGCAACTGACCAAACAGTTGGACATCTGCTTAGTAACTTGCACCCTTATCATTCTCGGGGTGAAGGACACAAACAACTGATCGATTTTCCTGGAAGACTGGGTATGGTCTACATAAAAACAAAGAATTCTATGGACATCCAGAGTATGTAACAGAGCCTCCCTCGATTCGAGTACTCTGGTGGTAAACAGGTAGATGAATGTCCTGGTTAAGAGTAAACTCGGACACCACCTTCAGAAGAAACTTAGGATTAGTATGCAGTGACACCCTGTCCCTGTGGAAAATTAAATAGGGCTCTTTACACATCAGAGATTGAAGCTCGGAAATCCTCCGGGCTGAGGTAATGGCAACTAAAAATAACGCTTTACAAGACAGAAAGCATAGTTCGCAACTTGCGGATGGTTCAAAAGGAGGTAACATAAGCTTCTGTGACATAAATAAAAGATCCTATGGGGAAATAGGGTCCCGTATGGGTGGCTTAATATGCATCATACCTCTCAGGAAGGTACAAGATAGATCCAACTGTGCAAGGGTTCTGCTGTCCACTGGCACATGATAGGCTGTTACTGCAGAAAGGCGGACCTTTACTGAAGAGTAGCCTAGACCTGAGTCAGACAGGGAAAGAAGATACTCCAGGACTGAGCTCACTGGACAGGTGAAAGGGTCTAGATGATGGGCAGAAGCCCATAGGCAGAAACATTTCCATTTCATAGCATGCGTGGCCCTGGTCGAAGGTTTCCTAACCACCACGAGAACATCTGCTACCCCTGAAGAAACTCCATACCAGTTCCTGACAAAGTCTGCAGGAGCCTTGCATGCAGGTGCAGGGATGTGAGATCCGGGTGCACCAGCATCCCCTGCTCCTGGGAGAGCAAGTGTGAGGAAAGGAACATAAGTATTGGAGGCTCTATTGCCAGCTGTAGGAGCAATGGAAAACAAATCTGATGAAGCCAGAATGGGGCTGTCAGAATCATGTCTGCTCGTTCCACCTGTAGCTTGAGCAGCACCCTCTGAAGTAGTAGGAAGGGAGGGAAGGTATAGAGAAACTTCCCTGTCCAAGACAGGGACAACGCATCTTGCCAGAAAACACCAGGCCCTGGATCTAGCAAGCAGAAATTGGGCAGTTCGGAGTTCAGCATGGACGCAAAGAGGTCAAGCTCTGGAAATCCCCATCTTTCAAAAAGATCATCTGCTACGGTCCGTAGCAGTTCCCACTCGTAAGCCTGAGACCGAGAGCGGCTTAGGCTGTCAGCTTACATTTTCAGGACTGCAGTTTGCAAGCGGGTAAGCTGCGTGATCTATCTGAGACTGCGCCAGAATTTAAACTTGTGAGGCCCAACAACTTTCCTGAGAGACTGTTGCTGCCAGTTCTACGAAAGCTGCGGTTTAAGGAGTCAGCTCCTGTGGACAGCGTCATCGCGGCCACCCTTGGGAGAGAGGCCTTGACGTGGGGGTGAGCATAGCCATCAATTGGAGAGCCAGTCCTTGAGAGGAACCAGCCTGGGACTCATCCTAGACCCTGAGGTCCTGGTTCAGTTAATACAAAAGGCTTTTCCCTGCAACTCAAAAATAAAAAGTGTTTGCCAACTGATTTGCATTCAAAGTTCAACCTATTCTATAGACTGTTTTTGCAGGCCATCGGGCCTGAGGATTACAATTGTTTTGGGGTAAAGTTCTGGTGAATATTGCAACTGCCAAGACTGAAAGAATTAAAAGTCCTTTATTTGTTTAAGGGCCCAAACCAGCTGCAATGCCAGCCAACCCGCGGCAATGCTGAGGCCTGCAACAACTTAGACCCTGGATACCCAGATTGCAGTGACTGAATCTAATCAGGGGTCAAATGTATCTGACTGTCCATCTGACACAGCTGCATAATAATTGTTTTAAGATGACTATTGATTTGCTTTCCCATCCCCTGTTCACATCCCACAATATATCAGTTTGTTGTTTGAATGTTGAACTGATTCCTGAGCATATTACTACAGAGTGCTGGGTTACTAGGAAAAGTCTAAAGGTGTATTGTTGTTGCAAATCATTCTTTACAGGTGCACAGGGCGTATGTGAGAGGTTCAGACCCTATCGGTAAGTGTGGTTACCGTAAGCATATTATTAGCACTCACCACAAATAGTAATCTTGAATGTTAAGTGAAGTGTTTTGCCAACTCTGTATGTGGGACCATTGGTTGGAGCTGTGAGTAAGTACAACTTCCCAGAAGATAATGCTAACTTAACTTTAACCCACATGAAAATCATTCTGGGTGGAGGCACCATGAAAATAGCATTTTTGTTGGTATTGAACGCCCCTTGTGCTAGTTAAATTTGAACCCAGGTCCCTCAACTTGCATTTAGGGCAGCAGGCAGGGGCAGTAACCCGTTAGGAGGTGAAGTCCGGGTTACATGATAAAGGGAGTGGACAGATCCAATAGTCCTGCCAAATGCCTACAGGTCGTTAATAATATACAGAAAATCAGGACCAAAAAGTTTGTGACCCACAAAAGGGACATTCAACATCTTTTGCAGGATATCAGCTGTGAAGCCAGAGACTCTAAGCCAGGAGTGCCTTCTAAGGCAAATGCCAGTGGCAGCTGCCCTGGCTGCAGTATCAGCCATACTATAGGTGGCTCTGAGGAGATGCTTACTGACACCTTCCAAGGCCTGGAGAATCTTTAGAAGCTCTTGTCTCTGGGGACCCTCTGGAAGGGCTCGAGCAGCAGCCTTGCCCTTCTTCCACAGGGTATTCTGGTACTTATTCAAATTAGTCAAATAGTTGGCAATTCTAAGGCCTACAGTGGCTGAAGCAAAAGTCCTCTTGCCCCAGAGGTCAATCGTCTTAAGATTCCGTTGGGGGGAGGGTGAAAAGGTGCTTGGGTGCCTCAAACCCGTCATGAGCGGCCTCTATTACCACAGAGTCGTTTTCCGGCATAAAAAAGACAGCCCCAAAGGTGCCTGGTAAAGCTGATCAGCCTTTCTGGGCATGGCAGGTACCAGGCTGGGCCTATGCTGGACAGCACTGGCAAGATCATTCAATGCTGGAAGCAGAGGAGGAATAACACTGGGTGGAGATCCTGGGATCTCCAAGAAATCCACCAGGTTCCTCCTGGTGACATCGTCTTCCTTAGTCTGGAACCCCATGATGAAGGAGAGCTGCTTCATAATGTTAAAGAAAAGAGGGATCCTCGGGGTGGGTAGGGGGTGACCTTGAGGTGTGTTTGACTTAGTCCTCACTCCTGGACGAGACAGTAAACCTGTCAAGAGGACTCAACCTCTATTTCTTCCTCCTCACCCTCTTCCTCAGGGAGGATGAGAGCAGGTCAGCATTCCTGGTCGTCATTGGCCTGTTCTGCAGCTAGGACTGCTGGCTCTCTAGAGGGGTAGGGGTGGATAGGTTCAACAGACATTGACACTGGAGTAGCGCGCAATGACGACGAAGGCCCAGGCTGTGGAATAAATTGCTGAATGAGAGCGGAGATTATGGAAGTTAGAACAGCATTAAGGTCAACGGCAGGATAGGGAAGCATTGTTGACACAGGCACTGACAGAGAGGGTGAGGAACCCAACTCCGACTAACTGCCACTAGCAGCAGTAGAGGCAGTGCGGCCCCGTGCCTGTGGACCTCGCGATTTGAGAGGTCTGGACGGTGGGGTTGGAGCCGTCGGCCTCTGACCCAAAGGCCAACTGGCCTCCACAATCTTGAGAAGGCTGGGAGAACTCTCGTCCATGGGGAGCCTGACAGGAGCCAAGGCCTGTGCAAAGCGAGGTGTCGACGCCGAAGCTGTTGACGTGCGATCCCTTGAAAAGAGGAACAGTCCTTGGGCTGGTTCTTATCCTGACAAGAGTGTTTCCCTGAGGACTTGTCCCGGGCTTTGGCAGCCTGGGAACCCAAAGAAGATGCCAGCGACTGGGAGAAGACCCCTGCTCTCCGCTGGCAGCCTGTTGTTCCATGAGGAATTTCTGCAAGACCTTCTTGCATTGTTGCTGGGTGGTGAGGAAGAACTTCAGGCAAAGCTCGCAGGTAAGAGTACTGTGAGAAAGCCAGAGACAGCAGACACAGAGTGTGTGTTTATCGGTCAAGGAAATTGTCTTTCAGCAGCATCAGCAATGGAAAAGAGCCGACAAAGGAGTAGTTCTCGACATACAAAATTAAAAGGAATCACTTTAAAATAGTGATTCAAAGGAAAGTACAAAAGAAAAATTAAGTAGATGTTTTGGCAGTTGAATTGAGTGACAAGGCTTCCGCGGGGAGCGCGGCTACCCATACTTATATAGGGCTGTGACGTCTGAGCTGAACATGGGCATTGACAGCTCCTACTAGATTGCTGTGGAAAAGCTTCAGTGGGATCCGACCTGATGACAGAGATATCCCTGAAGAAGATCCCTCTTTTATTTATGACAGATGAGAGAAAAGTAGGTGTGGACAGCATAGGAGATGCAGATGTTAGAAGGCAAGATGTCATCTTCTCTGGCATGATCCTGGCAGAGTGGGCAAAACCTAAAGCACAGAGAGAAGTGACAAGGGATACCAACCAAAAAATTCCACGTGAAAGAAGATGCCTTGCTTCTCCCTGCAGTACCTGTGTGAAGCTAGTACACGGATCCAAAGCAAGTTCATCACACTCCTCCACAGACACAGCATGTGCTCAGTGGAGTTAGACAGGATAGTGCCCAAGGCACATCATGCACGTAACAACTAACAAGGATATACCCTATGAGGAAGGAGGACAATAGAGAAAAAAATGGAGGAAGGGGACCACCTACCTACTCCATTAAAAAAAAACCAAATATATAATAAACATTTTTTAGTTGGGGTGGTGGTGGTATGGGAGCCATGAATGACCCCCCAACCCCCTTTTGATTTCTGTTTTCCTGAGGCTGAATGGCTAACTTTTTTTTTGCTGTTGCTACTTAAGATAAACAGGAACTGCCACAATAGGACCATGGCAGATGAAATAACTGGAAAGGTCTGCTGTCAGTGCCCACAGAGTGAACTACCAGAAGCCCTGGCTGTCAGTTGAGCGGATGATAGTGGGTGGGCTTCTGAATCAATACAGAAGATACTCTCGAAGATCAACGACTTCCGGTGATGCAAGCGTCGTATATGGCCGTTTGAACTTGAGACTCCGCTCTACCCAGCAATAATCAAAAACCATTCTGGCACCTATAAGAAACCAGAGAGCAAAAAAACCGAACCCAGCCAGTCTACATATGGCTACGAGGCAAAAGCTAAAGGAATTTGAGTCACCGAGTGTGGCAAAAGAGGCACATCAGAGGACTCTGAATTGGCAACTGACGGCAATCAAGCCGCGACCTCGAGCTATGATGGCAGACCCAGAGCAGCCGACAGATTCAGGAGATGAATCGGAGTTTGTAATTATTTCCAAACAATTGTATACCCAGCTACACAAAATTGATGACACGCTGCAATGTATAGAAACAGTGGTGGCAGATACCAAGCGTGATCTCCGGGTGGTAGAGAAGCGCATGGGAGCAGTAGAGGCCTGCCTAACAGAATACTGCAGAGACACAGACTTGCACGATACGGCGCTTTTAGACCTGCACTATAGAGAAAAGCAACTCACCAAAAGAATGGAGGAGCTGGAGCACCGTTACAGACGGAAAAACATACGGATACATGGGCTTTCAGAGAAAACCGAGTCGGGCGATATGCTGGACTTCATGGAGAGCTTCCTGCGTGAGGTATTGAGCTGGCCCAACAACATACCTCTGGGTATAATCCGTGCACATAGAGTGCTGATGCCCCCAGCAAACCCTAAAGCCAGACCGCGATCCATAATCATCGCTTTCCTCGATTTCAGAATCAAAGAAAAGATCCTTAAGATGGCATGGAGTCGCAAGGAAGTAATTTTCGGGGACCAGCAGTTATATTTCGAACATGACTTTGCAAGTGCTACAATGCAACAGAGAAGGCAGATCCTCACAGCAATGAGATCACTAAAGCAGAAAGGTTTCAAGGCCTACCTCGACTATCCAGCCAGACTCAGGATGAAGATCGGTGAGGGAGCATCTAAACGCTTTGGGGACATCGTAGAGGCAAGGGAGTTT
Source organism: Neoceratodus forsteri (assembly GCA_016271365.2). Lineage (NCBI taxonomy): Eukaryota > Metazoa > Chordata > Ceratodontiformes > Ceratodontidae > Neoceratodus > Neoceratodus forsteri. The sequence continues at coordinate 952,055,368 of CM028130.1, forward strand.
TTGGCAGAACACGGAATTCGCGTGGAAGAGCTGCAAGTGCGCTTTCCGAGGCAAGAGTTGGGAGCTTCGGCATGGCAATCGACCTCACACGGAGGAAACTGGGATCCCAGAGCACAAGTCTATGGCAGGATGTTCGTAATGCAAGCAAGTCTCCTTTGGCCTCAAACGAACAGGAATCCACGACTGAAGGAACTCAGACTCAACCTCTAAACGTTAAAGAGGCAGACTGATGAACCATTTAAATGGCTGGGTTAAAATACAAATTTTCCTTCCTGAAGAAGTTAAATACTCTCTGGCTTTCAGCATTTTAGGCCATAAGTGGGCGACTGAAGTGCCCAGGATATTGCCAGGAGTTTTTGGGCGGGGGGTGGGGGTTCGAAGACATAGCTAATAGCTTTTCCCTAAAGGTTAAAAACAAGTAACAACTGTGGGCAAGCAAGGAATAACATGGAATGGTAAAAAACTGCATACCCTTTCCTCATATAGGGGTTAGACTCGGCTGAATAGAAATTAAAACAGTCCCACGTCGCCGTAAAAGGTGGATGACTGTGACAGAGACTTGGCTGAGTTGTATGCCATGCTTCTGCAGAGTGCAGCCAGCCAGGCTTACCAGAAAGTTTTGTTTGGGGATTTAGGCTCAATATTCTATGACTGTATTACATCACAGACTCTCCCCTGCCTCCCCCATGAATTAGATCAGATAGGACTTAATTAATTAGATGATTGTTGGGTGGAGTGAGTTAGGTATTGAGGACCGTACACTCCAATCCTTTTGGTCTCATTTGGGGGTGTATACACCTACCCCTCTTTTTACCCTACTGACCACTAAGTTGAGAGGTGGGCAGCGGGGGAATACCTAAAGTAGACTCCCCAAGGTCTCCCTAATTTCCACCTTAATTACGGGCGAGACCTAGTTAGGGTTATGTTTCCATCTTCAGTTTCACCTTGAAGCGCATTGGATTGTTAGTATTATAGAAAAGCTGCACAGCATATTAGAATGTCGGGAGCCATTAATAACATGTATATAGTAACAGTTGTGATGATAAACACATGTTGGTTTTTCATTTTTTTTTAATAATCTAAAAGTATTGTGTGTGATGACCATCCAATGTATGGAGAGAAGGGGGAAAAGTCTTCAGGGATCAGACCAAACCTGCGCTCTGGATGACCGAATATGGCTGAGATTCAGATAGCTACATATAATGTAAGAGGTTTGGACGTCCCAATAAAAAAGGGCCAGGGTGTTGAGGGAATTGAGGGATTTTAAGACCGACATAGCTCTACTCCAAGAGACCCATCTCACACAAGAGGAACATTTAAAATTGAAAAGATCTTGGGTGGGGCAAATCTATTCTTCTTCAAACCAGGGCCAACCTAACAAAAGGGGAGTAGCCATACTCATAAGGAAAAAATGAAAATTACGTACCTACCGTAATTCTTGATCTTCTCTTATCTTCACCATTCATTACTTCCTGGGTGTAAGCGGAGGCGCACACCCGTCATGGGAAACTTTTTTTTAAACTTTGGCTAATGGCACCGCCCTCGAGAGTGACGTCATGCGCGAGGGGCGGCCGTTAGTAGCGACCGACTCCTCCTCCTCCAACTCAGTTCTGTGAGCCGGAGAGGCAAAAGCGAAAGCAGAAAATAGAGATAGCGAGGCAAGATAGCCAAGGGATAGCAAAGCAAGGAAGAATGAACTGAAAAAGGAATAAGCCGATGGAGGAAGGACAGAGGAGATAAGAGTATCCCTAACCTAGGGACTGCAGGGCCTCCTTACCTGGGCGACTCTAGGAGGAGAGAAAAGGAAGGAAATGAGAAAGATGAAGAAGAAGAAGAGAAGAGAGAGATGGGATGTTGAAGGGACCAGAATGCCCAACAAGCATAGTTAGCTTATAGCTGAAGGCTCGACTAACAGGGAAGCAAGAATCCCCGGAGACAGAGGTGAAGAGAAGGTTCACCAAACCCGCTAGACAGACTCAGGAGGGCATAGTCCTCATCTTCAACATGCCATTGTTGTTGATACCCCCTTCGGGCTCCTGGCCGCGAAGGCCTTTAACCGGAGGACACCCGAGGAGGGAAGAATAAACCCCAGGCAGCATGAGAGCGCTGCTCAGGGGTTTAGAAATGGAAAATGTAAGCCTTTCAGGCGTTTTTAAGCATAGAAGTGGGACTCAGACGGACTCGCCAAGGCAGGCCAGAGGCTTAGGCTGGCTGGGATTGGTTATGGTCAGCACTGCTCTTCTGTAAAACTGTCCAGGAGGACACTTGAAAGGAAAAACAATCATCAAAATCTCACGAGAAGGGTTGCCTGCCCTCTCATCTCCCTTCTTGTTTGTTTTCCTTTTTTTTTTTTTTTTTTTACAGATAATCATTTGCAGGCTAGGAGCATGACCCCAATACCAAGAATGCCTATAGCAGTCGAAGAGAGTTCCCTCAGCATTTTTCCTTTTTTTTTTTAGAAAAAAAAAAAAAAAACAGACGTGCCGTTCCTCCGCTCTGCAAGGCAAGAATTAGAGAAGGGGGAGGGGTTTTTGATTCTAGGGCGCAACAGCTGGAGCACGGGATTGCAGGATCAAACTGAATAGCCTGAGCCAGGCTAAAACCCAGAGGTATCTCGCCCGAGGGATGGCAAGATATAGTTGTGCAGTTTGATCGCCAATGCAAATCCACAAGATGGCCCAAGAATCTTAGAGTAAATAATTTTTCTGGAGAAATAAGAACCCTCCCCCCCAAGATATAGATTTTTTTTTTTGGAAAAATTGAGCAATTCTTCCTATCTTTTATAGTTTTTTTTTTTTTTTTATTTTGCAGAGAGAGGAAGGAAACGGGAGGTGGAGAAGCCACAGGAAGAGGCCACTGAGGGGATGGTGGGCGGGTGTAAGTAATGAATGGTGAAGATACAAGAGAAGATCAAGAATTACGGTAGGTACGTAATTTTCATATCTTCCCTTGTCAATCTTCACCATTCATTACTTCCTGGGTGAGTACCAAGCTCCTCTTCCCCGAGGGGGAAGAGGCCATACCCTGAGGGAACAAGACCCCCAGCCTTCTGCTGGTGAGAAACAGAAGGAGAAGACCCTGGCTTATTCAGAAAGCCTAAGTGGGGGAAGAGCTAGGAGGTGCCTCCCGAGGACGAGGAGACGGAGGGAGCCCCTGTAAAAGTCTCCTAGCTCTAGAGGAGAAAAGACGGGTCCCCCGGAAGGCGGAGCGAATCACCCTACGCCGGGCCAGGGGTGACAACCTGGAAAGACGAAGCCATGCCGTCCGCCTGATGCAGATCGCTGTCCCTGCAGCCTGGAAGCCACCTCATTGGCGTCATAAGATGCCCTTGCTTGGTGTCTTGCCAGCTCCAGGCCTACCGCGGAGAGGGCAACGGCCTGTCTGGTTTGCTCCGTGTCAGGCATTGACGCCAACAGCTGGGACATCACTGACCACAAATGCCGGTTGTAGGCAGCGTGGTGAGCCTGATGAGATGCAATACAGGCACTTCGCCAGAGAAGAGAACACTCTTTGCCCCAAGCGGTTGAACTGGAGAGAGTCCGATCCGGTGTGTGCGTCGCCAGGCAGCGGCGCAGAAAGAGTATCTAAGTAAACCAAACCAGAGGCGGGTTGGGAAGGAACCTAGAGACTCTGAGGGGGCACAATACCTACGCTGACAGTCAGCCGGGGCTGGAGAAGAAGCGGCTGGGGACTGCCAGGACCGGATAGACGCCTCCTGGAAGGGGATAGGCCAGGAAGGTACCACCAAATGCTGGGCACTGAATTCACCAAGGAATTCGCGTCTCCGTTAGGTATTGTCTCTCCGAACATAGGAAATCCGAAGATCCCTCACCATCCTTGAGAGGAAACGCTGATATTCTGTGAAATCAGCATCGGAGGAAAGATGAGCAGGGGGTTCCTCTCCCTCAGAGGAGGGAGACGAGGATGATGGGGAGCTGGAATGTCCAGAAGATTCCTGCGGCGGTGGGGAGAGTCGAAAGACCTGCTCATGCATGTATCTAACATATGAGGGAAGGCCGCCGCAGAACCCCTGAACTGCTCCCAGGATAACGGACCCGTAGGACCGACATGGCCTGGGAGGCGGGGTGGTGAAGGCAGAGAGATGGGAAAGGGCACCTCCGAGGAGGCAACTGCTCTCTGCGAGGGCTCTGGAATCCGGGGAAAGGCCCTAGTAGGAGGATCCCGGATATCAGACCAGGCCGCAGAAGCGGAACTCTGGGAAGTGGAGCCTGGAAGAGCCCTGGGGAGAACCTCCCGTGGCAGCTGGGACTGCATGGATCCAGAAGGGCAGTCGCACAAACGCCGCCGGAGGACACCTAGAACCCTGGAGGGAGGCGGGAGCTCTGCACTCGGCTCCTGGCCACCCCGAGGTGGCCAAGGAGACCAGTGGCAGACCCCTGCACCTCAACCCCTCGGACTCCGAGAGGGCCCTCCTCCTCGACCACAGCGTCCCCAGTCCCTAGAGGCAACAACACCCAGGGGTAGCTGTTACCGGGCCTCAGAGGAGCCTCCCCTCCGTCACCCCACGCCTGCCCCCGGGCTCCCGGCCACCCCAGCCGGGAACCCTCAGGAGAGCGCGGTGGGGGACAGAGGAGAGGCCCGCTGCGCCTGGCACCCCTAGCCACGGGACCCAGACCCGAAGAGTGGGGGTGCCAGGATGGATCCACGTCGAGTCATCGCCCTCCGAGGAGGGCGAGACCAGCTGGACCTCGATGCTGAGCCACCCCAGGGGTCCCGAGCTCACAGGGGCTGAATGTGATACCAAAAGGGTGGCGTCGCCGCCCCACCCGTAGCAGCCAGGCCTAATTCCCCACCGCCCACGGCTACCGCCTGGAGGAAGGACAAGGCCACCCAGGCGCCGCCCGGCGTCGGGAAGGTGGCGCCGCCATGTCCGCTCCAGTGCCGCTGAGCGGCGCGAGGCCATGACACCGCCAGCGGCGCCGCCTCGATCCTGACGCAACGCGGGATCCCAAAGCAGCGCCGGGAATCGCCGCCTCGATCACGGCACATGACGGTGCGGGATCAACAGCGCCCGAAAAGCGGCGTCGAGTCCACGAGCCAGGCCCAAAAGTCGAGGGCCCTCGACAGGGAGCCTGCACCTCCGAAGAGGTGACTGCCGAGGCGGTGTCGCGTCGCGGCCCAGGAGGGACTCTGCAGCTCCCCAACACCAGAAGAGGCCTCCTCCTCGGCAGAATGAGCAGAGACCCCTCCTCCTCGGACCGTATAGGCCGGGGAGGGACCGGGAAGAGCCTATGACCTTGCCGAGAATCCCGAGCAAGTAGCAGGGGCCTCGAGGCTTAAGCGGATTCGAGGGCTAGCGGTCCATCGAGAAACAGGCGTGCTGCAATCCATATCATGGTTGGGTCCCAGGCAACGAAGGCAAACGTCATGCCGGTCCGAGACGGAGAAATGCCGGCCACAGGAGCACCGACGCATAGGGGCGCGGCCCGTCTTAGAAAAGCGCTTAGCTCCCGAACCGGACATAACGTGAAATTAACAAGACTAAAACACAGTAGGAAACACACCCGGCGCCGTTAGATAAAAAAGGAACAGTCTTACGAGATCGGCATCGAGTGCAAAGAAAAACCAGGAGTCGGTACACTACCACGCAGTTAAGGGCGCTTCCCTGCGAGCAGGTGCTGCCTTGGCCGTGGGAGAAACAGAACTGAGTTGGAGGAGGTGGTCGCTACTAACGGCCGCCCCTCGCGCATGACGTCACTCTCGAGGGCGGTGCCGTTAGCCAAAGTTTAAAAAAAAAAAAAGCTCCCGTGACGGGTGCGCGCCTCCGGCTTACACCCAGGAAGTAATGAATGGTGAAGATTGACAAGGGAAGATCTTCCCATTTAGGGAGCTAGAGGTGAGGTCTGATCCCAAAGGTAGATATATTTATGTGGATGAGAACTAGGGGCACACAAATATTGCATCTTAAATATATATGCTCCCAATGAGGAAATCCTTAGACCAGCCTTTTTGACAAGGATGCTATCAGACTTTCCGAGCTTTGACTCTAGCCTACAGATCGTGGGAGGGGATTTTAATACAACACTTTGTCCTCGGCTAGACAAGTCAGGTACGCAGCCAGGTAGACGGTCTAAAGCTTCAACATCGTTCCACAGACTTAACTATGAATATGGCATGATGGATGCCTGGAGATTTTTTACACCCAACTATGGGGATTATTCTTTCTATTCCCCCAGACATTCTAGATACAGTAGGAATGACCTCCTATTGGTACCCAAAAACTGGGCCTGGGCTTTGGATTCTGCCCGCATAGGTAGCTTTACCCTGTCAGATCACGCTCTTGTTTTGATGAGGTTGGTGCTGGGGACCTCTAGTCGTAACTCTGCATGGAAGTTAAACATGAGTCTAATCAATAAGGAGGAATGTAAAACATCAGTTAAAGAAGAGAGTCAACAGTTTCATTCCTTGAACAATAAGACAGATACCTCCCCCACGATCTACTGGGATGCGTTGAAAGCTTATTTAAGGGGCAAAATTATTTCGTATGCATCTAGAGTTAATAGGGAGAGAAGAGAAACCCAGAGAAAGCTGGAGGAAAAAAATCTTTGAGTTAGATTCTCAACACAAACAACAGAATCAAGCAGAAATAAAGAAATAACTTGACCTAGCTAGGGAAAAATTATCCCAGATAGTGAACCAAAAGATTGAGGCGAGTTGCTGATATGCTAGACAAACATTTTATGAAAAGAGTAATAGGGCAGGCAAGTTACTAGCTGCCCAGCTATGCAAAGAGGCAGCCTCCAGGGCAGTGCTGAAACTCAGGAGAGAATCGGATGGGGGTATGGTCACATCCCAGTCGGACATAAAGTGTTTTGCCGACTTCTATCAAAAGCTGTATATGGCGGAGCGAAGTTCGGACCATGAGGATAAAATTGCACAATATCTGTCTGAGATTTGCCTCCCAGCTTTGGACACCAATCGTAGGGAGAAGCTAGGGCTACCTATTACTATGGAAGAGCTCAAGAATCAGAAATCCTCCCTTAAAAATGCTAAGACCCCAGGGCTGGATGGCTATCCTGCCGAATTCTATAAAACCTTTCAGGCGGATCTCCTTCCTACCCTCCTTGAAGCTTTTAATGCAGTCCTAAAATTGTCCCATCCTGCCCCCCACCCCCTCCCCGTCATGGAACCATGTCCAGATATCAGTGTGCTTAAACCTGGTAAACCTCCCACAGAACGCGGATCTTACTGACCCATCTCCCTCCTAAATACAGATTTAAAGATATTCACTGGCATACTAGCCCAAAGATTACAACTAATTATCAAAGACCTTGTACATCCCGATCAAGCTGGATTCATTTCAGGTAGACTTTTACAAGACAATATCAGGCGTCTTTTAAACATAATTTCCTCTCAAAAGATATCCCCTATATTTCAATTAGCAGTAAGTACTGATGCCGAAAAGGCATTTGACAGAGTAGATTGGGTTTTTCTTCACGCTGTGTTTAAGAAATTTAACCTTGGGGACAACTTTATAGGGGCGGTTTCAATGTTATATTCCCATCCAGAAGCAGTGATAAATGTAAATGGCTGTACCTCCTCTAGATTTCCTCTGTTTCGAGGGACTCGTCAGGGATGCCCACTTTGCCCTCTTTTATTTGCCCTTTCCCTAGAACCCTAGCGGAACAAATTAGACAACATCCGCAGGTAGAAGGAGTCACAGTGGGATCCCAGGTTCATAAAATCTTGTTGTATGCCGATGATATACTAATATATCTGGGCGATCCGGTTAGCTCCTTCCCCACCTTATCAAAATTTTAGAGCATTTCCAAACAATAGCAGGATATAAAGTCAACCCTTCAAAGTCAGAAGCAATTATTCTCAGTGGCAGACCACCGCCTGAAATGCAACCCCATTTCCAATTTACATGGGCAACCAACAATACAGTCATCAGGTACCTGGGAATAAGGATATCAGCAGATATAACTCAGCTCATTTCTGCTAATTATCTCAGACTTTGAGATTCTTTGAGGCAGGACCTAGGCAGATGGAGATTACTCCCTTTGACTTTACCAGGAAGGGTACATTCCATTAAAATGAACGTGCTTCCTCGTTTGCTTTTCCTGTTTCAGACACTCCCAATCACCCTTCCAAATTCATTTTTAAAAGAACTAGAACGTTTGATATCACGTTTTATATGGAATGGTAAAAAGCCTAGGCTAAAAAGAAAGCTACTTTGTGCACCAAGGGAATGGGGAGGGTTAGGTTTAACAGATATCACTGATTACTATTTAGCAGCACAAGCTCCTTGGCTGTATGCTTGGGTGAAGCAGAGGACGGATTCAAGATGGTATACCATGGAGTTGGAGCAAGCCCAGAAGGTGGCTCTTTGGACTCTGCCTACCACCTCTGTTTCCCCGGGCGTGGTGAACAAGATAGTAAATCCGTGGACCAGACATACTTTGAAAACATTATTAATTCTGTGGAAACGATTGGGGGTCCCAATGGGAGTGGGCTCTCTATCTCTCATTTGCCACCAAGAAACATTTAACCCCCCTAAATTAGACTTAGGATACAGATTTTGGGAACGTAGGGGCCTTACCAGGTTTTCCCAATTTTTGGATGGGGGCGTTTGTGCTACGTTTCAGCAGCTAAGGTTAAAATATGGCCTCAGAAAGGAGGACCATTTTCGGTTCCTACAAGTAAGACATTTCATCCTTCAGCCCCCACATTTACAGCAGTTATTAAGACCCCTAGCTGATCTGGAACAACTTTTTTATAGTTGGATTACCTTAAGAGTAACGTCGAAACCTATCTCCCAGATTTACAGGTTGCTGGTAGCCCAATGCTCGGAGCAAGCTAATATAATTAAGACTAGATGGGAGAGGGAAAACAACTTACAAATTGACGGCTTAGAGTGGCAAAAAACACTTAATCAAAGCTGGCGCATCATGGCTTCCCCCTCTTGGGGCGAATATCATTGGAAGGTTCTGATGCATTTTTTCAAAACCCCAACTACCACCACATATTTTAACCCTGAATACGCTAACTTATGTTAGAGGGGATTTGGGGGGGTAGGCTCCCACTTTCATATTTTTTGGGAATGCCCGGAACTCAGCTGTTTTTGGCAACAGGTCCATGACCATATTCAGAGGATTCTGGGGGTGTCTTTGCCTGGATCCTTTGGTTCCCTTTGGCTAGGACTCTTGAATACGGACCAGTTAAAACTCTCCAGACCCCAGAGGAAATTATATCATATCCTCAGATTGGCGGCCCTGAAGAGCATCACGGTTTGTGGTTGTCCGTGACCCCACCCTCCATCCAGATTTAGAAAGAAAAGGTGTACGAGTTGGAGAAGATGGAAGAAATTACTGTGTCTCTTAAACTTAACATTGAGAAATTTCGGGAGATCTGGAGGAATTGGTATGAGAAGAGGTTTTCAGCCTAATGATCCAGGAAGGGGAGATCCTGTCTTGGCTTTTGGTCAGGAAACAAAGGTATGAGAGGGGGAAACTGTGACTGAAATTGAGATCGTATTTGCAAGTATCATCATCTGCCTTTGGGAATAACAGAACAGGTGTGGAGGGGGGCGAGAAGAAACTGGGGAGCTTCACCATCAACCATTAACCATCTGCCATCAATTATTCATTGTTAACTTTCAACACTTATTTTGCAATCTTTCTACTATCACTATAGGTTGTGTATCAGAAGTGGGGAAAAGAAAAAGATGAACTCATCACACACACACAATATTCATACTTATTTTAGTCTTTATGTTTTACTTAAAGTGTACATAGTTATCAATTCTTGATGTTTTGGTACAGATAGAGGAGCTTTGTTTGGAAAGGGAGTCTTAAAAAACACTGAAAAATTTATTTGATTTCAGATGTCAGCTAATTTTGAGTGGAGGTCCATAGGCTCTCTGTGCTATATGCGGAGAGGAAAGGTCTTCTAGTTATAACTTTATACCAAGAGGTGTTTGTTTAGGTTAGGGGTCCTCTCTCTGATGGGGCTCCTTCTCTTATTTCCTTTTTTCTAACAAACGAACTCCTGAAAAATGAGAAAGGAAGAGAAATACAGGTTACTCACCTGTAACAGGAGTCCTAGGAATGGTATATGTTGTTCATCCACACTGTCTGGCAGGTTCCTTGCTGCTTTAAATCTTGCCGGAAGGTCTTCAAGCTGGCTCCTCTCACCCACCCGGGTGGTAAAACTCTCGGCTCCGCCCCATGACGCCAGATCTAGCCTGCTGGAAGCCAGGTTGTGCGTCGAAGCCAGGGAGGTCGGGTGGGTCGTGTGGATCAACAACATGTACCATTCCTAGAACTCCTATTACAGGTGAGTAACCTGTATTTCTAGGGACATGGATATGTTGTTCATCCACACTGTCTGGCAGACTCCTAGCAGTTTTCCGGGAGGAGGGAGGCAAGGCGCACACCCCCTACTTGGGAAATAAAGACTGGAGAACCGAGGCCCCAAAACCAGCATCCCGGCGTGACTCAAGGTCGATGTGGTAGTGGGTGATGAAGGTGTGTGCTGACATCCAGGTAGCAGCCCTGCAGATTTCCTGGATAGGGACGTCCCTGGAAGCAGCCACTGATGCAGCGATATGGTGGGTAGAATGAGCTCTTATCCCTCTGGGAGGCTCCATGCCTGCCAACCTATGCGAGATTTATGCAGGAGGTGACCCACCTGCCTATACGTCCAGCTTGCTGCAGGTCTGCCAGATGCGGCTTCAGCGTGGTGACAAACAGCTGGCGAACCTCTCCCGAACTGGCCGTCCGCTCCCTTATAATATCACGAGGTGCTCTTCTAGGGTCCAAAGTATGGAGCCTATATTCGGCCTCCGAGGTGTGACTGGGGTAGAACACCGGCAGAGTCAACACCTGGTTAAGGTGAAACTCAGACACCACCTTCGGAAGGAATTTTGGGTGGGGGCGCAGGACAACCTTGTCCCTATGGAAGACCAGATAAGGAGACTCGATGGAAAGTGCCTGGAGCTCTCCCATCCTTCTGGCTGACATGATAGCCACCAAGAAGGCGGTCTCCTATGACAGGTGAGAGATGTCACACCTGTGCATCGGTTCGAATGGCTTGCCCATGAGCTTAGCCAATACCAGCAGTAGATCCCATGGAGGTGGAGGTTCTCGCACCGGAGGGGATATGTGATCAAGGCCTTTGAAAAAGCGCCCGACCACCTTCTCCTGCGCCACTGACTGCTTCCCGGCCCGCGCCCAGTAAGCAGAGATGGCTGCCAGGTGCACCTTAAGGGTCGTCGACCGAAGCCCTTGCAGAGAAAGGGACCACAGGTAGTCCAGAATGCTTGCCAAGGAACAGGAGGAAGGGTCCAGGCCCTTGCCCTGACATCAAATAGAGAATCTCTTCCATTTGAAGGTGCAGCATTTTTTGGTCGACTCCTTATGGGACACCTCAACGACGTTGAGGATGTCGTCGGAAAGACCCAAGGCCTGGAACTCTAGCCGCTCAGGAACCAGGCCATCAGGTGCAGAGATTGAAGGTCTGGATGGAATACCTTCCCCTGATTGACTGAGAGCAGGTCCGGGCGGGCTGGAAGCCGCCTCGGAAGCCTGGAGCTGAGACTGAGGAGATCTGGATACCAGAACTGGCGGGGCCAGTCTGCGCCTACCAGAATCACCTGTGCCTTGTCCCTCCTCGCCTTGAGAAGCACCTTGTGGATCAAGAGAAATGGGGGAAAGGCGTAGAAGAGGCCCGGGGTCCATGGCCTCGAGAAGGCATCCCCCTGCAGCGAGCCCTGCTGAGGGGGGAAAGCATGAAACAGTCTCAGCTTCGCATTCTCCCTGGAGGCAAACAGGTCCACCTGAGGCGTGCCCCAGTGGGAGAACAGATCTTGTACTACCTCCGGCAGGAAAGACCACTCGTGAGACGCAGCCCCTATCCGGCTTAGGGCATCGGCCAGCATGTTGGAGGCTCCTGTCACATGAATGGCGAGAAGATCCACCTCCAGGCTGCGCACGAGTGACTAAATGCGGAGAGCTCCCTTGCACAGAGGCATGGAGCGCGTCCCCGCCCTGGTGGTTTAGGTAGTACATGGTCGTGGTATAGTCCGTCTGGACCTGAACCACTTGACCCCGTAGAAGCGGAGCCGAGGCGGTGAGGCTGAGCAGACACCGAGAAGTTCCAACAGGTTGATGTGGCATCGGTACTCCTGGGGACCAGAGGCGTGCGCTCTGTGCTCCCCCAGATGGGCAGCCCAACCCATCAGAGAGGCATCGGTCGATAGAGAGACCGTCGGCTCAGGGTGGACAAACGGGATGCCCTCCTGCAGATGTGCTGGAATGGTCCACCACTGGAGAGCATTCCACATCCCCTGGGTCACTGTCACTAGCTGATCCAGCGGATCGAAGTGCTGTGACCATTGGCTGGCTAGCCCCCATTGAAGGGGACGCATGTACCAGCGGGCCCAACGGACCACGCTGGTGCAGGCCACCATGAGGCCCAGGAGGCACAGGAAGTTCCTGGGTAGGGCGCGATTACCCAACCAGAAATGATTGGGCAAAGGAGAAAAGAACCTCGGCCCTGTCCGCCGGAAGCCGTGCTCTGGCCCGTAGAGAGTTGAGCTCTGCCCCGATGAATTGTATCGCCTGCTTTGGCACGAGTTCCGACTTGGCCTTGTTGATGAGGAGGCCAACCTGAGAGCAAACCTGGAGGGCCATATCCCTGGACCGCTCCACCTCCGCTCTGGAGGGGGCTGCAATCAGCCAGTCGTCCAGGTAGGGGTACACCCGGACCCTTCGGCACTGCAGGAATGCTGTCACCACTGCCAAGCATCTGGTGAAGACCCTGGGAGCTGGAGAGGGGCCGAAGAGCATGGCCTGGAACTCATAAAGAGATCCCTCTGCTTGGAAGCGGAGGAATCGCTGATGAGACAGACGGATTGGGACGTGAAAGAATGCGTCCTGAAGGTCCAGAGAACAGAACCACACGCCTCGTTCCAAGGATGGGATTATCTGAGCCAGAGTGACCATCCTGAAGGTCCGAGACCTTAGGAACCTGTTCAGGTCGTGCAGGTCGAGAATGGGGCGCCAGCCCCCCCCGCCCCTGTTTTGGGACCAGGAAGTACCTGGACACAAACCCCGGGTCTGGAGGAGGATCCGCCACCTTCCTGATCACCTCTTTTTCAGGAGCAGGGCAATATCGGCTCGGCGAGCCGACAAAGAGGCTCAGCGGACCCATAGTCCCCCAAGGGCGGCGGCTCCAGGGCGGGTCCTGCTCGAACTCAGGGCAGGCCCTTTCCTACCACCTCAAAACCCAGCGGTCCCGTGGTGATATGGACCAAGTGGAAAAGAAATTAGGCGGGCTGTCCCCAGGGGGAGACCCAGGGGAGTGGCGAGGCTAGGGGCAACACCCCTCAACCCGTCACTGGGCAGGCTTGGAGGAGGGACTGGCCGAGGGACCTCCTGGGCTTTACCTCCCTGCTTCCTGTTGGAAGAAGCCGCGGGCTTGGGTTTGGGATGCCACGAGCCTGCTGGCCCTGGTGCTGGTGCTGTTGGGCCGGACGTGCCGCAGGCGCAGAAGGACAAAAGGACGTGTGCTGCTGCTGCCGGCGGCCTTTGTCCTTCTGGGCGGAGGTGACCGAGTCTAGAGTGGCACTGGACTTTTCGATCCGCTGGAGGTGACCTTCCACTCCAGGGCCGAAGAGGTCGGTCTCCAGGAAGGGGAAATCCACCAGTTTGTGCTGGGTATCCGCCGTGAAGGTGGATATCCTCAGCCATGCTCTGCGGCGCATGGCCACAACCGATCTGGCACAGGAGTCTCCAATGTCCAGAGCCGTTTGGAGCTGCTGTTTAGCCACTGCCCTACCCTGGTCCCATACCTGCCAGACCGTGGAGGCGGAGGTTCCACCACAATCGGTGGGGCAGCTGGTTTCGGCCGAACAACCAGCCCAGGCTTGGGCACCTCGGCTACAGCGAGGGGTTGTTTCAACCGCTCGGGTGACAGCCACTTCATGGCCGGGGAAGGCGACGGCGTCGGCTTTTTCCCCAGACAGAAGTAACTGCTGCCACATCAGGTCCTTGTAGCATCGGACACAACTTGCGTCGAAGCCTCTCCTCTTCCTAGGAGGAAGACGAGGACGAGCGGTGGCGCCGCTTACTTCAGTGCCGAGAACGAGACCGCCGATGTCGGTGGGATCGGCTGGACCGAGACGATGTCCGAGACCGAGATCCTCAGCGTTTCCGAGGACGGGTCTGGGAAGGGGTGGGGGACACCCGCTCTTCCCTCGGCTCGGAAGCCTTAACCGGGGACTGCGGCACCAGAGGTGCGGGCAAGTCCTCGGTCTCCACCAGGAGAACCGGTGAAGAAGGGTTGTCGGCTTCTCCAGTCGACAGCCCGTCCGACGGGTCAAGAAAAATCTCGACTGCGTCAACGGGAGTCTCGGCCGGCTGACCTGATGGGGACGCCATGAAGCCAGCGGCCTTAGCCGCAACCTCGACCGTCGAGTGTCAACTGTCCAGGGGAGGGACCTCTCCGCCACACGAACGCCCGACGATGGGACTTACCTTTTGAGTCCTTCTTTCTGGACCCGAAAGAGTGTCCCGATGGCCCTCTCCCTTCGTGGAAAGGGGCTGGCAAAGCTCCTTGAAAGAAGCTGAATACGAGGTACCCAGAGAGAGAGTGGGATAAATGCCGCAACCGAGGAAGAGGACGATGCAGCCTGTGCTGCCTCCTCCTCCTCGAGGGCGATCATCTGCTCGAGTTGCTCAGCCGAGCCAGCCCGCTGCGTGTCGCCCAATGGGCCTCCTTGACTTCACGGCGGTGGCGCTTCTCGGGTGCCCAAGCTGTAACCGGGCAGCGCGGTCTTCAGACGTTGGCTGAAAGCAGACGGCATAACTTGCAGGCCCTGCGGGTCATGTTCTAGGCTGAGGCAGTAGACACCGTGGAGTGCGGGTCTGTCCTAGACATTTCTGCCCACAAGGGCACCGCTTGAAATCGAGTCAATCTGTCCGCCATAGCATGAGGGAGGAAACTTGACCGAAGTCTTGAAAATTTTTAAAATAAGTTTCGGGCGAACCAAAATTGGGATCCAGTCTACCATGGGCGTTAAGGAGGGAACCTGAGCTTCCAAGTGGTAAGGAAGCTCTGGCGTCATGGGGCGGAGCCGAGAGTTTTACCACCCGGGTGGGTGGGAGGAGCCAGCTTGAAGACCTTCCAGCAAGATTTAAAGCGGCAAGGAACCTGCCAGACAGTGTGGATGAACAACATATCCATGTCCCTAGAAAGAAACATTATGACTGTATAAAGAAAGATTTGTTAACATAAAGGAAATTCAGTCATACAATTGCAAGGTACAGCACAGATAAGTCATAACATCAAAGCTCTTCTAATAGTATTAATGGTATTAATTGTATCAGATATAATAATAGCAGAAAAAGTGACATATTAAGTGATGTATTGCCAAACTGGTGTATTTTCTGTGCATCAATAAAAATTGAGTAGGAAAAAAAAAAGATCAACAACTATGGTAAGTACGTAATTATCATATTATTCAAGAATCAATCTTCACAACTGATTCATACTTATAGGGCAGAGTACCAAGCTTCCCCAAAATGGAGAAGCTACCTCACCCCAAGGGTAGCAGGTACCCTCAAGCCTTCTGTGGGGTGAGAACACCTGAGAGCAGGGACTCCTTATGGGTCTAGCAAAACTCAAGACTGGTCAGATGGATGAGGAGGAAAAGTACTCCAATAGCTCATGTCTGACCCTATGGGAGAAGTGAGCCCCCTGGAACTGGGAGTTAAGAACCTTTCAATGGGTCATAGGTGCCACTCAAGAAAGGCAAAGCCAAAGTGTCTGCCGAATGCAGACTCTGCTTCCCACCAGCCTAGAGGCCACCTCACTGGCATCACACAATGCCCTTCTTTGGTGCGTCACCAACTCCAGGCGAAAGGCAGAGGCTAGCCAACTAACTCTAAATTAGGCACGGTAGCTAGGAGCTGTCCTAGCTGTACTCACAGATGCTGCTTGTAAGCTGCCAGGTGTGCTTGATGTACAGCAATGCACATCATAGTGCAATGTCAGAGGAAATACCTTCCTGCCCAAAACATCTGCCTGAGCCGAGTCAGCTTCAGGAGATCTGTCATGCACCAGGTGATGAGGCCCTGCCATGGTCTGCATAACCATAATCCTCAAAGTGGGGAGAGGCACTGTACCCACAGAACATGTGGGTATGCATTACTGCTGGTGGACGTATGTATGTCCCTTGGGAATTGAGGGAGCATAAGGAACATCTCCATACTGTCCAAGAATAATTCTAAAAGGTTCTGGATCAGGGAAGGATGACAGACAAGTCGGGACTGCTGAAAGCTCCTGGATGTCCCAGATGTAAGGACAGAGTACTGTAGGTGGCAATAATGTCGATTATCCAGCACCTGCATGTCTGCCAAGAATCTCTGGTACAGGGAGTACACAAGGGGCTGAGGACATGTGTGAAGATTCCATTACCTTGGAGGAGCTGGATATGGAAGTGGGTGGCACCACGGAGCTGAGATGGAACTGGACCTGGTCGGCATTTTTGTGATACTGTACAAGACACAGTCGCACTTCCATGATGGCTCCAGGTTATTGGCCCCAGAAGGGCCATGATCCCTTGAAACTCAGGCAGAGGAGGTATAGGTCAAGGTGGGAAACAGGTGCCAGAGGCTCTAGGGCCTATACCTAGGTGGCAGGAATGCTCAGAAGACATCGCCCAAGGGGAGGGCCTGGCAAAACTGCCCGTACAAGGTTGATCTACAGAAGAGGAATGACCAGGTCAGTGACCATGGGGGGAGAATCCCAGGGTGAGGAGAACAAAGCTGTTCAGTTCCCTTGGGAGAGCTCCAGCCCTCACCAGTGGCGGACTCAGCCTGCAGGACTGGAGAAGATTCCATGCCCTGGCCATTCTCAGACTTCGAGCAAGCGCCGCCTCCCAGCACCACATTCAGGGACTGGGCTAGACACAGTTTCCCTTCCAGCTCCGTGACTGGCACCACCCTCTGTGCCAGGCCCAGTCCCTACCCCAAAACCATGAGTGGTGTTGGGGGCTGGCCCCATGCCATAAATGACACCAGAACCAGGGACAAACCGAGAGGCAGTATTGTCACTGGCACTATGTTTGGTGTCAAGCCCATAACCTGCACCAGGACCAGTGCTCCGACTGTCACCAGGGGTGGTGCTGTCGACCTCCCCGGAGCCACAAGGACTGTTCAGTGCCGAGATCACCACCTCCACTTCAGTGATCAAAGGCCACATGGCCCAGGTGCTGGTCCCTCTTCCAGTACTGCACACAGTACTAGAAGAGGGCTCAAAGTAACAGCTGGCACACTGCTCACCAACATCAAGGATGGTGCCAGAAGCCAGGGTGGCATGAGGCTGCCAAAGTGTCCACTGGCATAGACAGAGTGTATGGCTTTGGCCTCACCACTGAAGACGTCTGCTGCGCAGAGCAGAAAGACTATGTGAGGGGGGTAGGTATCTTACAGGGCGCCCAGAAGGAATCAGCTGTCCACCAGGACAGCTGACACCTTGATAAGACAAGGAGGACCCTGTGCCTCCTCAGTACCAGAGGCACTGGGAAAAGTTCAGAGACTTAGCCTTGGCCTCATGCATGCGTGGCCTTCCTCCTAAAGGTGGGGATCGGGAGACCCCACTTCACTGCACAGATCTCTAGGGTTTGATGGTCCATACACAAGTAGGCATCACACCCATCTGTGCCACGAGTTGGGCCAAGTCAGGTCCAGCATATCTGATGTCGGTCCGTCGCCACAATATGTTTCCCACAGAGGCAACGAAGCATAATAGCTGGAGTAAAAATTGGCTAGACAACAGGACACAAAGGGTAGTAGTAAATGGAGTCCACAGTGAAGAAAGGAGGGTTACTAGCGGGGTACCGCAGGTTCAGTACTGGGACTGGTCCTTTTTAATGTCTTTATAAGTGACATTGCTGAGGAACTGGAAGGAAAAGTATGCCTCTTTGCAGACGACAGAAAGATCTGCAACAGGGTTGATACACAAAATGGAGTGGAAAGGATGAGAAGGGACTTGGCAAGGTTGGAGGAATGATCAAATGTATGGCAGCTCAGATTCAATGCAAAGAAGTGCAAGGTAATGCACCTTGGAAACAAAAACCCAGGGGAAGAGTACACAATGGGGGGTGAGATATTGACAACAGTAAAAATGGAAAGGGACCTGGGGTAATTATATCAGATGACCTAAAGGTGGGCAAGCAATGTGAGAAGGCAGTAAGGAAGGCTGGGGGGATACTGGGATGCATAGGAAGAGGCATCAATAGTAGAAAACAGGAAGTTGTTATCCTCTGTACAGACAGTTGGTGAGACCCCATCTGGAGTACTGTGTGCAGTTCTGGAGATCCCATCTCCATAAAGACAAAGACAGAGTGGAGGCTGTCCAGGGAGGGCAACTAAATGGTGCAGGGTCTGCACCAGAAGACATATGAAGAGACTGAAGGAGCTTAATATGTATACCCTTGAGGAAAGAAGGGGAGAGAGGGACATGATAGAAACTTTCAAGTACCTCAAGGGATTCAACAAAGTCCAAGAGGGTAGCATCTTTCAGAAAAGAGATGTCAAGAACAAGGGGAACAATCTGAAGATAGAGGGGATGGCTCAGAGGTAATGTGAGGAAGTATTTTTTCACAGAGAGGGTTGTGGATGCATGGAACAGCCTCCTTGAGGAGGTCGTGGAGTCCAGAACAGTGGGGGAATTCAAGAATGCATGGGACAGACATAAGGCAGTCCCAGTGGGGGGTAGGAGGAAGTAGGCTGTTGGTTAACTAGAATCTGCAGCTTATCTGTTAGGTAGGAAAATGGGCAGACTAGGTAGGCCAAGCGGTCCTTATCCGCAGTCAAATACTATGTTTCTATAATGGGGTTCTGACAGTCTTCTTAAGCCCATTTTTCAGACACTGCAGAAAATAAAACAAAACCAGCACCACAGGCAGAAAGACTTTTCGATGGTGGTGCAGAAGAAATTTGGTCGACAGTCAAACTGAGGTGCTGTCACTACAAGGTGTGCACGCGATGGCAGGAACAACAGAAGTGAGGTGCACGAGGGAGCTGATGACAGTTACTGTCTAGTGTGTACAGCACCAGTAGCCAACATCACCTCCCTCCCAGTAGAAAAAAGCTCTAGCGGGATCCTAGTGCCTCTGGCTCTAGACCCTAAGGCAATTATAGTGGGGTGTAGGAGGGAAGTAGGCTGTTGATTAACTAGAATCTGCAGCTTATCCATCAGGTAGGGAAATGGGCAGACCAGGTGGGCCAAGCGGTCCTTATCTGCCGTCAAATTCTGTTTCTATCAATCAATTGTGAAGACTGATTCTTGGAAGATCACCCAGCTTGAACTTGGGTAGACAAACCACTCAGCTGTAACACGGTAGATAAACCACCCAGATGTAACTTGGACAGCACACAGCTGTAACTGGGGCAGCAAGAAGCTGTTACTAAGTAAAAAAACACCCAGATATAATTAGAGTATAAGAGCCACACCACTGACAATATTAAAAAATGACTAGAGCAACAACCTTGGTTTGGAGAAAGATCCAGGTTTGCACCCTAAACCTTAAACACCACTGGAGAAAGATTTAACACAAAACCCCACCATGGTCCTCCAGCATTCAGGGTGCACAGAACCATAAGTGGTGATGTTCAGAGGTTGAGTGGGAGAAAAAAAAAACAAGAATTTGGGCAGTTCATCCAAAGGTTGATGTCACCATGCTCAAACCCACCTCCATTACAACTAGCAGAAACACCTGACCTCTGCACTGCCTGCCCCAACTCCATTCACCAGATTAACCCCCTTCCCTTTTTCCTAAAACGTTCTTCTTTTGTTCCCTCTGGCCTCCCTCCACCCACTGACAGTGCTGGTGCTCTAAACCCTTGCAGTGAAGCAGCATACCCCTGCATAACAGGGTACCACCCACCCCTGGGGCAGCATTTCCCCAGCCGAGACACTAATACCAGTCTTCTGAGTCCACTCCTGAATCTGGGTCACTGGCAAGGCAGGTAGAACTGTATCAGTATCAGTTGCCCCCGGCACTTAAAGGAGAACTACTACATAGAAACATAGAAGTTGACGGCAGATAAGGACCGCAAGGCCCATCCAGTCTGCCCATTTCTTTTTCTACCTTATAAATGTGCCATCGGCCTTTGCTCTGTCAGTGACCTATCTATTCATAGTCATTTGTATTGCTCCCTTATGCCTATCCCATGCCTGTTTGAAGCCCTGCACTGTATTCATAGCCACCACTTCTTGTGGTAAGCCATTTCATGCATCTACCACCCTTTCTGTGAAAAGAATTTCCTCACATTTCCCCTTAATCGGCCTCCCTCTAATCTCATGCTGTGTCCTCTTGTCCTGCTATTTTCTTATATTTAAACATGTTAGACTCTTTCACCTTGTTTATGCCCTTAAGGTGTTTAAATGTCAGATCATATCACCTCTCTCCTCCTTTGCTCAAGGGTATACATATTGAGCTCCGTTAATCTGTCCTTATATGTCTTCTGATGCAGTCCCTGCACCATTTTAGTTGCCCTTCTCTGGACTGCCTCAATTTGGTTAATGTCCTTGTGAAGGTGTGGCCTCCAATACTCCGCAGTACTCAGATGGGGCCTAACCAATGTCTTGTACAGAGGGATTATTACCTCCCTCTTCGACTTGTGATACCCCTACTAATACCTAACACCCCCTAGCCTTACCTACTGCTTTAGAGGTCTGCTTGGATGATTTTAGGTCATCAGTGATGATGATGCCCAAGTCTCTTTCTTCCTTTGTGACTGCTAGCAACTCCTCCCAGCCTATAAGTGGCTTCAGGGTTTCTCTTCCCTATGTGCATGATTTTGCACTTCTTTGCATTAAATCCCAGTTGCCACTCTTCTGACCATTCTGCTAGTTTATCCAGATCTCTTCTCATTCTGCCCACCCCATCTGGATCATCTACTCTGTTGCAGATCTTGGTGTCATCTGCAAACAGACAAGCCTTACCCTCTAGTCCATCTGCGGAGGTCACTAATGAAGATGTTGAATAGGACTGGCCCCAGGACTGATCCTGAAGGTACCCACTTGTGACTTGCATCTCTTCTGACTGTATACCATTTACCACCACTCTCTGTTTTCTGCCAGTCAACCAGTTTGCCACCCAGTTGACCAACTTCTGACCCACCCGAGCCTACCTAGCTTATTTATCAATCTTCTTGGGAACAGTGTCAAAAGCTTTGCTGAAGTCAAGGTGGCGACATCAACTGCTCCCCTTGGTCCACCACTCTGGTTCCCAGTCAAAGAAATCTATGAGATTAGTTTGACAGGACCTTCCTTTGTAAACCCATGCTGTCTTGGATCCTGTGCCCTATGGATTCCAGGTGTTGCACTATCCTTTCCTTAAGGAGTGCCTCCATAATCTTGCCCACTACTGAGGTAAGACTGACCGGTTCTGTAGTTCCCGCCTCCTCCCTGCTACCACTCTTGTGGGTGGGATCACATGAGCCTTTTCCAGTCTTCTGGGACCTCTCCTGTGCTCAGAGACTCACTAAACAATTCTGCTAATGGCTCTGCTAGTTCCTCCTTTAGCTCCTTAAGTACCCTGGGATGTATGCCATCAGGTCCCATTGCCTTATCCACCCTGAGCTTAAGGCTCTTGTGGGACCCTTTCTTTTGTGAAGGGAGTAGTGCTCACCTCCCTCCCCCTGTGTCCATGATGCTGAGCTGTGGGCCTGCCCTACCTTCTCTCAGTAAATACTGAGCAAAGTATCTATTTAGGATAGATGCCTTTACAGGGTCCTCCTCCTCACATGCTCCCTTTTCTCCATTAAGCTTAGCAATACCCCCTCTGGACTTTCTCCTTTCACTAATGTATCTATAGAAGTCTTGTCACC
This sequence comes from Neoceratodus forsteri, assembly GCA_016271365.2. NCBI lineage: Eukaryota > Metazoa > Chordata > Ceratodontiformes > Ceratodontidae > Neoceratodus > Neoceratodus forsteri. Next base: position 952,077,234 of record CM028130.1, read on the forward strand.
TTTTACTGTTAGGTGCTAGTGTTTCCTCAGTTTGGGACTTTGCCTGCCTTACTGCCTTACCTGCTTCCCTTAGGGCAGTTTGGTATGCCTCCTATCTTCATCCCGCTGTGTTCCCTTATATTTTCTGAAGGCCAGCCTTTTGGCTCTGACCTTTCTGCTACTATATTTGAGAACCAAAGTGGTTTCCTTCTTCTTTTGCACTTCCTTTTCTGTCTAACACAATGGGATGTTGCTTCAAGTATTGTATCCTTAATGCTTGCCCACTTTGCCTGTACCTCCTCACCTGTGTTTCTTTTTGCCAGGGCTAGCTTAACTCTGTTGGCCATCTTATCAAAGTCAGCTCCTCTGAAGTCCCATATTTTGCCTTGGAATGGGATGATTTAGATGTAGTAGCCAAATTGAACCATACCATGTGATGGTCACTGGCCCCCAGGTGACCTTCTACCTGGAGATCTGTGATCCCTTCTTTGTTAGTCAGTACTAGATCTAGGATAGCCCTGTCTCTTGTGGGTTGCTGTACCAGTTGTTTGAGGCCCTCCCCCTGCAGGGAATCCACTATGAGTCTAGTTCTGGCAGATGTTCCTGCTGGTATTGACCTGGTACTGGGTTAAGTAAGCCCCGACCGCTTCACAGATCGGGGTTTCACTATACAAATCCCCTCTGCAGTCACCCTATAAAATGTGTATTTTATTTAGCTCACCGCTCGTAAAATGCGGGGAAGCCCCCGGTATAGCCGGCATTTCAATCATGGCGCTTCAGTCCAGTAGGGATCTGCGCCAGTAATAGCAGCATACAGCCCCTGCATTATCATTGTCCCTATCTACGGAACTATAAAGCACGGCTCTATAACAAATGCCTATCGGTATTTTAGCACGGTTGCCTAAAGTGGTGTGTAAAAATACTGATGGGCATTGCTAAAGCATGGTTACTCAGTTCCATTCTATAAAGGACAATGATAAACGAGAGCTAACAATGCGTCATCATCTTACATTATTACTGGCGAGATACCGACCGGACTGAGATGATTAAGCTCAATATAATAATGACGACCTTTGTAACCTCCTGTTATTAGCCACTTTTCACAGGTCCCAATAGCAGCATCTGATGGTGGTGGAAGGCTGCAGCTCTGCAAGCAGGGTTTCATACAGTGAAGCCCTGCAAACGTCCTCTGTCAAATGCACCATATGAATAAACGGTGTAAGGTGTCTCAGCTATCTTAATGATCTCGTCCTGCCAACCCCTTCACGAGGACAACCAGTCTGTAGACTGCCCAACCCCCATGTGCCTCAAGACCCTAATGCTGTTTTGGCAGCCTACGTTTCTAAAAGAAAAATGTTATCAGACTTGCTGTAAGTCATGTTTCTGTTAGTTCCAACACTGTCCCTGGGCATACGTTACTGCTGCGGTTACACATGCTCACCAACTTGGGACCAACAGACTCCAAAGCTGTGACATCATACAATCCTGGTTTCTCCCTATGGTGACTGAGCAGGCTCAGTGGAAACTAACCAAGTGTAGATACGGAATGAATCAATGTAGCTAGAAACTAAACATTAGTAAGAATGCAACACATGGCTGGATCTAATCAGTAACATACCGAGATGCAGTTCAATGCAGAGGGAGGGAGTGATATATTAATTGTCAAAAATGAAAAGATTTTCCAGACATATCTTGGGAACCAGGCTAAGAAAAATGCAAATCAAAATAGTAGAGAAAGACTCATATTTGCAACCATACACAAGGCTGTTTCCATCAAGGGATGAGATAACATCATAGACAGATCAAAGCTCAGCAGGTCTCCATGATGTAATCTCACCTGGAGATGGAAACATCAGCCCTGTTAGGTTTCCTTGCCCAATATATTATTTTGTACATACGGTACAAGCTTGTTTTAAATAATTTACCTTCTTTATAACTTGCTCTTGACTGTGATCGAATAAACAAAAAACAGCAAACTTTTTGAAGAAAAACTGTGCAAAACAGTGCTGGCAATTACCAGGGCTGCAAAAACACCAGATTAAAATAACCTATAAAGTTTACCATGACTGCAGCTAACCTTTGATGAGTTGGTTCTTGTTTTTATGTTGGTCCTGAAAGCGCCATTTTGAAAGTGCTGCTGCACCAGAAGACAGAGTGCGACCCTGGTACCTCCTGGATCATCCTGTCCTGTGCCAGAATGCTCGTTCATGACGAGCGAGGCACATTTACATGGAAAAAAAATAAACCGTGTGCCATGTAGAGGTCTGTTAACTGTACCTCTAGAAGCAATTCCCGGTGAAAACGGAGCAGTGTAAGGTACTTAACTTCATTTTTAAAGTTCCAGCTCCAAGTTCGGGCATGCGCAGTAGCACCTAGCGCTCTAAGTTCAGGCATGCGCATGCCCAAACTCTGAGCTGGTCCAGGGACCATTCGTGATGGCCCTGATAAATCCTGCTCAGTGCATCTGCTAGCACATTGTATTTGCCTGGAAGGTGAACTGCTACAAGAGAGGTTTGCAGAGAATAAGCCAAAGACCACAACTTCATGGCTTCCGTGCAAAAGGCCGTGGACCGAGTGCCTCCCTGCTTGTTAATGTACCACATGGTGGTGGTGTTGTCTGTTCTGACTTGAACCACCTTGTTCTGTACCGACTATGAGAACGCTTTTAGAGCCAGGAAAAACTGCCCTGAGCTCCAGAAGACTGATGTGGAGAAGGGATTCTTGGGGGGACCATAGCCCCTGGGCAGTGAGGGACCCAAGGTGGGCATCGCAGCCCAGGAGAGAAGCATCCATGGTAAGGACCACTGAACAAGACTGAGTAACAAAAGGAACACCTTGTCTTAAATTGTCCTGATCCTGCCACCACTGGAGGGCTTGGATTCAAGGTCAGAGTCACTGGGATCAGTTTGGTAAAGGAATCCTTCTTCTGAGACCAAAAAGCTCTCAGGTAGAACTGAATATCCCTCATCTGGAATCTTGCCCCTTGGACCACTGCTGTTGAAGCTGCCATGTGGCCCAAGAGCTGGAGGAAATGCCTTGCTGGTCGAGATACCTGAAGGCTGAAGGAAGAAGCTAGTTCCATAAGAACCCTTGCCCTTCCTACAGGAAGAAAGGCTCTTGCTCTGAGTATGTCCAGTTCTGCCCCTATAAAGTTAAGAAGCTGGACTGGTTTGAGAACTGACTTGGGAAGGTTGAGAAGAAATCCTAGAGAAGTGAGCACTTGCTGGGTCACTTGTAGATGAGACTTGAGTTCGTCTGGAGACTGACCCACTATTAGCCAATTGTACAGATAAGGAAAAATGGAAATCTTTTGCCTTCTTAAAAAGGCAACTACTACTGCCAGGCACTTTGTGGAAACCCTTGGGGCTGAGGTTAGGCCAAAGGGCATTGCTCTGAATTGATAGTGGCCTGAGGGCAACTCGAACCCGAAGTACTTTCTGTGGGAGCACCTGATGGGAATGTGAAAGTAGGCATCTTTGAGGTCCAGGGAGGCTAGCCAGTCCCCTGGCCTTAGAGAGGGAAGGATTATTCCCAGAGTTATCATCTTGAACTTTGGTTTTAAAAGATGTTTGTTTAGATATCTTAGGTCTAGGATGGGTCGCCACTCCACTGTCTTTATGGGGGTCAGGAAGTACCTGGAGTACAGTCCTTTGCCCCAATGTAGGGTAGGTACTCTCTCTATAGCTTTTAAAGCTAGGAGAGAAGAAACCTCTGCCTCTAGGGCAAGGGTTTCCAAGAGATTTGCAGGTGGAAAAGATCTGGCTCTCATCTTTGGAAATCTTTTGAAGCTGAGAACCAGTCCCTGGCTTACTACTTCCAGGACCCACTTGTCTGATGTAATAGACATTCAGTCCTGGACAAAGTAAGCCAGCCTGCCCCCTACTGGAATAGGAGAGTCGACCCAGGCTGGCCCATCAGGGTGTCTGCTTGGCAGGGGCTTTAGGCTGAGGAGTGGATGCAGCCCTGCTCATCCCCCTTCTGCCTCTCCCTCTGAACAACCCCCTCTGAGAAAAGGAAGAAGAGGCCTGTGCTTGGTAAAAAGGCCTTTGAAAAGGCCTGCCCCTGCCCCTAGACTGCTGCCTTTGAGAAGCTGCCTGCCTGTCCTTGGCCTGAGCACTCCTGTAAGTGGTCCTGTACTCATCCATTTTCGTCATGTAATTCTCTGTCTGCTCCCCAAACAGAGAATTACCCACTACAGGAAAATCCACGGCCTTAGCCTGGGTGTCCTGCGAGACGCTAGTACATCTGAGCCAAGCCATCCTCCGAAGAGCCACAGATGTAGCCATAACTCTTGATGACACATCATTAGAGTCCACAGCAGCATGAAACTGAACCTTAGATGCCTCAATCCCATCTGCAGCCACCGCCTCCAGCTCCTTGGCTAGCTGGGGAGGCCTGTTTAACCAGTGCCAGTACAGTGTCCCACCTGGACTTCTGGTACCTGGCTGTATAGGCCATGTAATTCGCCTGCCTGAGTCCCAAGGAAGATGCCATGTACTGTTTCTTTGCCATGGCATCAATCTTCCTGGGGTCCTTGTCTGGGGGGTGTGAAGCCAAGGGAATATTTGCCTTGTCACAGGCATCAGCCTGCACTACCCCAAGATGGCTGCACTGCTGATATAAGAACTTTGTGTCTGAGCCTGAAAGTGTATACCTCTTGTCCATTCTTCTATACACAGGAGGTATAGTGTTAGGAGACTTTAGGATTTTTTGTGTCCGTTTCCCAAAAGATTTGTGGAGGGGAATAGATAGTCTCTTGGACTCTGGGATGTTCATCATTTCTACATAATCAGGCTCCTCTTGATCTTCCACAGCCTCCTCCATAGGAAGCTGGAGGGTTTCAGCCACCTTTCTATAGAACATAAAGTGAGAAGGGGACTCAGAAAGCCTAGGAGGGGAAACACCTGAAGGTCTGTCTGAGGAGATGTCCGGTTCCACAGGCACATCCAGACCCTCACTTACATCATCATCCTCAAATTCCCCTTCCTCTTCAAATTCCAGTTCATAAAAATCTTCAAGGGTATAATCTTGAACCGGGGGAACCAACTGAACCGAACCCCTGCCAGAAGGAGCCGGATCGGTAGGAACCGGACGGAACGATTCCACAATCTGAATCACTCTGGCTATGTCTTTGGCAGTCGGAAGATGAACCTCTAGATCCGAACCGGTCGATTTGTCTGTGCGTTTTCTTTTTGTCGGAACCGATCCCTTGGAATCGGCTCTCCTTTTGCCCGAAGAAGTATCGCCCTGGTCAGAGGGCACTCCCGTTTTTTTTCTTGGGTTTCTCAGGCATGGCCAACCTAACCAACTTACCCTTTTTATGGTAACCGCCAGGTAAGACTCCCTTATCGGTTCCTAACCGTGTCACTGGTATTGGAAAAAAACGTACTAAAACATGTTTTTTTTTTTTTTTTTTTTAGAACCGGTAAGAATCGGTAACCACATACTAAGTAAAAACACAAAACACAAGATTTCACTATCAAATGGCTGGATCAGCCGAACCGAGCCACACTTTTACAAGTTCCACACAGAAAAAAACAGAACAATTCCTATTTAGTACTCATGGCACCACAGACAGAGACTGAACACACTATGCGGATAACTTTTTCAGTTTAAAAAGACGACGAAAACTGAAACTTTAACCGACTTTAGAACCGAGCTGAAGGAGAAATCTCTGAAGCGACCGTTCAGTAAGGCGGAGTAAAGAATATGACGGTTTAAGTTTGAGACTTCAACCGAGCTCGAGCTCAGCATTCTATGCCCTGCATAGAAAGTTAACTCTTTGTTCTCCGGGGCAGTTCAAAGGTTGGGAATCACTGCAATATGTCAGAATACAGCAAGATTTCATGTTGTTTGAATGGGATTTACCCCAAGTGCCTGGTGTGTAGCTAGAACCCACGACCTTTTGATCTTCTGGCCTCAGAGGCGAGTGTGTAACCTGCTGAGCCACTGACACCGCTTATTAATTATTACAGCTTGAAAGGAACAAAGACTGATCACAGTCAGTGGTAGAGGAACTCTCATGCCACTAGTGTTCTGTGCTGATGTCACAGTTTTGAGTTGTGCCAGTGTCCTAGTAGGACTGCATATAACCCATGCATTATTACTTTCCAGTGACGTGAAGTGCTACAGAAAACTCTACTGCCACTGCCAAATGTAAAATCAAATGTAACTTCACCAGAAGGTAGCAGTGGTTTTGCTAGTGCTAAATGGACTGATCATACCATAAGGAGACCGTCTCAAGGTCTACAACAGGGTTTACATTTCTTACTAATGGAAAACAGGCTTTGGAACCTCTGTATTTCATAAAAGATTATCAAAAATGAGGATTTGTGTCAGGATTTGCTCTGTGGTCACTTTCTGCACACTTACGTCAATCTTTTTGTGTACCTGTGTCAAACTGCATGCACTCATGTCAATCTGTGTCAATGAAAATGACACAAGCCACCCCAAAAATGAAGCAACCGCTGGAAATGTGATGCAACAGGCATCAAAATGATTGCTGAGGATGGAAAGGAGAAAAGTTTGTCAAAATAAAAAAGAATTAAACCTCGAAAAATCCTTGGAGAAGTACAGAAATGATCAGGTTGAGAAAAAGGAGCACTGAGCAAGCTTATGCAGAGGGCGTAGAGGGACAATTGTCCTGAGAGAGAAATAAAAAAAAAAAAAAAGGGCTTACCTAGGCAAAAGGCTATATTCATACTATGTCAGAAAAAAAAAAAAAAGGAATTCAGGCAGCATCGCAAAACACCCAGGGTGGGATATTCAGACTGCGCCAAGCAGGGGTGCAAGCCTGGGTGCAGTGCAACTGGGATGAGCCAGGGCATGGTCTGAGTGATATTAAACGGTGCTGCGCCATGGCTCAGTACCATTGAACGTGGCACTGAGGGCGCACGCACTGTGCCAGCCAAGTGGCAACAGGTGAGCAGGGGGCTGCACCAGCGCAAGTGCGGTTGTGCTAAGCGCAGCAACAGCTATATTCAGCCATGAGCATGCAGATGAGGCAATTATGTATGCAAGGCGCAAATGGGTCCATCTGCATGTCATTATGGCCCCATTTGCATGCGGTGCACTGATCCCCGGCGACTTGCGCTTCGCGCCCTGCCAGGCTGCAGCTGTCGGGGACCGACACACCCTGCTGCCCCTCGGCGGGCTCGGCACCCTAACACCCATTCGCGGGCATATGTTTAATAACACCCTGGTGGTCCAGTGGACCGCTATCCCCTGCCCAATCACGGGCATGTATTAACAAAATCCCTGGTGGTCCAGTGGTACCCCCTTCCCCACCCACTTAGGCCCCTGCCATCCTACACCCACAAGCTGCTGACAGCATACTGTAGGGCTGTCGCCTACTGGTCACTGCATGGCCAATGGGCGTGCAGACCATACAATTACACAGTCCCGAAATGAATGACGTTCATTCATATCGGGCCTGTGTAATACTGTAGTCTACTGCCCATTGGCCAGCTATCAGGCCAAGCAGATGTGCAACCCTACATATACGCTGTCGAGTCGGCGAACTGCCACCTGCCGCCGACCGGGGGTGTGTCTGAAGTGGTGGGGACTAAGTGGGCGGGTGGGGTACCACTGGACCACCAGGGAGTTTGACAATTGCCCGTAGGCAGGTGAAGGTTATCGGTCCACTGGACCACCAGGGATATTATTAATACATGCCCGCGATCGGGCGATGGGGATCAGTCCACTGGACCACCAGGGAGGTGAATTACTGATGCCCGTGATTAGGTGGGGGGGGGCACAACGCTCCCTGGGCAGGGGGCAGTGCTTTGGGAGGTCGGGTGGCCACTCACGGCAGGTGACTGCTGTGCTGCACCCAGCAATATGGCAGCCCACCTGTGGGCGTCCCTGACTTGTTCCCCGTTTGAACAGGCACAACACTGCACCCCCCTGAGCGGCGCAAGGCGGGGTTGTGTCTGCATATGCGCTGCACATCCCGGCTGAATATTGCTGTGCCGCATATGCATGGGCATACCTCGCACTTCGCGCCGCAGATACATTGCGGTGCACCCTGGTGCATCGGGAGGCGCTGCACAATCCACCCATTTGAATATCACACCGGGCACATTGGTGGCTGCGGATGATGCAACCCTGTTGCACCATGCAACTCCTTTCATCATCCCACCCCCGCCTCCAACAGGAATCTGGGGTTGAAGCAGCAAACTAATTAAGCAAATGAACTAGCACAATTCAAATTTCAAATTGTTACTAAAACAAACAGGATTCTATTCTCTGCTAAAAGTTACTACAGTGGGGGACGTCTGAAGAAATTTCTAAGCAGAACAGCCCCTAACTATGCTGCCAGTCCCACTGATCCACCCAAACACTGATGATTCAAAGCCCAAACGCACCAGAATGTAGAAGAGCCAGGGTTCTCTGATGATGTCCTAACTTTGGAGTGTGCTGGCCCCTACTTGTAATTTCAGCAGAAAATGAATGCCCAGTGACAACATGGAACACAGAATGATTTGCAATTATATATCAGTTTTCATAATCATTGTAGCTTTAATAAACTGATGACACAGGGGAACAATGTCTGTTTATAATCAGAAATATTAGAGTGGCAGTACTGCCAACATTTCTAGCATTGAACAGTTCAGAATTAGCATCAGCATATTTCCAATTAGCCTCATGCCAAAAATGACATCTCCAGGTTACTTTAACAGTTACAAGTCATTTTATAACCCTGATTTCACTGCTTGTTCAAAATATCCAGTTTCAGTGAAGAGCTACTGATGGTGTCAAGAACTCACAGCTGAGTCTTCCCTACAGGCTACCTTACAGGACTTATTTCTCCAAAAAGGACAGCTGACACTGGATGGATACAGGGTGCACTTCCATAATGTGCCCAGGGTGTTGGGGGTGTGGGGGGTTGGAATGCAGTGGCAAGCATGGCTTTAGAATTCCAAAATTGGGCGCTTTTCAGAGCACTGCAGGGATGAGATTTCAAAATGCCACCAGCCTGCAATCATGGAGTGCAGCAGTGATGCAATCTTAGAAAGTAGCTGGGACACCCAATTTTGCAATGTAGCAGGGACAATGAAATTCATAACGTGGCGTGATACATTTTTAGAATGTGGCAGAGCTACACAATTTTCAAGAGCAGGAAACACGCAGTTGTGGAATGTGGCAGGGTAAGGCAATTTTGTAATGCGTCATGGATGCACAATTTCAGAGTGTAGTGGGGCTGCTTGATTTCAGGCTGTGGTGGCAACATACAATTTCACAATGTGGCATGGACACAGAATCTCAGAATGTGGCCGTGACGCAGTTTCAGAATGTGGTGATCACAAGCAATTTCAGAATGCAGCAGGGATGCACATTTTTGAAATGTGGTGGGATGCACAATTTTGAAGCATGGCAGGGAAATACATTTTCAGAATATGATGTATACCAGCAATTTTAGAATGTGATTTGGACATGTAATTTTGGAATGTGGCAGTGACACTCATTTTCAAAATGTGCTGGGGGTGTGCAATTTTGGAATATAGGGGGGATATGAAGAAAGACTAAAGGAGCTTAATATGTATACCCTTGAGGAAAGAAGGGAGAGAGGGGACATGATAGAAACTTTCAAGTACCTCAAGGGAATTAACAAAGTCCAAGAGGGTAGCATCTTCCAGAAAAAGAGATGTGCAAGAACAAGGGGGCACAATTTGAAGATAGAAGGGGGATGGTTCAGAGGTAATGTGAGGAAGTATTTTTTCACTGAGAGGGTTGTGGATGCATGGAATAGCCTCCCTGAAGAGGTCGTGGGGTCAAGAACAGTGGGGGACTTCAAGAATGCATGGGACAGGCATAGGGCAGTCCTAGTGGGGGTAGGAGGAATTAAGCTGTTGGTTAACTAGGATCTGCAGCTTATCTGTTAGGTAGGAAAATGGGCAGACTAGGTGGGCCAAGCGGTCCTTATCTGCCGTCAAATTCTATGCTTCTATGTTTCTATATGCTTTTCCAAATGTGACAAAGATGGACTATTTTGGAATATGGCTGTGATACACAATTTCAGAATGTGTCGGGAAGGCACAATTTTAGAATGCAGCTAGGAAACACAATTTCACAATGTGTCGGGAAGGTACCATTTTAGAATGTGGTGGTGATGCCCAGTTTTGGAATGTGGCTGGGAAATGCAATTTCAGAATGTGGCTGAAATGCATACTTTTGGAATGTGGTGAATATGGGCATTTTGGAGTATGACTGGGATGCACAGTTGTGTAGTGATGACAATTTCAGCATGCAGCAAGGATGTAAAATTTTGGAATGTGGGCGGGACACAATTTTAGAATGTGGACGGGACATACAATTTTAGAATATGATGGTGATGTGCAATTTTGGAATGCAGCAGGGATGCACAATTTCAGAATGAGGCAGTGAATTTCAAAACATCACAATGAAACAACTCTGGAATATGGCGGGGATGTACAATTTTGGAATGTGGAAGAAACTCACACTGTCAGAATATGACAGGGACATGCACTGCTGGAATATGGTGGAGGCATGATGCACAATTCTGAAATGTGGTGGGTGTGTACAATTCTGGAATGTGGCAGGGACAAGCAATTTCAGAATAAAATGGTATGTCTTGTCATATTCATACAGTTTGCATCCCCACTAGGATCAGAAATTGTCATCCCTGCCAAATTCCTAGATTTATGTCCCTGCTGCATTTCGAGATTAAATGTCCCCACTACATTTCAAGACTGCACATCCCTGCCACATTCAGAGACTGCATGTTCCCCAACATTCTGAAACTGTGACCACCTTGACATTTTATAGCTTTGTTCAGTGCTGCATTCCAAACCCATCTCCAGCCACATTCTAAAGTACAATACTGTGCATCTGAACATTATGGAAAGACATGAACTGCAACCAAGTGCCAGTTTTTTTCCTCCAGTTGTAACTACAGTTTCTTGAACTTTGGAGAAACAAATCCTATAAGGTTGCCGACAAGGCTGAGTGTGTTCTGGTTATGACTACATCAGTAGCTGTTCACTGAAACCAGCTTTTCTGAACAGGAGGTGAAATCAGGGTTACAAAATGACTCATAACTATATGTTAGACTTAGTATACGAAAAGATAAAACAGTACAATGGATATTACAGATCTACTTATTTATGTGTTAAGGACTAATAGACTTTATGACTGAAATTGTATTTATTGTTGCATGATATATTGAACATTCAACAAAAATTAAAATGGGGAAAAATACTGTATCCTAAAGCACTGTACAAGCAACAAGGAAAAGTGGTAGTCAAGTTACCGTGGTGGAAGTCCTTTTGCTTAACATATGCACAGAGCCATGGACTATTTGCTGAACCAGTTTTATGGGTAGGGGAATGTCTGCCAGGACGCTGGGTTAAATCCCGAACTCTTATGAAAAGTGCCTTGGGTTGTCGGAGAGGCAGCACGGGGGGGAGGGGGGAACAGGACTGAGCAACTGCAGGGTTGCTCTCCTCTCCCGGGGAGGACCCTGTTGCCCATCATAGCGGCAAAGTAGTGGTATGGCGTCCCGGTACTGCAGTGTGCCCATGCCTCCACACGAGCGCCCTTGGCCGGGACAAGGGGCCAGGAGAAAACGCGGGGAAAAACCAGGGCAAAAAATCTAAATATATAAAAAAGAAAAGTGCCTTGGGTTCTGTTCTTTCCACCTGGATACCCACCAGGACAGCACCAGATGGGGGCAGAAAGTACATCAGTTTAATGTCTCATCCGAAAGATGGCACATCCCGGCAGTATACAAGCCTCCTAGCACTGCACTAGTTGACAGCATTTTGGGGTATGAGGCCAAGCCCCGGTGTAGGACTAGAACCCACAGCCTCTTGACCCAGAGGCGGATGTGCTATCAAATAAACCATGCCAACATTTGAAGCTGACAGTACCAAAGCAAGCAATCTCTTTGATCCAAAAGGAACTGACCTTGTAGTGACCATTGTTTGATGCATCATGCAAAGGTGTATCATCATCCAAACCCTTTGTGTTGACCTCTGCTCCTGCCGCAAGTAACTGTTTGGCAACGTCATAGTAACCCCTATTGCAAGCCTCGTGCAATGCTGTCCAGCCTGGAAGTTAATAAAAGAAACAATAAAATATTTATCAAGATGATCAAGTTGTTGGGGTAGGGTGGATGGATGGTTCAACACGTTTCAGCCACTGTATCCAAGTACCTAAACTGCATTGGTAGCACTTCTTATCTGACAATAGAGGTGGTCATGGTGGGCTAGGGTCGAAACAACTGAGTGGGGCAGTTTGGCTGCCCATTATGTTTCTCCCATGTGAATATATGAGAGGATTTTACTTTTCAGTGTTGCCAGTCTGGCACCTTTCATGGGCTCTGAAATTCGGTATGGAAAAAAGCTAACACAGCCCAAAAAGATGATACTAGCATAAATTATCACGTTTATGAGAGCTTTAACAAACAACTAAAAGCTGTAAATTAAATCCAAATCTATGAATTCGGCCAATTTTTACACATAGTTCACAATTAAAAGATGTTATTTTTTGCCCATCTTTTTCTCTCTCACTCTACAGGTTATGTCATGTTCTGACTCAAAATATGCAATATATCTTGAAGTGTGTGGGGACAGGACCATAACACACAAGTGGCAGTACCACGAGTGAATTACAGAAGTCCCACCCCCTCACAAGCGATAAACTGCTTATTTTAAGTCAGACTTTTGCATAATCCATTTACAAAGAATCAGTTGACTAGCTACAACTTTTAAATCTGTGGTCTGTATGAAGACTTAACAGTTTCTATTTGATTTCAGCTGCTGCCTGGCTTCAGTACTACACAAGGCTACTGGGATGTCGTTAGTATTGTGAAAGCTACTCTCTGACGGGTTCAGTATTTAAGTCTGATGTACGCAACAGGGCAAGATATCATACATGTAACATACCCCACTCACAAGACAGCATCATATTTTGTGAACTGGGTAAAAGACGTCACTTTCTTCCCTTGCCATTTGCATATCCATATTAGTTCTACTCTACAGTCTGTTCATCTGGTCCTTTGCTACAGGCCTGCTCTCCATCTTGCATCTGTCACTACTTGTGCTGGAGTTACTCCCTTTCTAAGCACTGCCATTCACACTAAGACTCCCATAGCTTGTCCCCCCACACTCCATGTAGCTGTCATACAGTTTTGGGGGGGGGGAGATGGCATGGATATAGTGGAAGCTTGGGGGAGGTGAAGACATGTCACTAGCACCACCACCAGGCCTCCACTAGGTATAGTTAATGGAGCAGTATTTCAGAGCCTCCCCTTCCCAACAGGAGAGCATGCAGGTACATGCTCTGCACCTTCCCCCATCAGCCTCTACTTCTGACATCTTGGGCTCCACAGACTCCCCATCTCAGGAGGAGAGCGCCCAAGTAGATGCCCTGTACCCTCCCAGCCGTCCACCACTTCTGATGCTCTGGGCTTGGAGAGCAAACCTGGGATTCCAGTGTGTCAGAACAGTCTACCACTCAGCACTATGGAGCCAGCAACCATTGTATTTTTTGTTGTTGCTGCTTTAAATGTAAAGGAGATTAAAATATTTTTCTCTTGTCTGGAAAACTAAATGTCATTATGAAGAGCAGCAAGCAGATTACCTACTGCCTCACCCTTACAACTCAATTGTTTTTCAGACTGAAATTGACAACCCGCTTTAAAATCAGGAAGATAAACAGAAATGGCTAGTGGCTTCTGGTGGTAGCACAGCAGAAGTGTTCTTGGCAGGATGGGTGAGAATGCGCTGTAAAGCACCCATGATGCCACACACTGGCGCACACGTAGGTGGTGGATGGGACGCACAAAACAGCAATAAGGGATGGGACTGGGTATGCTAGATGGCAGCCCCTATGCCTGCCCCTTGGCCCTCAGGCAAGCTGGCGTACTACCCCCCCACATCAGCAAGCTGATCAAGGTGCTTCTCTCCTTGTGGCAGCAGGATCCCCCCCCCCGGGATCATTCCGATTTTTCAGCCGACTTAAGACTCCAGCGGGGAAATGGTGGCAGGACCAGCAGGGCAAGTTAGTCTGGTGGGCAGAGGAGATGCCTGAAGGAGTGGGTGCCCAGACTGTGGGAGGCAAAAACAAACGAAACAAAGCCCAGCATGTGATAGTTGTGGTTTGCATTATGGATTCAATGGATTAAGAAGTAATTCTGTGCATCCTTAAAACCTGGCTTTCCTGGCCATATTTTGTTTACATAATTTTTATACTGAGGTTTTTTCTTTTAATATGTCTGAATTTGAGCAGCCACCCCCAGTCAGATGCCCCATAGTCTCACTAGGGCTGCAGTGTAGATTAGTGGTTAGAACAGAGAACTATGAACCAAAAGCCCAGGGTCTGAATCCAACTACCACTGATTAATCACAATGTGACTTATTAATTAATTTATCCCAATTTCCAAATTGGCCCCCTTCTCTGTGGGCCCTCCCCAGTCCCATCACCAATCTTCTTCACAGACTTATCCCGGTCTCCTTCTTTCAAAAGCTGCCCTCCATTGTGGGGCCACTTCAAATGGAGGAAAAGCTGAAGTCGATCTGGGGCCTGTGGGGGAACCTAGTGGCATCTTGCTGTAGCCAGGGATTTCCTCATTTTCTTCTCCGTCTCCTGGGACATTTGCATAAGTGTGAACACAAGCATGCAGAACCAATGGTTGCCCACTGGTAGCGCTACTGCTTACGGCTCACACGACCCTGGTTCGGAAGCGAACTCGAGTTGTCAGATAGTCATGGGGGGGAGAGATACTGAGCCTCCACAGGACTTTCCCCCGGGGACAGAGGGCTGCTGTGCCTGGTGTAGCACTGATCCCTAGTGGTGGGTGGGGGGAGTGTCACATGCCCAGGGATGACACTTCAGGTGCAGAGGAGCGGTGGCTGTGCATACAGGCATATCTGAGCTGACCCCTCACAGGCCCCACACTTGGCTCAATGGCGCACCTCCAGTTGGGGGATAAGAAATAGGGAAGACTATAATTGCACGGTAAGTCCATGGTAATAAGGAGCATTACCTGCATATAAAAAAATAAATAAATAAATAAAAGCTGCAAAATCAGCTGACGTCTCTTCCTTCCCACAGGACCACCATGCAGCTCCAATTATGGTCACCGAGTTGACAACTGCACAGCTGCACCCAACAACCACCTTCTCTAAAGGGGGTCCACTGGGATGTTCAATCCTGCTCCTCTTGGTTGGCTCCCAGACGACCCAGACTTGTTCCTCAATCTGGGTTGTTAGCCTTGCCAGCAGTAGCACTACTGCTTGTGCCAATGGGCCAGTATCACAATGTGACTTTCTATTCACTTTCCTTTGTACTTAACCCCCCCCCCCCCCGAGTATTCCCTTAGCCTCCCGTGCATGACCCACAGTTACTGACAACTATTTGTGGCTTGTAAAGTACTTTGGTTTACAGTGTTCATGAGAGCAGTATGTACAACATTTCCTTCCTCCCCCCACCATCATCTACACAGTGCACTGTGGTAGCTGCCAAGTGTTACTTGGCAGCAAGAACCGCTGCAGTGTGACACATTCACATCCTCCCTCACTGAAGACTGAGTGCATCATTGCCCACCGCCGACAGAGAGAGCGAGAGACAGCGCGGATGCGCTGATGTCAATCCCAAACTGGAGTCTCCTGTATAGCACTGTGCCCATCTTATTGGACAAGCATTTAATCTGCTTTTCTGGGGCATTCACACTCTTCCCAGGAGGCACACAAACCGAGATCTATTATTTCCAGTCTGTTTTACAAAACAGATCATGTCAGCCATTTTTTCTGGATACATCTGACCTCACAAATAAAATGTTTAATGAGCCATTTTAATGTATTAAAAAAGAATGATTTTACGCATCTGTAAAATGCAACCATAATACTGTTTACCTGCAAAATCTTTGACATTGACATCTGCTCCCTCATTGATGAGTTCTTTGATCCGCCGGGCATCTCCTCTAATAGCAGCTCTGTGAAGCCGTGTCTCTCCTCGCTCATTCCTCTTATTTACTTTATCTTTGGTTTTAGAGGCTGAGTTAGGAGTTCCCTTCTGACCAACAGTAGACTGGGAAGGATGCTTTGGCGTTGTATCTACTAAAATAAATACATTTTGTATGTGAGCACATTAGAGTGTAGCAGCCTGGATAAAACCACAGAGGGTGCTGTTATACCACTTTTTTCACACCAGTCTCTCAAATGGCGTGTTTACATTTATACTATATGTCATTTATATGTAACATATTCCACTAGCCCATGAACCTATTATTCTGTGTTTCCTGAACCATTCAAAAATAAATGCTTACCGGACCAGTTGGCTAAGAAACTGGAATCAAGAGACTGCTTGTTTTCTCTCTAGCTCTCCTTCCTTTATTAACCTCACCAACACCATTCTGCCACTGTGACAGACATAGTGGTCAGCTTCTCAATGCTGTACACATTTCCAAGCTCTGTTCAAGCCTAAGGAAAAGCCTATTGTTACTTTCCCCAGTTGAAAGCAGTATAGTTTAGAGGTTAAGAGTAATAAACTCTTAATGAGCTTGATACATCCAGCAGACCTGGGTTTAATTCCCACAACCTCCACCTGCATACTGTCCGACCCTGAGCAAGTCACTTAACTTCCCTAGTGTTCCCAGGTTGCCCCTGAAAACAGGCTTTGGGCCTAATGGGTCTTACCGGTTACCAAAGAATATTAAACAGAAATTATTTTGATGCCACTCTAGGCAGTGGGGACAGTTTCCCACTGGTCCTCCTACCACTCCCCCCATAGGTGCTGTCTGATGATGACTCCACCAGGTACAGTCCTCCTGGAGGCTCAGCACATCACTCTGCAACCCACCCATAACCTTCTGCCAGCTTGGGGTCTCCAAAAAGATTCCCAAATCCTGGTCTTTCAGAAGACTTATGTCACTGGGTCAGCTTTCTTGTAAAAAAAAAAAAAAAAACAACAACCCCCCCCCAAAAAAAACCCCACTGAAAACAAACAACAAAAAAAAAAAACTTTTAAGTTTATAAACTAAAGCAAGGGTGAAATAGATGTTTTGTGAATCAGTTTCCTATAGCTCCCTTCCTGCTGACTTCAGTAGCTTTGAATGAAGGAAGCCAATCCACAGAAAACGTTCACTGGAGAAATGCAGTGAACTGAAAGTATTTACACTGGTCCACTGAAGCTGATGAAAAAATATGCAAGTCTTGGCATTTACTTTTCCTTCAGCCCAAACACCTCACTACCAGCAGGACAGTTGAGCTCACTATGGTGCAGACACACATGTGGCATAAGAATTACCACAAGAGTCCATATAGGAGTTATTCAACCGCAACTTTTAATCATTCAGTGTACCCCCTCCACAGAGCCACACTTGTCTTGGGGACTGATGGCTCTAGGACCCCAAGGGAGCTAGAAACTTTTGGAAGCAGCATTGTTACATGAACAGCACTGTGTGTCCAACAGTATAAAAGGCAGCACCACCTCCAATCATGTCAGTACCCTTTCTACCAAGGAAAAGACAGCTACCAAGCGAGAAGAAAGACAGCAGACCTAGAAGTCCTGAGAGGGAGTGACCCCAGGAAGCAGAAACATGTACATGTCATCATTTATATATCTTAAAGTGATCTTTTTTATAATAAAAATACAGGTTACTCACCTGTAACAGGAGTTCTAGGAGTGGTACAGTATATGTTGTTCATCCACACTTACTGGCAGGTTACTTGCCGCTTTAAATCTTGCCGGAACGTCTTCAAGCTGGCTCCTCCCACCCACCCGGGTGGTAAAACTCTCGGCTCCGCACCATGATGCCAGATCTAGCCCGCTGGAAGCCAGGTTGCGCGTCGAAGCCGGGGAGGTCGGGTGGGTTGTGTGGATGAACAACATATACCACTCCTAGAACTCCTGTTACAGGTGAGTAACCTGTATTTTTAGGGAAGTGGATATGTTGTTCAAACCACACTTACTGGCAGACTACTAGCAGTTCTCCGGGAGGAGGGAGGCAAGGCGCGCACCCCCTACTTAGGAAATAAAGACTGGAGAACCGAGGTCCCAAAACTAGCATCCCGGTGTGACTCTAGGTCGATGTGGTAATGGGTAATGAAGGTGTGTGCTGACTTCCAGGTAGCAGCCATGCAGATTTCCCGGATAGGGACATCTCTGGAAGCAGCCACCGAAGCAGCGGTATGGCGGGTAGAATGAGCTCTTATCCCTTTGGTAGGCTCCATGCCCGCCAACCTATAGCAGAGATCTAAGCAAGAGGTGACCCACCTGCCTATCGTCCGCTTGGCTGCAGGTCTGTCAGGTGCGGCTTCAGCATAGGTGACAAACAGCTGGCAATCTCTCCCCAAACTTCAGCCGTCCGCGCCTTATAATAAGAGAGTGCTCTTCTAGGGTCCAGAGTATGGAGCCTATATTCGGCCTCCGAGGTGTGACTGGGGTAGAACACCGGCAGAGTAAACACCTGGTTAAGGTGAAACTCCGACACCACCTTCGGAAGGAATTTCGAGTGGGGGCGCAGGACAACCTTGTCCCTGTGGAAGACCAGATAAGGAGACTCTATGGAAAGCGCCTGGAGCTCTCCCATCCTTCTGGCTGACGTGATCGCCACCAAGAAGGCAATCTTCCACGACAAGTGAGAGATATCACACCTGTGCATCGGTTCGAATGGCTTGCTCATGAGCTTAGCCAATACCAGCAGTAGATTCCACGGAGCTGGAGGTTCTTGCACCGGAGGGGATATGTGATCAAGGCCTTTGAAAAAGCGCTTGACCACCTTCTCCTGTGCCGACTACTTCGCGGCCCATGCCCGGTAAGCAGAGATGGCTGCCAGGTGCACCTTAAGGGTCGTCATCCGAAGCCCTAGCTGAGAAAGGGACCACACATAGTCCAGAATGCTAGCCAAAGAACAGGAAGAAGGGTCCAACCCCTTATCCTGACACCAAATGGAGAATCTTTTCCATTTGAAGGCACAACATTTTCTGGTCGACTCCTTACGGGATGCCTCAACAACGTTGAGGACCTCGTCGGAAAGGTCCAGACGGGCTGGATGCCATCTCAGGAGCCTGGACCGAGGCTGAGGAGATCTGGATACCGGAACTGGTGGGGCCAGTCTGGGGCTACCAGACTCACCTGCGCCTTGTCTCTCTTCACCTTAAGAAGCACCTTGTGGATCGAGGGAAGGCGTAGAAGAGGCCCGGGGTCCACGGCCTCAAGAAGGCATCCCCCTGCAGCGAGCCCTGCTGAGGGGGGTGGGCATGAAACAGCCTCAGCTTCGCAGTCTCCCTGGAGGCAAACAGGTCCACCTGAGGAGAGCCCCAGTGGGAGAACAGATCTTGTACTACCTCCAGCAGGAGAGACCACTCGTGAGATGCAGCACCTATCCAGCTGAGGGCATCAGCCAGAGTGTTGGAGGCTCCTGCCACATGGATGGCTAGGAGATCCGCCTCCAGGCTGCACACGGACAGATCAAGTGCAGAGAGCCTGCTTGCACAGAGACAAGGAGTGCGTCCGGCCCTGATGGTTTAAGTAGTACATGGTCATGGTGTTGTCCGTTTGGACCTGGACCACTTGACCCCGTACTAACGGAGTGAAGGCGGTGAGGGCTAGTCGGACCGCTCGAAGCTCCAGCAGGTTGATGTGGCATCGAGACTCCTGAGGGGACCAGAGTCCGTGGGCTCTGTGCTCCCCCATATGGGCACCCCAACCCATCAAAGAGGCGTCGGTCATCAGAGTGACCGTCGGCTCGGGGAGGACAAACGGGATACCCTCCTGCAGATGAGCTGGAACGAGCCACCACTGGAGGCTGTTCCACATCTCCTGGGTCACTGGCCACAGGACCGGAGCGCTGGGACCATTGGCGGGCCAGCCACCATTGCAGGGGACGCATATGCCAGCAGGCCCAACAGACCACACTGGTGCAGGCCGCCATGAGGCCCAGAAGGCGCAGGAAGTCCCGAGCAGGACGCAACTGCCCAACCAGAAATGACTGGGCAAAGGAGGAATGGACCTCGTCCCTGTCCGCCGGGAGCCGTGCTATGGCTCGAAGAGAGTCGAGCTCTGCCCTGATGAACTGAATCACCTGCGATGGCATTGAGTCTGATTGGCCTCTGATGAGGAGGCCAATCTGAGAGCAGACCTGAGGGCCAAATCCCTGGACCGCTCCACCTCCAACCTCGAGGGGGCTGCAATCAGTCAGTCGTCCAGGTAAGGGTACACCCGAACCCCTCGGTGCCGCAGGAATGCTGTCACCACTGCCATGCATTTGGTGAAGACCCTGGGAGCTGGAGAGAGGCCGAAGGGCATGGCCTGGAACTCGTAAAGGGATCCCTCTGCCCTGAAGCGGAGGAATCACTGGTGAGACGGATGGATTGGGGCGTGAAAGAATGCGTCCTGAAGGTCCAGAGAACAGAACCACACGCCTTGTTCCAAGGATGGAATGATCTGAGCCAGAGTGACCATCCTGAAGTTGCAAGACCTTAGGAACTTGTTTGGGTCGTGTAGGGTGAGAATGGGGCGCCAGCCCCCCCGTCCGTTTTGGGACCACCTCCTTCTGGAGGAGCTGGGCAATGTCGGCTCGATGAGCCGACAGAGAGCTGCGAGAACCTGTGAGTTCTCTGGGAGAGCTGCTCGATAGGGTGGGACTGCTCGAATTCCAGAAGCAGACCCCTGCCTACTACTTCCAACACCCAGTGGTCCGTGGTGATAACAGACCAGGAGGAGAGGAAGTGGTGGAGCCGTCCCCCCATGGGGGGGACCAGGGGAGGAGTGTCAAGGTTGGGGGCGACACCCCTCAACCCGTCATTGGCCAGGCTCGGAGGAAGGACCGGCCGAGGAGTCGCCTGGGCCTTTCCCTCTTGGCTTCCAGCTGGAGGAAGCAGCAGACTTGGCTTTGGGGTGCCGAGTGCGAGCCTGCTGGCCCTGATGCTGGTGTTGTTGGGCCGGACGTGTCGCAGCGGCTGAAGGACGAAAGGGCTTACGCTGCTGCTGGCGGCCTTTGTCCTTCTGGGCAGACGTGACCGAGTCCAAGGTGGCATTGGACTTCTCGATCTGCTGAAGATGACCCTCCACCCTGGGACCGAACAAGAACCGAAGAAGGGAACGATTGCCAGCTTGTGCTGGGTATCTGCCATAAAGGTGGAGATCCGCAGCCAAGCTCTGCGGCGCATGGCCACTGCAGCCACTACTGACCGGGCACATGAGTCAGCGATATCCAAGGAAGTTTGGAGCTGCTGTTTGGCCACCACCCTTCCCTGATCCTGCACCTGCTTGACCGTCGTTTGAAGGTCAGCCGGGAGATGAGGAATCACCTCATCCAGGGAGCCCAAAAGGGTGTGTGAAAAGTGTGCCATCAAGACGGCCGAGCTAGCATGACGAAGGCCTAGGGAGGAAGCAGCATAGACTTTCCGCCTGGAGTAGTCCAATATCTTAGACTCCTTATTGGGTGCATTGTCCACATCCCGAGTGTTCCTGGAACGCCGGAAAACGCTGTCGGTCAACAGCCCCTCCGCAGAGGGGTGCTCCGAGAAACCGGAGTGTGAACCAGCGGGGACAGCATACTTTCGAGCCATCCTGGCCAAAGGTGCTGAACAAGAAGCTGGCCGCTGCCACAGCTCCAGGAACGGGCCAACTATGGCTTTGGCCACCGGGAAGGCCTCCGTAGCGGAATCCCCTCGGTCCAGTATCTCCGTGAGGGGATACCTGGCCCACTTTGAAACGGGTTCGAGCTTCATCCCAGTGGACTCTGAGATGAGTCGAAGCATTCCAAGGAACGAGGATGGGCTCTCGTCCACCGACTGACCCCAAGGAGTCGTCGTCATCAGACTCCGAGGAGTCTGCGAACAGCTGCTGAGCACCTGAGCCACCCTCCTCCTGCCGAGGTCAAACGGGAGTGAGGGTGACCGATAACCTATGGGGCAAACCCTGACCCGACCGAGAATCCTTGGTCGTGGCCCCAGTCTTTGGATGTGGAGGAGGAGGTTCCACCACAATGGGTGGCGCAGCCGGCTTCCGTTCCTCGACTACTACGAGGGGTTGTTTCAGCCACTCCAGTGACAACTACTTAATGGTTGGTGAATGCATCAGAGTCGGCTTATTCCCGGACAATAAGAGCTGCTGCCACATTAAATCCTCGTAGCGCCAACGCAACTTGCGCCGGAGCCTATCCTCCGAAGAGGACGACGAGGAAGAGCGGCGCTGCCGCTTTCCTCGGTGCCGAGACCGACACCGCCAGTGTCGGTGGGATCGGCTGGACCGAGAAGAGGTCTGAGACCGAGACCGTCGATGTTTCTGAGGGTCGGTCTGGGAGGGAGCGGGGAAAACCCGTTCCTCCCTCAGCTCGGGAACCTTAACCGGGGACTTCAGCACAGGAGGCGCAGGCAAGTCCTCGGTTTCCACTGGGGGAACCAGTGAAGAAGGGTTGTCGGCTTCTCCAGTCCACAGCCCGTCCGATGGGTCGAGAAAAATCTCGACCGCGTCGATGGGTGTCTCGGCCAGCTGACCTGACGGGGACACCGTGAAGCCAGTGGCCTTAGCTGCAACCTCGACCGAAGTAGAGTGTCGACTGTCCAGGGAAGGGGACCTCTCCCGCTCCCATGAACACAGACGGTGGGTCTTACCCTTCGAGTACTTCTTCTTGGACCAAGAGAAATGTCCCGATGGACCCTCACCTTTCATAGAGAGGAACTGACAAAGCTCCTTAAAAGAAGCTGTGTAGGAGGAGCCCAAGGAGAGCGGGATAAATGCAGTGACCGAGGAGGACAAAGATGTGGCCTGGGCTGCCTCCCCCTCGAGGGCGATCATCTACTCAATTTGCTCAGCCAAGCCCGCCACCGCGGACACCACCCAACGGGCCTCCTTTGACTTCACTGGTGGAACACGTCTCCCGGGGCGCCCAAGTTGGAGTCTGACAGCATGGTCTTCGAGGACATTGGCCGAGAAGGGCTTGCACAAATCGCAGGCCTGCGGATCGTGATCAAGCCCGAGGCAATAAATGCATGTGGAGTGCGGATCGATCCAAGACATCTTCAGCCCGCATGGGCACCGCCGAAAACCGGGAGTCGACTTATCCATCACAGCCGCGAGGGAAGAAACAGACCGAAGTCTAGAAATTTTAAGAATAAGTTTTGGTTTATCGAGCAGTTAGGATCCAGGCCCTAGCATGAAGCGCTAAGGAGAGAACCTGAGCTTCCAAGCGTTAAGGGAGATCTGGCGTCATGGGGCGGAGACGAGAGTTTTACCACCTGGGTGGGTGGGAAGAGCCAGCTTGAAGATCTTCTGGCAAGATTTAAAGCGGCAAGGAACCTGCCATGAAGTGCGGATGAACAACATATCCATGTCCCTAGAAACACAGGTTACTCACCTGTAACAGTAGTTCTAGGAGTGCTATATATTGTTCATCCACATTTGCTGGCATGTCCCTTTCCCTTTAAATCTTGCCGGAAGGTCTAAAAGCTAGCTCCTCCTCCCACTCGGGTGGTATATGCCTTGGCTCCGCCCCATGACACCAGATCTTCCTTTCCGATTCGATGAGACTTTCAATAGAGGAGGGTCCCACGTCCTTCATGGGCATCCTCGGTCTCATCTTCGCATCAACGGGGATGCCGTTAGAGACTGTTGAGAAATGGGCCGAATACCCCTTGACTCACATCCTCAGGAAAGGGGATTCCCCATCTGAGGCCTTCCCAGTGGCCGAGGCCACAGTTGGTTCAGCTTTGGCAGCACCCAGCCTCCTGCCCTGCACTTTCCGCTCATATAGCCCGCAAATACATAGTTCCCATGTGCGCCCTCTCAGGGTTTACACAGCATCCCTTGGCAGAGGGGTTGGTGGCCGAATCTGTGTTCAGGTGCTTGGGCAATTCGGGAGACATGGACAGACCTCTGGACAGAGAGTGCAAAAAGTTGGACTATACTGCTTCCTTGCTCAGTCTTGGACAGGCAAGTTCAGCTGTTATTATGGCACATTTTTCCCATGCCCTCTTGGGCTCCCTAGATGAGGTGCTTCCTCATCTCCCCATGGACCTTCAGACCACAGTCAAGCAGGTCTGTGATCAAGGTCGGGCTGTTGCTTAAGAGCAGCTCCAGACAGCCCTGGATATTGGGGATTCTTGCCCCTGATCAGTGGCAGCTGCAGTCGCCATGCGCCACAGGGCCTGACTGAGGGTCTCAACCTTTACGGTAGACACCTAGCATAAACTGGCGGACGTTCCTTTCCTGTGTACTGAGTTGTTTGGTCCAGGAGTTGATAGTCACCTCCAACGCATCGAGAACTTCAGTGCCACCATGGACTACGTTACTTCCCAAAAAGAACCCCAGGGTTCTACAAAAATCACAGAAGAAGAAGCCCTTTTGACCTTCTGCCCCTGCAGCCAAGCAGCCTCAGTATCAAATGGGTGGTATATGCCTCGGCTCCGCCCCTTGATGCCAGATCTTCCTTTCCATTGGAAGATTCAGGTTCCCTCCTTATCGCTCATGCATCACTGTAGGCCCTGGCGCATACATTTACAGATTTACCCAAACTCTGACTCGTTAAAGAGTTTCTCCCAATGGCGTTGCGATTTCGACCGCGATGGAGGACAAGTCCTCAACCGGTATCCACCACTGCCCTTGCGAGCAAAAGATAACTCGCACCGACTCACATGTCTCGTGCGTTTATTGCCTGTGTCTTGGTCATGACACCCAGGCGAAGTGTGTTGTGCTTTTCATCCAAACGTCTTGGACGATCATCCTCACGACTGCAACTGCACTGGAAAAACGAATCCACCAGTCAAATCTAAGGAGTCCGTTGTCAGTTTCCGTCATGGGGTCTGCCAGCACCTCGAACAGATACAGACTCTTCAAGAGGAGGTGGCTCGGGCCACGGATCGGTCCTCTTTCATGCCCATCTTTGTTCCGCTCAATTTGGGCTCCAACTTCTCAGGCTCCTTTCAGGAGTTGTGTCAGTCCCTCCCTACCAAGGGAGAGGGACCCTTGCATGTGCATGTCTCTCGGTCCCGTAAAAAAAAGACAAGAAGCCTAAGGAAACTTCATCTCGCCGATGAAGCTCCTGGAACCATGAGAGATCTCGGTCACAGGAATCTTCTGTCTCGACTTTGATCAAGGTTGCGGCCTCATCCGCTGGCTTCACTGTATCCCCGTCATGCCAGCTGGCTAAAATGCAGGGTGATGATCCGGTTGAGATTATCCTCGACCCCGCTGATCCATCATCACTCAATGAGGCTGACAACTCCTTATTCAGGACCTCAGACCGGCCTGCCACCGAGGAGGAGACCCAGCCCGCTGGGGAACCCCCCCCCCCAATGGTCCAGATCCCTTACCAGGAAGGGCGCGGTTCTCCCGGCTCCTTCAAGTGACCTCGTCGGCCCCCTTTGACGGTCCAAATCGAGGTGTCGGACACCTTCGACGCTGTAAGAAGTGGCGCCGCCATCACTCTTCTTTGTTCTCCTCAGATGAGGAGAGGCTTTGACGGAAGCTCCATCGACGCTACAAGAATTTAATATGGCAGCAGCTAATTATGTCCAACCAGAAGTCGGCTCTGGCTTCTACCCCGGCCATTACTTGGCTGTCGCCCTCTAAGCCGATGTCTAATCCTCAGGAGCAGGTCCACACCATTCCTCTGCCTGTGGAGTTGGTCAAGACCATCCCGGCTTGGCTAAAAACCGGCCTCTCCACCAATTGTGGTGGAGCCCCCACCGACGCAGCCTCCTTTGTGGGCTCCTTCTAAGGAGTCTCAGCCCATTCCAGGCCTATCGCATAGGCTGTCCGTCACCCTCACACCTGACCATCCTAGGCGGGTGCAGTGTGACTGGTGGCCGGCCGACCTATCTGGACTCTTCAGAGTCCAAGGACTCCGACCTACATTCTCGCCCCTTGGACGAGGAATCTGTCAGTAGTCTTTCAACGGAGGAAGGACCTTCTTCCTTCATGGGCATCCTCCACCTCATCTCTGAATCCATGGGGATGCCCTTAGAACCCATTCAGAAATAGGCCGAATACCCCCTCACTGATATCCTCAAATGAGGGGATTCACCGACTGAGGCCTTCCCAGTGGCTGAGGCCATTGTCAGTCCGGCCTTGGAGCTGTGGCAGCACTCTGCCTCCTGCTCCACGTCTTCAGCCCCAATGGCTCGCAAGTATACGGTGCCCATTGGGTCTCTTTTTGGAATTCACAGCACACCCCTTGGCCGAGGGACTGGTGACTGAGTCTGTGTTCAGGCGCCCGGGTAATTCAGGAGACACCGATAGACCCCTGGACAAAGAGTAAAAAAAATTGGACCATTTGGCCCAGAAAGTCTATGCCGCCTCTTTGCTGGGCCTTCGTCAGGCAAGCTCGGCCATCACCATGGTGCACTTCTTTCATGCCCTCCTGGACTCTCTCGTTGAGGTTCTACCTCACCTCCCTGCAGACCTCCAGACCACGGTCAAGCAGGTCTGCAACCAGGGTTGGGCGGTTGCGAAGCAGCAGCTCCAGATGGCCTTGGAACTCAGGGACTCCTGCTCCAGCTCGGTGGTGGCCGCGGTTGCCATGTGCTGCAGGGCTTGGTTGCGGGTATCCACCTTCACAGGGGACACCCCGCACAAGCTGACGGACGTCCCTTTCCTGGGTACTGACCCCTTCGGCCCAGGTGTGGATGGTCACCTCCCATGCATAGAAAAATTCAACGCCACCTTGGACTCTGTGACCTCTGCTCAGCAGGAATCCCAAGGTTCCAAAAAGCAGAAGAGAAAGCCCTTTCGGCCTTCTGCCCCTGCAGCCAAGCAGGCCCATTTCCAATTGGGGCAGCATCAGCAGCAGGCCCAACCTTGGCGCCCTCGGCCCAAGTCCGGGCCCCCGGCGACCCGTAAACCCGGTTTTTCAGGTGGTCCCCAAGCCGGACCCTCTTCCTCCAAGCCTGCCCAGTGATGGGATGTGGGTGGCCAGCCAACACCTATCACACCAGCTCTGGGTCCTCTTGTGGGGGGGCCGGCTCTGCCACTTCCTTTCCACCTGGTCCACTGTTACATCAGATAGGTGGGTTTTAGAAGTGGTCAGTCAGGGACTGCATCTGGAATTCGAGCATTACCCACCAAGTCAAGCCTGCGCCCCACGGGAGGAAATGGTGTCTGTACACACTCAGTCGGCTCTCCGAGATGACATCGCCCAATTCCTCTGCAAGGAGGTGGCGGCCAGAGTTGTGGACACCCCTGTCAACTCAGGGTTCGTGTCTAGGTACTTCCTGGTCTTGAAACGGAAGGGGGCTGGCGCCCCACTCTAGATCTGCACGACCTGAACCAATTTCTCAGGTCCCGCACATTCAGGATGGTAACTCTGTAGCAGATCATAACATTTCTTGAGCAGAACATGTGGTTTGGCTCTCTGGATCTCCAGGACGCGTTCTTTCATGTTCTGATCTGTCTGTCTCACCGAAGCGGAGGGAGCCCTCTTCGAGTTCCGAGCCCTGCTGTTCGGCCTGTCTTCAGCACCCCGGGTCTTCACCAAACGCAGTGTAGTAGTGGCAGCTCATCTTCAGCGTTGAGGGGTCAGGGTGTACCCCTATTGCGATGACTGGCTCATAGCGTGTTCCTCCAGACAGTAGGTGGAGAGGTCCAAGGATCTGGCCCTGTAGACCTGCATCAGTCTTGGTCTCCTGGTCAACGAGACCAAGTTAGAACTCATACCTTCAAAAGTGATCGGCTTCATCGGGGCAGAGGTAGACTCTTGCCGAGCCAGAGCCAGGCTCCAGATGGACAGGGTGGAGGTTCTCTCCTCCGTTGCCCAGTCATTTCTGGTTGGGCACTTGCACCCGGGACTTCCTGAGCCTTCGGGGTACATGGCAGCCTGCACCGCTGTGGTTCGATGGCTCGGTGGCATATGATACCCCTTCAATGGGAGCTGGCTTGCCAGTGGATTCAGCGATATGGTAATTTCGATCAGCTGCTCACAGTGACCCAGAAGGTGTGGGATGCTCTCCAATGGTGGACCATCTAAGCACATTTGCAGGAAGGAATCCAGTTTTTCCGTCCCGAGTAGACGGTCATTCTTATGACTGATGTCTCTTTCACGGGCTGGGGTGCCCACATGGGGAGTCACAGAGTCCACGGGCTCTGGACAACCCCCCCCCCCCCGAGGAATCCCAATGTCATATCAACCTGTGGAGCTCAGAGCAGTCCGACTGGAACCGTCAGCATTTGCTTCGCTCCTTCAGGGTCAAGTCGTGCAAGTCCAGATGGACAATACCAAGACCATGTACTATCTCAACAAGCAGGGCGGCATGCACTCCTGGCCTCTGTGCAGGGAAGCACCGCATCTGGAAACTCGCTTGCCGAATGGAGGCAGACCTCCTAGCCATCCATGTGGCAGCCACCTTGAACCAACTGCCGGACACACACAGCCGTGTGAGCGAGATGTCCCACAAGTGGTCTCTCCATCCAGAGGTAGTACACAACCTGTTCTCCCACTGAGGCAAACCTCAGGCAGATCTGTTCGCCTCCAGGGAGAATGCTAAGCTGAGGTTGTTTCATGCCTGCCCCCAGCAAGGCTCACTGCAAGGAGATGTCTTCTTGAGGCTGTGGACCCCATGCCACTTCTATACCTTCCCTCCACTTCCCTTGGTTCACAAGGTGATCCTCAAGGTCAGGAGGGACAAGGCACAGGTGATCCTGGTAGCCCCAGACTGGTCTTGCCAGTTCAGGTATCCAGATCTCCTCAGCCTCAGCTCCAGGCTCCTGAGGCATCTTCCAGTATGCCCGGACCTGATATCAGTCAATCAGGGGAATGTATTCCATCCGGACCTTCAATCCCTGCACCTGACAGCCTGGTTCCTGAGTGGCTAGAGTTGCAGGCTTTGGGTCTCTGTGAGGATGTACTCACAGTCGTGGAAGCATCCAGAAAGGAGTCGACTAGGGGGTGCTATGCCTTCAAATGGGAAAGGTTTTCCATTTGGTATCAGGGCAAGGGCTTGGACCCTTTGTCCTGCTCGGTGGCTAGTATCCTTCACTACCTTTGGTCTCTGTCCAAAGGGGATCTTTGGTCTATGACCCTTAAGGTGCACCTGGCAGCCATCTCTGCTTACCGGGCACGGGCTGGTCGGCAGACAGTGGCACAGGAGAAGGTGGTCTGGCGCTTCTTTAAAGGCCTTGACCATATTTCCTCTCCGATGTGTGAACCACCACCACCGTGGGGTCTACTGCTGGTACTGGCAAAGCTCATGGGCAAGCCATTCGAACCAATGCACAGGTGTGAGATGTCACAACTGTAGTGGAAGACTGCCTTCTTGGCGGCTATCACGTCAGCCAGAAAGACTGGGGAGCTACAGGCGCTCTTTGTTGAGTCTCCTTACCTGGTCTTCCACAGGGACAAGGTTGTTCTGCGCCCCACCCGAAATTCCTTCAGAAGGTGATGTCAGAGTTTCAACCTTAACCAGGTGTTGACTGCCGGTGTACTACCCCAATTACACACCTCGGAGGCTGAGTACAGGCTCCATACCTTGGACCTGAGACGAGAGCTCTCTTATAATAAGGAGCGGACGACTG
Source organism: Neoceratodus forsteri (assembly GCA_016271365.2). Taxonomy (NCBI): domain Eukaryota; kingdom Metazoa; phylum Chordata; order Ceratodontiformes; family Ceratodontidae; genus Neoceratodus; species Neoceratodus forsteri. Next base: position 952,106,691 of record CM028130.1, read on the forward strand.
AAGTTCGGGGAGAGGTTCACCAGCTGTTTGTCACCTACGCTGAAGCCGTACCTGGCAGACCTACAGCCAAGCAGACTGAAAGATGGACTACATCATGCATTGATCTCTGCTATAGGTTGGCCGGCAAGAAGCCTCCCATGTGGATGACAGCTCACTCTACCCGCCATACTGCTGCATCAGTGGCTGCTTCCAGGGACATCCCTATCTAGGAAATCTGCAGGGCTGCTACCTAGAAGTCGGCAAACATCTTCATCACCCACTACCACATTGACCTAGAGTCACACCAGGATGCTGGTTTGGGGGCCTTAGTTTTCCAATCTCTGTTTCCCAAGTGGGAGTATGCACCTTGCCTCCCTTCTCCTGGAGAACTGCTAGTCAACAAGTGTGGACAGAACAACATAGCCACGATCCTACAAAAACAGGTTACTCACCTGTAATAGTAGTTCTAGGAGTGGTATATGTTGTTCATCCACACGGACCCACCCGACCTCCCCGCCTTCGACGCACAACCTAAACATCCAGCGGGCAAGATCCGGGGTCCAGCGGCGGAGCAGAGGCATACATCACGTGGGTGGAAGAACCCAGCTTCTAGACCTCCCGGTAAGAATCAAAGGGAAAGGACATGCCAACAAGTGTGGATGAATAACATATACTACTCCTAGTAATTATGTTTCTTCTAATGGAGTCTTGCTGTATTCTGACTATTGCAGTTAGGTCCTGCCTTCCAACTGCCCCGGAGAACAAAGGGTTAACTTTTCTATGCCTTGCATAGAATGTTCATCACGAGCTCGGTTGAAGCCCCTGTCTTTGTTGTTTAAACTGCAACAGTCAGATCTTTACGAGCAAAAACTCACTAGGTGTTCAGTGTGGAAACTAACATTTTTATTAGCCAACCGCCAAATATATATATAATGTTTTTGGTTTCAAAGGAAGACTCAAGTCAGGAAGCCCAAAACAAAAACACATCCAAAACACAACATTCCACCCAAACAAAAAAAAGAGGGTGTAAAAAGGACACCCCTAGGGTGCCAACACTGCTCCTGCCCACCCACATCCCAAAAACTAGGTTCTGAGAGGGGAGGCAGGGGGGGAGGTCAGAATACAGCAAGACTCCACTAGAAGAAACATAATTACTAAGGGGAGTAATTTTTTCTTCAAACAACATGAAGTCTTGCTGTACTCTGACTACTGCAGACTACCAAGCAGTACCTCCATGGAGAAGGGACAGAACCTACTTTGGGAACAGGCTCTGAAGTACTGCTGTGCCAAACCGAGCATCACTCCTAGCCTGGATATCCAAAGAGTAATGCTTGGTGAATGTATGGACTGTTTTCCAGGTGGCTGCTTGACAAATTTCTAAGAGAGGAATATCCCTGGCAGCAGCCAGGGAAGCAGCTGTACCTCTTGTGGAATGAGCACTCAGGCCTGAGGGTGGAGTTCTACCCAGCTTTTCATAGCAGAATTGTATACAAGAAACAATCCACTGGCAACAGATCTCTTAGTGGCAGGTTTGCCTTTACCAACTTCTCCATAAGTGAGGAACAACTGGAGGGATTCAAACCTGTGACCCTGGTACGCTCTATGTAGTAGCCAAGGGCTCTTTTAACATCCAAACTGTGTAGCCTCCTCTCTCCCGAGGAGGAATGGTTAGTGAAGAAAATAGGGAGCGATATAGACTGGTTGAAGTGGAAATCAAACTACCTTAGGTAAGAACTTTCTGTTAGTTCTAAGGACCACTTTATCTCTGTGAAAAGTGATGAGATCAGATTCCACTGACCGGGCTTGCAATTCACTGATACGCCTGGCAGAAGTAATGGCTAGCAAAAAACACAGTTTTCCAAGTCAAGTACTTAAGCTCTGCTGAGGACAAAGGCTCAAAGAAGGTTGCATAAGCTGAGCAATGCAAACATTAAGGTCCCAAGCAGGAGCAGGATGCCTAAAGGGGGGATTGGTGTGAAGCAATCCCTTGAAAAACTTACAGGATGGGATGCCAGAGAGGAAGACTTGCCTACTGACAGGAAAGCAGAAACAGTTGCCAAGTGTACCTTGAGGGTAGCTGGTCTGAGGCCTAGGCCATTAAGATGGACCATGTAATCCAGAACCGTAGGCAATTCAGCAGAGTCTGGAGAAATATTCTTCTTAGAACACCAAATGCTGAATCTTTTCCATTTGGAGTTGTAAGTCTTTCTGGTGGAAGGCTTTCGACAAGCCTTAAGGATATCCAGAAACCCTTGGGAAAGATGCAGATCTGCAAACTCTAACTCTTCAAGAGCCAGGCCTTGAGATTGAGAGACTGAGATTCGGTTACCAAATCCTCCCCTGAGAGGATGTTAACAGGTTGTAATTCCTGGGAAGAGACAGGGGAAGGTGGACTGTTAGGGACAGCAACAATGGATACCATGGCTGTCTGCCCCAGTCTGGAGCAATCAGAATCATTTTGCATGGTTGTGACCTTTCTTGACTAACAACCTGAACAGGAGAGAAAAGGGGGGGAAAAGCATACAGAAATTTCCCTTCCCAGTTCAGATTCAGAGCATCCAGGGGGGACTGAGCCCAAGACTGGGAGTCTGCAACAAAAGAGAAGTTGGTGATTGTCTGGGGCTGCAAAAAGATCTATCTCAGGAGTGCCCCATCTCAAGAAAATCACTTTCAAAACCAGAGGATCCAGGGCCCATTCGTGATGGCCCTGGGATATTCTGCTCAGTGCATCTGCTAGGACATTGTCCTTACCTGGGAGGTGAACTACTATCAGAGAGGTTTGCAGTGAATAGGCCAGGGACCACAACTTCATTGCTTCTGTGCACAAGGCCGTAGACCAAGTGCCTCCTTGCTTGTTGATGTACCACATGGTGGTGTTGTCTGTTCTGACCTGAACCACCATGTTCTGTACAGATTTGGAAAAAGCTTGCACTGCCAGAAACACTGCTCTGAGTTCCAAGAGACTGATGTGAAGCAAAGATTCCTGAGGTGACCACAGTCCTTGGGGTAGGATCCTCCAAATGGGCTCCCCAGCCCAGCAGGGAAGCATCTGTGGTGAGTATCACTGAATGAGACTGAGTGACAAATGGAACCCCTTGTCTCATATTGTCCTGATCCTGCCACCACTGCAAGGCTTGGATCAGGGTTCGAGTCACTGGGATTAGTTTGGTAAGGGAGTCCTTTCTTTGGGACCAAAAGGCTCTTAAGTGGAACTGAATGTCCCTCATTTGGAATCTTGCTCCCTAGACCACTGCCGTGGAGGCTGCCATGTGGCCCAGTAGCTGAAGGAAATGCCTTGCTGGTCGAGACACCAGATGGGTGAATGAAGAGGCCAGTTCCATAAGGGTCCTTGCCCTTTCCAGGGGAAGGAAGGCTCTTGTCTTTACTGTATCCAGTTCTGCACCTATGAAGGTGAGGAGCTGCACTGGTTCGAGAACTGACTTTGGTAGGTTGAGAAGGAATCCTAACGAAGTGAGCACCTGCTGGGTCACTTGCAGATGAGACTTGACTTGGTCTGGAGACTGACCTACTATGAGCCAGTCGTCCAAGTATGGGAAAATGGAGATCTTTTATCTTCTTAGAAAGGCAACAACTACTGCCAGGCACTTTGTGAAGACCCTTGGGGCTGATGTTAGGTCAAAGGGCATTGCTCTGGATTGATAGTGGCCTGAGGACAACTCGAACCTGAGGTACTTTCTGTGGGAGCACCTGATGGGAATGTGAAAGTAGGCATCTTTGAGGTCCAGGGAGGCTAGCCAGTCCCCTGGCCTTAGAGAGGAAGGGTAATTCCCAGAGTTACCATTTTGAACTTTGGCTTTAAAGATGTTTGTTCAGATATCTTGGGTCCAGGATGGGTCGCCACTCTCCTATCTTTTATGGGTTAGGAAGTACCTGGAGTACAATCCTTTGCCCCTGTGTAGGGTGGGAACTCTCTCTATAGCTCTGAGAGCTAGGAGAGAAGAAACCTCTGCCTCTAGGGCAAGGGTCTCAGATTTGCAGGTGGAAAAGATCTGGCTCTCATCTTGGGAAATTTTTTGAAGCTGAGAACCAGTCCCTGGCTTACTACTTCCAGGACCCACTTGTCTGATGTAAGAGACATCCAGTCCTGGACAAAGTAAGCCAGCCTGCCCCCTACTGGTATAGGAGAATTGACCCGGGCAGACCCATCAGGGTGTCTGCTTGGCAGGGGTTTTAGGCTGAGGGGTGCATGCAGGCCTGCTCATCCCCCTTCTGCCTTTCCCTCTAAAGAACCCCCTCTGTGAAAAGGAAGAGGAGGCGGCTTGAGCTTGGTAAAAAGGCCTTTGGAAAGGCCTGGCCTGCCGCCTTTGAGGAGTTGCTTGCCTTTCTTTGGCCTGAGCACTCCTGTAAGTGGTCCTGTATTCGTCCATTTTCTTCATGTAATTCTCTGTCTGCTCCCCAAACAGAGAATTACCAATTACAGGAAAATCCATGCCTTAGCCTGGGTATACTGTGAGAGGCTTGTACATCTGAGCCAAGCCATTCTCCGAACAGCCACAGATATAGCCATGACTCTTGATGATACACCACTGGAGTCCACAGCAGCATGAAACTGTACTTTCGATACCTCAATCCCATCTTCAGCCACCTGCTCCAGCTCCTTGACAAGCTGGGCTGGGGCCTGTTTAGCCAGTGCCAGTACACTGTCCCACCTGGACTTCTGGTACCTGGCTGTATAGGCCATATAGTTAGCCTGCCTGAGTCCCAAAGATGCTGCCATGTATTGTTTCTTTGCCATGGCATCAATCTTCCTGGAGTCCTTGTCTGGGGGTGTGATGCCAAGGGAATGTTCGCCTTAACACAGGCAGCAGCCTGTACAACCCCAACATGGCTGCATTGCTGAAAAAGGAACTCCATGTCTGAGCCTGAGAGAGTGTACCTCTTGTCCATTCGTCTGTCCACAGGAGGTATAGAATTAGGAGACTTAAGAATTTCTTGTGTCTGTTTCCCAAAGGATTTGTGGAGGGGAATAGACAGTCTCCTGGACTCTGGGACATCCATCATCTCAACACAATCAGGCTCTTCCTGATCCTCTACTGCTTCCTCCACAGGAAGCTGGAGGGTATCAGCCACCTTTCTGTAGAACATGTGGTGTGAAGGGGACTCAGAAAGCCTAGGAGGAGAAACACCTGAAGGTCTGTCTGGGGAGACGTCCGGGTCAATAGGCACATCCAGACTTTCACCATCACCATAATCATCCTCATACTCTCCCTCCTCCTCAAATTCCGGTTCATAAAATTCTTCCAAAGTATAATCTGGAACCGGGGGAACCCACTGAACCGAGCCCCTGCCAGATGGTGCCGGTTCGGTCGGAACTGAGCTAAGCGATTGCACAATCCTGATCGCCTTGGCTATCTCATCGGCAGTCGGAGTATGAGAGTCTGGGTCCGAACCGGTCGATTTGTCTTTCCTTTTTGTCAGAACCGTCTCCTCGGAATCGGCTCTCCTTTCGCCCGAAGAAGTATCGCCCTGGTCAGAGGGCACTCCATCTGGTTCGGTCGGAACCGAACCAGGCTGGCCATCCGGGTCAACAGACTTCTCAGTCTCCCTTTCCCTCAGTCTACCTAATCTCTTTTCCAGGGTAGATTTGGGAAAATTCTTGCAAATTTGGCAGTCTGAATCGAGGTGGTCAAACCCCAGACAATAAACACAGGTGGTGTGGGGATCAGCCTTGGCAAAGACCTCCCCACACACACTACAATGTTGAAACCCAGTGGGCCTGGTTTTTTTCTTAGGTTTCTCAGACGTAGCCAACCTAACCAAAAACGTACCCTTTTTTCGGCAATCCGCCAGGCAAGACTCCCCTATCGGTTCCTGACTGTGTCACGGGTCTTGGAAAAAACCATAATTAAAATCCGTTTTTTTATTTTTAGAACCGATACGGACTGGTAACCACACTTTAAAGTAAAGTACAAGTTTTTACCTCAAATTGATTGGTTCAGCCGAACCGATCCACAGTTTACAAGTTCCACACAGAAAACAGTACAAAAACCTATCTAGTACTCACGGTACCACAGACAGAGACTTGAACCGACTATGCGGAAACAACAATTTGGTAGAAACCGATCGAAAACCAACACTTCAACCGACTTTTGAACCGAGCAGCAGGAGAAATCTCCAGAACGACTGTTCAGTGAGGCGGAGTAAAGAATCTGACGGTTGCAGTTTAAACAACAACAGACAGGGGCTTCAACCGAGCTCGTGATGAACATTCTATGCAAGGCATAGAAAAGTTAACCCTTTGTTCTCTGGGGCAGTCGAAAGGCAGGACGTAACTGCAATAGTCAGAATACGGCAAGACTTCATGTTGTTTGAAAGTACACTTACGTAAAATCTTACCGTAACAGTAGATCTTTGAGGAGTGTCTCTTGCAGCAGGTAATACACTTGGGTCATCACCAGAGGTTGCTGTGGTGCACAGCAGCTCTTCTAGTCTTTTCCAGGGACCGCCCACACATGACATCAGCTTCCTGTTTCCTATACAAGTGTGGGTGGTCCCTGGTATTCACAGTTTTCCCCGCCGGATTCAGCTCGCTAAGCGAGGACCAAGGGGAAGCCAAGGTACTGTAGGTATCCCAACCCATAAGTCACTGGACCAGAATTTGTTCTCTTAGAGAAGGAGAAGGACAGAAGGTGGGATTGTACCTGCTGCAAGAGACACTAATCAAAGATCTACTGTTACGGTAAGATTTTACGTAACTGTACTATCTTTCACAAGTGGGGTCTCGCATCAGGTAATACACTTGGGATGAATCCCAAGCAGTAAATCCAGAAAGGGTGGTCATTATGACAGGAGGCCTTGTAGGACAGCTCAGCCAAAGGCTGTCCTACGGCGTGAAGCAATATCTAAGTTGTAATGTTTCGTGAAAGTGTGAATTGTGGACCAGGTAGCTGCATTGCAGATATCTGTGATCGAGGCCCCTTTAAAGCAGGCCGCAGTAGTGGCCATAGCTCTGGCAGAATGGGCTTGGACAGGTCCAGGTAATGACTTGTATTTTGAATAACAAAATGTTATGCAATGTGCTAGCCAATTGGAGGGATCCGTTTAGTGACTGGGAGACCTTCCCTGCCTGAGGCGAAGGTGACAAAAAGTTAAGATTTTATAATCGTTTTCGTCCGATTAGTGTAGTATCGTAATATACGATGGACATCAAAAGTACGTAAGAGGTGTTCACCTCGACCGGAGTGTTCAGGATAATATACCGGTAACTCCAAGGACTGGTTTAAGGTGTGTTCAGACACTACCTTAGGTAGGACAGAAGGGTTGGTACGAAGTGCCACTCTATCTTTGTGAGAAATCAAGTAAGGTTCTGTACACGAGGGCATGGAGCTCGGAAATACGTTGAGCTGAAGTGACAGCCACTAAGAATAGCGTTTTCCACGAAAGAAAATGGAGGTCACAAGTGGTCACCAGTTCAAAGGGCTGAAGAGTTAATTTTTCTATTAGGAAATTAAGATCCCACGGAGGAGTGGGTCTTCTGATAGGTGGCTTAATATGTAACATTCCTCTGAGAAACATTTTGGCTAGATGATGTTGACGCAGTTATCTGCCACCCAGAGGTTCATGGAAGGCCGAAATAGAGGCCAAATGGACTTTGATGTAGGAATAGCTTAATCCTGTCTTGGCAATCGAGGCTGGGTAATCCAAGACTTTCGTCAATGAACAAGAGTAGAGATCCAGTGATCGGGAAGCAGCCCATATGGAAAAATGTTTCCATTTGGCATTATGTTTCCCTGGTTGCTGGTTTACGTGATGCCAGCAATATACTGGCAACAGGAGAGGACACTTGTAGACGCACTATGAAAGCATCCTCAGGAGCCAAGCATGAAGATGTAGTGTCTTTAGGTTGGGATGTAGAAGGGTCCCTTGATTCTGAGTCAAGCGATCTGGTCTGGTTGGCAACGGAACGGGTTCCTCTATTGAGAGCTGCTGAAGTAGGGGAAACCACACCTGCCGAGGCCACAGAGGGGCTAAGAGAATCATGGTGGCAGGTTCGAGTTTCAGAAGAGTCCGTTGCAGGAGTGGGACAGTGGGAAGCATATAAGAAGAGTCCTGTCCATGCTTGGGACAAGGCATCTATAGACCGTCCCCTTTTGCTCTGGATAATGGAATAGTATCTGAGGAGACAGTGATTGACTGGGGAGGCACACAGGTCCAGTTGTGGCGTCCCCCACATGTGGAAGATTTTCTGGAGCACTTCGTAATGAAATGTCCATTTGTGTGCGGACAACTGGTGACTGAGAAAGTCGGCCAGGAGGTTGTAATGTCCTGGTAGATAGACGGCTGTTAGTGTGAGGTGTTGCCGAATGGCTTCCTGCCAGACTGCAAGCATCTCCCAGCATAGAGTAAGGGATTTCGTACCACCTTGTTTGTTGAGGCAGAACACAATTGCGGTGTTGTCTGACTGAATCAGCAACTGTCCAGGAGACAGGTGAGGCTGAAAAGCCTGGAGGGCTAAACGAACTAACCTCAGTTCCAGTAGACTGATCATGTGGGGATGAGGGATATAAGTGGTCCACTTGCCTTGTGTCCTGTAAGGACCCAGGTGCGCACCCTACCCTTCCAGGGATGCATCTGTGGTCAACGTCTGCAGGGCCGGGGATGACTGGAAGGGCATACCTTGACAAAGGTTGGCTCAGAGCATCCACCATACTAGGGCAGACCGCAACAAGGCAGTGACTGATTTTGTCTTCTAAATTTCCTGTTCTTTGAGCCAACTGGTTCTGGAGAACCCATTGGACTGGTCTCATCCGAAGATGGGCGAAAGCTACCGTAGGGATGGTAGTGGCCATGCGACCTAGGTGACACAGCATGTGTCTGGCTGTGACAACTTTCTGGGCTTCTGACTCTGCAGCGCCAGAGATAGAAGTCTGCCTTGACTGTCGGCCGGGAGGCAAGCCCTGGTGAAGACAGTGTCGAGATTGGATTGGACTTCGGCCAATTGACTATAATCCCTAGAGCTTGGAACAGAGTTAAGGCTGCCTCTAGGGAAGACAGTAGGGCCGTTTTGGACTCTGCTTTTATGAGCCAATCGTCCAGGTATGGGAAGACAAAGTGCCCGTCTCTTCGTAGGGCTGCTGCTACTACCGCTAGACATTTGGTGAACACTCGTGGGCCTGAGGAGAGGCCAAACGGGAGTGCCCAAAATTGGCAGTATTGACCCAACAGATAAAAACGAAGGAACCTATGGTGGGCAAGATGGATAGGGATATGAAGGTAAGCATCCTTCATATCCAGGGCACATAGCCAATCCTCATTTTAATATTGGCATGATAAGAATTTAGGGTGATCATGCACAACCTTTTGTACTGAATGTACAGATTCAGTTGTCTGAGGTCCAGTTCTGGTCTGAGATCTCCAGTTCGCTTGGGTACCAGGAAGAAGTGGGAGTAGAACCCCTTCTGGTGTTCCATAGGGGTAACTGGGTAAACGGCCTTCTTGGTTAGAAGAGCATGTAATTCCTCCTGGAGAACAGGAATATCGTCGTGTGGGTAATGGACTGAGTGAGGCGGGTGAAAGGGAGGTCTGGACAGGAATTCTAGAGTGTGACCTATCTGAATTATCTGGAGTACCCACTCGTCTAATGTGATTGTTTTCCATGCCTCCAAATGGAGGGCAAAATGACCACCCACAGCTTCCGAGGCCTGGTCGAGGAAGCATGGACAGGACCCAAATAGGTCACTGGGAGGCGGGCTGACCCACCCCACCTGGAGGGTGTGAGCAGGAGCCCTTGGCGGCAGATGCATTGGCTCTGGTAGATTGGGAACAAACCCTGAAACCACCTCTATTAGAGCCTCTGTTTTTTTCCACCTCTTTTGGTATAAAGAGAGGATTGGGAACGGTATGATGGCTGTGAAGAAAAAATTACTCACCTTAGTAATGTTGTTTCTTCTAATGGAGTCTTGCTGTATTCTGACTATTGCAGTGATTGCCAACCTTTGAACTGCCCCAGAGAACAGAGAGTTAACTTTCCATGCAGGGCATGGAACGGTGAGCTCGGCACGGTTGAAGCCTCTGTCTGCTGTTTAAACTCCAACCATCAGATCTTTACGAGCAATACTCACTAGAAGTTCTGTGTGGAAACTGTAAGACCCACACTAGCCAACTGGCAACTAAATTTATTTAAAAAAAAAAAGGGGGTTTGGTTTCAAAGCAAAGACTCAAGACAGGAAACCCAAAAAACAAAACAACACACACCCAAAATAAAGGAGGGTGAGAAAGGGGCACCTCTAGGGTGCCAACACTGCTCCTGCCCACCCAAATCCCAAAACCCAGGTTCTGAGAGGGGAGGCGGGGGGGAGGTCAGAATACAGCAAGACTTCATGTTGTTTGAAGAAAAAATTACTCACCCGAGTAATGTTATTTCTTCTAATGGAGTCTTGCTGTATTCTGACTATTGCAGACTACCAAGCAGTACCTCCATGGCGGAGGGACAGAACCTACTTTGGGAATAGGCTCTGAAGTACTGCTGTACCAAACCGAGCATCACTCCTAGCCTGGATATCCAGAGAGTAATGCTTGGTGAATGTATGGACTGTTTTCCAGGTGGCTGCTTGACAGATTTCCTAAGATAGGAATATCCCTGGCAGCAGCCAGGGAAGCAGCTGTACCTCTAGTAGAGTGAGCCCTCAGGCCTGAGGGTGGGGCTCTACCCAGTTTTTCATAGCAGAATTGTATACAAGAGACAATCCACCTGGCAATAGATCTTTTAGTGGCAGGTTTGCCCTTACCGACCTCTCCATAAGTGAGGAACAACTGGAGGGACTCAAACCTGTGACCCTGGGTGCGCTCTATGTAGTAGCTAAGGGCCCTTTTTATGTCCAGGCTGTGCAACCTCCTCTCTCCAGAGGAGGAATGGTCAGTGAAGAAGACAGGGAGAGACAGACTGATTAAGGTGGAAATCTGAAACCACCTTAGGCAAAAACTTCCTGTTAGTTCTTAGGACTACTTTATCTCTATGGAAAGAGATGAAATCAGGCTCCACTGACAGGGCTTGCATTCACTGATACGCCTGGCAGAGGTAATGGCTACCAAAACACAGTTTTCCAAGTCAAGTACTTAAGCTCTGCAGAGGACAAAGGTTCAAAGGGTGGTTGCATAAGCTGAGCTATGCAAACATTAAGGTCCCAAGCAGGAGCAGGGTCCCTAAAGGGGGGGATTGGTGTGCAGCAATCCCTTGAAGAACTTACAAAACACAGGATGGGCTGACAGAGGAGAGGGCTTGCCTACTGACAAGAAGGCAGAAACAGCTGCCAGATGCACTTTAAGTGTAGCTGGTCTAAGTCCCAAGCCATTAAGATGAACCACATAGTCCAGGACTGTAGGCAACCCAGCAGATTCTGGAGAAATATGCTTATTACAGCACCAAATAGTGAACCTTTCCATTTGGAGTTGTAAGTCTTTCTGGGAAGGCTTTGAGAAGCCTTTAGGATATCCAGAACCCTTGAGAGAGGTGCAGATCAGCAAACTCTAACTCTTCAAGAGCCAGGCCTTGAGATTGAGAGATTTGAGGTTCGGATACCAAATCCTCCCCGAGAGGATGTCAACAGGTTGTAATTCCTGGGAAGAGACAGGGGAAGGTGGACTGCTAAGGACAGCAACAGTGGGTACTAGGGTTGTCTGGCCCAGTCTGGAGCAATCATAATCACTTTAAATGGTTGAGACCTGATCTTGACTAGCACTTTTAACAGGAAAGGGAAGGGGGGAAAAGCATAAAGGAACTTCCCTTCCCAATTCAGAATCAGAGCATCCGGGGGACTGAGCCCAAGACTGGGGGTCTGTAACAAAAGAGAGGAAGTTGGTGACTGTCTGGGGCTACAAAAAGATCTATCTGTGGAGTGCCCCATCTGGAGAAAATCACTTCCAAAACTAGGGGATCTAGGGTCCATTCGTGATGGCCCTGAGATATCCTGCTGAGAGCATCTGCTAGGACATTGTCCTTCCCTGGGAGGTGAACTGCTATCAGAGAGGTTTTCAGGGATTAGGCCAGAGACCACAACTTCATTGCTTCTGTGCACAAGGCCGTAGACCGAGTGCCTCCTTGCTTGTTGATGTACCACACTGTGGTGGTATTGTCTGTTCTGATCTGGAACACCTTGTTCTGTACAGATTTGGAAAAGGCTTGCAGTGCCAGAAACACTGCTCTGAGTTCCAAGAGACTGATGTGAAGCAGAGATTATTGAGGTGACCACAGCCCTTAGGTGGTAAGATCCCTCAAGTGGGCTCCCCAGCCCAGCAGGGAGGCATCTGTGGTGAGTATTACTGAATGAGACTGAGTGACAAAAGGAACTCCCTGTCTTAAATTGTCCTGATCCCGCCACCACTGCAAAGCCTGGATCAGGGTTCGAGTCACTGGGACTAGTTTGGTAAGGAATCCTTCTTTGGGACCAGAAGGCTCTTAGTGGAACTGAATGTCCTCATCTGAATCCTGCCCCCTGGACCACTGCTGTAGAGGCTGCCACGTGGCCCAGGAGCTGCAAGAAGTGCCTTGCTGGTCGAGACACCTGAAGGGTGAATGAAGAGGCCAATTCTATAAGGGTCCTTGCCCTGTCCAGGGGAAGAAAGGCTTTTGCTCTTATTGTATCAAGCTCTGCCCCTATAAAGGTGAGGAGCTGTACTGGCTCGAGAACTGATTTTGGAAGGTTGAGGAGGAATCCTAACGAAGTGAGCACTTGCTGAGTTATCTGAAGACGTGACTTGACTTGGTCTGGAGACTGACCCACTATGAGCCAGTCGTCCAAGTATGGAAAGATGGAGTTCTTTTTTCTCCTTAGGAAAGCAACCACTACTGCCAGGCACTTTGTGAACACCCTTGGGGCTGATGTTAGGCCAAAGGGCATTGCTCTGAATTGATAGTGGCCTGAGGGCAACTCGAACCTGAGGTACTTTCTGTGGGAGCACCTGATGGGAATGTGAAAATAGGCATCTTTGAGGTCCAGGGAGGCTAACCAGTCTCCTGGCCTTAGAGAGGGCAAAATTATTCCCAGAGTCACCATTTTGAATTTTGGTTTTAAAAGGTGCTTGTTCAGATATCTTAGATCCAGGATGGGCTGCCATTCTCCTGTCTTTTTGGGGGTTAGGAAGTACCTGGAGTACAATCCTTTGCCCCTGTGCAGGGTAGGTACCCTTTATATAGCTCTGAGAGCCAGGAGGGAAGAAACCTCTGCCTCTAGGGCAAGGGTCTCTGATGGATTTGCAGGTGGAAAGGATCTGGTTCTCATCTTGGGAAATTTTTTGAAGCTGAGAACCAGTCCCTGGCTTACTACTTTCAGGAGCAACTTGTCTGATGTTAAAGACTTCCAGTCCTGGACAAAGTAAGCCAGCCTGCCCCCTACAGGAATTGCAGAATTGGCACGGGCAGACCCATCAGGGTGTCTGCTTGGCAGGGGCTTTAGGCTGAGGGGTGGAAGCAGGCCTGCTCATTCCCCGTCTGCCTCTCCCTCTGAAGAACCCCCTCAGAGCATAAGCAGAAGAGGAGGCCTGGGCTTGGTAAAAGGGCCTGCTCCTGCCCCTGGAATGCTGTCTCTGAGGAGTGGCTTGCCTTTCTTTGGCCTGAGCACTCCAGTAGGTGGTCCTGTACTCATCCATCTTCTTCATGTAGTTCTCTGTCTGCTCTCCAAACAGAGAATTACCAATGACAGGGAAATCCATGGCCTTAGCCTGGGTATCCTGTGATAGGCTAGTACATCTGAGCCAAACCATCCTCCGAAGGGCCACAGATGTAGCCATGACTCTAGATGAAACATCACTGGAGTCCACAGCAGCATGAACTTGCACCTTGGATGCCTCAATCCCATCCGCAGCCACCTGCTCCAGCTCCTTGACAAGCTGGTCAGGGGCCTGTTTAGCCAGAGCCAGTACAGTGTCCCACCTGGACTTCTGGTATCTAGCTGTGTAGGCCATATAGTTAGCCTGCCTGAGTCCCAACGGTGCTGCCATGTACTGTTTCTTTGCCATGGCATCAGTCCTCCTGGAGTCCTTATTTGGAGGGTGTGAAGACAAGGGAATATTTGCCTTATCACAGACAGCAGCCTGCACTACCCCAACATGGCTGCATTGCTGGGAAAGGAACTCCGTATCCGAGCCTGAAAGGGTATACCTCTTGTCCATTCTTCTGTCCACAGGAGGTATGGAATTAGGAGTTTTTAAAATTTTAAATGTCTGTTTCCCAAAAGATTTATGGAGGGGAATAGACAATCTCCTGGACTCTGGGATGTCCATCATCTCTACAAAATCAGGCTCCTCCTGATCCTCTACTGCTTCTTCCATTGGAAGCTGGAGGGTTTCAGCCACTTTCTTGTAAAGCATAAAGTGGGAAGGGGACTCAGAAAGCCTAGGAGGAGAAACACCTGAAGGTCTGTCTGGGGAGATGTCCAGGTCAATAGGCACATCCAGACTTTCATAATCACCATCATCATCATTATCCTCATACTCTCCTCCTCCTCCTCCTCCTCCTCCTCCTCCGGTTCATTAAATTCTTCTAAAGTGTAATCCGGAACCAGGGGAACCGACCGAACTGAGCCCCTGACAGATGGTGCCGGTTCGGCCAGAACCGAGGTTAGCGATTGAACTATCATTATCACTTTGGCTATTTCATCAGCGGTCGGAGAAAGAACTTGTGGATCCGAACCTGATGATTTTTCCCTTTTCTTTCTTTTAGCCGGAACCGACTCCTCAGAATCGGTTCTCCTTTTCCCCGAAGAAGTTTTGCCCTGGTCAGAGGGCACTCCTTCTGGCTCGATCGGAACCGAACCAGGCTGGCCATCCGGGTCATCGGACTTCTCGGCCTCCCTTCCTCAGTCTACCTATCTCTTATCCAGGGTAGCTTTGGGAAAACTTTTACAAATTTGGCAGTCTGAATTGAGGTGGTCAAACCCCAGACAATAACACAGGTGGTGTGGGGATCAGCCTTAGCAAAGGCTTCCCCACACACACACACACACTACAGTGTTGAAACCCAGTGGGCCCGTTTTTTTTCTTGGGTTTCTCAGACACGGCCAATCCTATCCACAGCTTACCCTTTTTCCGGCAATCCGCCAGGCAAGACACCCCTATCGGTTCCTGACCGTGTTACGGGTCTTGGAAAAAAAAACGTAATTAAATCAGTTTTTTTTAGAACCGATACGGACCGGTTACCACACACTAATCAATTCAAAAGTTTTTTAAAAGCAAACTGATCGGTTCAAACCGAACCGATCCAATGTTTACAAGTTTCACACAGAAACTAAATACAAAACCTATCTAGTACTCACGGTACCACAGACAGAGACTTAAACCGACAGGTTCAGTAGCAGAAATTCGGTAGAAACCGAGCTAAAAAATGACACTTTAACCGACTTTTTTGAACCAAGCAGAGGAGAAATCTCTGGAGCGACTGTTCAGTGAGGTGGAGTAAAGAATCTGACAGTTGGAGTTTAAACAACAGCAGACAGAGGCTTCAACCGAGCTCGAGCTCAGCGTTCCATGCCCTGCATGAAAAGTTAACTCTTTGTTCTCTGGGGCAGTTCAAAGGTTGGCAATCACTTCACTGCAATAGTCAGAATACAAGACAACTTCATGTTGTTTGAAGTATGGTACATGCCATGGACTGTGCGTAGAGTTCTGCCTGAAGCTTGGAGATCATCAATCAATCAATGTTTGGGTACCTGGCCCGAATAGTTTGGACCCATTAAAGGGGGCGTTAACCACTCTCTGCTGTACATCAGGTGTGAACCCAGAGACGCAAAGCCAAGCATGGTGACGCAAGGTAATGCCTGTTGCTTTGACTTATACAGAGCCGAGGTATCAACAGCATCACCAGCCGACCAGAGTAGGTGACGGAAATGGAGTTGCCGTGTTACTGTAGCCAGTAACTGTTCCCTTTCTTTGGAGGGAGGGAGTTTTCTTAGTTTTTGTATAGTTAAAGCAGTAGCAATTCTGTGTATTTCTTTATTTCTAGAGATACAAAAAGATAAATAAGGTTTAAAATATCTCTTTTGCCTTTTAGATATGAATTGGCATCTAACATTATGTGGTGGTTACACTGTTAAAGCTCCCTGTCTGAGGAAGGAACTTTTTGTTCTCAAACATTACACTACGGAATAAAACATTCTTTGGAGCATTTAGAAGATTTACTTTTATTAAGTTAGTGGATTTAATAAAGAACTGTTATTTACACGTTATTTTGAAGTGGAGTGAGAGCACATTTTTGACTGTACATTTGATCATGTGTCCCATATAGTTCAGGATATGGTACTGGATTGAAATACATTTTTCCCCAGATAATCTATCCTGCGGGATTCTTTATCAGAAGGGAAGGAGCACATGTGCTTTGGTTGTTTAGCACAATCATGATCGGCAGCAATCAGCACTGAATCTGCTTCAGGAACAGTGGATAGAAAAGGGTGATCCAGAGGAGTCTGGTATATGTGATCCGCCTTACAGGAAACAACCGTGACAGAAGGCGGCTGCGGCCAGGCTGCAAGCATAGCATTATGGTAGGTCTGGATTAGTGGGGGCACCACTAAGACCGGCTCCTCGGATAACTCCAAGTAATCTGCCATATCCTTAGGTTGTTTGTCATGTTCGGTAGTGAAGAATCCCATGACTTTTTGAATTTGGATCATTTCATGGAAAGAAGGGTCATCTGGAGGAGAGGTAGCTGTATGTCTGGGCAAATCCTCTTCTAATGAGGAGAGGGCTGATAAAGGAGAGTGGGGCTGGAAATTAAGCTCCTGGAATTCCTCATCCTCTAGATCTCTGGTAAAATCTGCCAGGAAGTCAGGCTAGTCTGACAAATAGTCACCGTGGAACCGGTTAGTCGGGAGGTGTGGGTGAACGGGATGGATGGCTCGGCTCTCCTGGATCGGAGGGCGGAGCATGCCATATGGCATGCAAGACATGCTGTACTACAGTAGAAACGTCCAGTCCTTTTTGAGTAAGGGGGGGTGAGGGCTTCTGGGAAACCGAAAGGGAGGATGGAGGGGATTGGACGCATAGCCTGAGCAGGTCTTGCCCTGGCTGATAAAAACCAGGGTCCCGATACTATCCACCTGGCCCCTATAGGTACCCACCTGTGAGGGTGGAGGGGCAATCAGCATAGCAAAAGCAGTAGGTTTTCCCCACGGAATGCAGCTAGTCGTCAACGGAGCCGCTGGGGAAAAAGTGCTATGCTGTGAAAATGACAGTCCCGTCGACGGGAGAGGAGCCCTTGTCGATGTAACCCATAAAGGGTTCATTGTAAACTGCCGTCAGCACGCTAGAAAGCGCTGTTGATGAGAGGTATATCCCCTCGGCTAAAGAGGCAGACTGAGAATGCGCTGTTGATGGTGGGGCACGTGTGAAGGTGGCAGTCGACGATCACTTAGGCACAGAGTGTGAGGAGGGCTTCTCCTTTTTGTGCTGTCAATGAGAATCGGGGAGACCCCAGATTCTCTCTCAGAGACAATTTCTGCTCCATTAAATGTTGTTTGATTTCAAGCAACTGTCGACAATGGGTTGCCTGGTTGAAGTCCCGACAATGAATGTAGGAGCTGGTGTCGTGTGTGGGTCCCAGACATCTTACACAAGAAGTGTGGTTGTCGAAATAGTAGATCTTTCTACCGCAACGGCAGAACGGAATAGCACTGTATTGCTTGAAGATTCTTTGGACATTCATTTGGTTGCTCAAATTCTCATCGATGATTGCTGTCTGAAGTTGCTCTAGCTGCTGCGTGCGCGCTAAAGACGGCGGGAAAATGAACTGAGGATACCAGGGGCCACCCACACTTATATATGGAACAGGAAGCTGATATCATGTGTGGGCGGTCCCTGAAAAGACTGCTAGAAGAGCTCCTGCGGCGCCACAGTGACCTCTGGCGACGACCCAAGTGTATTACCTGCTGCAAGAGACCACTCCTTGGAAGATCTACCATTACAGGAGAGTAACCCGTTTTTTTCAATTTTTTTTTTTTTAACACTCTGTATCTCACAAACCACACAACAGATTCCCACAAAATTTGGCAGGATGAGACTGACCCCTAGACATTAAGCATGCCATATTTCATGGAACTCCACTGAATGGTTCCAAAGTTATTAATGTTCAAATATTCAGGTTTAACATAGATGTTACCTTTCACCCTAATTATACTGGCTACATATTTATAGAGTGGATAGAAAATAATCTAGTAATTTCATTGACAGAGATATCACCTGATCTTGCATTAAAACTCTATAAACGCATGGTAAGGTGCTCAATCCCGTTTTCTTCAAGAAAAACCAACACAGCCATTTTAAAAGTATGAACTTTGGACTTACTATGCCTCTGGGGCATGCATTACAATCCTAAAATGCACACCTTGCTGTGGCTTCTTATTTACTTTTACAATGATTTGACTCAAATATGCAATTTCTCTTCACAGGTTGGGAGACAGGACCATAACTCACAAGTAACAGAGACACCGAGTAACCTATAGAAAGTCCAAGTGATGATAACCTGCATATTTTAAGTCAGACTATTCTCTGTTTGATTTATACTGTATCAGTTTACTAGTTCTAAGTTTTAAATCTGCTGTTTATGTTAAAGAGTTTCTTATGGATTTCAACTGCTGGCGGTAGTACTGCACTGAAATACTGTGATGTCATCAGGAGTGGGAAACTGCCTCTGATTGGTTCAGTATTCCATTATGCTATACCTAACCTTCAAGATGTCAACTTTGACCTACTCAGCCTTTAAGATACCACGAAATCTTGAGGTCGGATACAAAGATATCACTCATTATCATGCCATCCACCTATGACGGAAGGCTGCCAAGCAAGATGTCAAATTGGAGATGTCTGAAGACACCCTTGTCTGGTGTAGCACCACCTCTATAGCTCTAGCAGCTATGTCAAGTTAGGCCTGAACATCTCTGCACACAGGCAAATCAGACAGCACTGAGTGCATCAGAGATCATAGGTGGCATTGGTAAGCCACCATGTATGCCTGGTACAATGAGATGGTGAGGCCGAGACTTGCCAGGCTGAAAAGCTTCCTCTCCCAGGTGCCCATCTGTCTTGAGTCTACTGAAGAGGGCAACAGCCTGGCTGCAGGAATAGCCCTTCACCCCTGGACTCCAGTATATCCTCACGAATCACTGGAAAAAGACAACTTCTGCGGAGAGGTGAACTGACGGCAAATTTTCCTATGGAGGACGACATAGAGAGAGAGAGAGAGAGAGAGAAGACTGCCATGTGTGGATGATGGAGGAGGAGATTAAACCAGAGCTTTACTTTTTCACTCCACACAAGGCATTCTGTTGAGACAGCAGCCCAGGAGGCCTCAGCCATTCTGCTGAAGACAAACTGGGGCACACGAGGTAACAGTCCAAAACGGGCAGTGGTGGTTAGGAGTGACCATCTGAAACATGCCCACTCAGGGTCTCTATAGCACATCTGCAGTCCTTTTACCAGCGCACCTGGTGTCATTTTGCCTGAAAGGAGAACATGTGAAGTTTGAACTTTTTTCCTACAGAGGTTGTATACTCCTATGCTGCCCCCTCTAAAAGACTCCCCCCAGCCCTGTCACCTGACTTTTCTGGGGCTTACTTTCCTCCATCATTCTCTGCCACAGGATGGTTGGTTGCCGGTGCAGGGCCTGTTTGGGGGAGGGGGGGGCGCTCGTCATCCTGTAGCTGCGGGTGTTTTTCCCTCTGATCTTTCTCCCTGGGTCCACAGGATATGCAATGGGTACGATGTGCGTGTTTCACCTCTGTGGAGATGCCCTTGGCACCCTGAACGTGGAGTCCTTTCCCTTGTGCAAGTGGGTTCAGTTGTGCTGCTACCACCTCCAGGTGGCAGTCGAGCAGTGAGCCGCAGCACCCCCCCCGAGGCTCAATACTCCTGCTCCAGCCAGCCCACTGGGTTGGCATAAGTCTGAACTTTTAACATTCTAAAAAACTGTCTCTGGATCTTCTATAGGGAAGGCAGAAATATGGATCTACCAGGCAATGGAGGAAGTGTATTGACTACAGCAGCCTTACAAAACACTGAAGTCCACAACTCCCAAACCTACAGGGAAAGCCCCTGTAAAAACGGAGTAGTTGCTTTAGAATTCCATTTTTGCTTCTGCTGCCCTATTTTTTCTTCTCTCCGGTCACGCCTCCACTTGTTCTCCCTCAGATGTCGCCATGGCTTATCCCATCCAGCCTGAGACCCCCGACCCAAGTCCCCCATCCCAAAGTGCTCCGATACCCCAGCACCTTATCTGCAGACTTACCCGTGGCTTGCACCACCAGGGCGGTGCCACCTTCCACTTGGTGCTCCTTGAATCTAGTGTTTCTGCAGACAGGGTGGGGGGTTGGAGGATATTGGGGACCAAGTCAGGAGGGATCCAGCAGTGGCTGTGGGGCCGTGGCACGTTGTCATCCTCTTGGGGGTGTGTGTGAGACAATCCCACCCAGGAGCAGACATGGAAGTGCAGTGACATCCTGGGGGTGCATACGCTCCCATACATGCCCCACTGACATCCTCCTCAGATCACCTTGTGACTAATTGCAGGCCACTCAGTACCTCCCAGCCATCGCTGGGAGGTACCCTAATGCCGATTTCCTCAACCCTCCCTCCCTAGCAAAGGCGAGCTGTCAGACACTCGAGCCTTCTCCTCCCCGGCTGACCCCCCCGAGCTTGCTCCAGAGCCTGGGTAGCCGGCGTGGTGAGGTGTGACATCCACTGCCTCAACTCTCAGCGCCACCGGCTGGCTTTTCTGCTGCTTCTGTAGAGAAGCCACAGTGCAGCACCTGAACTGAATGTAGTAGTTGGGGTGGGTTGGGGATCATTTGTTGAGAAGAAAAGTATTCGATGTGTCTACCCAGCTAGGACAGATGAAGGCTGAGGGAGTCTGGAAAGGGGAGTGTCCTAAGACTTTTCTCAGACTGTTTCATCCTGTTCCAGACAGCAGGGGAGGACAGCCCACATCAACAGACTGTCTATACAAGCCAACACACAAGCTTCTAATTGTTTGACATCAAATACACTCTAGTTGCTAGAATGAAATTATTTTAATGTTATGTTTGAGTCCTGCTGATGCCTAGTGCATTTTTCTTTTTTTGCAGGAAACTGGAAAAAATTAATTTAAACAATATGCTGAAAGGCCAAACAGCCATAACAAAAGAAAGCAGTAGCTTTGCAAACTCAAGCTGTTAAGTAAACGAAGCGCTGTGTTGTTATACTCATATCATCTCTGACTACAGAATAGAACATAAACCAGCAACAGATTAGCATCAGAAGTGCAGGGTTGCATGCTGGGAGCTATATCCAGTACTGATTTTTACCATTGAGTGGAACAACTCTCAGGCCAGGTGGCAGTCCCAATCAGCAGTGGTTGTATTAGACAGGTGAGGGAATGAGAAAACACACCTGGCTTTCAGTGGACTGAAAATAATACTGCAGGGTCAAAAAGCAGGAACTGTGTAGAGTACACTGAAATTTCTAACTGTAGATACAACTCGGCTGATTATGTACACAGTGCACAAGTTGCCACTAGCCAAATAGTGTTCTGCTAGGCATTTCTATATGTGGCTACAGTCACAAATATCATTCAGGTAGCCAAATTCTTTTGCAGCTCCACAGGCTGCAGATCAAAATTCAGTGATTTTTCTTTGTTTTTAAAGATGTCCTCTAACTAAAACATTTAGGTGACAATTTGCAAAAAATACTATCTTTTTTATTAGTGTTCTAGTTCCTTGTTTTTCTCCCCATTCCCTCACCCCAACAATGAGAGTCTGAATGGAAGCACTAGTAACCCGTCATGGAGGGCAAGTTACCAAACTGCCTTCACAGCAAAAGCGACTCCACGGTCATCTGACAGGGCTGTGCATGAGTGACAGGTGGCATGTGCCCATCCTCCCCAATGGTTAAGCGCTTCTCCTCAGTGCCATGCTCAGCCCCTGCCTACCACTGCATGAGATTCAGGAACTCGAATGCAAACTGGTAATCCATAAATCCAGCTGTTCAATGCCCTCAATGCCCAAAGTAATCATTTTCAGAAATCAGACTACTATTCTACTTTTCTACAGAATGGCCAGGTTGATGATAAGGAAAGGGTCATGGAAATGAGGTAGGACCTAGAAAAGCTGGCGTGTTAGCCTGGAATCTAGCAGCTAGGTTTCAATGCGAAGACGTGAAAGTTATGCACGTTGGTAGGAAAAAAAAACAAGGGGTGGCAATCACAAGCTCCCTCGAGTCATCTTAGCAGGCACAAGGTGGTCATACGGCCCTTGTACAGATCTCTGGTGTGTCCACACCTGGTATATTGTGGCCAGTTCTGGAATCCCTATTTCAAGACGGGCAGGAGTAGGTTAGATAGAGGCTGTGCAAAGGAGGGTCACATAGATGACTCAGGGTCAGGCAGGGAACACATATGAACGGAGTTGGGAAAGCCTGAGAGAGGTGACATGACAGACATTCAAATATGTGAGGGGGTATCAAAAAGGCAGCCTCCCGAGGGTCTCAGTGAGGGTGGAACATGCTGTCAGAGAATGTGGTAAATACAATATCTGTGAAGAGCTTCAAGAGAGGGAGTGCAACAAATACAAGAGTGAGGATGGTGGGGGGACTTGGAAGGGCCAAGCACCTCCATATCAGGCAGACTTGATTAACCATAAGGCCGACTTATTTCTGTTTCTAGCAAGTCTAAGGGACAACTTAGAAATAACATTTTGTTCAATGCTTTTTATTAATCTGTCTGGAAGTGACAATTTAGTGGCAGCAATTTTATGCAAAAATGGAAATTGCCAGTTTTAAACACTACTTCAAAGTCAAGTTATCTTATAAAAAAAAATATTTGGTGCAAAATGTGTGTAGAACTCCCATTCTGCGCCACATTTTTTGCACAAAACAAGCAGATTTATGTTCAATTTTGGGGAAAATCAATAGAAAGAATGGATTTGCAGATTCAGCAAAATGGAGTTGCCCATTTTTGAAAAAATGGAAAAAAAATCAGTGGCCCTACAGCCTACCAGGTTTTGTGGAGAGGTAAGTAGATTTGCTTTAGCCACTTGTCCTGAACAAGTACTACATTTTAAAATACGTCTATTCTAGATGGAAATCCAGGTATCCCAGCAGCCTGCTGCTATACCATGGGACAAGCACCGCTAAGAGGTTTTTTAGCTTCTTTTATTTTAAACAATTTTTTATTACACATAATGTCATAATTCCGATTAGAACGTCACAATCTGCTGCTATGGAATGTATATGTAGACAAACACCTAGAGCACTTGAAATGCAAGGAACAAAAATCATGATGTCAGATAAATATCCTAAACAGCAACAATGTTAATAGAATGACAGAAAAGATATCAAATCTAAGCTGAATTCAGTTTAAACACAAACATTACCCCTAAGGCACTGCTAAATCAAACTTTTCTCCAAGTGCACTCTGAGAATCGTCTTCCATGATCTTCTTACCTGGACTGTTTGTTGATTCCTCTGCCGTCATCTGCATCAGCAAGGCGACCTGTTGACGCTCTGACAGCGGGTAGCCCGCCCTGATTCCTGCCAGCCCCATTCCAAACAGCGAACTACCTTTCCGAGGAGTGGGTTCCTTTTTGATCCGCTTTCGTTCTGGTCCCTGTTTCTCTGCAACAAGAAGAAGGATGAAGTTACATGACACAGTCCAGCCTCCCCCACAAGCAACTGCTCTGGATGCAGGTTCAACGGGTCACTGCTGATTCAGAAAGGACTCCATTTCTATATGCAGCATGCAAGTAATCCTTATCTGCTTAGTGTCTGGGTATTCAAAGTGTCCTGAGGCAGCAAACAGGCAACACTCAAAGCTGCTGAGCGGCCAGCAGTTAGTTACACAACATCCAACCTCATTTTAGTTAGGGTACAAGTTATTTCACTGTTCTCCGGCAGTTTAAACTCTGTGAAATGCCAAATTTAACATTCTGAAACTATGCTACACACCAAAGGTTTGAGGCCCTGTCACAAGATTGAAGCCCTATCATCAATGTTTTTCATCGGAAAATGTGCCAGTGCAGGTGTTTGCATATATATCAAAGGAAAAAACAAACAAAAAAACATCTGCTTCCAAAGGAAGTCTCCAGGAACTTCCTCACTTCTAGTATTACAGTGTGACTAGAACTACCAGAGTTGAATGACATTTTGTGAGAGGACACTGTCCAAGAAACATTTTTTAAAATATAAACTGAATCAAAATGGTTTAATGTAAAATATTTCTTCAACATCTTTGAGATCTAACACAAAAAGAAACAATATATGTTCAAGCCAAATAAGTAAGCAATAATGCACTCCAGGGTGTGCTGTTAATGGGGATTAACACACACCTTGGGTGTGTTATGAGGCACGAGGCTGCAGGCAGAGTGACCTCATGGCACCAGAAGTGTGCGTTAATCCCAGTTAACAGCACACACTACAGTGCATTATTGAGCTTATAGCATGGGTTATGTTTCAACAAAAAATATCAAAAATGGTACTGTATCCTGCCACCTTGCAAAATAGTCCCTAACAAATAATACATCCTGCATTGCTGTTATGCACATAGAAATGTCACAGATACACTACTAATATGACCTGTGACATTTCTTGTGCATAATATTGTGTCCTATGGTGCCCATCACCATTACTGTACCGTCCCATCACCCCCCCGAGACAGCACACTGCAGTTCACACGAGCTGCCTTACAGTCTGTCTCTCTTGGTCGTTATGCGTTTCTTATGTTCCACAACACAAACCCGCATAGAGAGACAGTGATGTATTCTTGTTACATACTGAGACAGACAGACAGCGGCACACAGGACATTGCAGAAACTATGCATTAAATCTACCCAACTCTCTCCACCAATACCTCCTCATCTGGGTGTCCCTCATTCTCTCGCAGGACAGAAACGCTCACTTACCTGCCCCAGTACCGCTCTTCCTCTCCCACTGTCTCACCATATCTGCCTACTACATGCCTCTGTGTGCCGCTCTCTCTCTCTCAACCCTGCTGGACAGTAACTACTTCCAAAATACTGTCAACCTCTGCACACAGAAACACAGAGAGAAGACACAACAGCACAGTGTCAGGAGCTTGCCGTCGCTCTCTCTTCTACACAGCACAGCCCCACAACCACAGATTCTGACAGAGGGAGAGGCGCTCAGCGCACCCACTCCATCAGGGAATGCTGCTGACTCTTGCAACACTTTGCTGTCCCTGTTCGTCCCTCTGTCTCACGCTGGTTCTCGCTCTCTATTATTTCATGTGTTCTGCAGCGATCAGTTCAGGACAGCTGCTAACATATTGTGCTTCTGTCGCGCCCCTGAAAAACAGACAACAATGCTGCTCCCAGAGGAACAGACAACCCAGATGTCCTGGTCCACCGGAATGCACTGCTGCAGCACTGTCATCATGTGGCCCCTTCTCCTCATCATCACACCTTTCTGTCCCCTGTGATTCGGACAGCCAAAAATACAGGTTACTCACCTGTAACAGGAGTTCTAGGAATGGTATATGTTGTTCATCCACACTCATTGGCAGTATCCTTGCCGCTTTAAATCTTGCCGGAAGGTCTTCAAGCTTGCTCCTCCCACCCACCGGGTGGTATAACTCTCGGCTCCCATGACGCCAGATCTGGCCTGGGCTGAAGCTCAGGCTGTGCGCCGGGCCGGGAGGTCGGGTGGTCGGTGGATGAACAACATATACCATTCCTAGAACTCCTGTTACAGGTGAGTAACCTGTATTTCTAGGGACATGGATATGTTGTTCATCCACACTCATTGGCAGACTCTAGCAGTTCTCCGGGAGGAGGAGGCAAGACGCACACCCCATATACTTACTTGGGAAAGAGAGACTGGAGAACCGAGGCCCCAAAACCAGCATCCGGCGTGACTCAAGGTCGATGTGGTAGTGGGTAATGAAGGTGTTTGCTGACTTCAGGTAGCAGCCCTGCAGATTTCCTGGATAGGGACGCCCTGAAGCAGCCACCTGCAGCAGTATGGCGGTAGAATGAGCTCTTATCCCTCTGGGAGGCTCCATGCCCGCCAACTTATAGCAGAGATCTATGCAGGAGGTTACCCACCTGCTTATCGTCCGCTTGGCTGCAGGTCTGCCAGATGCGGCTTCAGCGTAGGTGACAAACAGCTGGCGAACCTCTCCCCGAATTTCAGCCGTGCGCTCCTTATAATAAGCGAGCGCCCTTCTAGGGTCCAGAGTATGGAGCCTATATTCGGCCTCCGAGGTGTGATTGGGGTAGAACACCGGCAGAGTCAACACCTGGTTAAGGTGAAACTCGGACACCACCTTCGGAAGGAATTTCGGGTGGCGCAGGACAACCTTGTCCCTGTGGAAGACCAGGTAAGGAGACTCGATGGAAGCGCCTGGAGCTCTCCCATCCTTCTGGCTGACGTGATAGCCACCAAGAAGGCGGTCTTCCACAGGGTGGAGAGAGCACACCTGTGCATAGGTTCGAATGGCTTGCCCATGAGCTTTGCCAGTACCAGCAGTAGATCCCACGGAGGTGGGGTTCCCGACTGGAGGGGAATGTGATCAAGGCCTTGAAAAAGCGCCAGACCACTCTTCTCTGCGCCATCGACTGCTTCCTGCCCGCGCCGTAAGCAGAGATGGCTGCCAGGTGCACCTTAGGGTCACGACCCAAGCCCTTGACTAGAAAGGGACCATAAATAGTCCAAGATGCTTGCCAAGGAACAGGAGGAAGGGTCCAAGCCTCTGCTCCTGACACCAAATGGAAAACCTTTTCCATTTGAAGGCATAGCATTTTCTGGTCGACTCTACGGGACGCCTCAACTACATTGAGGACCTCGCCGGAAAGACCCAAGGCCTGGAACTCTAGCCGCCAGGAACCAGGCCGCCAGGTGCAGGGATTGAAGGTCCGATGGAACACCTTCCCTGATTGACTGAGAGCAGGTCCGGCGAGCTGGAAGCTGCCGCGGAGTCCTGGAGCTGAGACTGAGGAGATCTGGGTACCAGAACTGGCGAGGCCAGTCTGGGGCTATCAGAATCACCTCGCCTTGTCCCTCCTCGCCTTGAGAAGCACCTTGTGGATCAAGGGAAATGGGGAAAGGCGAAAGAGGCCCGGGTCCATTGCCTCGAGAAGGCATCCCCTGCAGCGAGCCCCGCTGAGGGGGCGGGCATGGAACAGACTCAGCTTCGCTGCCTCCATGGAGGCAAACAGGTCCACCTGAGGTGTGCCCCAAAGGGAGAACAGATGCTGTACTACCTCCGGCAGGAGAGACCACTGTGGGATGCAGCCCCTATCCGGCTCAGGGCATCGGCCAGGGTGTTGGAGGCTCCAGCCACGGAATGGCTAGGAGATCCGCCCAGGCTGCGCACGAGTGACCAAATGCGGAGAGCTTCCCTTGCATAGAAGCATGGAGCGATCCTGCCTCGGGCGGTTTAGATAGTACATGGTCGTGGTATTGTCCGCCTGACTCGGACCACTGACTCTGAGGAACGGAGCAAAGGCGGTGAGAGCTAGGCGGACCGCCGGAGCTCCAGCAGGTTGATGTGGCATCGACTCCTCTGGACCAGAGGCCATGAGCCCGTGTTCCCCAGATGGGCACCCCAACCCATCAGAGAGGCATCGGTCGACAGGAGAGACTGCCGGCTCGGGCGGACGAACGGATGCCCTCCTGCAAATGATCTGGAACGGTCCACCACTGGAGAGCGCTCCACATCCCTGTGTCACCGACTAAGCTGGTCCAAGGGATCGCAGCTGCCAGACCACTGGCTGGCCAGTCCCCACTGAAGGGACGATGTTCCAGCGGGCCCAACGGACCACGCTGGTACAGGCCGCCATGAGACCCAGGAGGCGCAGGAAGTCCCGGCAGGCGCATTATGCCCAACCAGAAATGATCGGGCAAAGGAGGAAAGAACCTCGCCCTGTCCGCGGGAGCCGCTGCTCTGGTCAGAGAGTCGAGCTGCGCCCGATGAATAGAATCACCTGCTTCGCTCGAAGTCTGACTTGGCCTGCTGATAAGGAGGCCCAGTTGAGAAAGCAGACCTGGAGGGCCAGATCTCTGACCACTCCGCCTCCTTCCTGGAGGGAGCTGCTATCAGCCAGTCGTCCAGGTAAGGGTACACCCGACCCCTCGGCGCCAGAGGAATGCTGTCACCACTGCCATGCATTTGGTGAAGACCCTGGGAGCTGGAGACAAGTCAAGGGCATGGCTTGAATCAAGAGAGATCCTTCCGCTGAAGCTTAAGGAATTCTGGTGAGACGGACGGATAGGGACGAAAAACGCTGGCCCTGCAAGTCCAGAGAGCAGAACCACACGCCGCTCCAAGGATGGTATTATCTGAGCCAGAGTGACCATCCTGAAGGTTCGAGACCTTAGAACTTGTTTAGGTCGTAGGTCGAGAATGGGGCGCCAGCCCCCGTCTGCTTCGGAACCAGGAAGTACCTGGACACAAACCCTGGGTCTGAAGGAGGGTCCACCACCTCTTACCACCTCCTTCTGGAGGAGAGGAGTGGCGTCGGCTCGACGAGCCGCCAGTGAGGCTGGGATCCCGGCCCCGAGGGCACGGCTCTGAAGGGTGGTGCCTGCTCGAATTCCAGAGGCAGGCCTCTTCCCACCACCTCAAGACCCACCTGTCCGTGGTAACAGCGGACCAGGTGGAACGGAAGTGCGGAGCCGTCCCCACACGGGGGGACCCAGGGGTAAGGTGACGGGATGGGGGCGACACCCCTCAGCCCGTCACTGGGCAGGCTTGGAGGAGGGACCGGCCGAGGGACCTCCTGGGCCCTTTCCTCCCTGCCTCCTGTTAGAGGAAGCCGGCGGCTTGGGTTTGGGATGCCAAGGCCGAGCCTGCTGGCCCTGACGTTGCTGGGCCGGGCGCAGGGCCAGGAAGGACGAAAGGGCTTAGGCTGTGGTTTGCGTCTTGTCCTTCTGAGCGGAAGAGACCGAGTCCAAGGTGGCATTGGACTTCTCGATCCTCTGCAGGTGACCTTCCACCCCAGGGTCAAGAGGTCAGTCCCCAAAAGGGAACATCCGCCAACTTGTGCTGGGTATCCGAGTAAAGGTGGATATCCTCAGCCAAGCCCGCCGACATGATAGCCACCGCCGCCACCGATCTGGCACATGAGTCCCCTATATCCAAAGCAGTCTGGAGCTGCTGTTTGGCCACTGTTCTGCCTCTGGTCCCGCACCTGCTTAACCGTAGTCTGCAGATCGGCGGGAAGATGAGGGATGACCTCATCCAGGGAGCCCAACAGGGCATGAGAAAAATGTGCCATGAGGACGGCCAAACTGGCCTGACGAAGGCCGAGAGAGGACGCAGCGTAGACTTTTCGCCCGACATAGTCCAATTTCTTGACTCCTTGTCAGGAGGTTTGTCCACATCCGGCGCCATGCGGGCGCTACCGGAAAACGCTGTCGGTAACCAACCCTCAGCAGAGGGTGTTCAAAACCGACAAGGAACGGTGGGACCGTGATACTTCTGGCCATCCTGGCCGGGCAGGGCAGGAAGCAGGGCGCTGCCAAAGTTCCAGTGCCGACCCACTCATGGCCTCGGCCACCGAAAGGCCTCCGTCGGAGAACTCGGTCCAGAATTCCGTGAGGGGATACCTGGCCCGCTTGGAACGTGGTTCGAGCTCCATCCCGTAGACCCGAGATGAGCCGAAGCAGTCCCAGGAAGGACGACGGGCTATCGCCCATTGACTGACTCTCCTGAAGACTCCAAGTCCAGTCGCTTGGAGAAGAAGGAGGAATCATCTTCGGACTCGGAAGAGTCCCGCAAGAGCTGCTCTGGCCTGAGCCACCCTTCACCTGCCGAGGTCGGTCGGGAGTGAGGGTAACTGACAGCCGATGGGGTAAACCCTTAGCCGACCGAGAATCCTTGGTCGGAGCCCCAATTGGTGGCTGTGGGGGCGGAGGTTCCACCGGAATCGGTGGAGCAGCTGGTTTTGGCCGAACAACCGGCCTGGGTATAGGCTCCTCGGACAAGTCGAGGGGTTGTGTCGGCCGTTCCGGTGACAGCCACTTAATGGCCGGGGAAGGCGCCGGAGTCGCTTATTCCCGCCAGGAGGAGCTGTTGCAACATAAGGTCCTCGCCATCGGCGATTACGATGAGCCGGGCTCCTCATCCGAGGAGGAGGATGAGGACGAGCGGCGACGCCGCTTACCGCGGTGCCGAGACCGAGACCGCCTATGACGGTGGGAACGGCTGGACCGCGAAGAGGTCCGAGACCGAGACCGAGAGTCCCGGAATTTCCGGGTCGGTGCGGGGAGGTGTCGGCCGGAACCGGCACTCCCTTCGGCTCGGAAGGTCCATCCGAGGGCTCCGGAACCGGAGGCACAGACGAGCCCACGGGATCCTCAACTCCTCCGGGGAACCGGGAGAGGGAATTGCCTGCTAAAGGTAGCCCGTCCAATGGGTCGGGAAAAATCTCGACTTCATCAGTGGGAGTCTCGGTCAACTGACCTGACGGGGACACCGTGAGGCCAGTGGCCGAAGCCGAGCGGTCGACCGAAGCCGACGGACGACGGCCCGGGGAGAGGGACCTTTCCCGCTCCCAAGAGCGTCGACGGAGGGACTTACCCTTGTCCCTCTTTTTGGACCGAGAATAAGGTCCAGCAGACGCAGGCCCTTCTCCTTTAGTGGAGAGGGACAGACAAAGCTCCTTAAAAGAAGCCGTGTAGGAAGAACCCAGAGAGGCGGGATAAATGCAGCGCCGAGGAAATCGGCCATGGACACTCCTCTTGAGCCATCCGCTCGAGCTGATCCATGAAACCCGCCGCGCGGACACCGCCAACCGGCCTCCTTGGACTTCACCGAGGGAAACGCTCGGACGGCCCAGCTGCACCGGGCAGCACGGCCTCGGTGACGAGGCTCAAAGATGAGCACAAGTCGCAAGCCCGCGGGTCGTGCTCAAGGCCCAAGCAGTAGACACATGTGGAGTGTGGATCCGTCCGAGACATCTTCTGCCCGCATGGGCATCTCCGAATCCGAGTCGATTTGTCCATCGTGGCCGCGAGGATCGAAGACTGAAGTCTTTTGCAAATTTTATTTTAAACCGCAAACGGAGAAATAGGAACTAGTCGCAAACGCAGAGCGTTAAGGAGGGAACCTGAGCTTCCAAGCGGTAAGGAAGATCTGGCGTCATGGGGCGGAGCCGAGAGTTATACCACCCGGGTGGGTGGGAGGAGCAAGCTTGAAGACCTTCCGGCAAGATTTAAAGCGGCAAGGATACTGCCAATGAGTGTGGATGAACAACATATCCATGTCCCTAGAAACACAAGAACAGCTGTGGCACCACTATCCCCACCACTACAGGGACTTCCTATGTGTGTGTGTAACCCCCCTGCAAATGGGGGTTCCCAAAAGTCTTCCAGGAGCTTGCCTGAATGCTCCAAGTCTGGGCGGTGTTCGGCGTCTAAGCTGTTTAAATGTGGTTCCAAGTGAGTGCTATTTGAGCCTCCGGGTACTGTCTCTTTAAGAGCTGTCTGCTTGCAGACTTAAGTTAGTTTGTATGGGGGGACTGTGTATTTAATGCTTGAATCCAGCCCGAGCTGTGGAGAAATTGCTCCGTTTCTGCAGTCGCTAAGAGCGCAGAGGAACCTAAATGAAAGATGTAACTGTTTGCCTGAAACCAGTTAGAGTGTTAGGTAAAATGCAGTTTGTCTAACCTGCCTTTCTTGCAGCTGGGACTCTGTGTGTGTTACCCCTCCATTTTGGACCTAAACTGCTGTGCTGGGCCAATTGGGTTAAGGGTTCCCTAAAATGGAGCCTGTAGACGAATCAGAACTTGGGACTTTTAATTTTGAGCCAGCCACAAGGGGATTGTATGGGCAGTGACTCTGGGAAATGTAGTTTTGACCTTGGCGCCTTTTTCTACCAATAGAGGGAGTCTTATTATGAGTGACAGCTGAATCAGCCAACAGAATAGTGTGGAGCTAAAGGAAATGGCCTGCTCTGTGACTGGAAATATCAGATCCAGTTGTGGCAGTGAGAGAAGGAGCTGTGTGCTTCTTGGTATAGTTTTGCATGGGAAGCGCGTGTGAGGCCCTGAGTTTCGGTCTGCAGCCTTTGTGAATGCCAGTTTGGACTGAATCAGAGATGTGAGGAGAAAGAAACACTAGAAGTGTGGAAACCAGGCTCACCATGTAGAAGACTGGAGAAATTGCTGAATCGCGTTCGGTCTATCAGGAACTGAAGCTGCTGTGTGTGCTCCCGGATATTTTGCAGTAACTGCGATCGGGATCGAGGAGCAGCCTGCCTGGTATAGTACTTTCCTTTTACATATAAATGTGCGTAGTGCTTGTGGGGAATCGCTATTTCAGCTCTCCTGTACAGTGAATTGTGTGCTGAAGCTGGAAGTAAACCCCCAGCTCAGTGGCGGAGCCAGAGGGGGGGGGCTGGGGGGGGGCGGTCGCCTCTCCTGGTTGCCCCAGTGTGAGTAGTGGCACCCTGCCAACATCTTTATTCACTATTTAGTGCCCATTGTGGAGCCTGTCATCGACTGAATGGCCCTCCCTGGCTCCCAAATGATCCCAAACCTGGCTCCGCTACTGCCCCAGCTTAATCTGGACTACATCCGTTTGCTATCAACTGCAGTGGGGTCCAATCACAAGGACCTTGTCCTCATGCCTTGCTCTTCTGGCAATCCAGAAGGACATTCTCCATCCGACCCTCAGCTTGGGTGTTGTGAGTACAAATCAGGGTACTCCCCTGCAGCTTGTTTTCAATCACAAGTGTCTCACCTAATTCTTGTTGGTTCACTGTTTCATGGACTGAGCCCTCCGGCTCCGGATTACAATTGGGTGTTGTGCTTATATTTTCTTCTACAGGGCCCTATCCATCTGCACCTGCCGGCCAACGGACCTGGCTAGCCACCCCCCCAACCTGTGTACCCAGAGTGTGACTTTTCAGACCCTGTATGTGTGCACAGTACTGTGTTTTGAATATTTCCAAACCAAATCAACCTGATTGCCCCCCTCCTTGTTACTGTCCCCTAAATAAATCAGATTTGTTGTTGCTATACTATGTACTGTCTGTGGTGTTGGTACTTATGGAAACAGTATTGTGTTTTGCTGTGTATGTTGTTTAACCTTACTTTACAGGGGGTCCTCAGAGACGTGCTGCAGTATCAGTCTCAAGGGTAAGTGGTATCTATATGAGTGAACAGTGGGTATACGTGGGGTATTGGGGCTGCAACTCCGGTGTACTGTGTGAGCCACTAGAGGGAATAAAAGGGGGTCTCAGTGTCCCAGAGGGCTGTGACCAAGCTAGTGTAACCACTACAAGCCCTGACCACTGGGTGGAGGCACCCGCCATAGGACCTAGGCCCCTCAACCCGTTCGCAGTCAAACAGGCAGGGGTAGTACCCCTTGGGATAGTGCCACCTAGGGGTTACATGTGTCTCTGTTGCTCCCTGCCCCGACTTTCCCTGCTCACTCTCTTGTATGTGTGTGGTTAATGGATAGCCGCACAAAGAAGCAGCACTGCTGCCACAAGATCAACTGGCACACCTCACAACCCAGATGGAGAGAGAGAAAGAGAGACAGATGCACAGAAACACACACACACACACACAGGATTCATGCAGTAACGGTAGCCACTCTCTTGTCTCTTTTGTAGGGGACAATACTTTTGCAAAGGCAGTGGGAGTCGCTTAGTGAGGATTGCAAATGGCTGCCTTTGCAAAATTATTTTCCCCTACACAAGTGCAGGTTTGCCCAGGGATCTCCCCCAGACCCCTTCACACTAACTGTGCCAATAATGGGCACTAACTGGGCCGATAATGTGCATTAATGCACTATCACCTGATGGCACTCCACCAATCACCTTCCTCCCTCTCCCAAGGCATAAAATAAGCGTGCTTGCTTCGCAATTTGCAAATCAAAAAACGACAAATGTGACTCAATTTTCACTTTGGTTAGCAATAGATGCTAAACAGTTTCTCCAGGACCACAGGACTCAGAATGCACGAACTGCACTATTTTTAGCCCTCTCCCCCCACATTCAGGAACCCCTACTGCTAATCAACTTCGACCAGTTGCTAATCATTTTTCATTTTGATTAGCAAAGGTCGCTATTCAAGTCCCCGACACTAATTTATGCCTCATCTCCCTATCCATGTTATAAGTTTTAACAACTTATTTCATACTCCATCACACTGGCCTGGATTTTAAACTTCAGAATCTCCATATTGTTTCCCCCCCCTTTCCTACCATAACATTTAGCACTTATGTTTATCCACCCCGATTTGGAAGTTCACTGTGACATTTTAAACCCTTTCTATCTAACAGTGGGACAACTATGCCGCACAGCTATGGCCCAGCGATCATTTGCTCACTGGGCCCCTCTGTTGACAAATGGTCTACCACCCAACATCACCGGAGCCACAACCCTTGGTTACTTTAAGCGCAAACTCTGTCAGCACCTCACCAACAATAGTACCTGTAGGTGCCCCCACTAGTCTGCGCCCGCAGCTTTAGTCTGCCTCAGCACTTACAACTCCTGGCTCGCCAGGTTAAGTCTTTGCCCAAGCACTCTCCTCCCATCCCCTTTGCCCTAGCATTTGCCTCCCACCCCCAACCCCTTGGCTCTTTTCCTTCCCTCTGCTCTCCCTATCCCAGCTCCCACTGCCCTTCCCTCTCTCTCTCTCTTCTGCTGGAAGTTCGCATACCATGTACAATGTCTCAGCACAATTTGTGAATTGCTCGTCATTGCAACCCATGTACTGTTGAATTTTTTGTACTCTGTATGTATAATTTACTGTAACTATATTGTGTCTTCTTGTGTTAATATATCTGACGTGGAACCTCTCCATGAGCATCCGCTCACAGGTGTCATCCAAGAATTCAATAAAGTACTTTCACCACAGCAGTGGAGGAGAAAGCAGAGATTAATTTAACTTTGAGAAGCAGTAATTGTGTCACATCACAATATGAACCAGAGGTTCCTGTGTGCACAAACTGATACACAGTACCAGTAGTGAATAGAGAGGAATTGCATGTTTAGTAGTTCTAAAACATAAAGCTCTGCATGCTATCCATAACTGCCTTAATCTTGGCTGATAATTCTTCCCAACACTGATGACATCCTGAATTTCTTCTTGTGGACTATATTCTCTTCAGAACTGAAGCCTACAGAGCTGGATAATGTTTAAGGGTGTGCTAATGCCTTATTTAAAATATTCTATTTGGGACCCCAAATATTCAGTATTCTTCACTTGGGTTATGTTACGTTACGTTACCCAGAAGAGGAAAAAAAAAAAACACTAACAACCCCCCCACCCTCCTCCTGAGCACACATCCTTATCCTTAACTATTACCTGGAGTGCTTTTCTTTTATGTCTGAGCTTTCCACTGCTTAACCCTTGATACAAAATGGCCACCCAGTACCTGTATTTTGATAACATGAATTACCCCCAACGATGGTGACCGGTACACCCCTCCCAGCCACTGACTTTCAGCACTCTGCAGCACACTACAAGAAATATGAATCTTCTGCCTCCCACCCCACCCTGGAAGCATCCTCCTCCTCTGCTACCCCCCCACCCAATTCCAAAGGGGAGACAAGGAAGAAGGCCACGGACACAGCCCGTTCTCCTCCATGGCTGGCTGCCTTCCTTTGAATGAAAGTGCTTGCAGTTTTACTCACATAGGAAAATTAGCTGATCACAGGAAACTGCAAATGTACCAGTGTAAAATAAAAAATACTGTAACTGGAAGGGGCACACTGAGTCGAGGCTTGTTCCTAGGTGCAACCTGGATGAAGGGGTTACAGAGGGGAGCAGCGAACACAAGTACCATAGACATGCAACAGCAGCAATAAATACAATTAATAAAGTGACTAATGTGCAATATAAACTACATGATAAAGAGAATACGAAGTAAGGCAAATAAAACTACCAAGCTGTTGCTTTGATTTGACTCAAATGGATAATGAAAATGGGTATTCAGGCTGGCCCGGTGGTGCTGAGGGTTGAAGCGCTGGATGCCACACCTCACGCCACGACGGCAACCCAGGGTTGGGAGCGACCTCGGATTGCTGGGGTCAGCAGGGAAGGGAGAAGATTAAGCATCCGAATGACTGCTCTCCTCTCCCAGGGAGAGAAGGGTTGTCATCCCACTCCCTGGCTGCCCCCTAGTGGAGGCCAGAGGGCAGTGCTGGAGGTCAAGGGACACAGAAGCGCGGTTACGTGACATGCGTATGCCTCCATGCACACACATTCATGCCTCGAGGGGGTGTACGGGGAGAAAACGGAAAAAGAACGGAAAAAAGTTACATAGAAGAAAATGGGTATTTAAACAATACCCATGTTGTTTTCTATGGAGCGCACCCCACACATTCTAACATACCAACTCCAACATCACAGAATGGAGCGATTACAACAGGAAGGGGAAAGGATCACAAAGCAGGCTCCACTGTATGGAATTACAATCCCTTTCAACTACTAAAAGGCTGCAATAAAAAAAAATATAGCTTCTTCACAGAACAATGCCAGCAGAGGTTAAGCTAGTGACGGGGGTTTTGGAGGGAATTCCAAATAGAGCAACAGATGCTTTTTAAAGGGTTAACAGCACTAAGAGCCTCACAACCTAGTGCAAGGCTGGTCCCAATTTGCACTTTGTGTGCAAAATTTTTTATTAACTTACTGTTTACTGGTGGATGCATGGAATAACCTGCCGCAGGAGATGGCAGGAGCAAGCAAAGTGGCGGGATTCAAACATGCATGGGATAGGTACAGGGGAACCCTAGAGATGGGTAGGAGAAGCTAAGGGCCGATGACCAAGTAGGAACAGCGGCCGCTGATAACAGGTAGGTCATACGGGCAGACTGGATGGGCCTGGCGGTCCTTATCTGCCATCAATTTCTATGCTTCTGTGTATAGCAGACTGTTATCAGGCTGATTCTGCTGATTTCCATGCTGACATCTGCTTTAATCAGAAATTCCAGAACCCCCTGCAGCTGACACCAGAATTGGGCTGCAGCACAGAGAGATTCAACAGACTGGAGTGCTTGTCAGAGATTTTGTAAACTCAGATTAGATGTTTGCTGGTCCCTTAGTCCTCTGTGACTGTACTTGGCCCTGGGAGGACAGTGGGACCACAAACAAAAGATTAGAGTGGAAAGAAAAAACTCCAGTCCAAAGGAATAAAACAACTAGAGTATTTTGACTGCCAAGTGTGTTCCAAAAACACTAAGAACTGAGAGGTTCCAACGAAGAGTTCATGGAGGGAGCGTAGTAGTGCTTCTATGGAGAAGATATTCTTGAAGACCATTATTAGTTACAAGAAAATAACTTACAAATCTCCAAAGACTCAATCTTCTCCAGAAAGGCTTACTTTTTGGTCTCTACTAGCAAGCTTATCCCTTAAGAGGAGCTAACAGAACCTCCACAGGGTAACCATATGCCTGAAGGCGGGGCATAGTCCTACCATCCAAAATAATTGGTCTAATCTTTCTTTTTTTATTCTTTTAGTAACCAGGTAAGGCTCACTACCCGTTTTCTGGGGTGACCTGGAAGCACTGGGGAGGTTACGAGACTTGCTCAGGTGCTGGGGGAATCAAACCCAGGTCTGCTGGATGTGCCAAGATCATTTACAGCTCATTACTCTAACCTCGAAGCCATACTACCAGCCCAACAGTATGGTGCCAAAATCCCTGGGAAAAACCCAGGAAGAAGACAGAAGCATCTAGAATGCACAGAAAGAACTCAGAGTGCAGGACCACTGGGGTTACCTCCTTGCTCCTTCTTATAGATATATATATATATACACACACACACACACACACACATTACACTGGCGCGGTACCACCAGTATAGTTAGGGTAGAGTACAGTGGTCAATGTTAAACCTCTAACTTTGCATCTTAATAACTTAGCAGCATTAAATGCAATAGCCCAAAAATGTTCATGCGTGCTTAGGCTGGCACAGTCTCAAGATGTGGTGGTTTCAGAGATCTGGATACCCATATTTTAGAAAAGCAATGCTTTTTTCTATACTTAACATAGCTTTCTTTGCTTTCATGCACAGCCCAGACAGTACAGAATTGTTTCATGAAACTTTCAGGGCAAAAGTGGCCTGTGCCTAGGTAGTGCCTTTTGAAGTTTTCATGAAAAATATTAAATGGTCCCAGAGTTAAGGATTTAAAATGTTTTTTGGATAACCCTCTAATACAAATGGTAAAAAATACTGATCGCGAGGGCTTATTTTTCGAAGCTTACTTGTGAGAAAAAAAAAATTTACCAATCATGACCGCCACCATCTTTTTTTCTCCAACTAAAAAACACTGAAATCCATTTGTACACTGTGCGACCCTGAGCAAGTCTTGATCTCCCCAGTCCTCCCAGATCACCCTTAAAAATGGGCGTTGTGCTTAGTGAGCCTTACCCAGTTACCAAAGAATTAAAAAACTGCTTCCGGGCACCCCAAAAAACATGTGTGCCCAACACAGCGAGAGGAGCTCGACTTTCTTGAATTGTGAAGCCGCAGCAATATTTTGACTCCAAACTTTAAACATAGCTATTTTTTCATACCACCTGATAAATGGGACGTGTTGTTTTCTTAAATCCTGTACATGCTTTCACACTTGTACAAAACGACCTTTCAGCCAATACACTTTTAAATGCCTCCTGTGATATGAACATATGAAGAAGCCATCATGAACATATGAAGAAGCCAGTAGAATAAGGCCACTTGGTCTATCTAGTCTGCTTGTATTTACAGGGCACACAGCATTAAACTGCTGACCCTGCCCCCCAATCATCCCATCCTTTCCATTTGCCCTCCTATGACCCTTACTTTCCCCCTTATGGCTATCCCACCCTTTCTTGAAGCCACCCACTGTCTTCAACGAGATCACCTCTTCTGGCAGAACATTCCAACTGGTTAACACCCTCTCCATGAAAAAGTGCTTCTTAATCTCTCTCCTAAATCTTTCTCTCTCCAGCTTAAGGTTGTGTCCCATCGTGCTTCTGCCGCCACTTGTGATCCCTCCTTATCCACCCTATTTATTCCTTTCATGTAACTGAATGTCTCAATCATGTCCCCTCTCTCCGTCCTCTCTTCCAGGAGTACAAGTTCAGGGTCCCCAACTTCTGCGTATATTCTAATTTGCTGATCTGCAAACATCTTCGTTGCTCTCCTCTGGGGCTGTCTCCATCAGGTTAATGCCTGTTTTAAGGTGTGGGCACCAATACTGTACTCCATAGCCTAGAGGTGGCCTCACCAGTGATCTGTATAAGGGCAGTATAATCTCCTCTCGCCTACTGCTGATCCTTCTGGTTATGCATCCCCAATATCTTGTTTGCTCTTGCTGCTGCTTTCTTGAACTGTGTGGAGTGCTTCAGATTGCTAGTAAGCATCAGTCCCAGGTCCTTCTCCTCCTCTGTTGCAGATACCCGGACCCATCCTGAGTAGTACTTAGTCCTGGGATTCCTGGCTCTCGTCCAATGTGCATAAATTGCAGTTACGTAAGAACTTACCATAACAGTAGATCTTCGAGAGGTGTTCCTGCAGTAGGTCTTCACATATAGGACTGTGCCCCCTGGCATCAGGTTCCAACAGCAAACTTATAGATAGCAATCATTAGCAGGGACAACCCCTCACGTCAGGTGACATGATGTCAGCCTGACTATAAAAGGGGTGGTCCCGCGCCCGCCCTCCAATTCTTTTCCACCGGAGACCTAGAGAAAGGTAAGTAGAAAACAGGAAGAGTAAAGCACTCCAAGGACCATGCTTTCTCTCTAGACCCAAGGACTAGGCAGGATGAAAATGAAGTAAACACTCCAGGAGTAGGGGGAAGGTAGGAGGGAAACTAGACCTACTGCAGGAACCTCTCTCGAAGATCTACTATTACAGTAAGTTCTTACGTAACTGCAGTATCTTACTTCGAGAGGGTTCCTGCAGTAGGTCTTCACATATAGGACTGAAAACCAAGCAGTCCCAAAAGAAACAATACGAAGGTACATCCGGGAGCAGAAGTTGCCACCAGGAATTTATGACAGAAGGCCTTGTAAAACTGTAAGACCAAAGCCAGTTCTGCTCCTAGAGGCAATGTCCAGACTGTAATGCTTAGTGAAGGTGTGGACAGATGACCACATGGCCGCTGCACAGATCTCTGCAGTAGACACATTCCTGAAAAAGGCAGCAGAAGTTGCCACACTCCTAGTGGAGTGACCCTTAACTGCCCCCAGAAGGGACTTCCCATGTTTTTGGTAAGTGAAATGGATGCAGTTGGCTAACCATCTAGAAATGGTCTGTTTGGAAACAGCCTTGCCCTGGCACTGGGGAGCAAAGGCTACAAAGAGCTGATTGGATTTACGAACCTCCTTAGTCTGGTTTGTGTAGTATCTCAGAATCCGGTGCACATCCAGAGGGTGCAACAGGTATGCCCCAGTTAGAATGCTGGGGATAGTAGACAGGCAGTTTTACACTCTAAGTGGTTTCTGATACCACCTTGGGGAGAAATGAAGGGTTAGTCCGAAGGACTACTCTGTCCCTATGAAAAATTAAGTAGGGTTCCTTGCAGACAAACGCCTGAAGCTCAGAGACCCTTCTGGCGGAAGTGACTGCGACTAGAAACAAAGTATTCCAGGAAAGGAATTGCATGTCACAGCTAGAGGCTGGCTCAAACGGAGGTAAG
Source organism: Neoceratodus forsteri (assembly GCA_016271365.2). Lineage (NCBI taxonomy): Eukaryota > Metazoa > Chordata > Ceratodontiformes > Ceratodontidae > Neoceratodus > Neoceratodus forsteri. Next base: position 952,147,239 of record CM028130.1, read on the forward strand.
CTCGGCTTCTCCAGCATGAAATTCAGGTCCCAGAGGGGGCAGGCATTCCGGATCGGAGGTTTCAGGTGGAGGATGCCTTTCAGAAAAGGTCTGGCAACCTCCAGCTGAGCCAAGGTTTTGCCCTCCACCGGGAGGTGGTAGGCCAAAACCACAGAGAGATGGACCTTAATGGAGGAGTAGCTAAGGCCAGTCTCAGATAAATGTACAAGGTACTCTAACACCTGGGCCGTCGAGCATGAAAAGGGATCCCAGCGCCTTGCTAGGGCCCAGATCGAGAATCTCTTCCACTTCATGGTGTAAGTGGATCTAGTAGATGGTTTTCTGGCTTCTACCAAGATATGTACAACCTGTGAGGAGACTCCATAGCGGGAAACTGCTATGTCCACAGGTGCCACGCATGAAGGTGGCGAGACTGAAGGCTGGAGTGCACCAGGGTGCCCTGCTCCTGGGTCAGAAGGTCATGGGAAAACGGCAAGGGGACCGGAGGTTCCAGTGCCAGTTGTTATAAAAAAGAATACCAAATCTAGCGTGGCCAGAGAGGAGCAATTAGGATCACATGTGCTCCTTCTTGTTGGAGTTTCACCAGAACCTTCTAAATGAGAGGAAAGGGAGGAAACGCATAAAGAAATCTCCCTGTCCAGGAGAGAGACAGTGCGCCTTGCCAAAAAGCACTGTGCCCAGGAACGAGCGAGCAAAAGCTGGGTAATTTTGCGTTGGATGGGGAGGCAAGCACATCCATCTCTGGTTGACCCCATCGAAGAAAGAGGTCTGCGACCACTTCTAGCTTTAACTTCCACTCGTGAGCCCTAGCTACTGATCGACAGACTGTCCGCCAGAATGTTGCTGACGCCTGGAATGTGGACTGCTGTCAAGAAAAGGCTGTGCTGAATCATGCAGTACCAGACCCTCATTACTTCTCTGCAGAGAGGGTACGAGTGAGTTCCTCCCTGCTTCTTGATGTACCAGACAGTGGACATATTGTCCATCTGGACCAGAAGTGGTCCCGGTACCAGAAGTGACTGGAACGCTTGGAGGGCGTAAAGTACCGCCCTGGTCTCCAGAATGTTAACGTGGAGAATAAGCTCCTGGTCCGACCAAGACCCCTTTGTCTTGTGTATCCACAGATGGGCTCCCCAGCCAGAGTCTGAGGCCTCCATGGTAAGGATTTGTGTAGGAACAGGGGAATGGAAAGGAGTTCCCGTTGACAGACTGGAGAGATTCTGCCACCAGCGAAAATCTCTCTGTAGGCTGTTGGAGATCATGACTTTCTGGTTCATGTCATCAGTCCTCTGATCCCATTGGACTCGGAGAGACCACTGGGTGACCCTCATGTGAAGTCTGGCCAGGGGCACTGTGGAAATGGCCATTGCTATCAGTCCCAAGAGATGGAGCACGGCATGTGCTGGTATCCATCAAGCCTGGGCCATGAGAGTGGCTTGAGCAACTAGAGTCTCGGCTCGATCCGATGGCAGAAAAATACAGGTTACTCACCTGTAACAGGAGTTCTAGGAATGGTATATGTTGTTCATCCACACTCATTGGCAGTATCCTTGCCGCTTTAAATCTTGCCGGAAGGTCTTCAAGCTTGCTCCTCCCACCCACCGGGTGGTATAACTCGGCTCCCGCCCCATGGCCAGATCTGGCCGCTGGAAGCTCAGGTTGTCGTCGAAGCCGAGGAGTCGGGTGGTCGTGGATGAACAACATATACCATTCCTAGAACTCCTGTTACAGGTGAGTAACCTGTATTTCTAGGACATGGATATGTTGTTCATCCACACTCATTGGCAGACTCCTAGCAGTTCTCCGGGAGGAGGGAGGCAAGACGACACCCCATATACTTACTTGGGAAAGAGAGACTGGAGAACCGAGGCCCCAAAACCAGCATCCCAGCGTGACTCAAGGTCGATGGTAGTGGGTAATGAAGGTGTTTGCTGACTTCAGGTAGCAGCCCTGCAGATATCCTGGATAGGGACGCCCTGGAAGCAGCCACCGCTGCAGCAGTATGGCGGGTAGAATGAGCTCTTATCCTCTGGGAGGCTCCATGCCCGCCAACTTATAGCAGAGATCTTGCAGGAGGTTACCCACCTGCTTATCGTCCGCTTGGCTGCAGGTCTGCCAGATGCGGCTTCAGCGTGGTGACAAACAGCTGGCGAACCTCTCCCGACTTCAGCCAGCGCCCTTATAATAAGCGAGCCTTCTAGGGTCCAGAGTATGGAGCCTATATTCGGCCTCCGAGGTGATTGGGGTAGAACACCGCAGAGTCAACACCTGGTTAAGGTGAAACTCCACACCACCTTCGAAGGAATTCGGGTGGGGGCTAGGACAACCTTGTCCCTGTGGAAGACCAGGTAAGGAGACTCATGGAGCGCTTGAGCTCTCCCATCCTTCTGCCTGATGTGATAGCCACCAAGAAGGCGGTCTTCCACGACAGGTGAGAGAGAGCACACCTGTGCATAGTTCAATGGCTTGCCCATGAGCTTTGCCAGTACCAGCAGTAGATCCCACGGAGGTGGGGTTCCCGACTGGAGGAAATGTGATCAAGGCCTTTGAAAAAGCGCCAGACCCTTCTCCTGGCACTCGACTGCTTCCCCGCCCGCCCGGTGGCAGAGATGGCTGCCAGGTGCACCCTAGGGTCGTCGACCCAGCCCTTGACTAGAAAGGGACCATAAATAGTCCAAGATGCTTGCCAGGAACAGGAGGAAGGGTCCAAGCCCTTGCCTTGACACCAAATGGAAAACCTTTTCCATTTGAAGGCATAGCATTTTCTGGTCGACTCCTTACGGGACGCCTCAACTACATTGAGGACCTCGTCGGAAGACCCAAGGCCTGGAACTCTAGCCGCTCAGGAACCAGGCCGGTCAGGTGCAGGGATTGAAGGTCCGGATGGAACACCTTCCCTGATTGACTGAGAGCAGGTCCGGCGAGCTGGAAGCTGCTGAGTCCTGGAGCTGAGACTGAGGAGATCTGGGTACCAGAACTGGCGAGGCCAGTCTGGGGCTATCAGAATCACCTGCGCCTTGTCCCTCCTCGCCTTGAGAAGCACCTTGTGGATCAAGGGAAATGGGGGAAAGGCGTAAAAGAGGCCCGGGGTCCATTGCCTCGAGAAGGCATCCCCCTGCAGCGAGCCCTGCTGAGGGGGTCGGGCATGGAACAGACTCAGCTTCGCGTTCTCCATGGAGGCAAACAGGTCCACCTGAGGTGTGCCCCAAAGGGAGAACAGATGCTGTACTACCTCCGGCAGGAGAGACCACTCGTGGGATGCAGCCCCTATCTGGCTCAGGGCATCGGCCAGGGTGTTGGAGGCTCCTGCCACATGAATGGCTAGGAGATCCGCCTCCAGGCTGCGCACGAGTGACCAAATGCGGAGAGCTTCCTTGCATAGAAGCATGGAGCGCGTCCCGCCCTGGCGGTTCAGATAGTACATGGTCGTGGTATTGTCCGTCTGGACTCGGACCACTTGACCCCGGAGGAACGGAGCAAAGGCGGTGAGAACTAGGCGGACCGCCGAGCTCCAGCAGGTTGATGTGGCATCGGGACTCCCGCGGGGACCAGAGGCCATGAGCCCGGTGTTCCCCCAGATGGGCACCCCAACCCATCAGAGAGGCATCGTCGATAGAGAGCCGCGGCTCGGGCGGACGAACGGGATGCCCTCCTGCAAATGATCTGGAACGTCCACCACTGGAGCTGCCACATCCCTGTGTCACCGACACAAGCTGGTCCAAGGATCGCAGCGCCAGACCACTGGCTGGCCAGTCCCCACTGAAGGGGACGCATGTTCCAGCGGGCCCAACGGACCACGCTGGTGCAGGCCGCCATGAGACCCAGGAGGCGCAGGAAGTCCCGGGCAGGGCGCAATTGCCCAACCAGAAATGATCGGGCAAAGGAGGAAAGAACCTCGGCCCTGTCCGCCGGGAGCCGCGCTCTGGCTCGAAGAGAGTCGAGCTGCGCCCCAATGAATAGAATCACCTGCTTCGGCTCGAGTTCCGACTTGGCCTCGTTGATAAGGAGGCCCAGTTGAGAGCAGACCTGGAGGGCCAGATCTCTGGACCACTCCGCCTCCTCCTGGAGGGAGCTGCTATCAGCCAGTCGTCCAGGTGAGGGTACACCGGGACCCCTTGGCGCGCAGAGAATGCTGTCACCACTGCCATGCATTTGGTGAAGACCCTGGGAGCTGGAGACAAGCCAAGGGCATGGCTTGGAACTCGAAGAGGGATCCTTCCGCTCGGAAGCGAAGGAATCTCTGGTGAGACGGACGGATAGGGACGTGAAAAAACGCGTCCTGCAAGTCCAGAGAGCAGAACCACACGCCGCGTTCCAAGGATGGTATTATCTGAGCCAGAGTGACCATCCTGAAGGTTCGAGACCTTAGGAACTTGTTTAGGTCGTGTAGGTCGAGAATGGGGCGCCAGCCCCCGTCTGCTTTCGGAACCAGGAAGTACCTGGACACAAACCCTGGGTCTGAAGGAGGTCCACCACCTCTTACCACCTCCTTCTGGAGGAGGAGAGCTGGTCGGCTCGACGAGCCAGTGAGGCTGGGGATCCCGAAGCCCCCCGAGGGGCGACGGCTCTGAAGGGTGGTGCCTGCTCGAATTCCAGAGGCAGGCCTCTTCCCACCACCTCCAAGACCCACCTGTCCGTGGTAACAGCGGACCAGGCGGAACGGAAGTGCCGGAGCCGTCCCCCCACGGGGGGACCCAGGGGTAAGGTGACGGGGATGGGGGCGACACCCCTCAGCCCGTCACTGGGCAGGCTTGGAGGAGGGACCGGCCGAGGGACCTCCTGGGCCTTTTCCTCCCTGCCTCCTGTTAGAGGAAGCCGGCGGCTTGGGTTTGGGATGCCAAGGCCGAGCCTGCTGGCCCTGACGTTGCTGGGCCGGGCGCCCCGGGGGCACAGAAGGACGAAAGGGCTTAGGCTGTGGTTTGCGGCCTTTGTCCTTCTGAGCGGAAGAGACCGAGTCCAAGGTAGCATTGGACTTCTCGATCCTCTGCAGGTGACCTTCCACCCCAGGGCCGAAGAGGTCAGTCCCCAAAAAGGGAACATCCGCCAACTTGTGCTGGGTATCCGAAGTAAAGGTGGATATCCTCAGCTAAGCCCTCGACGCATAGCCACTGCGTCCGCCACCGATCTGGCACATGAGTCCCCTATATCCAAAGCAGTCTGGAGCTGCTGTTTGGCCACTGCCTGCCCTGGTCCCGCACCTGCTTAACCGTAGTCTGCAGATCGGTGGGAAGATGAGGATGACCTCATCCAGGAGCCCAACAGGGCATGAGAAAATGTGCCATGAGGACGGCCGAACTGGCCTGACGTAAGGCGAGAGAGGACGCAGCGTAGACTTTTCGCCCGACATAGTCCACTTTTTGACTCCTTGTCAGGAGGTTTGTCCACATCCTGCGCGCTGCCGGGCGCTCGAAAACGCTGTCGGTAACCAACCCCTCAGCAGAGGGTGTTCCAAAACCGGACAAGGAACCGGTAGGGGACCGTATACTTCCTGGCCATCCTGGCCGGGCGCAGGGCAGGAAGCAGGCGCTGCCAAGTTCCAGTGCGCGGACCCACTATGGCCTCGGCCACCGGAAAGGCCTCCGTCGGAGAATCCCTCGGTCCAGAATCTCCGTGAGGGGATACCTGGCCCGCTTGGAAGGGTTCGAGCTCCATCCCGGTAGACTCGAGATGAGCCGAAGCAGTCCTAGGAAGGACGACGGCTATCGTCCATTGACTGACCTCCTGAAGACTCCAAGTCCAGTCGCTTGGAGAAGAAGGAGGAATCATCTTCGGACTGGAAGAGTCCTCGAAAGCTGCCTCTGGCCTGAGCCACCCTTCACCTGCCGAGTCGGTCGGGAGTGAGGGTAACTGACAGCCGATGGGGTAAACCCTTAGCCGACCGAGAATCCTTGGTCGGCCCCAATTGGTGGCTGTGGAGGCGGAGGTTCCACCGAATCGTGGAGCAGCTGGTTTTGGCCAACAACCGCCTGGTATAGGCTCCTCGGACAAGTCGAGGGTTGTGTCGGTTGCCCGTGACAGCCACTTAATGGTCGGGAAGGCGCGAGTCGGCTTATTCCCGCCAGGAGAAGCTGTTGCAACATAAGGTCCCTGACTGCCGACGTGACTTACGCCTCGGGCCTCCCTCATCCGAGGAGGAGACGAGACGAGCGGCGACGCCAGCTTACCTGCGTGCCGAGACCGAGACCGCTTATGACGGTGGGAACGGCTGGACCGCGAAGAGGTCCGAGACCGAGACCGAGAGTCCCGGAATTTCGGGTCGCGCGGAGGTGTCGGCCGAACCGGCACCCTTCGGCTCGAAGGTCCATCCGAGGGCTCCGGAACCGGAGGCACAGGCGAGCCCACGGGATCCTCAACTCCTCCCGGGAACTGGGAGAGGGAATCTCGGCTGCTAAAGGCGACAGCTCGTCCAATGGGTCGGAAAAATTCGACTTCATCGGTGGAGTCTCGGTCAACTGACCTGACGGGACACCGTGAGGCCAGTGGCCGGCCGAGCGGTCGATCGAAGCCGACAGTCGACGGTCCGGGGAGGGACCTTCCCGCCTCCCAAGAGCGCCGACGGAGGGACTTACCCCTGTCCTCTTTTGACCGAATAAGGTCCAGCAGACGAGGCCCTTCCTTTAGTGGAGAGGGACAGACAAAGCTCCTAAAAGAAGCCGTAGGAAGAACCCAGAGAGTGGGATAAATGCCGCCCGAGGAAGATACGTCTGCGCCGCCTCCTCTTCGAGGGCGACCATCCGCCGAGCTGATCCGCCGATGCCCGCCGCTGACACCGCCAACCGGGCCTCCTTGGACTTCACCGAGGGAACGCCTCGGACGGCCCAGTTGCAATCGGGCAGCACGGCCTCAGGGACGTGAGGCCGAGAAAGATGAGCACAGGTCGAAGCCTGCAGGTCGTGCTCAAGGCCCAGGCAGTATACACACGGAGTGAGGATCCGCCCGACATCTTCTCCCGCATGGGCATCTCCAAACCGGGAGTCGATTGTCCATCGCAGCCGCTGAGGGATAGAAGACTGAAGTCTTTTGCAAAATTTTATTTTTAACCGCAAACGGAGAAATAGGAACCAGTCACAAACGCAGAGCGTTAAGGAGGGAACCTGAGCTTCCAAGCGGTAAGGAAGATCTGGCGTCATGGGGCGGAGCCGAGAGTTATACCACCCGGGTGGGTGGGAGGAGCAAGCTTGAAGACCTTCCGGCAAGATTTAAAGCGGCAAGGATACTGCCAATGAGTGTGGATGAACAACATATCCATGTCCCTAGAAGAAAAAATTACTCACCTTAGTAATGTTGTTTCTTCTAATGGAGTCTTGCTATATTATGACATATGCAGTATGACCCCAGGTTAGAACTGCTCCGGAGGTGAAAGAGTTAACTTTCCATGCAGGGCATGGAATCTTGAGCACGAGCTCGGTTGAACACTCGGGTCTGTTGTAGCTCAAACTTAAACTGTCAGATCTTACGAGCAAAAACTCACTAAGGTTCTGTGGAAGTCAGAACCTACACTAGCCCACTGGCTACTAACTACAAAACACATTTTTATTCTTGATCCCAAACAAAGACTCCAAGTCAGGGGATTCAAGAAAGAAAATAAGCATAACACCTAAGCACCCTAAAAGGGTGAAAATAAAGTGGGCATCTATGAAGTGCCAATATTGCACTGCCCACCCACATCCCAAAAATAGAGGTTCTCAGAGGGCAGGCTGGAAGAGGTCATAATATAGCAAGACTCCATTAGAAGAAACAACATTACTAAGGTGAGTAATTTTTCTTCAAACAACATGAAGTCTTGCTATATTCTGACATATGCAGACTACACAGCAGTACTCTCCATGGTGGAGGGACAGAACCTACTTGGGAAAAAGGCTCTGAAGCACAGCTGTGCCAAATCGAGCATCACTCCTAGCCTGGATATCCTGGGAGTAATGCTTAGTAAAAGTGTGAACTGTTTTCCAGGTAGCTCCTTGACATATCTCTAGGATAGGAATGTCCCTGGCAGCAGCCAGAGACGCAGCTGTACCTCTGGTAGAGTGAGCCCTCAGGCCTGAGGGAGGAACCTTACCCAGTTTTTCATAGCAGAATTGGATACAAGAGACAATCCACCTGGCAATGGATCTTTAGTGGCAGGTTTATTTTACCAACCTCACCATAAGTGAGGAACAATTGGAAGGATTCAAACCTGTGACCCTTGGTACGTTCTATATAGTAACTAAGGGCTCTTTTGACATCTAAACTGTGCAATCTCCTCTCACCAGAGGAGGAATGGTCAGTGAAGTACACAGGAAGAGAAATGGATTGATTAAGGTGGAAGTCTGAAACCACCTTAGGTAAAAACTTCCTGTTAGTCCTGAGGACCACCTTATCTCTATGAAAGGAGATAAAATCAGGCTCCACTGACAATGCTTGTAGCTCACTTATGCGCCTGGCAGAGGTGATGGCTACCAGAAACACAGTTTTCCAAGTCAAGTACTTAAGTTCTGCTGAAGACAATGGCTCAAAAGGTGGTTGCATAAGCTGAGCAATACAAATATTAAGATCCCAAGCAGGGGCAGGATCCCTGAACGGAGGGTTGGTGTGAAGCAACCCTTTAAAAAACTTGGAGAGCACAGGGTGAGCTGAAAAAGAAGAGGGCTTACCTGCTGATAAGAAGACAGACACAGCTGCCAAGTGCACTTTTAGGGGAGCTGGTCTCAGCCCCAAGGAATTCAAATGCACCAAATAATCCAGGATCGTGGGCACACCAGCAGATTCTGGGAAATATGTTTATCAGCACACCAAATGGAAAATCTCTTCCATTTTGAATTATAAGTAGCCCTGGTGGAAGGCTTCCTAGAGGCCTTCAATATATCCAATACACCTTGGGAAAGGTGTAGGTCAGCAAACTCTAACTCTTCAAGAGCCATGCCTTGAGATTGAGAGATCTGAGGTTCGGATACCAAACTTCCCTGGGCACAGGTTAACAGGTTGTGATTCCTGGGAAGACACAGGGGAAGGTGGACTGCTAAGGACATGAGGAGTGGGTACCAGGGCTGCCTGGCCCAATCTGGAGCAATCAGAATCATCTTGCAGGATTGAGATCTGATTCTGACTAGCACCTTGAAAAGAAGGGGGAAGGGGGAAGCATAGAGGAACTTCCCTTCCCAACTGAGGAGGAAGGCATCCAGAGGGACTGGGTCCAACACTGGGGGCCTGCAGCAAAACAGGAGAAGTTGGTGATTGTCTGGGGCTGCAAAGAGATCTATTTGTGGGGTGCCCCATCTGGCAAATACTACCTCCAGTACTAGGGGTCCAGTGCCCATCGTGATGGCCCTGGGAAATCCTGCTGAGAGCATCCGCTAGACGCTGTCCTTCCTGGGAGGTGAACTGTCATGGGGAGGCGCTCAGTGAATAAGCCAGAGACCACAACTTCATTGCTTCGGTGCACAAGGCCGTAGACCGAGTGCCCCCTTGCTTGTTGATGTACCACATTGTAGTGGTATTGTCTGTTCTGATCTGAACAACCTTATTCTGAACACATGTGGAAAAAACCTGGAGTGCTAGAAAAACTAATCTGAGCTCCAGCAAATTGATGTGTAGCAGAGATTCCTGAGGGGACCACAACCCTTGGGTGGAAAGGCCACCCATGTGAACTCCCCACCCCAAGAGGGATGCATCTGTAGTAAGGGTCAAGGAATGAGACTGGGGAGTGAAGGGAACCCCCTGTCTCAGATTGTTCTGATCCTGCCACCACTGAAGGGCCTGGATCAGGGTTCGAGTCACTGGAATCAACTTGGTTACAGGATCTGTCCTTGAGACCAAAAGGCTCTCAAATGGAACTGGATATCCTCATCTGATCTAGCTCCTGCACTACTGCTGCAGAAGCAGCCATGTGCCCCAGGAGCTGTAGAAAATGCCTTGCTGGTCGAGAGACCTGCAGGGTAGAAAGAAGAGCCAGAGAGACCAAGGTCCTTGCTCTTTCCAGAGGAGGAAGGCTCTGGCTTCTTTGTGTTCAGTTCTGCGCCTATGAAGGTGAGAAGCTGGACAGGCTCCAGAACTGACTTTGGAAGATTGAGAAGGAAACCTAGAGATGTAAGCAGTTGCTGGGTTACTTGTAAGTGTAGTTTGACCTGTTCTGGAGACTGGCCTCGATGAGCCAGTCATCCAGATAAGGAAAGATGGCAATCTTTGCCTTCTTAAATGAGCAACTGCTACTGCCAGGCATTTTGTGAACACCTCGGGCCGAGGTGAGGCCAAGGGCATTGCCTGAACTGGTAATGGCCTGAGGGCAGTCAATCTGAGGTACTTTCGATGGGAGCTTCTGATGAGAACATGGAAGTAGGCATCCTTGAGGTCCAGGTAGGCTAGCCAGTCCCCTGGCCTTAAAGAAGGTAAAATAATCCCCAGAGTCACCATTTTGAACTTTGGTTTTAAAAGGTGCTTGTTTAGATACCAGAGATCCAGGATGGGCCGCCATTCTCCTGTCATTTTTGGGGTAAGGAAGTACCTGGAGTACAACCCTTTGCCCTGGTGTATGGTTGGAACCCTTTCCACGGCTCTGAGAGCCAGGAGGGAAGAAAGAAAAAATTACTCACCTTAGTAATGTTGTTTCTTCTAATGGAGTCTTGCTATATTATAGACATTAGCAGTTTGATCCAGCTCTAGAACTGCCCCCGAGTGAAATGGTTAAAACCATTCCAAAATAGAATTTTGGCACGAGCAGCTCTATCTGTGTCATTTCAAACTTGAACTGTCAGATCTTTACGAGCCAAACTCACTAAGGTCTGTGTGGAAGCTGTAACTCACACTAGCCAAATGGCTACCTAAATAATAACAACCATTGATGGTCCCAACACCCAAGACTCAAGTCAGGGGACCAGAAATACTAACACCATTCTAATATAATATGAAATGGAACATAAGTATAATAAAACACACACACGCGTACACATACACATCCCCAAAGTCCCAAAGGGGACAAAATGCTAAAAGAACATAAGTAGTGCCAACACCCCACCAAGTAGAGGTTCTGAGAGGGCAAGCTGGGGTTTCATATATAAGACTCCATTAGAAGAAACAGCATTACTAAGGTGAGTAATTTTTCTTCAAACAACATGAAGTCTTGCTATATTATAGACATTAGCAGAATACACAGCAGTACCTCCATGGAGGAGGGCAGAACCTCACTTAGGAATAGGCTCTGAAGAACAGTTCTAGCAAACCGAGCATCTCTCCTGGCCTGGGCATCCAGGGAGTAATGCTTGGTAAAAGTGTGTACCGCTTTCCAAGTAGCAGCCTGACAAATCTCTAATAAAGGGATATCTCTGGCAGCAGCTAGAGACGAGCTGTACCCTTTGTAGAATGAGCCTCAAACCGGGGCTCTGCCCACTTCTGATAACAAAATTGGATACAAGAGACAACCCACCTGGCTACTGATCTCTACCCGAAGAGGAGTGATCAGTGAAAAATACTGGAAGGGAGATAGATTGATTAAGATGGAGATCTGAAACCACCTTAGGCAAAAACTTCCTATTAGTCCTAAGGACTACCTTATCCCTGTGGAAAGAAATAAAGTCAGTCTCCACTGACAAGGCTTGCAATTCACTTATGGCCTGGCAGAAGTGATAGCAACTAGAAAAACAGTTTTCCAAGTTAGGTGCTAAGCTCTGCAGAAGACAGAGGTTCAAAGGAGGTTGCATTAACTGGGCAATGCAAACATTAAGGTCCCAAGCAGGGGCCGGTTCTCGAAAGGAGGATTAGTATGGAGTAATCCTTAAAAAACTTGGAAAACACAGGATGAGAGGAAGAGGGATGACTTTCCTGCTGACACAAAAGCAGAGACAGCTGACAAATGAACTCTCAGGGTAGCTGGTCTGAGACCCAAGGAATTAAGATGTACCATGTAATCTAACAAAATGGGCAATTCAGCAGATTCTGGGAAATATTTTCCAGCACACCAAATGGAAAACCTTTCCATTTAGAACTATAGTAGCCTAGTGGAAGGCTTTCTGGAAGCCTTTAGGATCTCAAGAACACCCTGAGAGAGGTGTAAATCAGCAACTCTAACTCCTCAAGAGCCAGGCCTTGAGGTTGAGGGATTTGAGGTCCAGATACCAAACCCTTCCCTGGGCACAAGTCAACAGATTGTGATTCCTGGGAGGCACAGGGAAGATGGACTGTCAGAGACAGAAGGAGGGTACCAGGGCTGCCTGGCCCAATCCGGGGCAATCAGAATCACCCTGCAAGGCTGAGATCTGATTTTGACTAGTACTTTGAATGGGAGAGGAAGGGGAAAGCATAGAGGAACTTCCTCCCAATCCAGAAGAAGGGCATCCAGGGAACTGGAGCCCAGCACTGGAGGCCTGCAACAGAACAGAGGAAGTTTGTGATTGTCTGGGGCTGCAAAAGATCTATCTGAGGATGCCCACCTGGCAAAACTATCCCCAGCACTTGAGGATCCAGGGACCATTTGTGATGGCCTCTGGGAAATCCTGCTGAGGGCATCCGCTAGGACATTGTCCTTCCTGGAAGATGAACTCTATGAGGGAAGTGTTCAGGAATAGGCCAGAGACCACAACTTTGTTGCCTCGTGCACAAGGCTCAAGACCGAGTGCCCTGCTTTGTTGATGTACCACATTGTTGTGGTGTTGTCTGTTCTGACTTGTCATATTGTCGTGACAGATGCAGAAAAGCTTGAAGAACTAAAAAGACAGCTCTGAGTTCCAGCAATTGATGTGAGCAGAGATCCCTGGGGACCAAACTCCTGAGGGAGAGGTCGCCATGGGCCCCAACCCAGAAGGGAAGCATCTGTACTGAGAGTCAAGTCGTGAGAAGGGGAAATGAAGGGACCCCGCTTAAATTGCTCTGATCCTGCCGCCACTGAGAGCTAGGATCAAGGTTCGAGTCACTGGGACCAACTTGAAAGGGGTCTCTTCTCTGAGACCAAAAGGTTCTCAAGTGAAACTGAATGTGTCTCATCTGAAATCTGGCCCTGCACAACAGCTGTGGATGCAGCCATGTGCCCCAGGAGCTGCAGAAAGTGTCTTGCTGGTCAGAGACCTGCAGAGTGAAGGAAGAGGCCAGAGCCACTAAATTCCTTACCTTTCTGGGGAAGAAAGGCTCATGGCTTTGTGTCCAATTCTGCCCCTATAAAGGTGAGTACCTGGACTGGTTCCAGAACCGACTTTTGGTAGGTTTAGCAGAAAACCCAGGAGGTGAGAAGCTGCTGGGTGACCTGCAGGTGAGATTTTACAGTTCTGGGACTGGCCACAATAGCCAGTCGCCAGATAGGAAAACAGCAATCCTCTGCCTCCTAAGTGGGCCACTGCATGAGACACTTGTGAATACCCTGGAGCAGAGGTAAGGCTCAAGGGCATTGCTCTGAACTGGTAATGACCTGAGGGCAGTTCAATCTGAGGTACTTTCGATGGGATCTTCTGATTAGGACATGGAAATAGCATCCTTGAGGTCCAGGAGGCTAGCCAGTCCCTGGCCTTAGGGAAGGTAAAATCATTGCCAGAGTTACCATTTTGAACTTTGTTTCAAAAGATGCTTGTTCAGATATCTGAGATCTAAGATGGGACGCCATTCCTGCCTTTTGGGATAAGAAGTATCTGAATACAGACCCCTGCCCTGATGCAGGGAGGAACCCTTTCTACTGCTCTGAGAGCTAACAGGATGAGACCTCTGTTTCCAGAGCGAGGGTCTCTGAAGCACTTGCAGGTAGAAAATCTGCTTCTCAACTTGGGAAACTTTGAAGCTGAGAACCAGACCTGGCTTACTACTTCCAGAACCCACTTGTCTGAGGTTAAAGAAGCCCATTCTGACTGAAGTAAGCCAGCCTGCCCCCACTGGTTCAGGAGACGGCCCTGGGCACCCCATCAGGGTGCCTGTTTCGAGGAGCTTTTAGGCTGGGGGTGGGAGCAGATCTGCCCACCCCTCGCCTGCCCCTGCCTCTGAAGAAGCCCTCTGAGCATAGGCAGAGGAGGCCTGAGTCTGGTAGAGAGGCCTGTGAAAGGCCTACCCTACCCCTGGGGGTATGCCTTGAGGGTGGCTTGCCGCCCCTAGCCTGGGCACCTTTGTAAGTAGTCCCATATTCATTCATCTTCTTCATGTAATTCTCTGTCTGCTCTCCAAACAGAGAATTTCCCACCACAGGAAAATCCATAGCCTTAGTCTGGGTATCCTGTGACAAACTAGTACACCTGAGCCAGGCCAACCTCTAAAAAAGCTACAGATGTGGCCATGACCCTAGAGGAAACATCATTAACATCCACAGCAGCATGAAACTGAACCTTAGAGGCTTCAATGCCATCAGCAGCCACCTGTTCTAGTTCACTAGCCAGCTGGCCATGGGCCTGCCTGGTCAATTGCATAACAGTATCCCATCTAGATTTCTGATACCTAGCTACATAAGCCATATAATTTGCTTGCCTGAGTCCCAGAGAGGCTGCCATATACTGTTTTTTTTGCCATGGCATCAATCTTCCTGGGATCCTTGTCAGGAGGATGTGAGGCCAAGGGAATATTAGCTTTATCACAGGCAGCAGCCTGAACTACCCCAACATGACTGCATTGCTGAGTAAGGAATTCTGTATCAGGGCCTGACAATGTATACCTTCTGTCCATCTTTTATCTACAGGTGGTACAGAATTAGGAGCTTTAAATTTTTAATTGTTTGTTTCTAAAGACTTATGTAAAGGAATAGACAATCTCCTAGACTCTGGAATATCTATCATTTCTACAAAATCAGGCTCCTTTTGCTCATCCACAGCCTCTTCAAAGGAAGCTGAGGGTTTCAGCAACTTTTTATAAAACATAAAATGAGATGGGACTCAGACAGCATGGGGAGATTCTAAAGGTCTGTCTTGGGAGATGTCCGGTTCAATGGGCACACCAGACCTTCCCAGCCACATTCATACTGTTCATAATCCTCCTCCCCTCCTGGTTCATAAAATTCCTCAATATCATAATCCTGAACCACTGGGACCGGACGAACCGACCTTTACCAGATAGTGGTGGTTCGGACGGACCCTGAGACAGTGACTGGACAATTTGTGTGGCTTTATATCTCTGCAGCAGTTGGAGAAGGAATTTTGGACTCCAGACCTGCTGATTTTCTTTGTTTCTTTACTGGAATTGGTTCCTCAGAACCAGCTTTTCTTTGCCCGAAGAAGTTCGGCCCTGGTCAGAGGGCACTCCTCTGGTTCGGATGGCACCGAACCGGGCTGGCCATCCGGGTCAGCGGACTTTTTCGCCTCTCGTTCCCTGAGCCTGCCCAATCTTTTTTCCAGGGTGGCTGCAGGGAAATTCTTACATACCTGGCAGTCTGACTGGAGGTGGCCAAACCCCAGACAATAAACACATGGTGTGGGCGAGCCTTGGCAAAGACTTCCCCACAAACATCACAGTGTTGAAACCCAGTGGGTCCGGTTTTCTTTTGAGTTTCTGAGACATAATGCCAGCCTAACCAAAACTTGCCCTTTAACGGCAGTGCTAGCAAGACACCTTATCGGTTCCTAACGTGTCACGGGTATTGGAAAACCGAATAAACGCTTTTAGAACCGATAAGAACCGGGAACCGTATTCTAAAATAGTAACTTTAGTTTTAAATGAGTTTTAACCCACTGGTCGGTTCAAAACCGAACCGATAACTTACAAGTTCCACACAGACAAGACCTTCATTTACTTATGGTTACCACAGATAGAGCTTGAACCTAACAGTTTTATGGTTAAAATAAAACTATTCTCGGTTAAATCCAACCGAAAACACTTTTTAAACCGAGAAATGAACCGGCAGAAGGAGAAATCTCCGAGCGACTGTTCACTGAGTGCGAGTAAAGAATCTGACAGTTCAAGTTTGAAATGACACAGATAGAGCTGCTCGTGCAAAATTCTATTTTGGAATGGTTTTAACCATTTCACTCCGGGCAGTTCTACAGCTGGATCAAACTGCTAATGTCTATAATTTAGCAAGACTTCATGTTGTTTGAACTTCTGTTTCCAGGGCAAGTGCCTCTGATGGGTTTGTGGGTGGAAAAGACCTGGCTCTCATCTTTGGAAATTTTTTGAAGCTGAGAACCAGTCCCTGGCTTACTACTTCCAGGACCCACTTGTCTGATGTTAAAGACTTCCAGTCCTGGACAAAGTAAGCCAGCCTGCCTCACCGGTAGTGGAGAATCGCCCTGGCCACCTC
Source organism: Neoceratodus forsteri (assembly GCA_016271365.2). NCBI lineage: Eukaryota > Metazoa > Chordata > Ceratodontiformes > Ceratodontidae > Neoceratodus > Neoceratodus forsteri. The sequence continues at coordinate 952,163,404 of CM028130.1, forward strand.
ATCAGGAGCCTGTTTTGCAGGGCTTTGGTTGAGGGTAGAAGCAAGCTTACTAGAACCCTTCTGCCCCTCCCTCTAAAGAACCCCTATGGGCATAAGCAGAAGAGGAGGCCTGGGTTTGGTAAAAGGCTCATGAAAGGCTCTGCCCCTGCCCCCTGACATGCTGCCTTTGAAGAGTGGCTTGCCTTCTTTGGCCTGTGCACTTCTATAGGTGGTCCTATACTCATCCATTTTTTCATATAATTCTCTGTCTGCTCCCCAAACAGAGAATTGCCCACAACAGGAAAATCCATAGCCTCAGACTGAGTATCCTGTGACAGGGCAGTACATCTGAGCCAGGCCATTCTGCAAGAGACACAGATGTAGCCATGACTCTTGATGAAACATCATTAGAGTCTACTGCAGCATGAAATTGCACCTTGGATGCCTCAATACCATCTGCAGCCACCTGCTCCAGCTCCCTGGCAAGCTGGTCAGGGCCTGTTTTGCTAGGGCCAGGACAGTATCCCATCTGGATTTCTGGTACCTAGCTGCATAAACCATATATTGCCTGTCTGAGTCCCAAAGATGCTGCCATGTACTGTTTCTTTGCCATGGCATCCGTCCTCCTGGAATCCTTTTCAGGAGGGTGAGAGGCTAGAGGAATATTAGCCTTGTCACAGGCTGCAGCCTGCACATGGCTGCATTGCTGGGAGAGGAACTCCGTATCAGAGCCTGATAAAGCATACCTCTTGTCCATCCTTTTATCCACAGGGAGGATAGAAGAAAAAATTACTCACCTTAGTAATGTTGTTTCTTCTAATGGAGTCTTGCTATATTATGACAAGTGCAGTTTGTCCCACCACTAGAACTGCTCCAGAGGTGAAAGAGTTAACTTCCATGCAGAGCATGGAGCTTAGAGCCTGAGCTCGGTTAAGAAGCTCTGTTAGGGTGGTTTCAAACCGAAACTGTCAGATCTTAACGAGCAAAAACTCACTAAGGTTCTGTGTGGAAGCTGTAACGTACACTAGCCAACTGGCTACTAACATATTCACACATTTTCCTGGTCCCAACACCAAGACTCAAGTCAGTGGACCAGAAAATAAGATAAAATAACTAAATAAACACAACACCCAAACATGAAAGAGGGCATCAATAAATGCCAACAGAGGACTGCCCACCCCATACCCAAAGTAGAAGTTCTGAGAGGGCAGGAGGGGTTTAATATAGCAAGACTCCATTAGAAGAAACAACATTACTAAGGTGAGTAATTTTTTCTTCAAACAACATGAAGTCTTGCTATATTATGACAAGTGCAGACTAACAGCAGTACCTCCATGGAGGAGGGACAGAACCTACTTAGCTTAATAGGCTCTGAAGCACGCCTCAGTGCCAACCGAGCATCCCTCCTGGCCTGAATATCCAGGGATTAATGCTTAGTGAAAGTGTGTACTGTTTTCAAAGTAGCTGCTTGACATATCTCCAAGATAGGGATGTCTCTAGCAGCAGCTAGAGATGCAGCTGTACCTCTGGTAGAGTGAGTCCTCAGGCCTGAGGGGGGAACCTTACCCAGCTTTTGATAGCAAAATTGGATACAAGAAACGATCCACCTGGCAATGGATCTCTTAGTGGCAGGTCTCTCTTTCCCAACCTCACCATAAGTGAGAAACAGTTGGAGGGAGTCAAATCTGTGACCCTTGGTACGCTCTATGTAGTAACTTAGGGCCCTCTTAACATCTAGGCTGTGCAGCCTCCTCTCACCAGAAGAGGAATGGTCAGTGAAGAACACTGGAAGTGAAACAGATTGGTTAAGGTGGAAATCTGAAACCACCTTAGGCAAAAACTTCCTGTTAGTCCTGAGGACTACTTTATCCCTGTGAAAGGAAATAAAGTCAGTCTCTACTGATAAAGCCTGTAACTCACTTATGCACCTGGCAGAAGTGATGGCTACCAGAAATACAGTTTTCCAAGTCAAATACTTAAGCTCTGCCGAAGACAGAGGCTCAAAGGGGGGTTGCATCAGCTGAGCAATGCATACATTAAGATCCCAAGCCGGGGCAGGGTCCCTGAATGGAGGATTGGTATGAAGCAATCCTTTAAAAAACTTGGAAAATACAGGGTGAGAAGAAAGAGAAGAGGGCTTCCTGCTGAAATGAAGGCAGAGACAGCTGCCAAGTGCACTTTCAGGTAGCTGGTCTCAGTCCCAAAGAATTAAGATGGACCATATAGTCCAATACAGTGGGTAGATCAGCAGATTCTGGGGAAACAAGCTTCCCAGAACACCATATGGAAAACCTTTTCCACTTGGAGTTATAGGTAGCCCTGGTGGAAGGCTTCCTAGCAGCCTTCAGGATTTCGAGAACACTTTGAGAAAGTTGTAGATCAGCAAACTCTAACTGCTCAAGAGCCAAGCCTTGAGGTTGAGGGATTTGAGATTCGGATACCAAACTCTCCCCTGAGCACAGGTTAACAGATTGTGGTTCCTGGGGAGACACAGGGGAAGATGGACTGCTAAAGACAGAAGGAGTGGGTACCAGGGCTGCCTGGCCCAGTCCGGAGCAATCAGGATCATTTTGCAGGGCTGAGACCTGATTTTGACTAGTACTTTGAACAGGAGAGGAAGGGGGAAAGGCATAAAGAAACTTCCCTTCCCAATCGAGGAGAAAGGCATCCAGGGGGACTGAGCCCAACACTGGGGGCCTGCAACAAAACAGTGGAAGTTGATGATTGTCTGGGGCTGCAAAAAGATCTATCTGAGGAGTGCCCCATCTGGCAAACACTATCCCAGTACTAGGGGATCCAGTGACCATTCAGTGATGGCCCTGGGAAATTCTACTGAGCATCTGCCAGGACATTGTCCTTGCCTGGGAGGTGAACTGCTATGAGGGAAGTGTTCAGGGAATAAGCCAGAGACCACAACTTATCGCCTCTGTGCACAAGGTCAAGACCGAGTGCCCCTTGTTTGTTGATGTACCACATTGTAGTGGTGTTGTCTGTTCTGACCTGTACCACCTTGTTCTGAACAGATGCAGAAAAACCTGAAGTGCTAGAAAACAGCTCTGAGTTCCAACAGATTGATGTGGAGCAGAGATTCCTGAGGGACCATAACCCCTGGGTGGAGAGTTAGCCCATGGAGCTCCCCATCCCAAGAGGGATGCATCTGTAGTAAGGGTCAAGCAGTGGGACAGAGGATGAAAGGCACCCTTGTCTCAGATTGCTCTGATCCTGCCACCACTGAAGGGCCTGGATCAGGGTTCGAGTCACTGGGATTAACTTGGATAGGAATCTCTTCTTTGAGACCAGAAAGCTCTCAAATGGAACTGAATGTCCCTCATCTGAAATCTTGCTCCTTGCACAACAGCTGTGGAGGCAGCCATGTGTCCTAGGAGCTGCAGGAAATGCTTTGCTGGTTGAGAGACCTGCAGAGTGAAGGACGAGGCCAGGGTCACTAAGGTCCTTACCCTTTCCAAGGGAAGGAAGGCTCTGGTCTGCTTTGTGTCCAGTTCTGCGCCTATAAAGGTGAGTACCTGGACAGGTTCCAAAATTGACTTTGGAAGATTGAGAAGAAAGCCCAGAGAGGTAAGCAGCTGCTGGGTAACTAGCAGGTGTGATTTGACCTGGTCTGGAGACTGACCCACAATGAGCCAGTCGTCCAGGTAGGGAAAAATGGCAATCTTTTGCCTTCTTAGATGAGCAACTGCTACTGCCAGACATTTTGTGAACACCCTTGGGGCAGAAGTGAGGCCGAAGGGCATTGCTCTGAACTGATAATGGCCTGAGGGCAGTTCGAATCTGAGGTACTTCCAATGGGAGCTTCTGATGAGAACATGGAAGTAGGCATCCTTGAGGTCCAGGGAGGCTAGCCAGTCCCCTGGCCTTAGGGAGGGTAAAATCATTCCCAGTGTTACCATTTTGAACTTTGGTTTTAAAAGGTGCTTGTTTAAATATCTTAGATCCAGGATAGGCCGCCACTCTCCTGTCTTTTTTGGGGTAAGGAAGTGCCTGGAGTACAGACCCTTGCCCTGGTGTGGGGGAGAAACCCTTTCTACAGCTCTGACAGCCAGGAGGGTTGAGACTTCTGTTTCCAAAGCAAGAGTCTCTAAAGGGTTTGCAGGTGGAAAAGATCTGGTTCTCATCTTTGGAAATTTTTTGAAGCTGAGAACCAGACCCTGGCTCACTACTTCAAGGACCCACCTGTCTGAAGTTAGACTCCCAATCCTGGACGAAGTAAGCCAGCCTGCCCCCTACAGGTAATGGAGAGCCGACCCTGGGCATCCCATCAGGGTGCCTGTTTGGCAAAGGCTTTAGGCTGAGGGGCGGGAGCAGGCCTGCTCGTACCCCGTCTGCCTCTCCCTCTGAAGAACCCCCTCTGTGCATAGGCTGAAGAGGAGGAGGCCTGGGTCTGGAAAAAAGGCCTGTGAAAAGGCCTGCCCCTACCCTTGGGGGGCTGCCTCTGAGGAGTGGCTTGCCGTTCCTTGGCTTGTGCACTCCTATAAGTGGTTCTATATTCATCCATTTTCTTCATATAATTCTCTGTCTGCTCCCCAACAGAGAATTTCCCACCACAGGAAAATCCATAGCCTTAGACTGGGTATCCTGTGACAAAGTAGTACACCTGAGCCAGGCCAATCTCCGAAAAGCCACAGATGTAGCCATGACTCTAGAGGATACATCGTTAGAATCCACTGCAGCATGGAATTGCACCTTAGATGCCTCAATACCATCAAGAGCCACCTGCTCCAGCTCCTTTGCAAGCTGGCCAGGGACCTGTTTAGCTAAGGCCATGACAGTATCCCATCTAGATTTCTGGTATCTGCAACATAAGCCATATAGTTTGCTTGTCTGAGTCCCAAGGATGCTGCCATATATTGTTTTTGGCCATGGCATCAATCTTCCTGGAGTCCTTGTCAGGAGGATGTGAAACCAGGGAATATTAGCTTTATCACAGGCTGCAGCCTGAACTACTAACATGACTGCATTGCTGTGAAGAAAATCTGTATCAGGACCTGACAAAGTGTACCTCCTGTCCATCTTTTTATCTACAGGAGGCACAGAATTAGAGCTTTTAAAATTTTTATTGTTTGTTTCCTAAAAGATTTATGCAAAGGATGGACAATCTCCTGGACTCTGGGATATCCATCATCTCTACATAGTCAGGCTCCTCTTGCTCATCCAAAGCCTCCTCTAAGGGAAGCTGGAGGTCTCAGCAACTTTTATAAAACAAAAAATGAAGGGACTCAGAAATCCTAGGGGAGATTCACCTGAAGGTCTGTCTGGGAGATGTCGGTTCAATGGGCACATCCAGACTTTCAAAGTCACATTCACACTGATCATAATCCTCCTCCCCTCCTCTGGTTCATAAAACTCTTCTATATCATATTCCTGAACCATTGGAACCGACCGAACCGACCTTTTGCCAGATAGTGGCGGTTCGGAGGAAACGGGGACAGAGACTAGACAATCTGTATTGCCCTGGCTATCTCTGCAGCAGTTGGAGAAGGAATTTTGGACTCTAAACTTGCTGATTTTTTAGTTTTCTTTGCTGGAACTGGCTCCTCAGAGCCAGCTTCTCGTTGGCCCGAGGAAGTCTCGCCCTGGTCAGAGGGCACTCCCTCCGGTTCGGTACACTACAGTGCTGAAACCTAGTGGGCCCGGTTTTTCTTTTGGGTTTCTCAGACATGATGCCAGCCTAACCAACAAACTTGCCCTTTTAATGGCCGTGCCAAGCAAGACACCCTTATCGGTTCCAAACTGTGTCACGGGTCGTGGAAAAAAACGTAATGAAATCCGTTTTTTTAGAACCGATAAGAACCGGGAACCGCACTCTAACAAGCCTTAAAAGGCTTTAAAACTAAGTTTTAATACAATTCGATCGCTTCAAACCGAACCGATAACAATATACAAGTTCCACATAGAAAAAAACTATCTATTACTTACAATACCATAGACAGAGCCTGAACCGATCGGTTTTGCGGTTAAAATAATTAAATCGCGGTTAAATTCAACTGAGAAAAAGCGTTTTAAACCGAAGAAATGAACCGAGCAACAGGAGGAATCTCCGGAGTGACTGTTCAGTGAGGTGGAGTAAAGAATCTGACGGTTTCGGTTTGAAACCACCCTAACAGAGCTTCTTAGCCGAGCTTGCGCTCTAAGCTCCATGCTCTGCATGGAAGTTAACTCTTTCACCTCCGGAGCAGTTCTAGTGGTGGGACAAACTGCACTTGTCATAATATAGCAAGACTTCATGTTGTTTGAATGAGGAGTTTTCAGAATTTTTACTGTCTGTTTCCTAAAAGATTTGTGCAAGGGAATAGACAGTCTCCTAGACTCTGGAATATCCATCATTTCCACAAAATCAGGCTCTTCTTGATCATCAACAGCTTCCTCAACAGGGAGTTGCAGAGTCTCAGCAACTTTCTTGTAAAACAAAAAATGAGAAGGGGACTCAGATAGCCTGGGAGGGAAACCCTGAAGGTCTCTGAGAGATGTCGGTTCAATGGGCACATCCAGACTTTCAAAATCACACTCACTCTCCTCATACCCTCCTCCCCTTCCTCCGGTTCATAAAATCCTCAAAATCATAATCTTGAACCGGAGGAACCGTCCGAACCGACCGCTTCCTAATGGTGTCGGTTCGGACGGAGAGAAAGAGACTGGACAATTTGAATAGCTTTGGCTATTTCCTCAGCGAGTTGGAGAAAGAACTTTTGGCCCCAAACTAGCTGACTTTCTAGTCCTTTTAGTTGGAACCGGCTCCTCAGAGCTGGCTCTTCGTTTGCCCGAGGAAGTATCGCCCTGGTCAGAGGGCACTCCCTCAGGTTCGGCTGGAACCGAACCGGGCTGGCCATCCGGGTCAGTGGACATTTTGGCCTCCCTTTCCCTAAGCCTACCAACTCTCTTTTCCACGGTGGCAGCAGGAAAATTCTTACAAATCTGGCAGTCTGCATTGAGGTGGTCAAACCCCAGACAATATACACAAGTGGTGTGTGGGTCAGCCTTAGCAAAGGCTTCCCACAGAGGCTACAGTGCTGAAACCCAGTGGGTCCGGTTTTCTTTGGGTTTCAGACATAGTGCCAGCCTAACCAAAACGCGTCCGCTAACGGCAATCTGCCGCTAAAGACTATCGGGTTTCCAAGCTGTCACGGGTCGTGGAAAAACCGTAATAAAACTGCTTTTTTAGAACCGATAAGAACCGAAACCGCACTCTAAAGGACTAGAAAGTAACTTTAAACTCAATCTGATCGGGTTCAACCGAACCGAAAAGACGCTTTTACAAGTTCCACACAGAAGAAAAATAAACAAAGCTTATCTATTACTTACAATACCACAGACAGAGCTTGAACAGACGATTGCGGTTAAATTTCGGTAAAATAAACCGAGAATTACACTTTAAAACCGACAAACGAACCGAGCAGCAGGAGGAACCTCCGGAGCGACTGTTCAGTGAGGCGGAATAAAGAATCTGACAGTTCAAGTTTGAGCTACAACAGAGTGTTCAACCGAGCTCGCGCTCAAGATTCCATGCCCTGCATGGAAAGTTAACTCTTTCACCTCCGTAGCAGTTCTAACCTGGGGTTATACTGCATATGTCATAATATAGCAAGACTTCATGTTGTTTGAAGCCTTGCTCTGAATTGTATCTAGTACGGCTCCAATGAATTGGAGCCGATTCACTGTGACACTCAGAAAAGAAAACAAGTTCAGAGTGAAAGAGAGAGCCCCTTTCAGGCTGTATGGAGAGGGTGCTGTGAGGAGCCAGCTGTGCAGGTACAGGAAAATGTAAATGCCCTGGCAGTGAAGAAAAGCCGCAACCACCGCTAAACACTTCGTGAACACCCAAGGGGCTGAGGAAAGGCCAAAGGGGAGTGCTCGGAACTGAAAATGGTTCTCCAGGAAAGTAAAACTGAGAAAGCGGCAATGGGCCGGGAGGATAGGGATGTGCAGGTAGGCATCCTGCATATCCAGGGAGCACAGCCAAGAGCTTGGATGTAGCAGGGGGAGGAGCCCCTGAAGGGTCAACATGCGAAACCTCTTGTACTCTACAAAGAGGTTTAATGTGCCAAGGTTCAGCATTGGTCTCAGATCGCCTGTCTTCTTTAAAACTAGGAAGAAGTGGGAGTAAAATCCCCTTCCTATTTGATTTTGAGGGAATGGGCTCTAGTGCCTTCTTTAGCAGAAGGGCCTGGATCTCTTGTGAGACAGTGGGGATTTGATCCCTGGGACAGAAAGACCGTCCCGGCAGATGAGGGGACGGAATTTCGGAAAACTCTATCGAGTGACCCTGCTGGATGAGTTGTTAACACCGAAGATTCTGCAGTGACGAACCTCCACCCCTCCAGGTGGAGGCTGAACCTCCCTTTCACCGGTTCCTCCTTGTCTAACGGAGGTAGTGGAAGGAGGCTGAAAGGAGTCAGGATGCCGAGGGGAGCTTTTGCCCCAGAGGAGAACTTGGCCTGGGGGGTTTGTGCTCCTGAACCGGGGGCGTATCTTTTGCCCTGACACTTACCGTGGTTTTTATTTCACCTAATTTGACAACGAAAAGGCTGCTTTTTCTGCCCCATCCAGTACATGGAGCAAACATCCTAAAGGGAGCGTCTGCTCACCTGCAGCCCAGTGGCTGAACGAACTAAGGCGACAATGGGAAAAAAATGGAGGGCAGGTGCGGGACTGCCCCTTTTATAGTCAGGCTGACGTCACGTCACCTGATGTCAAGGGCGGTCCCCGCTAATGTGAAGACCTACTGCAGGAACCCTCTCGAAGTAAGATCTTTTTATTTCTTGGCATTGAAGCCAAGCTGCCAAATCCTGGACCACCTCTCTGCTGCAGGTACCAGGACCCATCCCAGGTAGTACTATGTGCATAACGTTTCATTTCCTGGCACTGAAGCCAGGCTGACAAATCCAGGACACCTCTCAAATTTTTTCACCTCCTTTTGTAGGCCCTATATCCCTTCGGCTATGTCCACCCTCCCACAGAGCTTGGTACTGTCCATGAATAGGCACAGTTTGCCTTTAATGTCATCCCCAATATCACTGTTGAAGACACTGAACAACACCGGTCCCAGCACTGAGCCCTGCGGGACCCCACTGACGACTTCCCTGGTGCTAGATAACGCCCCCCCCCCGGACTCCTCAGTCAGCCTTCTACCCATCTGGTCATCTTCTTTCCAACCCTAAGATCTGCCAACTTCCTCATCAACCTCTTGAGGAGTACAGAGTCAAAGGCCTTGCTGAATTCCAGATAAAGGATGTCCACTGCTTTGTCCCTGTCTACTGTCTTTGTGACCCACTCAAGGAAGTCATTCAGGTTTGTCTCACATAATCTCCCTCCCATAAACCTATCCTGCTTCACATTCTGGAGACCATACTCCTTTAGATACTTTACCAACCTTTCCTTAAGTATGGTCTCTATGAGCTTGCACATGATTAAGGTCAGTGACCTGATCAGTCTGTAATGCACCCCCAGTCATCCCTGGGAGGGGCACCACATGTGCCATTCTCCAGGCCTGTGGTATCATACTGGACTCCAGTGAACTACTGAACAGGCCTGCCAGTAGCCCTGTAAGCTCCTCTACCAGTTCACTCAGTAACCTTGGCTGTATGCCATCCATGCCTAGGGGATCTGTCCCCCCTTCGATACTAACTGGCTCTCCCTCATTTTATCCTCCTCTACTACTACAACCATGCCCCCCCCCCCAAGGCACTGGTCCATCCGTTCTCCCTGGTGCAAAAAGAACACAAGTATTTGTTCGGTACCACTGCCTTTTCTCCATTCTCCTCCATCCATTTGTCCCCTTTCTGAAGCCTAACGATCCCGTCCTTCTTGTCCCTTTTCTTGCTTATATAATGGAAAAAGGCTTCTCCTCCTCAATTCCCTCAGACATTTGCAGCTCCTTCTATACCTTTGCCCGCTGGACTACCTTACTTGCCACACTAGCCAGTTTTAGTTAATTCTCTCTATTTACCTCACTCATGGTCCATCTGAATTTTCAGTAAGCTAACCTCTTGCCTATTACTGCATGGGCTACCTCAGAACTGAATGAGCTGGGAGCTTTGGCCCTCAAAGATCTTCCCCTTGAGCCTAAAACACTCCTCTGTGGCAACCATTATTTCATCCTTAACAACTGACCACTTTTGTTTATAAGGGGAGTCATAAAATGACTATCTTGAAAATTAGGGGACAAAATAAAAAAAAAATTATAATTAAGAAATGTACGTAGTGCCAGCCATTACCTCTGCTGCTAGTGCTTTGTGATCCCGTGCCGGTAAGCTCAGTTCGGGGGCAAGATCAGTGACCCAGCTGGATGGGCCAAGGCTGGGGGGAAGGTGCTCTTATGCAACACCACCCCCTTGTCAGGGAAGAAATGCTGCAGGGTTGCCCACACAGGATCAGGTAACATATACTGAAGACAACTCTTCTCCTGGCATACGCCCTGCACATCTGCACCTGTGGGTGGCAGAGGGCCTTTTGCACTGGCTGACAGATGGACTCTTTGCCCTGTGCATCTGCATCTGCAGCCACATGAAAGCATAGGGTGGGCCCAAAGGGTCCTGCGCTTCTGCAGCCCACCACACAGTCCCATCAATTCTTGACCTCTTTCATGCATGGAAGTGCAGGACCTGCAGAACCCTGCACTTCCACAGGTGGACAGTCTTCCCCTGGTACAGAGGGCCCTGTACATCTGTTCGGGACCTGCATTAATGAAGATATAATTCCACTAGCTCAAAAAGAAAGGAAATTATTTGCATAAAACTGCATTACTGCACCAGTTAGTGTTCAACTCAATGCAGCAAAAGCAGGGAAGAGTCACCAACTCTAACTCATCACCCCCTCCCAACTGTAAAAGGAAATAAATTAGGGTTTGGAGTCTTAGCAAGCAAGTGGTGGAGTTTTCCTTGGGTTTGTCAACCCTAATGCCCAACTCCTCCCCTGAGCAAACAAGGTCAGATGTGATCTCTTTTTTTCCACACAGGGCCCTGCGTGAAGAAAGCTATAACAGATTCTGTTGGCAACATGTGGAGATATACTTCTCTATCTCTGAAGAGTGCATCATTATGAAGCACTAGCTTGAACAGTACCACGTGCTTCAGACAGGAGGCTAAAGGCTGGGGTGTTAAGGGTAGCATTAGGGTTGACAACCCCACTAAAGACTCCACCACTAATTGGCCAAGACTCCGGACACCCAAAACCTTGTGCTGCTTGGGGGTCCAGCGGGGGTAAGGAGTTACGGTCAGAAACCAAAATGCCACATGTCCCTACTTTTGTTGCGTTAAGCTGAATTCTGAGGCATTGACAGAGTTTTTTTTTTTTTTGCTAAGAATATATACATATACATGACATGGCTGGTGACATTAGGAACATTATGTCATTGAGTCACTTTGCCCTTGTTGTAGTGACATTAATGTGACAAATGGATCACTGTTCACAAGACCAGCTGCTGCAGCTGCCTGTCTACACCTAACATCACAATCCTCTGTGTGTCCTCACAATCTGTCATTACGGAAATGATTACAGTGTCACAAGCAGAGGACTGTAAAGTAAGGTGTAGTCAAGCAACCAGAAAAGATGCAAGTTAAGGGACAGGGACATTATTTTCATGCTTATACCTACAGTTAAAATGAAATGGGAGTGAAATATCAAAAACATATTAAGCGAATTGAGTATAAAAAAAACATGTTTTTCCAGCTTCCCTGAAGATGTCACGGGGTTCCCTTCAAGAGTCAAATTAAAACGCTAATTAATTAGTTTCACCAATTCAATAAAATGCTCTACTAAAAATAACCTGGGAATACCCACTGACATAACAGACACTGCTTTTTTGGAAGTAAATGTCGATCGCAGAAGCATGTTCTTGCAGCTACAGCAACTTGATGGAGGTTTCTGCTTACCACTGCAGCAGCTATAATTGATTAATCTGGGAAACATGCTAATGTTTTCTGTTCTTCCATACATTTCCAAGATCGCTTATCCAAGCCAAGTCCGTCCACTTGGAGCTACATCTGTAAATAATTTTCCACACACTGTGCCAAAACTCAAAAACTCCCATCTAAAATGAAACTACAGCCTCTGGAAAATTTTCTGTAAATACAAATCCTCTGACATCATATGGAACCGATGAGCTGCCCTAGTTTGACAAACGCATATGCAGCAAATCCTAAATGGCTGGCTTGGGGGTGGTCAAAGAACATCCTACTAAATTTAAGTATATAACTACAAACTGTAATCAATGGAAATAATCAGAAACAGCTAACAGAAGTGAATTCAGCATTTTCTCATGCTGAGTCTTTTAATGCTATTTACCTGTATCCAGCAAAATATTTTAAAAAGAAAATATTCAGACAAAAAAAATCAGTTTATTAGAAAAGGAAACACTCTGGATTAACCTTGAGATGTATTTTGACCTCCATACGCTTGTTAACAGAACTGTCAACAGGAAACCACATCTGGGACAGAATGTTCTATTTTGTTGCACCTGTTGAGACTGGATGTACTCTTCAAGCTGGTCACAGGAAAGAAAACTGACAAAGTTTGAGGCTTTTTGTCAGAAACAGGAGACTGACTTACACCAGCAGGATGCAAAATTCAAACTGCCAGGAAAAGACATCTTATAAAAAGAGAGCAAAGTTTTGCTGAAAGACGTAGGTTGAGGTTTTAAAGAGAATCTCAGAGGAGGGATTTTTTTGTGCTGTCTATATGAAAAGCTATCCCTGTACAACTAACTTTTCTGTTTTATTGTTGATAATGAAATGCTACTTTTATAACTTTTCCTGGTCTATGTTTCCTGACCTATTCCTCTACGACAAGGATATATGCATGAAAATGATCTGTATGTGTCTGAGCTCATCTCATCCTCCTGTTTTTTTCTCCAGTGAAGTTATGAATCTTGGTTTGTGACATCAATCAGTTGCAGCAGTAACGATAGTAATAAAAGAATGATGGTGAAAAATACAGAAACATTAAATATAAGTCAAACTCTCAATATTACATTTTATAAGTTGTCCTTGTTTCCAAGGTAACATGCAGTATTACGATGTCAAATACAAGCAGCTGCACACAAGTTTAAGGGACAAAAATGCTGATTTCATGTTAATGTGCATAGCTATTTTTAGAAAAGGGGAAGCAAACTAGAGAGAGTTTAAATGAAACAAATATGTTTAAAATGTACATTTTTCTAAAGTATCCTCTCTTTATCACATTGCCAGTTTACCACTATACAGTACAGTTTTGTTTTTTTGCATTTCAGACCCTTTTCTCCTGAGTGTCACATCCTGGTTATGAGATGAATGCACCTATTCATTCTGCAGCAAGCATACCCAGTACAAAGTATCCAGCCAAATGGCCACTGCTAATGCATGTAAACAGAAACCGTTCTCAGTGTTGACACTACTGCCACTTGATAGCTTCCTGTTTCATTCAATGTACTGGGGAGTTCCTTGAGAGGAGCTGCATATTTAGTTAATTTATATAAACAAGAACAAGGGATCTCACTGATGAAGTGCCATGGCACAGTGATGTGGATGTGAAGCTCATCTGTGAACCAACACACACTTCAAAATAGCATCCCTGTCCCTCAGAGTCTATCTGCTTCCACTACCTGTCTAGTCTACACATGGTGTCACAATCTTCTGTTTTGAATTGTACTTGTTTGCCATGGCAATACTTATGATGTCACAAACAGCAGATTACGATATCACATGCAGACAAGAAGCGGAACCTGATGAAGTCAAAATGGGCAATGGTCCAGTTTCCAAAGAGACAATTTCAGGAAGAAAAAAGCCGAAGGTCCATCCAGTCTACCCTGTCCCTACCTACTTCTGCTCCAGCCTATCACTGAGTGGGCTCAGTCCAAGCCCCCTATTAATAGCTCAGTCTGTTCAGCACCTTTATCCCTTGCCACCTCCTTTGCACCCACTGCTATCAAACCCTTATACCTGCCCTGCCTTGCCTTGATTCCTTGCGAAGTCTCTGCTTCAACCACTTCTCTATTCCACTTGCTCACCCCCCTCTCTGTAAAGAAGTTATTTCCTCACATCTCTCCTGAACTCCCTCTCCCCCTGGCCAGTTTGTTTCTATGCCCCCTAATGCAGGTTCCTTTGCTGCATTTTAACAACTGTTGACAATCCATCCTCTTGATACCTTTGAGGTACTTAAATATTTCTATCATCTCTCTCCTTTTCTTTCCGGGCTCAATCGAGGACAAGTTCAGCTGTTCAACCTTTCCTCATAAGGCCATCCCTAAATATCATTCTTTTGGTGGCCCTCCTTTATACTGTTTCCGGGTGATCTCAGTATTTCTTAAAATGGCACTGTCCACCTCCTTAGAATACAAAGTGTTTCTGGTTTAAGAAAAAAAAAAAGTTATGAACGGTCACATTCTGTAGAGACTGCTGATGTAGGCGGTAGTTAGATTCTAAATCCTTTTTTCTTTTAAAAGTCAAAAACAAACTGACCACCATGCTGGTGTTACCACACAAAACTGAGTTTGCCGTCCCTGATCTACTCTCACTACATCTTTCCTAGATTTTGAAGTGCTACTAAAAGGGTTCCCCACAGCTTGTGGATACAGGGCAGGGGTTGTGGTGATCGGGACCGAAGGTGTGTTATTCCTTGTACCTCCTAAATACACTGTCCACGTATATAAGTCAGGGGTTGACTTCAGGTAATAAAACCTTATGGCCATTGGGCCAGTGACTGTCAAAAATCTGGTGGCCAGCAACTGTTTGTGGAATTCAGACCTAGAAACTAGATGCCGACATGATTGTAAAGACACCTTTTTCATTTTAAGTTATAAACAGAAGACTACCTTTTTTTTTTTTCTTTCTTTCAGACGAGACAACAGTGCTAGTCTGTGGACCTAGATAGCACACCCACTCTTTTTGTATTTTGTTAATTAGCACAGGTTCTAGTACAGAGTAACTTCTGCTGCTGAGATCCACAGCCAGGACTGACTTTTAGTGCCTAGAGTACTAAGGAAAGCTGAAAGTTCGGTGCCAGCCCCTGCCCCGAGATGCACCACTGAAGCAGCCCGCAGAACTTTATGCTAATATCAGCAATTCAAAATCAATATTTTTAATTTTTTTTTAAGCAGCAAGCCAGCAGCCCCTGCCTCGACTTGCACCACTGATTGCTGTCCACACTCACTGAATAAAATAACGAGCAAATACAAGTGTTTTTTTAACAGAGTTGAACAAGCTATGATCTCAGTGCCAACAGCCCCTGCCCCCACATTCACCAAGGACTGCTGCCTGAATCTTGTCAGGTAAAAAAAAAACAAGAAAACTATTTCCTTGTTCGTTTTTCTGTTTTTCCCCCAAATAACTGGTAGCTGCACAACTATAAGATCTGAGCCAGCCACTGACCCCATTTTCATCGCAGACTGCTGCTCAGATTACAGATAAGATTAGACATTTTCCCCCATTTTTCTGTGTTTTTCCCCTTGCAACTGGTTAGCTGCTACGCAGTAAGGACTGAGCCAGTCCCTAGCCCCTGACTTTCACCACAGACTGCAGCCAGAGTCTTTTCTTATGAATTATATTATTACTCCAATGAAAGAACAAGAAAACATATTTTTTTCCACACAACACTGCTGTGGTAGCTGCACAAGATAGAGCAACAAAGTCTATGACCCACCGCCTGTCTCCACAATGACTGCTGCATGAGTTTACAAGACAAATTTCTTTTATAATTTCAGTCAAAGAAATGTTTTATTTTATTGGCCTTCTACACAAAACAGCTGCACCAGCAAGTGTTGGGCCAGCCCCTGCCTCCACTTTCACCACTATTGCTCAAGCGGGACTTTTTGAATATTTCAGTATGAGTAGTTTTAGTTGGTACAGAACTGGAGTACTACTTAGACAAATTAATAACGGACAATCAGATTTTTTTTTTTTTTTAACAGTTAACAGAACGGAATATCGTCATCGATCTAAGCAGACCGACTGTGATACAGCACCATAAACATGACCGACTTGTACAGCATATGCAGCAGATTCTGTTTGCCAGGACAGAAGAGACAATACTTACGTTTCATCATGACTTTTAAATGGATGTCCCCATCTGTCACCAGTCTGTCTGCTGATAGGATTCCCGATTCGCACTGAGCTTCAGAAGGCAGACATTCGAGATGTCTTTTGTCATGTGTTGCAAGTGGGAGCCCTGAAACAACCATATGGTTTACATGACTCGTTGCGCTGGGCTCCCACTTGTATTCCCTCTTTCTGCATTGCTTTCCAAGCTTGAGCGCGCAACACCGTGCGTGTGTGCTTTAGACTGCCCAATGCGAGGAGTGCAACGTGGAAATGTCAGCGGCCACTCTTAAAGGCACAGACGTGCATTAAGGGGAAGACAAGTTATGAAAGCAGTGCTGGCCAGTCGGGCTAGCAAACAGTGCTAGACTTGTGGCCCAAGCCTGTTTCTGGTGGCCTCGGGTCACCGCTAAAGTTGACCCCTGTAAGTGGTTTTAAGTAAGGTTTAGAGTACTGGTATCAAAACAAGAGTAGTACTGCAATAAAGGATGGTGGTAAAGGCAGTTTTGGAGGATTTTATAAAAGCAAATTAGGCTGATGGCTATAAATAAAGGGTGGTGGTAAAAAATATAGGGCTAGTGGCCCACTGTGCTAAAGTAATGAATGGGGAACACCGCATAATGCATAGGAGGTGACTATTGTGTCATGAGTGACAGTTCTGCCCGGGGTGTTTCTGATTCTCAGGAAGTATGCAATAAGAGCAAGTCAAGAATTTGACACAAAACAAGCTGGGTTTAACTACACCACTAGCATGCATTTCACGTCTAAGAAAGGAAGCAGAAAAAACAACTGGCAACATCAATTAATTTTAGAGAAGGTAAGTGGTCATAACAATGAAATTTAAATACCAGTAAATTTTCTTTCAAACAACAAGTCCTAATGTATTCTGACATATGCAGTAAAACCTTATTGTTCTGCTGTCCCGGAAAGGAAAGAGTTAGAGCCTACATTCTAAGTAGGCACGCGCTTGGTTTCAAATTACTGTCCCCTGGTACATACTATTCAACCAACAGATTCTTTACTCCACCTTACTGTGAAGATGCCTCGGAGATTTCTCCTCAGCATCTCATCAGTTTAGTGGTGTATCGCTGCGGTTACCTTACCGATTAATATTTTTTATTAACGTTTAGTTTCTCATTACTGTCCCTGCGGTACAGTATACATTTAATTGGTTTACTTCAACAGGGTATGTCTCGGTACTTTTGCAGTTGCCGTCCAACCGTTAGGGTATTAAGTCCTTTTCTCTCTAACTTTTTTCTCTGTGAAAGTTGTTTAGTTTTGTTTAATAAAACGACGAGTTTGTAGTTTTTTTTCTGGACCGCTAATACCGGTCTATTAACCAGAGCTAATTTTGGATTCTTATCTGGCCTAAGCGCCACTTGGATAAGCTAGAGATGGACTCACAGAAATCCAAAAAGAAAACTGGACCAACCGGGTTTCAACAATGTGTGGAGTGTGGGGAAACTTTTGCCAAGGCCGATCCCCACACTACTTGTGTTGTATGCCTAGGGTTGGAACACCTAGAGGCAGACTGTGACATTTGTAAGAATTTCCCTCTGTCGACACTTGACAGGCACCTCAACCGACTGAACGAAAAACAGGCCGAGAAATCCGCTAACACAGATGGCCGAACTGGTTCAAATTCAAAAGAACCAGAAGGGGAAGGTGACACTACTACTACTTCAAAACGAACAGCGGATACAGCCCTTGAACCGGCTACCACGAGAAAGAAAAAGAAGGAAAAGCACACTGAACCGGCTCCAAAGCTGTGAACGGTTGCAGTTCCGACCATAGAGGAGATTGCTAATGCGTTACGCATTATTCAGTTCCTTCAGTCTGGTCCAGCTGAACTGGTGGTACATACGGTTGCTCCTCAACCAGTTCAAATCCCCTTGGATCCCTCTGAATGTGATTACCCATGAGATCAGGAGGCAGAAGAGGATGATGATGATGATGAGGAGGAGGACTTTTACGGTCCTACTGAACCGGAGGATTCTCCAGAACATGAGGGGGGCATTTCTCCACCCAAACAGTTGGAGGATGCCTTCACTCATTTTTTTCTTTTTTTTTATGAAAAAGTTGGCTGAAACCTTCCAGTTACTGATTCAAGAATCCTCAGAAGAGGAGGAAGAACCAGATTATGTTGAGATGATGGATGTCCCTGCCACTAAAAGGCTGGTGAGACCAATCCACAAGTCTCTTAAGAGACAGACACTAAAAATCTTGGGTACCCCTACTTCTGTCCCTCCTGTAGATAAGAGGACAGACAGAAAGTATCCAGTGGCCAAAAATGGCACAGAATTTCTGTCTGGTAACCCCAGCCATGAAGGGGTAGTTCAGGCTGCTGCCTGTGAAAAGGGAAACATCCCATTATCTTCCCACCCTCCTGAGAAGGACTCCACAAGGATTGACTCTATGGCAAGAAGTCGTACCTGGGTTCCTCCCTTATTGCCAGACTGGCCTCTTACATGGCTTATGTGGCAAGGTATCAAAAAAAGTTGTGGGAAGCTGTGCTTTCTCTGGCAGCTAAAATTCCTGCTGATTTGGCTGCAGATTTGGGAGAAATGGCTAGGAATGGAACTGAAGCTTCTAAGAAAAAATTACTCACCTTAGTAATGTTGTTTCTTCTAATGGAGTCTTGCTATATTATGACAATTGCAGTTTGTCCCACCATTAGAACTGCTCCGGAGGTGAAAGAGTTAACTCCATTCCATGAATGGAACTTAGAGCATGAGCTCTAAAGAGAAGCTCTGTCTGTGTAGTTTCAAACCTGAACTGTCAGATCTTTACGAGCAAAAACTCACTAAGGTCTGTGTGGAAGCTGTAACCTACACTAGCCAACTGGCTACCTAAATATTAACACCCATTGCTGGTCCCAACACCAAAGACTCAAGTCAGGGGACCAGAAATACAGGTTACTCACCTGTAACAGGAGTTCTAGGAATGGTATATGTTGTTCATCCACACTCATTGGCAGTATCCTTGCCGCTTTAAATCTTGCCGGAAGGTCTTCAAGCTTGCTCCTCCCACCCACCCGGGTGGTATAACTCTCGGCTCCGCCCCATGACGCCAGATCTGGCCCGCTGGAAGCTCAGGTTGTGCGTCGAGCAGGAGTCGGGGAGTGTGGATGAACAACATATACCATTCCTAGAACTCCTGTTACAGGTGAGTAACCTGTATTTCTAGGGACATGGATATGTTGTTCATCCACACTCATTGGCAGACTCTAGCAGTTCTCCGGGAGGAGGGAGGCAAGACGACACCCCATATACTTACTTGGGAAAGAGAGACTGAGAACCGAGGCCCCAAAACCAGCATCCCGCGTGACTCAAGGTCGATGTGGTAGTGGGTAATGAAGGTGTTTGCTGACTTCCAGGTAGCAGCCCTGCAGATTTCCTGGACAGGGACGCCCCTGGAAGCAGCACCGTTGCAGCAGTATGGCGGGTAGAATGAGCTCTTATCCTCTGGGAGGCTCCATGCCCGCCAACTTATAGCAGAGA
Organism: Neoceratodus forsteri; assembly: GCA_016271365.2. Classification (NCBI taxonomy): domain Eukaryota; kingdom Metazoa; phylum Chordata; order Ceratodontiformes; family Ceratodontidae; genus Neoceratodus; species Neoceratodus forsteri. The sequence continues at coordinate 952,182,905 of CM028130.1, forward strand.
TCTATGCAGGAGGTTACCCACCTGCTTATCGTCCGCTTGGCTGCAGGTCTGCCAGATGCGCTTCAGCGAGGTGACAAACAGCTGGCTAACCCTCTGACTTCTATGCGCCTCCTTATAATAAGCGGCGCCTTCTAGGGTCCAGAGTATGGAGCCTATATTCTGGCCTCCGAGGTGTGATTGGGGTAGAACACCGCAGAGTCAACACCTGGTTAAGGTGAAACTCCGACACCACCTTCGAAGGAACTCGTGGGGAGCAGGACAACCTTGTCCCTGTGGAAGACCAGGTAAGGAGACTCCGCAGGAAAGCGCCTGGAGCTCTCCCATCCTTCTGGCTGACGGATAGCCACCAAGAAGGCGTCCTCTTCCACGACAGGTGAGAGAGCACACCTGTGCATAGGTTGAATGGCTTGCCCATGAGCTTTGCCAGTACCAGCAGTGATCCCACGGAGGTGGGGGTTCCCGCGACTGGAGGGGAAGTGATCAAGGCCTTGAAAAGCGCCAGACCACCTTCTCCTGCGCCATCGACTGCTTCTCGCCCGCCGACCGCGTAAGCAGAGATGGCTGCCAGGTGCACCCTTAGGGTCGCCGACCCTAAGCCCTTGACTAGAAAGGGACCATAAATAGTCCAAGATGCTTGCCAAGGAACAGGAGGAAGGGTCCAAGCCCTTGCTCCTGACACCAAATGGAAAACCTTTTCCATTTGAAGGCATAGCATTTTCTGGTCGACTCTACGGACGCCTCAACTACATTGAGGACCTCGCCGGAAAGACCCAAGGCCTGGAACTCTAGCCGCCAGGAACCAGGCCGCCAGGTGCAGGGATTGAAGGTCCGGATGGAACACCTTCCCCTGATTGACTGAGAGCAGGTCGGCGAGCTGAGAGCTGCCGCGAGTCCTGGAGCTGAGACTGAGGAGATCTGGTACCAGAACTGGCGAGGCCAGTCTGGGGCTATCAGAATCACCTGCCTTGTCCTCCTCGCCTTGAGAAGCACCTTGTGGATCAAGGAAATGGGAAAAGGCGTAAAGAGGCCGGGGTCCATTGCCTCAGTAGGCATCCCCTGCAGCGAGCCCTGCTGAGGGGGCGGCGGAACAGACTCAGCCGCTTCTCCATGGAGGCAAACAGGTCCACCTGAGGGTGTGCCCCAAAGGGAGAACAGATGCTGTACTACCTCCGCAGGAGAGACCACTGTGGGATGCAGCCCCTATCCGGCTCAGGGCGCTGGAGGCTCCTGCCACGTGAATGGCTAGAGATCCGCCTCCAGGCTGCGCACGAGTGACCAAATGCGGAGCTTCCTTGCATAGAAGCATGGAGCGCCCCGCCTGGCGGTTCAGATAGTACATGGTCGCGGTATTGTCCGCCTGGACCGACCACTTGACCCCGGAGGAACGGGAGGCAAAGGCGAGAGCTAGGCGGACCGCCGGAGCCCAGCAGGTTGATGTGGCATCGGGACTCCCGCGGGGACCAGAGGCCATGAGCCCGTGTTCCCCAGATGGGCACCCAACCCATCAGAGAGGCATCGTCGATAAGAGACCGCGGCTCGGGCGGACTAACGGGATGCCCTCCTGCAAATGATCTGAACGGTCCACCACTGGAGAGTGCTCCACATCCCCTGTGTCACCGACACAAGCTGGTCCAAGGGATCGCAGCGTTGTGACCACTGGCTGGCCAGTCCCCACTGAAGGGGACGCATGTTCCAGCGGGCCCAATGGACCACGCTGGTGCAGGCCGCCATGAGACCCAGGAGGCGCAGGAAGTCCCGGCAGGGCGCAATTGCCCAACCAGAAATGATCGGAAAAGGGAGGAAAGAACTCGCCCTGTCCGGGCTGGAGCCGCGCCCTGGCTCGAAGAGAGTCGAAGCTGCGCCCGATGAATAGAATCACCTGCTTCGCTCGAGTTCCGACTTGGCCTGTTGATAAGGAGGCCCAGTTGAGAGCAGACCTGGAGGGCCAGATCTCTGGACCACTCCGCCTCCTCCTGGAGGGGCTGCTATCAGCCAGTCGTCCAGGTAAGGGTACACCCGACCCTCGGCGCCGCAAGGAATGCTGTCACCACTGCCATGCATTTGGTGAAGACCCTGGGAGCTGGAGACAAGCCGAAGGGCATGGCTTGAACTGGAGGGATCCTCCGCCGAAGCTTAAGGAATCTCTGGTGAGACGGACGGATAGGGACGGAAAAACGCCGCCCTGCAAGTCCAGAGAGCAGAACCACACGCCGCGGCCCAAGGATGGTATTATCTGAGCCAGAGTGACCATCCTGAAGGTTCAGACCTTAGGAACTTGTTTGGAGTCGTGTGGGTGGTCGAGAATGGGCGCCAACCCCGTCCGTTCGGAACAGGAAAGTACCTGGACACAAACCCTGGGTCTGAAGGAGGGTCCACCACCTCTCTTACCACCTCCTTCTGGAGGAGGAGAGCATGTCGGCTCGACGAGCCACCAGTGAGGCTGGGGATCCCGAAGCCCCCGAGGCAGCGGCTCTGAAGGGTGGTGCCTGCTCGAATTCCAGAGCAGGCTCTTCCCACCACCTCAAGACCCACCTGTCCGTGGTAACAGCGGACCAGGCGGAACGGAGGCGGGCCGCCTCCCACGGGGACCTAGGTGGCAGGACGGGATGGGGCGACACCCCTCAGCCCGCCACTGGGCAGGCTTGAGGAGGGACCGCCGAGGGACCTCCTGGGCCCTTCCTCCTGCCTCCTGTTAGAGAAGCGCGGCTTGGGTTTGGGATGCCAAGGCCGAGCCTGCTGGCCCTGACGCTAGCTGGCGGGCGCCGGGGCACAGAAGGACGAAAGGGCTTAGGCTGTCTATGCCTTTGTCCTTCTGAGCGGAAGAGACCCAGTCCAAGGTGGCATTGGACCTCTCGATCTCTGCAGGTGACCTTCCACCCCAGGGCCGAAGAGGTCAGTCCCCAAAAGGAACATCCGCCAACTTGTGCTGGGTATCAAGTAAAGTGGATATCCTCAGCCAAGCCCACGACGATAGCCACTGCGGCTGCCACCGATCTGGCACATGAGTCCCCTATATCCAAAGCAGTCTGGAGCTGCTGTTTGGCCACTGCCCTGCCTGGTCCCGCACCTGTTAACCGTAGTCTGCAGATCGGCGGGAAGATGAGGGATGACCTCATCCAGGGAGCCCAACAGGGCATGAGAAAAATAGCAAGGAGGACGGGCCGAACTGGCCTGACGAAGGCGATGAGAGGACGCAGCGAGACTTTTCGCCCGACTATAGTCCAATTTCTGGACCTTGTCAGGAGGTTTGTCCACATCCCTGGCGTTGTCGGGCGCCGGGCCGGAAAACGCTGTCGGTAACCAACCCCAGCAGAGGGTGTTCAAAACCGGACAAGGAACCGTAGGGACTCGCGATACTTCTGGCCATCCTGGGTCAAGGCGTAGGGCAGGAAGCAGGGCGCTGCCAAGTTCCAAAGTGCCGACCACTCATGGCCTCGCCAATCGAAAGGCCTCCGCCGGAGAATCCTCGGTCCAGAATCTCCGTGAGGGGATACCTGCCCGTTTGGAACGGGTTCGAGCTCCATCCCGTAGACTCGAGATGAGCCAAGCAGTCCTAGGAAGAGACGACGGGCCTGATCGTCCATTGACTGACCTCCTGAAGACTCCAAGTCCAGTCGCTTGGAAGAAGGAGGGCATCTTCGGACTCGAAGAGTCTCGAAGAGCTGCCTCTGGCCTGAGCCACCCTTCACCTGCCGAGGTCGGTCGGGAGTGAGGGTAACTGACAGCCGATGGGGTAAACCCTTAGCAGCGAGAATCCTGGTCGGAGCCCCAATTGGTGGCTGTGGGCGGAGGTTCCACCGGAATCGGTGAGCAGCTGGTTTCACAGACAACCGCCTGGGTAGTAGCTCCTCGGACAAGTCGGAGGTTGTGGCCGGCGTTCGGTGACAGCCCTTAATGGCGGAAAGGCGGCGGTCGCTTATTCCGGCCAGGGCTGTTGCAACATAAGGTCCTAGTACCGTCACGGCGTAATTTCATGACCTCCCTCATCCGAGGAGGAGGGCGAGGAGGCAGCGACGCCGCTTTACCGCGGTGCCAGACCGAGACCGCCTGCCAGCGGTGGGATCGGCTGGACGCGAGGAACCGAGAGTCCCGAATTTCCGAGGTCGGTCGGGGAGGTGTCGGCGGAACCGGCACTCCCTTTGGCTTTCGGATGGTCATCCGAGAAACCGAGGCACCGAGGCACTGTGACCCACGGGATCCTCAACTCCTCCGGGGGAACCGGAGAGGGAGTCTCGGCTGCTAAAGCGACAGCCGTCCAATGGGTGAGAAAATCTCGACTTCGCCGGTCGAAGTCTTCGTCGCTGACCTGGCGGGGACACCGTGAGGCCAGTGGCGGCGAAGCGGTCGACGAAGCCGGCGGTCGGCAGCCCAGAGAGGGACCTTTCCGCTCCAGAGGCGTCGGCGGAGGACTTCCCTGTCCCTCTTTTTGGACCGAGAGCAAGGTCCAGCAGGCACGAGCCCTTCTCCCTTTAGTGGAGGGACAGACAAGCTCATAAAGAAGCCGTGTAGGAAGAACAAGAGAGAGTGGGATAAATGACGCGGACGAGGAAGATACGGACCCGCTGCCGCCTCCTCTTCGAGAAGACCATCCGCTCAGACTGATCCACCTGAACCACGCCCAAGACACCGCCAACCGGGCCTCCTTGGACTTCACCGAGGAAGCGCTTCGGGCGGCCCGGTGCAATCGGGCAGCACGGTCTTCGGGGGCGTGGGCCGAGAAAGATGAGCACAGGTCGCAAGCCTGCGGGTGGTGCTCAAGGCCTAAGCAGTATCACCGCGTGGAGTGAGGATCCGTCCGAGAGCATCTTCTGCCCGCATGGCATCTCCAAATCGAGGTCGATTTGTCCGCCACGCGGCCTTGAGGGGATAGAAGACTAAATCTTTTGCAAAATTTTATTTTTAAATCCATAAGCGGAGAAATAGAAACCAGTCAAAGCGCAGGCGTGAGAGGAGGAACCAAAGGCTTCAAGCGGTAAGGAAGATCTGGCGTCATGGGCGGGCAAGGTTATACCACCCGGGTGGGTGGGAGGAGCAAGGTTGAAGACCTTCCGGCAAGATTTAAAGCGGCAAGGATACTGCCAATGAGTGTGGATGAACAACATATCCATGTCCCTAGAACTAATAGTATAATTTAACAATATGAGAGAAATATAAGGAAAAAAAAGAAAAACACCACACCTCCAAACCCCAAGAAGGGGTGAAAACACATAAAAAGGGCATAAAATAGTGCCCACACTAGGCTGCCCATCCCATACCCAAGTAGAAGTTCTGAGAGGGGCAGGCTGGGCGGGAGGTCATAATATGCAAGACTCCATTAGAAGAAACAACATTACTAAGGTGAGTAATTTTCTTCAAACAACATGATCTTGCTATATTATGACAATTGCAGAACTACAGCAGTACCTCCATGGAGAGGACAGAACCTACTTAGGGAATAGGCTCTGAGCACAGCTGTGCCAGGCAGAGCATCTCTCTAGCCTGGACATCCAGGAGTAATGCTAGTGAAGGTGTGTACGTTTTCCAAGTAGCAGCGGACACTATCTCCAATATAGGGATGTCTCTGGCAGCAGCTAGAGGCAGCGGCTGTACCTCTGGTAGATGAGCCCTCAAGCCAGAGGGGATATCTGCCCAGTTTCTGATAAAAAATTGGATACAAGAGACAATCTACCTGGCAATTGATCTCTTAGTGGCAGTTTCACTTTCCCAACTCCACCATAAGTGAGAAAAAGTTGGAGGATTAGAACCTGTGACCCTTGAGTGCGTTCTATATGTAACTTGGGGCCCTCTTAGCGTCCAAACTGTGCAATCTCCTCTCACCAGAAGAGGAATGTTCAGTAAAAACACTGGAAGGAGATAGATTGGTTAAGATGAAATCTGAAGAGCCACCTTAGGCAAAAAACTTCCTGTTAGTCCAGAGGACTACCTTATCCCTATGGAAAGAAATAAAGTCAGTTTCTACTGACAGGCTTAGCAACTCACTTATGCATCTAGCAGAGTGATAGCCACTAGGAAAACAGTTTTTCCAAGTAAGATATTAAGCTCTGCAGAAAACAGAGGTTCAAAGGGCGTTAACTGGGCAATCACAACATTAAGGTCCCAGGCAGGGCCGGATCCGAAAAAGGTGGATTAGTATGAAGTAATCCTTTAAAAACTTGGAAAATACAGGGTGAGCGGAAGAGGATGGCTTTCCTGCTGAAACAAAAGCGAGACAGCTGCCAAATGAACTCTCAGGGTGGCTGGTCTCAGGCCCAAGAATTAAGATGGACCATGTGGTCTAATCACAATGGGCAAATCAGCAGATTCTGAGAAATATGTTTCCCAGAACACCAAATGGAGAACCTTTCCACTTAGATTATAAGTAGCCTAGTGGAAGCTTCCTAGAAGCCTTTAAGATTTCAAAAAACACCTGAGAGGTGTGGGTCAGCAAATTCTAACTCCTCCAAGAGCCAGGCCTTGAGGTTGAGGGATTGAGTTGGGATACAAACTCTCCCTGGGCACAGGTTAATAGGTTGTGATTCCTGGGGAGACACAGGGGAGATGGACTGTCAGGGACAGAAGGAGTGGGTACCAGGGCTGCCTGGCCCAATCTGGGGCAATCAGAATCACCCTGCAAGGCTGGGATCTGATTTTACTAACACTCTGAATAGGAGAGGAAGGGAAGAAAGCATAAAAAATTCCTTCCCAATCCAGGAGAAAAGGGCCCAGGGGACTGAGCTCAACACTGGGGCCTGCAACAGAACATTGGAAGTTGGTGATTGTCTGGGGCTGCAAAAGATCTATCTGAGGGTGCCCATCAGAGACTATCCCAGTAGCGAGGATCCAGAGACCATTTGTGATGGCCCTGAGAAATCCTGCTGAGAGCATCTGCTAGGACATTGTCCTTTCCTGGAAGGTGAACTGCTATGTGAAGTGTTCAGGGAATGAGCCAGAGACCACAACTTCATTGCCTCGGTGCACAAGGGCCGAAGACTAGTGCCCCCTGCTTGTTGATGTACCACATTGTTGTGGTATTGTCTGTTCTGACCTTGTACCACTTTGTTCTGGACAGAAGCAGAAAGCGCATGAAGAGCTAAAGCGACAGCTCGAGTTCCAGCAAATTGATGTGGGCAGAGATTCCTGGGGACCACACTCCCTGAGTGGAAAGGTCGCCCATGTGGGCTCCCACCCTGGAGGAAGCATCCGTGGTGAGGGTCAAAGTGTGAGAAAGGGAATGAAGGGACCCCAGTCTTAAATTGCTCTGATCCTGCCACCACTGGAGGCCTGGATCAAGGTTGAGTCACTGGGACCAACTTGGAAGGGGTCTCTTCTCGGAGACCAATAGGCTCTCAAGTAGAAACTGAATGTCCCTCATCCTGAAATCTTGCTCCCTGCACTACAGCTGTGGATGCAGCCATGTGCCCAGGAGCTGCAGAAAGTGTCTTGCTGGTTGAGAGACCTGCAGATTGAAGGAGGAGGCCAGAGCCACCAAGTTCCTTACCCTTTCTAAGGAAGAAAAGCTCTGCCAGATTTGTGTCCAATTCTGCACCTATGAAGGTGAGTACCTGAACTGGTTCCAGAACCGACTTTGGTAGAGTTGGCAGGAAGCCCAGGAGGTGAGAAGCTGCTGGGTGACCTGCAGGTGAGATTTACCTGTTCTGGGACTGGCCTACAATGAGCCAGTCGGTCCAGATAGGGAAAACAGCAATCCTTTGCCTCCCTAAGTGAGCCACTGCTACTGCCAGACATTTTGTGAATACCCTTGGGGCAGAGGTAGGCGAGGGCATTGCTCTGAACTGGTAGTGACCTGAGGCAGTTCGAATCTGAGGTACTTTCGGTGGGAGCTTCTGATTAGGACGTGAAAATAGGCATCCTTGAGTCCAGGAAGCTAGCCAGTCCCCTGGCCTTAGAGAGGGTAAAATCATTTGCCAGAGTTACCATTCTGAACTTTGGTTTCAAAGATGCTTGTTCAGATATCTGAGGTCTAAAATGGGCGCCATTCTCCTGTCTTTTGGGGGTAGGAAGTATCTGGAGTACAGACCCTTGCCCTGGTGTGGGAGGAACCCTTTCTACCGCTCTGAGAGCTAACAGGGTTGAGACCTCTGCTTCTAGAGTAGGGGTCTCTAAAAGAGTTTGCAGGTGGAAAAGACCTGATTCTCATCTTTGGGAACTTTTTGAAGCTGAGAAACCAGACCCTGGCTTACTACTTCCAGAACCCACTTGTCTGAGATTAAAGACACCCAGTTCTGACTAGAGTAAGCCAACCTGCCCCTACTGGTAAGGAGAATCGGCCCTGGGCACCCCATCCAGGGTGCCTGCTTGCTTTTAGATGCTTTTAGGCTGAGGGTGGGGGCAAAGCCTGCTGCCTTCGTCCTGCCACTGCTCTCTGAAGGACCCCTCTGAGCATAAGCAAGGAGGCCTGGGTTTAGTAAAAGGCCTGTGGAAAGGCCTACCCCTACCCCTGTGGGTGTGCCTCTGAGGAGTGGCTTGCCGCTCCTTGGCTTAGGACTTTTATAGGTAGTCCTATATTCATCCATCTTCTTCATATAATTCTCTGTCTGCTCCCAAACAGAGAATTTCCCACCTACGGAAAATCTATAGCCTTAGTCTGGGTATCCTGTGACAAGCTAGTACACCTGAGCCAGGCCAACCTCTAAGCTACAGATGTGGCCATGACTCTAGAGGAAACATCATTAAAATCCACAGCAGCATGAAACTGCACCTTAGAAGCCTCAATGCCATCGGCAGCCACCTGCTCCAGCTCACTAGAAAGCTGGCCAGGGCTTGTTTAGCTAAATCCATAACAGTATCCCATCTAGATTTCTGATCCTTGCCACATAAGCCATAGAATTTGGCCTGAGTCCCAAGGACGCTGCCATGTACTGTTTTTTTTTTGCCATGGCATCAATCTTCCTGGAATCCTTGTCAGGAGGATGTGAAGCCAGGGGAATATTAGCTTTATCACGGGCTGCAGCCTGAACTACCTCAACATGACTGCATTGCTGAGAAAGGAATTCTGTATCAGGACCTGACAGAGTGTACCTCCTGTCCATCTTTTTATCTACAGGAGGCACAGAATTAGGAGTTTTAATTTTTATTGTTTGTTTCTAAATGACTTATGCAAAGACAGACAATCTCCTAGACTCTAGTATATCCATCATTTCTACAAAATCAGGCTCCTCTTGCTCATCACAGCTTCCTCCAAAGGAAGCTGGAGGTTTCAACAACTTTTTGTAAAACATAAAAATGAGAGGGACTCAGAAAGCATAGGGAGATTCTAAAGGTCTGTCTGGGAGATGCCGGTTCAATGGGCACACCCAGACCCTCCAAGTCACATTCATACTGTTCATAATCATCCTCCCCTCCTCTGGTTCATAAAACTCCTCAACATCATATTCCTGAACCCGATGGAACCGACCGAACCGACCTTTTACCAGATAGTGGCGGTTCGGACGGAGTGCAAATGACTGGACAATCTGAATAGCTCTTGCTATCTCTGCAGCAGTTGGAGTAAGAATTTTGGGCTCCAAACCTGCTGACTTTCTTATTCTCTTTACTGGAACTGGTTCATCCGGGCCAGCTTTTGCTTCTTGAGAAGTCTCGCCCTGGTCAGAGGGCACTCCCTCCGGTTCGGCTGGCACTGAACCGGGCTGGCCATCCGGGTCAGCAGACTTTTTGGCCTCTCGTTCCCTGAGCCTGCCCAATCTCTTTTCCAGGGTGGCTGCAGGGAAATTCTTACAAATCTGGCAGTCTGAATGGAGGTGGTCAAACCCCAGACAATAAACACATGTGGTGTGTGGGTCAGCCTTGGCAAAGACTTCCCCACAGACATCACAGTGTTGAAACCCAGTGGGCCCGTTTTTCTTTTGGGTTTCTCAGACATAATGCCAGCCTAACCAGAAAAAACTTGCCCTTTAAGCGGCAGTGCCAGGCAAGAACACCCTTATCGGTTCTAACACGTGTCACGGTATTGGAAAAAGCGTAATGAAATCCGTTTTTCTCAGAACCGATAAGAACAGGGAACCGCCTCTAAAGTCTCAAGTTTAAAAACTTTAAGTTTACCCAAGCTGATCGGTTCAAAACCGAACCGATAAAACTTACAAGTTCCACACAGAATTAAAATGAAATTGCTTTACGATACCACAGACAGAGCTTGAACCGATCGGTTTTGCGGTTAAATAAAACTATTCTCGGTTGAATCGAACCGAGAAAACACTGTTTAAACAGAGAAATGAACCGAGCAGTAGGAGAAATCTCCGGAGCGACTGTTCAGTGAGGCGGAGTAAAGAATCTGACAGTTCAGGTTTGAAACTACACAGACAGAGCTTCTCTTTGGAGCTCGTACTCTAAGTTCCATTCATGGAATGGAGTTAACTCTTTCACCTCCAGAGCAGTTCTAATGGTGGGACAAACTGCAATTGTCATAATATAGCAAGACTTCATGTTATTTGAAGCAGCAATTCCATATGGCAGTGGATGCCAATGATTCGGCATCCATGGTATTGGCCACCTCTGTATCCCTGAGAAGGTTTTCCTGGATGAGAACCACAAACCTGTCACAGGACACCCAAACAAAGGCCTTGGATTTACCTCTGGTCCAGAATTCCCTCTTTAAGGAACAGACTGAGGCCTACATGAGGAAAATGGATGAATGCAGGACTTCCTATAGGAGAGCTGTAGCCAAAGAAAAGGCTGCCGCACCTTAAAAAACAGCAAGATAGGGGAGGCAGGGGCAGGCCTTTCTACCAGGTCCAGGCCTTCCCTGTCTATCAGAAACAGCATGGATACTTCAGGGGAAGGGGCAGGAGAAGTGCCACTCATTCCAGCCCAGCTTCCCAACCCAGGACACCAGCTAAACAGACTCCCTGAAGAGTCGAGGGTCGCCTCCCCAGTTCCAGTAGGGGGGCAGGTTTGCCCACTACCTCCAGAACTGACAGTCTATAACATCAGACAAATGGGATTTGGAGGTGGTGGGCAAAGGCCTTGCTTTAAATTTCAAACAATTTCCCAGATTGAGAGCAAGGCTGTTCAAGCCTGCCTGTCCAGCAGAAATGTTCCTACTGGAAACAGAAGTTACAACCCTTCCCCAGGACAGGACAGGCCAGTGGAAAATGTCCCTCTGTCCCAAAGGGGAAAAGAACTGTATTCAAGGTACTTCTGGACCTTGAAGAAAAATGGTGATTGGCGACCCATTCTGGATTAAAAGTTCCTGAACAAACACCTAACAAAGCCAAAATTCAAGATGGTCATCCTGGCTATGATATTGCCCACTCAGGCAAGGAGACTGGCTAGCATCCACAGACCTCAAGGATGCTTATTTCCACATCCCTATCAGGTAGTCACACAGAAAATACCCAAGGTTCAGATTGCCATCAGGTCACTACCAATTCAGGTCCCTCCCCTCTGGCCTGACTTCAGCTCCCAGAGGGTTTACAAAATGTTTGGCAGTGGTGGTGGCACACCCAAGGCATTTAGGAATTTCAGTTTTCCCCTACCTGGACAACTGTTTACTGGTAGGCCAGTCTCAACAGCAGGTGGTAGAGGCCCTGGCAGTCACTCAAGCTACGTTTCACTCACTGGGCTTCTTAATAAACACAAAAGAGTCAGTTCGGAAGCCAGTCCAGCTCCTGCAGCTCATAGCAGCGGAACTGGACACAGTTTTGGGAAAAGCAAGACTTCCACCAGATAGGGTGGACGACACTGTGCAGTTAGTGGATTCTTTCAAGCTCCACTCCCCAAAGCCAGTCAGGTACTTTCTGCGGTTGCTGGGACACATGGCAGCTGCAACAGCAGTGGTTCCAGGGGCAAGGTTTCAGATGAGACACATTCAGTTTCATGTGAAGTCCTTTTGGTCCCAGAGCAGAGATTCATTGTCCAAACTGATTCCAGTGACTTTCACCTTTCTTCAAGCTCTGCAGTGGTGGCAGGAAAGGGACAACCTCAGGGTGGGTGGGTGTCCCATTCCTTCGGGAAAATCCCACAGTGGTACTCACCATAGATGCATCCCTCTTGGGGTGGGGTGCACATCTGGGGGAACATACAGCTCAGGGCACATGGTCTCCTCAGGAGTCTCTTCTGCACATACATTTGTTGGAACTCTGAGCAGTCTTGCTGGCTCTCTGGTCCTTTTCTTCCATGATTCAGAGGAAGGTGTTGCAGGTCAGGACAGACAACACCACAACCATGTTTTACATCAACAAACAGGGTGGCACAAGGTCCACTCTGTTGTGTACAGAAGCTATGAAGATCTGGAATCTGGCCTACTCCTTGAAGGGAACTCTGTCAGCAGTTCACCTTCCAGTGAAGGACAATGTTCTGGCAGACTCTCTCAGCAGGATCAACCAGAACCACCACGAGTGGCCAATGACTCACCTAGTTCTCAAAGACAATTTCAAGCTGTGGGGCACTCCAGAGATAGAGCTCTTTGCAGCCCCAGACAATCACTGGTTGCCTCAGTATTGCCGCAGACCTCCAGTCCTGGGCACAGTCCCAGTGGATGCATTTCTTCTGGACTGGTCAGGGAAATTTCTGTATGCCTTCCCTCCATCTCCCTTGTTGCTCAGAGTACTGACCAAACTCAGGGGCCAATCAGCATTGATGATCTTGATAGCCCCAGAATGGGCCAGGCAGCCTTGGTACTCGATACTGGTGGCTCTGGCATTGACCAGCCCGATTTGCTTCCCCAGGAGGAACGACCTGCTGACCTCCACCCAGGGGAGGATCATGTACCCCAACTTGGGGTCCCTCAGGCTAAGGCCTGGCCATTACAAAGTTAGAATATGCTGGTTTGCAACTTTCTGACTCTGTTCTGGATATCCTAAAGGGGTCCAGAAAACCAAACACTAGGAAAACATATTCTTCCAAATGGAAGAAGTTTACCACACGGTGCACTCAGTCAGGTGTGGAACCACAAGAGGTGGCCATTCCACTTTTATTGGAGTATTTGGTTCATTTATATTCTCTAGGTCTTGAGCCTTCTACTTTGAGGGTGCACCTGGCAGCAGTCTCTGCTTATTTGTCAGCAGGTAAATCTTCCTCTTTAGCCTCTGACCCTATATTTAAACAATTTTTTAAGGGGCCATTGCATTTGCACCCCCCCATAGGGAGCCTACTCCTTCATGGGGTCTAAATATATGCATAGCACAATTAATGCAACACCCCTTCAAACCTATGTTCTCAGCAAAGTTAAAGTTTGTGAAATGGAAAACTGTTTTTAACAGCCATCACTTCTGCAAGACGTATCAGTGAACTACAGGCTTTATCTGTGGAACCTAACTATATCTCCTTTCATAATGACAAAGTGGTTCTCAGAACAAATAGAAAGTTCCTCCCTAAAGTAGTCTCAGAATGTCACCTTAACCAGTCTATAAACTTGCCTGTCTTCTTCACTTAACACTGTAGTTCAGGGGAATGTAGGCTGCATAGCATGGATGTAAAGAGGGCTATTAGCTATTATTTGGATCTGACCAGAGGACAGTGGTGACAATAGCCAGTTGTTCCTTACCTATGGGGAAGTAGGCAGGGGTAAGCCTGTCACTAAAAGGACCAATGCAAGATGGATAGTGTCTTGCATTCAGGTTTGCTACCAGAAACTAGGGAAGGATCCCCCTGTAGGCCTCAGGGTTTACTCTACTAGGGGCACAGCTGCCACTATAGCAGCTGCGAGAGACATTCCCTTGTCAGAAATCTGTAAAGCAACTACCTGGAAAACTGTACACACATTTACCAAGCATTACAGCCTGGATGTGCAGGCAAAAAGTGTTGCCAGGTTTGGAACAGCAGTATTGTAGAGCCTCTTTCCTAAGTAGGTTCTGTTCCCTCCTCCAAAGGAACTGCTTGGTTGTCTGTATATTTCAGAATACATCAGGGCTTCTTGTTGTTTGAAGAAAAAATTACTTACCACAGTAATGTTGTTTCTTCTAAAGGAGTCCTAATGTATTCTGACCTCCCACCCTGCCAGACCCTGGGGTCTCTGCACTCCAGCTCATATACTTTGTTGTGCTTACTTGGAAGTTTGTTTTTCTCCAGCGGGCATCTGTGATCCGAGTCTGTAGTCCATGTCGGGGTGGTAGGTTTTAGGAAAAGCTTCCATTTAAATGCTATAAGCATTTGCTATTGTTTTTCAAATCTTTTATAAGCTTTCTGGGGTTGCTCGTAAGAATCTGACGGTTGAATAGAATGTACCAGGGGACAGTGATTTGAAACCAAGCGCATGCCTACTTAGAATGTAGGCTTTAACTCTTTCCTCTCCAGGGCAGCAAAACAGCAAGGTCTTGCTGCATATGTCAGAATACATGAGGACTCATTTAGAAGAAACATTACTGCGGTAAGTAATTTTTTCTTCTCCGACTGCTAGTTGCAGGCCTGTCATACTACAGAGATTCTTAACTCTTAGGCTTCCACAGAAGTTGGAAGTAGACCTTTGGACACAGCAGCACAGGCCCTCCACTATGGATTGTGCCAGCTGCTTCCAAAGCAGAATCACTGCAACCCCAAACCAGACAATCCACCTAAACGGGAATCTAAAATACAAAGATCAGATAAATCCATAAACAAAGTTAGTAATCGATAATCTGAAATTGGTGTTGGTGGGGCAGGATCCAGCCCTGAGATTAGCAGTTGCAGAAAGAAATTTACAGGTATTTAAAGCTCATTTTCTCTCTCCTAAGGTTGGTCACTGAGCTGTCATACCACTGGGACATGTAACAGCAGTGATACTAATGATACTCCCAAGGGTGAGCTACGTGAGGTCTTATTTGCTGACAAATGAATTACCATAGAACTCTGAGGCCAAAGGAGAGTCTGACTGTTGCCAAGGTGGCAATCTCCAGCTTGTAAACTTAGCCAAAGTAGGGGTGGGCGAATACCTTATTTTGAATATTTGACAGAATATTCATGTTCGGGTCCCAAATATTTGCAAATTCAATATTTATTTTAGTTACTTGTGTGCCTGTGGGGGAGAAAAAGGTAAAAGAAACAGCCCCCGCACTCCTCCCCAAACCAATCCTTTACATTACAATCCTTCCCTTCCTCACGCTCTGCTACAATCCCAATCCCCCCTCCCCACCACAATTTCGTTTTCTAAACGAAAAACAACTCAAATGATGGGTGACTGGCACAACCAACCTGCCTCCACTGCCGACCACCATCTAATGCACGAAAGCATCTCTGCGCTTGTTCGCATTGTAAATCAGCTGATCACGTGATCACCTGATTTACTATGCGAGCACGCGTGGCAGTGCTTTTATACACTTGAAGACGGTCAGCCGCGGAGGAGGATGGGTTGTCAGTCTCCTTCACTGTTGAATCTGGGTGCGGGTAGGGGGAGGTGGGAGCGGAGATATTGATTTATATAAGCAAAAAGCACTAAAGATGGGATGGCATCCGGCAGGAGGTTTGGAACACAAACTGTGGGTGCTGGAGGGTGGGTCTAGGACTGTAGTAGAGAAGAGAATGGTGGAATTGGGGGGGTTGTATTTTCAAGGACTGGGCTAAAGAGGATGGTGGGGACGGCTTCTTTCCTTTTTTTAAATTGTTTCCTGAATAGGAATAGGGACAGATGGTGCTAATATTCATTATTTGTATCTTAATAACAAGCAGTGTACAATTGTGGTATTCGGGAAAGACCATTTGTTACTTGTACATCCCTACAGGGTACTCCAGGAGGCTGCCTTGTAAATATCTGCTGGTGGATGTAGCAAGTTGCAAGGCATAAACTAGTTATAGAAACTTGATTAGCTGCTGTTGCTATTCTAAATTTTTATCATCAACCAGCTCGGTCTGAGGAGCAATGCCACGGAATGGCTAGTTCTAGCTATAAGATAAGGTCCATGAGCGTACAAGAGGGGTAGAAAAGTGTTAAGCTGTATGAATAATTAAAGCAAATATATACTTTTTACCACAATTCTGGGACAAAAAATGACTGCACCTGGAAAATTTCGACTGCAATGTGGCAAATCACTGGATCAGTATCTTCCCCTTAGCAAGGCTGTACTTGACTAGCAGTACGAAGAACCCGGGACTTGTACGTCTGGAATCAGCTTACAACGTGGCCATTGCTGTCATCGAATGGGTTCACACTAGTCCCGATAACTCCACATCTGCCCGTTGCTCTGTCTGTAGGATGGCTGAACGTATCGTACTATCAATAGCATCCTCAGACTTTCTTGTCCAGGTTGTGACCCACTGCAAAGATTAGTGGATTAGACATCCTTCAACTGTTTCCAATGACCATACATATGTCAGATCTCTTCTGTGATGGAAGGTGAGCAGTGCCCTGTCCTGGCAGCTGTTTATTTGGTACAGAATGACAGTAGACTCATTTGCTGATTACAAGGCACAAGGGCCAAAGTAACTTTTGGTAAGAATTATGGACTTCTACGAAGTACTAGAGTCCCAGTGTGAAACAGCGTACTGCTTTTTTTTTTTTTTTTTTAAGGGTAGGGTCCATAACCTTGCCTCCTCTTCTAGCCCACGTAATGACTATCCGGGTGTTACATCACTGTGCAGATGAGGAGAGAAAATGGCAGCAAAGGGTTCCAAAAAGGGTCTTTGCAGATACCTTTAATAACAGGTTCAAATCTTGATACGAGAACCAGTGGATGTAGTACGAGTTGCTGCAGGGAAACAGCCCTCATTAATCTTGCACATGTGGATAAAATACTAATGGGACTCCTGATTCTGCCAGGAGGAGTGCTTCTAAAGCTGTCCCCTGAATTGAGAAGACGACATAGCAGCCCTTATTTGAATCCAACCTCAAAGAATTGTGGTAGCATCAGAATCGACACTGCCGAATGCTCAAACTCCGACTTACAAACCAGTAAAGGAATTCTCTCCTTATTCTATAAAGCACCCGCTAAGCTGACTGAGTTACGAAGTTCTCATAATGTCTATCACCTCCTGCAAATATTTCATTCCCCCTAGGGGCCTCTAGTCCAGATTCCATGCAGAGAAGGGTAGACTGTGAAGATTCGGATGGGTTATTGGTCCTAGGGGAAGCAGCTCCTAGCTGTAGCAGAAATCAGATGTAGTCCTCTGCTGTCAAGTGAATTAAGTGATGGTACTGACTAACATGGCCAATACTTGCATCCCAAGCAACCAATATATTGCTACATGCTATCTGGTAAAGAACCCTTAATTAAACTGGGATTCGAGAGGAGTGCTTGCACAGTCCCAGCTGCCCCAATGTAGGAAACACAGCTTTGTAGGCTAGCCCTGGTCAAGAAGTAGAATTGTGGTATTTTGGTGTTGCTGCTGCTGGTGAACAGATCTGTGGATGCACCCAGAGGTGAAGAAAAAAATTACTATAGTAATGTTGTTTCCTCTTAACGAATTCCTCATTATGTTTAAACTTTATGCAGTCATCTTGGCTGAGAGTAACGTCCTGGAGAATAGAACTTATGCAAACTGATTCTGGCCCTTGCTCAGATCTGTTTCCAAGCCATGTTTGGAGCAACAACTAGTGAAACTAGCTAAAAAGGATACCAATTTGTTTTTATTTTATCAAATTATTTATTTAAAAGTTGATAACCGGGAAAAGCACCATGAATCAAGGCTCGTTTCCAGGTGCAACCTGGGGAGTAAAGAGGTACAAGGAAACAGAAAAAAGTCAAAAGAAATATACAAATTCAACTGGAAAATAAAAAACTGGATACTATGTACAGCACTAGACGGCATTGGTACTATGTACATAAAAAATATTCACTAGATGAAATATCTACAATAAAATACAGGCTAGGAAACAAATTATAAACAGTGGTCCACAGTGAGCAGTAGGAGGGGGTTTAGGAAAGGGAACAGGTGCAGGAAGTGGTAGGGGTACGTATGAGTAGGCGCTTGAGAGCGTGGAGGGGGACAAATGCAGGTTTTGAGGAGGCTGTTCCCAAAGGAGGAAATCTGTATGAGGAGGTTTGTCAGCTGTGGTGCGGACAAGGGAGGCAGAAGATGCAGGCTACAGCTAGAACAAGGTTATGGGGCGGGGGAAGTAGGCGAGGGGAGAAGAGAGAGGCAAGGTAGGATGGAAGAGATCCAAACTAATATTTAGCTATGAAGGTTAGGCAGTGAGAAGCATGCCTCTGGGTAACGGACTTTAAGGAAAGAGAGGTGTAGCGGTCACAATGGTGAGTTAATGGAGGAGAGTTTGAGGCGATCCTACAGAATGCTTGAAACAGGACATCCAGTTTGGCAAGGGAGGTAGAGGGGGCAGCACTGAAAACTATATCGGTGTAGTCAAAGGTTGGGAGGATCCATTTGACAATAAGATTGCTTTGAACAGGAGGAGAGAGACTGCCCTTGTGATGGTAGAGTAGTCGAAGCTTAGAGCACAGTTTGGTGTACAGTACGCTTAACTGAGAAGCAAAATCAATGGAGGGGTCGAGCCAGACGCTAAGGTACTTGTATGTAAAGACATTATCCAGAGGGATGTTAGCAGAAGAGAAGAAGACTAGAAGTGAGGGAAGTTTAGAGAGTTTTTGTTTGGAGACAAAGGTCATGGCAACAGTTTTTACTGTTCAGTTTTAGTAATTTGCGCGAGCACGCTAAAATTGCTATAAGGTCATTTTGAGGGGTCTGATGGCTTGTAGTCAGGCCAGACAGGAAGAAAATGTGTCGCTCATGTACATCTGGATAGTGGAGCGGGTGCAGAAAGAGGGGAGGTCATTTATAATGAGGGAAAAGAGAACTGGTGCAAGTACAGAGCCCTGGGGTACGCCAGTGAGGGTGAGGATGGGGAGGGAGGGAGATGTGATGTTGTTGATTGATACTGACTGTGGACGGTCAGTTAGATAGGAGCTGAACCAGGACACTGAGGCAGAGGAAAGGCAATGGTGTGTAGTTTAGAGAGTAGGAGCGGGTGGGAAACCGAATCGAAGGCCTTGGCAAGGTCAATGAAGATAGCTGAGGTGATCTGGCCAAGATCCACTGCAGTGTGGACAGCGTCAGTAAAGCAGAAGAGGTGGTAGAGTGGGATTTCCTGAAGTTGGATTGGAACGGGGAGAGAGTGTTTGAGGTGGTAAGGAAATTGTTGAACCTGGAGAGGATGAGGGATTCTTGGACTTTGGCAATGGCAGGGGGAAGGGAGATGGAAAGTACACTAACATAAGAACTTACTGTATCAGTAGATCTTCAAGAGAGGTTCCTGCAGTAGGTCATAACATGTAGGACTAGCGCCACCTGGTGTCTGGACCACACGGCAGACTTTTCCAGCAGTGCCTGATAGGGGACTGCCCCTCAGCGTGACCCTATATAGTGAGCGTTCCCCACGCCCACCCACCAGTTCTCCTGCTGGAGCCCGACAGGAGAGGAAGCCGGATCTGGAGACTCAACAGAAAAAAGGGGAGAAGGAGGGAGGGAAAAACATGACCTACTGCAGGAACCTCTCTCGAAGATCTGTTGTTATGGTAAGTTGTTAACGTAACTGTACTATCTTACTTCAAGAGGGTTCCTGCAGTAGGTCATAACATATAGGATCGAATTCCAAGCAGTCCCTTCAAAGAGACACCGAGAGAAACACGGGAGGAGGAGAAACACAAAAGAGGGTCCAACAGGACCAGCCTAGGACAGAAGGCCCTGCAGAACAGCTAGGCCGAACCCGGCCCTTCGCCTAGAAGCAATGTCCAGACTGTAATGCTTGGTAAAGGTATGGATGAAACTTCAAGTTGCTGCTGCACAAATCTCAGCAGCAGAAACATTATGGAGAAAGGCTGCAGAAGCAGCCATGACCCTAGCGGATTGATCTCTAACAGACCGCGGCAGAGGTTTGTCGTAATTCTGATAGCAGAAGCAGATGCAGTTTGTTAGCCACTTAGAGAGGCACTGTTTAGAGACAGCCTTCCCCAAAGGTTTGGGGGCAAAGGAAACAAAGAGCTGATCAGCCTTACGGGAATCTTTGGTCCTGTGGGTATAGCACTTCAAAATTCGGTGCACATCCAAGGTGTGAAGTAGAGCCCCACCTCTACTCACTGGAGCCAGACAGTATACCGTAAGTTCCACTGTCTGATTCAGCATGAACTCTGACACCACCATAGGTAAGAACTAGGGATGAGTTCTGAGGACCGCCCAGTCCTTATGAAAAATAAGATAAGGCTCCTTACAAACCAGGACCTGGAGCTTGGAAATTCCTCGAGCAGAAGTAACAGCAACTAAAAACAGTGCTTTCCAACAAAGATAGCACAAATCACAGCTCATCGCTGATTCAAAAGGAGGGAGAGAAGGCTTCTTCAACACAGATTTAAATCCCAAGGTGGTGTAGGGCTGCAGATGGGGGTTTCAGATGGAGAATCACTTTCAGAAAGGTTTTGGAGATCTCCAACTGAGCCATGGGCTTACCATCCACTAGTACGTGATGATAGACTAAAATGGCACACAAATGGACTTTTAGGGAGGAATACGATAATCCTGAATCAGAAAGATGAAGCAGGTACTCCATGACTTGAGGGGCTGAACAAGTGAAAGGGTCCCAACCTTTGGAAGCCGCCCACACAGAAAAACACTTCCACTTCATGGTGTAAGTGGACCTGGTAGAGGCCTTTCGAGCCTCCACTAAGACTTGGGCAACTCTGGTGGAAACCCCAAAACATGATTTCACTATGTCTGCAGGAG
Organism: Neoceratodus forsteri; assembly: GCA_016271365.2. Classification (NCBI taxonomy): domain Eukaryota; kingdom Metazoa; phylum Chordata; order Ceratodontiformes; family Ceratodontidae; genus Neoceratodus; species Neoceratodus forsteri. The sequence goes on from CM028130.1 coordinate 952,203,479, forward strand.
CCACACATGAAAGTGCAAGGTCCTGAGCCCCAGGTGCACAAGCTGACCTTGGTTCTGAGTGAGGAGAGTGTGCATCAGTGGGAGAGGAACTGGGGGTTCCCTCGCCAACTGTTGAAGTGGGAACCAAATTTGTCTGGGCCAGAAAGGAGCAATTAGGATCATTCGTGCACTCTCTGCCTGCAGTTTGATGAGTACCCTCTGAAGAATGGGAAATGGGGGGGAAGCGTATAAGAATCTCCCTGTCCAAGAGAGAGACAACGTGTCATGCCAGAAAGCACCATGCTCTGGAATGAGTGAGCAAAAGCTGGGAAGCTTTGTGTTGGATGTGGAGGTAAACAGGTCGAGTTCTGGTCGTCCCCATCTCTGAAATAGTGACTCTGCCACTTCCTGATCTAGTTCCTATTCGTGAGCAAGGATGAGAGATCTGCTTAGACTGTACGCCAGGACGTTTTGCACTCCTGGAAAATGCACTGCTGTTAGACAGAACGTGCTGGACTGCCCATTTCCACACTCTCATCGCTTCCCTGCAAAGGGGGTAAGAATGAGTGCCTCCTTGCTTGCTGATGTACCAGACTACTGGCATGTCTGTCTGGACTAGCAGTAATCCCCTTGAGGGGAGGGACCGAAACACCTGAAGAGCATACAGAACCGCTCTCAACTCCAAAACATTGATGTGCAAGGACATCTCCAACTGAACCAGAGTCCCTGAGCTTGATGGTCCCGCAAATGAGCCCCTCAACCCAGATTGGAAGCATCTGTGGTTAGAACTCGGATGAGGGGGCTGGGCCCCTAAGCGAGAGACCCAAAGACAGGTTCGAGGGATCCTTCCATCAAATTAAGTCTCTCTGGAGAGTGGAGGAAACTAAGACCGGGTGGTCCAAGTCGTCCTGACGTTGATCCCACTGAACTTGAAAGGACCGCTGAGCGATTCTTATGTGGAGCCTTGACAGGGGAACCGTGGAAATGGACGCCGCCATCAAATCCAGTAACCAAAGAACCTCTCGGTCTGGGAGAGATCTGGAAGAGGCTACCAGAGTAGCCTGCTTGTTTAGAGTTTCCCTCCGGTCTGGGGGGAGAAATGCTCTGCCCTGGGTTATATCCAGAACTGCTCCAATAAATTGCAGATTCCGAGAAGGAATCAGTGAAGACTTGGGGATACTGACCGTGATCCTCAGTCTGGAAAACAAATCCAGGGTGATTGAGAGGGCCTCTGAAAGTGAATCCCTGGACAGAGCTGAAATCAGCCAATCGTCCAGGTAGCGGAAAACCGATATGCCCGACGCCTCAGGGCCGCAGCCACTAATGCTAGGCACTTGGTAAAAAACCCTGGGTGCCGAGGAAAGACCAAAGGAGAAGGCTCGAAACTGGTAGTGCTCCCCTTGGAAGGAAAAGTGCAGGAAGTGGCGGTGACTGGGGGAAATTGGGATGTGCAGGTAGGCATCCTGCATATCCAAAGCACACAACCAATGGTTCTCCTGAAGAAGGGACAGGAGGCTCCGGAGAGTTAGCATCCTGAACTTTTTGTACTCGACGAACAGGTCGAGCCTGCTGAGGTCAAGAATGGATCATAGGTTGCCTGTCTTTTCTGAACCAGAAAAAAGTAGGAGTAAAACCTCCGCCCTCTATGCCTAAGAGGAACCGGCTCTGTTGCTTCTTTTGACAAGAGAGCCTGAATTTCCTCCCTTACAAGAAGGATCTGGTCTTGCGAATAGGCCAACCTTCTTGGTGGAGATTCTGGAGGAGGTTCCAGGAACTCCAGTGTGTGTCCTTGGGACATTAGCTGGAGGACCCAAGCGTCAGAGGTGATGCTCTCCCACTCCTGTGCGTGGCGAGCAAATCTCCCTTCCACTGACTCCTCGCACTGCGGCTGAGGAGGGGGTGGGGCTAGGGAGTCAGGAGGTGGCCGAAGTTGGGACCACTGCATCGACAGAGTCGTAAGTGGCCCGAAGAGCATGCCTGCAAGAAATCTTGGACTGGCGAATGTCCTTGTCGAGCTCCTCCTTGAGGTCCATAGATTCCATAGACTGGACATGGGCCTCAAGCTTGGCTAGGGTGGCTTTTTGGTGGGACACCATGTGGGCTACGTAATTGAGGGACTGCAACGCACACGTAGCTGAGGAATAATCTTTCTTCCTGTATTGGTCACTCTACCTTGACTCTTTGTTCGGAGAAGTGCTCATGCGCTTGGGGACAGAACAGTGATCATGAGCAGTTGAAATGACAACAGAGTCAGCCTTAGGATGCGAGTTCAGGAAGGGAGCATCCTTAGGCGCTTGGTAAGCTCTGTCTGCTCTCTTGGGGATGGCCAGGACGGAGTGGGGCAGTTGCCAGATGGTCGTGCTGAGGCCCAATCCACGGAAGAACAGGAATGGGGGACAAAGACTCAAGATCCAGATGCTCGGCAAGTCTTTGTCTCGTGCGATCCTGTTCCTCTGACTCCCATTCATAAAACTGATGCATGGACCTCAAAAGGTCCGAAAAGGAAAATTCCTCAGGTGGGGATTTGGGAGAGGCCTTCCATTTAGGGACCGGGGATTCATGGCCCGATGACTCCTCTGATGAATCTTCCCCAGAATTCGGATGGACTCCTACACCAAAATCCGGGTGAGCTATATCCTGTGGGTTAGTCCCTGACGTGTACCGTACACGGAGGAGAGCTCATGGGGGACAAGGACCTGGGAGGGGAGCGAGGTGGTGGGAGTCTGCTTTCCAGGTCTGTTACCAACTCAGATCGCGCCTCCTTCCACCAGGACTGGATGAAGGCCCTGAAGTCCAGCTGAGGAGGGGGTGGATGGGGCGGTGAAGGAGGAGGAGGGATAGCACGGGATGGCGGGTAATGGTACCCTTGATGAAAGTATCCCGGGTACAGGGAGTATCCTGGGAAGTAATGCCCCACAGAGCTCCAATCATGAGGTGGACCAGCCGGGGAATAGTCCAAGGAATACCCAGAAGGGTATGGCAGGACATGAATGGGTCTCAAGAAAATCCCCAAAGTCAGAGGAGCTGACATTGGGGGAGTCCACGAAGGACTAGCCATGGTGTATATAAGCGGCTGATCCGGTGTAGGGACAGCTGACATCAGAATTGCAGTCATCAGGACCGGCGTCAGAAACGGATCTGGCGTCTGGTAGGCTGGCGTCAAGATCCGATGGAAGAACCTGGTCTGCCGAAGGAGGGGGCAGCAGGTCCCGGCAAGGAGACGGAAGTCGGAGGGTCCAGCGTCAGGTCTGCAGCTGGAAGAGAGTTAATCCTCCTGGGGGAACAGGAGGTGCCTTCGTGTCTTCAGATGGCTTAGGAGGGACCTCCTCCCCAGAGGGGGAGCGGGGGTCGGATACTGGAGTGTGGACCACATCCAGGAGACCAGTGCTCTCTCCACTGGGGTGATTTGAAGGCTGAACTACTGGCGGGGGAGAAGGGGGCAGTCTTCCCCGGGCTCATTTGGACGTCGAGTGGGCTGACAGGCATCCCCGATGGGCGTGCCAAGTCTGTGCGACTGCCGGAGGTCAACTTCTCAGACGACAGAGTCAGGCAGGAGCCCCCTGCCTACTTAACGGCTGAAGCTGGGCGGGTCCCTGAGGAACCGACTTATCGGCAGCCGGGCAGTCCCCGGAGGAGCAGGGGGCCGACTTACCTGCCAAGACTGGGAGCAAGGTTGCGGTAGTACCGCTGGAATCCCCGGACGTGGCCTAGACTGTCTTGACTGCAGGCAGCGGGGGTAATGCCTTGCTGGAGGAGGGCCTAGAAGCCTCGGCCTTGGAACCCTCTGACGAGTGCTCTCACTCCCAGTGTTTCTTCCTTTTTTTTTCTCTTTATGTTTGGAAGGAGACGTGGAAGAAGCTGATAATGACTCCCTGATCTGCTCCATTTGCTTCTCCAGTGAAGCCAAACGAGACTTCAGCAAATGGGCCTCCAGAGCCTGCTGTCTCCGTTTCGGGGTGGCCTGGTTGAAAGGCTGGCAGTCTGGGCAGGTAGCCAAAGGATGCTCCGGGCCTAAACAGATGATGCACTTATGGTTGCTGTTCTTGTGTGGGATCTGGGTGCCACAAGTCTCTCACTTCTTCTTGGATGTAGTAGAAGACATAGATTGGAACAAAATCGAGAAACTTGAAATTTTAGCAAAAAACCCAACGGCGATCGCTGAGCAAGTCTACCGCAAGGTAACTGCACGAGGCAACGGTGAGAAAGAACTGGAGGGAGGACGTGGGGACCGCCCATAATATAGGGTAATGATGTTGTCGTCACATGACGTCAGGTGGGCGGTCCCCGTCAGGCATTGTTGGAAAAGTCTGCTGTGCGGTCCAGATGCCAGGTGGCGCTAGTCCTACATGTTATGACTTACTGCAGGAACCCTCTTGAAATAAGATTGGGAGTTACCAGGGGTGGTGGGGTTGCCACCTTTGAAAAGATGGAGAACTGTAGTAGTAAAAACCTTTATTCTTAGACTGGATAACAGGTAGAATAACACATCATTAGGACAATGTCCTATTTACAAGATGGTCCTGTTTATATAAAGTTCTTGTGGCAGACTTCCAGGCAGTAGGAACAGTAGCAGAGGATAGCAAAAGATTTAAGATGAAGATTAAGGGGGCAAGTAATTGAGGGCACAGAGATTTTGAGGAGCCCAGTGTGCAGGCCATCTGGGCTGGACTTAGAGGGGTTAAGAGAAGTAAGCTCTCAGGACTTCTGATGGAGCGATTGGTGGAGTTGAAAACCTGAGAGTTGCGGGGTGGTAGTGGGGGAGGATGGAGGGGGGAACAGAAGCCCCGGCGGGACAGCACAGGCTGTGAAGTAGTTGTTTAGGGCAATAGTGATGTGGGAGGGATTGGATATTAGTGAGCATTCCTCACTGATTGGGGATGGAGGGGAAGAGTCAGATTTGGGGTGCAAGAGCGAGCGAAGATCCGGCCAAAAGGATGAGGGAGTACTGTTTGATGGGTGCAGACAGGATTTAAAGAAATCTGATTTGGCATGGCGAAAGCTAATGGTGCAAGTATTTCAGAGGGTAAAAAAGGCTTGGAGGGAGGCCTGGTCTCCTATGTTTTTAAATTGGTGCCAGGCATGATCACGAGCCCTACACTTAGCCAGAATATCAGGGGTGATCCAGGGGAGGTGGGCAAGTCTAACTCTTTTTGTCTTTAGTGGGGCATGGGCATTCCAGATCTTAAGGAATATGGAGGTGAAATGGGCTAGGGCATTATCAACTGATGGGGAGCAAAAGACAGAGGACCAGATGATGTAGACGTTTAGTCACGTCGAGGGATTTGAGAGGGCGATACTGGATGTATCTGGGAGGGATAGGGGAAGGGGCGGGACTTCCTGATACAGAAAGCGGGGCAGTGGTAGCTAAGCACGTCTGGTAGGGTACCAGCAGAGCAAATATGGTGGGGGGGAGGGATGAGAGCACCCAGTCGAGTAGGGAGTGTGACTGAGTTCAAGGGTCGGGTCGAGTAAGTTCATTAATTAGCTGGGTCAGATTTAAAGCTTCGATCTGATGGCAGGAACTCTGTAGTGAGGGGGAGAGCCAGTCTAAATTGAAATCACCAAGAAGGATTAATTCCCCTGAGCTAGCTAGAGCAGAAGTGGCGGTGATGCAGGAGACGAGGGATGTAGGATGAAGTTTTGGGGAGGCGTAGAAGATGCCCACAAAAAGGGGTGATGAAGATGGGAAGGTGAGACTGATTAGGAGGAGCTCATGGGAGCGTGGAGTAGCTTCATGGTGAAAAACGGTGCAGTTTAGGGAGTTGTGGAAGTAGAAAGCCACTCCACTGCTTCATTTTCCATGATCTTGCCTAAAGAGGCTGAAGTCTGGTAAGGCCAGCTGGGAGTCGAGGATGCAGGAGGATAGCCAGGTTTCTGTTAAAGGATGTCAGATGAGTGCTGAGTGACCCACACTTTTAGGTTGTTGAGTTTGAGGAGAAGACTGCATACTTTAGTGTGGAAGATTTGCAGGCCTTTAGGGGGAGCCAGGAGAGGGGAGGTGGTAGGGCTAGTGGGGCACAGATTTGTTTGTATTTTATCAAATAACGCAAAACAAACTGAAAGATGACTTTCGAAAAATTTATCATATAAACAATGACAAACTTACAGTTTGTAGGAACTGCAATAGTAATGCTTAAGCAACATTAATGAAAGTAACTGATTCTTGGTGTGAATCTATTTCAGGTTCTGGATGGGGAGGCAGGGTTAGGGGATGTAAACAGTGAGGGATCCCTTAAGTAAAAACAAAATTGCTCCGGTGAGTATTTTTTTCCTTCTAACCCCCCAGGAATTCCTCACTTGCTATTTACATTTTATGCAAACTCAGCAGCAGTACCAGGAGGCTGGGGTGAGAAACTGGTTAGGAAAAGGCTTCTGCAAGACAGCAGTTCCAAAGCTGGCATCCCTTCTGGACTGAATGTCCAAATGGTAATGCTTTGCAAAGCTGTGTACGGTTTTCCAGGTAGGTGGCTTTACAAATGTCTAACAATGGGATGACTCTAGAAGATTCTGTTGCAAAATGTGCCTTTGAGCCTCTTGGTGGCATTTTCCAGTTTTTCATAGTAGAACTGAATGCAAGAGACTATCCATCAAGTGACAGACCTCTCTGTAGCTGGTCTGCATCTGCCAGTCTCACCATAGGTAATGAAAAGCTGGGTACTCTGGGATCTGACATCTTTTGTCCGGTCCATGTAGACAGTCGGGACTTGCTTTAGGTTCAGGCTATGCAACTTTTCCTTATCTGGGCTGGAATGTTCTGGATAGAGTACAGTAAGGGTCGCTGACTGATTCAGGTAGAATTCAGATACCACATTAGGTAGGAATTTTCTACTGTTTCTAAGAACCACCTTATTTCTGTGAGGGATTGTGTAACTTGGTTATGTGCAGAGAGTTTGCAATTCACTTACCCACCTAGCAGAGATCATTGCAACTAGGAATATGGTTTTCCATGTAACACACTTTAGGTCAGTAGCTTCCATAGGCTAAACGGGAGCCTTCGTAAGCTGGGCAAGGAACATATTAAGGTCCCAAAGTGGGACAAGGTCCTTCACCGATGGATACAAGTGGCAGAGGCCTTTAAACAACCTTTTGAAAATGGGTTGCAGCCAGAGACTTTCCCTTGCCAGCTGATATGTATGCTAATACTGCAGCCAAGTGCACCTTTAAAATTGAACACTGTGGACCTAACGACTGCAGATGTGATAGATATTCCAGGATTATAGGCAATCTTGCCTCTGCTGGGGTTATTTTTCTGGGGGCACACCAGTAAGAAAATCTTTTCCACTTAATGGAATATGCTTTGCTGGTAGTGGGTTTCCTTGAAACTTTAAGCACCTTCAGGACTTCCTATGGAAGATCCAATCCTGAAAATTCTGACTGCTCTAAGCACTATGCCCTCAAGTGTAGCATTTTGGAGTTTGGGAATGTTACTCTGCTCTAGGACAAAGTCAACAGACTGTGACTTAATGGTAGGCTAATTGGATTCTTGACAGGACAAGGAGCATACTACTACTTGCTGGTGATTGCTGACGGAAAGGGATGTCCTCTTTGAGGCTGCTTTCTTCCTTACACCATTCTAATGATTCCACTAGTGTTTTTGTCACTGGCACCATCTTTTAATGTGGATTCCACCTTTGTAACCAGTTGCCCTTAAGTGGTACTGGATAGCTTTCATCTGTAACCTGGCCCACGCAACCACAGCTGTGGATGTGGCCATATGCCATAGTAAATGCAGGAAGTCCAGTGCAGGTCTTGGCTGACCTGTTGAGAAAGACTCCGCTGTTGCTATAAAAACTAACTCTGGCCTGCGGGAGGAAAGCTTTCTCCTGCAGGGTGTTTAGCTCTGCTCCTTTGAAGTCTAATACTTGGACAAGCTCTAGGTGGGACTTCTGCAGATTTGTCAAGAATCTCAGGTACTCAAAAGTGCTTTTTACCAACTGAAATGAGCACCTCGTCTCTTGTTCTGTTTTGCCTCAGATCAGCCAGTCATCTAGGTAGCGGCACTACCATGCTTTATTTTCTCATATGTGCTGCCACCACAGAAAAGCACTTTGTGAAAACCCTTGGAGCTGACACCAAAGTGAATAGCTGTGAACTGGTACTGCCAGTTCCCCGACTTGAATATCTTCCGTGGGATGGCCTGACTGGGATATGAAAATAGGCATCTTTCAGATCCAAGGACCCAGCCAATGACCTGTCTGCAGAGATGGTACAACTGTCCTCAGTGTGACCATCTTGAATTTTCCTTTTTTCAAATGTTCACTGGGAGGCAAGGCCTTTTTCTATGGCTTATGATATTAGTTTTCTTGCTTCCAGTTTCTGCAGACTTCTTTCTTTTAGAGAGGGAGCTGGAAAACAGCTGTGTTTCTGCCAATTTCTAAAGTGTTTGAACTGCTGACACAACCCCTGGCCCACTACATCCAGTATCCACTTGTCTGTGGTAATGTTTACCCATTCCTGGAAGAAGTGGGCTCATCTTCCTCCTACTGGCAATGGTTGAGCAACCTGGGCAAAACTGTCAGGTTTTATTCTGGCTGGGGCTTAGGCACTGGAGCTGTAGCATTGTGCCAGGAAGCTCTTCTGCCCCTTCCCCTATAATAAACTCTTTGTGGCTGCTACTCATAGGGGGCATAAGCTCTTGGGAAGGATCCCCTGCCTCTGCCTCCCCTTCAATATGACATGTAGGAGGTAGAGGCTTTTTCCTTCTCATTGTTACTTTTGTAGGTGGTTTTGCATTCATCCACTTTATTCATGTATTCCTCTGTTTTGTCACTGAATAATGAATTTCCCTCCAAGGAGAAATCTATGTCTCTGGCTAGAGAATCCTGATAAAGGATGGTAGTCCTAAGTCAGGAAAACCTTCTTAAGGAAACTGCATGAGCCAGAACTCTAGCGGCAGTGTCATTAGTGTCAAATGCTGTGTGGAAATGATACTTAGTGGTATCCAGGGCAGATCTTGCTGTGGCAGTCCTGCTCTCTGGCAACTCATTAACTGTTCTTTCTGCAAGTACCAGAATTGTGTTCCTAAGTGCTTTCCGATACTGTGCTATGTGTGCTCAATATGCTGCTTGCCTGATAAGCAGGGAAGCTGTTGTGTAAACCTTTTTTGCCATATCATCCAGTTTTTTAGTCTTTTTCAGGGAAGGGGGCTATGCAGAGAGAGTAATTTTTGCTCTCTCACAAGCAGCAGCCTGGACCACTCCATGATGATCAGGATGGCCATACAGGTATTTTGCTACCCACTTTTCCGCCCAATATTTTCTTTCAATTTTCTTTTTGATGGTTGCAGCTTAGTGGGTATAGACATCATTTTTGATATGGCCTTAAGTGGTTTATGAATGGGAAGTAACGTTCTTCTTAGTGGAGCTACTCCTTTCATGTATATAAAATCAGTATTGTCTTCATCCTCCTGTTTCCAGTGGGGGGATGTTGAGGGCATCGACCATTGGTCTGACAAATGAGGAAAAAGATGAGCAGTCCTCATTATGTCTTAGAGGAGGTTTGAAATCTTGCTCAGGTGCACCCTCCAATTCCATGGGGTCACCTTCTTCCATTTGGCACATAGTATTCTTCATCCTCCTCTGTCTGCTCGGAGGCTCTTTTATTTTTACTTTTGCCCTCACCGGATTCAGGGTCTCCCTTTTGGACACCCTGATGCCTGAACTACCTTTACCAAGCCTTTCTTATGGCTGTGCAGCTTTACATTTTTTCTTGTCACCTTTTAAACTATTTGCTGCTATACATGAGGAGATGGACCCTTCTGATGCTTGCTTTCTACCATCACTCGGAACTCCCTCAGAGTCAAAAAAATATGACAGCATCTACACTTTAAGTCGTGTTCTGGACAGAAAAACTTAAAACAAAGCTCATGGTAGTCTGCCTTTGCCAGGAACCGAAAACAATTGTAACAATTTTTTAAACCTGCAAGTCCAACAGGTCTCTCAGGCATGCCAATTTGCAAGGCAAAGGACGTAAAATGTCATGTATAGCATTCCCACTATTCTATGGCATGCAGGCTGTCGCACGCAAATTGTTGTGGTTATAAAAACAGCTTTTAAGCACTCAAATCATGCTGGGACTATGCATCTGAAATATGCAGGCTGTTTCGTCTCCAGCAACAGTGGCCAAATCAATTCAGGTCTTCCAGCCAAAACTATACCTCAGTCATGATGCCCCATCCAGGCTGATGGGATTTTCTTCCCCTGCCCAATTTCACATCAGAGGCCTTGCTCCCCAACTTCACTGCTGTAGCTGTATATGACCCAGAGGACATTTTGGTACCCAAAATAACTGAAGCAGAGCAATAAAAACTGTACCAATTTGGCAGTTTATGTTTGTAAGTTAACGAAATGCACCCCAAGGGCAGTCCTCACCTCCTTGCATGACAGTACCTGTAGGCAACAGGGTACAAGGTTTTCCTGAAATAAAGGCATTGCGCTTACTAGAAGAATGAATGTGTCCAGCCTACTGTGCCCTTAGGAGACCCCTGGCCCCCCAAGTCACTGGTCATTCCAAAGCAGAAACCTGAATCCTCAGTGTTGGTCAGCCCCTGAAAGTCCAGTACATATAGTCTTCTCCCTGGAGAGGTACAGTTGCTGGTGGGGGGGGAGGATGCTGGCTGTGTCTTTGCAGTACTCCAGAGCCACAGAAAATAAGCTCCCTTTGAGTGCAGGGAGTGTCATGCATCTCTCATAGACTCTGGATACTGGTGTGTACCCGCCGCTTGCCGATACTAAGAGAAGGCACGGGGGGGGGGGGGCCAACTGCATGGTTTCCAGCTGCCCAACTCTCACAAAATGGCGTGTCGTGATACCACTTTTGCACCTGTTTCAGTGATACACTCAGTCGGTGGTAATGCCCACTTTGGAAGCTCATCCGATCGCTGCTTCTCTCCCAACATCTCTAGCCCCCGGGGTCTCCGATACTCACATTTAGAGGTCTCGGTGAGCTCTGGACCCATCGCTTGCTGTTCCGCCAGTCACTGGGCTGTTTCTTCCATGTTGGTGCCAACTGTAGAGACACTGCTCTGGTGGTTTCAGGGTTCGGGTGCAGGTCCAAGTAGAGGTATCCAAGTAGTAACTGGGCAATGCCTGGAACCTGGCCACTGGGTCATGGTGGCCACCAGATACAAGTGCAGAGTAGGGCGAAATGGCAGGCTTGCTAGCACACAGCCTCATCTGTCTCATACAGCGATTATCAGGAAGGACTGTGATAAACAGAAGACAGGGAAGAAAAATTAAAAATATATAAAATAGCCTGTGCTGCTCTCACAGTGTGACTGACTGTCTCGTGCTCCTACCACTGTGGAGGCAGAAGAAGACTGGCACAATCCATAGGGGAGTGAACCTGTGGTCCTGTGTCAAAAGGTCTATTTCCTGTCTCTACAGAAGCCTAACAAGGAAGATCAAAGTGGTAGGACAGCCCTGTGACCAAGCTACAGTACAGAGATATGTGGGTTTTCAGCTAGAAAATAGTATGATGCAAAAAGGGTTGAGTGTGTCCCTTTAACATAAGGGGTTCCACAACTGCACACAGTACTATAGGTGTGGCCTTACCTTTGATCTGTAGGGCGTCCAGATCACCTCCTGGCTCCTGCTGGTGAAACCCTTGCCAATGCAGCCCAGCATTCTGATGGCCTTAGCATATACCTTATTACACCAAACTGATCTCTTGATGTTTCTGCCAATGATTACCTCATGTTCCCTTTCCATTTCTGTATGGCCCACTCAGACACCTCCTATCCAATACTCAGTTTTGGGTTCCTTTTTTAGCCAATATGCACAGCCATGCATTTTTTCACACTAAATTTGAGCGGTTAAACTCTGGACTATTTTCGCCAACATCTACAGGTCCCTTCTCATTCCCCATAACCCCCTTCTCTGTGCTCACCCTGCCACAGATTTTTGTGTCATCTGTGAATAAACTAGTCTTTCCTTGTATGCCCTCTCCTATGTCACAGATCTTTCCCTGTAAGCTCTCTTCTGTGTTGCAGATGAGAATACTGAAAAAAGATCAAACCTGTGGCCCCCAGCTCCTCACCTTCCCAACTCCAGAGTAGGAATGTTATGGTATAACAGTTTAGTACAGTTATGTAACAACTTACTGTAACAGTAGATCTTCGAGAAGAGCTCTTGCAGTAGGTAAGACATAGTACTATGCCGCCAGGCACTAGGACCCAACGGAAAACTTCTAGCTAGCAATCCAAGGTGGGGGACCGCCCACGACGCCAGCCACTGAATAAAAGGCGGTCCCCTGGCGCCACCTCAGCCTGCTCCACTGGAGACCCGTCATGCTAGTTAACACAAACCAAGGAGGCTTTGTCATACAGAAAGAATAACTGTAGAAAAACACTGGGGGGAAGGAGGGAGGGAATATCTGCTGCAAGAGCTCTTCTCGAAGATCTACTGTTGCAGTAAATTCCTACGTAACTGTACTATCTCACTTCGAGATAGAGCTCTTGTAGCAGGTAATAACACACAGGACCGAGTCCCAAGCAGTACTGGGATACCACCAGGTCAGACGGGCAGTGGAACAGAAGGTAAGATCCCTGGGCTATTAAGAGAGAGAGGCCCTCGGAGGACTGCCAGGCCAAAGCCTGCCCTCCGTCTGAAAGCAGTGTCCAAACTGTAGTGCCAGATAAAAGTACGCGCCGAACTCCAGGTGGCTGCGGCACAGAGGTCTGCAGCAGACACGTTTCTGAGAGAAGCAAATGATGCAGAGATCCCTCTTGTTGAGTGACTTTTCGCAGGCCAAGGCAGGGGTTTTCCATGCTTCTCATGGCAGAAGACAATGCAGTTAACCAGCCACTTTGACAATGTCTGCTTAGTGACTGGTGCTCCCAACATCCATTGAGCGAAAGAAACAAAACTGGTCAGTTTTCCTGATGGACTTGGTGCGGTCAATACAGTACTGAAAGATTCTATGTACATCTAATGTATGCAACAATGCCTCCCCTTTGTCGGAGTACTCTGGGTAATGAACTGGTAGGTTGATGTCTTTGTTGAGAGTCATCTCAGACACCACCTTTGGGAGAAACTTTGGATTTGTACGAAGGGACACCCTGTCCCTGTGAAAAACCAAGTATGGCTCTTTACATGAGAGCCTGATGCTTGGAGATTCTCTGAGCTGAAGTAACAGCAACTAAACACAATGCCTTCTAAGAGAGAAAGCGAAGCCCGCAACTTATGGCTGGTTCAAAAGGGGGCAAAGTCAAGTTTTCTAACACGAACAGCAAATTTCATGGAGGGACAGGATCCCATATGGGAGGCTTAATATGCAGGATACCTCGCAGGAAGGTACGCGACAGATCAAGCTGCGCCAAGGTCTTGCCATCCACTGGTACGTTATAAGCCAAGATAGCCAAAAGGTGTACCTTTATGGAGGAGTTGCTTAGACCAGAGTCTGACAGGAATAATATACTCCAGGACCCACTTCACCTCACACAAGAATGGATCCAGGTCACGGGTAGCCCAGAGGCTGAACCGTTTCAACTTCATGGCATTATGTGGCCCTAGTAGATGGTTTCCTAGCAGCCACCAACACTTCTACTACCGACCAAGTCTGCAGGAGACGTGAGGAGATGCAGAGACTTGAGGCTAGGGTGCAGTAAAGAGCTTTGCTCCTGGGATAGCAAGTGAGAGGATAGTGGAAGAGGAACTGGGGGTTCTACTGGCATCTGCTGCAGAAGTGGGAACCAAATCTGTCTGGGCCAGAACGGTGCTACCAGTATCAGGGTTGCTGGTTCCGAATACAGCGTGAGCAGAACTTGTTGCAGAAGGGGGAAGGGCGGGAAGGCACAGAGGAACTTCCCGGTCCAAAAGAGGGACAACGCGTCTCTCCAAAAAACACCATGCCCTGGCTCTAGCGAGCAAAAACTTGCCAGTTTGGTGTTGAGTGGGGACGCTAAGAAGTCCAACTCTGGAGTGCTCCATCTGTAGAAACAGTCATCTGCTACATCCTATAGTAACTCCTATTCATGGGCTTGGGATTGTGAGCGACTGAGGCTGTCCGCAAGCATGTTTTGAAGACCTGGAACATGTACTGCCAGAACTTCCAGGTTGTGGTCTATTGCCCAGTACCAGACCCTCATGGCCTCTCTGCAAAGGTGGTAAGAATGTGTCCCTCTTTGCTTGTTGATGTAGAACACCACTGACATGTTGTCCATCTGGATTAAAGTGGAGCCTGGAAGGAGTTCGCTCTGAAATGCCTGTAAGGCATATGATACAGCACAGCTCTCATCTCTAGTACATTTATGTGGAGAGAGCGTTCTGCCAGAGTCCAGGACCCCCCCGCCCCGGTCTGGTGGTCCCTGAAGTGGGCACCCCATCCCATGCCTGACGTGTCTGGTGATTACTTGCTGAAGAGGGGGTTGCTGAATGGCACCCCTATCGATAATCAGGAGGGGATCAACCACCATAAGGTTTGATGCACCGCCTTTGAGATCTTCACTCTCTTGTCAAGGTCGTCGCTTCACTGATCCCACTGCACTCCGAGATTACATTGGAATGTCGTGATGTGCAGGTGAGCAAGAGGCATAGTCACTATGGCAGCAGCCATGTGCCCCAGGAGTTGTAGGACCTTTCTGGTGGGAGTCTGGTTTACGGAGACGGTGGGAGAAAGGCTCTCACTTGAACTGTGTCCAAGATGGTGCCTATAAACTGGAGCCTCTGGGATGGCCATGGCGTGGACTTTGGGAGATTCAGTGTAATCCCAAGATTCTGGAACATGATGAAGGTGCACCCCAGTGTGTGGCAGAGTTGTTTTCTGGACAAGGCCAACAGTAGCCAATCGTCTAGGTAGGGGTAAATGTAATGTCCCTGCCTTCTAAGAGCTGCCGCCACCGCCGCCAGGCACTTGGTTAACACCCAAGGTGCCGAGGACAGGCCGAAGGGCAAGGCCCTGAAGTGGTAGTGTTGAACTTTGAACATGAACCTGAGGTATCTCCTGTGAGACGGCAGGATTTTTATGTGCATGTATGCATCCTGCATGTCCAGGGAGCAGAGTCAGTCTCCGTGGCACGGCAAGGGAAGTAGCCCCTGGAGAGTTACCATTCTGAACAAACCTTTTGTATTCTATAAAGAGGTTCGGTTGACTGAGGTCTAGGATAGGACGAAGGTCCCCCATCTTCTTTGGGACCAGGAAGAAGCGAGAGTAATATCCCTTGTCCCTCTGGGTTTCTGGTACTACCTGAATGACTCACTTGGACAAGAGGGCCTGGATTTCCATCCAGATGAGACCTTCGTGGGATGGGGAGACGGTCAACAGGACTGGTGGGTTGTCCGGCGGTAACTGGGAGAACTCCAGAGCATAACCCTTTTCTATAAGCTACAGCACCCACTGATCTGTGGTGATATTCGACCAACCTGTGAGGTAAAGGGAGAACCGCCCTCCCACTGCCTCCCTTAACAGCTCTGCTGGAGGAGTGGGGCAGAAAAGGAGTCAGGCAGAGTCGGAAGGGGTAGGAAGGGGGGCTCTGGGCTGCTTAGATGTACGCTGTCCCTGAGAACCTGCTGTTTGAGGGGGTGCCTTTCTTTTGAACCCTCTTAATTGTAGCAGTTTCTTTGATTGTTGCCCTTGATGCCTCCGAAAGGGTTCAGATTTGTACATCTTACGTACTTCTGAAACTGCCTTGCCTGAATCTTGGAGGCCTGTTATAATCTTTTCGGCTTCTTGCCCGAAAAGTACCGGGCCCTGGAAGGGCAAGTCCAGGATGGTGTCCTGGAGGTCCTGCCTGAATCCAGACACCCTCAGCCAAGAGTGTCGCCTGAGGCACTCACCTGAGGTGGCCGCCTGGGCCGCAGTATCTGCTGCATCATAAGAACTGCGGAGAACAAGCTTGCCAACATCAGAATCAGACTGCAAAACAGCCAAGAGCTCTGTCTTGATTTGAGAATCTGGCTGGGTCTTTGTGAGGTTCACAGTCTTTTACCACAGGCACTTCTGGTACGTGACCATATGAGTCAGAAAGTTTAAGGACCTGATGGTACAGGTGGACGAGGCATACACTCTCCACCCCAGCTGGTCTACTTTCTTAGACTCTCTGTTGGGTGGTTTGGAGCTGTTATGTCTAGGTTGCTGTGACCTTCCATGGGCCACTGTCAGCACTACTGAATCTGCCTTAGGCTGCTCACCAAGGTGTGGCTTGTTTTTGAGTGTTCTGTAAAGGAGGTCTGCCTCTTTGGGCACTGCCGACGTAGCAGTTGGGTGTTTCCATGCCAGCTTCGTGACGGGGTGGGGGGATGAGCAGTGGCTTGGGGTAGGTGGCCTCCAGGAATTTAGCTACGTGTCTCCTCTCTGGGTCCAAGTCCTCAGTTTCCCATTGACTGAGGAATTGTATTTGCCTCATAATCTCTTAAGAAGATAGGATCGTCGAGTGGTGACCTCGGTGAGTCCTTCCTGAGATCCGGTGAGGGCAGTGGGGGTTTGTCCTCCGAGGAGGCGTAGGTTGAGGAGGAGTCCCTGTAGCTCCTTGAGCGTTCCAACTGATGGTCAGCTAACCTACTGTGACGCAGGGAGTATTGTCCCCTTGACCTGCTCCGTCCACGGTACATATGATTTCTGGACCTGCTTCTCCTGCGCGAGGAAGATCATGAGGAGGTGTGACATCCATGGCTCCGACGTCCGTTAGAGCCGTGATCCAAGCCACCTGGAGTCGGGCGGGCTGGCGTCGGGATGGCGACTGTGATCTAGGGGTTGGAGTTGGGGGGGGCAGCCCCTGGCGCCTCTTTAGGCTCTGGCTTAGGGAGGAGGAGGTCCCCTTTGATGGTGTTCCACCAGCTGGTGAACAATGCGCCGACCTCTGCCAAGAGAACCATTGAGCCAAATGGTCGCTCTGCCTCTTTGCTGATCGGTCCCGAAGGAGCCGAAGGTCGGTCTGGAGTCTGAGGAGGCTCCGGTGACAGACCACCATCGGTCCCATCGCCTGGCGTCTGGTCGTCTTCCTTGGGCCCTGGCGTCAGGGGATCTGTTGGAAACTGTCGTCAGGGGGTTCAAAGGTTCTGATGTTAGATCAGGTGCTGTCAGGTCCTCTGGTATGGGCCCTTGGGGCGCTGACGGCAGCTGGGATGCAGGAGCCTTGTCTGGCACCACAGCTGTGGCGGCAGCCATTGTGGTAGCCTGTTGTCGGTCCAACTTAACTGCAGAAGACAGGTCAGGCGTTGCGAGTGTTTTGCTTGGAGGATCGACACCCTGGCACTTGCAATAGTCGTCAGATTTAGCTGATGTGCTTGAGGATGAGGCCTTGACAATGGAAGTCCTGTCGCGGAGAAAGAAGCGGCCAAGTCCTGGGCCATAGACCCTATCGACTGTTTCTGGGGTCTGATGACCAACAAAATAGAAGATGGGGCCTGTGAAGGCCCATGCCCCAAGCTTCTGCCTGATGTCTGGGAAGAGGCGGGAGAGGTCTTATGGCTGAAGCCCTCAGAAGGGCTGATGATTGAGGAGGGGCAGAGTCCAACTTCCAGCCAGAGGAGGAGGCCTTACACTTGTGTGGGGAGCGTGACATGATACAACCGGACTCTCCTTATCCTTCTTGTGGTGCTTTTCTCCTTGGGGAAGCGCATGGGCTGGGGACGAGGAGGAGCTGTGCCCAGAATGTGACTTCTGCATAGCGGCCACTGGTTGTTTCAGGAGGCAGACCTTTAGAGTCTTCAGGCGGCGGATGAGAGTGTGTTAGTTGAAGCTTTGGCAGTGTGGGCAGTTGTCCATCTTGTGCTCTGGTCCCAGGCACAAGAGGCAGGCCGAATGGCTGTCCTTTGCTGGAATCTGTTTGCCACACACGCAAACAGCCTTCTGCCATGGTGTAGATGTAGAAGGCTCGGTAGACATAAAAGAGGCAATCGAATACTCGTGAGTTGAACTGCGCAGAGCGAAGAAAATGGCAGTCGATGGGAAGCAGGAGGTGTCCGTGGAGCAGAGATGCTGGGTCGATGGCGGGAAAAGAACTGAGGTGGTGCTGGGGGACCGCCCCCTTTATGCAGTGGCTGATGTCGTGAGCGGTCCCTTGCCTTGGACTGCTAACTAGAAGTTTTCAGTGGGGTTCTAGTGCCTGGTGGCATAGTTCTATGAGTTATTACCTGCTGTAAGAGCTCTATCTTGAAGTGAGGTTATGGTATACCTCGGTATCAGAAGTCACGGTATTAATACTGTGCTCAATTTCTGATGCCACAACAGAAACATAGACATAGAAACATAGAAGTTGACGGCAGATAAGGACCGCAAGGCCCATCCAGTCTGCCCATTTCTATTTCTACCTTATAAATGTGCCATCGGCCTTTGCTCTGTCAGTGACCTATCTATTCATAGTCATTTGTATTGCTCCCTTATGCCTATCCCATGCCTGTTTGAAGCCCTGCACTGTATTCATAGTCACCACTTCTTGTGGTAAGCCATTCCATGCATCCACCACCCTTTCTGTGAAAAAGAATTTCCTCACACTCCCCCTTAATCGGCCTCCCTCTAATCTCATGCTGTGTCCTCTTATCCTGCTATTTTTCTTATATTTAAACATGTTAGACTCTTTCACCTTGTTTATGCCCTTAAGGTGTTTGAATGCCTCGATCATATCACCTCTCTCCCTCCTTTGCTCAAGGGTATACATATTGAGCTCCGTTAATCTGTCCTGGTATGTCTTCTGATGCAGTCCCTGCACCATTTTGGTTGCCCTTCTCTGGACTGCCTCAATTTGGTTAATGTCCTTGTGAAGGTGTGGCCTCCAATACTGCACGCAGTACTCCAGATGGGGCCTAACCAATGTCTTGTACAGAGGATTATTACCTCCTCTTTTCGACTTGTGAATACCCTACTAATACACCCTAACACCCCCCTAGCCTTACCTACTGCTTTAGAGGTCTGCTTGGATGATTTTAGGTCATCAGTGATGATGATGCCCAAGTCTCTTTCTTCCTTTGTGACTGCTAGCAACTCCCCTCCCAGCCTATAAGTGGCTTCAGGGTTTCTCTTCCCTATGTGCATGATTTTGCACTTCTTTGCATTAAATCCCAGTTGCCACTCTTCTGACCATTCTGCTAGTTTATCCAGATCTCTTCTCATTCTGCCCACCCCATCTGGATCATCTACTCTGTTGCAGATCTTGGTGTCATCTGCAAACAGACAAGCCTTACCCTCTAGTCCATCTGCAAGGTCACTAATGAAGATGTTGAACAGGACTGGCCCAGGACTGATCCCTAAGGTACCCCACTTGTGACTTGCATCTCTTCTGACTGTATACCATTTACCACCACTCTCTGTTTTCTGCCCGTCAACCAGTTTGCCACCCAGTTGACCAACTTCTGACCCACCCCGAGCCTACCCAGCTTATTTATCAATCTTCTATGTGGAAGTGTCGAAAGCTTTGCTGAAGTCAAGGTAGGCAACATCAACTGCTCCCCCTTGGTCCACCACTCTGGTTACCCAGTCAAAGAAATCTATGAGATTAGTTTGACAGGACCTTCCTTTTGTAAACCCATGCTGTCTTGGATCCTGTGCCCTATGGATTCCAGGTGTTGCACTATCCTTTCCTTAGGAGTGCCTCCATAATCTGCCCACTACTGAGGTAAGACTGACCGGTCTGTAGTTCCCGCCTCCTCCCTGCTACCACTCTTGTGGGCGGGATCACATGAACCCTTCTCCAGTCTTCTGGGACCTCTCCTGTGCTCAGAGACTCACTAAACAATTCTGCTAATGGCTCTGCTAGTTCCTCCTTTAGCTCTTAAGTACCCTGGGATGTATGCCATCAGGTCCCATTGCCTTATCCACTCTGAGCTTAGCAAGCTCTTGTGGGACCCTTTCTTTTGTGAAGGGAGTAGTGCTCACCTCCTCCCCTGTGTCCATGATGCTGAGCTGTGGGCCCTGCCCTACCTTCTCTTCAGTAAATACTGAGCAAAAGTATCTATTTAGGATAGATGCCTTTACAGGGTCCTCCTCCTCACATGCTCCCTTTTCTCCATTAAGCTTATGAATACCCCCTCTGGACTTTCTCCTTTCACTAATGTATCTATAGAAAGTCTTGTCACCTTCTTTACTGTTAGGTGCTAGTGTTTCCTCAGTTTGGGACTTTGCCTGCCTTACTGCCTTACCTGCTTCCCTTAGGGCAGTTTGGTATGCCTCCCTATCTTCATCCGCTGTGTTCCTTATATTTCCTGAAGGCCAGCCTTTTGGCTCTGACCTTTTCTGCTACTGTATTTGAGAACCAAAGTGGTTTCCTTCTTCTTTTGCACTTCCTTTTCTGTCTAACACAATGGGATGTTGCTTCAAGTATTGCATCCTTAATGCTTGCCCTTTGCCTGTACCCCTCACCTGTGTTTCTTTTTGCCAGGGCTAGCTTAACTCTGTTGGCCATCTTATCAAAGTCAGCTCCTCTGAAGTCCCATATTTTGCCTTGGAATGGGATGATTTAGATGTAGTAGCCAAATTGAACCATACCATGTGATGGTCACTGGCCCCAGGTGACCTTCTACCTGGAGATCTGTGATCCTTCTTTGTTAGTCAGTACTAGATCTAGGATAGCCCTGTCTCTTGTGGGTTGCTGTACCAGTTGTTTGAGGCCCTCCCCCTGCAGGGAATCCACTATGAGTCTAGTTCTGGCAGATGTTCCTGCTGGTATTGACCAATCTGTATCTGGCATGTTGAAGTCTCCCATTATCAGAACCTCCCCTTTAGCTGTCATGTTTTGTATATCTTCTAACAGTAATGTGTCTATGTCCTCCCTCTGGTCTGGGGGCCTGCAGACAACCCCAGTTCTTATGGCTGTCCCATTTCCTGTTTCAGGGTGACCCACAGTTCTTCTGGCTCCTTATGTGTATTCTGAATTTCTGTAGCTTTGATATTTTCATTAACATACAGGGCCACTCCTCCCCCCCTTTTTGCACCTCGGTCTCTTCTGAACAATACATAGCCAGGTACTGAAGTCTCCCAAGTGTGGTTACTGGTAAACCACGTCTCACTAATTGCTACTATGTCCAGTTTAGCCTCTGACATTATTGCCTGCAGGTCTGGGATCTTATTTCCCAGGCTGTGAGCATTTGTGTACATGATTTTCCATTGGCCAGATTTAACTGTGTTTCATGGTATATTGTGGTATTCAGACATTTCAGCTGTTTTGTATTCTCAGGGACAACTGTCCCTTCCATGCCAATGCTTCCTTATGCAAGAGATTGAGGAGGCTTCTTTTTGGTTCAAAAGTTGCTTAATATCACGGTACGACAGTAACCATGGCATTACATCTAATGGTCATCATACAGTCGGAATTTTATACCATAACATCCCTACTGCAGAGTGAGTCCTATTTACCACCACCATCTGTGTCCTCCTCACCCTCACAGTAGTTTATCCAACTGGATAAGCGTACCCCCATTCCCAAGTCCCTCAACTTCTTCACAAGCCTCCTATGCAGCATCAAATCCAAGGTCTTGCTAAAGAACAAGATGACATTCACAGAATGGCCCTTACCACTCCCTGCCACACTGAGTTAAATAAGTCAATGACGGGCTGGCCTGGTGCCATGGCAGCAGTGCTACTGCCGGCCATGCCAGCGACCCAGGTTCGGAAATGGACTCAGGCTGCTCGGGGGTCGGCCAGGGAAAGGATGATTGAGCATCCTAAGGATTTCTCTCCTCCTTAGGTGGAACGGGGGTGCCAGCATGTCAGCTTCACTACTACCTAGCAGAGGCTAGGTGGTATAACTGTGTGCAGACAGGAACTGACACCTGTAATATTTGTGTGAGTCAGCATGTGCATGCATAGAAACCACAGACAAAAATAGCAGGAGAAAACCACCCTGTCCAAGCAGGATGATGGCGCAATCTTGCAGGTCCTGCACTACCAATCAAGGAACCCACCCACCAAACAGTACTTCTGGCAAGTGGTAGGGTAAGTACCAGAGAAGGCAGGTGACAGTGCTGGGGGCCACAACCTGATGTGAGATGCAGGGGAGCAATGGAGTATAAACAGAAAAAAAGTAAATGAGGCTGGTCCGGCACAACCTGCCCTTAAAGCTGTGCTGTGTTTTATCTTGTAGGTTTGTTTGCTTCAGGAATTCCACTATTCATTCCTTGATGGCACTTCCCCATAACAGAGATCAGGCTAACCGGCCTGTAGTTCCCCAGGTTCCTACTGTCCCCTACCTAGTGAACAGAGACTACATCTGCCACTCTCCAGTCTTCTGGGACCACCCCTGTCACTAGAGAGCAGTTACACAGATTTGTGAATGACCGTCAGTGCCACCCTCCCTTTTCGTTCAGTACCCTAAGTTGGACTCCGTCCAACCCCGATGCCTTCTTTACCATTTACCCTTTCAGCCCTTTGACTACCCGGTCCACTGTAATTATCACATTTCCAACTTCTGCCTGTTCTCCTCTCTCAAATTTGTTTAACACTCCTTGAATGAGTCCTCCTCCTCCACTGTGAGTGAATACTGAGCAGAAGTATTCATTCAATAGGTTTGCCTTCCCCTCATCCTCCACTACCACAGCCCTCCTTTCTGTAGCCTTTCCACGCCCTCTTTTGCTTTCCTCTCCCCCTATGATACCTAAAAAAGGACTATCATCCTTAACCCCTTTCAGTATCCTGAGCTCAGTTTCCTGCTCTCCTCAGCCTGTTCTGGTAAACTTCACTCTCTGATGTCTGATCCCATCTGTAAATTTTGAAGGTTGTCCTCTTAGCATTTACAGCTTTCCTCACTTACCTGGAGAACCACATAGGTTTCCTATTCTCTTTCCTTTCCCCACCGTTTTCATACAACATTTGGAAACCTGCAACTCAGCACTTTTAATGGGCTCCCATTTTGCTTCCACTCCATCCAATCGCCCTATACCCTCAAACTTTTTTTTTTTTTTTTGTCTACTTTTTTCCTGCTCTGGCCCCACAGAACTCTCTCTGGCAGATCCCACTCACCGCAACCGCTCTACCACCAGCCTAATCCTTGCCCCACCAGGAAATCGGGGACAGACACTCCCCACCCTACTCTGATCTGGTGATTCCCCAAACTGGACCCAAGGCAAAACAGGGGATCAGGATAGCTGGCAAGGCAAGTTCGGCATTGCGTGTATGGCAGCGGGCACTGGAGGTTGCCATTGCCTATCTGTGGGCCAGGGATTTTTGCTGCTTGTTGTTTGCCCTGGGAGTGCGGATGTGCAATGATGCCCTGCACGCCACAGGCGCGGTCCCGCACCCATGCATAAGGTGTCACCTACCCCTGACAAGCGTGCCGTAGGTGCGCTGCCCCCAGTCACCACCAGGAACTGCTAGCACTGCAGCAAGTGCAACCACCCACCTCCAGGAAAGGACAGCAGTCCTCTGGACGGTCAATCCTTTTCTTTCCTGCCCCTGCTGACCCCCCCCCCCCGACGGGTCAAGCTCGCTCCTGCACCCATGTCACCAGTGTGGCGTTCAGCACCTCAACCCTCAGTGCCACCGGGCCGGCTTACACCCTCAAACTTAACCTGCAGTAGTTGCTCCATCCTCCCAAAAATCAACACTTCTTTTGGCACTGGGATACCAGACCCCAAAAGTTACATTATACCACACAATGCTGTGATTGCTTGTCCCCAAGGGAGACTCGATCGGTACTTCTTTGTCAAATATCATGATTCAAGATTCTAAAGTACCTGGTCTAAGGTGGCCCCATCTGTAGTGTGCTCCCTGAGAGGCTGTACCAGGAAACAGTCCTGAAAGGTGTCCACTGATGCCTAACTCAACAAACTTCTAGTCTTGGGTTTATTCCAGTGTACATTAGGCAGGTTTTTGTCTCCCATAAGACATTCTCCTATTGCAACAGCTTTGCTATTTCCTCTCTCAACAACCTGTCTCCATCTGGTCTGGATGTCTACAGACAACCCTCAACCTTAATCCCCGCCCCCACCAGCTGAACCCACACGGATTCTGTCCACCCTCAAGGAACTTCTCATCCATTCCTATTATACCATCCCTTATGTACAACGAGCACACCTCCGGCTGAGAGCATAGTTTAGGATTAAGAGGGCCCAATCATGGTTGGGTGTAGCTTATGTTTCCTTTATGGCTATGACTACTTGTCCCTCTGCAGCCAATGCCTGTAGGCCCCCCATTTTGTTCCCAAGGCTCCTGGCATTTAAGTTGATAACCTTACATGCTTCCCTTCTTGTCTCTGGCCTGACCGCTCTACTACTTACCTCTACTGCCCCCATGTTTGCTCCTACTATTATTCCTACTCTGCTTCACCCCTGGTCAGGAGTGCCATTAATCCTTTCAAACGCCACGGTTCCTTGGGTACCCTATCTTCAGTCTTCCCTGTTCCTAGTTTAAATGCCCAGCGATAAAGGCATCAAACTTCTGCTCCAAAGTATCTGCACCCTCTTTAGTGGGATAAAGGCCATTCCTTCTAAAGCGCCTCCTGTCACAGACACATCTGGACCCCTCCTCAATGCACCACATCCGCAGGCATCAGCTGAAAATGATCTAGCTTCAGAAGTTTTGCACCCTCTGTGCCATACTGACAGGACCTTTGATAAGGCCAATGATGCCACTACAGCCCTCAGATTGCCTCACAACTTCCTCTGGAAACTAGCCTTCGCCTTCTCCAACTAACAATTGGCCACGTTACTGGTGCATAAATGAACAATCACATCTGGCTCCTCCCCATTGGCTCAAGTATCCCCTTGCTCATAGTGGCATCTCTCCTTGTTGAAGCCCCAGGAAGATATGTCACTACCCTAGTCCCCTCCCAACAACCTACACAACCCACTTTCTCTGTCCTCCTAACAACTGAGTCCCTGTCAACCATCACCGTTCTTGTCACTCTCCTGTGTTCTTTCCCCTTCCCCTTTCAAGCTGTTGCCCTAGCAGCAGTCGATAAAAATTTGTTTAGTAAAAGAAAAGTAAGTAAAGGATTGTAAAACAGAAACTACAACTGAGATTGTGTAAGATTTTGTTAAGTGTGCACAGAGGTGTCACAGACTAAGAAATTACAGTTGGGAATACAAGATTTGTCCTTAATATTGTGATGTCCTTGCTATGCTGTGTCCTTAATGGGCAAATTTTACTCTATGTCATTCCTACTGACACAACATAAAGAGAAAAGAAACGAGAGGCTTATGTCAACAGTGAATTCCTGACCTGTCTTAATAGGGCAAAAAGGCAGAGCCACAGCAACCAACAACAGATATTCATCGATTAACCCAGAGGTTCTGAGCAGCTGGTGCCAGTTTTCAAGAACAACCCTGATTGTCACAATGTATGCAAGACCTAGGACAACACACAGTTGTTAGAAGTGACAGGGTAACACATTCAAAACACTGTGATGGAGTACAGTTAGGATTAAAATCTTTAGCCAGAATCTGGAAGCAATAATAATGTGTATGTGTGTGTGTGTCCTTCTATCCAAACCAAGAATGAGCTTTGGCTTCATAGTGCAGGGTGCCTTTATCAAGGTCAAATCCTACTACAAGTAGCTGCCAGCTTTTCTTGGGGTGATACAGTTCTTTACTGAACAACATTGCTGACAGACACGTGCAGTGGCAGGCGTGCCAAGTGTGCTAACCAGACCTAGCTGGACCAACAGCCATACCACCCAACTGTCCCTCATTTAACCACTTGGAAACCCTTATATCCCACATAAAAAAGGTGCTGTGCACTAAGATTTTATAACAGAAATTCATATGAATCCGATGCTCCACGAACACCAAACAATATTAAAGCCAGAGCACTAGTTTTTTAGCAAAGTTCTGATCTCCACGTGATAACGTGTCCCACATCTAAGGCCCAGTGCCCCTCTTTTGGCTAACAAATAGTGGTATGCCAGCAGTGCAACTCAAACACATAAGCTGCAATGATTTGGGGGAGCACTACTGGTTTGTATAAGCACCAGATATTATGTAACCCTGTTCCACTCTGCAGTTTCAGTTTCCAAAGAGCATGAAAGAAACAGCTCAAAAGGAGTTGGTTCATGTCAGTATGGCTATTAGATCTGGGAATCAGAGTAGCACACTGGGCGTCAGGATGCCATGCATAAAAGCACTGTGTCTGTCCTTTCTGCTGACTCATGCAAGCTGGACAAGTAGTTATTCAGCTTGGAAGGCAAAGGCTGATGTCTGTTACAGATAAGGAATCTTTGTTCCTTTTAAAAACAGCTCACCCGATACTATGCCAGAACAGAGACCATTCTATAGAAAAGGGACCCACAAACAGGCAAGAGAGACAGAACCTTTCCTCCACACCGAACTGTTACCACTTAAAAGGGAACTAACACACACAAAAAAGGCATTCAATATTTTTGCCAAGGGAAGTAGGTTTCAAATAAAACTACTGGCCAAACCAGTAACTCTTTAAGGGTTAGAAATATAAACCATTTAGTTACCCCTCCCCTTTATAGCTGCTGGAATCTCTTTTATGAAACACTAGCACATGAAATTACATCACAACAGGGGAAAACAGAGGTAGCATACAGGGCTGCCAGTAATTGCTAAGGCAAAGTTTCTGATCCCCCACAGCTTTCACAGTCATTTCTGTTAACTTGTGCTAATGGTATTTTCAGGCACCAGTATCCCGACTATCCTGCAAATTTGTAGTTGCTGTTTCATGGAACTACAGTATACTGCACTACTGTGAAATATGTTTTATGCTGCTAGTGCCACCAGATTCCAAAACCCTTTGTGGTTATTCTGCTTTGCACAATTTTTTTTTAAACTTATATTTATTGATAATGCAAAGTTGATCAATTCCTGTAGGACAGTACTCAGTAATGGTAAAATATACATTTTGACAGTACATCATCATTGCATTCCTACACTTGATACATCATGGGGGGGTTAGCGATACTCTTTTTATTACATTAAATTTGAATCGTAGGCCATTGCTGCCATGAGTGAGGATTTATCAGGGTAAGTACAACTTTTCCCTCATAACACTCATTTAATAGGCTTGTCATCCCCAACCACCTCTTTAAGGGAATTAACTCAATGCTCAGAGCATTGCTACAGCTATGTACAATCCTGCCTTCTCAACTTCGAGTAAGCATTAAGCCATGGTGAACGAGACTTCTATTGTGGAATTAATGCATGGTTTGGGGCGGGGGGGGGTTAAATAAAACGTTGTACGTGGTTCAAATATTTTACTGTTGATAAGGAGACACCAATATTTATTATTATAGTTATGCTGCTAAAGACATGCAGGCATAAATAAGATGTGCACTGTGGTATAACACATTTTACTGCTTTTTAGACATTTTGAAACAGTACATTTAATGCTACATGTCTCAACATTAGCAACACCACACTTCTACACGGTGTTCAGTACTGCCACGTCGTATGCTGGGATGTAGAGACTCATATTTTTGCATACCTACATTTGAAAGATCAGCAAACTGCTAATATTCTAATAACACACAACTCACTTTATTTAAACTGCACAAATTTGTAATGAGGGAGTGCTGCTTAAGATGTAAATGTCTGGAGGAATGACACATATTGCTAACAGAGCAACTAATTAGTTTAGCAAAATTCGGACAAAGTCTTACAACATTTGGACAATGATTTGAAAATCGGCAAAGATGTTTTGCACGTATTGTCACTTTTCCAGTGAGCTGTGCATGGTGAAGTTGCCAACGTGAAATGGAGAAGTGCTGTTAGAGGGAGACATTGAAGGCGTTTTTGCCGTTTTACTGTGCTGGTCGGCGATACTTTTACTCTCCCTTTCCTGCTTTTATAGGTTTGACTCTTTGTTCTCTACTAGTATATGAGGGGATTTTGTATTTCTGCATTATTTTACCTTGCACCGCTGTACTCTCAGACAACACGTTTAGTGTGACAGCAAGTGGCCACTGGGTGGGTGGGTGAGCAGCAACACTGCTTGGGAGATTACACAGGTAATGCGCAGTACTACTGCACCTACTGTGCATTACTAGGGAATTAATGCATGACAAACGTCTATTTTTAGCCAATCACATGCCTGTATTTGCTTTCTTGCTTCTCTGCCATGTTACAATCAACAGTAAACTTCAATCGTTGTTAATATTATTATTAAAACTGAACCTGGTCTCAAACTTTCTTTAAACATCTTTTAAACCATTTGCTAGTGAGCCCCTTTACAAAAACATAAAGAAGTAACGGAGCTTCAGCTCAGAACGTGTAACCACCACTTCATCTGAGCTATATCAAGGGCTTAGAAAAACTTGAAAGAAAGCTGCATCAGAGGAACACTTACCCCGATAACCCCTACCTTACCTGGACCTCCCCCTAGGATTACTCAAGTTATCTGTAATAAACACATGTTTTAAATACAAACTTTGTCCCAGAGGGTTTATCCATAGCAAAGGTGGGGCAAACCTTTTAACCAAATCTTAGTTCATATCTTCATCCCTCTTCTCAGTCCTCAGCCTTCAGAATCCTCAGCCCTCCATACCTTACAGATTTTCCTCAGCTTCTGAGTCCGACTCAGAACCCTGGGCCAAACAGTCTGGCTCGATCTTAGCCAGCAATTTTCCGGCTTCCTCTGGATTGGAAAAGTGGAACATTTTGTTCCCATACACCACCTTCAAACTGGTTGGCATCAAAAAGCACATGGTGTACTCCGCGCTGTCTTAGCCTGGAGTGTACTCAGTCAAATCCTTTGCACCTTTGACGGGTTGCAAAGCTCAAGTCCAGAAAAATGTGTATGGGTAAATCCTGACATTTAAGGAGGCTACGTTTCTTGGCTTCCTGTAATATAACGTCCCGCTCCTTCATAGAGCCCTTAACTGACAGAAATGTGTGGGACTGAGTAGTCGCTCCTTCGGCATGTAGACAAACTCCACGAGGCATCACCCGGTAAGGCCCGCTGGATCACAATTGGAATGTCCATCTGCAGAAGATCTGGGAGCCACAGCTTCAAAAACCAGCAGGCATCTTGTAGCCTCCAGCAGACCAAAGAAATGAACATGGGATGCCCATGCCCCATTTTCCAGTCATCGTCTCATTAATGAGTTCTCCCAAATGAGACTTGCTGTTGCCACCACTGCTTTGTCCGCTGCCTTGGTCACCCTTTGGATTCATCCTCCACCGCCTGCAGCTACGTGTTGACCACCAGCATTCTAGCCGCAAAATCATCCACTTTTTTATCAATAGTCTGGACAGCTTTTAATAAAGCGGCATTAGATGGTTGAGTTGGGTTCGCCACTGGAGGGTCTCCATCTTTCCTTGGGCCCGGTCGTGTCTCCTGCTTAGCACCATCACTTCCCGCTGCAGTCTTTGGATGGCCCATGCTTTCAATTATTCTTATTTCTGGTCTGTAGATGATCAGGAAGTTGTGCTGAATTCCAGTCTAGCCTTCTTAAATGAACTGAACGATTTTTAACACCAAAATATTCCGTCTGTTAAGCAGGATCTGCAGAGCTGCAAAAGTATGCTGTAAACAGCTCAGCTGCTGGCGATGCCCCCCGCACAATGTTTTGTCACAGTCCCAATTTAGTGAACTGTTCTGTGCCTGTGGTCTGCAAAAAATTCTGCTAGCAGCACTAAATCCTTTTTGTATCAGTGCCGTTTTACACAGTTTGTTTTAAAGCAGTTGTGTGTACTTTGTATTGCTGGCACCATTTTCTGTAGTTAGGATGCAGTGTAGTCTTGTGGTTCTGACACCAGTTTGGGACCCAGGAGATCACATGTTCACACCACAGTAAAGCCTAACAGTAACTGTGTGACCTTGCACAAATCAATTTACCTCCCAGTGCTCCAGGTCACACAACTGTAGAAACAGGACTCTACTGGAAATGAGATGTTAAGCTGGGCTATCTTTGGCAATTAAGCTGTAAAATAAAATTATTGTTGTCTTTTGGTGTGTGATAGGGTATATAGCTGGTGAAAGGGATTCTGGGAGTACTCAACAGAGGACACTTTTGAACACTAAATGATTGGGCTTTCCTGGCAACCTAAAAAGTTGCAGGTTTTATTTTCATTCATAACTGTAGTTGTTTTGCTCATCTTTCCAACATGAAATCCACTGCATACTCTCTTTCCCTCGAGGTATGACTTTTCCTTTTTACTGTCCCTGGTGCAAGTATTTAATTATAAAATGGCTGGATGTGACCAGTTCACAAATGGGCCAAACCCATTAGGAATTAGCCCCAAGCTTACATCCCCAAGGACTGGGTAACAAAGTGCATTTCCCCCATATCTGTCTTGTCTATGAGATGCTGTCTGTATAGAGTCTCCCTAATGGATTGATACAGCTGAAGAGCTGTGTTTCTGTGTACATGTGCTCTTCTGCCCTGAAATTCTTGAGTACTCTGAACCAATATAAACACCAACTGCCAGATCATTCTCCCAGTGAAGACCAGAAGGCTTGAAACAAAATAGTAACACGAGTAGATTTACTGAAGAGAAAACTTCAAATTAAATGTTTTTTTATATAAACTTTACCACTATAATAAACTTTTTAAACTACACAAATAAAACAGAAACACCTACATGTAATATTCATTGCAAAAACTTTCTTAATGTACCAGTTAGGGTTAAAGTGACAAAAGTACGGAAACGTGGTATTAGGATCTACAACCTAACTCCCACCCGAAATCACCAAAAGGAAAAACGTTAGTTTTCCCTGCCATAACTCTTGGCAAATCGGGGGTGGGGTGTTCCTTGGGGTTCTCGTCCCTAATGCTCACCCCCATTTCATGCACAAATAAGGTCAGGTGTGATCTGCTTTCTTCATGCAGGGCACAGAGGTCATTGGTACTATGTGGGGAGACAGGTCAGTATGTTTGCCTGTCTATGAAAAGGAGACCACCCTTTACCTCTTGGCCGAGTGTGGTAGAGGGAATGGACAGATTTAATGGCTGCACCCCGAGGCCTGCTGATCATTAATGAGGTCCTGAACTTCACGGCAGAAGAGCTTGGTGCCACTAACAGAGGAGTTAAGCACTTTGTTCTGCACATCAGCTGCAAATCTAGAGACCCTAAGCCAGGAGTGCCTACAAAAGCAAATGCCAGTGGTAGCTGCCCTGAGGAGGTGTCTGCTAACATCCTCAGAAGTCTGGAAACACTGAGGCAGTTCCTGCTTCTGTGAGCCATCAGGATGGGCCTGAGCGGCAGCTTTGCCCTTTGTTCAGTTGGCATTTTGGTATTTTGTGTGACAGATAATTTGCGATCCTCAGACCCAAAGTGGAGGAGCCATAAACCCTTTTTCCCCCCAGAGGTCAATCCTGCGGGATTCCTTATCTGGGGGAAAGGAGCTAAGGTGCTTAGGTGCCTTAGATTGGTCATGAGCCGCCTTGATGACTAGAGAGTCAGTTTTGGCCTGGGCAGCAAAATAAGGAAGACCCTGAGGGGCATTACAAAGCTTGTCTGCCCTGCATGGCATAGCTGGCACCATATCTGGCCTGTGTCAGGCTGCATTTTTCAATGCTGAGCGTTGGAGAAATGATCTTAGGAGATGATTCCGGAATGTCCAGGAAATCCAACAGGTCTTTCCTGGTGATATCCTCTTCCTCAGTCTGGAAGCCCATGGTGGCAGACAACTGCTTCATCACATTAAAAAATGTGGCATCCTCAGCAGGAGACCCTGGAGTATGCTTAAAGTCCTCACTGACTGAGGATGGAGTGGACTTATCGGAGATTAGGATTTCTCCCTCTTCATGCTCTACATCATCAGGGTGATGCTCCTCCTTGACGTCGACTTCTTCATCTGGTCAGGTGCTGGATTCGCCACCACCGGCCTGCGGGAAATCTCCTGGGTCGACAAACAGGTGTCGATGATGACTGCTGTGTGGTGTGAGGTAAACTTGACGGCATCCAACTGCTGAACAGTACATTTGTGAACTTAAGCAGTACTTTGTTCAGGACAAGATTGGATGTCGATGGAGGGAGATTCAACAGCACAGATGCCGACGACTGTCCGGCTGTGTCCTGGGAGCCCAATGAGCCTGTAGCCCCGGAAGGAGAAGGGGCAGGCCTCGACAAGGCTGCTGACTACAGATGTAGGAGCGGACGACCCAGAGGTCGACGGCTGGGTGCCCTGTGTGTAGGTGCTGTCGGTATGGGTCTGGTAGGAGCAGAGACCTAGACAGATGGTCTCTTCATTGGAGCGCCTGATGATGACGAAGAGCCCTCCCCCGAAGGAGAGGTGGACAGGGAGCGGGATTACCACTGGGGGCAGCTGTTACAATCCCATTCTTATTTTCTGAAATTACTATTTTTCCACGCCTACGTCCTGCAGGTGCCGACCCATCGGGAGTGCCTAGGGGTCATCATCCTGCCTCACTTGTCTGCCCGATACGTACCCTCAGTCCCCAAGGAGCTGTGGCTTATCTCCTGCGAGATGTGATGTCCAGCACCTCAACCCTCAGCGCCACCAGGCCGGCATCCCTGTCTTTTTTATGACTTTTCCCCGAGGACTTGTCTCGGGCCTTGGAGGCCTGGGAGCTCGAAGATATGGCAGGCGACTGGGTGGCTGGGGCCCTGGAGGACCCCTGCCTGGAGCTGGCTACCTGTTCCATGAATTATTTGAGAGCCTTCTTGTGTCTCCTGAGGGTTGTTTGTTTAAACTACTGGCAGAACTCACAGTCGGAGACATCATGGTCAGGCCCAAGACAGCAGACACAAACAGAGTGTTTGTCTGCAGAACCAGTTTTCTTTCCGTAGCAAAGGAAAAGAGAAGATGAAGGATTAACTCTCGACTTAAAAAGAAAAGATCTCTTAGATGAGATTTGGGTAAAAGTTACGGAAAAAGGCTATAAGACGAAAAAGACGCGAACACTGTGATGAAGCTTCCGCGGATACTGAGCAAGCAAGTCGATGGTGGGAAAGAAGTTAGGAGGGAGCGGGGCCACCTACGCCTATATAGGGTTGTTGACGTTGATGGCCCCAGTTGTACTGCTGAAAATCTTCCATGTGGATTCCTCTTCACCAACTGCGAAGGTTCCTACAGTGTTACCCTACGACTGCGATACCACCAAAGAACTACAGTGTTAGAGGGGTTATAGCCATTGATATGCCAACAGTAAGATGCAGGACCTGAGCTGGAGTACGTACCAGACCTTGATGTCTCAATGACAGCTGGGCCAGCAACAGAAGATGAAGTAGCCTTACACTTACACTCATGGTGCAAAGGATAATGTGAACTGGAGGTAAGGACATGCCAGTGATGCACCAAAGCAAGCTTCACTGTCATTTCCTTTGATAAATGGCACTTCTTTCAGGAAGAAAGAGCATCTAACAGTAAGGAGTGCGACAAGACTGAAGAAAGCAGTTTCCATAGAACATAGAGGGTACCCCATTGCAGACGCTGAAGGTGCACGCTTAGTATCCTCTATCTTTTGCAGATAATTTTCTAATGACTTTTGGCAGCTTCTCCTCATAGTCTCATTGTAACCTTGGCAGATGGTACATCACTTCATGTGTAAGGCTCGAGTGGTGAACGTATAATTTGTGAGCCTTGGCATGAACAATCCTAGTGCAGTAGCGGCACAGATGAAAAAGCAGTAACTTCTTTAGCAGCACAAGCAACAGCATATTAGTTAAGCAAAGAAAACAATTAGAAAATGGGCAAGTTACATACTGTATCCTGATTGGCTGCTGCCATTTCATTGGCTTATGTTTATGTGCTAATAACACCCCCCCCCCCCAAAAAAAAATCTGTAAAAAGGTCCAACATGTGATCTGGAATGTGGACACATCATGTACAGAATTCATAAGCAACCTCCCTCATTCTTGATTTCCATTACAAACATGGCTGACACCTTTAAATACAAACCTTCAACTACGCCCTAAAACGCCCTTAAATTAAAAACAAACAGAATTACATAATTTTATTTCTACTCATGATCCCTTTCTTATGAGCAATTTTTTTTTTGTTTAAATCCAGTACTATTCAATTTTTTTTTTTTATATTATTTCTGGTGTCTCTGATAAGCATGAAAGAAAAAATTACTCACCTTAGTAATACTGTTTCTTCTAATGGAGTCTTGCTATATTATAGACATTAGCAGTTTGATCCAGCTCTAGAACTGCCCCGGAGTGAAATGGTTAAAACCATTCCAAAATAGAATTTTGGCACAAGAGCAGCTCTATCTGTGTCATTTCAAACTTGAACTGTCAGATCTTTACGAGCCAAACTCACTAAGGTCTGTGTGGAAGCTGTAACCTACACTAGCCAAATGGCTACCTAAATAATAACAACCATTGATGGTCCCAACACCCAAGACTCAAGTCAGGGGACCAGAAATACTAACACCATTCTAATAATATGAAAATGGAACATAAGTATAATAAAACACACACGCGCGTACACATACACACCCCAAAGTCCCAAAGGGACAAAATGCTAACAGGACATAAGTAGTGCCCACACTAAGTTGCCCGCACCCACCAAGTAGAGGTTCTGAGAGGGGCAGGTTGGGGAGGTCTATAATATAGCAAGACTCCATTAGAAGAAACAACATTACTAAGGTGAGTAATTTTTCTTCAAACAACATTAAGTCTTGCTATATTATAGACATTAGCAGAATACACAGCAGTACCTCCATGGAGGAGGGGCAGAACCTACTTAGGAAATAGGCTCTGAAGAACAGCTGTGCAGAGCAAGAGCATCTCTCCTGGCCTGGACATCCAGGGAGTAATGCTTGGTAAAAGTGTACCGCTTTCCAAGTAGCAGCCTGGCAAATCTTTAATAAAGGATATCTCTGGCAGCAGCTAGAGACTGCAGCTGTACCCCTGGTAGAATGAGCCCTCAAACCGGGGGCTCTGCCCACTTTCTGATAACAAATTGGATACAGAGACAATCCACCTGGCTACTGATCTCTTAGTGGCAGGTTTGCCTTCCCAACTTCACCATAGGTAAGGAAAAGTTGGAGGATTCAACCTGTGACCTTTGGTACGCTCTATATAATAACTAAGAGCTCTCTTAACATCCAGGCTGTGCAACCTCCTCTCACCCAAGAGGGTGATCAGTGAAAATACTGGAAGGGAGATAGATTGATTAAGATGGAAATGAAACCACCTTAGGCAAAACTTCCTATTAGTCCTAAGGACTACCTTATCCCTGTGGAAAGAAATAAAGTCGGGTCTCCACTGACAAGGCTTGCAATTCACTTATCGTCTGGCAGAAGTGATAGCCACTAGAAAACAGTTTTCCAAGTTAGGTACTTAAGCTCTGCAGAAGACAGAGGTTCAAAAGGGGTTGCATTAACTGGGCAATGCAAACATTAAGGTCCCAAGCAGGGGCCGGTTCCCGAAAGGGAGGATCAGTATGGAGTAATCCCTTAAAAAACTTGGAAAACAAAGGATGAGAGGAAAGAGGGGATGACTTTCCTGCTGACACAAAAGCAGACACAGCTGACAAATGAACTCTCAGGGTAGCTGGTCTGAGACCCAAGGAATTAAGGTGTACCATGTAATCTAACAAAATGGGCAATTCAGCAGATTCTGGGGAAATATTTTTCCCAGCACACCAAATGGAAAACCTTTTCCATTTAGAACTATAAGTAGCCCTAGTGGAAGGCTTTCTGAAGCCCTTAGGATCTCAAGAACAGCCTGAGAGAGGTGTAAATCAGCAACTCTAACTCCTCAAGAGCCAGGCCTTGAGGTTGAGGGATTTGAGGTCCGATACCAAACCCTTCCCTGGGCACCAGTCAGATTGTGATTCCTGGGGAGGCACAGGGAAGATGGACTGTCAGGAGACAGAAGGAGGGGTACCAGGCTGCCTGGACAATCCGGGGCAATCAGAATCACCCTGCAAGGCTGAGATCTGATTTTGACTAGTGCTTTGAATAGGAGAGGAAAGGGGGGAAAGCATAGAGGAACTTCCCTCCAATCCAGAAGAAGGGCATCCAGGGAACTGAGCAAGCACTGGAGGCCTGCAACAGAACAGAGGAAGTTTGTGTTTGTCTGGGGCTGCAAAAGATCTATCTGAGGGATGCCCCACCTGGCAAAAACTATCCAGCACTTCAGGATCCAGGGACCATTCGTGGTGGCCCTGGGAAATCCTGCTGAGGGCATCCGCAGGAGCATTGTCCTTCCCTGGAAGATGAACTGCTATGAGGGAAGTGTTCAGGGAATAGGCCAGAGACCACAACTTCATTGCCTCGGTGCACAAGGCTGAAGACCGAGTGCCCCCCTGTTTGTTGATGTACCACATTGTTGTGGTGTTGTCTGTTCTGACTTGTATCACCTTGTCGTGGACAGATGCAGAAAAAGCTTGAAGAGATAAAAACAGCTCTGAGTTCCAGCAAATTGATGTGGAGCAGAGATTCCTGGGGGGACCAAACTCCCTGAGTGGAAAGGTCGCCCATGTGGGCTCCCCAACCCAGAAGGGAAGCATCTGTAGTGAGAGTCAAGTCGTGAAAAGGGGAAATGAAGGGGACCCCGCTCTTAAATTGCTCTGATCCTGCCACCACTGGAGAGCTAGGATCAAGGTTCGAGTCACTGGGACCAACTTGGAAAGGGGGTCTCTTCTCTGAGACCAAAAGGTTCTCAAGTGAAACTGAATGTCTCTCATCTGAAATCTGGCTCCCTGCACAACAGCTGTGGATGCAGCCAAGTGCCCCAGGAGCTGCAGAAAGTGTCTTGCTGGTCAAGAGACCTGCAGAGTGAAGGAAGAGGCCAGAGCCACTAAATTCCTTACCCTTTCTGGGGGAAGAAAGGCTCTGGCTAGCTTTTTGTCCAATTCTGCCCCTATAAAGGTGAGTACCAGGACTGGTTCCAGAACAGACTTTGGTAGGTTTAGCAGAAAACCCAGGGAGGTGAGAAGCTGCTGGGTGACCTGCAGGTGAGATTTTACCTGTTCTGGGGATTGGCCTACAATGAGCCAGTCGTCTAGATAGGGAAAAACAGCAATCCTCTGCCTCCTTAAGTGGGCCACTGCCACTGCTAGACACTTTGTGAATACCCTTGGAGCAGAGGTAAGGCCAAGGGCATTGCTCTGAACTGGTAATGACCTGAGGGCAGTTGAATCTGAGGTACTTTCGATGGGATCTTCTGATTAGGACATGGAAATAGGCATCCTTGAGGTCCAGGGAGGCTAGCCAGTCCTGGCGTAGGGAAGGTAAAATCATTGCCAGAGTTACCATTTTGAACTTTGGTTTCAGAAGATGCTTGTTCAGATATCTGAGATCTAAAATGGCGCCATTCTCCTGTCTTTTTGGGGTAAGAAGTATCTGAATACAGACCCTGCCCTGATGCAGGGAGGAACCCTTTCTACTGCTCTGAGAGCTAACAGGGATGAGACCTCTGTTTCCAGAGAGAGGGTCTCTGAAGCACTTGGTAGAAAAGTCTGCTTTCAACTTGGGAAACTTTTTGAAGCTGAGAACCAGACCCTGGCTTACTACTCCAGAACCCACTTGTCTGAGGTTAAAGAAGCCCAATTCTGACTGAAGTAAGCCAGCCTGCCCCCACTGGTACAGGAGATCGGCCCTGGGCACCCCATCAGGGTGCCTGTTCTGAGGAGCTTTTAGGCTGGGGGTGGGAGCAGGTCTGCTCACCCCTCGCCTGCCTGCCTCTGAAGAAGCCCTCTGAGTATAGGCAGAGGAGGCCTGAGTCTGGTAGAAAGGCCTGTGAAAAGGCCTACCCCTACCCCTGGGGCATGCCTTTGAGGAGTGGCTTGCCGCTCCTTAGCCTGGGCACTCTTGTAAGTAGTCCCATATTCATCCATCATCTTCATGTAATTCTCTGTCTGCTCTCCAAACAGAGAATTTCCCACCACAGGAAAATCCATAGCCCAAGTCTGGGTATCCTGTGACAAACTAGTACACCTGAGCCAGGCCAACCTACTTAAAAGCTGCCAAATGTGGCCATGACCCTAGAGGAAACATCATTAACATCCACAGCAGCATGAAACTGAACCTTAGAGGATTCAATGTCATCAGCAGCCACCTGTTCTAGTTCACTAGCCAGCTGGCCATGGGCCTGCTTGGCCAACTGCATAACAGTATCCCATCTAGATTTCTGATACCTAGCTACATAAGCCATATAATTTGCTTGCCTGAGTCCCAGAGAGGCTGCCATATACTGTTTTTTTGCCATGGCATCAATCTTCCTGGAATCCTTGTCAGAGGATGTGAAGCCAAGGAATATTAGCTTTATCACAGGCAGCAGCCTGAACTACCAACATGACTGCATTGCTGAGAAAGGAATTCTGTATCAGGGCCTGACAATGTATACCTTCTGTCCATCTTTTTACCTACAGGAGGCACAGAATTAGGAGCTTTTAAAATTTTAATTTTTTGTTTCCTAAAAGACTTATGTAGAGGAATAGACAATCTCCTAGACTCTGGAATATCCATCATTTCTACAAAATCAGGCTCCTCTTGCCCATCCACAGCCTCTTCTAAAGGAAGCTGGAGGGTTTCAGCAACTTTTTTATAAAACATAAAATGAGATGGGGACTCAGACAGCATAGGGGGAGATTCTAAAGGTCTGTCTGGGAGATGTCGGTTCAATGGGCACACCCAGACCTTCCCAGTCACATTCATACTGTTCATAATCCTCCTCCCCCTCCTCTGGTTCATAAAATTCCTCAATATCATAATCCTGAACCACTGGGACTGGACGAACCGACCTTTTACCAGATAGTGGTGGTTCGGACAGACCCTGACACAGTGACTGGACAATTTGTATGGCTTTTGCTATCTCTGCAGCAGTTGGAGAAGGAATTTTGGACTCCAGACCTGCTGATTTTCTTGTTTTCTTTACTGGAATTGGTTCCTCAGAACCAGCTTTTCTTTTGCCCGAGGAAGTCTGGCCCTGGTCAGAGGGCATTTCCTCTGGTTCGGCTGGCACCGAACCGGGCTGGCCATCCGGGTCAGCGGACTTTTTGGCCTCTCGTTCCCTGAGCCTGCCCAATCTTTTTCCAGGGTGGCTGCAGGGAAATTCTTACATACCTGGCAGTCTGACTGGAGGTGGTCAAAACCAGACAATAAACACATGTGGTGTGTGGGTCAGCCTTGCAAAGACTTCCCACAAACATCACAGTGTTGAAACCCAGTGGCCCGGTTTTCTTTTGGGTTTCTCAGACATAATGCCAGCCTAACCAAAACTTGCCCTTTTAACGGCAGTGCTAGGTAAGACACCCTTATCGGTTCCTAACCGTGTCACGGGTATTGGAAAAAAACGTAATAAATCCGTTTTTTTTAGAACCGATAAGAACCGGGAACCGCACTCTAAAATAGTAACTTTTAGTTTTAAATGAGTTTTAAACCCACTGATCGGTTCAAAAACGAACCGATAACTTACAAGTTCCACACAGACAAAACCTTCATTTACTTACGGTTACCACAGATAGAGCTTGAACCGAACGGTTTTGCGGTTAAAATAAAACTATTCTCGGTTAAATCCAACCGAGAAAACACTTTTTAAACCGAGAAATGAACCGAGCAGAAGGAGAAATTTCCGGAGCGACTGTTCACTGAGGCGGAGTAAAGAATCTGACAGTTCAAGTTTGAAATGACACCGATAGAGCTGCTCTCGTGCCAAAATTCTATTTTGGAATGGTTTTAACCATTTCACTCCGGGGCAGTTCTAGAGCTGGATCAAACTGCTAATGTCTATAATATAGTAAGACTTCATGTTGTTTGAAGAAAAAATTACTCACCTTAGTAATGTTGTTTCTTCTAATGGAGTCTTGCTGCATTCTGACTATTGCAGTGATTGCCAACATTTGAACTGCCCCGGAGAACAAAGAGTTAACTTTCCATGCAGGGCATGGAACACTGAGCTCGAGCTCGGTTGAAGCCTCTGTCTGCTGTTGTTTAAACTACAACCGTCAGATCTTTACAAGCAATACTCACTAGAAGTTCTGTGTGGAAACTTTAAGACTCACACTAGCCAACTGGCAAATAAATTTATTAAAAAAAAAAAAAAAAGGGGGGGGGGGTTTGGTTTCAAAGCAAAGACTCAATTCAGGAAACCCAAAAAACAAAACACAACACATACCCAAAATAAAGGAGGGTGAGAAAGGGGCACCTCTAGGGTGCCAACACTGCTACTGCCCACCCACATCCCAAAACCCAGGTTCTGAGAGGGGAGGCAGGGGGGAGGTCAGAATACAGCAAGACTCCATTAGAAGAAACAACATTACTAAGGTGAGTAATTTTTTCTTCAAACAACATGAAGTCTTGCTGTATTCTGACTACTGCAGACTACCAAGCAGTAGCTCCATGGAGGAGGGACAGAACCTACTTTGGGAATAGGCTCTGAAGTACTGCTGTACCAAACCGAGCATCACTCCTAGCCTGGATATCCAGAAAGTACTCTATGTAGTAGCTAAGGGCCCTTTTTATGTCCAGGCTGTGCAACCTCCTCTCTCCAGAGGAGGAATGGTCAGTGAAGAAAACAGGGAGAGACAGACTGATTAAGGTGGAAATCTGAAACCACCTGAGGCAAAAACTTCCTGTTAGTTCTTAGGACTACTTTATCTCTATGGAAAGAGATGAAATCAGGCTCCACTGACAGGGCTTGCAATTCACTGATACGCCTGGCAGAGGTAATGGCTACCAAAACACAGTTTTCAAGTCATACTTAAGCTCTGCAGAGGACAAAGGCTCAAAGGTGGTTACATAAACTGAGCAATGCAAACATTA
Source organism: Neoceratodus forsteri (assembly GCA_016271365.2). Lineage (NCBI taxonomy): Eukaryota > Metazoa > Chordata > Ceratodontiformes > Ceratodontidae > Neoceratodus > Neoceratodus forsteri. Next base: position 952,243,968 of record CM028130.1, read on the forward strand.
AGGTCCTAAGCAGGAGCAGGGTCCCTAAAGGGGGGATTGGTGTGCAGCAATCCCTTGAAGAACTTACAAAACACAGGATGGGCTGACAGAGGAGAGGGCCTGCCTACTGACAAGAAGGCAGAAACAGCTGCCAGATGCACTTTAAGTGTAGCTGGCCTAAGTCCCAAGCATTAAGATGAACCATATAATCCAGGACTGTAGGCAACCCAGCAGATGCTGGAGAAATATGCTTATTAGAGCACCAAATAGTGAACCTTTTCCATTTGGAGTTGTAAGTCTTTCTGGTGGAAGGCTTTCGAGAAGCCTTAAGGATATCCAGAACCCCTTGAGAAAGGTGTAGATCAGCAAACTCTAACTCTTCAAGAGCCATGCCTTGAGATTGAGAGATTTGAGGTTCGGATACCAAATCCTCCCCTGAGAGGATGTCAACAGGTTGTAATTCCTGGGAAGAGACAGGGGAAGGTGGACTGTTAAGGACAGCAACAGCGGGTACCAGGACTGTCTGACCCAATCTGGAGCAATCAGAATCACTTTGCTTGGTTGAGACCTGATCTTGACTAACACTTTGAACAGGAGAGGGAAGGTGGGGAAGCATACAGGAACTTCCCTTCCCAATTCAGAATCAGAGCATCCAGTGGGACTGAGCCCAAGACTGGGGGTCTGCAACAAAAGAGAGGAAGTTGGCGATTGTCTGGGGCTGCAAAAAGATCTATCTGTGGAGTGCCCCATCTCGAGAAAATCACTTCCAAAACTAGGGGATCTAGGGTCCATTCGTGATGGCCCTGGGATATCCAGCTGAGAGCATCTACTAGGACATTGTCCTTCCCTGGGAGGTGAACTGCTATCAGAGAGGTTTGCAGGGAATAGGCCAGAGACCACAACTTCATTGCTTCTGTGCACAAGGCCGTAGACCGAGTGCTTCCTTGCTTGTTGATGTACCACATTGTGGTGGTATTGTCTGTTCTGATCTGTACCACCTTGTTCTGTACAGAGCCAAGAGGGAAGAGACCTCTGCCTCTGAAGGATTTGCAGGTGGAAAGGATCTGGTTCTCATCTTTGAAAATTTTTTGAAGCTGAGAACCAGTCCCTGGCTTACTACTTCTAGGACCCATTTGTCTGATGTTAAAGACATCCAGTCCTGGACAAAGTAAGCCAGCCTGCCCCCTACAGGTGGTGGAGAATCGGCCCTGGCAAAACCCATCAGAGTGCCCGTTTGGCAGGGGCTTTAGGCTGAGGGGTGGAAGCAGGCCTGCTTGTACCCCGTCTGCCTCTCCCTCTGAAGAACCCCCTTTGAGCATAAGCAGAAGAGGAGGCCTGGGCTTGGTAGAAAGGCCTATGAAAAGGCCTGCCCCTGGAATGCTGCTTCTGGGAAGTGGCTTGCCTTTCCTTGGCCTGAGCATTCCTATAGGTGGTCCTGTATTCATCCATTTTCTTCATGTAGTTCTCTGTTTGCTCCCCAAACAGAGAATTACCCACAACAGGAAAATCCATGGCCTTAGTCTGGGTATCCTGAGACAGGCTAATACATCTGAGCCAAGCCAGCCTACAAAGGGCCACAGATGTAGCCATGACTCTGGATGAAATATCACTGGAGTCCACTGCAGCATGGAATTGCACCTTGGATGCCTCAATACCATCCGCAGCCACCTGCTCCAGTTCCTTGGCAAGCTGGCCAGGGACCTGTTTAGCTAAGGCCATTACAGTGTCCCATCTAGATTTCTGATATCTAGCTGTATAGGCCATATAATTAGCCTGCCTGAGTCCCAAGGATGCTGCCATGTACTGTTTCTTTGCCATGGCATCAATCCTCCTGGAGTCCTTATCTGGCGGGTGTGAAGCCAAGGGTATATTTGCCTTATCACAGGCAGCAGCCTGCACTACCCCAACATGGCTGCATTGCTGGGTAAGGAACTCCGTATCTGAGCCTGAGAGAGTATAGCTCTTGTCCATTCTCTTGTCCACAGGAGGTATAGAATTAGGAGCCTTTAAAATTTTTATTGTCTGTTTCCCAAAGGACTTATGAAGGGGAATAGACAGCCTCCTGGACTCTGGGATATCCATCATTTCAACATAGTCAGGCTCCTCCTGGTCGTCCACAGCTTCTTCCATAGGAAGCTGAAGAGTTTCAGCCACTTTTTTGTAGAACATAAAATGGGAAGGGGACTCAGAAAGCCGAAGAGGAGAAACCCCTGAAGGTCTGTCTGGGGAGATGTCCGGGTCAATAGGCACATCCAGACTTTCGTAATCACCATCACTATCCTCATACTCTCCTTCCTCCTCCTCCGGTTCATAAAAATCTTCTAATTTATAATCTGGAACCGGGGGAACATTCCGAACCGAGCTCCTTCCTGATGGTGCCGGTTCGGTCAGAACCGGGGTTAGCGACTGAACAATCCTTATCGCTTTGGCTATTTCATCAGTGGTTGGAGAAAGAATCTGTGGATCTGCACCGGCTGATTTATCCCTTCTTTTTCTTTTAACCGGAACAGACTCCTCGGAGTCAGTTCTCCTTTTGCCCGAAGAAGTCTCACCCTGGTCAGAGGGCACTCCTTCTGGTTCGGTTGGAACCGAACCGGGCTGGCCATCCGGTTCAGCGGACTTCTTGGCCTCCCCTTTCCCTGAGCCTACCAACTCTCTTTTCCAGGGTAGCTGCAGGAAAATTCTTGCAAATCTGGCAGTCTGAATTGAGGTGGTCAAACCCCAGACAATAAACACAGGTGGTGTGGGGATCAGCCTTAGCAAAGGCTTCCCCACACACACTACAGTGTTGAAACCCAGTGGGCCCGGTTTTTCTTTTGGGTTTCTCAGACATGGCCAGTCCTAACAAAACTTACCCTTTTTCGGCAATCCGCCAGGCAAGACACCCTTATCGTAATGAAATTCCGTTTTTTTTTTAGAACCGATAAGGACTGGTTACCACACTCTAAAAGTAGAATAAACTTTTTGAACAACCTGATCGGTTCAAACTGAACCGATCCCACGCTTACAAGTTCCACACAGAAGAACAAGAAAATAAACCTATCTAGTACTCACGATACCACAGACAGAGACTGAACCGACAGGTTAACGGATTAAATTCGGTCCGAAAACCAGAAAACGTACCTTAACCTGACAAACTTGAACCGAGCAAAGGAGAAATCTCCGGAGCGACTGTTCAGTGAGGTGGAATAAAGAATCTGACGGTTTGAGTTCAAACAGCAACAGACAGAGTCTCAACCGAGCTCGAGCTCAGCGTTCCATGCCTGGCATGGAAAGTTAACTCTTTCATCTCCGGGGCAGTTCAAAGGTTGGACATCACTGCAATATGTCAGAATACAGCAAGACTTCATGTTGTTTGAATGGTCTTTTTTCCTGTTTCGCCGTTGAGGTGTAGACGAAAAGGGGTGCACCGGCAAGTAGCACAGCCTAGTTTGTCTGAATAATCCTAATCACGTTTGCAATCTCCTCAGCGGTCAGAACCGAAGGCACCTTTGGTTGTGGTTCCAGAGCTGTATACTTTTCCTTCTTTTTCCTCTTGGAGGCTGCGGCCAGTTCTGCACTCCTTTTCATTCCTGAGAAAGTTTCACCCTTGTCAGAGGGCTTCCCCTCAGATTCCTTTGGTTATCTTTGTTAGGAGGAAAAACCGCATGTCCAGAAGCCGCGTCAACAGCTTTATCAGACATTTTTTCTCTCAGTCGGTTTAATCACCTATCGAGCGTAAACTGAGGGAGTTCTTACAAATTTCACACTCTGTGTTCAGGTGGTCAAACCCTAAACAGAGTACACAAATTAAGTGTGGGTCGGCCTTGGCAAACGGCTCACCACACTCAGTGCAGTGCTGGAAACCAGTGGGGTCGGTTCTCCTTTTAGGCTTCTGTGACATAACCTAAAACCCAGTGATACTGTGGGTTCTGGGAGCACATACCCTTTTTTTTTTTTTTAAACATGTTATATTTTCTGAGCCTGCCGACAGCCCCGATCTGATTGACCCCCCACCCAGCCCCGTCACCCAGAATTACTGGGGCTTACTTTATGCCCGGCCCAGGAGTGGCGCCTGTGGGGAGTCTATCGCCATCCTGCCGCAAATGATTTTCTCCTCCATTTACTCCTAGGGGCCCCAGGAGTAGGAGCGCATGTGCGTGGAGGCGTGCATGCACCTTACGGCCCCGGTAACGACCCCTTTCCACCCACCCCATTGGCCAAAAGCCTGGCATCCTCAAGGCCCGTGCTGTCACTGACTTCCACCAGGAGGCAGCCATTAGCCGAGGGTCGCCGCTGCACCTCCCTGGAGGAGAGCTGCCTATGGCAGCTCCATCCAGCTACGCCCACCGTTGCCGACTTCCGACGGCCCGGGTTCACTCTCAACCCGGTCACTGGATGCGTCCACGAGGTTAGGCGTCCAGCATCTTAGCCCTCAGCGCAACCGGGCTGGCTCCAAGGAGCAACACCCTTGAAAGCAAATAAACCAACTTCTTTTTGCAGTCATTTAGAGACCAATAAGAAAACCGAGAAAAATTCCCAGTTAAACCCACAGAACTGTGAGGATAACAGAGAACTGAATTAAGTTTAGACAAAAACTAGAACTTCGGAAAACAAAGCAAGGCCAGTTCCTTCCCGGTTGCGAGGAACTTACAAGGAACCGCAAAACTTACCCAAATAACACTAATTTAGACTAGTCTACCTGTAACCAATGACAGTGCTTCGAAAACTAAACAAAATTAATTGGTAACTAAGAAAACCGAGAAAAAATACATATCTTCAAGAAAATTGAAGGAGAAGTCTCCGAGGCGTCTAGGCAGGCGGAGTAAAGAACCTGACAGTGGTTTGAAAACCGAGCTCGAGCCATTCAATGTTTCACTATTAGCATAGGTTCTATTAACTCATTTCTCTCCGGGGCAGTTGAATGGTGAAAGCTAACTGCATATGTCACAATACAGTAATGATTTCCTGGTGTTTGAACCCCATGTACCTTTCTGCCCAAGGAACAACTTCTACTGCCTTGTTCCTGAGAAAGCTCTGTATTTCGGAAGTGAGCAGGTCTGACTGAGCGGTAGACAGGCTGTGCTACTGCTTGGGAGGAAGATCCGGGGGCAGTTCTGCAAAACAGAGAATAACCCTCCCGAACAATACTGGGGACCCACTTGTCCGAGGTGACAGACTCCCACTGGGTGTAAAACTGAGTCAGATGTCCTTTCAATGCCTTCGAAGCATTCCCCTTGGGAAGCTGAGGTGGGATTGGGGCCAGACTTTCAGAGGGTAGCACTGGGCGCTTTTGGGCCCTGTGCCTTTTGCCGTGTTTACTTTTGCGGCTGAGGAGTCTGATTTCTGTTAAAGGCTCCTCAGCCCCTACCTCGAAGGGACTGCCTGTTATGGAACTGTTGAAGGTTCCCGCACTTCTGGGGGCAGAAGGAGTCAGCCTGGCTATTTTAATGGCAGTCCTGGTTTTCTGAGCGACCTCTAGTGCTTGTGCAACTTGGGGGCCAAACAGATAAGCACCACCAAAGGGGACATTGATGACCTGCTGTTGAGCATCAGGTGAAAACCCTGATGTTCTAAGCCAGGAATGTCGTCTAATGAGATTCCAGTGGTGGCCGCCCTGGCTGCAGTGTGACAGGCATCCACAGAAGCCTTCAGCTGGTGACTACTGGACTCAATGCCTCTGGTGATGGTCTGTAGAAGCTCCATGGTAGTGTCAGACTCCGGGAGGTTCTCGACCATAGACTTAAGTGAATTCCACAGAATATATTCTTACTGGGAGAAATGCCCCCGATAACTGGCAATGCGCATGCCCAAGGTTGCGGCAATGAAAGCCCGTTTTCCCAAGGTGTCAATTTTATGAGACTCCTTATTGATAGGATGTGCTGAAGCTTCCTGAGGGAGAACAGCTTTGCCATTTTCTGCCAGCACAACCAAAGCATCTGCAATAGGTTGTGAAGCCAAGAAAGGTCTCTTCTCCTTTGGGGGGGGGTATATTTCCTGTATATGGATTTGGCCACACAGGGAATCAGAGCCGGCCTCTTCCATACTGCTTGTGACACAGTCTCAAAGGAGGGAGGTATAAGACTCACAGGAATGTTAGGAATATGAAGGAACTCGAGACGTAAAAGCCTGCCTGGGTCCACAGACAAAGTCCGCAGAGCCAGTGTTGAATTCATGTTCTTGAGGGACTGGAAGGAAAGGTTCTCGATGGGGGTCTCCACTGAATCAGAGGGTTGCCCATTTGAGCCTAATAAGTCATCCTGACCGTCATCAGACAAAATCAAATCAGGATCAGACTCATCAAGTTTCACTTCTACCCCAGAGAAATCCAGAGTGAGCCCTGCCAGGCCGAAGCCTGGCCTAGACAAGGAGTAAACGGGTGATACCAGGACCGCTACTGGTGTGGAAGGCCCCGGCACTGTGCACGGCACCAAAGAACCCAGCATTGCCTGCTCCACCGAGGACCCCACCGCAAGAGGCCCCAAACTGCCAGATCTAGAGAGAGAGGAGGAAGGAGGTACCTGTGCCAGCCCCTGCGGGGAAGAAAAAATGAGGGAGAGAGGTAAGTGGAACCGTCGTCAGAGGAACCAGGTTCCATTGAGGGAAGAAATTCCGTCACCGGCACCAACCGCACTCCCTGCCCCAAGGACCACGACCGTGGTCCAGCAGCACCAAGACCCAAAGGCCCCAGAACCGGGTCCACCAGTAAGGGCACCCGAGACAAACACTCCATAAGAGTGGTCCAGTTGTGAAAATGCCCACCAGAAACCCCGCAAGAGGACAGCGAAGGGCTCCGGTGTTGAGAGGCCTGGGGTGCGTCTACCACTTCCTGCTACCGAGGACTCCCTAGCAGACCTACCAGAGGGCGACCTCGAGCGGTACCATCTCTCCTTCTTTGGATGGGAAGGAGAAGCGCTCAAGTCCGAGTGGCTCCGGGTCCCCAACTGAGACCAGGGCCACTTCTTTTTGAGCTTATGGGAGGACTGCCCCCCCTCCTCCCCGAGCACTGGACTGTCCATGGTCTGACCCCCCTCCAGAGAGGGCAGCAGACCGGACATAGCCCCACTGTCAGAACAGCTTTCAAGTGAAATCTCCCTACTGTCACCGATACTGTCCAAAGTCAACTCCGTCGATGGTAGGCTGAGAGAATTTCTTTTTTCAACTATTTTTTTATTTTTTAAATAAATAGTGACACTAAAAACCACTAAAACTAACTGAATACTGAACGACTATAGCTGCTGTTGTACAGACGTGAAACAGTCATCACTGAAGTGCACTCGCCGGCGGAGAAAAAAGGAACTGAGGCGGTTGGAGGGTTGGCGCAGAGATAGCACACACAGGCACGAGACAGTCTCGCAGTGCTGAACATGCGCGGTCCTATCTCAGCGCTTGCCCTCCTGAAGATTTTTGGCTCTGGGTGGGGTCCTAGTGCCTCCAGCGTAGTCCTAACAGTATGAATGAATGGTGAAGTCTAAGTCCAGGAAGATGCGCATTTTCAGTAAAGCAACAAAGGATGGTGTGAAACTTTTGTTTTATTGAGGTTTTATATGCAGTGTTTGTAAATAAGCAGGATTTTGAACTCTAGACAGAGAGCAAGCGAGTGGACATGCAAGCAGGGTGGGGGCATGCAGACAGGCACGCTGGAGCAGAGATAAAGAAAAATGATTTAAAAAAATTTTTATTAGAGAAACAGTGGGAGTTAAATTAGGGTGCAACTAACATATGGCACTTTGTGTATTGAAGCTTTCTGTGCAAGAGGCAGGCCAGGTTATTTATTTATTTTTTTTATTTACTATTTTTTCCGGGCTGGGCTCCGTATTACTTCTGCCCTTGTCACGGCGCCTCGGGGACCTCCACCACCGCCTATGGCTGCCGAGATCCCCAGTCACCCCGGCTTGCCCCCCGGAGGGCGGGGCCATGGCCACCTTCACCTGCACTCACGGGCCTTATATCTAGTCGGGATCCGCAGTGGCGGTGGTGTTCCAGGTCCTCCGGGAGGCGTCCATATGCCGCGTTGCCCTCACCTAGAGGTTTTAAGCCTTTTTTTGCAGAGCGAGGTGCAATGACGCAAAGCATCTATCCCCGCCTCAACAGACCTGGCTCACCGGGTCGCCTGGGGTCCCTCAGCCTCCGCTAGGAGCCCTCAGTGCCCGAGCGCCCCACGCCTCCCCGGAGAAGGAGAGCTGTCCTAGGACGCTTATCCTTCTCCCCCAGCCGCTCAGACACCCGGGTCCGCTCCCCGAACCCGTCGCCGGGCGTGTAAGCGGAAAACCCACCGCTGTGCCAACGGGACGGCCAGAGGCCGGCCAGGTTAAAAAAATAAAACAAAAATATTGGTGGATGCTAAAATTCCAGAGAAAATAAACATTTTCCTTTCCCATTTTGTAAATTCTATGTATTTGATACCAATTGTTTCATTTTCATTGTATTGTAATGCTTCAGCCCAAGTCGAGCCTGAAAAAGGACCCTCGGGGTCCAGTGCTTCTACCTGATTAAAAAGCTGTATATAAAAAAAAAAATTAAAAAATGAATGAATTAATTAGAGGAATACTGCAGAATACTGAATTCTGGGGGCGTGACTTGGATGCTGACTAAGATGGATGTCTAATCTGTGTGCTCAGTCTCACCGACTGCTTCATATGATGGCAACTGCCCTCTGAATGCACCATAGCTCAGTTTTTTCACCTATCTTGTATTTGCCATCGTCTCTTGCACCCAACTGTTTTTACTGTTTAAATCCGCCTCACAGTATAAGTGTTAGTAGTTATCAAGTACCTCGTTCGTTTGGCCTCCTCTTCACACACTGTCCCCATCAGCCTCATGGTGATGGCACCTGCAACACCACTCAACAAAGGCCTTGCAAGAATCAAAACCATGCTTTCTCGAATAATGACTGAGATGTCAGAGATCCACTCAGCCTGCACCCATAGCACGGCTGAGGTCATCAGGCTCACAGAGACGGCGACTACAGTGGAGGTTCAAACTTAAAGAAACAAGGTGAGCATTGATGAAATGAGAGCACAGTTCTGTGATCAAGACAGACTCCTCTATCAGCTCTGGGACAGAATCGAAGACCTGAAGAATAGAAGCTGACTAAACAACTTTCATTTTGTCAGCTTCTTGTGGGTCATGGAGGACAAGGGCTGTTCGGGCTTCCTACAGTGTGCTACCTATCCTGTTACATTCCCATGGCTCACAGCCCTATGAAATTGATTGTGCACACAGATCCCTTGCCCCCACACCCCAGAGATGGAGACCGAACTCACCCAATTTTGGCGAGGCTCCTAAGATACCCTGTGAAGGAGAACATTCTCAGGATGGCCCCGGAGCGCAGTCCTCTAACCTGGCAAGGGCAATGCATTAGGATTTCTCCTAGGAATTGTCTAAAAGATGCTTCCGTACCTTTACTAATGTTCGGAAGAAATTTTTCCTCCTACAGAGCACAGTCTACAACCTCCAGTATTCTGCTGGTCTCCACTGTGACAGGGTAGAACAGGACCCTGTCCCAGTTTTTATGGAGAAGGTGTTTAAATGTAAGGATCTTTCCTTTTCTGTCTCTTCTCTGTCTGGTTGCACAACCCAATTTTCCTGTGAGACGTCGGGATATCTTGCAGTTCTTTGCCTCTCATTTTCTCTTTTCCTCTCTTGCAGATCCGTCAATATAAAAATTTATGCAAAACACTGTATGGAAATGTAACTGATATTGGGATCCCTTTTGTTTAGAAAATATATACAGGTTACTCACCTATAACAGGAGTTCTAGGAGTGGTATATGCTGTTCATCCACACTGCTTGGCAGGTTCCTTGCCGCTTTAAATCTTGCCGGAAGGTCTTCAATCTGGCTCCTCCCACCCACCCGAGTGGTAAAACCTTCAGCTCTGACCCATGACGCCAGATCTAGCCCGCTGGAAGCCAGGTTGCGCGTCGAAGCCGGGGAGGTCAGGTGGGTTGTGTGGATGAACAACATATACCACTTTTAGAACTCCTGTTACAGGTGAGTAACCTGTATTTCTAGGGACGTGGATATGTTGTTCAATCCACACTGTCTGGCAGACTCCTAGCAGTTCTCCTGGAGGAGGGAGGCAAGGCGCGCACCCCCTACTTGGGAAATAAGGACTGGAGAACCGAGGTCCCAAAACCAGCATCCCGGCGTGACTCAAGGTCAATGTGGTAATGGGAAATAAAGTAAAATGAAATCAATTTTATTTTTATAGCGCCTTTCAAAGCCAAGGCGCTGTACATAAAAACATATACATAATAATAAGAATTTAAAACAAATGTTAAAACGTATCATCCATAACAAGAAAAAGCTAAACTAAATAAATATGTCTTTAAACCAACTTTAAAACTATCGACAGTTGGGCATTCTCTCAACCAACGAGGTAGAGAATTCCACAGGGTTGGTGCTGAGAAAGCAAAAGCACGGGATCCTGATGTCTTTAATTGAACCCTTGGAATCTCCAGCAATCTCTCGTTGGCGGAAGGGAGAGGACGGAAGGGGCAGTAGGGAATCAGGAGATCTTTCAGGTAACTGGGTCCCTGATCATGTAGGGCTTTAAAGGTTAGTAAACCAACCTTAAAGGTGATCCACCACCAAACAGGCAGCCAGTGCAGTTCGCGGAGCACAGGTGTAATGTGACTGGTTCTAGAAGTCCCAAAAGCCTGGCCACCGCGTTCTGCACCAGCTGCAGGCGGTGGATATCAACCCCAGGTAGCCCTAGGTAGAGGGAGTTGCAGTAATCAAGACGGGTAGTAACAAAGGCATGGACCAATGTTGGAAGATCACTTGGAGGAACCAGGTGTTTCACCCGGGCGATATTCCTCAGATGGTAAAAAGAGGATTTGATGACAGCTGACACCTGAGATTTTAGGGTCAGACCATCATCAAAAATAACGCCCAGATTACGCACCTGATCTGAAGTACAGAGCGACATACCACCAAGTGACAAACCTGATGGTTGTCCAGCTCCCAAACCTGCCCCCGGACGACCTGGGTCCACTACCAATACCTCAGTCTTATCCGGATTCAGTCTCAGCCAGCTGAAACTCATCCAAAGTCTGATCTCAGCAAAGCAGTTATTTAGCACGGAGAGTGCATCATCCTAACCGGGCAGAAAGGACAAATACAGCTGAGTAACATCTGCGTAGCAGTGAAAGCCCAGACTGTATTGCCTGATGATTTCTCCCAATGGCAGCATATACACTGCAAACAACATGGGAGCTAAAATGGAACCCTGCGGTACCCCACAAGGCAGGGACTGAGCGCCAGAGGAATAAATTCCAGTGGCAACTCTCTGGGACCTGTCCGTGAGGTATGAATGAAACCATTTGAGAACTGTACCAGACAGCCCACAAAAAACCCGCAGGCGCTCCAACAGCACACCATGGTCTACAGTGTCAAATGCAGCAGAGAGATCGAGAAAGACCAGAATGGTATGTGCCTTTCGATCTCTAGCCATTAGGAGGTCACTCAATACCCGGACAAGGGCAGTCTATGTGCTATGCTTCTTCCTAAAACCAGACTGGAGAGTATCATAGACATTGTGAGTTATAAGATGATCATCCAGTTTACCACATTTTCAATAACCTTACCAACAAATGGCAGGTTAGAGACAGGCCGGTAGTTAGCTAGACAATCTGGATCCAAGGAAGGTTTTTTTACGGAGTGGTCGAACGACCGCCTCCTTGAGGGGGTCAGGAAAGACCCCCCCTCTCCAAAGACTTCCAAACAATGTCAGCAAGGATTGGGCAGATAACTTCTACACATCCTACTAAGAGAGGTGTAGGGCCCGGATCCAAACTACAACTAGTTGGTCACAATGTTTGGATAATCTTCACAATGTCACTGAACTCCAGCCGTCGAAAATCTGACCAGACAGACCGAGTGCATGCCACTTCCTGTCGACCACTGCAGTCCCCCATAGGGGAGGTCGGACCGATGCCAGACCTGATGCTGACAACCGTATCTGCAAAAATCCGAGCAAACTCCTCGCATCTCAGCTGAGAAAAAGCTTCTCTGGGCTGGAGACAGTTTGGATTGCACAATCTATCCACGGTCCGGAAAAGCTGAGCCAGTCGATTCTGTGCAGCACAAATCTTCCTGGACAGGAACTCTGCCTTTTTACAGGTGATTTCTGATTGACAGCCATCATAATGTGCCATCAACCTAAGCCTATCAGCATCATGGCTGGACTTCCGCCAGGCTCTCTCCAACCTTCGGCCAACTCGCCTTAACTCCTTCAAGGAGCCATCAAACCAAGGGCTCCTTGGACAGAGAGCGAGAGGCCGAACACGAACAGGAGCAATTTTGTCCAGAGCATCTCCCACAGCCTTGTTATAGGCTAGTACAAGATCATCTGGACTCATGCATTCACCCGACAAGCCCGATAGATCCAGTACTGCCGTTAGATCACTGGGGTTAATACCCCTTAAAGGGTGGTACCGAACCATCTCCTTAGGGCAGACCTATTGGGGGGCCCTGAAACTTAACCTTATGGTGTGATGGTCAGACCAGCTGACTGGTTTCACCCCCAAATCAGCGATCTCCACACCCAAAAGAAAGATCATATCCAATGAATGACCCCCTACATGGGTCGAGGCGGTAACCACCTGTGTTAGGCCCAGCATCATCATCAGCTGGACGAGATTTTGACCAAAATGCGAGAGTTCGTCGTCGACCCAGGCATTGAAGTCCCCCAGAACTATCAATCTGGGGAATCTCAACACCACGTCGACAATGAAGTCTGCTATCTCCTGCAGGAATTCTCCACCGTCACCTGGTGGACGGTAGATGAGGAGAATCCCACAGCCTACACCCTCTCCCAGGATATATTCAAAGGATCTGGTACTTCCCAATGGCACATCCACAAGGCCCAGCTCAATCTTAAACATAATGGCCACACCCCCCGCCCCTACGATCCAACCTTGCACGGTGTATCACCGAGAACCCGGCTGGAATTGCCGAGGCCAATATAGGGCCTGGATTTTCATCCAGCCAGGTCTTGGTGATGCAAGCCAGATCAGTTGATCCAACAAGATCAGCTATAATAGCTGTCTTGTTTTTAATAGATCTGGCATTGCATAACACCGCCAAGGTGGGATGAGCTGTCGAGGACGACCTTGGCACCTGTCCTTTAAAATCGGAACCCTTGGGTATGGGGATAAGACAAGAATAACCTTGATCCTAAGCCCATTTCGACCCACATAAAGGTGTGTGCCGACTTCCAGGTAGCAGCCCTGCAGATTTCCTGGATAGGGACATCCCTAGAAGCAGCGGGTTGAATGAGCTCTTATCCCTTTGGGTGGCTCCATGCCCGCCAACCTACAGCAGAGATCTATGCAGAAGGTGACTGACCTGCTTAACGTTCGCTTGGCTGCAGGTCTGCCAGGTGCGGCTTCAGCGTAGGTGACAAACAGCTGGCGAATCTCTCCCCAAACTTCAGCCGTCCGCACCTTATAATAAGCGGGTGCCCTTCTAGGGCCCAAAGTATGGAGCCTATATTCAGCCTCAGAGGTGTGACTGGTGTAGAACACCAGCAGAGTCAACACCTGGTTAAGGTGAAACTCCGACACCACCTTCGGAAGGAACTTCAGGTGGGGGTGAAGGACAACATTGTCTCTGTGGAAGACCAGGTAGGGAGACTCAATGGAAAGTGCCTGGAGCTCTCCCATCCTTCTGGCTGACGTGACAGCCACCAAGAAGGTGGTCTTCCACGACAGATGAGAGATGTCAATCAATCAATCAATCAAATCTTTATTTATTCAGGCGAACATCATTGAGCACAGCTCATTTGCAAGATGGACCTGATAAGGTCAAGGTTCAATAATTGGTACATGTATAGGAAGATTTAAAACACGTATATACTTATATACAGTAATCAAGGTTCAATAATTGGTATATGTACATGAATAATTAAAACACTTATATACAGAAATCAAGAACAGAAATTGTTTAAACATAACAGGATATGGTAGGAACTTATGAGATGCACTCTAGGTAAACCAGTATATACATATCAACATTGGCAATAAACATATTCAACATGATATACCCAAGATTCCAAAGATCCAGGGGAAGTCAATGTGACAAAGAGAAATAGTGATTGGATGACTGAAAGAGGTGGTCATAGACTGAGACAAGTGACATGGTAGGAAGGGGTACGCATGACTAGAGCAGGGAATGGTGCTAGAACTGGGAGGTGAAAGGCAGTGATAAGGGCTAAGGTAGGAGCCTGGAGTTAATGGGAGAAGATTATAGCCAGGGGGTGAGGTATCTGTGGAGATGAATTCTAGGGAAGTGAATTGCCATGATATGATGGCAGCCTGAGAGGGGGAAGGAAAGAACTGTGAATAAACTAGAACTTGTGGAAGCTCAGTGCATCAGTTCGAATGGCTTGCCGATGAGCTTAGCCAATACCAGCAGTAGATCTCACGGAGGTGGAGGTTCTCGCACTGGAAGGGATATGTGGTCAAGGTATTTGAAAAAGTGCCAGACCACCTTCTCCTGCGCCACTGACTGCTTGCTGGCACACGCCCGGTAAACAGAGATGGCTGCCAGGTACACCTTAAGGGTAGTCGACCGAAGCCCTAGCTGGGAAAGGGACCACAGGTAGTCCAATATGCTAGCCAATGGACAGGAAGAGGGGTCCAACCCCTTGTCCTGACACCAAATGGAGAATCTCTTCTATTTGAAGGCATACCATTTTCTGGCCGACTCCTTACGGGACACCTCAATGACATTGAGGACCTCGTCGGAAAGATCCAAGGCCTGGAACTCTAACCACTCAGGAACCAGGCCGTCAGGTGCAGGGGTTGAAGGTCCGGATGGAGAACCTTCCCCTTGTTGACTGAGATCAGGTCCGGGCGGGCTGGAAGCCGCCTTGGGAGCCTGGAGCTGAGGTTGAGGAGATCTGGGTACCTGTACTGGCGAGGCCAGTCTTGGGCTACCAGAATCACCTGCGCCTTGTCCCTCTTCACCTTGAGAAGCACCTTGTGGATCAAGGGAAATGGAAGGAAGGCGTAGAAGAGGCCTGGGGTCCATGGCCTCGAGAAGGCATCCCCCTGCAGTGAGCCCTGCTGAGGGAGCGGGCGTGAAACAGCCTCAGCTTCGCATTCTCCCTGGAGGTGAACAGGTCCACTTGAGGGGCGTCCCAAAGGGAGAACAGGTCTTGCACTATCTCCAGCAGGAGAGACCACTCATGAGATGCGGCGCCTATCCGGCTAAGGGCATCGGCCAGACTGTTGGAGGCTCCTGCCACATGGATGGCTAGGAGATCCACCTCCTGGCTCATCATGACACCCTAAATGCGGAGAGCTTCCTTGCACAGAGGCAAGGAGTGCATCCCTCCCTGATGGTTGAGACAGTACATGGTCGTGGTGTTGTCCATCTGGACCTGAACCACCTGACCCCGTAAAAACGGAGCGAAGGCGGTGAGGGCTAGTTGAACTGCTCGAAGCCCCAGCAGGTTGATGTGGCATCGAGACTCCTGAGGGGACCAAAAACCGTGGGCCCAGAGTTCCCCCAGATGGACACCCCAACTGATCAGAGAGGAGTCGGTGGTATGACTGTCAGCTCGGAGCAGACAAATGGGATACCTTCTTGCAGATGAGGTGGGACGAGCCACCACTGCAGGCCATCCCACATCTTCTGGGTCACGGTCACTGGCTGGTCCAAAGGACCGAAGCGCTGTGACCACTGGCTGGCCAGCCCCCATTGCAGGGGGGACACATATGCCAGCGGGCCCAACGGACCACGCTGGTGCAGGCTGTCATGAGGTGCAGAAAGTCCTGGGCAGGGCGCAACTGCCCAACCAGAAATGATTGGGCAAAGGAGGAAAGGACCTCAGCTCTGTCCGCCGGGCTCTGGCTTGAAGAGAGTCATGCTCTGCCCCGATTAATTGAATTGCCTGCAATGGCACGAGTTTTGATTTGGCCTCGCTGATCAGGAGGCCAATTTGAGAGCAGACCTGGAGGGCCAGATCCCTGGACCGCTCCATCTCCACCCTGGAGGGGGGCTGCAATCAGCCAGTCGTCCTGGTAAGAGTACACCCGGACCCCTCGGCACCGCAGGAATGCTGTCACCACTGCCATGCATTTGGTGAAGACCTTGGGAGCTGGAGATAGGCCGTAGGGCATGGCCCAGAACTCGTAAAGTGATCCCTCTGCTCTGAAGCGGAGGAATCGCTGATGAGACGAACAGACTGGGGCGTGAAAAAATGCACCCTGGAGATCCAGAGAGCAAAACCACATGCCTAGTTCCAAGGATGGAATGATCTGAGCCAGAGTGACCATCCTGAAGGTGCGCGGCCTAAGGAACTTGTTCAGATCGTACAGATCGAGAATGGGACGCCAGCCCCACCGTCCGCTTTGGGACCAGGAAGTACTTGGACACAAACCCCGGGTTTGGAGGAGGATCCGTCACCTCGCTGATTACCTCCTTCTGGAGGAGCACAGCAATGTCAGAGGCTGTGGAATCCATAGCCCCCCGTGGAGTGAGGGCTTGATAGGGAGGGGACTGCTTGAATTCCGGAGGCAGACCCCTGCCAACCACTTCCAGCACCCAACGGTCCATGGTGATAGCGGACCAGGCGGAAAGGAAGTGGCAGAGCCGTCCCCCCACTGGGGAGGAGTGACGAGGTTGGGGGCAACACCCCTCAACCCGTCACTGGGCAGGCTTGGAGGAAAGCCCGGCCGAGGGGCTGCCTGGACCTTTTCCTCCAGGCTGCCTACTTGAGGCAGCAGCAGACTTGGCCTTAGGGTGCCAAGTGTGAGCCTGCTGGGCCGGATAAGCTGCAGAGGGCGAAAGGGCTTTACGCTGCTGCTGGCAGCCTTTGTCCATCTGGGCAGACGTGACTAAGTCCAAGGTGGCACTGGACTTCTCGATTCTCTGGAGATGGCCTTCCACACCCGGCCCAAACAAGTCGGTGCCCAGGAAGGGAACGTCTGCCAGCTTGTGCTCGGTATCCGCTGTGAAGGTGGAGATCTGCAGCCAAGCTCTGTGGCGCATGGCTACTGCGGCCACTACTGACCAGGAACAAGAGTTTCCAATATCCAAAGCAGTTTGGAGCTGTTTGGCCACCATCCTTCCCTGATCCTGCACCTGCTTGACCGTCGTCTGAAGGTCAGCCGGGAGATGAGGAATCACCTCATCCAGGGAACCCATAAGGGCGTGTGAAAAATGTGCCATCAGCATGGCCGAGCTAGCCTGTCGAAGACCTAGGGAGGAAGCACTGTAAACTTTCCGCCCTGAGTAGTCCAGCTGTTAGGACTCCTTGTCGGGTGGTTTGTCCATGTGTCGAGCGTTTCCAGGACGCCGGAAAACACTATCGGTTACCAGCCCCTCCGCAGAGAGGTGCTCCAAAAAACTGGAGAGGGAACCTGTGGGAACTGCGTACTTGCGAGCTATCCTGGCCGCTGCCACAACTCCAGGGCCGGGCCAACAATGGCTTTGGACACAGGGAGGGCCTCTGTGGGGGAATCCCCTCGGTCCAGTATCTCCATGAGGGGATATCTGGCCCGTTTCTGTACGGGTTCGAGCTTCGTCCCAGTGGACTCTGAGATGAGCTGAAGGAATCCCAAGAATGAGGATGGGCTCTTGTCCACTGACTGACCCCGTAGACTCCAGGTCAAGGGGCCTTAAGTACAAGGAGTCGTTGGACTCCGAGGAGTCTGCAAACAGCTGCCGAGTGCCTGAGCCACCCTCCACATGCCGAGGCTGATCGGGAGTGAAGGTGACAGACAACCTACGGGGCAAGCCCTGACCCGACCAAGAATCCTTGGTTAGGGCCCCAATCTTAGGTTGAAGAGGCGGTGGTTCCACCACAATGGGTGGAGCAGCCGGTTTCGGCCGAGCAACCGGTGCTGGGGCCGGCTCCTCAACTACAACGAGGGGTTGCTTCGGTCGTTAGGGCGGCAACCACTTAATAGCCGGAAAAGGTGACGGAGTTGGCTTATTACCGGCTAACAAGAGTTGTTGCCACATCATGTCCTTATTGCACCGACGCAACTTGCACTGGAGCCAATCCTCTGAAGAGGACGATGAGGATGAGCGGCGATGCCGCTTTCCATGATGCCGGGACAGAGGCCGCCGATGTCTGCGGGACCGACCCGACATGGAGGAGGACCAAGACCTTCGGGGTCACCGATGGTGGGTTGAAGAGGGTGGGGAAACCCGCCATCCTCGGTTCAGGGTCCTTGACCAGGACTTCGCACAGGAGGCACGGGCAGTCTGGAAACCACCGGGAACCGTGAAGAAGGGTTGTCGGCTTCTCCAGTCGACAACCCGTCCAATAGATCGAGAAAAATCTTGACCGCATCGACGGGTGTCTCAGCTGGCTGACCTGACGGGGACACCATGAAGCCAGCAGCCTTGGCCGCAACCTCGACCAAAGTTGAGAGTCAACGGTCTGGGAAAGGGGATCTCTCCTGCTCCCACGAACGTCGATGGTGGGACTTACCTTCCGGTTCCTTTTTCTTCGACCTACTCGTGTGTCCCGAGGGTCCTTTTCCCTTGGTGGAGAGGGACTGACAAAGCTCCTTGAAAGAAGCAGTGTAGGAAGAGCCCAAGTAGAGCGATTAAACGCAGAGGCCGAAAGAAAACGTGGCCTGGGCCTCCTCCTCCTCGAGAGCAATCAACTGCTCCAGCTGCTCTGCAGAGCCTGCAGCCACGGACAGCGCCCAATGGGCTTCTTTCGACTTTACCGGCGGGCACCATTTCTCAGGTCACCCTAGTTGGAGTCTGGAAACGCAGTCTTCCAGAACCGAAGCCGTGAATGATTTGCAGAGACTGCAGGCCTGTGGATCATGTGCAAGACCCAGGCAGTAGATGCACATAGAGTGCGGGTCGGTCCGGGACATTTTCTGCCCGCAAGGGCACCGATGGAAGCCAGGAGTGGATTTATCCATCATAGCCGTGAGGGAAGATGAAGACGTAGGTCTAGTGAACTTTAAAATAATTTTCAGAAATTACGAAGGATTAGGATCCAGGCCTAAAACGCAGAGCGCTAAGGAGGGAACCGGATCTTCCGAGCAGTAAGGAAGATCTGGCATCATGGGGTGGAGCTGAGGGTTTTACCACTCGGGTGGGTGGAGAAGCCAGCTTGAAGACCTTCCAAAAAGAATTAAAGTGGCAAGGAACCTGACAGACAGTGTGGACTGAACAACATATCCACGTCTCTAGAAACAGTGTTCCTGTTGAAATGTATATGATTATATTTTGAGATGACTGCAGAAAGCTAGTGTAAACGCTAGAGGTTACTTGAGTGCAAATGTTGAGCCTTTTGCAAAAGCTGTAGGGGCCTTAAGAAGCACACTGTGTTCTAGCAGCTCCTGAAACAAGAACAGAATATTTACAAGGACATAGAAACATAGAAGTTGATGGCAGATAAGGACCGCAAGGCCCATCCAGTCTGCCCATTTCTTTTTCTACCTTATAAATGTGCCATTGGCCTTTGCTCTGTCAGTGGCCTATCTATTCATACTCATCTGTATTGCTCCCTTAAGCCTATCCCATGCCTGTTTGAAGCACTGCACTGTATTCATAGCCACCACTTCCTGAGTTAGGCAGTTCCATGCATCCACCACCCTTTCTGTGAAAAAGAATTTCCTCACATTACCCCTTAATCGGCCTCCCTCTAATCTCATGCTGTGTCCTCTTGTCCTGTTATTTTTCTTATAAACCGGATGTCTGCTAAGAATGGGGGTTGAAAAGACTTATAAAAGAGCTAAGTTGCAACTGCAAGAGATGATTAGGAGAACAAGGGACACAGAGACTGAAAGAAAACTATTTTATTTTGCCTTTGTACATAGTTATTATGAACAAGTTTATTTTTTGATACTACTAAACAAACAGGGTTTTAAATAATTGATTAGCACTGTTTTTCTTGGGACAATACTAACTGTACAGAAAGCATTTATATAGGTTTTCTAGAAGTGAAATGTTTGTTCAACACAGTGAGGCAAGTGCTATGCATTTTCACAATGTTTTAGAACTTCTATGAGCATAACGCTAATCAATTTTTAGAGTTAAATAAAACCCTGATAAATAATAAAAGTGTAAATAAATAATTTTTGGTGAATTCTACAACTGCTCCTGGTTTTCCTATGCTTCCTGACCTGTGCCTCGACGACATCCATGTTATTGTTAATCGGGTACATCGGGGACTTTCGGTCCCCAGAAGCAGCGGACCAATTTGCATCAGCAGGTGGCATCAAAGACAATTTAATCAGCTGTGGTCCTACTGTTTCCGATCTCAGCCTGCTACTCACAGCAGTCAGGAACACCTGGAGGGTGCCTTCCTCCTGATGGACTGTTCAGCTAGTTGCAAACAACCAAAGTCCACAGCTGACTCAGGACAAGGGCGAAAGCGAGTCCATAGAAGTTGACGGCAGAAGGAGACCACCAGGTCCATCTAGTCTGCCCATTGTCTCTTAGCCTAGCCTTCTAACTGTGCTTGGGTTTGAGGGCTCCCCTGTATCTGTCCCAAGCATTCTTGAAACCTACTACTGTGCTTGCCCCCACCTCCTCTGCAGGCATGCTGTTCCAGGCATCCAACCACTCTTTCTGTGAAGAAAATCTTCCTGGTGTTGGTGGAGAACTGCCCTTCTTGCAGCCTTAGACCATGTCCTCTGGTTCTGCTGCCCTTCTTAAATTGGAAGAGATCTATCTGCACCTGGTTTATGCCTTTTATGTACTTGAATGTTTCGATCATGTCACCCCCCTCTCTCTTCTCTGTTCCAGGGAATACATGTTCAGTTTCCAATTGTTTAACCAGGAGTAGCACACTAAGCTGAAAGCTTATTTACTCGTGTAAACTGGGAGCGCAGTTCTTTCAGTCTATCCCCGTAGGACATCTTGTGCAGTTCTTGAATCATTTTTGTTGCCCTTCTCTGCACCATCTCCACTCAGTCAATGTTCTTTTTGAGGTGGGGTCTCCAGAACTGAATGCTGTCCTCCAGGTGAGGTCTAACCAGTGATTTGTACAGTGGCAGGATCACTTCCCGCTTTCTGCTCGTGATTCCCCTCCCACTGCATCCCAGCATACCGCTGGCCTTTAATGCTACCTTCTCACACCGTTTACCTACTTTCAACTTGTCTGAGATAATGGGTAGAGGTAGCTAGTCTTTCCCCTTCAAGGTAATATGACTTATTTGGATTTCTTTTTCTTATGTGCATGACTTTGCACTTTTTGGCATTGAATCTCAACTGCCATGCTCCAGACCATTCTTCCAGTTTCTTGAGGTCAGCTTCCATCTTGTCCACTCCCTGCTGGGTGTCGACCCTGTTGCATATTGTGGTGTAGTCTGCGAACAGACATCTTTCCCTGTAGCCCGTTAGCTATGATCAATATGAAAATACTGAAGAGCAGCGGCCCCAAATCTGAACCGTGGGGCAAACCGCTGGTTACCCTACCTTCTGATGACAGTGCTCCGTTTACCTGCACTTTCTGGGTTCTACCCTGTAACCAGTTTTTAACTGATCTAACTACTTCTGATCCAACTCCTGTGTGGTCTAGCTTCTTTACCAGCCTTCTGTGTGGAACATAGTCGAAGGCCTTGATAAAGTCTAAGCAGACCACAGCTACCAGCCTGCCATAATCTATAACCTTTGTAACACAGTCAAAAAACTCAATCAGGTTTGCCTGGCATGACCTACCCACTGTGAAACCGTGCTGCTTGAGGTCCTGATGGCCGCCAGCCTCCAGGAATGCCATGATCCTCTGTTTTTTTTTTCCAGAGTACTCCCTGCTGCCCGATTTGTGGAGCAGGACCACGATTGCCCTTTTCCAATCTTCGGGTACCTCCCCACTCTTTAGGGATCTGGTGAATAGTTTAGCCAGTGGGGCAGCTAACTCTAATCTCAGTTCTTTTAAGATCCTGAGGTGCATTTTGTCTGGCCCCATTGCCTTGTCAACTTGCAGTTTATTTAGTGCCTCCAGTACTTCAGTCTCTGTGAAGGGGCTAGTATTAACCCCATATCCAGGGGTGTTGCGTTTTGTAATTTCCGAGCCATCACCTGGGTCCTCCTCAGTAAATACCAAGCAGAAGTACTTGTTCAGGATTTCTGCTTTTTCTGGGTCGTCTTCTGTTTTCCTTCCTCAGCTGTAATCTTGACTATACCCCTTTTTGCCTTCCTTTTTTCCCCGGATGTATCTAAAGAAGGATTTGTCTCCTCTCTTTGCCCTCTCAGCTATACTTACTTCTGTTTGCACTTTTGCCTGCCCTATTTTTTGGCCGGCCTCTTTCATTTTCTCCTTGTACGACACCCAGTCTTCTTCCTTGTTTGTTCCCTGGTATAGCTTGAATGCTTTCTGTTTTTCTTTCACTATTTTAGCCACTTCCTTTGAAAACCATAGGGGGTTTAGTTTTCTTTTCACTTTGGTAACCCTTCTGGCGCACTGGTCAGTGACTGTCTGGATTGCTTTCTTAAGTTTCCTCCACATGACACTGATCTCATCCACTTGTAGATCAATTAAGTAATTTCTTACGTTGGTAGTCATTTAGTTGGAAGTCCACCTTTTAAAATCTAATACTTAAGTTTTTTTGTGGCACGTGTCCTCAGTTATGTTCACCTTGAAGCTAACCATGCGATGGTCACTGTTACCCATATGGCATCCCACATAGAGTTCCTTGACCCTTTCAGTATTTGTGAGGACCAGGTCAAGTATGGCATCTCCTCTTGTTGGTGTTTTGATCAGCTGACTTAGTCCTGCTCCCTGTAGTGCCAATAAGAAATCCCTGCTTCTTCTTCTTGTCGCTGTTAGTTTACTCCAGTTTATATCTGGAAGATTGAAGTCCCCTACCAGTACCACCTCTCCTCTCCAAGTCATTTTGTGTATTTCTTCTACCAGGCCTTTATCCCCTTTCTGCCCTTGATTTGGAGGTTTGTAAATGACGCCGATTCTGAAGGTTTTTCTGTTTCCTGTACCTACAGTAAGCCACAGTGATGCAGTGTCCCCAGGGCGACTCTGTACCTCTGTGACTTTTCTATCTTCTCGAATGTAAATTGCTATTCCTCCTCCTCTTTGCCCTCTAGTAAACTTCTGAGCTGCAGTCACAGCTGTGACTCTTGGTCCAGCTCTGATGACTCCCCTCTGATGACTTCCTCTACTGTCCAAGGCCAACAGGTCTGCCATGCTCAGGCAGCTCTCTGCCAGTAGTTTAGCCGATTTCCCACTCCACTCTCCAGCGATGGATGGCATTTCCACCCCATCCAGAGACTCCATCTGTATCCTGGGCTCAGACTGCTGTGGCAACCCACTGCCAAGTGATGACTCTTCAGAGCCCGAGGACTCTGCGAACACCACAGCAATGCCAATAGTCGCTGCTGTTCCAGCTGACGCCTGCGATAGCTGAACTGCTTAAAATCAGTCAGACTTTGTAACTTTCTGAGGGCTTACAGCCTGGACTCTATGTTCTCTTTATTAACTTGAATAGGACAGTCCATATAGGCCAATAGCCATCCACTGCTTCAGCTCACTATTCCTCCAGGTCTCAGGGGTTTTTATTCTTCCCAACTGGCTGCCCACCCAACACGGATTGACAATCCCTATGTTTAGCTGCATATTCCCCCCACCCCTGGGTCCCCAGAAGGTGACTGAGCTGGAGGGGGTAGGGGGAAGGGATGGTAATCAGGACCATTATCACAGTTAGTGATACCCCTTTTCTCCTAACAGCCCAAGCAAAAACAGGCTGAAGTGTGCCTTTTTATTGCCGTTACCAAATATGGATGTGCGTACAAGTGCCCCCCCCCCATTTCTAGCTTCAGCAATGTATGTGTGTGTTTTGCAGTGGTCCCCAACTATGCTAGCAGGAGTCAGTTTTTCCCCACCAATGGCACCTCATACCATGGCAGGCTTCTCACTATTATGAGTAATTGAGTAATGCAGTTAACCCAAACAACAGATGAATGAATCATCAGTGAATACCATCTTAAAACAACTTCATCAAAATTTGTATTAAACTGCAGCGACTACCAAACTGCTAATTGTTCTCACATTGTTTGTAATGCAGTTAACCACCATTTTCTGGTGTAGATAATGGCAATGGCTCCCTCTCGTACATTTGAGCACCTTCTTGGAAGTGCAGCTTTGGTCATGTGGCAATCAACCTGAACGCATGTCGGCCCAACTCTATTCCCTTCTTTCCAACCCACCATCTGAATCCACGCTGCTACTTAGTCCTCCCCAACGTGAAGGTATACATTCTGGTTAAGGGGAGACCCTACACGATGATCTCTACAGAAGTATGCTGGGGCAGGTGGGGAGATTTTGGCAGTCTATTACCACACGTTACCTGCAGTTTTTTTTTTTTTAGTACTTTGCGTTCATTGAGCATGTTAGAAAAAACATATGCAATATGCAAAACCAAGGTTCCAAGGCATAGCAATCTATCAGAAAGGCTAAACATAGGATTTTAACTTTCTTCACCCTTTGTTATACCACAGTGGGGCTTCTCAATACCAGAGTTCAAAGTAAATCAACTTCTGTGCCTGAGAATGTCCCAAAATGGCCATCTGCACCATGACCATGGACTACAGCTTGATAATAAACCAATAAGTTCCTGAAATACTCTTGAAATGGTCAAAAGACCATTCAAAAGTCCATGTATGTGATACGTCCCAAAACTGAGATAAATGCAGCATTTTCCACAAAACTTTGTCTGCACCAGCCAAACATGGATGGGACAAATACATAACATATGCTTGTAACAGCCATTCAAATCAATCCAGCAATCTCCCAATATGCCTTGTATATTACAGTACAACAGGCACCTAGTACTGTAACAAATGAAAGAATAATATCAGCGTCCATAATTTAAGCCGTTTGTAAAACATGGCATATCAAGACCTACAGGTAGGTGGATTGGGGGGAGGATGTTCAGTGCAGGGTTTGGGCCATGAGGTGCGTACAGCACCATAATGAATCAACCATGTGGCTGCTGCCATTTTAAAGCCCTCAATCTCCACCTTAGACCCTAACAGGCATATACAATACGGAGTCATTGCTCCCTATCGAAAATATACACAAACCGGCAACAGTGATGAGGGCTCACCCCTCCCTACACCTCCAACCATTAGCCGTGGACCATCAATTATTATAGCTGCCAAACTTTCTAAATCTTAATAACTGTATTGTTAATGAACTGAGAGATTAAACAGCATGAACGAAAAAATTACTCACCTTAGTAATTATGTTTCTTCTACTGGAGTCTTGCTGTATTCTGACAAATGCAGTTAGCCCCAGCCTTTGAAGTGCCCCGGAGAACAAAGGGTTAACTTTCTATGCAGAGCATAGAATGCTGAGCTCGAGCTCAGTTGCTGTCTCGATCCGTTTCCCTTTGAAATCTAACCGTCAGATCTTTACGACCAAAAACTCACTAGCAATCCTATGTGGAAATTGTAAAATTTTATTAGCCAACTGGCAACAAAAAGTTTTGGATTCCCAAAGAAAGACTCAAGTCAGGAAATCCAAAACAAAAAACCCTTCAATAAGAAAAACAGTAAGATAAACACTCAAACAAAAAAAGTAGAGGGTGTAAAGGAGCACCCCTGAGGTGCAACACTGCGCCTGTCCACCTACTTTCCAAAAACCAAGTTCTGAGAGGGGAGGCAGGGCGGAGGTCAGAATACAGTAAGACTCCAATAGAAGAAACATAATTACTAAGGTGAGTAATTTTTCTTCAAACAACATGAAGTCTTGCTGTATTCTGACTAATGCACACTACCAAGCAGTATCTCCATGGAAGAGGGACAGAACCTACTTTGGGAATAGACTCTTAAGTACTGCTGTGCCAAACCGAGCATCACTCCTAGCCTGGATATCCAGAGGGTAATGCTTGGTAAAGGTATGGACTGTTTTCCAGGGGGCTGCTTGACAAATTTCTAAGAAAGGAATATCCCTGGCAGCAGCCAGGGAAGCAGCTGTACCTCTTGTACAGTGAGCCCTCAGGCCTGAGGGTGGAATCTTTCCAGTTTCGTAGCAGAATTGTATACAAGACACAATCCACCTGGCAATAGTTCTCTTGGTGGCAGTTTTGCCCTTTCCCACTTCTCCATAAGTGAGGAACAACTGGAGGGACTCAAACCTGTGACCCTTGGTACGCTCTATGTAGTAGCTAAGGGCTCTTAACGTCTAAACTGTGTAGTCTCCTCTCTCCTGAGGAAGAATGATCAGTGAAGAAAACAGGAAGAGACAAAGACTGATTCAAGTGGAAATCTGAAACCACTTTGGGCAAGAATCTTCTATTGGTTCTAAGGACCACTTTATCTCTGTGAAAGGAGATAAAATCAGGTTCCACTGACAGGGCTTGCAATTCACTGATACGTCTGGCAGAGGTAATGGCTACCAAAAACACAGTTTTCCAAGTCAAGTACTTAAGCTCTGCTGAGGACATAGGCTCAAAAGGAGGTTGCATTAGTTGAGCAATGCAAACATTTAAATCCCAGGCAGGGGCAGGGTCTCTAAAGGGAGGATTGGTATGAAGCAATCCTTTAAAAAATTTACAGAACACAGGATGAGATGATAGTGAGGAAGACTTCCCCACTGACAGAAAAGCAGAAACAGCTGACAAGTGTACCTTGAGAGTAGCTGGTCTGAGGCCTAGACCAATAAGATGGACCATATAGTCCAGAACCGTAGGCAATTCAGCAGTATCTGGAGAAACATGCTTCTTAGAACACCAAATGCTGAATCTCTTCCACTTGGAGTTATAAATCTTTCTGGTGGAGGGCTTTCGAGAAGATTTGAGAATATCCAGAACCCCCTGAGACAGATGCAAACTCTAACTCTTCAAGAGCCAAGTCTTGAGATTGACAGACTGAAGATTCTGGTACCAAATCCTCCCCTGAGAGGAGGTTAACAGGTTGCAATTCCTGGGAAGAGACAGGGGAAGATGGACTGCTAGAGACAGCAACAGGAGGTACCAGGGCTGTCTGGCCCAGTCTGGAGCAATCAGAATCACTTTGCCAAGGTTGTGACCTTATCTTGACTAAAACTTTGAACAGAAAGGGGAAGGGAGGAAAGGCATACAGAAATTTCCCTTCCCAGTTCAGAACCAGAGCATCCAGGGGGACTGAGCCCAAGACTGGGGGTCTGCAACAAAAGAGAGGAAGTTGGTGATTTCAGGGGCTGCAAAAAGATCCATCTCTGGAGTGCCCCACCTTGAAAAAATCACCTTCAATACCAGAGGGTACAGGGACCATTCGTGATGGCCCTGTGAGATCCTGCTCAGTGCATCTGCTAGCACATTGTCCTTGCCTGGAAGGTGAACTGCTATCAGAGAGGTTTGCAGGGAATAAGCCAGGGACCACAACTTCATGGCTTCTGTGCACAAGGCCGTAGATCGTTATGTTATGTAAATACCGTGTAATCTGTACAATATCTGTATAATTCTATGTACATATGAACTTCTTTTTCTTCCTCTCTGTAAAGAGTATTATCTGTATTGCCTTGTAAATACCTGTGTTGACCTGTATATACAATTGTTCATGCTCCACCCAGGTCCATCTTGCAAATGAGCTTCTGCTCAATGATGAACGCCTGGTTAAATAAAGACTTGATTTATTGATTGATTGATCGAGTGCCTCCCTGCTTTTTGATGTACCACATGGTGGTGGTGGTGGTGGTGGTGGTGTCTGTTCTGACCTGAACCACCTTGTTCTGTACTGACTGAGAGAATGCTTGCAGGGCCAGAAAAACTGCCCTGAGTTCCAGAAGATTGATATGGAGAAGGGATTCCTGAGGGGACCACAGTCCCCGGGCAGTGAAGGCCCCCAGATGGGCTCCCAAGCCCAGAAGAGAAGCATAATTGGTAAGGACCACTGATTGAGACTGAGTGGCAAATGGGACCCCTTACCTCAAATTATCCTGATCCTGCCACCACTGAAGGGCTTGGATCAAGGTCAGAGTCACTGGGATCAGTTCGGTAAGGGAAACCTTCCTTTGAGACCAAAAAGCCCTCAGATGGAACTGAATGTCCCTCATCTGGAATCTTGCCCCTTGGACCACTGCCATAGAAGCTGCCATGTGGCCCAAGAGCTGGAGGAAATGCCTTGCTGGTCGAGATACCTGAAGGCTAAAGGAACAGTCTAGTTCTATAAGAACCCTTGCCCTTTCCAGGGAAAGAAAGGCTCTTGCTTTGACCATATCCAGCTCTGCCCCTATAAAGGTAAGAAGCTGGACAGGCTCGAGAACTGACTTGGGAAGGTTGAGAAGAATCCTAGAGAAGTGAGCACTTGCTGCGTCACTTGCAGGTCTGACTTGACTTGGTCTGGAGACTGTCCCACTATTAGCCAGTCGTCCAGATATGGAAAATGGAAATCTTTTGCCTCCTTAGAAAGGCAATTACTACTGCCAGGCACTTTGTGAAAACCCTTGGGGTTGAAGTTAGGACAAAGGGCGTTGCTCTGAACTGATAGTGGCCTGAGGGCAACTCGAACCCGAGGTACTTTCTGTGGGAGCACCTGATGGGAATGTGAAAATAGGCATCTTTGAGGTCCAAGGAGGCTAGCCAGTCCCCTGGCTTTAGAGAGGGAAGGATTATTCCCAGAGTTACCACCTTGAACTTTGGTTTTAAAAGACGTTTGTTTAGGTATCTTAGGTCTAGGATGGGTCGCCACTCCTGTCTTTTTTGGGGTAAGGAAGTACCTGGAGTACAGACCTTTGGCCCAGTGTAGGGTAGGTACTCTCTCTATGGCTCTTAAAGTCAGCAGAGATGAAACCTCTGCCTCTAGGGCAAGGGTTTCTGCGAGACCTGCAGGTGGAAAAGATCTGGCTCTCATCTTTGGAAATTTTTTGAAGCTGAGAACCAGTCCCTGGCTTACTACTTCCAGGACCCACTTGTCTGATGTACTGTAACAGACATCCAGTCCTGGACGATGCAAGTCAGCCTGCCCCCCTACTGTTATAGGAGAGTCGACCCGGGCAGGCCCCTTGGCAGGGGCCTTAGGCTGAGGAGTGGATGCAGCTCTGCTCATCCCCCTTCTGCCTCTCCCTCTTGAGAATCATCTCTGTGAAAAGGGAGAAGAGGTCTGTGCTTGGTAAAAAGGCATTTGAAAAGGCCTGCCCCTGCCCCTAGACTGCTGCCTTTGAGGAGTTGCCTGCCTCTCTTTGGCCTGAGCACTCCTGTAAGTGGTCCTGTACTCATCCATTTTCTGCATGTAATTATCTGCTCCCCAAACAGAGAATTACCCACTACAGGAAAATCCATGGCCTTAGCCTGGGTATCCTGCGAGAGGCTAATACATCTGAGACAAGCCATTCTCCGAAGAGCCACAGATGTAGCCATGACTCTTGATGCCACATCACTGGAGTCCACAGCAGCATGAAACTGAACTTTTGATGCCTCAATCCCATCTGCAGCCACCTCCTCCAGCTCCTTGGCTAGCTGGGGGGAGGCCTGTTTAGCCAGTGCCAGTAAAGTGTCCCACCTGGACTTCTGGTACCTGGCTGTATAGGCCATATAATTCGCCTGCCTGAGTCCCAAGGAAGATGCCACGTACTGTTTTTTTGCCATGGCATCAATCTTCCTGGAGTCTTTGTCTGGGGGGGTGTGAAGCCAAGGGAATGTTTGCCTTATCACAGGCAGCAGCCTGCACAACCCCACCATGGCTGTACTGCTGGTATAAAACCTCCGTATCTGAGCCTGAAAGTGTATACGTCTTGTCCATTCTTCTATCAACAGGAGCTATACAATTGGGAGACTTCAGGATTTTTTGTGTCTGCTTCCCAAAAGATTTGTGAAGGGGAACAGACAGTCTCCTGGACTCTGGGATGTCCATCATTTCCACAAAATCCTCCATTGCCTCCTCCATGGGAAGCTGGAGGGTCTCAGCCACCCTTCTGTAGAACATAAAGTGGGAAGGGGACTCAGAAAGCCTAGGAGGGGGATACACCTGAAGGTCTATCTGGGGAGATGTCCAGTTCAACAGGCATATCCAGACTTTCACCATCACCATCATCTTCAATCTCCCCCTCCTCCTCAAACTCCGGTTCATAAAATTATTCAGGGGTATAATCGTGAACCGGGAGAACCGACAGAACCGAGCCCCTGCCAAAATGTACTGAATCGGTCGGAACCGGGCAAAGCAATTCCACAATCCGAATCGCTCTGGCTATTTCCTCGGCAGTCAGAACATAGGCTTCTGGATCCGAACCGGACGATTTCTCTTTGCGTTTTCTTTTTGTCGGAACCGAACCCTCAGGATCGTCTCTCCTTTTGCCCGAGTAAGTATCACCCAGGTCAGAGGGCACTCCTTCTGGTTCGGTCGGAACCGAACCAGGCTGGCCATCCGGGTCAGCGGACTTCTCGGCCTCCTTTTCCCTCAGTCTACCTAATCTCTTTTCAAGGGTAGATTTGGGAAAGTTTTTACAAATCTGGCAGTCTGAATCGAGGTGTTCAAACCCCAGACAATAAACACAGGTGGTGTGGGGAATCGGCCTTAGCAAAGACCTCTCCACACTCACTGCAGTGTTGAAACCCAGTGGGCCCGGTTTTCTCTTGGGTTTCTCAGACATGGCCAACCTAACCAACTTACCCTTTTTTGGCAACCGCCAGGCAAGACTCCCTTATCGGTTCCTAACCGTGTCACGGGTCTGGGAAAAAAACGTACCAAACACGTTTTTTTTTTAGAACCGATAAGGACCGGTAACCACACACTAAAGTGAAATACAAGAATTAACAACTGATCAGTTCAGCCGAACCGATCCACACTTTTACAAGTTCCACACAGAAAAACAGTACAAAACCTATCTAGTACTCACGGTACCACAAACAAGCTGAACAGACTATGCGGAATTAAATTTCGGTTAAAAATCAACAGTAAACCGACACTTCAACCGACTTTCGAACTGAGCTGCGGGAGAAATCTCCAGAGCGACTGTTCAGTGAAGCTGAGTAAAGAATCTGATGGTTAGCTTTCAAAGGGAAACAGACAGACACACCAACCGAGTTCGAGCTCAACATTCTATGCTCTGCATAGAAAGTTAACCCTTTGTTCTCCGGGGCAGTTTAAAGGCTGGGGCTAACTGCATTAGTCAGAACACAGCAAGACTTCATGTTGTTTGAAAAACACAGGTCCAAAATAGTCACCCTCACTGTCCTCCCCAGGGTTACTACTTTCAACGTCAAACTTTATTTTAAGTAGTCTTTTCTCTGTCTCTGCAGAGTTAGTAAAAAGATGTAACTTACCCATGTAAGAGAGTGAGTCTGCACAGAACCCCAAGTTTAGCATACACTGTTGTCCTTTCCTCGGACCGCTGCTGGTAGTGCTCAACCACTGAAGGATCTCTGCTTCATATTCTTTGGGCAAGTCCCGACATACAGAACTTGTGGAAAGGGATGCGCATGACACCTACCAGAATGTTCTGAAGGTCCCCTTGCCGTTCTCTCATCATCAGCCTATCCTGGCATTGGCCTCATCAGCCACCCACATCTTACCAACTCAGCTGAACTGGGTAGCAGCTGCAGCCGCAGAGACCAAATGCCTTCTCCTACAAAGATGGAGGATTACAGACGTCCACTCGACAGCTATGTGGAAAATGGCAATGGGAAACCTTGCCAACAACAAATGCCTCAGTCACCTGGCTGTATCTAAACACTGTGACTACCTCAGAATCTGGAACCCTTTCTAATGTAGCAAGCCAAGGCCATCACCTGAGCCAGTACAAGGTCAGCACTTTACAAGGTTCACTCCCTCAATCCATGTAGACAAATAAGATGTATTCTCTCCCTCAGATCTGCAGTTGGGTGCTGCTCAGAGGATCTCTCCTTTCTACTGGATTCAGGGTTCCCCTATTCAGACACCACCGATTTCTGAACCATCTTCAGCAGCTTTTTCTCTTTTTTTTTTATTCTGACCCCTTTGACAGGTATAGCTGCGTGCCTTGAGTAGCTGGACCCTTATTTGAGCCTTTAGGTGACGTGAAGGCAGACTGAGAAGCTACAAGTTCCTTCTAATTTTTTAGCCCTTTCCTTTTACATTTTAGGGCAAAACTTAACACAATGCTCACAACTGACAAAATCGTGATCTGGAGCCAGGTACCTCAAACAATTCGAAACAAGGTACTCTGCCTTAACTTGGAGCAGAAAATACAGGTTACTCACCTGTAACAGGAGTTCTAGGAATGGTATATGTTGTTCATCCACACTTATTGGCAGGTATCCTTGCCGCTTTAAATCTTGCCGGAAGGTCTTCAAGCTGGCTCCTCCCACCCACCCAGGTGGTAAAACTCTCGGCTCCGCCCCATGACGCCAGATCTGGCCCGCGCAGCGCTCAGGTCGCGCCGGCCGGGAGGTCGGGAGTTAGGATGAACAACATATACCATTCCTAGAACTCCTGTTACAGGTGAGTAACCTGTATTTCTAGGGACATGGATATGTTGTTCATCCACACTGTCTGGCAGACTCCTAGCAGTTCTCCGGGAGGAGGGAGGCAAGGCGCACACCCCTACTTAGGGAATAGAGACTGGAGAACCGAGGCCCCAAACCAGCATCCCGGGTGACTCAAGGTCAATGTGGTAGTGGGTGATGAAGGTGTGTCGACTTCCAGGTAGCAGCCCTGCAGATTTCCTGGATAGGGACGTCCCTGGAAGCAGCCACCGATGCAGCAGTATGGCGGGTAGAATGAGCTCTACCCTCTGGGAGGCTCCATGCCCGCCAACTTATAGCAGAGATCTATGCAGGAGGTGACCCACCTGCCTATCGTCCGCTTGGCTGCAGGTCTGCCAGGTGCGGCTTCAAGTGTGGTGACAAAACAGCTGGCAATCTCCCCAAATTTCCCCAGCCGCGGCGCCTTTATAGTAAGCGAGCGCTCTTCTAGGGTCCAGAGTATGGAGCCTATAGTCGCCTCCGAGGTGTGACTGGGTAGAACACTGGCAGAGTCAACACCTGGTTAAGGTGAAACTCCGACACCACCTTTGGAAGGAATTTCGGGTGGGGGCGCAGGACAACCTTGTCCCTGTGGAAGACCAGGTAAGGAGACTCGATGGAAAGCGCCTGGAGCTCTCCCATCCTTCTGGCTGACGAATAGCCACCAAGATGGGCGGTCTTCATGACAGGTGAGAGAGATCACACCTGCACTGGTTTGAATGGCTTGCCCATGAGCTTTGCCAGTACCAGCAGTAGATCCCACGGAGGTGGAGGTTCTCGCACCGAGGGGAAATGCGATCAAGGCCTTTGAAAACCGCCAGACCACCTTCTCCGCGCCACTGACTGCTCTCGCCCGCTCGTAAGCAGAGATGGCTGCCAGGTGCACCCTTAGGGTCGCTTAATCTAAGCCCTTGCTGAGAAAGGGACCATAGATAGTCCAAGATGCTTGCCAAGGAACAGGAGGAAGGGTCCAGGCCCTTGTTCCTGACACCAAATGGAAAACCTTTTCCATTGAAGGCACAGCATTTCCTGGTCGACTCGCTCCGGGACGCCTCAACTACATTGAGGACCTCACTGGAAAGACCCAAGGCCTGGAACTCTAGCCGCCAGGAACCAGGCCGGCAGGTGCAGGGATTGAAGGTCCGATGGAACACCTTCCGATTGACTGAAAGCAGGTCCGGCCGGGCTGGAAGCTGCCTCGGGAGCCTGGAGCTGAGGCAGAGGAGATCTGGATACCAGCATTGGCGAGGCCAGTCTGGGGCTACCAGAATCACCTGCGCCTTGTCCCTCCTCGCCTTGAGAAACACCTTGTGGATCAAGGGAAATGGGGGAAAGGCGTAGAAGAGGCCCGGGGTCCACGGCCTCGAGAAGGCATCCCCCTGCAGCGAGCCCTGCTGAGGGGGGCGGGCATGGAACAGCCTCAGCTTCGCATTCTCCCTGGAGGCACACAGATCCACCTGAGGTGTGCCCCAATGGGAGAAAAGATCTTGTACTACCTCCGGCAGGAGAGATCACTCGTGAGATGCAGCCCCTATCCAGCTTAGGGCATCGGCCAGGGTGTTGGAGGCTCCTGCCACATGAATGGCTAGGAGATCCGCCTCCAGGCTGCGCACGAGTGACCAAATGCGGAGAGCTTCCTTGCACAGAGGCATGGAGCGCGTCCCGCCCTGGCGGTTTAAGTAGTACATGGTCGGGTATTGTCCGTCTGGACCCGAACCACTTGACCCCGGAGAAATGGAGCAAAGGCGGTGAGAGCTAGGTGGACCGCCCGGAGCTCCAGCAGGTTGATATGGCATCGGGACTCCCGCGGGGACCAGAGGCCGTGCGCTCTGTGCTCCCCCAGATGGGCACCCCAACCCATCAGAGGCGCGTCGGTCGACAGAGAGACCGTCGGCTCGGGGAGGACAAACGGGATGCCCTCCTGCAGACGAGCTGGAACGATCCACCACTGGAGAGCATTCCACATCCCCTGGGTCACCGTCACTAGCTGGTCCAATGGATCGCAACGTTGAGACCACTGGCTGGCCAGTCCCCATTGAAGGGGACGCATGTTCCAGCGGGCCCAATGGACCACGCTGGTGCAGGCCGCCATGAGACCCAGAAGGCGCAGGAAGTCCCGGGCAGGGTGCAATTGCCCAACCAGAAATGATTGGGCAAAGGAGGAAAGAACCTCGGCCCTGTCCGCCGGGAGCCGTGCTCTGGCTCGAAGAGAGTCGAGCTCTGCCCCGATGAAGAGAATTACCTGCTTCGGTTCGAGTTCCAACTTGGCCTCGTTGATGAGGAGGCAGATTTGAGAGCAAACCTGGAGGGCTCCACCTCCTGTCTGGAGGGGGCTGCTATCAGCCAATCGTCCAGGTAAGGGTACACCCGGACCCCTTGGCGCCGCAGGAATGCCGTCACCACTGCCATGCATTTCGTGAAGACCCTGGGTGCAGGAGACAGGCCGAAGGGCATGGCTCGGAACTCGAAAAGGGATCCTTCCGCTCGAAAGCGAAGGAATCTTTTAGAGACGGACGGATAGGACGCCAAAAACGCTGCCCTGCAGGTCCAGAGAGAGCAGAACCACACGCTGCTCCAAGGATGGTATTATCTGAGCCACAGTGACCATCCTGAAGGTCCGAGACCTTAGGAACTTGTTTAGGTCGTAGGTCAAGAATGGGCGCTAGCCCCCGTCCGTTTTGGGACCAGGAAGTACCTGGACACAAACCCCGGGTCTGAGGGAGGGTCCACCACCTCTCTTGATCACCTCTTTCTCGAGGAGCAGAGCGATGTCGGCTCAGCGAGCCGACAGTGAGGCCGCGGACCTCGAGGCCCCCCTGGGGTGACGGCTCTGAAGGGCGGAGCCTGCTCGAACTCCAGAGGCAGGCCCTTTCCTACCACTTCCAACACCCACCGGTCTGTGGTAACAGCAGACCAGGCGGAAAGGAAGTACCGGAGCCATCCCCCCACGGGGGGAACCTGGGGCGAGGTGATGAGGTTGGGGGCGACACCCCTCAACCTGTCACTGTGCAGGCTTAGAGGAGGGACCGGCCGAGGGACCTCCTGGGCCTTTACCTCCTTGCTTCCTGGAGGAGCAAGCTGCGGGCTTGGGTTTGGGACGCCAAGTGTGAGCCTGCTGGCCCTGATGTTGCTGGGCCGGACGTGCCGAGGGTGCAGACGGACGAAAGGGCTTGGGTTGCGGTTTGCGGCCATTGTCCCTCTGAGCCAATGAGACCAAGTCCAAAGTGGCATTGGACTTTTTGATCCTCTGGAGGTGGCCTTCCACTCCAGGGCCGAAGAGGTCAGTCCCCAGGAAGGGACATCCGCCAATTTGTGCTGGGTATCCCAGTAAGGTGGATATCCTCAGCCATGCTCAACGGCGCAGACAGCCACTGTGGCTGCGACTGACCTGGCGATGAGTCTCCAATGTCCAAAGCAGTTCTGAAGCTGCTGCTTTGCCACTGCTCTGCCCTGGTCCCGCACCTGCCCAACCGTAGTCTGCAGGTCAGCCGGAAGATGAGGGACTACCTCATCCAGGGAGCCCAACAGGGCATGGGAGAAATGTGCCATAAGATCGGCCGAGCTGGCCTGACGGCGCAGGGAGGACGCAGCGAGACTTTTCACCCGCATACTCACTTCTTGACCCTTGTCAGGAGGTTTGTCCACGTCCCTAGCATTTCTGGCACGCCGGAAAACGCTGTCGGTAACTAACCCCTCGGCTGAGGGATGTTCCAAGAAACCGGACAGGGAACCGGTAGGGACCGCATACTTCCTGGCCATCCTGGCCGAAGGCGCAGGGCAGGAAGCAGGACGCTGCCAGAGCTCCAAGGCCGGGCCCACAATGGCTTCGGCCACAGGAAGGCCTCCGTAGGGGAATCCCCTGGTCCAATATCTCCGTGAGGGGACACTTGGCCCGCTTGGATACGGCTCGAGCTGCATCCCGGTGGACCCGAGATGAGCCTAACAAACCCAGAAAGGACTAAGGGCTATCGTCCAGCCGACTGACCCCCAGAGGACTCCAAGTCCACCCGCCTCTGAGAAAAGGGAGGAATCGCCTGCCAGACTCGGAAGAGTCCGCAAAGAGCTGCTCGGCCTGAGCCACCTCCACCTGGCCGAGGGCGATTGGGAGTGAGGGTGACCGACAGCCTATGGGGTAAACCCTGAGCCGACCGAGAGTTCTTGGTTGGAGCCCCAAACAACGGCTGTGGAGGCGGAGGTTCCACCATAATCGGTGGAGCAGCTGGTTTCGGCTGAGCAACAGGCCTGGGAACAGGCGCCTCGGCTAAAGCGAGGGGTTGCTTCGGCCGCCCCGGTGACAGCCACTTAATAGCCGGGGAAGGCGACATTGTCGGCTTATTCCCGGCCAACAGAAGCTGCTGCCACACGAGGTCCTCGTGACGTCGACGCAACTTGCGTCCAAGCCTCATCCGAGGAGGAGGAAGAGGACGGCGGCAGCGCCGGGCTGTCGCGTGCCGACCGCCTATGGTGGCGGATCGGCTGGACCGCGAAGAAGTCTGAGACCGGGACCGCGAACCTCGGCTTTTCCGAGGAGGGTACAGGGAAGGCGCGGGGAAACCCGCCTTCCCCTCGGCTCGGAAGGAACACCCAAGGGCTCCGGAACCGGAGGCACTGGCAAGCCCACGGGATCCTCAACCGCCACCGGGGGAACCGGGGAGAGAGGATTTTTGGCTTCTCCGGTCGACAACCCGTCCAACGGGTCGACAAAAATCTCGACTGCGTCGACAGGAGTCTCGGTCAACTGACCTGACGGGGACACCGTGAAGCCAGTGGCCGAAGCCGAAGGATCAACCGAAGTCGATGGTCGACCACTCGGGAAGGGGGACCTCTCCCACTCCCAAGAGCGTCGATGGTCGGACTTACCCCTGTCCTTCTTTTTGGACCGAGCAGAAGGTCCCGAAGATAAAGGTCCCTCTCCCTTGGTGGAGAGAGACAGACAAAGCTCCTTAAAGGAAGCAGTATATGAGGATCCCAGGGAGAGCAGGATAAATGCCGCGGCCGAGGAAGATGCGGTCCGTGCCACCTCCTCTTCGAGGGCGATCATCTGCTCAAGCTGATCTGCCGAGCCCGCCGCCGCGGAAACCGCCAACCGGGCCTCTTTCAACTTTACTGGAGGGTAACGCTCCTCGGGTCACCCAAGTTGCAGACGGGCAGCACGGTCTTCCAGAACATAGGCCGAGAAAGAAGAGCACAGGTCGCAAGCCTGCGTGTCATGCTCAAGGCCCAAGCAGTAGACGCACGTGGAGTGCAGATCCGTCCGAGACATCTTCAGCCCGCATGGGCATCTCTGGAAACCGGGAGTCGATTTGTCCATCACAGCTGCGAGGGAAGAAGTTGACTGAAGTCTAGAAAACCTAGGAGTTTAATTTCGGAAAACCGAAGAGTTAGGAACCAGTCTTATACGCAGAGCGTTAAGGAGGGCACCTGAGCTTCCAAGCGGTAAGGAAGATGTGGCGTCATGGGGCGCAGCCGAGAGTTTTACCACCCGGGTGGGTGGAAGGAGCCAGCTTGAAGACCTTCCGGCAAGATTTAAAGCGGCATGGATACCTGCCAATAAGTGTGGATGAACAACATATCCATGTCCCTAGAAATAAATTTTACAATATTTAAAGCCTGTGGGTCCTGTTTTCTTTTTGGGCCTGTCAGTCATGCCAACTATGGACAGTCATTTAAAAAACGTTCTAGTTCCCAAAAATAGTAATTTTACAACAGCAAAAGACCCCTATTAAAGAGCAGGGGTTTTATGCCGGCCCGCCGGCTCAGCGGTTGGAATTCTGCCTGCGATGCCGACGACCTGGGTTCGGGAATGGACCAGGGAGTCGGAGGGCCAGCCAGGGGGAGAACCACTGAGCATACTCAGACTGCTCTCCTTCTTCTCCGGGGGGAAGGAGGGAGAAAGTGTGTCTGGCGCTTTGTTGACTCCTGGCAGAGGCTGGGGGTTCTGCACGGCTGGCGCCACAATGTAGGGGGGGCAGGGACACTGGTCATCATTGCATGTCCCCACCCCTGGGGCATTAGCATATATGCAAAAACTGCTGGCCCCTGGCGTGACGCCCCTGTCCTACTGCCGTCCTCACTGCCTTAGATGTCCGCCGGGTGGTCTCTCCTCAGTGGCCCCACCCAGTGGGGTAAGCCTGGTCGTTTGGGGGAGGTATGGGTCAACCTCTGGTGGGAGGATCAGGGAGACTGGGCACATGAAGAATGCAAAAAAAAAAAAAAAAGAGATGGGGTTTTAATTAACAAATGTGGTTTGTTTCCTTAAAAGTAGACCTGCGGCACTTAAGATGAACACCTAATGGCACCCAAACAGTAATAACACCAATTTATTGACTCGGTTGCTGGAAAAAATGGAACAGGGAATATCCTCAATGAATTATTGCAAAGTGGTAATTTAAACAGAAAAGTAAATTTTCTTCCCCAAAGACAAATATGTGATTACCTAAAAAATGGGAACTGTGCTGCAAAACTGCTTTCTCCGGTTCCTGGGAACCGATGCTGAACCAGAGAATCACAACAATTAAACCACGAACACCCAAGTAATGCAGAGTAATTGGGAGATAAATAAAGTGAAGATAAATACTTTAAATAATAAAACAATAAATCACAATAGGCTCTGTACTGACGAGAAGACTTCAGGGCAAGGACTTTCTTCAGGCGGAGAAATAAATCTGCTGTTAGAATGTCGGCGTGAGTGTGACCACACTGCAGAGTTTTGAATTTAATTCTAAGATTCTCTAATTAGCATAAAATTCTAAGCTCCACAGTGGCTCATTCCAGGGGAGTGATCGCAAATGTTAAGCATAACTGTGGGACTCCTGGGGTTTGAATACTGAATTCTTAAGTTCCATGGTAAACGAACCAACCTTCTACTGCATGTGTAGAAAGACAAATGACCAACAGGCAGAAACCATCTGTGGAGGAACTATTTACATTCTTTTGAAGACTTTTTTTTTTCCTTTTTTTCATTTGCCCAACCAATTTTTTAAATGCAATAAGACCCTTCAGGGTGTGGGGTATTGGTGGACACTTGCACTTCCCTGGACACAGGCATCCACCAATAAATACACCACGCCATGTCAGATTTTATTGCTTACGTAGTACATTTCAGCAACTGAAATCAACAAAGGTGTTTCCTTGGTCCGACCAGTGGTTGACACAAGAGAAAAGAAATTAGGAAGGTATGGGGCTGCCCACATCAAAGTGGGCAGTGCCAGCTAGGCAAATGTTTCCGATTGGTCCTGACAATGACAGCTTATAATTCAATATGTTTGGCTCTATGGAGGAAGATGTCCCTGAAGATCAAAGTATTCCTGACAAAAACATGTCATGGCACCTTTGCTAGCAGACTGCTCTCCACCTCTCTGGTTCTTGAAATCATCACAACACACACACACACACACACACACACACACACACACACACACACACACACACACAACCTATATTTGTCTATAAATGATTTCTTGTCAGTATCCTTCTGCAACTAATTTTCTCACATCAAAACAATTTTTTTAGGCCATTCTGACTGCAAACAAAGGCAGAGGAATCCCAATTTGTGTGCCTTAATCATAATGGGGACCATACTTAGGCAGGGTCAGTGGCTCAGCAGGTAGCACACTCACCTCTGAGATCAGGAGATTAGAAGGCTGTGGGTTCTAGCCCCATACCAGGCACTTGGGTTAATATCCCAATATTGACACTGCAGTGCAGAATGAGGGGGGTGCTGCACTCCTGAGGTGCCGTCTTTCGGATGAGACATTAAACCGAGGTCCCATCTGCCTGTTCTGGTGGTAGTTCAGGTGGATGTTAAAGATCCCATGGCACTTCTCGAAAGAGCAGGGAATTTCCCGTGCCCTGCCAAATTTCCCATTCACTAAAAATACCACCAACAGCTTAATCTGGTTCAATTTCAGTTGCTTATCATCTGTAACGCCCCCTCCCCCCCGGTCGCCCCTGAAAAAGGGACTTCTAGGCCCAGTGGGCTTACCGGGTCAACAAAATTCAATAAATAATACTTGATCAGTGCATCAGTCGGATGTCTACTTTTGGTAGGCTAAGTGTTAATGTTGACTTGTGCCAACTGTTCCTCAGCTCTCTCTACACTTTTTTTTTTTTTTTTTAATATGTGTAAATGTATGACAACTTTGGCCATATGAAAGTTTCAGTGTAGCGAATCACCATGGTTACTTCAGGCTGATTCAGTGACCTATTTTAGGTCATTCATTAGATTTGCACAACAGTAGAAAAATGTTTAATGCATACTAATTGGACAAAAAAAAATTTCTTTAAGGGTTTTACGTATTTTAAGACTTAAAAAAATATATCTTATCTGTGCGAAGCATGAGAGTTTGATTCGTCTATCAATGTCTGTTCATTTAACAGCTATTTGTTTTGAGAAGACAATGAGCTGAACTATAAATCACAACCTTCCACAGGCTGACTGGAAAGGAAATTATATTTTACTCACCACCGCTTCAGTAAATCTTTGTGAATTACTAACCCAGTAGCCACAATTTTTTGTGCTCAATTAATCTCTCACATTTAGAATTCAGACATGACCATTTTTTGCCATAAGTGTACACCCATACCCACCTTCAGCACTCCATATTCATGGCCCCTAGGACTATGTAGTACTTCAGTCAACCAGTCTGTGGCAATTGGCTATCAAATTATTGACTTAGGTACCACAGGATGCCACTGGTGATATCCCATACTGAGAAAAAAGGCATTACTACAGTAGAAACAAAGAGGGAAAGAGTTACAGCACAGATAAAGATTTTTTTAAACCAAAACTTAAAGGAGTAGTCCACCCAAAATTTTGTAGAAACATGTTATATAGAGTGTTTTAATTTATATGTAAAGTCCTAGTCTGTTCTTCCCTCTGTCTGCTATTAGGAGTTTTTCCCAAATTAGCCTGCTAGCTTTATGGTAGTTTTATGAACCCTGAGGATCTCCATCACAAATAGGTTTATTGCCTTTCTTGCTCCTACAATGCACCGTGTCTCATGTGACAGTGATGTAGCCGAGCCCATAGAATTAGCACCAGGCCCTGGATCTAGCGAGCAGAAATTGGGCAGTGAATAGGTCTATGTCTGGTGTCCCCCATCTGTGGAACAGATCCTCTACTACTTCTTGCAGCAGTTCCCATTCGTGAGCTTTGGCCTGCGACCGGCTCAGGCAATCTGCGATTAGTCCACCCCGGGAACATGCACTGCAGTGATCTCTGCGCCATGCTGCAATACCAAATCCCACACCCTTTTTGCCTCCTTGCCTGTTGATGTAATACATCACAGAGGTATTGTCTGTCTGTAACAGCAGGGGACCTGGTGTGATCTCTGACTGAAGGGCCTGTAGAGCGTACAGAACAGCCCTCATTTCGAGGATGTTGATGTGGAGGTGAGACTCCAGGGTCTACCAAGATCCCTGGGTCCTGATCACCTCCATGTGGGCTCCTCAACCGGACCCCGAAACGTCCGTGGAGAGAGTCAGAGTTGGAGCAGGTGCTAAGAAGGTGACTCCTCCGGAAAAGTGCTCTGGAAAGAGCCACCATTACCAGTCCCGGATGATGGCGTTCGTGACCCGGACTGGGTGATGTAGCTGATCCTGCTTTTGGTCCCATTGAGCTTGTAGCATCCACTGAGTAATCCTCATATGAAGCCGAGCCAGGAGAACCGTTGCAATGGCTGCTGCCATGTGTCTGAGCAAGCAAAGAATGGTCCTGGCTGGGACCAACTTCTTGTCCATAATGTCCCTTATGAGGGATCGGAATGTGTACCGCCCTGTCCTGGGGCAGGAAACCCTTCCCTTGGCTAGTAATGAGAAATGAAAATTACGTACCTACCGTAATTCTTGATCTTCTCTTGTATCTTCACCATTCATTACTTCCTGGGTGTAAGCCGGAGGTGCGCCACTGTCACGGGAACTTTTTTTTTTTTTTTTTTTAAACTTTGGCTAGCACGCTCGAGTGGCGTCATGCGCGGTGACGTTAGTGTAAGTATCGACTCCTCCTCCAACTCAGTTCTGTGAGCCGGAGAGGCAAAAGCGAAAGCAGAGAATAAAGATAGCTAGGCAAGATAGCCAAGGATAGCAAAGCAAGGAAGAATGAACTGAAAAGGAATAAGCCGATGGAGGAAGGACAGAGGAGATAAGAGTATCCCTAACCTAGGGACTGCAGGGCCTCCTTACCTGGGCGACTCTAGGAGGAGAGAGAAGGAGGAAATGAGAAAGAAGAAGAAGAAGAGAAGAGAGAGATGGGATGTTGAGGGGACCAGAATGCCCAAGGAGCCTAGTTAGCTTATGGCTGAAGGCTCGACTTAACAGGGAAGCAAGAATCCCTCGGAGATACAGCTGAAGAGAAGGTTCACCAAACCCGCTAGACAGACTCAGGAGGGCATAGTCCTCATCCTCAACATGCCATTGTTTTGATAACCACTTGAACCCTGGGCCATGGAAGGCCTTTAACTGGAGGACACCCGGGAGGAGGAAGAATAAAAACCCCGGCAGTATGAGAGCACTGCTCAGGGGTTTGGAAATGGAAACTGTAAGCCTTTCAGGAGTTTATAAGTACAGAAGTGGGACTCAGTCAGACTCGCCAAGTCAGGCCAGAGGCTTAGGCTGGCTGGGATTGGTTATGGTCAGCACTGCTTGTCTGTAAAACTGTCCGAGGACACTAGAAAGGAAAACAATTATCAAAATCTGGCGAGAAGGGTAGTCTGCCCTCTCATCTTACTTCGTTTGTTTTTCTCTTTTTTTTTTTTTTTTAGATAATCACTTGCAGGCTAGGAGCGTGACCTGAATACCAAGAATGCCTATGGCAGTCGAAGAGAGTTCCCTCAGCTTTTGCTTTTTTTTTTTTTACAAAAAACAGACGTGCCCGTTCCTCCTCTCTGCAAGGCAAGAATTAGGGAAGGGGGAGGGGTTTTTGATTCTAGGGCTTAACAGCTGGAGCACGGGATTGCAGGATCAAAAACTGAAGAGCCTGAGCCAGGCTAAAACCCCAGGAGGTATCTCGCCGAGGGATGGCAAGAGATAGTTGCGCAGTTTGATCGCCAAGCAAATCCACTAGATGGCCCAAGAATCTTAGAGTAAATAATTTTTCTGGAGAATAAGAACCCACCCAAGAAACAGATTTTTTTGGAAAATTGAGCAATTCTTCCCATTTTTATAATTTTTTTTTTTTTTATATATTGCAGAGAGAGGAAGGAGGACGGAAGGTGGAGAAGCCACAGGAAGAGGCCACTGAGGATGGAGGAGGTGTAGTAATGAATGGTGAAGATACAAGAGAGATCAAGAATTACGGTAGGTACGTAATTTTCATATCTTCCCTTGTCAATCTTCACCATTCATTACTTCCTGGGTGAGTACCAAGCTCCTCTTCCCCCAGGAAGGGGGAAGAGGGCATACCCTGAGGGAACAAGACCCCCAGGCTTCTGTTGGTGAGAAACAGAAGGAGAAGACCCTGGCTCATTCAGAAAGCCTAAGTGGGGGAAGAGCTAGGAGGTGCCTCCCGAGGACGAGGAGACGGAGGGAGCCCCTGTAAAAGTCTCCTAGCTCTAGAGGAGAAAAGATGGGTCCCCCGGAAGGCGGAGCGAATCACCCTACGCCGGGCCAGGGGTGACAACCTGGAAAGACGAAGCCATGCCATCCGCCTGATGCAGATTGCTGTCCTCGCAAGCCTGGAAGCCACCTCATTGGCGCCGAAGATGCCCTTGCTTGGTGTCTT
The DNA here is from genome assembly GCA_016271365.2 of Neoceratodus forsteri. NCBI lineage: Eukaryota > Metazoa > Chordata > Ceratodontiformes > Ceratodontidae > Neoceratodus > Neoceratodus forsteri. The sequence continues at coordinate 952,288,009 of CM028130.1, forward strand.
GCCAGCTCCAGGCCTACCGCCGGAGAGGGCAACGGCTTGTCTGGTTGCTTCGTGTCAGGCATTGATGCCAACAGCTGGGACATCATCGACCACAAATGCGGTTGTAGGCAGCATGGTGAGCCTGATGAGATGCAATACTGGCACCGCGACGCAGAAGAAGAGAATACTCTCGCTAACGGTCGAACTGGAGAGAGTCGGATCCGTGGGCGCGGCGCCAGGCAGCGAGCGCCCAGAAGGAGTATCTAGGTAAACCAAACCAGAAGGCGGGGTTGGGAAGAGAACCTAGAGACTCTGAGGGGCACAATACCTCGCTGAGAGTCGGAGAGGGGCTGGAGAAGAAGCGGCTGGGGACTGCCAGGACCGGATAGACGCCTCCTGGAAGGGGATAGGCCAGGAAGGTACCACCAAATGCTGGGCACTGAATTCACCAAGGAATTCTCGCATCTCCCGTTTGGTATTGTCTCTCCGAACGTAGGAAATCCGAAGATCCCTCACCATCCTCGAGAGGAAACGCTGATATTCAGTGAAATCAGCATCGGAGGAAAGATGAGCAGGGTTCTCTCCTCAGAGGAGGGAGACGAGGATGATGGGGAGCTGGAATGTCCAGAGGACTCCCGCGCGGTGGGGAGAGACGAAGACCCGCTCATGCATGAAGCTAACGATGAGGGAAGGCCAACGAGAACCCCTTGAACTGCTCCCAGGATAACGGACCGAGGGACCGACATGGCCTGGGAGCGGGGTGGAGAAGGCAGAGATGGAGAGGGGCACCTCCGAGGAGGCAACTGTTCTCATGAGGGCTCTGAATCCGGGAAAGGAGCCCTAGTAGGAGGGATCCCGGATATCAGACCAGGCGCAGAACGGAACTCTGGGGAAGCGGAGCCTGAAGAGCCCTGGGGAGAACTCCACTGTGACGACGCTGGACTGTATGGATCCAGAAGGGCAGTCCGCACAAACGCCGCCGGAGGACACCCTAGAACCCTGGAGGGAGGGGCGAGGTTCGCACTATGGCTCCTGGCCACCCCTGAGGTGGCTAAAGAAGACCGAGTGGCAGACCCTGCCCTCAACCCCCTCGGACTCCGAGAGGGCCCTCCTCCCCTCGACCACAGCGCTCCCCTGTCCCTCAGAGGGGCAACAGCACCGTGGGGGTGGCTGTCACCGCCTCCAGAGAGGGGAGCCTCCCTCCGCCACCACCACGCCTGCCCCCTGGGCTCCCGGCCACCCCAGCCGGGAACCCTCAGGAGGCACGTAGGCAGGACAGAGGGAGGGTCCCGCCTGCGCCGCCTGGTATCTGTAGCCACAGGGGACCCAGACCAAGAGTGGGGGTGCCAGGATGGTCCACGTCCAGTCATCGCCTTAGAGGAGGACGAGACCAGCTGGACTCTCGAGTGCTGGCCACCCCAGGGGTCCCTGAGGCCACGGAGCGCGAACGCCCCAGTACCAAGGGTGCGCCGCCGCCCCTACACCGCAGCAGCCAGGCTCAACTCAAGTCCCCGACGCGCCGGGCAGGCCTGGCACCGCGAGGAGGAAGGACAAGGCCCCGCGCCGCCGCAGCGCCAGGAGGCGAGGGCGGCACCGATGGCGCCGCCCAGGTCCATCGGGCGCCGATGCTCAAAGGGCGCCGCTAACGGCGCGCCTCGGTCACCGGGCGCCGCGAACGGCGCTGGATCCAAAGCGCGCCGCCCTGATCACCGTGCTGGATCCAAACGCGCCGCATCGATCACCGCACCGAAGGCGGGCCGAGGGTCCACCCGAGCCAGGCCCAAAGCCAAGGGCCTCGAGCACGGGGAGCCTGCACTCAAGAGGTGACTGCCGAGGCGGTGTCGGCGACGCAGCCCCGAAGGGACTCACGAGCCCCCAACACCCGAAGGAGCCCCTCCTCGGCAAGAAAAGACGAGAGACCCCTCCTCCTCGGACAGAGTAGGCCCGGAGGGGACCCGGGAGGGCCTAACGACTTGCCCGGTAAATCCAGAGAGCCACGCCGCCCCCGAAAGTCGGCGCGCCTGTCGAGCTTAACACCGATTTGAGGGACGCGACGTCCATCGAGAAACAGGCGCCGCGACAAATCCATATCATGGTTGGGTCCGCAATGAAGGCAACGCCATGCCGGTCCGAGACGGAGAAATGCCGCCACAGGAGCACCGACGCATAGGGGCGCGTCTGCCGTTTGAAAAAGCGCTTAGTCCCGAACCGGACATAACGCGAAAATAACAAGGCTAAAACACAGCAAGAAACACACCCGCGCCGTAGATAGAAAAAGGAACAGTCTTACCGGATCAGCGTCGAGTGTGAAGAAAAACAGGAGTCGGCAAACACGCACTAAAAATGACCGCTATCAGAACAGGTGCTGCCTCGACGGCGGGAGAAACAGAACTGAGTTGGAGGAGGAGTCGGTCACACTAACGTCCGCCTTCGCGCATGACGCCACTCTCGAGGGTGGTGCCGGTAGCAAAGTTTAAAAAAGAAACCTTGACGGGTGCGCCGCCCGCTTACAATCTCAGAGTAATGAATGGTGAAGATTGACAAGGGAAGATCTGCACCGATAAACTGCAACCTCTGTGAAGGGATGAGGCACGACTTCTCCTGATTGATAGTCATGCCCAGCGACCTGAAAAGGGAGTGGGTGTCCTGAATCGCTGTTATCAGAGCCTCCCTGGAGGGGGCCATGAGGAGCCAGTCGTCCAGGTATGGGAACACATAGTGGCCCTGTCTCCAGAGGGCCACTGCCACGACTGCCAAGCATTTCGTGAACATGCGAGGCACCGAGGACTGTCCGAAGGGACATGCTCGGAACTGATAATGGCATCCCAAGAACTCGAAGAGCAAGAACTTCCGGTGTGCTCGAGTGATGGGGAGATGGAGATATGCGTCCTGCATGTCCAGTGACGCAAACGATGCGCCCTGCTTGAGCATGGGAATGAGACCCGGAGGAATGACCATGTGGAAGCGTTTGTATAACACGAAGGTGCTGAGGTCACTGAGGTCCAGGATCGGGCATAAGTCCCCTGTCTTTTTTGGAACCAGGAAGAAGTGTGAATAATACCCTTCTCCTCTCTGGCTCTGTGGCACTGGTTCTATGGCATCCTTGTCCAGGAGTGCCAAGATCTCTTGCTGTATGAGCAAGACATGCTGACCCGAATAACGGAAGAGTAGAGCAGGTCTTGATGGGTGGTCGAGGATTTCGATAGTGTGTCCTCGACTTATCAGTTGAAGAACCCATCGGTCGGAGGTTATCCTCTGCCACCCTGATAGGTGGTGAGAGACGCAACCCCCAAACTGTCCTTCCCTTGGATCCAGAGGTGGGGCAGGGTCCGGGAAAGAGTCATGCTGTGGTGGCGGTGGTGGTTCCGGCGGGCTGGACAGATTTTTGGAGTTTCTGGCCCTGGCCTGCGGGAAATCTGGGTTGACCCTTTTTGTTAAAGCTGTCCCTGGGCTGCTGGCCGGAACGCAACTGTTATCTTTGTTGCCGGCCATGAAAACGATTCTGGTTCCTGTGAAAGGAACCAGACCTAGGCCCGTACATGGCTTGTACAGTCCTTACTGCCTTCCCGGCATCTTGCAACTTGGTGATGACTCTTTCTGAGTCTTCACCGAATGGGACTGAGCCATTGTATGCGACGTCCACGATGTTTTTCTGAACGTCTGGGGTAAATCCGGAGACCCGTAACCAGGTGTGTCTCCGGAGACAAACGCCTGTAGTGGCGCCCCTGTCCGCCAAGTCGTAAGTGGCTCGAAGGACTTGGGTCCCCACGTCTGACCCAGTACGGAGGAGGTTCAGTAGCTCCTCCTCCTTCTCATCCTCCGGAAAATCCTTAAGGAAGTCTTGGCTCTGTTCCCACAGGGCATTCTGAAATTGCACCATGTGCATAAGGTAACTGAGAGACCTAATAGAGCATGTAGCAGCCGCATACATGTCTCCCCAGTGAATCCAGCCGTTTAGATTCCTGGTCTGGTGGCTGGGTGCTCAGGTGCTGTGGTCTTTGAGACCGGTCATGTGAGGCCATAATGATAGGGATCATCCACGGGCGCCCTGTAAAGGTGGTCGGCCTTCTTAGGCACTGCCGGGGTGGAGTGGGGATGTTTCCACGCCGCCTTGGTAACGTCCATGAATGTGTCCACTAGCGGTGGGACAACAGGCTTAGGGTCTTTCTGCCTGAGATATCTGGCTAGACGCTGTCGTTTGGGGTCTAAGTCCTCTGTCTCCCACCCCATATTTTCTTGGGTGTGCCTCATAATGTCAGAAAAAGAGGGATCATCCGGGGGTGACCTTGGCATGTCTTGAGGGTCTGGTGAAGGGAGACTGATCGGAGAGGGTGACCTCGAAGTGTCTGAGGTATCTGGCCATGAGTTGTTCCCTGGCGGAGTATGGAGTCTGCCTCTGGGGCGTTTTGGTGGACGGTTACTGGGAGACCTGGAGGGTTTTTTTTTCCTTTCGTGGAATCTGCCCCTAGGAGGTGGTGTAGGCTCCTTGGTTTCAGGAGGCACCCTGCTGTCGGGCTCCTTCGGAGGCTTGGTGGGCACCATGTCCTTTTTGATGGTGTCCCACCAGAAGTTAAAGAGGTCTTTCACCTTTTGCAGATTCGCCGGAAGTTGGTGTCTGCCCGTTGACAGGCTCGGGCGCTGGACCCTGGGGTGTAACCAGGTCGGACGTCGGTTCTCGGGGCAGCCCGACGTCCTCAGTTGCCTGTCTGGTCATCAGGAAGAAAAAATTACTCACCTTAGTAATTGTGTTTCTTCTAATGGAATCTTGCTGTATTCTGACAATTGCAGTTAGCTCCAGCCTTCGAACTGCTCTAGAGAGTATAGGGTTAAATTTCTATGCAGGGAATAGAACGCTAAGCTCGAGCTCGGTTGAAGACTCTGTCTGCAGTACTTTAAATCCAAACCGTCAGATTCTTATGAGCTAAAAACTCACTGACCTATCAGAATGTGGAAATTGTAAAATTTCTACTAGCCAACTGGCAACTAACAGTCTAGGTTCCCAAAGGAAGACTCAAGTCAGGAAACCCAAAAACCAAACAAAAACCAGGTAATAAAGCATAACAAATTCTTAATAACCAAACTAAAGGACCCAACAGGAAGTGTGCTGAAGACACCCCTGGGGTTCAACACTGCACCTGCCCACCCACTTCCCAAAAACAGGTTCTGAGAGGGGAGGCAGGGAGGGAGGTCAGAATACAGCAAGACTCCATTAGAAGAAACACAATTACTAAGGCGAGTAATTTTTTCTTCAAACAAGATGAAGTCTTGCTGTATTCTGACAACTGCAGACTACTAAGCAGTACCTCCAAGGAGGAGGACAGAACCTACTTTGGGAATAGGCTCGAAGCACTGTTATGAAATCACATCACTCCAGCCTGGATATCCAGGGAGTAATGCTTGGTGAAGGTATGAGCTGTTTTCCAGGTGGCAGCTTGGCAAATTTCTAACAAGGGAATATCCCTGGCCACAGCCAGAGATGCAGCTGTACCTCTAGTGGAACGAGCCCTTAGGCCTGAGAAAGGAATTTTTCCCAGTTTCTCATAACAGAATTAGATACAGTACACAATCCACCTGGCACTAGTTCTCTCTGTGGCAGGTTTGCCCTTACCTACTTCCCCACAAGTGAGGAACAACAGGAGGGAGTCAAACCTGTGACCCTTTGTACATTCTGTGTAGTAACTAAGGGCTCTTTTAACATCTAAACTGTGTAACCTTCGCTCTCCTGAGGAGGCATGATCAGTGAAGAACACAGGAAGAGACATGGATTGGTTCAAGTGGAAATCAGAAACCACTTTGGGTAGGAACCTTCTACTGGTTCTAAGGACCACCTTGTCCCTATGGAATGAGATGAAGTCCGGTTCAACTGACAGAGCTTGCAATTCACTGATACATCTGGCAGAGGTAACAACAACCAAAAACACAGTTTTCCAAGTCAAGTACTTGAGCTCTGCTGAGGACATAGGCTCAAAAGTGGGTTGCATAAGCTGAGCAATGCAGACATTCAAATCCCAGGCAGGAGCAGGATCCCTAAAAGGAGGATTGTTATGAAGCAATCCTTTGAAAAATTTTACGGAATACAGGATGAGATGACAGAGAGGAAGGCTTTCCCACTGACAGAAAAGCAGAAACAGCTGACAAATGTACCTTGAGAGTAGCTGGTCTGAGGCCTAGACCATTAAGATGAACCATATAGTCCAGAACTGTAGACAATTCAGCAGTGACTGGGGATATATGCTTCTTGTAACACCAAATGCTGAATCTTTTCCATTTGGAGTTGTAAGTTTTTCTGGTGGCAGGCTTTCGAGAGGCTTTGAGAATGTCCAGAACCCCTTGGGACAGATGCAAATCTGCATATTCTAACTCTTCAAGAGCCATGCCTTGAGATTGAGGGACCGAAGATTGGGGTACCAAATCCTCCCCTGAGATGAGGCTAACAGATTGTACTTCCTGGGGAGAGACAGGGGAAGATGGACTGCTAGGGACAGCAGCAGGGGATACCATGGCTGCCTGGCCCAGTCTGGAGCAATCAGAATTAGTTTGCAGGATTGTGACCTCATTTTGACCAGAACTTTGAACAACAGAGGAAAAGGAGGGAAGGCATAAAGGAATTTCCCTTCCTAGTTCAGAACCAGAGCATCCAGAGGGACTGAGCCCAGTACTGGAGGTCTGCAACAAAACAGAGGAAGTTGGTGATTGTCCGGGAGCTGCAAAGAGATTCATCTCTGGAGTGCCCCACCTGGAAAAAAATCACTTCTAGCACCAGGGGATCCAGACACCATTCGTGATGGCCCTGAGAGATTCTGCGCAGTGCATCTGCTAACACATTGTCCTTTCCTGGAAGGTGGACTGCAACTAAGGATGTCTGCAGAGAGTAAGCCAGAGACCATAGTTTCATGGCTTCCGTGCACAAGGCCATGGACCGAGTGCCTCCCTGCTTGTTGATGTAACACATGGTGGTGGTGCTGTCTGTCCTGACCTGTACCACCTTGTTCTGCACTGACTGAGAGAAGGCTTGCAGAGCCAGGAACATTGCCCTGAGCTCCAAAAGATTGATATGCAGGAGGGGACTCTTGATGGGACCACTGTCCCTGGGCTGTGAGAGCCCCGAGATTGGCTCCCCACCCCAACAGAGAAGCATCTGTGGTAAGGACCACAGAGTGGGGCTGATTGATTAAAGGAACCCCTTGCCTGAGATTGTCCTGATCCTGCCACCACTGAAGTGCCTGGATCAGAGTCTGAGTCACTAGAACCAGTTTGGTAAGAGGATCCTTCATTTGGGACCAGAAAGACCTTAGATGGAACTGAATGTCCCTCATTTGAAACCTGGCTCCTTGGACCACTGCTGTAGAAGCTGCCATGCGACCCAGAAGCTGAAGGAAATGCCTTGCTGGTCGAGAGACCAGGAGGCTGAAAGAGGAGGCCAGCTCTGAAATGGCTGTAACCCTCTGCATGGGAAGAAAAGCTCTTGCCTTGACTGTATCCAGCTCTGCTCCTATAAAAGTGAGAAGCTGTACAGGTTCGAGAACCGACTTGGAAAGGTTGAGAAGAAACCCCAAGGAAGTGAGCACTTGCTGGGTCACTTGGAAGTCTGACTTGACTTGGTCTGGGGACTGTCCCACAATGAGCCAGTCGTCCAGATATGGAAACACTGCAATCTTCTTCCTTCTTCAAAAGGCCACCACTACTGCCAGGCACTTTGTGAACACCCTTGGAGCTGATGTTAGGCCAAAAGGGCATTACTCTGAACTGATAATGGAATGAAGGCAATTCGAACCTGAGGTACTTTCTGTGGGAGCACCTGATGGGAATGTGAAAATAGGCATCCTTGAGGTCCAGGGAGGCTAGCCAGTCCCCTGGCCTTAGACAGGGAAGAATTATTCCAGGAGTCACCATTTTGAACTTTGGTTTTAACAGATGCTTGTTCAGGTATCTTAAATTCAGGATGGGTCGCCACTCCCCTGCCTTTTTTTGGGTTAAGGAAGTACCTGAGTACAGACCTTTGCCACTGTGTAGGTAAGGCACCCTCTCTATGGCCCTTAGAGCCAAGAGAGATGATACCTCTGCTTGCAAGGCAAGGGATTCGGAGGTGCCTGCAGGTGAAAAAGATCTGGGCCTCAGCTTTGGAAATCTTTTGAAGCTGAGGACCAGTCCCTGGCTTACCACTTCAAGGACCTGTTTGTCTGAAGTAACAGACTTCCAGTCCTGGACGAAGTAAGCCAACCTGCCTCCTACTGGTATGGGGGAGTCGACCCGGGCTGACACCTCAGGGTGTCTGCTTGGCAGGAGCCTTAGGCTGAGGGGTGGATGCAGCCCTGCTCATCCCCCTACTGCCTCTCCCTCAAAAGAACCCCGTCTGGGAAAAGGGAGAAGAGGCCTGCACTTGATAGAAAGGCCTGTGAAAAGGCCTGCTCCTGCCCCTGGCTTGCTGCCTTTGAGGAGTTGCCTGCCTTTCCTTGGCCTGTGCACTCCTGTAAGTGGTCCTGTATTCGTCCATTTTCTTTATGTAATTCTCTGTCTACTCCCCAAACAAAGAATTACCCACCACAGGGAAATCCATGGCCTTAGCCTAGGTGTCATGTGAAAGGCTAGTACATCTGAGCCAAGCCATTCTCCGAAAAGCCAAAGATGTAGCCATAACTCTTGATGACACATCACTGGAATCCACAGCAGCATGAAACTGAACCTTGGATGCCTCGATCCCATCAGCAGCCACCCCCTCCAGCTCCTTGGCCAGCTGGGGGGAAGCCTGCTTAGCCAGTGCCAGTACAATGTCCCATCTGGACTTCTGGTACCAGGCTGTGTAGGCCATATAATTAGCCTGCCTAGGTCCCAAAGAGGATGCCATGTACTGTTTCTTTGCCATGGCATCCAACTTCCTGGAGTCTTTATCTGGGGGGGGGTGAAGCCAAGGGAATGCCTGCCCTGTCACAGGCTGCAGCCTGCACTACCCCAACATGGCTGCATTGCTGGTAAAGTAACTCCGCATCTGAGCCTGACAGAGTATACCTCTTGTCCATCTTTCTGTCCACAGGAGATATAGAGTTAGGAGACTTTAGAATGTTTTGAGTCAGCTTCCCAAAAGACTTATGAAGGGGAATAGACAGTCTCTTAGACTCTGGGATATTCATCATTTCAACGAAGTCAGGCTCTTCTTGATCCTGCACAGCTTCCTCCATAGGAAGCTGGAGGGTTTCTGCCACTTTCCTGTAAAACAGAAAGTGGGGAGGGGACTCAGAGAGCTTAAGAGGGGAAACACCAGAAGGTCTGTCTGGGGAGATGTCCGGTTCTTTTGGCACATCCAGACTTTCTAAGCACTCATCATAATCCTCACCTTGTTCACAGTCCCCCTCCACAAAATCCGGTTCATCGCTTGGGCAATTTCTTCCGCAGTCGAAACATGGAGTTCTGGATTAGAACCAGCAGATTTTTCCTTTCTTTTCCTTTTTGTAAGAACTGACCCCTCAGGATCAGCTCTCCTCTTGCCCGAAGAAGTATAGCCCTGGTCAGAGGGCACTCCTTCTGGTTCGGTGGTAACTGAACCGGGCTGGCCTTCCAGGTTAGTGGATTTCTCTGCCTCCTTCTCCTTAAGTCTATCTAATCTCTTATCCAGGGTAGACTTGAGAAAATTCTTACATATTTGGCAGTCTGAATCGAGGTGGTCAAACCCCAGACAGTAAACACAGGTGGTGTGGGGATCAGCCTTAGCAAAGGCCTCCCCACACTCCCTGAGTTTCTCAGACATGGCCAACCTAACCAAACTTACCCTTTTTTCGGCAACCGCCAGGCAAGACTCACTTATCGGTTTCTAACTGAGTTATGGTGTTTGAGAAAAAAAAAAAGCTAAAAACATGTTTTTTTTTAAACCGATAAGAACCGGTAACCACACATTAAAATGACTAAATCAAAAGACCTAAAGGATTGGTTCAGCCAAACTGATCGGGACTTTTACAATTTCCACAATCCAAAAACACTATCCAAGTACTTACTGTACCACAGACAGAGTGAACCGAATCGCGATAAAATAATTTGGAAAACCGAGACTTTAACTGACACTTTAACCGAGTCTTTGAACCGAGCAACAGGAGAAATCTTCGGAGCGACTGTTCAGTGAAGTGGAGTAAAGAATCTGACGGTTTGGATTTCAAGTACTGCAGACAGAGTCTTCAACTGAGCTCGAACTCAACGTTCTATGCCCTGCATAGAAATTTAACCCTATACTCTCCGGGGCAGCTCAAAGGCTAGAGCCAACTGCAATTGTCAGAATACAGCAAGACTTCATGTTGTTTGAATGAGGGTTTCCGACCTCCTCTTCTGAGGACCCCCGGCGACCGGTGTCAGCAGGCATAGGTGGGGCTGGCATCGGTTCTTTGGTCCGCTTTGCGAGCGCTTGGTCGGTCGCCAGCGAGGATGTCAGTTCTGTTGTCTTCCTCGGAGGGGCGTCAGGCCCTCTTGGAGATTGGGAAACCGAATGGTGGTCAGAGTTCTGGCGTCGGTCCGACGCGCTGCCGTCCTGCTTCGGGGCCTTTTGCCAGTCCAAGGCCTCGGGCCTGGCTGCCAAGCCAGACGGACAGCTATCCTTTTTAGTTTTAAGAAGTCTGTACCTTCACTGGAGGGGGCTGAAAGCGAGCCTGGGAGGGGGACCTATCCAACCTTGTGGAGCTGGCACTGGATTCTGAGGTCTGACTCGGGGATCTGGCCCTGTCCTGGTGCTATTCGTGGTGTTTCCTAGACTTGTGGTGGGAGGATTCCCCCCTGAAGGAAGGGTCTTTTTCCACAGCCTTTAGTTTTTCTTCAAGAAGGAAACCCTGGAGAGCTTTTTGGAGGTGGATCCTGGTCCTGCTATTGAACTGTTGGCAGATGGCACAGGCCTTAATGTCATGCACTGGGCCTAAGCACCGCACACAAGCCGTGTGCCAGTCCTTAAACGGGATCCATTTGCCACAAGCGCACTTTGAGGGGTGTCCTTTGGTAGAAGGAGTCGGAGAAGAAGACGTGAAGTTTAACAAAAAAATCCTGAATTTCAAGCGTTGTTAGTCTGCTAGAGGTGCCCGTGAGGCCGATGCTGGCGAGTCGACGGTGGGACAAGAAGTGAGGGATGCTGGGGGACCGCCCCTTTTATATGATGCCGGATGTCGGGGACGCTGTCAACATCGGGGGTGGTCCCCCACTGGGTATTGTTAGCTAGAATTTTTCCATGGGGTCCTAGCACCTACCGGCTTCAGTCCCTATGGTGTAACCTGCCGCAAGTCCTGTTTCTCGAAGTAAGATCTGTTCTTATCTAGTGAGCACAAATGGCAACAGTTACAGTTTAGCAGATACCGGAGAGCTAGCTGACTGGGGTTTCTGTAAGAAAACAGCTACTAAATAGCTCTAATTCACTATGTTTGTTTTCTGTGTGTGTCAGGTCTAGCTAGCACGAGTGTTTTAATTTTAAAATTTTTAATTTCATCAAACTATACACAACCATAAAAGCACAGAAATTTACCAGATCATCAATGCTATAATTAGTGAAGACCCTAGCTGTTTTCTTACAGAAAACCCACTCAGTAAGATTTCAAGTATTTGCTAAACTGTAAATGTAGGTACCAGCATTCCATTAGGTAGAACTGACAGTTTGTGTTCACCGGATAAGAACAGTTACACAGCTCTACTGTTGTGAACTGATTTTAAAGCAGTGCATATGCTAAATGTATAGGCTCGGCTACATCACTGTCACATGAGATAGGGTGCATTGTAGGAACAAGAAAGGCAATAAACCTATTTGTGATGGAGATCCCCAGGGGTCATAAAACTACCATGAAGCTAGCAGGCTAATTTAGGAAAAACTCCTAATAGGAAATAGAGGGAAGGACACAATAGGACTTTACATACAAATCAAAACACTCTGCATAACATATGTTTTTTTGCAAATTATGGGTGGACTACTACTTTAAAATTAGGTTTTATAGATGGGAACCCCCGACTTTTGAAGGGGGAGGGGATTCCTAAAAATCAGTCTATAACAACAAAATTCAACAAGGACTGCATGGCCTGATACTACAGTTTTATCTGGGCATACATACTCATAGAATTTAGCAGGGCAGGTGCACATATTAATGCTTTGGTTCTATGCCCTCCCGTTACCTTGCCTTCTATTACTCAGGGGCTGACCTTCATTCTTTTCAAATTCTCCCCTTCTTTACTGAAAATTTCCAAGTACAGATTACAAAGCACAGCCTGTAGATATTACAGGTTCAAGAGATGATCAAATTTCTCTTTCCATCTTAAAACACAATACCTGTATTTGTTATATGGGGGAACCTACCTCCTAGCTTTGCAGTCTCTATACAATTAATGGTTATTAAATTTGGGTGGGAGAGTTACAGCAAGGAGAAAACAGAGAAATCCCATCCAGAGCCCAAAATTATGCCAGACAAATTGCCCCTTTTTCGGTCTAGCTGCCTTTTCCTACAGACTAACCAACTTCTGGAACAACTTCCCTCAATCTATTTACTCCTCTCCTTTCACCCAGACAGCCTTACTCCTTGAGTTCACACAGAAAAAAAAATTACTCACCTTAGTAATGTTGTTTCTTCTAATGAAGTCTTGCTGTATTCTGACTATATGCAGTTAGCCCCAGCACTTGAACTGCCCCGGAGAGTAAAGAGTTAACTCTATGCAGAAGCACAGAATGTTGAGTTCGAGCTCTGTTTTTAAACCTCTGTCTCTAGCACTCTGAAGTGTAACCATCACATTATTAAGAGCACTAATAATCAAATTAACAGGTGGAAATTGTTTCAACTTGTGTAAGCCAAATGGCCACCAAAAATTGTTTTTAGGGTCAAAAAGACAAGCCGAGAACCCCAAAAAGAAAGCTAAATATAAGACCAAGACAAAGTAGGTAGTGAAATTAAAACATTAATAAACCCATTAGAGAGGGCAAGCCAAGTACACCTCTGGGGTGCAGCACTGCGACTGCCCACCCACATCCCAAAACTACTAGGTTCCAGGAGGGGAGGCAGGAAGGGAGGTCAGAATACAGCAAGACTCCATTAGAAGGAACAACATTACTAAGGTGAGTAATTTTTTCTTCAAACAACATGAAGTCTTGCTGTATTCTGACTACATGCAGACCACCAAGCAGTACCCCCCAGGAGGAGGGAGTCACAGAACCTATTTTGGGAACAGGCTCTGCAGCACAGCTGTGCCAAACCTAGCATCACTTCTAGACTGAATGTCCAGAGAGTAATGCTTGGAAAATGTGTGAAAGGTTTTCCAGGTGGCTGCTTTACAGACTTCCACTAAAGGTACATCTCTAGCTGCTGCGAGCGAAGCAGCTGTACCCCTGGTAGAATGAGCCCTCAGACCTGAGGGAGGTTCCTTCCCAAGCTTTGAATAGCAGAACTGGATACAGGAGACAATCCACCTGGCAATAGTTCTCTTGGTGGCTGGTTTGCCCTTTCCCACCTCACTATAGTTGAGAAATAAATGAGAACAGCCATTCCTATAGGCCTTAGTATGCTCCACATAGTAACTAAGGGCCCTCTTTACATCAATAATGTGTAATCTTCTCTCTCCAGTGGAAGAATGGTCAGTGAAAAACACAGGCAAGGACACAGATTGGTTCAGATGAAAGTCTGACACTACTTTGGGAAGATTGGTTCCGATGAAAGTCTGACACTACTTTGGGAAGAAACTTTCTGTTAGTTCGAAGGACCACCTTATCCCTGTGAAAAGAAATAAAATCAGGTTCCACTGATAAAGCCTGTAACGCACAGATTCTCCTGGCAGAGGTAATAGCTACCAGGAATACAGTTTTCCATGTCAAGTATTTCATCTCTGCTGAAAATAGAGGCTCAAAAGGAGGCTGCATAAGCTGTGCTATACAGATGTTCAGATCCCAAGAAGGGGTAGGATCTTGAAAGGGAGGATTAACATGCATTAGAACTTTGAAAAACTTCTTTAAGACTGGATGAGAAGCTAGGGAAGAGCCCTTAACAGTGGAAAGGAAGGCAGACACAGCTGCCAAATGTACCTTGAGAGTAGTAGGCTGGAGGCCTGAGCTATTAAGATGCACCAGATAGTCCAATACAGTAATGTCAGCCAACTCTGGCTGAACAGGTTTCTGAGAACACCATAAAACAAATCTTTTCCACTTGGAATTGTAAGTCTTTCTGGTAGCAGGTTTCCTGCTAACCTTTAGAATACCCAAGACTGATTGAGAAAGGTTGAGATTTGCATATTCTAGCTCTTCAAGAGCCAGGCCTTGAGCCTGAGAACCTGAAGACTGAGGTAGAGAATCCTCCCCCGGGAGGATGTCAGAAGATTGAACTGTCCGGGAAGACACATAGGCATTGTCACTGACAGTAGTAGAGGATACCAAGGTTGTCCGGCCCAGTCTCGTGCAACTAGAATCACCCTGCAAGGCTGAGATCTGGTTTTGATCAGGACCCTGAATATCAAAAGGGAAAGGAGGAAACGCATACAGGAATCTGCTTGTCCAGTCCAATAGTAGAACCTCCTGGTGTACAGAGCCTAGGAGAGGAGGTCTGCAACAAAAGAGAGGGAGTTGATGACTGTCCGGGGCTGCAAAGAGATCCATCTCTGGAATACCCCACCTCTTGAAAATAACCTGAAGGATCAGGGGATTCAGAGACCATTCGTGATGACCCTGAGAAATTCTGCTGAGAGCAACTGCTAAAATGATGTCCTTCCCTGGGAGGTGCACAGCCACCAGGGAAGCCTTAAGGGAATAAGCCAGAGACCATATCTTCATGGTCTCTGTGCACAAGGCAGAGGACCGAGTGCCTCCCTGCTTGCTGATATACCACATGGTTGTGGTATTGTCTGTCCTGATTTGTACCACTTTCCCCTGAACCACAGCTGAAAATGCCTGCAGAGCTAGAAAGACAACTCTCAACTCTAGAAGATTTATGTGAAGGAGAGACTCCTGGTGAGACCAGGTTCCCTGAGCTGTAAGCTGATCCAGGTGAGCCCCCCAGCCTAGGAGAGAGGCATCTGTGGTGAGAATCACTGAAGAAGCCTGACTGATCAATGGCACACCTTGCTGAAGGTTGTCCTCCTCCAGCCACCACTGGAGTGCCTGAACTAGAGGTTTGAGACACTGGAACCAATTTGGAAAGAGGGTCCTTTTTCTAAGACCAGTAAGATCGGAGATGAAACTGAATTATCTCTCATCTGAAACTTTGCTCCCTGGACCACAGCTGCGGAGGCTGCCATGTGGCCCAGTAACTGCAGAAAATGTCTGGCTGGATGAGAAACTAGAGGATGAAAAGAGGAAGCCAGAGTGACTAGAGACAGGACTATTGAAAGAGGAAGGAATGCTCTTGCTTGGGTAGTGTCTATGTCCACCCCTATGAAAGTGAGCCGCTGAGTTGATTCCAGAACCAACTTTTCTTGGTTTAGAATGAAACCCAAGGACGCCAGGAGCCTTTGGATGACCTCTAAGGCTAACTTGACTTGGTCTGAGGACTGACCTACTAGAAGCCAGTCGTCCAGATATGGGAACAGAAGGATACCGTGTCTCCTGAGGAATGCCATCACTACTGCCAGGCACTTGGTGAACACCCTTGGAGCAGATGTTAGGCCGAAAGGCATGGCTCTGAACTGATAATGGCCTGACGGCAACTCGAACCTGAGGTGCTTTCTGTGGGAATGTCTGATGGGTACATGGAAATAGGCATCCTTGAGATCCAGGGAGGCTAGCCAGTCTCCTGGTCTCAGAGAGGGAAGAATTACTCCCAGAGTCACCATTTTGAACTTTGGTTTTGTTAAGTGTTTGTTGTGGTACCTTAAATCGAGGATGGGTCACCACTCCCTTGTCTTTTTTGGGGTAAGGAAGTATCTGGAATAAAGTCCTTTTCCCCCTGTGCCAAAGAGGTACCTTCTCTACTGCTCGCATGAGCAGAAGAGGAGACTTCTGCATCTAAGGCCTTTGTCTCAAAGGGGGAGGGGCTGAAAGATCTTGTTCTCATTTTTGGGAACCTTTTGAAACTGAGAACAAGTCCCTGGCTCACTACTTCCAGAACCCATTTGTCTGAAGTAATGGACTCCCAGGTCTGGGAGTAGTGAGGCAGCCTGCCCCCTACAGGAAATGGGGAGGCGACCCTGACGGACACTTCAGGGTGTCTGTTTGGCAGGGGGCTTGGACTGAGTGGATGCTGGGGTCCTGGTCATCCCTCATCTACCTCTTCCCCTGAAGAACCCCCCTCTGCTGGAACGAAGAGGAAGCCTGGGCTTGGTGAAAAGGCCTGCCCCTGCCAGCCCTAAACTGCTGCTTCTGAGAAGTGGCCTGCTTCTCCTTTGCTGCAGCACTCCTGTAGGTGGTCCTGCACTCGTCTATCTTCTTCATGTATGCCTCTGTCTGTTCACCAAACAGAGAGTTACCAGCAACAGGAAAATCCATAGCCTTAAGACAAATTGGTACATCTGAGCCAAGCTAATCTCCTCATGGAGACAGATGTAGCCATGACCCTGGAATGTACACCATTCGAGTCAACAGCAGCGTGAAATTGGACCTTGGATGCCTCAATACCATCTGCAGCCACCTTCTCCAGCTCCTTGGCTAGCTGGGGAGGAGTACTCTTAGCCAGTTCCAGAACCGTATCCCACCTACATTTCTGGTACCTGGCTGTACATGCCATATAATTAGCTTATCTGAGTCCCAAAAAGGATGCCAAGTACTGCTTCTTGGCCATGGCATCCACTTTCCTGGAATCCTTATCTGGGAGTGGGATGCCAAGGGAATATTAGCCTTGTCACAGGCTGTAGCCTGCACAACATGGCTGCAACAAGTAGTAAGAAATTCTGTTCCAGGACCTGACAATGTACATATCCTGTCCATCTTTTTATCCACAGGAGGTACTGAAGTTGGAAACTGCAACATTTTTTGTCTGTTTCCCCAGGGATTTATGCAGAGGGATAGACACTTTCTTCGACTCTGGGACATCCATCATTTCCATGGTCAGGTTCCTCCTGATCCTGTTCAGCTTCCTCAATTGAGAGCTGAAGAGTATCAGCCACTTTCTTGTAAAGCAAGAAATGGGAGGGGGACTCAAAGTCTGGGAGGAGACACACTGGAAGGCCTGTCTGGGGAGATGTCAGGCTCTACTGGCTCATCTAGGCCTTCCTCTTCCTCTTCATCATACTCTTCTTCTCCATCCCAATCGCCCTCATAGAAAGCTTCTGGATCAATGTCAGAAGCAACTATGTCCGACCAACCAAACCTCTTGAACTGTTGCCGTTCGGTCGGAACTGGGAAAGCGACTGTACTATAGTGATCACTTGTAATCTCCTCAGCGGTCAGACCATGGGAAGTCGGATCCGAACCAGCTGATTTATGTTTTTTTATTAGAACCCATTCTCCACAGAATCGCCTCCTTGCCCAAAGAGGTATCGCCCAGGTCAGTGGGCACCTTCCTCAGGTTCGGCCGCAACCGAAACGGGCTGACCATCCGCGTCAGCGGACTTCTCGGCCTCCCTCTCCTTCAGCCTACTCAAATGATTTTCCAGAGTGGCTTTGGGAAAGTTTTTACAAATCTGGCAGTCTTCTTTGAGGTGGTCAAACCCCAAACAGTAAACACAGACGAGGTAAGGGTCAGCCTTAGCAAAGGCCTCCTTACACTCGGTACAATGCTGAAACCCAGTGGGACAGGTTTCCTTTTTGGGTTTGTCAGACATGCCGAAAAACAAATGGTTACCCTTAGCAGCTTTTACGCCAGGCAACTAAAAACTGATCGGTTTCAACTGTGTCACGGGTCAGTTAAAAAAATCCAGAAAATCAGATTTTTTTAAGGAACCGATGAGTACAGGAAACCACAGCAATATTTTTGAAAAAAACTCAAATAGAATGGGATTCAGTTCTAAACCGGACCGACCGGAGAAGAACCGAAGGCAGAAACAATTTCCACAAGAAATACAATTACCACAAACTACCTAGTACTACCACTTACTGTTACCGAGACAGAGGTAAGAAGACTGAAAACAAAGAGGCAGTTAGGTAAAACTAACAGATTTAAACTATACCGAACCGAAGTGCAGGAGGGATCTCCAGAGTAACTTCACAGTTAGGCGGAGTAAAAAATCTGACTGTTACACTTCGGAGTGCTAGAGACAGAGGTTTGAAAACAGAGCTCGAGCTCAACGTTCTATGCTTCTGCACAGAGTTAACTCTTTACTCTCCAGGGCAGTTCAAGTGCTGGGGCTAACTGCATATAGTCAGAATACAGCAAGACTTCATGTTGTTTGAAAAACAGATTTTGTTGTCAGAAAAGGCCCATTAGGCCCATCCAGTGTGCCCCTTGTCCCTGCCTATTCCGTCACCAGTGAGTAGGTGTCACTCCCTCCCCTGCTCCTCTATCTAATGTGCCCCTGTGCCTATCCTATGCATGCTTGATGCTCCCCGCAGTCTTTGCCCCCCCCACTACCTCCTCTGACAGTCAGCTCGTGTCATCCACCACCATTTCTGTGAAGAAATATTTCCTCATATCTCTCCTAATCTTCCCCTCTTAGCTTCACCGCATGACCCCCTGTTCTAGTGCCTCCCTTTCTTTGAAACAGACCCTCCACTTGTACCTTCTTCACTCGTGTGAGGTACTCATAGGTTTCTGTCATGTCTCCTCTCGCTCTCCTCTGTTCTAGGGAGTACATGTTGAGTTCCTGCAGTCTTTCCTCATATGGCTTCTTGACAACCACCTCACCATTCTGACTGCCCCACTCCGTACTGCCTCAACCCTTTAAATGCCCTTATGGAGGTGTGGCCTCCAGAACTACAGTATTCCAGGTGAGGCTTTACCGGTGAGCAATACAATGGCAACACCACCTCCCTCCACCTGCTAGAAATCCCTCTCCAAATGCTCATCAGCATTCTGCTAGCCTATCTCGCTGCTTCATCACACGGCCAGCTACCTTGAGAACATCAACTATGATGATCAGTACACAGCCCCTGGGTTCTGTGGCCCTAAGTGCATAACCTTACACTTTTTGGCACTGAAACCCAGTGACCACCCCCCTAGACCATTCCTTTAGTTTCTTCATAGATACATAGACAGTGTCGGCAGATAAGGGCCTATGGCCCACCTAGTCTGCCCATTTGAGTCTGTAACTTCAGTTTATGTTTTCCTAGAACTCTGTTGTCCCTTATCCCTGACCTCCAGAATTCCTTTATGTCTATCCCATGAATTCTTAAATCCCGTGATTGTTTCAGCCCCCACCACTTCCTCAGGCAGGGTGTTCCACTTGTCCATCACCCGTTCCGTGAAGAAATTCTTCCTCACATTTCCTCTGAATCGTCCTCCCTCCAACTTCATGCCATGCCCTCTAGTCCTGGAAAATCTTTTTTGCTTAAAAATAGTGTATTCTTGCGCCCTGTTCCTCCCTGTAAGATACCAGTATATGTCTATCATGTTCCCTCTCTTCCCTCCTCTCCTCCAGGGAGTACATTTTTCATTTATTTATTTACATATTCAATTCCTTCAACCTGTCCTCATAGGACTTGTGATGCAATCCATGTACCATCTTTGTTGCCCTCCTCGGAATCTTCTCTACCCTGTCTATGTCCTTACGTAGGTAAGGTCTCCAGAACTGTACACTGTACTCCAGATGGGGCCTCACTAGTGTCTTGTATAGTGGAATCATGACCTCCCTTTTCCTGCTGGTGATGCCCCTGCCTATGCATCCCAGCATCCTATTTGCTTTACCTGCTGCCTTGTCACACTGTTTCCTACCTTGAGGTCATCAGAGATGATAACCCCAAGATCCCTTTCCTGCTTGGTGCATGCTATATCCTCACCCCCAACTGATATATTGTGCCAGGTTTTGTGCCCCATATGCATTATCTTGCACGCTCTTGCATTGAATTTCAACTGCCAAACCCCTGACCATTCTTCAAGTTTCTGCAGGTAACTTCTCATTCTGTCTACACCTCTGGTGTGTCCACACTGTTACAGAGCTTGTGTCATCAGCGAACAGTGAAATTCTGCCTTCTAGGTCCAAGAATGTCACTGATGAAGATGTTGAATAGGACCAGTCCCAGCACTGATCCCTGTGGTACCCCACTGGTCACTCTTCCCCTCTGTGGAGTAACGGCCATTTACCACCACCCTCTGTGTCCTGCCGCCCAGCCACTTACCTACCCACCACACTACTGTCCTGCCCACACCCATATTCCCTAGTTTGTGTAATAGTCTTCTATGTGGCACAGTGTCAAAGGCCTTGCTGAAGTCCAGATAGGCCATGTCCACTGCCCTCCCCTGATCCACCTCCCTAGTCACCTAGTCAAAAAATTCAACGAGGTTGGCCTGACATGACCTCCCCCTGGTGAAACCATGCTGCCTTGGATCCTGCAGTCTATTGACAACCAGATGTTCTACCAATCTCCCCTTCAGTAGTGCTTCCATGATCTTCCCCACTACCAAGGTGAGGCTGACTTGTTTGTAGTTCCCCACTTCCTCTTTGTTCCCACTTTTGTATAAGGGGACTACATCTGCTGTCCTTCAGTCTTTGGGTACCTCCCCTGTTTCCAGTGATTGGCTAAACAGGATAGCCAGAGGTTCAGCCACCACCTCTCTGAGTTCTTTAAGGACCCTGGGGTCCATCTGGCCCCATTGCTTTATCAACTCTTATTACTTCCAGTTCCTTCAGGACCCTTTCTCGTGTAAAGGGACTTGTGTCCATTTCTGCACCATTCTCACCCCTTGTACTCCCTTCAGACCCATTAGCCCCCTCTTCCTCAGTAAAGACTGAGCAGAAATACCTGTTCAGTATGTCAGCTTTACTGTTGTCATCCTCCCCCTTCAGTCTCACTATCCCTCCCTTTGCCTTTCTTTTTTCACTTATGTACCTGTAAAAGGTTTTGTCCCCTCTACCCACTGATTTTGCAACGTGCTCTTCTGTCTGAGCTTTGGCTTCCTCATGACCTCCCTGCCTCCCTTTACTTCTCCTGGTACTTCTCCTATCCCCTTCTGCCTGTGTCTTTTGTATTGCCTGAATGCAATCTGTTTGGCTTTCACTTTCTTTGCACTACCTCTTTGGAAAACCATAATGGTCTCCTCTTCCTTTCCTCTTGCTAACCTGCTTAATGCATAATTTTGCCTTGTAATCCTGCTTTTAAATACTGCCCACTGTTCCTCAACCCCGATTCCTGCCCCATTCCCCTAATGCCTCTTTTCAAGTATCTCCCATTTTCCCAAAGTCTGCCCCCTAAAATCCAGGATACCTGTTTTTGTGTGGTTTGGTTCTGCTCCTTCTGTGATTTCAAACCACAATGACTGGTGGTCACTGTTCCCAGGTGCTCCCCCAATGTTTACCCCATCTCACTGTCCCTGTTTAGAGCACGAGGTCCAGTATTGCCTTCTGCCGAGTTGGTTCCATGACCAGTTGCTTGGAGGAAGGCACCCTGAAGGGAGTCCAGGATAAATTCTGCCCTAGTTGATGCTGCTGCTGGGATGCTCCAGTCCACGTCTGGAATACTGAAGTCTCCAACCAGTACTATCTCACCCTTGTCTGCCATCCTTTGGACGGCTAGCATCAGCTCCCTATCTGTTTCTTCCTCCTGGGTTGGTGATCTATAGACCACACCTGTGCAGATGGCTGGCCCCATTTTCCTTTCCAGCTTAACCCACAGTATCTCTCCCCCATTTTGTTCCTCCTGGATCTCTGTGGCCCTTATGTAATTTTTCACATATAGTGCCACTCCTCCTCCCTTCCTACCTGCCCGGTCTCTTCTAAATATGTTGTAGCCAGGAATGGCCATCTCTCAGTCATGGTTATCATTACACCAGGTTTCTGTGATGGCCACAATGTCCAGGTCTGACTGCACCATGACAGCCTCCAGATCTTCCATCTTGTTGCTAATGCTCCTGGCATTGGCACACATGGCTTTCCATGATTTGACCTCCCTAGACTGTTTAGCTGTTCTACTCTAGCCCCTTCCCGGGTTGTCCTTTATCCCTGGTTCTCCTTGCTGTCTGCCCTTCTGCTGATTTTTGCCCCTTTTCTGCCTATCCACTTCTTGGGCGCTAATCTCCATCTTTTGCACACTGCTTTGGTGAGATATCCTCTCCTCCAGTTCACTGGTTTCACTGCTAGCTGTGTGTGTGTGTGGGGGGGGGTGAGCAAGTAGGTACCCTCCTTGCTGGCCTGCCACCCCCCCCCTTGGCTAGTTTAAATGCTTGTAAATGTAGCATTTAAACTTATCATTGAGTGTTTGGATTCCCCTCCAGGATGGATGCAGGCCGTCAGGCTTGAACAAACCTCCATCCCTCCAGGTGGGTCCCCGGTCACCAATGAATCTAAACTCTTCCTCACAGCACCAGTCCTTCAACCATGAGTTAAAGTTCCTGGTGCATGCACCCCTATGCTCTCCCATGCCTCTCGCAGATAGTACTTCTGAGAAGGTGACAGAAGTAGCTACTTTCTTGAGACCCTTCCCCAATTTCCTAAACTCTTCCTGAACTTCCTTGGCTCCCATTTGCCAAGTTATTAGTACCTAGGTGGATAATGACATCCAGCTCACCCTCCGCTTTTGCTTTCCCAGCAATCCCAGGATCTTCCTTCCATCCCTCCGTCCGTGGCACCTGGTAGGCACCTCACCTCCGGTCCTCCCCTCCTGTGTTCCTAGCTGGATCCCTCTTATGATGGAGTCCCCCACCAGGATTCACTTCCTCCTCCTCTGGGGTCCACTGCTCTCCCCGCTGAGGTCACCTTCTTGGCTAACCTCCACATCCTTTCCTTCCACTTCTCTGGGTACCTTTATTTGGTTGTCCCCATTTGCCAGTGTGGCATATGAGTTCTTAAGTGGAATAGGATCTAGGATGTGCCTCTGCCTGACCGTCTTAACCTGCCTTGAGCCCACTATCATCCAAGTGCTCCTCGTTCTCGGCATTCTTTGAGGCAGCGGCACTGGACTGGGTGGTCTCGGGATAGGGGTGATGGTACTCCTGACTCAGTTTACTTCCACTCTGAGTCTGACTACCTCATCCCACAGTCCAGAGAGAGGCATGCAGATAGGGCAGCACCTCATTGTCCAGAAGGTCTGCCTGAATATGGCTGCCCCGCAGCTACTGCATTGCACCACTCCCCACATTATACTGCTATTCCACTACTTGTCTGTTACTGAAACTCGCCTAGTTCCATTTTTATTAATCAGATCCCTTTCTGCCTAGTTTTTCAACTAGCCTCATCTGCAGCACAGTGTTGAAAGCCTTACTGAAATCCAGACAGGCCACATCCACTGCTCTCCCTTGATCCACCTCCCTGGTAAGCCAGTCAAAGGAATCTATGAGATTAGTTTGACATGACCCCCCAAACCATCTTGCCAGTGGTCCTGTAGCCCTTTTGCCTCTAGGTGCTACAAGCCTCTCCCTTCAGCAGTGTCTCCATTAACTTCCCCACCACTGATGTGAGACTGACTTGCCTGTAGTTGCTAGCATACTGCCTAATGCCGCTTTTGTGCAGAAGGACCACATCAGCAGTCCTCTGGAACGTCTCCCATCTTCAATGAAGTGCTAAAAAGCACTGCTAGAGGGGCGGCTAGCACTGTGCTCAGTTCCTTTAGGATCTCTGGATGAATCCCATTGCCTTATTCTCCTTTAAGGCTTCCAATCCCTTCCGGACCCTCTCCCTGTTGCTTACTGCAGCATGCTGGTCCATCCTCCTCTACCATGAAAACTGAGCGCAAGTAAATGTTTAGTATTTCTGCTTTCTCTTGATCTTCCTCTGCACACTCCCCCCTTACGCTCCTGATTCTTACTATCTCCCCTTGTCTTCCTCTCCCCCCTACATACCTGAAGATCTTGTCTCTTTTTTGACCTCTTTAGCTATCCTCTCCTCTGTTAGTGCTTTAGCTGCCCTCACCCTCCTTCCTGCCTCCCTCTGTTTTGCCAGACATACCTTACCTGTCTTCATCCTTCTAGGTCTCCTTGTACTTTCTAAATGTTATTTTCTTCTCCTTCACTGCCTTTGCCACCTCCTCAAATGACCACAGTAGCCTCTTCCTCCTCTTTCCATTGCTCACTTCCTTCAAACAGCATGCAGTTGGCTAGGCTACACCTTCCTTAGTCTTTCTCCATTAAGCCTCCACTCCCCTCTGTCTCAACCCCAACTGAGGTATTCTCTGAGGCAGTTTCCCATTTCTTTAAAATCTGCCTTCCACAAGTTCAGAATCCTCGACTTAGTGTTTTTTTTTTTTCTTTCTGTCCTATTCGTATGCCAAATCACACAGTATGGTGATCACTTGTACCCAGTAGACTACCCACTGTGATGTCAGCAAAGCTGTCTCTAAGTATAAGGACCAGACTGCCCTGGCATTAGTGGGTTCCAAAACCAGCTGCCTGAGAAATCCCCTTGTATGGAGTTGAGGATGGAGCTACCTCTTGATATAACTGACCGGAATACCTCAATCTAAATCTAACAGATTAAAGTGCCCCCATTATCAAAACTTCCCCCCGCTGGCCATTTTACTAATGGCCTGTACACCACCCCCATGCGGATAACAGTCCCCAACCCCATCTATAGGCTGACCCACAGTACCTCCGGCCCTTCACTGTCCCCCTGTATCTCAGTGGCCCTTATACCCTCCTTCAGATATAGAACAACTCCTCCACCTTTCCTCCCCGACCTGTCCTTCAGGAACAAGGTGTAGCCTGGGATGGCCTCTTCCCAGCTGTGGTTGTTTGTGTACCATGATTACGTTATGCCCACCAGATCCTGATCTGCCTCTGCAACGATTGCTTCAAGGTCAGGAATTTTGTTTCCCAGACTACTTCCGCTGGTACATATGGCTCTCCATCCTCTTTGTTTCTCTCTTCCTCTAACCTGCCTCCCCTTCCTGCTTCCCCTCCTTGCCCCGTTACCCCAGTCCTGCCCTCCCATTACACTGTTTTCCTGCCTTCCTTCCCCCCCTTTCTCTTTCAACTAAAGTTCCTCCTCTAGACTTGCCTGCCCTGCACTCATCTTTTCTTCCATCAACCTCCAGGGAAATTTCTTCTCCCTGGGTTAACCTTCCTTGTTGCACTAGTCTCTTTGGGGGTTGGGGGCGGAGGGAATCTGTGCCTCCCTCAGTCTTTCTGCCTCCCCTTGGCTAGTTTAAATGCTTGTCAAAATAGCATTTAAGCCTTCCATCCAGGACTGCCATTCCCCTCTAGGATGGATGAAGACCGTCTCCCTTGTACAAGCCTTTATCCCCCCCAGGTGTGACCCCAGTCCCCGATACAACCAAAGCCCTCCTCCCTGCATCATGCCTTCAACCACTTGTTGGAGGACCTTGTGCGGAGTTTAACAGCATTCCCCCGACCGTGCACAGGTACAGCCTCAGTGAAAGCCACTCTGCGAGCTACCTGCTTCAGGCCCCTCCACAGCTCCCTAAATCTGTCCAGCACTACACCTACAGCTTCCCTTCCTAGACTGTTCGTCCCCAAGTAGACGACATCCAACTCCCTTCTTAACCCTCCTCCCAGGTGATCTCCAAGATCTGACCTCCAACCCTCCCCACTGAAGTACCTGGAAAACACTGTACTACCCTGTCCTTCCCTTCCCCTGCCCCCAACTCAATCCCCCTGACTATGGAGCCTCCCACCAAAAAATGAAAATTACGTACCTACTGTAATTCTTGATCTTCCTGTGTATCTTCACCATTCATCACTGTTGGGTGTCTGCCGGAGACAGGCACCCCACGGGAGACTTTGTTTTGGAGGAGGGGCCGACGCATTGTGTGGCACTTGCGGGTTGGCCAGGAACGGCCGTTGGGACCTCCTCCACCTCAGAGAGACAGAAGGAAAGAAGTATAGAAAAAAGGGCAGGGCAAGGGAGCCCAAGGGACAATAAAAGGAAAAGGAGCAACTGAAAAAGAATATGCCGACGAAGACAGACATAAGGACAACGGAGCCTGAGGGTTGCGGGCCAGGAGGCCCCAGTCCCTGAACGACCCAAAAGAGTAGAAGAGAGAGAGAGAGAGAGAGATAGGGAGAATTTTAGAGGGATGGGATGAGGAAGGGGGGAGTGGCTTGGCCCCATTCAGGCGAGGTTGAGGGAGACCGCCAAGAATTATGGTGGTAACTCACCATCAGAGCCTACTGGCTTGGCCCCATTCAGGCGTGGTTGAGGAAGAGCACCAAGAATTATGGTGGTAACTCACCACCAGAGTTTAGGAGAGGAAAGCCACCCCCAGCTTCAATCCCAGGTACCCAGGTGACTATCACACTCCTCACTCTCCTCTCCTCCCCCTGAAGACCACAAACAGGAGTTTCGAGGAGAAGGGACACATCATAATATACCCTCCTCAAGGGAGGGAAAGGAGAGGGCAAGGGAATCCCGGGCAGCCCGAAGCACTCATCCTGGATTTGAGAAGGACTCCTGTGGCGCAGGCCATTTAAGGAGATCCAGGATAGAGGAGGGAACCCCCGGATGACTCTAAAGAAATGACTCCCCGAAGGGGTCTGCACTCGCCCGTACCTGCCCCCCCCCCCGGACAACTGTCAGGAAGTAGAGAATAACTCAAGTGGGGGGAGGAGGCCAAGAGGTAGGCAGCACGTCTCAGGGACTGAGGCCTCGTGAGGGGAAGGTGGGAGAGGGATTCAGTGATGAATGGTGAAGATACACAGGAAGATCAAGAATTACGGCAGGTACGAAATCTGCATCTCTTACCAGTGTCAATCTTCACTATTCATTCATCACTGTTGGGTGTGTACCGAGCACCCCTTAAGGGGGCCCAAGAAACCCTGAAGGAAAACATCCCTCCCCCCCCCAATGAGGGGAGAATTGGGGAAGGGGGACCCTCCGCTAGCTGGTTAAGACTGGGACTGGTCAGAATGAGATGGGGTCCCCTGAAAGTTAGGGGAAGGAAAGAGCCCCTGAAGATCCCATCTCGCGCTGCAGGAGAAGAGATGGGTCCCCTGGAAGGAGTAGGCTAGTAACTTACACCGGGCCAAAGGTGACAACCTCGAAAGGCAAAGCCATGCCGTCCGCCTAATGCTGATCACTGTCCCAGCAAGCTATGAAGTAACCTCACTGGCATCGTATGATGCCCTTGATTGGTGTCTCGCTAACTCCAGGCCTATAGCGGAGAGGGCTATGGCTTGCCGAGCAGCCTCTGAATCAGGTAGCGATGCTAAAGCTTGACCCAATATCATCCACAGATGCCGTTTTAGGCAGCATAGTGCGCCTGATGTGAAATGATTGCCAACAGGCTCCATGCAGAAGAGAAAACTCTTTGCCCCAGCCGATCAAACTCTCGAGAGTCAGTTTCAGGGGGCATGTCATGGACTGGGCGTTGAAGCCCGAAAGGGGTGTCCAGCCGCTTCAGTCCAGAAAGTGGATGAGGCAAGGTGCCTGGAGACCCACGGGCCATGCAACACCATCTCCAGCAGTCCACAGGGTCTGGGTCTAGGGAGTATGGATGCTGCCAGGATGGAACCACCAAATGATGCGCCCTGTATTCACCCAAAAAGGCTTGCATTGCACGCTTGGTATTGTCCTTTGCGCAATGGGAGATGTGCAAGTACCTGATCAATCTCGACAGGAAGAGCTGATACTGGGCCTGATCAGTATCTTAGGACAGGTGGACAGTAGGCTCCTCTTCCCCAATGGAGGAAGATAAAAAGGTCGAGGAACCTGACGAGTCCGACTCTGGCTGTGGCAGGGGAACTGGTCAGAAGACCTGCTCGTCCATAGCCCTAACATATTGAGGAAAAGCCACAGCCTGAGATCTGAACTGTTCCCAGGTCAAAAGTACCAAAGAACCAAAGTGGCCTGGGAGAAGGGGAGCTGGGTGCAGAGGCACGGGCGAGCCTGTCACCGGACGTGACGTGCCTCTGCCAGGGCTAGCATAATCCACAGGAGAGCCTGGCATGAGAAGAAAACCACAGGTCTGTAGATTCACCATCCTGTCCTGGAAATCATGACAGTGAGGGCTTAACCCTGTGGGGTGAGCTACCCTATGAGGGGACTGGGGCTGCATGGAACCAGACAGGCGGACCACAGCCCCACCCAGAGAGACCTCTGTAGGAGAAGAAAAGGGGAGCATTAACAACTCCTTCCCCGACCCCGTAGGGCCATGGAAGTGTCCCATACCCCTTTCCATCAACCCTGAGGACTCCGAGGAAGCTCTCTTCCTCAACCTCTGTGCCAAAAGACCCCCCTACTCAACAGACCCCCGGGGAGGGCCGCAGAAGGAGGTGTCTCCATCTTGATCCTAAGAGGAGGAATGGCACCGGGAATGGCAGCCACCCCTTCAGTCAGGAACCCGATCGCCATCCCAGAAGCAGAGGGACCGCCAGTTCGCAGCCGACCCCTCAAGCCACCACTGACCGGGGGCAGTATGGGCCACCATCACCTGAGCTACAGGAGGGGGCACTTGGGGAGGCGCAAGGGCGCTAGGCCGTGGGGATCCCTCCAATTCCAAAAAATCAGGCAGCCAACCTGGATCCGCCTCAGAATCGTCTGCCTCTGAGGAGGAGGAGACAATTAGGAATGGCTCCAGGTTGGTGCCCCGAGGGCTCCCCCCCAGTCACGGTGTCATGACCCAGCCACACATCCCTCGTGGTGCCACCCCGATCTCCGGAGACGCACGCGGCTCCGAGCATTGCCCTGCACCAGGTCCCACAGCCATGGGCCCCGACAATGGGGGAGCCTCCACCTCCAAGGAGGTGACTGCTGAGCGGTGCTCCTGGTCCAGCCCCGAACTGAGTATGACTGGCCCTCCAGCACCGTGGTAGGAACCTCCTCCATGGCAAGGCTTGAAGAGGAGGAGGCCCCCCCTCTTCACCGGACTGTATAGGCCCAGGAAGGGACCCGGAGGTAGGGCAGAGTGTCCTGAGCTTGGACTGACGCGAGCGACGACGCCCCCCCCCCAAAAGTTGGCGGGGCCCTGCCCACTCTGACCATGCGGTGTTCTAAAACTCGATGGTCCATTGAGAAGCAGGCATCACAGGAATCCATGTCGTGCTTTGGTCCAAGGCAGAAAAGTCAAAAGTCATGTCGGTCGGTCACAGAAATCTGTTGGCTGCAGGGACACCGACACATAGGGGGTCGACATGTTTTTTTAAAAATGTTTTTGTCCCGACAACCAGGCATGACAGTTCAGTAACAAAAATTAATCAAGCAAAGACTCGATGATGCATACAAAAAAAAAGGAAAGGTCTTACCAGACTGAAGTGGCATTGAGTAGCAGAACCAAGGCGGAGTCGAAGGAACTGAATGGCGGTGACAGAAAACTAGGCCGCAAAGAGTCTTGAGCTGTAGGTGCTGCCTCGATGTTGGGAGAAGCAGAACTGAGGTGGAGGAGGTCCCAACGTCCATTTCTGGCCAACCTATGAGCGCAACGCACTGCGTTGGCCTCGTGGGTGGGGTCGATGGTGCCGGCCACTCCTCCAAATAAAAAAAAGTCTCCCACGGGGTGCCTTTCTCCGACAGACACCCAACAGTGATGAATGGTGAAGACTGACACAGGTAAGATTTGCCTCCTCCTCCTTGGACAGGGGACTCTCCCACCCTTCTTGGGGCCTGCTCTCTTGAGGACCCTCACCCTCCTCTCTTACTCCTGCCTCAGGGGCCTCCTCTTGGCTTTGCCATCCCACCAGAATGGCAAAGGAACTGCGCAGCAGGAATGTTTGAGGGGTACGCTCCCTCACCTGCTTGAAGCCTGCCAAGGTCCAGCCACTCTGCCTCCTTGCTGGCATCCTTTGAGGGATCAACGACAAACTAGGTGGCCCCCGGGGGAGGCAGATGGTGCCCTGTACTCATGCCAGTTCAGCATGCAGTCCAGCAGCCTCTGCTCTCAGCCCGGAGAGGTGCCTGCATATGGAACAACATCTCAGTCTCCAGAACGCGTCTCTGAAGATCGCGGCCCCGGACACATAACACTGCACCATTCCCATGCCTGATGATTGTTTTATCCTCCTGATGTCTTTCTTCCCTGCCTTTCCCTTGCTCATAGGTACGGGATCCGTACTATTTCCCAACTGCCGATTTCCCGACAAACATTTTCCCGGCACCGCATTTCCGACCTGGTCAATTGCCCGACTTTTTTTTTTTTTTTAAACCAATTTGCATTAGCCCAACACATCAATTCCCGACCCCAAAAAAACCCCAAATCAATTTTACTTCAATTCTTGATGCTGTGTATGCATGTAGTTTGAGTCACAGCGCCAATGTCTGTCCACAAAAAGCTACTCACAGGGCACTGAACAAACAGCTTGCATCAATACGTTACTTCACAGTGCCACCTTCTGTAACTGTGAGCAATTAAAGTGAACTGACTTCTGTCATCAGGTGTAGATGATGTACTCGGCACTGTAAAAACTGTAATTGAATAATTAAAGTACTATGATGTTTTGCATCAGGTGTAGTTAATGTTCAATAAAAACAGCTCTTCAAATAGGTCCTTCTTGCATTGCATTTTTTTTGTCAGAATGGCTGAGGTCATTGTATGTCAAGACAGTTGCCTCACAGCAAGGAAATATAAAGCTATGCATTAATCAATATGTGTACATAAAAGAGAGAAACCGTGGCAAACTCTTTTACTGGTGCTGCCAGAGCAGGAAGTGGAAGAACTGCTTGGGTACAGGGTCCACTATTTTGGTGGGTGGGCATCATCACCTGCGCAAACAAAATGAACATAATCATGCTCCCGAGGCTACGGATTTCCCCATAGCTGCTTCTCTTGCTTCTCTCAAAGACCGGGCTCTTTGCCACGCATGACACACCAGCCCAACTGACACAGCATGAGCTGTCGCAGGTATCCACTGACGTCATGCAATGCATGCACTCTCGACAAGCATTACAAATAGTGAAGCATGTCAGACATCATATTACCACCCCTGAGCCAAGAACCTTGGACAATTTAGTCTTTCCAGACCATCTCTGTAGTGTAAATGAGCAGAGTTTCCTGGCAAGAGAGACATCCTTGGGGAAGGACAAGATAATAATCTTCACCAATAAGCTTAACATGGAAAAGCTTGCAGCTGCAGACTTCTGGGCCATGGACGGGACGTTTAAAACGGTTCCAACCTTATTTAGACAACTGTATTCCATACATGCTGCTGTTAGCACCCAAGAAACTGCCTGTATTGTTCCCCTATTTGCCTTGATGTCCTCCAAATCGCAGGATTGTTACATTTGTCTGTTTCAAGACATGCACGATCTAGCAGACGAATACGGCCTCACTCTGTCACCTAAAGTTATTATTACTGACTTCGAGCACACTGCTATTAATGCATCCGAGTCTGAGTTTCCTTATAGTTTAAATAAGGGGTATCTATTCTACTTCGGCCAGATTATCTGGTGCAAGATACAAAGCTTAGGTCTTGCCACAGAATATGGGACTGATGCAGAGTTCAGTTTTAAATTGAGACACCTAGTGGCACTTTCTTTCCTGCCAGAAGAAACAGAGGGTGTATTTTTAGAACTCAAGAATGAAATGCCAGCATCAACTACAGACCTAGTGGAATAGTTTGAGGATAATTATGTTCTTGGCACGTATTAGACGCAGGATGAGAAATAATGTCACTGTGTGCTCACCCCCCAATCTTTTGGTGAATTCACAACCAAATGGCCATGGGGTTCCCTCGCACACAAAACAATGCAGAAGCATAGCACCGTAGGCTTGCTGCGTTAATAGGCTCAGCTCATGTTGGTGTATACCGTTTCATTGCAAAAGGAGCAACTTGTCACATTTAGTACTATAGAGAAGAATAAGTAAGGGCTTCCTACATCTACACAGAAAAAGAGATATGTGGCAAGAGAGCAAAAAATTGCCAACATAGTGAAGGAGAGAGAAATGCAAGATCGGTAATCAAGTATTTACGTGGCATAACTCACAACCTCAGCGTGTGAAAATGATGTGCAACATTTTTAACGATTATTAGAAATAAAGTATGATTTTAAACTGCATAATGGATATCCCTGGATTAAAAAACTACTGAACTACACAAAACTCCGGTGACGCACAGCTGACGCAGACAATGTGCGCCTGAACCATTGCCTTAACCACAGCTGATAGCAGAGACACGAGAGGAAAACAAAAATATTGCTGACACAGTAAAGTTTCTATTTAGCATTTCATAATGTTCAATACTGTTGCAGTTAATGCCACACTGTCTTCTGTGTTAAATTAACCACTGCCGGGTTGCAAAGACATGAGAGCACACAACCAAAATACTGCTGACTCGGTAAAGTTTCTATTTAGCACTTCATAATGTTCAATACTGTTGCAGTTAATGCCATACTGTCTTCTGTTTCTTAAATTGTTGTGTGCATGTAACGTTTCCATT
Organism: Neoceratodus forsteri; assembly: GCA_016271365.2. Lineage (NCBI taxonomy): Eukaryota > Metazoa > Chordata > Ceratodontiformes > Ceratodontidae > Neoceratodus > Neoceratodus forsteri. The sequence goes on from CM028130.1 coordinate 952,320,252, forward strand.
GCATAGGTTGTACAGTACTGCGGTGTGCCGAAGCCCGGCACTTGAATAGTCGGGATAGCAACTGTTGGTCTATTGTACATAGCAGCAGTATTGCCACATAATCCTTTTAAAAAGTGCCTCCGAAATCGCGTTCATGCGCAAGACTGACACGCTGTTCTGCATGTGCGAGATCTTGCTTCAGTTGCTCTTTGCGCATGAACGTGATTTTGGAGGCACTTTTTAAAAGGATTTTGCGGCAATACTACTGCGCGTTTTCAAGTCTAACATGCCAGGACCGATTCCGACAGAAAAGCTTTTGCACAAACTAATTGGCCCACTATGTTTACTAAAAATCTATATCAGGAGAGCGCTTGGTGGCAGACGCACGTCTTGGGTGAACAGATGCTTCTGGTGAGTGCAGTATTTCAGCCGGGATGCTTCTAAACCGAAATAAGATCAAATTTAAAAAATTAGGCAAACTGGTGGCTTTTGTAATCTACAGGGGCACGCTACTGAAAGTTATTTAACTATGTGCCTAGAGGCACAATGCTCACATTTCATGCAGAATGGAGAGGAAAAGCTGACAGTGTGCCTTTAAGTTTTCTTGGATAACCACCCAACTGGCTACTACAGAATGGGAACCATGTCTCAACCTCCTGTTGCAAGGAATGCTAACCCTTTCTTGTTCCCAGCAGTTCCCATCCTCCAGTGGTAATTCCTGACGCTCACTGTCCTTTCTGTACTTCTAGAGTTGAAGTTGCTGCTCAGGGATTCCCTATACCCTTCTACGCTGATACAGTACTACAATCAGTACCTTTAAATGAAACAATGCACTTCTCCATAAAGATACTCAAATTGCATTTCCTTTTCAGCACCCTAACAGGGTGTCCCCCTTCACTTAGAGTGAGCTCCTTTCCCAGAAGACACTACTGGAGGTGGCACTTCTCTTGCCATGAGCCTAAGACCCTCCTGTATTCTTGATTAGAGCCTGTGTCAGCTGGATCCAATCCCACACACAGCCTTGGAGCATTACCTTGCAAACCCCTCTGGTCCACTTACCCAGACCTCTTCCATCCCACACACGGCCTTGGAGCATTAACTTGAAAACCTCTCTGGTTTACCCATCCGGACCTTTTCTCTGGCGGGTCAAAACCATGGGCACTGCACACTAAGGGATTCCCTCCTCCCTTTTACCTGGAGATCAGTCTCCTAAGCTTATTCATCTGCTGCTAATTTTGTAGCAACTCTTAACTGCTTCTTTTGTGTGCTCAATGTCTTTGCAAAAGTCGATCTCAAGTAACATTTCTCCACCATGAAGTCACACACGGATCTTCATGGGAACCCAACCACATGCCAAAAGCCACTGAGCGGTCTCCCTTGAATGGACACCACCCCTACCCCCAGTTTAGTGGTCCTATTAAAACTCCCCTCAAAGGACAGCGGACAGCATCTGCAATCCTCATGCCACAGATCCAGCAGCTCGGGTCCAGCTTAGGTGCCTCAGGTACCCCCCAGTTGTGCTCATTGTTCCACACAACATCCTTACTTCTGCCAAGATGTCCAGGACCTCCACCACCCTCAGGGCCCCAACAGTATCTGGCACCTAGCTCCAGCTGTTCTACTTGGCAGAAGCTCTCCTTCCGGGTATCACCTGTGACCCTGGCCAGAGTCCTGTGGCCAGCAATGACCTCTCCTCCAGGAAGACAACATGACACCCTGGCACAACCAGCACCCCTTCCCCCTTTGCAGGCTGAGGCCCTGCTCCTTTGGGTGGTACTCATGCATGGGGTGAACAAGCCAGCCCTTCACCCATGCCCACAGGGCACCTGCCAGGTGAGCTTGCCTGGAGTGAAGCTCCTTCCCCAACTCTAGAACCCAGAACTGGACCATACTCTGAACTCTATACAGGCACCATGAGGGCGCTCTGCTTTTTATCTGATTCTATAGGTCCTCCCACCAGCTTTACCCTCAGGGATGATGCCGGGCATCACTCCCTCTCTGGTCAATATCTGGTGAACAACCACCTCCCCCCCTACTGTAAGGAAAGGTTTTTTACATTTATCCTTTTACTTGAGAGGCCAAAGAAGCAGTACAGAATGTCTCACTTCAAATGCATGAGTCAAACCTGATAAGAATGTTACCACTTGCACAGAAAACAAACTGTGCATTTACCAAATTACTCCCAGATGGGCAGCTGGAAGAATGGGCAGACACTCTGCCTTACCATGTCTCACGTTTAATTCACCTAAGATACATATCTGCAATGTCTTAGATCTGTTTTCTGTTCAGGAGGAGAGCATACACATTTGATCAGTTCTCTTAAGCAGTACAGTGAAAGATCAAAGCCCTAAAGATTTACCACTCCATTTGAGGTATGAAGAACGAGGCTTATTGAGGCCTCTAAGTGCAAACATTTGAAGAAAAGCAGATAATATGAATCTAAGCCTTGCAACCTCTCGGAGAGAGATCAAAAGCAATAATCATTGACTGGCATGATAAAGCCATGAGTGGCCAGCCCGAGCCCACTGGCATGTTGGTGACTGGAGTCACAGAAGGAAAAATTACTCACCTTAGTAATGTTGTTTCTTCTAATGGAGTCTTGCTATATTATAGACATTAGCAGTTTGATCCAGCTCTAGAACTGCCCCGGAGTGAAATGGTTAAAACCATTCCAAAATAGAATTTTGGCACGAGAGCAGCTCTATCTGTGTCATTTCAAACTTGAACTGTCAGATCTTTATGAGCCAAACTCACTAAGGTCTGTGTGGAAGCTGTAACCTACACTAGCCAAATGGCTACCTAAATAATAACAACCATTGATGGTCCAACACCCAAGACTCAAGTCAGGGGACCAGAAATACTAACACCATTCTAATAATATGAAAATGGAACATAAGTATAATAAAACACACACTCGCGTACACATACACACCCCCAAAGTCCCAAAGGGGACAAAATGCTAACAGGACATAAGTAGTGCCCACACTAAGTTGCCCGCACCCCACCAAGTAGAGGTTCTGAGAGGGGCAGGTTGGGGGGGAGGTCTATAATATAGCAAGACTCCATTAGAAGAAACAACATTACTAAGGTAAGTAATGTTTTCTTCAAACAACATGAAGTCTTGCTATATTATAGACATTAGCAGAATACATAGCAGTACCTCCATGGAGGAGGGGCAGAACCTACTTAGGGAATAGGCTCTGAAGAACAGCTGTGCCAAACCGAGCATCTCTCTGGCCTGGACATCCAGGGAGTAATGCTTGGTAAAAGTGTGTACCGTTTTCCAAGTAGCAGCCTGGCAAATCTCTAATAAAGGGATATCTCTGCAGCAGCTAGAGATGCAGCTGTACCCTGGTGAGAATGAGCCCTCAAACCGGGAGCTCTGCCCACTTTCTGATAACAAAATTGGATACAAGAGACAATCCACCTGGCTACTGATCTCTTAGTGGCAGGTTTGCCTTCCCAACTTCACCATAGGTAAGGAAAAGTTGGAGGATTCAACCTGTGACCTTTAGTACGTTCTATATAATAACTAAGAGCTCTCTTAACATCCAGGCTGTGCAACCTCCTCTCACCCAAAGAGGAGTGATCAGTGAAAAATACTGGAAGGAGATAGATTGATTAAGATGGAAATCTGAAACCACCTTAGGCAAAACTTCCTATTAGTCCTAAGGACTACCTTATCCCTGTGGAAAGAAATAAAGTCAGTCTCCACTGACAAAGCTTGCAATTCACTTATGCTCTGGCAGAAGTGATAGCCACTAGAAAAACAGTTTTCCAAGTTAGGTACTTAAGCTCTGCAGAAGACAGAGGTTCAAAAGGGGTTACTTAACTGGGCAATGCAAACATTAAGGTCCCAAGCAGGGCCGGATCCAAAGGGAGGATTAGTATGGAGTAATCCTTAAATAACTTGGAAAACACAGGATGAGAGGAAAGAGGGATGACTTTCCTGCTGACACAAAAGCAGACACAGCTGACAAATGAACTCTCAGGGTAGCTGGTCTGAGACCAAGGAATTAAGATGTACCATGTAATCTAACAAATGGGCAATTCAGCAGATTCTGGGGAAATATTTTTCCTAGCATACCAAATGGAAAACCTTTTCCATTTAGAACTATAAGTAGCCTAGTGAAAGGCTTTCTGGAAGCCTTTAGGATCTCAAGAACACCCTGAGAGAGGTGTAAATCAGCAACTCTAACTCCTCAAGAGCCAGGCCTTGAGGTTGAGGGATTTGAGGTCGGATACCAAACCCTTCCCTGGGCACAAGTCAACAGATTGTGATTCCTGGGAGGCACAGGGAAGATGGACTGTCAGAGACAGAAGGAGTGGGTACCAGGGCTGCCTGGCCCAATCCGGGCAATCAGAATCACCCTGCAAGGCTGAGATCTGATTTTGACTAGTACTTTGAATAGGAGAGGAAAGGGGGAAAGCATAGAGGAACTTCCCTCCCAATCCAGAAGAAGGGCATCCAGGGAACTGAGCCCAGCACTGGAGGCCTGCAACAGAACAGAGGAAGTTTGTGATTGTCTGGGGCTGCAAAAGATCTATCTGAGGGATGCCCCACCTGGCAAAAACTATCCCCAGCACTTGAGGATCCAGGGACCATTCGTGATGGGCCCTGGGAAATCCTGCTGAGGGCATCCGCTAGACATTGTCCTTCCTGGAAGATGAACTGCTATGAGGGAAGTGTTCAGGGAATAGGCCAGAGACCACAACTTCATTGCCTCGGTGCACAAGGCCGAAGACCCAGTGCCCCCATTTGTTGATGTACCACATTGTTGTGGTGTTGTCTGTTCTGACTTGTATCACCTTGTCGTGGACAGATGCAGAAAAAGCTTGAAGAGCTAAAAAGACAGCTCTGAGTTCCAGCAAATTGATGTGGAGCAGAGATTCCTGGGGGGACCAAACTCCCTGAGTGGAAAGGTCGCCCATGTGGGCTCCCCAACCCAGAAGGGAAGCATCTGTAGTGAGAGTCAAGTCGTGAGAAGGGGAAATGAAGGGGACCCCCGCTCTTAAATTACTCTGATCCTGCCACCACTGGAGAGCTAGGATCAAGGTTCGAGTCACTGGGACCAACTTGGAAAGGGGGTCTCTTCTCTGAGACCAAAAGGCTCTCAAGTGAAACTGAATGTCTCTCATCTGAAATCTGGCTCCCTGCACAACAGCTGTGGATGCAGCCATGTGCCCCAGGAGCTGCAGAAAGTGTCTTGCTGGTCAGAGACCTGCAGAGTGAAGGAAGAGGCCAGAGCCACTAAATTCCTTACCCTTTCTGGGGAAGAAAGGCTCTAGCTAGTTTTGTGTCCAATTCTGCCCCTATAAAGGTGAGTACCTGGACTGGTTCCAGAACCGACTTTGGTAGGTTTAGCAGAAAACCCAGGAAGTGAGAAGCTGCTGGGTGACCTGCAGGTGAGATTTTACCTGTTCTGGGGACTGGCCTACAATGAGCCAGTCGCCTAGATAGGGAAAACAGCAATCCTCTGCCTCCTTAAGTGGGCCACTGCCACTGCTAGACACTCTGTGAATACCCTTGAGCAGAGGTAAGGCCAAGGGCATTGCTCTGAACTGGAAATGACCTGAGGGCAGTTCAATCTGAGTTCTTTCGATGGGATCTTCTGATTAGGACATGGAAATAGGCATCCTTGAGGTCCAGGGAGGCTAGCCAGTCCCCTGGCCTTAGGGAAGGTAAAATCATTGCCAGAGTTACCATTTTGAACTTTGGTTTCAAAAGATGCTTGTTCAGATATCTGAGATCTAAAATGGGCTGCCACTCTCCTGTCTTTTTTGGGGTAAGGAAGTATCTGGAATACAGACCCCTGCCCTGATGCAGGGGAGGAACCCTTTCTACTGCTCTGAGAGCTAACAGGGATGAGACCTCTGTTTCCAGAGCGAGGGTCTCTGAAGCACTTGCAGGTAGAAAAAGTCTGCTTCTCGACTTGGGAAACTTTTTGAAGCTGAGAACCAGACCCTGGCTTACTACTTCCAGAACCCACTTGTCTGAGGTTAAAGAAGCCCAATTCTGACTGAAGTAAGCCAGCCTGCCCCCCCTGATACAGGAGGGTGGCCCTGGGCACCCCATCAGGGTGCCTGTTTTGCAGGAGCTTTAGACTGGGGGGTGGGAGCAGGTCTGCCCACCCCTCGTCTGCCCCTGCCTCTGAAGAAGCCCCTCTGAGCATAGGCAGAGGAGGCCTGAGTCTGGTAGAAAGGCCTGTGAAAAGGCCTACCCCTACCCCTGGGGGCATGCCTTTGAGGAGTGGCTTGCCGCTCCTTAGCCTGGGCACTCTTGTAAGTAGTCCTATATTCATCCATCTTCTTCATGTAGTTCTCTGTCTGCTCTCCAAACAGAGAATTTCCCACCACAGGAAAAATCCATAGCCTTAGTCTGGGTATCCTGTGACAAACTAGTACACCTGAGCCAGGCCAACCTACGAAAAGCTACAGATGTGGCCATGACCCTAGAGGAAACATCATTAACATCCACAGCAGCATGAAACTGAACCTCAGAGGCTTCAATGCCATCAGCAGCCACCTGTTCTAGTTCACTAGCCAGCTGGCCATGGGCCTGCTTGGCCAACTGCATAACAGTATCCCATCTAGATTTCTGATACCTAGCTACATAAGCCATATAATTTACTTGCCTGAGTCCCAGAGAGGCTGCCATATACTGTTTTTTTGCCATGGCATCAATCTTCCTGGAATCCTTGTCAGGAGGATGTGAAGCCAAGGGAATATTAGCTTTATCACAGGCAGCAGCCTGAACTACCTAACATGACTGCATTGCTGAGAAAGGAATTCTGTATCAGGGCCTGACAATGTATACCTTCTGTCCATCTTTTATCTACAGGAGGCACAGAATTAGGAGCTTTTAAAATTTTAATTGTTTGTTTCCTAAAAGACTTATGTAAAGGAATAGACAATCTCCTAGACTCTGAATATCCATCATTTCTACAAAATCAGGCTCCTCTTGCTCATCCACAGCCTCTTCTAAAGGAAGCTGGAGGGTTTCAGCAACTTTTTTTATAAAACAAAATGAGATGGGGACTCAGACAGCATAGGGGAGATTCTAAAGGTCTGTCTGGGAGATGTCAGTTCAATGGGCACACCCAGACCTTCCCAGCCACATTCATACTGTTCATAATCCTCCTCCCCTCCTCTGGTTCATAAAATTCCTCAATATCATAATCCTGAACCACTGGGACCGGACGAACCGACCTTGTACCAGATAGTGGTGGTTCGGACGGACCCTGAGACAGTGACTGGACAATTTGTATGGCTTTTGCTATCTCTGCAGCAGTTGGAGAAGGAATTTTGGACTCCAGACCTGCTGATTTTCTTGTTTTCTTTACTGGAATTGGTTCCTCAGAACCAGCATTTCTTTTGCCTGAGGAAGTCTGGCCCTGGTCAGAGGGCACTCCCTCTGGTTCGGCTGGCACCGAACCGGGCTGGCCATCCGGGTCAGCGGACTTTTTGGCCTCTCGTTCCCTGAGCCTGCCCAATCTTTTTTCCAGGGTAGCTGCAGGGAAATTCTTACATACCTGGCAGTCTGACTGGAGGTGGTCAAACCCCAGACAATAAACACATGTGGTGTGTGCGTCAGCCTTGGCAAAGACTTCCCCACAAACATCACAGTGTTGAAACCCAGTGGGCCCGGTTTTTCTTTTGGGTTTCTCAGACATAATGCCAGCCTAACCAAAAACTTGCCCCTTTTAACGGCAGTGCCAGGCAAGACACCCTTATCGGTTCCTAACCGTGTCACGGGTATTGGAAAAAAACGTAATAAATCTGTTTTTTTTAGAACCGATAAGAACCGGGAACCGCACTCTAAAATAGTAACTTTTAGTTTTAAATGAGTTTTAAACCCACTGATCGGTTCAAAACCGAACCGATAACTTACAAGTTCCACACAGACAAAACCTTCATTTACTTACGGTTACCACAGATAGAGCTTGAACCGAACGTTTTGCAGTGTTAAAATAAAACTATTCTCGGTTAAATCCAACCGAGAAAACACTTTTTAAACCGAGAAATGAACCGAGCAGAAGGAGAAATCTCCGGAGCGACTGTTCACTGAGGCGGAGTAAAGAATCCGACAGTTCAAGTTTGAAATGACACAGATAGAGCTGCTCTCGTGCCAAAATTCTATTTTGGAATGGTTTTAACCATTTCACTCCCGGGGCAGTTCTAGAGCTGGATCAAACTGCTAATGTCTATAATATAGCAAGACTTCATGTTGTTTGAAGCTGGACTGATGGTCCAAGCACAGACTTTCCATCTCTGGGTTAGGAAAGGGTCCCAGCACCACTGCCCAATCAGTCTTTGAAACAAAAAAAACAAACACAGAAACTTAAGGAGCACCTTTTCTGGTTCTCACAATAAAAACCTGGAAGGACGTGGCTGGCCCGCCAGTGCAGTAGTGGCACTAGCACTGGCGACCAGAGTTCGGGAGCAAGCCCGGGAAGAGGGAGGGTTGGCAGGGGAGGAGGACTGAGCGCTCAAGGGGCGCTCTCCTCCTCCTCCTCCTCCGGGGAGGGAGGGACTCCGCTCCCGCTGCAATGCAGCCACCTGGGTGCACAAGGGTGGAGGTGCAGTGAAGGGCACCATGTGGGAGGGTTGAATGTTAGCTGGGATCTGGAGCAGCATCATGTCTCAGCATGCGCCTGTCTCCATGGATCCCCTCTGTGGCCAGCGTCCTTGGGGCATGGGGAAAAAAGCAGAAAATGGCCCCACAGTTCACCAGATTACAGGTTGGTGGGGATTGGTGCGGACCTGGGTCGGATGGAGGCCCAACAAATAGTATAGGTGGAAGGGGGGGTAGTCCCTCCTTCCCTGTCTGGGGGAAAAACTGAGGCAGGATTTGGGCAGAGGTCCAGACCTGAAGTTCGTGCCCCCCACCCTCCCACCAGTACAGTACCTGGAAGGCGAGCCACGGAGATGAGGGAGCGTGAGCATAAACAAAACAAAACAAAAAAAAGGCCTGAGAATTATCACCCTGCCCTCCTCGACACTTCGTTAGAATCTTGTCAGAGATTAGGACTTAGCTACTATTACCAATTGGTTAACAATTCTACCCTTTATGGACTTATAACAAAAATATGCCCTTCCTGATCAGGATATGTATTGGTATGTCCAGTGTGAGAAATTATATTTTAAGACAAAAAGATTTTCCCACTTGTCCTTCTCCCTTACCTACTATCTGGATCTTACCTAGGGACACCCTTGATGGAGGTCCCGGGGGACCTAATAGAGCCACCTATATAGAATAATACATGATAACCTGGGGGACTCATCCTATTCAATACTACAAGCCTAGAATAAGGACTTAGAATTAGAAATCCCTTTCCCACTTTGGAGAGAAAACAACGGTGAAAGCAAGTAAAATGACCACCTCAGGAATATGGAGGGAGTTTTCGTGGAAATCCCGTTCCAGATACTTTCGCTCTCCAGCAATCTTAGCAAAATATCTGCCAGCCTTGTATGGTTATTGCTGGAGAAACTGCAACTGCAAACTCACAGACTTGGAACATGTCTTCTGGCACTGCCCAAGCTTGATTCCTTTTTGGTGTACTTTACAGATGGAGCTGGAGAAATGTCTAGGTGAGATAACTGAACTGACAGCAGAGGTGGTCTTATTGTCCATCTTTCTGCCCCACAGACCAAAGTGGACCATTACCTTACTTCCCCTTTTCCTCTTAGCAGCAAAAAAAGTCATTACCTGTAAGTGGATGTCTACCTCTATTCCGGCAGTCTCCGATTGGCACAAAATAGCACTTGAAATTTATAGATGAACATCTGACAGCTAATTTCATAATAAAACAAGATGTCTTTATGAGGAAATGGCAGCGATGGATGCTTTACTTCTCCCAGGCTGACCCAGAATTTGTCCCCTAGAATGGGTTGTGAGTGAGAGTCTTCTACTGTGGGGGGCTACCACCACCTCCCTCCATCCTTCTAGCTGTTAACAGGGGTGGTGGTGGGGGACCCTCTCAAAGTCTAAAAATAAAATTCAGGATACTATGAGGTCTGGCTGCCTACTTTGGGGAACCCAGGGTCGTCTAGTGGCCCACTCGGGTTATCACAGAAGAAATGGTGTGTGATTAACTTAACTTTACTCTGTATATTATCAACCTGACATGCAATATTCTTACTGATCTGTATATCTATGTAGAGATTTACTATGGTTGGGTAAAATAATCTACTGTACGTCAGATGTCTCTGCTAATAAAAAAAAAAAACAACCAACTGGAAGGACCTTTACCTGCCCAAAATTTCAATGGTGTCAAAATGAGAATTTTTATATGACTCTAATTTGGAAGGGAAGGAACTGTGTTCTCACTCTGTGGAGTCAAGCCGCTCATCCCTTCCACTTCCTGATACTGACAAGTCGCCCCTGGGCTAGCACATTTTGTGATGTCACTGTATGGAGAGTGCAGGGGCATGCTCCATAGTCATTAATGGGGCTGTTTTTTTATTTTTTTAACTCTGTTTTTCATATTTTAGATGGCAATTCAGAACAAATCAAGGCCACCACTTAACTAACAAGGACTTTGTTAGTTAAGCGGCAGCCATGATTTGTTCTGAATGGCCATTTAAATATGAAAAATGGAGTTTGAAAAACGGCCCCATTAATGTCTATGGCGCATGGCCCTGTACTTACCACATAATGACATCACAAAACGTGCTAGATAATCACTTCCCTTCCATATTAGGGGCATATAAAAATTCTCATTTTAGCACCACTGGAATTGGGGGCAGGTGAAAAAGCTAAATGATTCCTGGGGGGGGGGGGCATTTTAAAAGAGCAGGAAAGGTGCACTTTAAAGGCAGGAAAGATGGTTCGACCTAAGAACCAATGCAACCTTATGTGATGTGACCCTAGACTGAGCCCCCCACTGTGAGCTCGGTCTGCTCTGCAACCTTATCCCAACCCCCAAAAAAACAACAGCTACTAGTCCCATGTAACTGTCCAATCCCACCTTAAACCCATGGACTCTTTTTAACCTACCAATTTCACTTGACAGGCAATTCAAGTAGCCTACCACACACTCTGTAAAGAAATACTTCCTTGTGTACCTCCTAAATTTATACTCTACCGGTTTGTACTTGTCACCCTTGGTGCATGACCCCTCGCTACATATGAACAGTATGTTCCAGTCCACCCTGTTGATCCGCAGAGATATCTGTAAGTTCCTGTCATATTCCCCTTCCCTTCCCTTGTTCCCTGAAGCAAACACAGTTTAGGCTGAAACATGTGCAGGCTTGTGGGAAAGATTAGGACAGGCAACCAAGCTTGGGCTGGCAGTATAGCCTAGAGGTTAGAGGAACGAGGTGTGAATGAGCTTGGTACATCCAGCAGACCAGACCTGAGTTTGATTCTCACAACCTCCACTTGCATACTGTGCGACTCTGAGCAAGTCACTTAACCACCCAGTGCTCCCAGGTTGCTCCTGAAAAAAAGGTAGTTGTGCCTAGTGGCCCTTACCCGGTTACCAAAGACTAATATTAAAAAAAAAAAAAAAGGTCGCCAGCCACCGTGCCACATTTCTTCGCTGTACCTATTGGCACGGTGCCTGCTTGACTAAGGCCCCCCCCCCCCCAAACTGAACTTGTGGACTGATCCCACAAGAGTTTGGAAGTAGGCCCTGTAGTAGGCTAAGGAGCTTGCTTGCTCATGACAGGAGACATTAAGACAAGCGGTGGTACTGGCCAGCTATGGAAGAGAGGGAGTGATTTAAAGAGCAACTCTGCACTTCAGCGTGTGTTTTCATAAATAAGATGTTTCAGCTGTTACAAGCTACTAGAGAATACATTGTTTTCATTTTCAATGTTCCTTTCAAAGATTTACAGCACATCTTGGTAGTCCATCTAAAAAGTCTGTATAGAAAACATTTGAAATAATTTGCTCTCCCTTGTTAACCTCACAGTGCCTTTGTTTATGGCATCATAGTGCTCACCATGACAACAGACTGATGTCACAAACAGCATTTTTGCGGTTAACAGGGGCGAGTCAAATGCATTTTGAAAGAGTGAATCAACTGCTGCGCTATTTACAATATTTAGTAAGCCAACATCAGAGAAGGATAAAATTACTTATCACAGTAATATTTCTTACAAGGGATCTCCTAGTAGGATTAGACATAATGGCAGCCAGTCTAGATCTGTTGACTGTCCCCGGAACTTTCATTTGGAATTTTATGCAAATGAGTAGAATTTAGAATGCCACATTCAAAAACTGCTGCTTCTTACTCCCCAACTGCCAGATTCTATTTTGTAGACTGAACAGCACGCTAATCATTAGTTAAAACTAAACATCCTGAACACTGATGTCATACCCCACTAGAGAGGACTAGGTCCAACAGCATAAGATAAATTCACAAAAAGGGAGCTAGTGGTCCTAGCCATTCTTGTGTGCATATATTACGAAAAAAAAAAAAATGTGGCCAATGATTAATGGCAACGGATGATGAACCCCTAAAAGTATTGCTGAACCTGTTCAGGTTATGTAAGGGGAGGAAGGGATGGGAGGTCAAATCCTACTAGGAGATCCCTTGTAAGAAATAATATTACTATGGTAAGTAATTTTTTCTTCAAGACCCAGGAATCTTGTGGTAGTATTAGACATAACAGCAAACGACTGAGCAGTGCCTTGGAAGGAGGCTATAGAACCTATTTAGGAAAAAGTTCTGCAATACTATAGTGCTAAACCTCGCATCAGTCCTGAACTGAACGTCTAAGCAATAGTGCTTTGTGAAGGTGTGGACTGTACTCCAGGTAGCTGCTTTACAGATCTCCACCAAGGGGATGTTCCTTGCAGCTGCCACAGAGGCAGCAGTTCCACGAGGGAATGTGCCCTGAGGCTCTGTAGTAGCTGCTTGTCAGCTTTACTGTAGTAGAACTGGATGCAGGATACTACACTGCTGCTGGAACGGTTTGAAAAGTGGTAACATAGAAACACAGACTTTGACGGCAGATAAGGACCACTTGGCCCACCCAGTCTGCCCATTTCCCTACCTACTGGATAAGCTGCAGATTTTAGTTAACCAACAGCCTACTTCCTGTCACCCCCCACTATAACTGCCTTATGTCTGTCCCATGCATGTTTGAATTCCTCCACTGTTTCAAACCCCACAGCCTCTCCAGGAAGGCGGTTCCACGCGTCCACCACTCTCTCCGTGAAAAAAAATTTCCTCACATTACCCCTGAACCGACCCCCCTCTATCTTTAAATTGTGCCCCTTTGTCCTTACACATCTCTTTTTCTGAAAGATGCTACCCTACTGGACTTTGTTGATTCCCTTGAGGTACTTGAACGTTTCTATCATGCCCCCCCGTCCCTCCTTTCATCAAGGGTATACATATTAAGCTCTCTCAGTCTCTCTTCATATGGTTTCTGATGCAGACCCTGCACCATTTTAGTTGCCCTCCTCTGGACTGCTTCCATCCTGTCTATGTCCTTGCGTAGATGAGGTCTCCAAAACTGCACACAGTACTCCAGATGGGGTCTCACCAACTGTCTGTACAGAGGGATTACGGCCAAGGATGTAAGGGGTAAATTCTCCCCTATTAAAAACATTAACATGATTGCAAAAACTGGTAGGGCCATTAATGAAAGTGGTAGGGCCATGGCCCTAGTGACCCCCCATTCCAGCACCTATGGGATACTATCCAATGTGCAACTGACCTTTATGAGGCAAGCCCGTCTTTTCCCACCTCACCGTAAATAATAAACAGCTGTGAATGAGAATGTGTAATGTAATAGGTGAGGGACCTTTTTACACCCAAGCTATGGAGCTATTGTTCTCATGAACTGGATTTGGTTGTGAAAAATACTGGCAGGGCGATGGACTGATTTAAGTGGAACTCAGTTAATGCTTTTAGAAGGAACTCTCTATTGGTTCTAAGGACTACCTTGTCCTTATGGAAGATAATGTAGTTGTGATCAGTGCAAAGAGCTTGAAGCTCACACACTCTTCTTGCTTAAGTAATTGCCACTAGAAAAACAGTTTTCCACCTGACATATTTTAGCTCAGCCATAGCCATTTGCTCAAAAGGAGGTTCCACTTTGGCTACGCACAAATTCAGGTCCCAAGGAAGTACTGGTTCCCTAACAGGAGGGAACATGTGTGCCAACCCCTTGAAAAACTTAGGGTGTGAAGCTATTGTTCTCTGAGCACCTGCAGACACATAAGAGGATACTGCTGGTAAGTGAACTTTAAGGGTTGCAGGCCTGAGTCCTACAGACTGCAAGTGTACCAGGTAATCAATCACTGTGGGCAAACCAGCCCCCGAGGGGGTTGATATTCTTAGATTTGCACCAAATGGTAAATCTTTTCCACTTTGAAGCATAAGTTTTCCTCGTACAGGCTTTCCGAGACACTTTCAGTACAGTACGTCTTCTGACAGGTTAAGCTCAGAAAATTCTAACTCCTCAAGAACCAAGCCTTCAAGTGAAGGCTTTTGAGGCTCGGAAAAACTATCTGCCCCTGGAGAGCTGTTAGGAGATTGAATCTGTGGGGCAGACGGATGGGTTGTTTGGAAGACAGACTGAGTAACAAAGGGTACCAAGGCTGTCTGGCCCAGTCTGGGGCACGCAGTATCATGGTTGCAGGCTAGCTTCTTAGTCTAAGAAGAACTCTTGACACCAGTGGAATTGGAGGAAAAGCATAGAAAAACCTCCCTGTCCAGTCCAGGACTAGTACATCGCTAGGCACTGTGCCCAAGGATGGTGGCCTGCAACAATACAATGGAAGCTGGTTATTGTCTTTTGAGGCAAACAGATCTATTTCTGGGATGCCCCAAGGCCTGAAAATAGTTTCCAACACTACAGAGTCCATTCATGGTGATCCTGGCTGATTCTACTGAGTTGAATCTGCCAGTGTATTGTCCTTCCCTGGAAGGTGAATGGCAACAAGATGTACCTCCAGGGAATAAGCTAGGGACCACATTTTCATAGCCTCTGTGCATAGCTTTGAGGATCTGGTACTCCCCTGCTTTGCTTGTTGATGTATCACATGGTGGTTGTTTTGTCTGTCCTGACTTGGACTGACTGACCCCTCAATTGGGTGGCAAAGGCCTTTAGGGCAAGAAGAACTGCTCTTAACTCCAAAAGGTTGATGTGCAGTTTGGATTCCTGAGGTGGCCAAACTCTGCTGATTCTGAGGTCGCCCGTGTGTGCCCCCCACCCTAGGAGGGAGGCATCTGTTGTTAAGAGCACGTGTGGTGCTTTAGCTAAAAAGGGATACCCTGTCAAAGGTTCTCCCTTTCTTACCACCATTGCAGGGCCAGTAACAGAGTTTCTGTTACTGGCGCCAATTTTGAAATGGGATCCCTTATTCAGGAATAGTGTAAATCTGAGGTGAAACTGGAGATCCCTCATTTGAAACCTTGGACCTGACTCTACTGCTGTAGTTGAGGCCATGTGTCCTAACAATGTTTGGAACTATATTGCTGTTCTGGGCTGGCCTAAAGCAAATGATTTTGCCAGTGCCAGTAGGTTTAACGCCCTCTCCTGAGGAAGAAAAGCCTTTCCTTGGATAGTGTCCCGTTCTGCTCCAATGAATTCCAGTGACTGAACTGGGTCTAATTGAGATTTCTGAGCACTGATAAGTTAACTCAGTGACTCCAATGTATTTTGGGTTACTCTGATGGAATCCTTCACCTGATGGTATGATTTTCCTGCAACTAGCCCAGTCATCCAGGTAAGGGAATACACCGATTCCTTGTCTTCTGAGGTAAGCTGCCACCACTGATAGGCACTTTGTGAACACCTGTGTGGCAGAAGTGAGCCCGAAGAGAAGTGCTGGGAATTGGTAATGACCTGAGGGAAGAGAGAACCTAGCTACTTTCTATGGCAAGGTCTGACAGGAATGTGAAAGTAGGCGCATCTTTCAGATCCAGGGATGCCAGCCCATTTCCTGTTCTTAGAGCAGGGATAACTACTGCCAGTGTTACTATTTTAAACCTGGGCTTTGCCACATAACTGAGATCCAAGATTGGACGCCAATCTCTGTTTTTCTTTCTGGCCAAAATGTAACTAGAATACAGACCCCTTCCCCTCTGGGTATTGGGAACTGGCTCTATTGCCCTGGCTTGCAGGAGCTTTTTTACTTCCAACTCCAGCAGAATGGTCTCTAACAGGGTTGAAGGCTGGAAAACCCTGCAGCCCTGGAGTTTTGGAAATTGCTTGAACTATAGGAAAAGACCTTGACTCACTACCTCTAATACTCAGTTGTCTGTGGTAATATTTTCCCAATGTTTGAAAGAGTGACAGCCTACCTCTATGGGGGTGGGGGGTGCAGTTTGATCTATGTAGTTAGGGATTCTGTCCGGATTGTGATCTGAGGGCTGGAACGCCTAGCAGACCTTCTGCCCCATAGTACCCTCTTACCTGGGAGTACTCCACAGGCATAGGATATGGGGTGAAAGATCTGGGGTAGTACCCCTGACCCCTACCTCCTTTCCCTGTGGATATACAAGAAGTGGGGGCCCTTTCTCTAGAGGAGTTACACCTGTAAGTGGTTTTGTACTCCTCTACCCTTTTCATATATGTCTCAGTTTTGTCACTGAAAAGGGAATTGTTTTCACATGGGAAATCCATAGCCTTTAGTTGGGTGTCTGTCGTAAGACGAGTTGCTCTGAGCCAAGCAAACCTTCTTAAAGAGACTCACCAAGATACTGCCCTGCACCATACCCACTGGTGCCTTGCCGCCAGAAGATCCCAATGAAGTTACTATATCCAAAAGGTTTTAAGTACTTAAAAAGATTTGTCCCTTGTAAAAATATAAAAACCGGGTCCCAAGGACTTCCTGGTTGTTTGCTGCCGCCCCAGCTCGGCCCCGGACTCACTAGCGTGCTGACGAGATGCCAGTGACAGCACAGGGGCGCGCTCCATTATATGTAATGGGTGGCAGCTTTTCTATTGATTTTAAATGATATAGTGGCCACTTGGCAATGAAACGTAGGCACCGGTCAACTAACAAGGCCTTCAGCATTCATTACCCCAGTCACCTCAGGTGCTACATGTAAGACCTCCATCTTCTTTCCATTGTCAAAGTTCCCAGTTCCTCCCAGTAAGTGCCAGCTGCTGAAAAAAAAAAAAAAAACAGCATGTGGCCAATTCACTGATCATGCATGCTAGCCTCGCCCCCAGTTCCAGCCCTCCCAGACAGCCTTCTCCCATGTCCTCCTCACCAACAGTGTCCATGTCCCCAATGGTAAAAGTTAGTTTGTTTTTTTTTAATTCTTTAGTTTTCTTACCCAGCCCACCTCCAAAACCACCCCTCCCCGCCAAACTTTACTGCACCACAGTAAATACAGGTTACTCACCTGTAACAGGAGTTCTAGGAATGGTATATGTTGTTCATCCACACTGTCTGGCAGGTTCCTCACCGCTTTAAATCTTGCCGGAAGGTCTTCAAGCTGGCTCCTCCCACCCACCCGGGTGGTAAAACTCGGCTCCTCCACTGGCGCCAGATCTGGCCCGCTGGAAGCTCAGGTTGTGCATCGAAGCCGGGGAGGTCGGGTAGGTCGTGTGGATAAACAACATATACCATTCCTAGAACTCCTGTTACAGGTGAGTAACCTGTATTTCTAGGGACATGGATATGTTGTTCATCCACACTGTCTGGCAGACTCTTAGCAGTTCTCCGGGAGGAGGGAGGCAAGGCGCACATCCCCTACTTAGGGAACAGAGACTGGAGAACCGAGGCCCCAAAACCAGCATCCCGGCGTGACTCGAGGTTGATGTGGTAATGGGTAATAAAGGTGTGTGCTGACTTCCAGGTAGCAGCCCTGCAGATTTCCTGGATAGGGACGTCCCTGGAAGCAGCCACCGATGCAGCAGTATGACGGGTAGAATGAGCTCTTATCCCTCTGGGAGGCTCCATGCCCACCAACTCATAGCAGAGATCTATGCAGGAGGTGACCCACCTGCCTATCGTCCGCTTGGCTGCAGGTCTGCCAGGTGCGGCTTCAGCGTAGGTGACAAACAGCCGGCGAACCTCTCCCCGAATTTCAGCCGTGCACTCCTTATAATAAGCGAGCGCCCTTCTAGGGTCCAAAGTATGGAGCCTGTATTCGGCCTCCGAGGTGTGACTGGGGTAGAACACCGGCAGAGTCAACACCTGGTTAAGGTGAAACTCAGACACCACCTTCGGAAGAAATTTCGGGTGGGGGCGCAGGACAACCTTGTCCCTGTGGAAGACCAGGTAAGGAGACTCAATGCAGAGCGCCTGGAGTTCTCCCATCCCTCTGGCTGACGTGACAGCCACCAAGAAGGCGGTTTTCCACGACAGGTGAGAGAGTTCACACCTGTGCATTGGTTCGAATGGCTTGCCCATGAGTTTTGCCAGTACCAGCAGTAAATCCCACGAAGGTGGAGGTTCTCGCACTGGAGGGGAAATGTGATCAAGGCCTTTGAAAAAGCGCCAGACCACATTCTCCTGCGCCACCGACTGCTCCCCGCCCCGCGCCCGGTAAGCAGAGATGGCTGCCAGGTGCACCTTTAGGGTCGTCGACCTAAGCCCTTGACTAGAAAGGGACCATAAATAGTCCAAAATGCTTGCCAAGGAACAGGAGGAAGGGTCCAAGCCCTTACCCTGACACCAAATGGAAAACCTCTTCCATTTGAAGGCATAGCATTTCCTGGTCGACTCCTTACGGGACGCCTCAACAACACTGAGGACCTCGTCGGAAAGACCCAAGGCCTGGAACTCTAGACGCTCAGGAACCAGGCCGTC
Source organism: Neoceratodus forsteri (assembly GCA_016271365.2). Taxonomy (NCBI): domain Eukaryota; kingdom Metazoa; phylum Chordata; order Ceratodontiformes; family Ceratodontidae; genus Neoceratodus; species Neoceratodus forsteri. Next base: position 952,338,961 of record CM028130.1, read on the forward strand.
AGGTGCAGGGATTGAAGGTCTGGATGGAACACCTTCCCCTGACTGACTGAGAGCAGGTCCGGGCGAGCTGGAAGCTGCCTCGGGAGCCTGGAGCTGAGGCTGAGGAGATCTGGGTACCAGAACTGGCGGGGCCAGTCTGGGGCTATCAGAATCACCTGCGCCTTGTCCCTCCTTGTCTTGAGAAGCACCTTGTGAATCAAGGGAAATGGGGGAAAGGCGTAAAAGAGGCCCGGGGTCCACAGCCTCGAGAAAGCATCCCCCTGCAGCGAGCCCTGCTGAGGGGGGCGGGCATGAAACAGCCTCAGCTTCGCATTCTCCCTGGAGGCAAACAGGTCCACCTGAGGTGTGCCCCAGTGGGAGAACAGATCTTGTACTACCTCCGGCAGGAGAGACCACTGTGAGATGCAGCCCCTATCCGGCTCAGGGCATCGGCCAGGGTGTTGGAGGCTCCTGCCACATGAATGGCTAGGAGATCCGCCTCCAGGCTGCGCACGAGTGACCAAATGCGGAGAGCTTCCTTGCATATAAGCATGGAGCGCGTCCCACCCTGGCGGTTCAGGTAGTACATGGATGTGGTATTGTCCGTCTGGACTCGGACCACTTGACCCCGGAGAAACGGAGCAAAGGCGGTGAAAGCTAGGTGGACCGCTCGGAGCTCCAGCAGGTTGATGTGGCATCGGGACTCCCGCGGGGACCAGAGGCCGTGCACTCGGTGTTCCCCCAGATGGGCACCCCAACCCATCAGAGAGGCATCGGTCGATAGAGAGACCGTCGGCTCGGGTCGGACAAACGGGATGCCCTCCTGCAGATGGGATGGAACGGTCCACCACTGGAGAGCGTTCCACATCTCCTGGGTCACTATCACTAGCTGGTCAATGGATGCCAGGCGTTGTGACCACTGGCTGGCAGTCCCACTGAAGGCGCATGTGCCAGCGTGCCCAACGGACCACGCTGGTACAGGCCACATGAGACCAGAGGCGCAGGAAGTCCCGGGCAGGCGCGATTGCCCAACCAGAAATGATTGGGCAAGGAGGTAGAACACCTCGGCCCTGTCGCCGGAGTGCGTGCTCTGGCTCGAAGAGAGTCGAGCTCTGCCCCGATTAACAGGATCACCTGCTTCGGCTCGAGTTCCGACTTGGCCTCGTTGATGAGAAGGCCGACTTGAGAGCAAACCTGGAGGGCCAGATCTCTGGACCGCTCCACCTCCCGTCTGGAGGGGGCTGCTATCAGCCAATCGTCCAGGTAAGGGTACACCCGGACCCCTCGGTGCCGCAGGAATGCTGTCACCACTGCCATGCATTTGGTGAAGACCCTGGGAGCTGGAGATAAGCCGAAGGGCATGGCTTGGAACTCGAAGAGGGATCCCTCCGCTCGAAAGCAGAGGAATCTCCGATGTGACGGACGGATAGGGACGTGAAAGAACGCGTCCTGTAGGTCCAGAGAGCAGAACCACACGCAGTGTTCCAGAGATGGTATTATCTGCACCAGAGTGACCATTCTGAAGGTCCGAGACCTTAGAAACTTGTTCATGTCGAGAATGGGGCGCCAGCCCCCCGTCCGTTCCGGAACCAGGAAATACCCGGACACGAACCCCGGGTCTAAAGGGGGGTCCTCTACCTCCGTGATCACCTCCTTTTGGAGGAGGAGAGCGATGTTGGCTCGACGAGCCGCCAGTGAGGCTGCGGACCCCGAGGCCCCCCGAGGTGCGACGGCTCTGAAGGGCGGGGCCTGCTCGAATTCTAGAGGTAGGCCTTTTCCCACCACCTCCAGTACCCACCTGTCTGTTGGGAACCAGGGGTGAGGTGACAGGGATGGGGGCGACACCCCTCAGCCCGTCACTGGGCAGGCTTGGAGGAGGGACCGGCCGAGGGACCTCCTGGGCCTTTACTTCCCTGCTTCCTGTTGGAGGAAGCCGACGGCTTGGGTTTGGGATGCCAAGCTCGAGCCTGCTGGCCCTGACGTTGCTGGGCCGGGCGCGCCGCGGGCGCAGAAGGACGAAAGGGCTTAGACTGAGTCCAAGGTAGCACTGGACTTCTCGATCCTCTGCAGGTGACCTTCCACCCCAGGGCCGAAGAGGTCAGTCCCCAAAAAGGGAACATCCGCCAACTTGTGCTCGGTATCTGAGGTAAAGGTGGATATCCTCAGCCAAGCCCGACGACGCATGGCCACTGCGGCCGCCACAGACCTGGCACATGAGTCCCCGATGTCTAACGGAGTCTGGAGCTGCTGTTTGGCCACTGCCCTGCCCTGGTCCCGCACCTGCCTGACCGTAGTCTGCAGATCTGCGGGAAGATGACGGACAACCTCATCCAGGGAGCCCAACAGGGCGTGAGAAAAATGTGCCATGAGGAGAACGCCGAGAGAGGACGCAGCATAGACTTTTCGCCCGGCATAATCCAATTTCTTGGATTCCTTGTCGGGAGGTTTGTCCACATCCCTGGCGTTCCGCCACGCCGAGAAACGCTAATGGTAACCAACCCTCGGCCGAGGGGTGTTCAAAACCGGACAGAGAACTGTGGGACCGATATTTCCTGGCCATCCTGGCCGTATGCAGGGCAGGAAGCAGGGCGCTGCCAAAGTTCCAAGGCGACCCACTATGGCCCGGCCACCGGAAAAGGCCTCCATAGGAGAATCCCTTGGTCCAGAATCTCCGTGAGGGGATACCTGGCCTGTTTAGAAACAGGTTCGAGCTTCATCCCGGTGGACTCCGAGATGAGTCGAAGCAACCCTAAGAAGGACAAAGGGCTATCGTCCACTGACTGCCCTCCGAGGACCCAAGTCCATGCACTTGGAGAAGAGGAGGAACCATCATCGGACTCAGAAGAGTCCTCAAAGAGCTGCCTCGGGCTGAGCCACCTCCACCTGCCGAGGTTTATCGGGAGTGAGGTGACAGACAGCCTATGGGGCAAACCAAGGCCGACCGAGAATTTTGGTGGAGCCCCAACTAATGGCTGTGGGGCGGAGGTTCCACCAGAATCGGTGGGGCAGCTGGAATTGGCGAACAACGGCCTGGGGAACAGGCTCTCGGCCTGAGCGAGGGGCTGTTTCGGCGCTCGATGACAGCCACTTAATGGCGGGGAAGGCGACTGGGTCGGCCTATTCCCGGTCAAAAGGAAGCCTGTTGCCACATGAGTTCCTCGTACTTCCGGCCAACACATGAAGCCTCCCTCGTCCGAGGAAGAGGAAGAGTGGCGCCCAGCTCTCCCAGTGCAGGGCCGAAACCGCCTATGGCGGCGGGATCGGTTGGACCGCGAGGATGTCCGAGACCGAGAGTCTCGACTAGGCCGAGGAAGGTGAGGAGAAGTGTCGGAAATCGGCACTCCCCTCGGCTCAGATGATCCCACCAAAGGCTCCGGAACCGGAGGCACAGACGAGCCGACGGGATCCTCAACTTCCACCGGGGGAACCGGGGAGAGGGATTCTCAGCTTCTCCAGCCGACAACCCGTCTAACGGGTCGAGAAAAATCTCGACCGCGTGACGGTCTTAGTCAACTGGCCTGGCAGGGGACACCGTGAAGCCAGTGGCGAAGCTGAGGGTCGACCGAAGTTGACTGTCGACAAGGAGGGTATCTTTCCGCTCCCAAAGCGTCGGGAGAGACACTTTGCTCTTTTGGACCTGGAAAAGGTCCGAAGTTGGACCCTCACCTTTCAGTCGAGAGGGTCAGACAAAGCTCCTTAAAAGAAGCCGAAGCACGAGGCACCGAGAAGCGGGACAAATGCCGAGCCGAGGTAAGCGGCCCCTGCCTCCTCTTCGGGCGATCATATGCTCGAGCTGATCCACCGAGGCCAGCCGCGGACACCGCCAACCCAGGCCTCTTTAGATTTCACGGTGGAATTCTTTTCTGAGGCGCCCAGTTGTGTCCGGGCAACGGTCTTCAGGGCGTGGAAGCGAAAAAGAAGCCACAAGTACATGAGCCTGCGAGGTACGTGCTCAAGGCCCAGCAGTAGGCCTTGCGGGATGTGGATCCGTCCCTAGACATCTTCTGTCCTGCAAGGGCACCCTCTGGAAACCGAGTCGATTTGTCCGTCGCAGCCGCGAGGAGAAGACGCACCGAAGTCTTTTAGCAAAAACTTTTGATTTGAACTGTCGAAGAATTAGGAACCAGTCTTAAATGCAGAGCGTTAAGGAGGGAACCTGAGCTTCCAAGCGGTAAGGAAGATCTGGCGTCATGGGGCGGAGCCGAGAGTTTTACCACCCGGGTGGGTGGGAGGAGCCAGCTTGAAGATCTTCCGGCAAGATTTAAAGTAGCAAGGAACCTGCCAGACAGTGTGGATGAACAACATATCCATGTCCCTAGAAATACTACTATGCTGCTCGCAGCAGGGTGGGTGACCTGAACAAATCCTCACTCCTCTTTAGCTGGACAATGTATAACGATAAATAAGAGCACAATCTCGACCCTCATTTGTTCAGCCTACAGGGACCAGCCGAGGAGGAGTGAGGGTGGTGCTGGTCACCCACCCTATAATAAGCAGCATATTACTATTTTACAAGGTGGAATAAAGTTTAGAGGGACTTGGCATATAGGAAGTGCATAAGAAAAATACAGGTTACTCACCTGTAACAGGAGTTCTAGGAATGGTATATGTTGTTCATCCACACTGTCTGGCAGGTATCCTTGCCGCTTTAATTCCTGCCGGAAGGTCTTCAAACTGGCTCCTCCCACCCACCCGGGTGGTAAAACTCTCGGCTCCGCCCCATGACGCCATATCTGGCCCGCTGGAAGCTCAGGTTGTGCATCGCCGGGAGAGTCGGGTGGAGTCGTAGGATGAACAACATATACCATTCCTAGAACTCCTGTTACAGGTGAGTAACCTGTATTTCTAGGGACATGGATATGTTGTTCATCCACACTGTCTGGCAGACTCCTAGCAGTTCTCCGGGAGGAGGGAGGCAAGGCGCACACCCCCGATACTTACTTGGGAAAGAGAGATTGGAGAACTGAGGCCCCAAAACCAGCGTCCCGGCGTGACTCGAGGTCAATGTGGTAGTGGGTAATGAAGGTATGTGCCAACTTCCAGGTAGCAGCCCTGCAGATATCCTGGATAGGGACGTCCCTGGAAGCAGCTACCGATGCAGCGGTATGACAGGTAGAATGAGCTCTTATCCCTCTGGGAGGCTCCATGCCGGACAACCTGTAGCACAGCTCTATGCAGGAGGTGATCCACCTGCCTATTGTCCGCTTTGCTGCAGGTCTGCCAGGTGCGGCTTCAGCGTAGGTGACAAACAGCTGGCGAACCTCTCCCCGAATTTCAGCCATCTGCTCCTTATAATAAGCGAGTGCTCGTCTAGGGTCCAAAGTATGGAGCCTATACTCGGCCTCCGAGGTGTGATTGGGGTAGAACACTGGCACAGTCAACAACTGGTTAAGGTGAAACTCCGACACCACCTTCGGGAGGAACTTCGGGTGGGGGCGCAGGACAACCTTGTCCCTGTGGAAGACCAGGTAGGGAGGCTCGATGGAAAGCGCCTGGAGCTCTCCCATCCTTCTGGCTGACGTGATAGCCACCAAGAAGGCGGTCTTCCACGACAGGTGTGAAAGATCACACCTGTGCATTGGTTCGAATGGCTTGCCCAATACCAACAGTAGATCCCACGGGGGTGGAGGTTCTCGCACCGAGGGGAAATGGTCAAGGCCTTTGAAAAGCCCTGACCACCTTCTCCTGTGCCACCGACTGCTTGCCGCCCGCCACCGTAAGCAGAGATGGCTGCCAGGTGCACCTTAAGGCGTCAGACTGAAGCCCTTGCTGAGAAAGGGACCACAGGTAGTCCAGAATGCTTGCCAGAAGCAGTCGGAAGGGTCCAAGCCCTTCCCTGACACCAAATGGAAAACCTCTTCCATTTGAAGGCATAGCATTTTCTGGTTGACTCCTTACGGGACGCCTCAACGACGTTGAGGACCTCGTTGGAAAGACCCAAGGGCTGGAACTCTAGCCGCTCAGGAACCAGGCCGTCAGGTGCAGGGATTGAAGGTCCGGATGGAATACCTTCCCCTGACTGACTGAGATCAGGTCCAGGCGGCTGGAAGCCGCCTCGGGAGCCTGGAGCTGAGGCTGAGGAGATCTGGATACCAGAACTGGCGGGGCCAGTCTGGGGCTACCAGAATCACCTGCGCCTTGTCCCTCCTCACCTTGAGAAACACCTTGTGGATCAAGGGAAATGGGGGAAAGGTGTAGAAGAGGCCCAGGGCCCACGGCCTCGAGAAGGCATCCCCCTGAAGCGAGCCCTGCTGAGGGGGGCGGGCATGGAACAGACTCAGCTTCGCATTCTCCCTGGAGGCAAACAGGTCCACCTGAGGGGTGCCCCAGTGGGAGAAGAGATCTTGTACTTCCTCTGGCAGGAGAGACCACTCGTGAGACACAGCCCCTATCCGGCTTAGGGCATCGGCCAGGGTGTTGGAGGCTCCTGCCACGTGAATGGCTAGGAGATCCGCCTCCAGGCTGCACACTAGGGGCCAAATGCGGAGAGCTTCCTTGCATAACAGCAGGGAGCGCGTCCCGCCCTGGCGGTTCAGATAGTACATGGTCGTGGTGTTGTCAGTCTGGACCTGAACCACTTGACCCCGTAGAAACAGAGCGAAGGCAGTGAGAGCTAGACGGACCGCCCGGAGCTCCAGCAGGTTGATGCGGCATCGGGACTCCCAAGGGGACCAGAGGCCGTGCGCTCAGTGTTCCCCCAGAAGGGCACCCCAACCCATCAGAGATGTGTCGGTCGAGAGAGAGACCGTCGGCTCGGGGTGGACAAACGGGATACCCTCCTGCAGATGGGCAGGAACGATCCACCACTGGAGTGCGTTCCACATCTCCTGGGACACTGTCACGGGCCGGTCCAACAGATCGCGGCGTTGTGACCACTGGCTGGCCAGTCCCCACTGAAGGGGATGCATGTACCAACGGGCCCAATGGACCATGCTGGTGCAGGCTGCCATGAGGCCCAGGAGGCGCAGGAAGTCCCGGGCAGGGCGCAATTGCCCAACCAGAAATGATTGGGCAAAGGAGGAAAGAACCTCGGCCCTGTCCGCCGGAGCCATGCTCTGGCTGCAGAGTTGAGCTCTGCCCGATGAACAGAATCACCTGCTTTGGCACGAGTTCGACTTGGCCTCGTTGATGAGGAGGCCAACCTGAGAGCAAACCTGGAGGCCAGATCTCTGGACCGCTCCACTCTCCCTGTCTGGAGGGGGCTGCTATCAGCCAATCGCCCAGGTAGGGTACACCCGACCCCTCGGCGCCGCAGGAATGCTGTCACCACTGCCATGCATTTGGTGAAGACCCTGGGAGCTAGGGAGAGGCCGAAGGGCATGGCTCGGAACGTGAAGGATCCCTCCGCTCTGAAGCGGAGGAATCTCTGATGGGACGGACAGATTGGGACGTGAAAGAATGCGTCCTGGAGGTCCAGGGAGCAGAACCACATGCCTCGTCCAAGGATGGGATAATCTGAGCCAGAGTGACCATCCTGAAGGTTTGAGACCTTAGGAACTTGTTCAGGTCATGCAGGACGAGAATGGGGCGCCTGCCCCCCGTCCGTTTTGGGACCAGGAAGGACCTGGACACAAACCCCGGGTCTGAAGGAGGATCTGCCACCTTCCTGATTACCTCTTTTGAGGAGCAGGGCAATGTCGGCCCGACGGGCCAAGAGCGAGGCTGCGGACCCCGTGGCCCCCCCGAGGGGCGACGTCTCGAAAAGGCGGAACCTGCTCGAACTCCAGAGGCAGGCCTTTTCCTACCACCTCCAACACCCAGCGGTCCGTGGTGATAGCAGACCAGGCGGAAAAGAAGTGACGGAGCCATCCCCCCATGGGGGGAACCCAGGGGGGAGTGATGAGGTTAGGGGCGGCACCCCTCAACCCGTCACTGGGCAGGCTTGGAGGAAGGACCGGCCGAGGGACCTCCCCGGCCTTTACCTCCTTGCTTCCTGTTGGAGGAAGCCGTCGGCTTGGGTTTGGGACGCCAAGCTCGAGCCTGCTGGCCCTGTTGCTGGTGCTGCTGGGCTGGTCGAGGAGCAGGGACTGAAGGATGAAAGGACTTCTGCTACTGACGGCGGCCTTTGTCCCTCTGGGCGGAGGTGACAGAGTCCAGAGTGGCATTGGACTTTTCGATCCGCTGGAGGTGTCCTTCCACTCCAGGGCTGAAGAGGTCAGTCCCCAAGAAGGGGACGTCCGCCAACTTGTGCTGGGTATCCGCCGTGAAAGTGGATATCCTCAGCCATGCCCTGCGTCGCATGGCCACTGCGGCCGCTACTGACCTGGCACAGGAATCACCTATGTCCAGAGCAGTCTGGAGCTGCTGCTTCGCCACCGCCCTGCCCTGGTCCCGCACCTGGCAGACCGTGGTCTGCAGGTCAGGCGGGAGATGAGGAACAACCTCATCCAGGGAGCCCAAGAGGGTGTGGGAGAAGTGTGCCATCAGCACAGCCGAGCTGGCCTGTCGGAGGCCGAGGGAGGACGCAGCGTACACCTTGCGCCTGGCAAAGTCCAACTTTTTGGATTCCTTGTCGGGGGGCTTGTCCACGCCCCGAGCGTTACCGGAACGCCGGAAGACGCTGTCGGTGACTAACCCCTCTGCGGAGGGGTGTTCCAAGAAACCAGGCAAAGAGCCGGTAGGGACCGCATACTTCCTGGCCGAAGGCGCTGGACAGGAAGCAGGCCGCTGCCAACGCTCCAAGGCTGGGCCGACAATGGCCTCAGCCACTGGAAAGGCCTCCGTGGGAGAATCCTCTCGGTCCAGAATCTCCGTCAGGGGATACTTGGCCCGTTTGGACACGGGCTCGAGCTGCATCCCGGTGGACTCCGAGATGAGCCGAAGCAGACCCAAGAAGGACGATGGGCTATCATCCACTGATTGGCCCCCAGAGGACTCCAGATCGCACTGCCTGGAGAACAGGGAGGAATCGTCGGATTCCGAAGAGTCTGCGAAGAGCTGCCTCGGCCCTGAGCCACCATCCACCTGCCGAGGACGGTCAGGGGTGAGGGTGACCGACAACCTGTGGGGCAGGCCATAACCCGACTGAGAACTCTTGGTCGGTGCCCCGGACTTCAGTTGTGGAGGCGGAGGTTCCACCACAATCGGTGGACCAGCTGGTTTCGCTAGCAACCGGCTCTGGGGTGGGCAACTCAACTGGAGCGAGTGGTTGCTTTGGCCGTTCCGGCGACAGCCACTCGATAGCCGGGGTCTTAGCCGGGGTCGGCCTAGGCTCGGATAGCAGCAACTGCTGCCACATCAAATCCTCGTAGCACCGGCGCAACTTGCATCAAAGCCTCTCCTCCGAGGAGGAGGACGAGGAAGAGCGGCGTCGCCGCTTATTTCGGTAACGAGACTGAGACCACCGATATCGGCTGGAACGGCTGGACCGAGAAGAGGTCCGCGACCGAGAAGAAGAAGCAGGCAGATCCTCGGCATCCACCGGGGGAACCGGTGAAGTAGGGTTGTCGGCTTCTCCAGTCGACAGCCCGTCTAACGGATCGAGAAAAATCTCGACTTCGTCGACGGGAGTCTCGGCAGGCTGGCCTGATGGGGGCACCGGAAGCCAGCGGCTCAGCCGCAACCTCCATCAAGTCGACGGTCAGCTACCCGGGAGGGACCTTTCCGCCCCAGGAACGCGCAACGATGGGACTTACCTTCGACTCTCTTTCTTGGGCCAGAAGAATGTCCCAAGGCCCTCTCCCTTCGTGGAAAGGGACTGACAAAGCTCCTTGAACGATGCATAAGAGGAACTCAGAGAGAGCGGGATAAATGGGCGGCCGAGGAAGAAGAAGATGCCTGGGCACTTCCTCCTCGAGGCGTATCATCTGCCTCGAGCTGCCCAGCCAGCCGGGCCATGAAACTGCCCAACAAGCCTCTTTGGATTTCACCAAGGAAAACGCTTTCTCAGGGCGCCCGAGCTTTAAGCGGGCAGTGTGATCGTCCAGAACATTGGCCGAAAAAGAACGGCACAACTCGCAAGCCTGCAGGTCGTGGTCTAGGCCTAAGCAGTAGATGCACGTGGAGTGCGGATCCGTCCTGGACATTTTCTGCCCGCAGGGGCACCTCTGAAAGCTGGGAACAGATTTCTCCATCGCAGCTGTGAGGGAAAAAGAAGACCGAAGTTTTAAAAACTTCAAAATCAATTTCGGGCGAACCGAAGAATTAGGATCCAGTCTCAAACGCAGAGCGCTAAGGAGGGAACCTGAGCTTCCAAGCGGTAAGGAAGATCTAGCGTCATGGGGCGGAGCTGAGAGTTTTACCACCCAGGTGGGTGGGAGAAGCCAGCTTGAAGACCTTCTGGCAAGAATTAAAGCGGCAAGGATACCTGCCAGACAGTGTGGATGAACAACATATCCATGTCCCTAGAACTAATAATTTAAAGAACTAAGTTCTGAAGTTTTGGCATTGTGGGATGGGGACACAGTTCAACAGGAGGACATGGGAGAAGGCAGTCAGATTTAGAAGACTAGGACAAGGGAGAGAACAGAGCTGCTGTCCTCATTGCTCAACCTGGAGTGGCCACTGGCAGCTACTAGTATTTTTAACAATAACTGGCTCATTTCATTGAAATTTGGAACTTGAGGAAACGACAGTGGGGAGAGTTAAGTTAATCAACTGGGGCCAGAATCAGATAAGAAATCAATTTCAGATTTCTGAGGGCTTATCGTAATCACAGTTAAATCGGATTCTGAATCGGTAATTCTGAAAATCCATCGGATGCACAGTGGAATGGAATCAATGGATTCGAAGCATCTATAATCTGATTAGAATAAAAAATCCAGGTACAAAGATGACCCAACAATAGGCTTTTGGGCGTCAGACAACAATACTGTCATGTGAACACTGCAATTGACTCGTACCATTTTCTACACCTGCATGTTGAAAATCAACCGCCAAGCAGCAATATTTTTATAATGCAATTGTAAAAAATGCTCCAACAATCAAACTAGCCCTGTAGTTCAACAGGGCAGCAGAAGCCTGCTTCCATCAGCTTTATATAGGAAATGAAATCCATATTATGACTAAACTGACTACCTCTTATGTAAAACAATGTCTGACACTGGTAGGAAAACATTTTATATTAAATAAATGTTCTGCTTTTCTTCCTCCTCTTACACTCCATTCTCAGGTACTAAAGAAATCCGCTGGACTAGAGAATCTTTGTGCCTTCATCTGTTCCTGCTGCTCATCTACAAGTGAGGTCACAGTCCTATTTATGACAACATCACAGTCAGTTGCTGTTGAAATTTTTTATAATGTTGCAAGCAGAGAATGACTTCAAGGGTAAACAAACAGCAGGAGCTGATTTAGTCTAAGGGACACGGATCCCATTTTCATGCCAATCTCCTTGACAGTAAAGACCGACAGGAAGATAAATATAAAACCTTTAAGTTGAACGTATATTTCAAAGTGATCTTTGTGGTGTCTGAGGCTGTTTAATAAAGAGAAAGAACACCTGAAAAACTAGCGTAGAAGCAGAATCTCTCTCTACTAGCACAAGAGCACCAAAAGGTTAGCATAAGCAGGCAAACGTACTCGTCCAGGGAACAAAATGTACCTGAAATCCCTGCTTTGGTTAAAAGTACCCATTGCTGTACCTAATCAACTCAGTACATTTGGAACTGAATTTGGGGGTATTTATTTGCCTCTACACCATCCACTTAAAGAAATGCAGCTCTGGAACACAACTGATCATTTTGGAGTTAGCACACAATTCTGTGCACAAAACACTTTAACCCTGCCCCCTCCACACTTTCTTTGAAATAAACTTTTTCTATTGAAGGTTGGAGAAGAGTGTTATAGCAATAATTCACAGCTTCTGAAGAATCCAAAGCCCAGAACTGTATCAGCTGCTGAACAGCTGTCATTCAGATTATTTCAGTTTTGAAAAACATTTCCTCTCCCTTGTAGTAGGCAGCAAACCAAGGTCTTCTGATACACCCCAAAGAGGAACACAAAACAATTTGCCTCTCCGTCATAAAAAATGCACATACACATGTGAAAAAATGTAACTACTTCTGCAGGTAAATATCGTGCTTTGGTCTAGAGTAACGAGCTTGGTACATCCAGCAGACCAGACCTGGGTTTGATTCTCACAACCTCCACTTGCATACTGTGTGACTCTGAGCAAGTTACTTTACCACCCAGTGCTTCCAGGTCGCCCCTGAAAACAGGCTTGTGGGCCTTACCCAATTACCAAAGACTAAAAAAAAAAAAACATTCTATTTTTCCTCCTCTCGGTGACTGGAGGCCATCCCCATTCAGCCCTTTATGCGGGCCCTCAACAATCATCCGGCCAGCCTCTGCCGGAACTGCAAAGCGGGGAGGACCATGGCTTGCCACCACAGAGAGGCCCCCTCCCCAGCAGAGGGCAGGTCAAGGGAGGAGAGAACTCATCACCCTCAAGCCCCTTGCCCCGACTTATGCCGGGCTTTGTTTGGCCGGCGATCGGTGGCCCGTCGGGGGCATCATGGCACACACCGAGAGGAGCATTTCTACTTAAGCCCTAGGGGCACGGATGTGCAATGATGTCCAGCTCACGGCGAGCACGCTCCTGTGCTTGTCCACAGGACGTCTGCCACTGCTCCGATCCCAGCTGCAAGTGTCCCTGACTGCAGCAACCCCCAGTCTCCACTGGAGGTCGCTAGTGCTGGGGACACAAACCCCAACCCTTCCCAGGAGAGGAGAGTAGTCCTCCAAACGCTCGATCCTCTCCTCCCCTGCCGGCCCAAGTCCACTCCCGAACCCAGGTCACCAGCATGGCATCCAGCGCTTCAACCCTCAGCGCCACCGGGACGGCAGCAGTGCATGCTAATGGTGAAGATTTTGATCAATACCTTTTCATTCTATTTTAGAGTGCCCTTTATTTCCTGTCTTGTAAGATGCCCATACCCATTTTTTTTAATTATATTTTTATTGCATTTATATCACGTATAATACAGTTACTTGCATCTGAGGTCATTCCACTTTACATCATAATGTTCACTACATTTTATCCACATAATGAGCACTACATTCAGCATATCATGACAGGATAATAAATGTCTCAGATTTTGTTACACCCTAGTGAGGTACCATTCAGATTGATTACTTAACCATAAGGCTCGAAGAATTACCATATTTGCCAAGAATGAGAATCATTTACTTTAAAATATTTTAGCTGTACGGTTTACTTTCACCTAGTATGGGGAAAAAGTGTTCTCTTATCTATATAGCCTCAGGAGAATTTGAATACCTAAGAAAATGAGAAACTACATTGAATAAACGGTGAAAAATTACAGATTATCTGCCTACAAGTTAGAGAGCTACTGGCATATTTCAACTTTATAATAATATAACTAGGAACTTCAAAGCACTCTACTGTACTTTTAAAACATTAACTTGCTTAATACAATCATCTGTTTAACTTCTACGATCGTGAAAGGCAAGTACGTTTTTTGGATCTCTATTTCTTCCACAGTTACTGCATCATACCTCTTGTAGCGCTTGCATACCGTCCCGAGTAAAACGTAGGGAAAAGATCTATCTAGATCTTGTAAGCAGCACTCAAGATCTCATTTAGGTGCCACTTTGAACATTTTTTCCCCCTCAGTCCGGACACACAATTCCCTTAATTAAAACACAGTTCTTTCCTTCCAAATATAGGATCTCTCCAAACAAACATGACACTTCGCAAGAAGGGAAGGAAATTGGGCGCTCTTACACATATACTCTGGCTGCGGGAGTGAGGCCCGGCCAGAGGACCTGGAAGGCCAGGCAGGGTGGATCCTGCGATGGGCATGGGGGTCAGACGCAGTCGCCTGCCCCGCGGAATTGGGGTTTTCCGTGTTCTTGGTGCCCCTCCTCCTGCGTAGTGCACTCTATGATGCTGGCGATGGCAACCCTGCCTACATCATTCACGCTTGCTTGACGTGACAGCCGACACGCTGCAGCACACCGATCTCCACTGGAGCCGCTTAGCACACCCTGGGGAGGAAAGCAACCCTGTGGGCACGCAATCCTCGCCCCTTCCCTGCCAACTCCCGGCTCCTGAGCTCGCTCTCGAACTCTGGTCACCGGCGTGGTGTGAGGTGTGGCGTCCAGCATCTCAACCTTCAGTGCCACCGGGCTGGTCCAGTATGCTTTTTTAACTGTAAAGGCATCTATGTTCAGTTCTGTGGTTAACCATGATTGTATAAATATTTCAACGCCCTCTTCATCTTCTGCTCCTTCTGGCATTCCAATGATTCGGAGGTTCGCAGCTCGTACTTGGTTTTCGAGGTGTTCCAGACAGTATCTAAGCACTGTATTTTCTTTCACCACCCCCGTAACTAAGGTAAGGGTTTTACTGGCCATATGGGTTGCTCGAGTCGCTTCTAGTTGCACCCCTGTAGCTTGAGATCCATGGGCTGGATCGCCTTCAGGAGCGCCACACTGGAGTGCTAGTCGGTGTCCGCCTTCTCGGAGGTGATTGGTGGTTCTCCCTCTCCCAGCAGTTGGGGTGTTTTTTGCTTGGCTCCCTCCTGGTTTCCTCTGCGGGTATTTCTGCCCATTGTTACCGATATTTGGTATCTCTAGACTAGGCGGACTCTTGTTTACTCAGATGATCTGTATACTCAATGTGACAGCTATAAAATCGGGATATAGACATTTTTCTTTATAAATTATGCAGAGGTCATGTTCTTCATGTCCTTTCAGTTCGGCAGTTGGCCCCACCCCCCTGCCCACACCCATTTTGAGTCTGATTTTTATTTTTTACATTTGAAATAATAAAAGGAACAGTACTTGTAATATGGCTACCTGTAGGTTTTCACCATTATTCTCAGCTGTGTTCGAGCATTCATCATCCTACAAGGCAAGGAGTAATGTGTGCTGCTTACTATTTCACCGCAGTCACAGGTAAAAGGATGCTCAACAATGGGTGTTCAAACACAACTGAGAATACTGATGAAAATTTAGGTATAACCTTACTAGAGTACTCCTTTTATTATTTCAGATGTGCAGTAAAATACAAATGCTAAAGCAGACTCTAAACAGGGAGAAAATGGCATCTCACAAACCCAGAAAAAAAGCAAAAGAGGAGGTAAAACAGAATAGAAAGGTATAGGTCACAACTTTCACCTTAACATGCACTGCTGCTTTTACAAGAGTCTGCCATCAACTGCTCATCCATCTGAATGGAATTTTTAGCCTGTGGCTAGATTTTAGCATTTGTAACTGCCCTATACCCTTTTCCTTGTTCATGTTTCATAAATGTATTGTTGTAAAGGACATGGTTTTGGTACACTGGATAATGCAGGGTTTTAAATAATTGATTAGCAATTTTTTTTCTTGGGATGATACTAACTGTACAGAAAGTATTTATATAGATTTTCTAGAAGTGCTGTGTTTGTTAAACACAGTGAGACAAGAGCTATTCATTTTCACGTTTTAGCACTTTTATGAGCAAAATGCTAATCAATTTTTAGAATTAAATAAAACCCTGTAATGGCTGGCTCCAACTAAATAACAGCATCAAATATCAAACCTGCCTCCTGTCCAAAAAAGCTCTACTTGGATTACTACCCCCAAGCACTGGTTGCCTGCTAAAACAAATCCTCTAAAACCCAAATACGTACCTCAGTTTCTGACCTCCTTCTAGTACTCTACTGTTGGACTGCTCAATGCCAGCGATCCTTTCAATACAGAGCCCCCTGTGGTTTAATAATCTAAGCAACCGACTGAGCAGTCTTTCTAGTCTGTCCCAATTTAAACTTATGTTTCGTCAGCATCTCCTAACCAAAAGCACTTGTGATTGTTACACCTAGTTTCCCACTTCTGCAGACACCCTTATACCACTTTTTTCACTCTCTGAGGCTCTTACTTGGCTTCCGGTTTTGTTTCACCTCTCCTGACAGAACAATCTCCCCTTTCCCCCTGCCACCTCCTCCCTTACCTCACCCCCTCCTTGCTCTTATCCCACTGATCCCCCCCCCCCTTTCCTGGACCTGTCCAGGCCCTCTGGTCCCCACTCTCCCTTATCTTCTTCCCCTTTATCCGCCTCCTTTTCCCCTTTTCCCCCTCTCCCACCTTAGCCTCCCCTCTCACCTTAGTACAAGGCCTCTGGCTGTCATATTTTCTTCTTCTCTATCTGGACTGTGCCCTCTCATCTCCCTTACCTCTTCCTTACTCTTCCCCTTCCCCCCACCCCGATTAGCAATGTTGCTTCAAAAGTACCTTATGGTTTTCTATGCTTGCTTGTAATCTTGAGTGTGTAGCACTGTTCCCACCTAATTACTAGTTGACCTGCTGTGCTCCGATGATACCATGAATGTTGTCTGTACCACCGCTGATACCATGAATGTTGTCTATACCTCCCAACCTTATTGTAACCCTTTCCTTTGATGTGGAACCTTTGTAAATGAGCTGCCCCTAGCTCAAAAGGTATTTGTAATCCGAGATTTAAATAAATAAATGAAACACTCTACTGGGGATAGGACTGGTACACTGGATAATGAAACCCTCTACTGGAGAAGGGACTGGTACACTGAATAATGAAATCCTCTACCGGAGATGGGATTGGTACACTGGATAAGTAAGCATTAATCACCGACAGAGGAGGGCTCTACTGGTGATTAATGCCCGCTGGGGGGGCGTTGTTGCACGAGGGTGACCGGGTTCAACCCCAGTGGGCATTAATCACCAGAGAGCCCCGACACTGGAGGGGTGATTGTGCCCTGTAACACGGACAAGGTCTAGGCCCCTACCTCTCTCTCCCTATGTGTGTCCTGTTCCCTGCGGCACCGTCTCGCTGCTCGCTGGCTCCATCCCCGATTCTCTCGCTAACCCCGCCCGGCACAAACACTTGCAACCAGTGGCTGTCGTGGCCACTGCAGGAGCAACACGGCATTATGAGAAGATAATGCCGTGTTGTCGAAGCAAGAAGAGCAACACGGCATTATGAGAAATAATGCCGTGTTGCTCTTGCACCACGTGACGCCGTCGCGCTTATCGCGGGGCGCCCTGGCACGGCTCTCCATAATGCCGTGTTACAATACAAACATAGACAATGACGGCAGAAGAGTATCATAGGTCCATCTAGTCTGCCCAAGTTCCCTATAATCTCTGGAACCTACAGTTCCTCCAGGGTACTAACCCTCCCCATCCTTTCTCTATTCTCCTCTTTGGTCCTGTCGCTGCCGGTAACCACTATACACTTCATTATGTCCCAGCCCTGCTTAAATCCCCTGACTGTTTCTGCTCCCACCACTTCAGCTGACAGACCGTTCCAAGGTTTCACCACCCTTTCCGTAAAGTAGTACTTCCTCACATCTCTCCTGAACCTACCTCCTGTTAATTTCCACTCATGACCACAAACTGGTATTCAGGCTAAACAGTTCCCTGCAGTTCACTTGTTAGCCCTGAATCATTTTTGTTACTCTGCGCTACACTGTCTCCAACCTATCTTCATCTTTTCTGAGAAAAGGAAACCCTCTACTGGAAGACGGGTTTGGTGCACTGCATAATGAAACCCTGTATTGGGGATAGGGTTCATTCATTGGATAATGAAACCTTCTACTGGGGAAAGAACTGGTACACTGCATAATGAAACCCTCTACTGGAGATGAGACTGGTGCAATGGATAATAAACCCTCTACTGGGGATGGGACTGGTGCACTGGATATGAAACCCTCTACCGGGGATGGGATTGGTTAGGATTGGTGCACTGGATAATAAAACACTCTAGTGGGGATAGGATTTGCACACTGGATAATTCAGGGTTTCCCTAAGAAAAATATAAAAGGATGGCAGCATCTGTCAAGCAATACAAGTGTTATTCAAACTGTCCCCATCTCCGGTCATTAATGTTTTCTCCCCATTTCTTTCTCGGAGTCCTTACACTCTTCTTATTCTTTCTACAGATTTCTT
Organism: Neoceratodus forsteri; assembly: GCA_016271365.2. Taxonomy (NCBI): domain Eukaryota; kingdom Metazoa; phylum Chordata; order Ceratodontiformes; family Ceratodontidae; genus Neoceratodus; species Neoceratodus forsteri. The sequence goes on from CM028130.1 coordinate 952,356,808, forward strand.
TGCAGCTCTAGGTCACCTTTTCTTTCGTTTCTTCCTTTTGAGTTCCCCTGAATGCTGTAATTGACTACACAGCTGCAGAATGATTTCACTTGCTTTCTACAGTGGTTCCAAGCCAATCAACTAAAAGTAAATAACACAAAAACAGTATCCCTGACATTCGGCACCTCCCAAAACCTATCCAAATTCACCACACCTCCCTCTTTCTCCACCCTCGACAGTACCACATTGGATACAGTCCCTGCCTACAAGTACCTAGGCATCTGGCTGGACTGCTGCCTAGACTTCACAACTCATATCAATTGTATCCACTCTAAGCTCCACCCTAAGCTTGGTGCTCACTACAGAAATAAAGATTGCCCTCTATGCCCCCGTATACTTCTCCAAAAACAATCCTACCACTCTTTGACTACGCCAACGTTGTATACGGGTCCGCCTCCACCACCACCCTCTCCAGGCTGGACTCTCTTTTCAATGCCTTTTGACCTTAAATGCTTCCCTTAGGACTCACCAATGCACCTCTACACCTATCATTCCTCTCCTTAACCTCCCACTGCAACCACCACACCTCTATAATCTCAGCAAAATACTGGTTTGGCTCACTCACCCCTTACTTCGCCTCTCTCCTTTCCCCCTCCCATCTCCGTTCACGAAACTCTCGTACTTTCACCGTTCTACGTCCCCACTCAAACTCTGGTAAGACTGCTTCCTCCTTCCACTTCCCTCACAAATCTGAACTCCTTTCCAACTTCAGTCCATATGCTAGCCCTTCTAAATCTCTTTAAATGTACCCGCTCCCATTCTCTTCCTGCCTCCTGCTCTTGCTTCCAACCAGGCTAATCCCGTTCTGTGAAAAAGCCTGCTAAAGACTACCTATTTCATATTCTAGTCTAAAGCCCAAAAACTGCTCTTACTGAATAAACTGCATAGCTTACTCCCATGCCCACTATAATTACTTTCATCTCATCTTTGTTCGTACGTGAAACGTGTTCACTGGACTCGGACTCGTACCTTGCACGTACTTTGCTTTTAATTTGTGTTTACCCATGTCATCTGTAACCTGCTGACCATCCTGTAATCTGTTAGTGTATATATATATATATATCTATATATATATATAGATATATATATAATGGGTAAGAAAAAAGGACTCAATGGCATTGGACAAACACCATCAGGTGATTGTGGTATATCAGAGTGCGACCGCACCTGCAGTTTACCCCCAAAAACAATTTTGCCATTTATAAGATAGATAACACACTCTACGTGTGCTGTCGGCTCCTGCGACCTCAGCATGCTACTACACACCAAGGCGTGATATATCAGAGTGCGATCGCACACCTAAGAGTAGGTCATATATATATATATATATATATCTATATATATATATATATATATATATATATATATATATATATATATATATATATATATATATATCACACACACACACACACCCTTGCATTTGGAAATTGTATTTTGCTCTCACCCAGGCAACTCTGTGACCTGCCTGACAGTGCTGCATTTCTGTAAACCTGCCTCCTGTATCCCCCTCCTTCAGGTCGTACCTGGAAACGAGCCTCGGCTCAGTGTGCCTCTCCCGGTTACCAAACTTTAAATAAAATGTAACATTATTGGAGATCAGGGTTTTGCTTTACATATGTGAAAAGCATGGGGTGTTGTAAAAGAAACAGGGCTCAGAATGAAAGGATGGGGGCACCCTCGTGCATAAATGCCCTAAGGGAAAAAAACAGTTACATACTTATCTTAACAGTAGCTCAGAGAGAATCTCTCATCAGGCCACACCTTTGGAACTTATAGCCACCAAGCACTAGGACCACACAGAAACTTTTGCAAGCAGTCTGCCAGAGGCCAGCCACAATGACGTCAGGGTATACATAAACATGGGCATCCCTTCCTCTCCTCGGTTCCCCCCCAGACATCTGCTTGGAGGACCTACCCTCTAAGGAATCAGGACAGAACCTAGCACTCCACAAACCAGGTGAGACAGAGGGTTGGAAGATGGAACAATGGAGGCAGTGGCACAGAAATCCAGTGTTGCAGACTCAAAAGGGGGGATAAAAGGTGTGGGATGGCATGACCTGCTGAAAGAGATTCTCTCTAAGATTTACTGTTATGGTAAGTATTTAACTGCTCTATCTTCTTCAAGGGTATCTTTTTCATCAGGCCACACCTTTGCAATGAGTACCAGAAGCTAACAGTCTGGGTGGCTGGAGCCTATAGGCTTATGACAATAGGCTTTGTAGTACAGCTAGGCCAAAGCCCAGCTTGTCTGCGACAGACAATGTCCAAACTGTAGTGCTAGTAACTGTGGACAGTACTCCAGGAAACAGCTGCACAGATCTCTGCAGCAGAGACATTCTGAAAACAAGCTACAGAAGTGGTCATGCCTCCTGTGAAATGACCATGAACCACACCAGGAAGTTCCTTAATGTACCTCCTGCAATAAAAAAGTAATACAGTTTGCTAGACATTTGGACAAGCGCTGTTTAGAAACTGGGGCGCCCTCTTTTCGAGGGGTGAATGAAACAAAAAGCTGCAAGGACTTCCTGCAGTCCTTCGTATGATGTGTATAATACCTGAGTATTCTCTGCACATCTAAAGTATGGAGCAATGCTTTTCCTTGATTGGCATGCTCTGTGTAATACACTGACAGATGCTTTGAGTTAAAGTAAACTCAGACATCACCTTTGGAAGAAATTTAGGATTAGTATGCAAAGACACCCTGTCTTTGTGGAAAAGTGAAATAAGGAAGCTCACACATTACAGCCTGAAGCTCTGAAATACTTTGAACAGAAAATGCAACTAAAAATAATGCTTTCCAAGAGAGAAAGCATAAGCCACAAGACACAGCTAGCTCAAAAGAAGCCGAAGTGAGCTTTTCCAAAATAAAATTCAGGTCCCAAACTAGGACTGCATTGTGAATAGTGGGTTAGATGTAGAATGCCTCTAAAGAACGTGCAGACTACCTCCAGCTGAGCCACTGTACATCCACTAGCAGACACATGGAAAGCTGGTATGGCAGCCAGGTGCACCTTTGCCTGAATCCTATAAGGACAGCAGGTACTCCAGAACCTGATTAACTGGACAGATGAACGGATCCTGGTAGTGAGAAGCCACCCAGGGAGTAAACCTCTTCCATTTCATGGAGTGAATAGTTCTGGTGGATGGTTCTCTAGCAGCCACCAGAACATTGGCCACTTTATGGGAAACCCCCAAACGAGCTATGGCTATGTCTTCAGGAGCCATATATGCAGAAGAGACTTCAGGTCCAGATGGACCAGGGTTCAGTTTTCCAGTGACATTAGGCCTTTGCACAGGGGCAGACATACTGGGGGTTCCACTGTCAGGTGTTGCAGCAGGGGAAACCAGATCTGTCGAGGCTATAGGGGAGCAATGAGCATCAGAGTTGCCCCCTCCATCTGCAACTTAAGTAGTACTCTCTGAATCAGAGGGAAGGCATACAGAAACCTCCCTTTCCATGAGAGGTACAACGCGTCTCACCAGAAAACTCCAAGCCCTGGAGTGAGTAAGCAGAAAATACAGGTTACTCACCTGTAACAGGAGTTCTAGGAATGGTGTATGTTGTTCATCCACACTGTCTGGCAGGTTCCTTGCCGCTTTAAATCTTGCTGGAAGGTCTTCAAGCTGGTTCCTCCCACCCACCCGGGTGGTAAAACTCTTGGCTCCGCCCCATGATGCCAGATCTAGCCCGCTGGAAGCCAGGTTGTGCGTCGAAGCTGGGGAGGTCGGGTGGGTCGTGTGGATGAACATATACCATTCCTAGAACTCCTGTTACAGGTGAGTAACTTGTATTTCTAGGGACATGGATATGTTGTTCATCCACACTGTCTGGCAGACTCCTAGCAGTTCTCCGGGAGGAGGGAGGCAAGGCGCACACCCCCTATTTAGGAAATAATGAGTGGAGAACCAAGGCCCCAAAACCAGCATCTGGCGTGACTCAAGGTCGATGTGGTAGTGGGTAATGAAGGTGTGCGCTGACTTCCAGGTAGCTGCCCTGTAGATTTCCTGGATAGGGACGTCCCTGGAAGCAGCCACTGATGCAGCGGTATGGCGGGTAGAATGAGCTCTTATCCCTCTGGGAGGCTCCATGCCCGCCAACTTATAGCAGAGATCTATGCAGGAGGTGACCCACCTGCCTATCGTCCGCTTGGCTGCAGGTCTGTCAGGTGCGGCTTCAGCATAGGTGACAAACAGCTGGCAAACCTCTCCCAATTTCAGCCCGTCCGCTCCTTGTAATAATGGCGCTCTTCTAGGGTCCAAAGTATGGAGCCTATATTCGCCTCCGAGGTGTGACTGGAGAACACCGCAGAGTCAACACCTGGTTAAGGTGAAACTCCGCCACCACCTTCGGAAGGAATTTCGGTGGGGACGAGACAACCTTGTCCCTGTGGGAAGACCAGATATGAGACTCATGGAAATCGCCTGAGCTCTCCCATCCTGCTGGCTGATGTGATAGCCACCAAGAAGGCGGTCTTCCACGACAGGTGAGAGATGTCACACCTGTGCATCGGTTCGAATGGCTTGCCCATGAGCTTAGTCAATACCAGCAGCAGATCCCACGGAGGTGGAGGTTCTAGCACCGGAGGGCATATGTGATCAAGGCCTTGGAAAAAGCGCCCAACCACCTTTTCCTGCGCCACCGACTGCTTCCCGGCCCGCGCCCGCTAAGCAGAGATGGCTGCCAGGTGCACCTTGAGGGTCATCGACTGAAGCCCTTGCTGAGAAAGGGACCACAGGTAGTCCAGAATGCTAGCCAAGGAACAGGAGGAAGGGTCCAGGCCCTTGCCCTGACACCAAATGGAGAATCTCTTCCATTTAAAGGCATAGCATTTCCTGGTTGACTCCTTACGGGACGCCTCAACAACATTAAGGACCTCGTCGGAAAGACCCAAGGCCTGGAACTCTAGCTGCTCAGGAACCAGGCCGTCAGGTGCAGGGATTGACGGTCCGGATGGAATACCTTCCCCTGACTGACTGAGATCAGGTCCGGGTAGGCTGGAAGCCGCCTCGGGAGCCTGGAGCTGAGACTCAGGAGATCTGGATACCAGAACTGGCGGAGTCAGTCTGGGGCTACCAGAATCACCTGCGCCTTGTCCCTCCTCGCCTTGAGAAGCACCTTGTGGATCAAGGGAAATGGGGGAAAGCGTAGAAGAGGCCCGGGGTCCATGGCCTCGAGAAGGCATCCCCCTGCAGCGAGCCCTGCTGAGGGGGGCGGGCATGAAACAGTCTCAGCTTCGCATTCTCCCTGGAGGCAAACAGGTCCACCTGAGGCATGCCCCAGTGGGAGAACAGATCTTGTACTACGTCCGGCAGGAGAGACCACTCACGGGACGCAGCCCCTATCTGGCTTAGGTCATCGGCCAGAATGTTGGAGGCTCTTGCCACATGGATGGCAAGGAGATCCGCCACCAGGCTGCGCACACTAGGGACCAAATGCGGAGAGCTTCCCTGCATAGAGGCATGGAGCGCGTCCCGCCCTGGCGGTTTAGGTAGTACATGGTCGTGGTATTGTCTGTCTGGACCTGGACCACTTGACCCCGTAGAAATGGAGCGAAGGCGGTGAGGGCTAGATGAACCGCTCGAAGCTCCAGCAGGTTGATGTGGCATCGGGACTCCCAAGGGGACCAGAGGCCGTGCGCTCTGTGCTCCCCAGATGGGTACCCCAACCCATCAGAGAGGCATTGGTCGATAGAGAGACCGTCGGCTCAGGGCGGACAAACGGGATGCCCTCCTGCACATGTGCTGGAGCGGTCCACCACTGGAGTGCGTTCCACATCCCCTGGGTCACTGTCACTAGCTAATCCAAGAGATCGGAGTGCTGTGACCATTGGCTGGCCAGCCCCCATTGAAGGGGATGCATGTACCGACGGGCCCAACGGACCACGCTGGTGCAGGCCGCCATGAGGCCCAGGAGGCGCAGGAAGTCCCAGACAGGGCGCAATTGCCCCACCTGAAATGATTGGGCAAAGGAGGAAAGAACCTCGGCCCTGTCCACCGGGAGCCGTCCTCTGGCTCGTAGAGAGTCGAGCTCTGCCCCGATGAATTGAATCACCTGCTTTTGCACGAGTTCCGACTTGGCCTCGTTGATGAGGAGGCCAACCTGAGGGCAAACCTGGAGGGCCAGATCTCTGGACCGCTCCACCTCCATTCTGGAGGAGGCTGCAATCAGCCAGTTGTCCAGGTAGGGGTACACCCGAACCCTTCGGCGCTGCAGGAATGCTGTCACCACTGCCATGCATTTGGTGAAGACCCTGGGAGCTAGGGAAAGGCCAAAGGGCATGGCCCGGAACTCGTAGTGAGATCTCTCTGCCCTGAAGCGGAGGAATCTCTGGTGGGACGGATGGATTGGGACGTGAAAGAACGCGTCCTGGAGGTCCAGAGAACAGAACCACATGCCTCGTTCCAAGTATGGAATGATCTGAGCCAGAGTGACCATCCTGAAGGTTCAAGACCCTACGAACCCGTTCAGGTTGTGCAGGTCTAGAATGGGGCGCCAGCTCCCCATCCGTTTCGGGACCAGGAAATACCTGGACACAAACCCCGGGTCTGGTGGAGGATCCGCCACCTTCCTGATCACCTCTTTTTCGAGGAGCAAGGCAATGTTGGCTTGGCAAGCCGACAGAGAGGCTGCGGACCCCGTAGCTCCCTGAGGGGCGATGGCTCGGAAGGGCGGGGCCTGCTCGAACTCCAGGGGCAGGCATTTTCCTACCACCTCCAACACCCAGCGGTCCGTGGTGATAGCGGACCAGGCGGAAAGGAAGTGGCGGAGCCATCCCCCCACGAGGGGAGACCCAGGGGGAAGCGACGACGCTGGGGGAAGACAACCCTCAACCCGTCACTGGGCAGACTTGGAGGAGGGACCGGCCGAGGGACGTCCTGGGCCTTTTCCTCCCTGCTTCCTGTTAGAGGAAGCCGCAGGCTTGGCTTTGGGATGCCAAGCGCGAGCCTGCTGGCCCTGATGCTGGTGTTGTTGGGCTGGACGTGCCACAGGCGCAGAAGGACGAAAGGACTTACGTTGTTGACGACGGCCCTTGTCCTTCCGGGTGGAGGTGACCGAGTCCAGAGTAGCATTGGACTTTTGATCCGCTGGAGGTGGCCTTCAACTCCAGGGTCGAACAGGTCAGTCCCCAACAAGGGGACGTCCGCCAGTTTATGCTGGGTATCCGCCGTGAAGGTGGATATCCTCAGCCATGCTCTGCGGCGCATGGCCACTGCGGCCGCAACTGATCTGGCAAAGGAGTCTCCAATGTCCAGAGCTGTTTGGAGCTGCTGTTTTGCCACCACCCTTCCCTGGTCCCGCACCTGCTTGACCGTGGTCTGCAGGTTGGCCAAGAGATGAGGGATCACCTCATCCAGGGAGCCCATGAGGGCGTGGGAGAAGTGTGCCATCAGCACGACCGAGCTGGCCTGGGGGAGGCCTAGGGAGGACGCAGCGTACACCTTGCGCCTGGCATAGTCCAGCTTTTTGGACTCCTTGTCGGGGGGGCTGATCCACATCCCTAGAGTTCCCGGAGCGCCAGAAAACGCTATCAGTGACCAACCCCTCCGCAGAGGGGTGCTCCGAAAAACCAGACAAAGAGCCGGTAGGGACCGCATACTTCCTGGTCATCCTGGCCGAAGGCGCAGGACAGGAAGCTGGCCGCTGCCAAAGCTCCAAGGCTGGGCCAACAATGGCTTCAGCCACCGGAAAGGCCTCCGTGGGAGAATCCCTTCGGTCCAGTATCTCCGTGAGGGGATACTTGGCCTGCTTGGATACGGGCTCGAGCTGCATCCCGGTGGACTCCGAGATGAGCTGAAGCAGACCCATGAACGACGATGGGCTCTCGTCCATCGACTGCCCCCCGGAGGACTCCAGGACAAGGGGCCTGGAAAACAGGGAGGCATCGTCGTCGGACTCAGAGGAGTCCGCAAAGAGCTGCCTGGGGCCTGAGCCACCCTCCACCTGCCGAGGACGGTCGGGAGTGAGGGTGACCGACAACCTGTGGGGGCAGACCCTGACCCGACCGAGAGTCCTTGGTTGGCGCCCCCGATTTCGGTTGTGGAGGCGGAGGTTCCACCACAATCGGTGGGGCAGCTGGTTTTGGCCGAACAACCATCCCAGGCTTGGGCACCTCGACTACAGCGAAGGGGTTCTTTCGGCCTTTCGGGTGACAGCCACTTGATGGCCGGGGAAGGCAACCGCGTCGGCTTGTTCCCGGACAAAAGTAACTGCTGCCACATTAAGACCTCGTAGCGTCAACGCAATTTGCGCCGAAGCCTCTCCTCTTCTGAGAAGGAAGATGAGGACAAGCGGCGCCGCCACTTACCTCGGTGCCAAGACCGAGACCGCCGATGTCGGCGGGATCGGCTGGACCGAGACGAGGTCCAAGACTGACGGGTCTGGGAAGGGGCGGGGAACACCCGCTCTTCCCTCGGCTCGGGAGCCTTGACCTGGGACTCCGGCACAGGAGGCGCAGGCAAGTCCTCGGTCTCCACCGGGGGAACCAGTGAAGAAGGGTTGTCGGCTTCACCATTCGACAGCCCGTCCAACGGGTCGAGAAAAATCTCGACCGCGTCAACGGGTGTCTCGGTCGGCTGACCTGACTGGGACACCGTGAAGCCAGCGGCCTTAGCCGCAACCTCGACCGAAGTCGAGTGTCGACTGTCCGGGGAAGGGGACCTCTCCCGCTCCCACAAACACCGACGGTGGGACTTACCTTTCAAGTCGTCCTTTTCGGACCGAGAAGAGTGTCCCGATAGCCCCTCTCCCTTCGTGGAAAGGGATTGGAAAAGTTCCTTAAAAGAAGCTGTGTAGGAGGATCCCAGAGAGAGTGGGATAAATGCTGTGACCGAGGAAGATGAGGATGCGGCCTGGGCCGCCTCCTCCTCCTCGAGGACGATCATCTGCTCGAGTTGCTCAGCCGAGCCAGCCGCTGCGGACACCGCCCAATGGGCCTCCTTGGACTTCACCGGCGGGTAGCGCCTCTCGGGGCGCCCAAGCTGTAACCAGGCAGCGCGGTCTTCCAGGACGATGGCAGTAGACGCATGTGGAGTGCGGATCCATCCTGGACATTTTCTGCCCGCATGGGCACCGCCGAAATCCGGGAGTCGATTTGTCCATCGCAGCCACGAGGGAGTAAATAGACCAAAGTCTTGAAAACTTTAGAATTATTTTCGGGCGAACCGAAGAATTAGGATCCAGTCTATACGCAGAGCATTAAGGAGGGAACCTGAGCTTCCAAGTGGTAAGGAAGATCTGGCATCATGGGGTGGAGCCGAGAGTTTTACCACCTGGGTGGGTGGGAGGAGCCAGCTTGAAGACCTTCCCGCAAGATTTAAAGCGGCAAGGAACCTGCCAGACAGTGTGGATGAACAACATATCCATGTCTCTAGAAAGTGGCAGTTTTGCGCAGTGTGGGGATGCAAGAAGGTCCAACTCTGGAAAACCTCAGCTTCCGAACTGGTCATCGACCATAGAGGTCAGCAGCTCCCGCTCATGCACCCTGGACTGTGACCTGCTAAGCTTGTCTGCCAAGACGTTTTGCACACCTGCAACACATACAGCTAATAATTCTATTTCCTGTGTTCCAGAGCCCATTACCAAACTCTGGCTGCATCCCTGCACAGCAGATAAAATGAGTCCCCCCTTGTTTATGCAATGCATCACACTGATACTGTACATCTGTTTTAGCCGAGGACCTGGAGATAAGTGGTTCTGGAAGGCCTGGAGTTCGTACAGAACAGCTCTCATTTCCAGAACACTGATGTGCAAAGTGCGTTCCACTTGGGTCTACATGCACTGTGTTTGATGAGAGCCCAAGTGAACCCCAACCCCCCCAAACCCTGAGGAATCCATGGTGAGGATCCAAAGAGGGAAGGGGATCAGGTACGCAACCCCCTTGAGCAGACTGTTGTGTTCCATCCACCATTTGAGCATTTTACGTGCAGGGGATATGACTAGAACCAACTGTTCTAGACAGTTTGTAGGCTGGCCCACTGGACTCTTAGGGTCCACTGGGGAACCCACATGTGCAACCTGGCCAGTGGTACTATGAGAATGGCCACTGTCATGAGTCCCAGAAGGTATAGGAATGTCCCTGCTGATTCATAAAGGCTGCTGAGCACTAGTTGTGCTTGGGCAATCAGGCAGTCAGCCCTGTCCAAAGGCATAAAAGCCGAGCCCTGGGACGTGTCCTAGACTGCCTATATTTACTACAGTTGCTGACAAAGCATCAACACTGATTTTGGTATGTTGGCCGTCACCCCCGGACAGCTGCCTGGTTCAAACTAGTCTTCAAAAGGTAGTCCCTGGAGTGGGCTTTCAATAGTCAATCATCCAGGTAAGGGAAAACATACATGCCTTCCCTGCGAAGGGCTGCTGCCACCATGGCCAAGCATTTGGTAAAGACCCATGGTGCAGAAGACAAGTCAAGAAGCAACAATGAATTGGTAATGTTCCCCTTGAAACAGGAATCTCAAGTATTTTCTGTGAGGTTTCTGAATTTTATTTATTTTTTAACAACTATTTTTTCCTTCGGTCACGATCTATGGGGCTTCTCTCAGGCATCCTGCCTGTTCCTGCTCTGCCTGAAGTCCTCTGACCTGAGCTTCTTCTCTCCTCCCCTCAGCCCACAGTCGGCACCCCCAGCTTAACCCCTCCCAGGTGGGGCCGCCCCTCCTCTTTGGGTGCTCTTGCATACGTAGTCTCCTGCTGTGGGTGAGGGCTTTGAGGGCGGAAGAACCCAGAAGGTCAGTCAGTATGGACCTGGCAGTGGGCAGGTGCCGTCTCCTACCACGCAAACAGGGCTTTTCCTTTGTTCCGTGTTCCTTCCCATGCGTGGCATACGCCCTGATGCAATGGCGCAGGCACCTGCCTTTTGTGTCAGCCACGCTGAGTACGCGGCTACAGTGCCGCCCGATCTCCACCAGGAGCCGCTGGCAGGCAGGCAATCTCAACCCTCCCCCTGGGGAGGACAGCAACCAGGCAGATTGCTCAATCCTCGACCCGCCCCCGCCGATCCTCGGTGCCCGAGTTGGCTCCCGAACTCGGCTCGCCGGCGTAGCACAAAGTGTGGCGTCCAGCGCCTCAACTCTCAGCGCCACTGGGCCAGGTTTCTGAATCTTGATATAGAGGTATGCATCCTTAACGGAAAGAGATCCTGCAACATGACCATTCTGAACTTCCTGAATTCTATAAAGAAGTTTAGATCTCTTAGATCCACGATAGGCCTCATGTCTCTTGTCCACTTTGAGACCAGGAAATACCGGGAGTTAAAAACCTGTGTTCCTCTATTCTACAAGCACAGGTTCTATGGCTCATTTTGCAGCAAAGTCTTTATTTCCTCCAGTAACAGGGGCAGGTGCGCAGGAGGATAGGAAGTCACAAGTGGGGGATGGTCTGGAGGGTTGTCCAGAAATTCCAGAGCACGCCATTTTTCGATGATCTCCAGAAACCATATATCTGTAGTCACCTCCCTCCACTGGTCTAAGTGGAGAGGGCGGCAACCCCCTACAACCACCTCTGGCAGTAAAGGTTGTTGGGGGGTGTACAAGAAGTCAGACTGAGCTGGTGGGTGTTGCTCCACTGGCTCTACCTTCTCGTGCTTTTGAATGGGCACCTGGGTATTGGCGGGGACTGGCAAGGCCCCTGCTCCTTTGGCCCTGCCATGCTATCGGAGTGCTGTCCCTGAACACCAGCTGGGCAAAAGGCACCCCCTACTCCTACCCCTGCACTGGGTATGGTAGAGGTACTGTACAGATGTCAAAGTCCTGGCTGAGGCTTGGAGATCTTTGAGAATCTTTTGTACCTCATGAACAAACAACTTTTGCCCTCTGAATGGAGCATTAAGGATCGTTTGTTGCATAATCGTGGCAAAGCCTGCTACTTTGAGCCACTGCTCTGGTGAAATTTACTAAATACCGAGTTCAGCATAAGAAGGCTATACAAGCTGCACACTAGTAGGTGCTGGTCCAACCTGTAATTGTACACACAGCTAGGACCATTGTTTCCTCCCCTCTCTCCATGTTCCTGGGAAGCTCGGAAGGCTACCACTTTCGTTCACTTCACTGAATACCATCTGTCTCTATTTAACTGCCCTTGACTAGCCCTCTTTTCTTGTCACAGTATGTTGCCAGCTAAAATAAACTGCCCAATATACCTTACTCTTTTTGCTATCACTCTTCTCACCACTCAACCCTCTCACCCAAGCCACCTTAACAATCCCACATTAACCCTCCATGACTATTCCTTTCCTCTACTTTTAGTTTCTACGATCCTGACGGCGGGGTTCCCCGCTCCCTTCCTCCAACTTTGGTCTCACTTACCCTTCTTACCGTGTTCTTCCCTCTCATCTGTTCCTAACTCATATGCACTTCTGTTCTCCCTAACTATCCATTTTGCCTACTTGTCTACCCATACTAGCCCTGCCATAACTAAGTCTTGGTACAAAAGTTCAAAGCTCCAATTTATAATCATCTGTCTCCTCCTCCTCCCATCTGCAGGGGATATAAACCCCAACCCTGGCCCCCCTACATATAACACTGCCATCTACCTCCCCATGCTCGCACCCCCCCGCACATATGCCAATATTCTCCCTCGTGGACTAAGAATACTTCACCTCAACATATTGAGCCTCCTCGCAACATTAGTACTACTTCAACCCAGGGTGCAAACGCTGGCCCCGGATCTCTTCACTATATCGAAAACCTTGTTAAATAACAAAACACCTGATCAATCTCTTTCTATCCCTGGATACAATATCACCTGGCATGATCGAGCAACTAGGGGCAGTGGCGTAGATATCTACACCTCACCTCTATTCATACTACCCCGGTCCTAGCGGCATCGGTCCCAGCAGCTTACGAGGCTCTCGTCCTCAGGCGCCATAAGCCCTACTCTATCCCTATCTACGTCGCTGGGATATACTGCCGCCCAGGCCTCTCCTCAACTATTGCCTCTAATCTTCTCACTGAAATCTCTTCACTCATGTCCAATGGTAAGCTTTATATCCTAGGTGATTTTAACCAACACTGGCCTGACCCCTCCCTAAGCAACTTACGAAACAATATCACCACCCTTAATCTAACGCAACTGATTCATGAGTAAACCCACCTAAACACACAAACTGGTAATCACTCAATTATAGATTGGGCCCTAATCTCCCACAAGCACAGAGTTACCGAATCAGGCCCCCTCCCTGATGCATTAAGTGATCACTATATGATCTATATAGTCTGCAAACTTCACCACCCTAAAGTCCCTCACAAAACATTACTTCTTCGCACATGTAAGTCCCTAGATCTCTCCCTCTTTCTAAGTGACCTAGCCCAAACCGACTGGTCACCTATCCACTCTGCTATCACAGTTAACGAAAACCCTGGACTACTTCCAAGGCCACTTTCTCGATATTTTGAATAAGCACGCACCCTTCAAGCATATGCGGGTACGCGGAAACCACCTCCCGTGGATCACACCAGAACTACTGACATGTGTGAGAGCTCACGATCAGGCTTGAAAGGCTCACAAAGTCTCTAATTTTCAAGCCGACCATGACAGATATTGAGCCCTGAGAAATGCATGCTCCAAGGCAACATGACTAGCTAAGTCTTAATACTTTAGGTCCACCTTCGATGCTAACATACGTACCCACTCAAAATTTTGCAAAGTTGTTCACTCCCTCTTCACACCCCCTTCTAAACCTCAATTCCCCAGCATCTATGTCAAAAATGTTCTTACATCCGACCACCTCTCCGTTGCTACTGAATTCAACTTTTTTTTTTTTTTTTTTTTTGGGGCCTCCACCAGGTATCTATCCTGGTCATGGCCACGGTCTTCCACCAACTGTCACCTGGGACACCCCCGGTCACCTCCTGTTATCCCCTGAGTGGCGGGCCAAGCAGGAACTGGGACCCTATCCAGCCCTCATGAACCAGTAACTAGTTGGAGGGACCCCAGCGGCTAATTGAAGCCCCGAGGAAGGCTTCATAGAGGCGGAGGTGCCCATTTTTTCCCTTCTTTAATTCTTCCGAAGAGTCGGACGTGCAATGACGTCAACGCACTAACGTGGAGACGTCCGCCGACACTTCTCCCAATGTAGATGCCCGCGGTCTGCTGAACATCCAGCCTCTGCTGGGTGTCAGGACAGCGCGGCACATGACCCTTACCCACCCAGAAGGAAGGAGAGCTGTTGCAGGACGCTCAATCCTCCCTTCCCCCTGCCAACCCCCAGCAACCAGAGTCCGTTCTCGAACCCAGGTCGCCGGAGTGACGCAAGGTGTGGTGTCCAGCGCCTCAACCCTCAGCGCCACCGGGCCGGCCCCTGAATTCAACTCTTAATTTACTTCCTGCACTTCTGCCCTCTTAGCTTCTCTCTCTCCCACCCACTCGGACGTGCCCGCCCGCAGAAACGACCACACTAGCTCACCCACAGGCATTCTAGTCTCCTTCTCACTGGTCACACCTTATGACACTCAAAGCACTCCTTGCTCTCAATCCATCTAAAGGTTCCTCCCCGATGGCCTTGATGCAAAGCTCCTGTTCCTCTCTGTTCATGCTATTTCTTTACCACTATCTGCCTTATTGAATCTCTCTTTCTCAACTGCCTCAGTTCTCAACTCCTGGAAGCACGCCGTAGTTCTCCCCTTACCAAAGGGAGATGACCCCTCAGGGCCAGGGAACTTCCAGCCAATTTCTCTACTACCCATTCTTGCCAAGCTCCAGGAATACCCGGTCCGTTTCTCAACTCTCCTCTTACCTCCCTGACTCAGCCTTTTTCACACCTTACAAATCTGGTTTCAGAAAACACCACTCTACAACCACTTCCTAAATTAGGCTCACTGATTCCATACTCTCAGGTATGGACACTGGTCTAATTACCTCCGCTATCTTTGTTGACCTTGCTAAGGCTTTCAACGTGGTCTCCCACTCCCTTCTCCTAGATAATCTGCATTCTGCTGGCCTGTCAGAGTTAGCCACAAACTGGTTTAGCTCTTAACTAAAGGGCAGAACATAGTCAATCAGAACTGCTGATTCTATTCCCCCCTCTCCAGATAAACGCTGGAGTTCCCCAAGGCTCCGTCCTTGGCCCCCTTCCCTTCCCTAAATTCCTAAATGACCTCCCATCTGTGTGCACCTCCTCCTCCATCCATATATATGTGGACAACACTTATTTTCTGTTCTGGCCAATCCCCAGCTGATGTCGCTTCCCATCTCCAGCATGACTTCGAGAAAGTTCAGCTTTGGTTAACCTCTCATCAGCTCTTCCTCAACGCCAAGAAAACTGTCTCCATGAGCTTTGGCACTAGGCAGAGACTCTCTAGGCTATCCAAATTGCCCTCCTTCCACACCCTTGATGGTTCTACTCTCAAGGAGGGCTCTGGCTAGATCAGCACCTCAACTTTTCTGGGCATATAGACTCCATCCTGAAAATGTTGCGTCCCACGTTAGGAGCCCTTTACAGGAACCGAAGCTGCCTACCTCTATAGGCCAGGCGGGAGCTTGTCAAGAAAATTATACTACCCATCTTCGACTACTGCAATGTAGTCTACAGTGCCACACCTAAGACATCCTTAACCAGAATGGACACCCTTTACGAAGCTATCTGTCGTGTCACTCTGGACGCCCCTTCCTCACCTCACCACTGTGACCTCTATCGCTCTTTAGCTTTTCCTTCTCTGAAAGTCGCCTAGCTCACTGCATAAAATGTGCCTCTAAATTCTGGTTTAGCTCGCTTCCCTCCTACCACTCCTCCTCAATGACCCCCCATCCCCCTCACTCTCAGATCTAATGAGACCTGCAGTCTAGTTATCCCCGGCGTACCACTTCTATAGGCCACTCGGCCTTCTCCTATAGGCTCCCGAAACTCTGGAACTCAATGCCTCATCAAATTAGGCACTCCTCCTCCCTGTGGTCCATCTCTTCTTCCCTCTTCAATTTCCTCTCTCCATCTTGCAACTGTTCCTAATCCCCAATTTCCTCCCTTCTATTTCACCCAGACTGCCTAGCATTTAACGCGAGTTACCGTCAACATGTGTCATTGCATGTCTGTACTGTAATGCCACTTTCTGCCCTCCTACTATGTACAACCTTCATGTATAGCCAATATTGTCCATATTGCTGTGTACAATTATGTACTGCATACCTACCGTAATTAAGATGGTTCCTAAATGTTGTAACTACACCCATGTTTGGGTCAAAATTGTTGTACTGTATACTTCTTGACCTGCTGTTTTATATGTTCATTATCATCAATGTAAATGTTATATGATTTCTGTACTTCCATGTTCCCCTTCCCCCCAGAACACTCTGTGAGACTAGTAATGTTATGTTGTTCAGTGTGCCTTTCCTGCTGAATCTTTTCAATAAATAAATAAAATAAACCGTCTATCGCCTGAGACAGATGCCAGAAGCTGCAGCCCTGGCAGAAGCATCATAAACAGAAGCTGTGCGGCGAAAATGCTTGCCCACATCAGCCCCAGCTGTCAAAGCTTTTAGTAGCTCTTGCTTTGGGGTACCCTCAGGCAAGGCCTGTGCAGCAGCTGTAGCCTTCCTCCAGAGGGTGTCCTGATACATCATCACGTGGGCCTGGTAATTAACAATACGAAGGCCAAATGATGCAGAAGCATATGTCTTCTTACCTATGACATCTAACCTCCTAGATTCCTTATCATGAGGAAGGGAGCTCAGGTGTTTAGGTGCCCTGGACCTGTCACAGTCAGCATTAATCACCACTGAGTCAAGGGGCAGAATACATTTTATCTGCCTTCTTTGGGACAGCTGGTATATTGTTTGGTCTGTACCAAGCTGCATAGGTGGCATCTCTAAGGCTGGAAGCAGAGGGGGCACCACAATGGCAAGAGACTCTGGGAGCTCCAGAAGGTTCTTTTCAGTGGTATCCTACTCTGCTAATGGAAATCCCATGGCAGCTTGCATTTGCTACATCACAGTGAAAAATGTAGGGTTCTCGGGTGGGGGCCTTGGTGTGTTCACCACAGAGTCCTCACTGCTCATGGAGTTCGCAGAGCTGGTGCCATGTTCATATTGGCTCTCAGCATAGTCTTCTGCTCATCCTCCTCTTCCTGTGTCACTAGATCAGGACTGTACTCAAATTTGTTTTCGACCAGGTTGACAGGAATGAAAGACTGCACCGGTGATGGTGGCGGCATAGGAGGTAGCTGTTGTAAGGGAGTTCCTTGTGGCATCGATGTGGGATTGCTAGGAGTCCCTGTCGACAAGCCGCTTGGAACAGGAAAACCAGGCAGTAGACGTCTTATGTCTGAAAAAGATATGAGGACTGCCTGAGCGTTGGTGCTCCGTTGGACAATGAGTACGACTGGAGGAGTCGATGGGGGAGGCAGAGTCTCTGACGTCCACATATCAGCCATAGCGGGCCCAGTAATCCCTATGCCACGCTCCAACCTTCGGTCGCAGTCACCAGGTGGAGTGTGGGAGTCGATGCCACTGGAGTGGATGGTGTCAAGTGGAGGTCGTGACCTGTGTAGCGCAGGGACGCACCTGACACACTGGGGAAGCCTTCTCCTTGTCCTGGTGCTTACGACTCCATTACATTTTCTCCAAGGATTCAGATGACATGATTTGGTCGACGGGGCTAGCGATATGGATTTCTGCTGGAGCTCCTTCTCCAGTCTTTTTTTTTTTTGCGTAAAAATCTCTCTAAGCCCCTTTTCAACATTGCCTGGTTGCAGAAATAAACCCCAAGCAGATTTTGCAGTCTTTCACATTGTGGCTTAGGCCTTGGCAGCAGACACAGACATCATGGGAGTTTCCGGTGCAGATTGTTTTCTCCACATTCACAGTACCGAAAGAGTTTAGACGGTTCTTTCAATGACATACAGGTCACTGAAAATCACTGTAGAAGTTATTACTTAGTAGGAATAAAAAACAAAACAGCAGCAATAGCAGCAACACTTCCTCAACGGTTCGAGGACTCTGACTGATGGCAGGAAAAGAAAAAATTACTCACCTTAGTAATGTTGTTTCTTCTAATGGAGTCTTGCTGTATTCTGACAGTAGCAGTGAGTCCCAACCTTCGAACTGCCCCAGAGATGAAAGAGTTAACTTTCCATGCCAGGCATGGAATGCTGAGCTCGAGCTCAGTTGAGACTCTGTCTGTTGCTGTTTAAACTCAAACCGTCAGATCTTTACTAGCTAAACTCACTAAGGTCCTGTGTGGAAGCTGTAAACCTACACTAGCCAACTGGCTACTAAACATAAAAAACATTTTTTGGTCCCAAAACAAAGACTCAAGTCAGGAGACCCAAAAAATGAAAACACAACACCCACTCACCCCAAGAAAAAGGGGTGAAAACAACAAGGTGGGCACCTTCTGAGTGCCAACACTGCACTGCCCACATCCCAAAAACAGAGGTTCTGAGAGGGCGGGGGGTCAGAATACAGCAAGACTCCATTAGAAGAAACAACATTACTAAGGTGAGTGATTTTTTCTTCAAACAACATGAAGTCTTGCTGTATTCTGACAGTAGCAGACTACAAAGCAGTACCTCCATGGAGGAGGGATGGAACCTACTTAGGGAATAGGCTCTGAAGCACAGCTGTGCCAAACCGAGCATCACTCCTAGCCTGGATATCCAGGGAGTAATGCCTGGCAAAAGTGTGAACTGTTTTCCAGGTAGCTGCCTGACATATCTCTAAGAGAGGAATATCCCTGGCAGCAGCCAGGGAAGCAGCTGTACCTCTGGTAGAGTGAGCCCTCAGGCCTGAGGGTGGAACCTTACCCAGTTTTTCATAACAAAATTGGATACAAGAGACAATCCACCTGGCAATGGATCTTTTAGTGGCAGGTTTCCCTTTACCAACCTCGCCATAAGTGAGGAACAGTTGGAGGGAGTCAAACCTACACACTTGGTACGCCTATGTAGTAGCTAAGGGCTCTTTTCACATCTAAACTGTGCAGCCTCCTCTCGCCAGAGGAGGAATGGTCAGTGAAGTACACAGGAAGAGACAGATTGATTAAGGTGGAAATCTGAAACCACCTTAGGCAAGAACTTGCTGTTAGTCCTGAGGACCACCTTATCTCTATGAAAGGAGATAAAAATCAGGCTCCACTGACAAAGCTTGTAATTCACTTATGCATCTGGCAGAAGTGATGGCTACCAGAAACACAGTTTTCCAAGTCAAGTACTTAAGCTCTGCTGAAGACAAAGGCTCAAAAGAGGGTTGCATAAGCTGAGCAATGCAAACATCAAGGTCCCAAGCAGGGGCAGGGTCCTTGAATGGAGGGTTGGTGTGAAGCAATCCCTTGAAAAACTTGGAGAATACAGGGTGAGCTGAAAGAGAAGAGGGATTACCTGCTGAAATAAAAGCAGAAACAGCTGCCAGGTGCACCTTCAGTGTAGCTGGTCTCAGCCCCAAGCTATTTAAATGGACCATATAATCAAGGACTGTGGGCAGATCAGCAGACTCTGGGGAAATATGCTTCCCAGAGCACCATATGGAAAATCTTTTCCATTTGGAATTATAAGTAGCCCTGGTGGAAGGTTTCCTAGAAGCCTTTCAGAATATCCATTACACCTTGGGAGAGGTGTAAATCAGCAAACTCTAACTCTTCAAGAGCCAGGCCTTGAGATTGAGAGATTTGAGATTCGGGTACCAAACCCTCCCCTGAGCACAGGTTAACAGGTTGTAATTCCTGGGAAGACACAGGGGAAGATGGACTGCTAAGGACAGTAGGAGTGGATACCAGGGCTGTCTGGCCCAGTCTGGAGCAATCAGGATCATCTTGCACGGTTGAGATCTGATTTTGACTAGCACTTTGAATAGGAGAGGGAAGGGGGGAAGCATACAGGAACTTCCCTTCCCAACTGAGAACTAAGGCATCCAGGGGGACTGAGCCCAACACTGGGGGCCTGCAGCAAAAAAGGGGAAGTTGGTGATTGTCTGAGGCTGCAAAAAGATCTATCTGCGGGGTGCCCTATCTGGAAAATATCACCTCCAAGACCAGGGGATCCAGTGACCATTCGTGATGGCCCTGGGATATCCTGCTGAGAGCATCTGCCAGGACATTGTCCTTGCCTGGGAGGTGAACTGCCGTGAGGGAGGTGTTCAGGGAGTAAGCCAGAGACCACAACTTCACTGCTTTTGTGCACAAGGCCGTAGACCGAGTGCCTCCTTGCTTGTTGATGTACCACATTGTGGTGGTGGTGTCTGTTCTGACCTGGATAACTTTGTTCTGAACAGATTTGGAAAAAGCTTGAAGTGCTAGAAATACTGCTCTGAGTTCCAACAGATTGATGTGAAGCAGAGATTCCTGAGGGGACCACAACCCCTGGGTGGTCAGGTCGCCCATGTGAGCCCCCCACCCCAAGAGGGAGGCATCTGTAGTAAGGATTAAAGAGTGAGACTGAGTGACAAAGGGAACCCCTTGTCTCAGATTGTTCTGATCCTGCCACCACTGTAGGGCCTGGATCAGGGTTCTGAAAGTACTGGGATCAATTTGGTCAGAGGGTCCTTCCTTTGAGACCAGAAGGCTCTCAAATGGAACTGAATGTCCCTCATCTGAAATCTTGCTCCCTGCACTACTGCTGTGGAAGCAGCCATGTGCCCCAGGAGCTGTAGAAAACGCCTTGCTGGTCAAGACACCTGCAGGGTGAATGAGGAGGCCAGAGAGACAAGGGTCCTTGCCCTGTCCAGGGGAAGGAAAGCTCTGGCCTTTTCTGTGTCTAGCTCTGCGCCTATGAAGGTGAGGAGCTGGACAGGCTCTAGAACTGACTTTGAAAGATTCAGAAGGAAACCCAAAGAGGTGAGCAGTTGCTGAGTTATCTGTAAGTGTAACTTGACTTGGTCTGGGGACTGGCCTACTATGAGCCAGTCGTCCAGGTAAGGGAAGATGGCAATCCTTTGCCTTCTTAGAGAAGCAACTACCACTGCCAGGCATTTTGTGAATACCCTTGGAGCAGAGGTCAGACCAAAGGGCATTGCTCTGAACTGGTAATGGCCTGAGGGCAGCTCAAACCTGAGGTACTTTCGATGGGAGCTTCTGATGAGAATATGGAAGTAGGCATCCTTGAGGTCCAGGGACACTAGCCAGTCCCCTGGCCTTAGAGAGAGTAGAATAATTCCCAGAGTCACCATTTTGAATTTTGGTTTTAAAAGATGCTTGTTTAAGTATCGGAGATCCAGGATGGGCCACCATTCTCCTGTCTTTTTTGGGGTAAGGAAGTACCTGGAGTACAACCCTTTGCCCTGGTGTAGGGGTAGAACCTTTTCCACAGCTCTGAGAGCTAGGAGGGAAGAGACCTCTGCCTCTAGGGCAAGTGTCTCTGAGGGATTTGCAGGTGGAAAGGATCTGGTTCTCATCTTTGGAAACTTTTTGAAGCTGAGAACCAGTCCCTGGCTTACTACTTCCAGGACCCATTTGTCTGATGTCAGAGACTCCCAGTCCTGGACAAAGTAAGCCAGCCTGCCCCCTACAGGTAGTTGAGAATCGGCCCTGGCAACCCCATCAGGGTGCCTGTTTGGCAGGGGCTTTGGGCTGAGGGGTGGAAGCAGGCCTGCTTGTACCCCATCTGCCTCTCCCTCTAAAGAACCCCCTCTGGGCATAAGCAGAAGAGGAGGCCTGGGCTTGGTAGAAAGGCCTATGGAAAGGCCTGCCCCTGTCCCTGGGATGCTGCCTTTGAGGAGTGGCCTGCCTTTCCTTGGTCTGTGCACTCCTATAGGTGGTCCTATATTCGTCCATTTTCTTCATGTAATTCTCTGTCTGCTCCCCAAACAGAAAATTACCCACAACAGGAAAATCCATGGCCTTAGTCTGGGTATCCTGTGACAGGCTAGTACATCTGAGCCAAGCCATTCTTTGAAATGCCACAGATGTAGCCAAGACTCTAGATGACACATCATTGGAGTCCACTGCAGCATGGAATTGCACCTTGGATGCCTCAATACCATCAGCAGCCACCTGCTCCAGCTCCTTGGCAAGCTGGCCAGGGATCTGTTTTGTTAAAGCCATAACAGTGTCCTATCTGGATTTTTGATACCTAGTAGTATAGGCCATATAATTGGCCTGTCTGAGTCCCAAGGATGCTGCCATGTACTGTTTCTTTGCCATGGCATCAATCCTCCTGGAGTCCTTGTCCAGGGGGTGTGAAGCCAAGGGAATATTTGCCTTATCACAGGCTGCAGTGTGCACTAACCCAACATGGCTGCATTGTTGTGTAAGGAACTCTGTATCTGAGCCTGACAATGTATACCTCTTGTCCATTCTTTTATCCACAGGAGCTATAGTGTTAGGAGTCTTTAAAATCTTAAATGTCTGTTTCCCAAAAGATTTGTGTAAGGGAACAGACAACCTCCTAAACTCTGGGATATCCATCATTTCCACATAGTCAGGCTCCTCCTGGTCATCCACAGCTTCTTCCATAGGAAGCTGGAGGGTTTCAGCCACTTTTTTATATAACATGAAATGGGAGGGGGACTCAGAAAGCCTAGGAGGAGACACTCCTGAAGGTCTGTCTGGGGAGATGTCCGGGTCAATAGGCACATCCAGACTTTCAAAACCACATTCGCTTTCCTCATGCTCCTCTTCCTCCTCCGGTTCATAAAATTCCTCTAAATCATACCCTTGAACCGGTGGAACCGGCCGAACCACACGCCTGCCTGATGGTGCCGGTTCGGTCGGAACCGGGGAAAGCGACTGCACAATTTTGATCGTTTTGGCTATTTCTTCAGCGGTTGGAGAGGAAAGTTTTGGTTCCACACCAGCTGATTTTTCTTTTCTAGTTCTCTTAGTAAGATTTTGTAACAACTTGATCGGTTCAAACCGAACCAATGAACCGTTTACAAGTTCCACACAGAACAGAAATAAAATATAACCTATCTAGTACTCACAAATACCACAGACAGAGACTGAACCGACAGGTTACGGTTTAAATTCGGCCGAAAACCGAGAAAAGCAGTACTTTAACCGACAAACTGAGCCGAGCAGAAGGAGAAATCTCCAGAGCGACTGTTCAGTGAGGCGGAGTAAAGAATCTGACGGTTTGAGTTTAAACAGCAACAGACAGAGTCTCAACCGAGCTCGAGCTCAGCGTTCCATGCCTGGCATGGAAAGTTAACTCTTTCATCTCCGGGGCAGTTCGAAGGTTGGGACTCTCTGCTACTGTCAGAATACAGCAAGACTTCATGTTGTTTGAAGAACTTGAGGAGAACAGGGGCTGCCCACGTTTATGTATTCGCTGACGTCTTACGTCGTCATGGGCAGCCCCTGGCAGACTGCTTGCAAACATTTCCATGTGGTCCTAGTGCCTGGCAGTTTTAAGTTCCAAAGGTGTGGCCTGAAAAAAAGAGATGTCCTCGAAGAAGACCCCTGTAAACCCTCTACTGAGGATGGGACTGGTATAGTGTATAATGAATCCTCCTACTGGTGATGGATTGGTTGGGACTTGCACACTAGATAAAGAAGCCCTAATCCAAATGTGGGCAGTGTACGTATGTATTGGAGGTACATCAAACAGGGTAAATGCTTTAGCAATTCCAATGAGTTAAAATACATCTGAAAGACTTCATAAATTGTAATATGTAATCTTGTTGGTTTGGGAGCTGCAGTTTTACTACACTGCTAATCTAGTATAACATTAAACTGTTGATGAGGAAATCAGCGTTTTATAATAGCCATAGCAGTTTTTCCCGCGTTGTTGAATTGGGATCATACGGGTGGCTAGTTTAGTTCAGTAAGGGAATATCTTTTGTACTCAGGTATTGCTATGGTGGGATTGGAGGGCTCTAATGCTGTTTGCTACCATCTGCTGGAACTTCTGTTTGGTAGAAGGTCATAACACAGGATGTTGTGTTACAAATGTTTGGTAAAACTTTTATTTAAAATAAATGACCACTCAAAGTCTTGTGGGATGCAGCTTTTCTCGGGGCTTTCCTTGGACTGATCAATGAAGAAATACCCCCTTATCCGTAAATAAGAATGTCTAGACTAACAAAGCCTCTTACACTGAATGTATCCCATGTACTTTTCTTATTTGCTATGGGATCTCTGATATGAGAGAACTTGTATGTAACTGTTTCTTTCTGAAAACAAACTAGAAGTATATAAAAAAATTGTAATATGTTTGGGGCTGTGTATATATTGTTACACTCTTTTGGTGCCTTTCACATTGGACGTACTATATATCAGTTTAAAATACAGACTGATAAATATGTTCTGGCCATCCACAAGGGTGACTCTACAAACGCTATAGTAAGGCACCTACAAAACTGTACAACTGGAACCCATGATGTGAGCTTTGTGGGATAGAAAAGATGAGCCTCAGTCAACACAGTGGAAATTGGAAACAGAAAATAGGACAGAGAGTCTGACTGAATCTATACTTTGGGAGCCCAAAAAGGGTTGGGTCTCAATGAAAACATTAATTTAGCTGCATTTCTGGAAATACAGAGGAAAATAAATCCTGGTTCAGATAGCAGCTTATTATTTGAAGTGAAAATTAAGCCCTATAGAATGCTTGGAATAACATCCTGCATACAGCCATGTACAACTGATGTGCATATAATGTGACTGTTTTTAGATTAACAGAGTGCTACGTATATATCTTTTTTTACTGTTTTGAGATTAACATGGGGTGCTACGTAGGAGTGCTACAACAGTGTTTGTCATATTTAAAACAGGGTTTCATTTTTCATATTCCTGCTATAGTACGTGGGTATAAGAAATCTAAATGTTCCATGTCCGGTTGTACTTAGTAGTCATAAATGGCCCCCTAGATTGACATTCTGTATGGGTGTCAGTGCATGTGTTGGATATGAGAAGAAGGATATATCTATATATCTCTCCCCCGTAAGGAATAGCCAGACTGCAAATATACACTTGATTTTGAAGTACAGTGCCTGACCAGGATTTCCTGGTCATGACATTTTTATTATATATACAGTTTGTGCTGATTATACACAATATATGATGTTGAGCACTAGTTTACATTGTACTAAATATGGTGGTTGGTTTCCGTGGTTACGTGTGGAGTATAGGTGCACTATCACTCTGATGAAGCTCGGGGCACCCAATCAAAACATTAGGCTTGCACATCACCAGTCATAGCCGGTGTGGTGTTATGCGTTGACTCCAGGCTTTGTGGCGGTTTCATGTTTGCACAATGGTGGAGATTGCTAACAAATGGTAAGAGAACAGTTTACTACTGTGTTGTGTGCCTTGTGTTCTTGCCGTTGGGTGCTCAGTGTGTTTCTTTACTTGACTGTTGCTTTTATAGAGCAACATGGCTGAATCCTGATGTTTGCCTTCTGTTGCTCCTCGGGAACACTGGATAAAGATACCTTTGATTGGATATGGCACACTGAACAATGAAACCTTCTACTGGAGATGGGACTGGCGTACTAAATAATGAAATCTTCTACTGCAGACGGGACTAGCTGGTACTGGTATACTGGATAATGAAGCTCTCTACTGGTGATGGGATCAATACAGTGTATAATAAAACCCTCTACTGGGGATGGGACTGGTGCACTGGATTATTAAATGTTCTACTGGGAATGGGATTAGTAGATTGGACAATAACCTCTACTGGAGATAGGACTGACCCACTGGATAATTAAACCCTCTACTGGAGATGTGACTGGTGACCTGGAAAATGGAGGTATACAACCCAAAAGAAAAAACTACCCACCTTAGTAACTGTATTTCTTCTAATGGAGTCTTGCTGTATTCTGACAATTTGCAGTTCGCTCCAGCTCTTGAACTGCCCCGGAGAGTGAAGGGTCAAATTCTATGCCACGCATAGAACACTGGGCTCAAGCTCGGCTGAAAACTCTGTCTGTGTCCTTTCAAACCCAAACTGTCAGATTCTTACGAGCTAAAACTCACTGACTAAATGTGGAAATTGTACAAACTCCTATGGATTCCCCAAAAGACTCAAGTCAGGAAACCTAAAGAACCAAAAACAGGTAATAAGAACTAAAAACCCTTAATTAAACAAATACAAAGCACCTAACACAACAGGAATGGGGTAAAGACACCCCTGGAGTGCAACACTGCACCTACACACTCACCTCCCCAAAACAGGTTCTGAGAGGGGAGGCAGGAAGGGATGTCAGAATACAGCAAGACTCCATTAGAAGAAATACAATTACTGAGGTGAGTAATTTTTTTTTCAGACAACATTAAGTCTTGCTGTATTCTGACAATTTGCAGACTATCAAGCAGTACCTCCAAGGAGGAGGGATATCAAATCAAATTTTATTTGTAAAAAGGCGCCTTTCCAAAACCAAGGCACCTGTACATAACATAATAAAATCAATAAATAATTGAAACAATATTAAAATTAATCCAGGCAGCAACACTAAAAATCATTATATGCAAGGCTAAAAATGTTTTTAATGCCCCTTTAAAGGATAAGAACCTACTTTCGGAATAGGCTCTGAAGTACTGCTGTGCCAAACCTAGCATCACTACTAGCCTGGATAACCAGAGAGTAATGCTTGGTGAAGGTATGAACTGTTTTCCAGGTGGCTGCTTGACAGATTTCTAACAAGGGGATATCCCTAGCTGCAGCCAGAGATGCAGCTGTACCTCTAGTGAAATGAGCCCTCAGGCCGGAGGGTGCAGTTTTTCCCAGTTTTTCATAGCAGAACTGAATACAGGACACAATCCACCTGGCAATGGTTTTCTTGGTGGCAGGTTTTCCCTTACCTACTTCCCCATAAGTGAGGAACAACTGGAGGGAGTCAAACCTGTGACCCTTGGTACGCTCTATGTAGTAGCTAAGGGTCCTTTTAACATCTAAACTGTGTAGCCTCCATTCCCCTGAGGAGGTGTGATCAGTGAAGAATACAGGAAGAGACATAGGTTGGTTTAAGTGGAAATCAGAAACCACTTTAGGTAGGAACCTTCTATTGGTTCTAAGGACCAACTTATCTCTATGGAAAGAGATGAAGTCAGGCTCCACCGACAGGGCTTGCAGTTCACCGATACATGTGACAGAGGTAACAGCAACCAAAAACACAGTTTTCCAAGTCAAGTACTTGAGCTCTGCTGAGGACATAGGCTCAAAGGGGGGAACTGCATAAGCTGAGCAATGCAAATATTCAAATCCCAGGCAGGAGCAGGATCCCTAAAAGGGGACTGGTATAAAGCAATCCTTTGAAATATTTACAGAATACAGGGTGAGATGACAGAGAGGAAGACTTCCCCACTAACAGGAAAGCAGAAACAGCTGACAAATGAACTTTGAGAGTAGCTGGTTTGAGGCCTAGGCTATTAAGGTGAACCATATAATCCAGAACTGTACACAACTCAGCAGTGTCTGGGGATATATGCTTCTTGGAACACCAAATGCTGAACCTTTTCCATTTGGAGTTGTAAGTTTTTCTGGTGGAAGGCTTTCGAGAAGCTTTGAGAATATCCAGAACCCCTTGGGACAGATGCAAGTCTGCATACTCTAACTCTTCAAGAGCCATGCCTTGAGATTGAGTGACCGAAGATTGGGGTACCAAATCCTCCCCTGAGAGGAGGTCAACAGGTTGTAATTCCTGGGAAGAGACAGGGGAAGATGGACTGCTAGGGACAGCAACAGGGGGTACCAAGGCTGCCGGGCCCAGTCTGGAGCAATCAGAATCACTTTGCAAGGTTGTGACCTTACCTTGACTAGAACCTTGAACAGGAGAGGGAAGGCATAAAGAAATTTCCCTTCCCAGTTCAAAAATCAGAGCATCCAGAGGAACTGAGCCCAAGACTGGGGGTCTGCAACAAAACAGAGGAAGCTGGTGATTGTCTGGGGCTGCAAAGAGATCCATCTCTGGAGTGCCCCACCTTGAGATAATCACCTTCAACACCAAAGGATCCAGAGACCATTCGTGATGGCCCTGGGAAATCCTGCTCAATGCATCTGCTAGCATATTGTCCTTTCCTGGGAGGTGGACTGCTAGAAGAGAGGTCTGTAGGGAATAAGCCAGGGACCATATTTTCATGGCCTCCGTGCACAAGGCCGAGGACCGAGTGCCTCCCTGCTTGCTGATGTACCACATGGTGGTAGTGTTGTCTGTCCTGACCCACCTTGTTCTGTACTGACTGAGAGAAAGCTTGTAGGGCAAGAAGTACTGCTCTGAGCTCCAGAAGGTTGATGTGAAGAAGGGATTCCTGAGGGGACCAAAGTCCCTGGGCAGTGAGAGCCCCCCAGATGGGCTCCCCACCCCAAAATGGAAGCATCTGTGGTAAGAACCACAGAGTGAGTCTGAGACACAAATGGAAAACACTGCCTCAGATTGTTCAGGTCCTGCCATCACTGAAGGGCCTGAATTAAGGTCTGAGTAACAGGAACTAGCTTGGTAAGAGGATCTTTCCTTTGGGACCAAAAGGTTCTCAGATGGAACTGAATGTCCTTCATCTGAAACCTGGCCCCTTGGACCAATGCTTTGGAAGCTGCCATGTGGCCCAGAAGCTGCAGAAAATGCCCTGCTGATCGAGAAACCAGAGAGAGAAAGGAAGAGGCCAGCTGAGAGATGGCTTTTGCCCTTTCCAAAGGAAGGAAGGCTCTTGCCTTGAGGGTGTCCAGCTCTACTCCTATAAAAATGAGGAGCTGTACTGGTTCGAGAACTGACTTGGGAAGATTGAGAAGGAACCCCAGGGAAGTGAGAACTTTCTGGGTAACCTGCAGATCTGACTTGACTTGGTCTGGAGACTGGCCCACCAGAAGCCAATCATCCAGAAATGGAAAAATAGAGTTTCTTTTCCTTCTTAAAAAAGGCCAACACTACTGCTAGGCACTTTGTAAACACCCTTGGAGCTGAGGTTAAACTGAAGGGAATTGCTCTGAACTGATAATGGCCAGAGGGCAATTCAGACCCGAGGTACTTTCTGTGGGAGCACCTGATGGGAATGTGAAAATAGGCATCCTTGAGGTCCAGGGAGGCTAGCCATTCTCCCGGCCTCAGAGAGGGAAGAATTGTTCCCAGAGTCACCATCTTGAATTTTGGCTTTACTAGGTGCTTGTTTAGGTATCTTAGATCTAGGATGGGTCGCCACTCCCCTGTCTTTTTGGGGGTCAGGAAGTACCTGGAGTACAGTCCTTTGCCCCAGTGCACGGTAGGTACTCTCTCTATGGCTCTTAAAGTGAGGAGAGAAGAAACCTCTGCCTCTAGGGCAAGGGTTTCCAAGAGATTTGCAGGTGGAAAAAGATCTGGCTCTCATCTTTGGAAATTTTCTGAAGCTGAGAACCAGTCCCTGGCTTACTACTACCAAGACCCATTTGTCTGATGTAATAGACATCCAGTCTTGGACAAAGTAAGCCAGCCTGCCCCCTACTGGAATAGGAGAGTCGACCTGGGCAGGCCCATCAGGGTGTCTGCTTGGCAGGGGCTTTAGGCTGAGGAGTGGATGCAGCCCTGTTCATCCCCCTTTTCCCTCTTCCTCTGAAGAACCTCCTCTGAGAAAAGAAAGAAGAGGCCTGTGCTTGGTAAAAAGGCCTTTGAAAAGGCCTGCCCCTAGACTGCTGCCTTTGAGGAGTTGCCTGCCCCTCCTTGGCATGAGCACTCCTGTAAGTGGTCCTGTACTCATCCATTTTCTTCATGTAATTCTCTGTCTGCTCCCCAAACAGAGAATTACCCACTACAGGAAAATCCATGGCCTTAGCCTGGGTGTCCTGCGAGAGGCTAGTACATCTGAGCCAAGCCATCCTCCGAAGAGCCACAGATGTAGCCATGACTCTTGATGACACATCATTAGAGTCCACAGCAGCATGAAACTGAACCTTAGACGCCTCAATCCCATCTGCAGCCACCGCCTCTAGCTCCTTGGCTAGCTGGGGGGGAAGCCTGTTTAGCCAGTGCCAGTACAGTGTCCCACCTGGACTTCTGGTACCTGGCTGTATAGGCCATGTAATTCGCCTGCCTGAGTCCCAAAGAAGATGCCATGTACTACTTCTTTGCCATGGCATCAATCTTTCTGGAGTCCTTGTCTGGGGGGTGTGAAGCCAAGGGAATATTTGCCTTGTCACAAGCAGCAGCCTGCACTACCCCAACATGGCTGCATTGCTGATATAACAACTCCGTGTCTGAGCCTGAAAGTGTATACCTCTTGTCTATTCTTCTATACACAGGAGGTATAGTGTTAGGAGACTTTAGGATTTTTTGTGTCTGTTTCCCAAAAGATTTGTGGAGGGGGGAATAGACAGTCTCCTGGACTCTGGGATGTCCATCATCTCTACATAATCAGGCTCCTCTTGATCTTCCACAGCCTCCTCCATAGGAAGCTGGAGGGTTTCAGCCACCTGTCTGTAGAACATAAAGTGAGAAGGGGACTCAGAAAGCCTAGGAGGAGAAACACTTGAAGGTCTGTCTGGGGAGATGTCCGGTTTCACAGGCACATCCAGACCTTCACTTCCATCATCATCCTCAAATTCCCCTTCCTCTTCAAATTCCGGTTCATAAAAATCTTCGAGGGTACAATCTTGAACTGGGGGAACCACCCGAACCGAACCCCTGCCAGAAGGAGCCGGACAGGTAGGAACCGGACGGAGCGATTCCACAATCTGAATCGCTCTGGCTATGTCTTTGGCGGTCGGAACATGAACCTCTGGATCCGAACCAGTCGATTTGTCTTTGCGTTTTCTTTTTGTCGGAACCAATCCCTCGGAATCGGCTCTCCTTTTGCCCAAAGAAGTATCGCCCTGCTCAGAGGGCACTCCCTTCTGGTTCGGCCAAAACCGAACCAGGCTGGCCATCTGGGTCAGCGGACTTCTCGGCCTCCTTTTCCCTCAGTCTACCTAATCTCTTCTCAAGGGTAGATTTGGGAACGTTTTTACATATTTGGCAGTCTGAATTGAGGTGGTCAAACCCCAGACAATAAACAGGTGGTGTGGGGAGCAGCCTTAGCAAAGACCTCCCCACACTCACTGCAGTGTTGAAACCCAGTGGGCCGGTTTTTTTTCTTGGGTTTCTCAGACATGGCCAACCTAACCAACTTACCCTTTTTATGGCAACCGCCAGGCAAGACTCCCTCATCGGTTCCCAACCGTGTCACGGGTATTGGAAAAAAAACGCACTAAAACACGTTTTTTTAGAACCAATAAGAACTGGTAACCACACACTAAGTAAAACACCACAAAACACAATATTTCACTATCAAATGGTCGGTTCAGCAGAACCGAGACGCACTTTTACAAGTTCCACACAGAAAAAACAGAACAATTCCTATCTAGTACTCATGGCACCACAGACACAGACTGAACCAACTATGTGGATACTTTTTCGGTTTAAAAAACCGACGAAAACTGAAACTTTAACTGACTTTCGAACCGAGCTGAAGGAGAAATCTCAGGAGCGACTGTTCAGTGAGGCGGAGTAAAGAATCTGACGGTTTACATTTGAAACACTCCAGACAGAGACTTCAACCGAGCTCGAGCTCAGAATTCTATGCCATGCATAGAAAGTTAACTCTTTGTTCTCCGGGGCAGTTCAAAGGTTGGGAATCACTGCAATTGTAAGAATACAGCAAGACTTCATGTTGTTTGAAGCCCAGTATTCTTGCACCCCCATGCTATTCAATGAAGGAATGGCATGGGCTATGAAAGCAGTTGCTTGCCTGCCATCCTGGCTGGAAGTGTGTGGCCACATCAGCAGCAATAGTTTTTAACAGGAAAGTGTGTGTGTGTGTGTGTTAAAAAAAATAAATTTTATCTAAGTTTACAAATGTGAGGATTTTACAATACTTCAGGGTGGCAATAAATTAGTTTGATATTTCATGTTTGCATTTAGAGGTTATGCGAAATCCTTGTTTCTTGCACTGATGAGCCACCTGACACCGATTGGTTTAAATACTCTGAATGATTAGTACCCAACACCTTATGTAACTATGTGCCATTCAAAGAACATCCCGAGGAAGTCAAGGCTCCAATTACCTGTATCTGAGTCCCGCTGATCTCCATTTGCTCCAACAGTGAAAGGCAGTTTCCTTTTCGGAGCCTTCTCTTTCATTTCCTTCCCTCCATCACTGCGGTCTAACTTGGGTGTCTTGTTAACAGAAACTTTATCTTTATCCTACAAATGAGAAAAAGGACAGTTACACCCCTGCTTCACAATTAATCTTGTTCTAATTGTATATTACACATTTCATTTAGATTCAAGCACTGCTAGAAAGACACAGGCACTGTATCACTGGAGCTCTAGCTGCCCCCACCCACAAAAAATCTGTCTGCATTAGCAGACATCAGTTATATGCCATTCTAGAACAAAACAAAAAAAAAATTGAACTTCAAGCCATTCTGTTCCTCATAACTATCAAGAGACTGATTTGATTATTTGTTGCAACTATGTAACTTACTGTACATGGAATTATTAAAATGGGAGGGCGAGAGAGACATCTTCCAGGAAAGTTGTGTCCTGCATGTGCTTTCCCTCAAGCTGCAGCATTTGCTAATATAGTTTGGGAAAAAAGAGAATGAAAGATGATTTGAACAGCAGACCTATATTCTACTACTCTCGGGAACAGTCGGATATGATTTTTATTGATGACACATCCAAAAGAACAGCAAACAGAGGGAATTAAATCAACGCCAGCAAAGCAAGGCTGAGTGTAGTGCCGGAGCCAGGAACCAACCCACAACTGCTGAACCACCACGGCAGACATTACTTGAGTCCATGAGGGCCATGTACTCCAAAATGGAGCAAAGGTTAGCATGTCTAAAAGCTCAGGATACCCAAATTAAAGGACATTCTTCAAGGATGGCAGACTTTAAACGGATCAGGTGTGGTTCTTGAGCCAGTGAGAGCAGCATACCCCTTTTCAGCTGAGGAGGCCGACATCATACTGTATCCCTCTCGACCTCTCCTTGCAGACCCAGGCTTGTCCCAAGAAGTCTGTTACAGTTAGACAGCAGACCCTAGCGACGCTCATCACTGAGTCACCAAAACAGAGGCTTAATTTTTTTGCCCGTAGAGAGACAGTTCCTGAAACTCTGACTGAACCTACCAATGAAGAGTAAACAGTTTGGTGGGTACTCTGATTCTCAGAAGAATGCCCCGAATGAGAGACAGTATGAGTGAGTTGTCAATGGCACCCTGCTAGTTTTCTTTTTGTTGGCCTGCCGATACAAATTGGACATTTAACGTTTAAATGAAAGGCACTGTGAGTGTGATTTTCTTAAGGCCGGAGCAGTGCTTGGAGTAATGTGAAGCTGTTTTACTGCATCCACCACATGGTCGGGTGTGATGCATTTTATTCTTAACGTTTGCTGGCTCCTGTCTACTTGGGCTTTCATCAGTGCAGGCATGGTAAGCAAACTCAGCCAATATTTGGCACGTTATGGTTTATTATTTTGGTTTTTTCCTTGGCAGTAATGTTGCTGTTTCGTTTGTTTCTGTAATAGGTTGTCTTATCACAGCCCTTGAATTGTTGTCTGCAGTATAAGGGCAGAGGGAGCATGCTGGAGCCATTTCTCCCTATGGTAATGGTTTCTTATAGGTTAAATAGCAGTTCATAGTAACTGTTTGTAGCTACCTTTGCATCCTCCCTAACAGGAATCACTGCAGCCACTGAAGAGGCAGGCACAGATTTTTAAAATATACTGTTGAAAGCTTTTTCTTATCCCCCACCTCCTATTGTTCAAGAATGCAGGCTGATGTTTGTGCATATAACAATGGATGTGGCTTACTGCAGGAGGCATTTCTACTTATAATTATAATAATAAATTTGTATTTATATGGCACCTTATCCAAGACCAAGGCGCCTAACAATTTAAAAACAGAATCAAAAGAAAGAAGACAATACATTATAAATAAAACAATAATAAAATGTTAGTAAAATATTCATCAAGGAAGATCAGGCATTAAATGCTTGACGCCACAAAAAAGTTTCTAAAGCTTGTTTAAAATGCACATGCTCTGTATCCTGTGAGTGAATGCACTATGATGTCAATACTTGAAAGCAGTAAAATGTAAGTAAAAAAAAAAAAGGCTATTACAATAACTCCAAAAAAATAATCAATTAAGTACACTGAAACAGCCAATTCATACATTATCCAAACAGAAATTTATGAAATGAGTAGGTAACATTCTATCATTTTTTTTTTTATTTACACAGAACACGGAAGAAACCTGAGATATACATAAAACTACATCCTTAGTCAGAAGTCGAAGTCACTATCTCATTTGTGACCTCACACTCCACTGCTGTGGGAATTACTGCTGCCTCTTGCAAGGCATTATCACTTCAGTTGGAGATGAACAATTAAAGGAAAACTGAACAAAACTGGGGTGGCAATTACCAGGGCTGCAGAAACGCCCAATTAAAACAACGTGTATAACTTAAAATGACTGCAGCTAATCTTTAATTAATTTCTTGTTGAAATATGGTCCTGGGTGGCCACCTCCAAAGTGCCGCCGCACCAGAAGACTGAGTGTGACTCTGGCATGCTGTCCTGTTCCGGAATGCTCTCTAAGGAGAAAAGTTGTCATAGTATTTTTCTGATATTACAACGATACTATGTTGCATCATTGCTCTGACATCGTAATGGTGTTGTACCATTGATCTGATGTCAGATCAATGGCACAACAGCAAGCTGTTGTCAGAAGCGCATGCCACAGTTCAGGGGGAAAAAAAAATTGCCAGTCACTGTTTGAACCAGATGAAATGCAACTATCAAAACAAGCGTGATGGCAACTGTCAGTAGCGCCGATACCCGCAGTGAATGAAGAGTCAATGTTATACAGGACTTCGATACGGACTCAGTGACAGATTTAAATTTTTGGGGAATAAAAACTATTACTTGCTGCCAGTTGTGTTTGTGTTGCACCCTTTCGTTTTAGACTTGTTCAACTACTGCGGCTTTCCGTTTTAGACTTCTTTAACTATTTCGTAGGTGACCGTTTTTTAACCTGTATTTGCCTTATTCATGGATTTTGATCGTTGACTGAATTTCAGCCGTAACTTGCTGATGTCCGATGCCATCCTAACTTTCTCCAAAGTGTAAGTATCTCTTTTTTTTTGCTTTTAAAATGTGTCATAGAATAGAGGACGAGCTTATACTATAAAAAAATAGTGGATGGCCAGGCATGCACAACAAAAGTACAGTTACGCAAGAACTTACTGTAACGGTAAATCTTCAAAAGGAGCTCTTGCAGCAGGCTATTATAATTAGGACTATGCTGCAGACACTAGGACCCATCGGAAACCTTTAGCTAGCAGTACCCAGTGGGGGGCACCCCCGATGTCGGCTCCGCCCCAAAGTCAGCCAACGGTATATCAGGGGGCGGTCCCTAGCCCCACCTCAGTTCAGTTCACCCACCAGAGACCAGTGAATAAGGCCAGACAGGCAGACCAGGTGGAAGCTTGCCATAATAAAGGATGCAATGCAGCTCACCAGGGGGAAGGAGGGCAGGAAAGCAGCGCCTGCTGCAAGAGCTCCTCTTGAAGATCTACTGTTACGGTACATTCTTACATAACTGTACTATCTTACTTCAAGTGGGAGCTCTTGCAGCAGGCTATTACAATTAGGAAAGAATCCCAAGCAGTCCCAAAAAAAGAAACAGGAAAAAGACAGAGAGGCAGCTGAAAGTACCAGTGCTAACAGGGCACTTTTAAGAAAGGAGGCCCTGAAGGACCACTAGACCAAAGCCAGCCCTTCGCCTAGAAGAAATGTCCAGAATGTAATGCTTAATGAAGGTATGCACCAAGCTCCAGGTAGCCACTGCACAGATGTCTCCAATGGAGACATTTAGCAAGGATGCGAATGAAGTAGCCATTCCCCTGGTAGAATGACCTCTAACCGAGCCTTGGCATCGAGTTGCAAAAGCCACAAACAGCTGCTCTGTCTTGCGGTGTGGAGCAGAGCGTTTTAGGTAGTATAGCAGCACCTTGTGGACGTCCAGAGTATGCAGGAGTGCTTCCCCCCTATTTGAACGACCCGGGTAATACACCGGAAGGTTGACATCCTGATTCAATGTCAACTCTGAAACCACTTTGGGTAGAAACTTAGGATTTGTTCTCAGGGACACCCTGTCCCTATGAAAAATTAAATGAGGCTCTTTACACATCAGGGCCTGGAGCTCGGAAACTCTCTGGGCAGAAGTAACTGCAACCAAAAAAGAGACATTTTCCAAGAAAGAAAGCTAAGCTCGCAATCTGCGGTGGGCTCAAAGGGAGGCAAGGTGAGTTTCTCCAGCATAAACAGGAGATCCCAGGGTGATATTGGATCTCGGATGGGAGGCTTGATATGAAAAATGCCCCTCAAAAAGGTATGGGACACGTCCAGTTGGGCAACTGTCTTTCCCTCTGATGGTACATGGTATGCAGAGATTGCTGACATATGTACCTTAATGGAGGAGTAACTTAAGCCTTGGGTTTAACAAGGAGAGGAGATACTGGAGAACAGAGTTCACTGGGCAGGAAGGGGGGGGGTCCAAGTGACAGGGTGAAGCCCAAAGGCAGAAACGCTTCCACTTCATGGCATAAGTGGATCTAACAGAGGGCTTTCTCGCAGACACGAGAATGTCCGCCACCTCCTGGGACACCCCAAACCTGGAAATGACCGTCTGCAGGAGCCAGGCATGAAGATGCAGGGATCTGAAGTCCAGGTGGACCAATGTTCCCTGGTCCTGAGATATTAAGTGTGAGCTCAGCGGCAGCTGAATTGGAGGTCCCACTGCCAGCTGCTGAAGTAGTGGGAACCAAATCTGTCAAGGCCAGAATGGGGCAATGAGCATCATCTCTGCTCCTTTGGCCTGGAGTTTCAGGAGAACCTCCTGGATTATCGGGAAGGGAGGGAAAGCAGACAGAAACCTCCCTGTCCAGCAGGGGGGCAACGCGTCTGGCCAGAAAACACCCGGCGCATGTTCTCGTGAGCAGAAATTGGGCAGTTTGGCATTGACTGGAGACTCAAAGAGGTCCAACTCTGGGCGGCCCCACCTGTCGAACAGTTGATCTGCTATTGACTGGAGGAGCTCCCGCTTGTGAGCCTTGGACCATGACCGGCTTAGGTTGTTGGCCAAGACGTTTTGGATGCCTGGGACATGAACAGCAGTGAGATCTAGGCAATGTTCCAGTGCCCAATACCAGACTCATCGCCTCCCTGCATAGGGGGTAGGAGTGCGTGCCCCCTTGCTTGATGACATAGAACACTACCGATGTTTTGTCCGTCTGGATAAGAAGAGAGCCTGGCGGAAGGTCTGTTTGAAATGCCCACAAGTCGTTCAGGATTGCTCGCATCTCTAGAATGTTGATATGGAGCTGCTGCTTGTCTGGAGATCATGTCCCCTGGGTTTGACTGTCTCCCAGATGAGTACCCCAACCAAGACATGAGGCGTCTGTGGTTAGGATCGGTCTCGGGGTTCCTGCCGAAAAGGGACCCCTTGTTCCAGGTTGGAGGGGTCCAACCACCAAGAGAGTCTCCCTACTGGGTCGGAGATCCTGACCAGCAGGGCCAGATCATCTGACCTCTGGTCCCAGTACACCCTGAACATCCACTGTGGGACCCTCATGTGGAGGTGAGCCAAGGGAACTAAGGGGATGGCCACCTCCATGGGCCCCAGAAGTCTGAGAAAAGTCCTGGCTGGGACCTGTGGGGTCTTAGATACCGTTCGGGCTACTGATCGTAGATGATCCCCCCTGTCCTGTGGGAGGAAGGCCATGCCCTGAACTGTGTCAAGGACCGCTCCTATAAAGAAGAGTCACTGACTGGGCTCTGGGGAAAACTTTGGAAGATTCAGGGTGATCCCCAACTCTTGGAAGAGAATAAAGTTGTCTTTGATAGTGCGCAATAGTTGTGCTCTGGATGGTGCTACCAGGAGCCAATCGTCTAGGTAAGGGAAGACATAATGGCCCTGTCATCTTAGAGCCACAGTCACCACTGCTAGGCACTTGGTGAAGACTTGAGAAACGGAGGACAGGCCAAATGGTAAGACCCAGAATGATAATTCCTCCCCTGGAAGTGGAACCTCAGAAACTTCTGGTGGGGAGGGAAGACCTTTATGTGCATGTAAGTGTCCTACATATCCAAGGAGCAGAGCCAATCCCCTTTGTGCAAAAGGGGAATGAGGCCTGGCATAGTGACCATCCTGAACCTTTTGTATTCTACACAGAGATTTAGGGAGCTGAGGTCCAGGAAGGGACAAAGATCCCCGGTCTTTTTTGGGACCAGGAAGAAGTGGGAGTAGTAACCTCTTCCGTGTTGTCCCTGGGGACCTGGCTCTATTGCCCATTTTTGCAGGAGTGTCTGTATTTCTCCTTCTATTAGCGGAATGTGCGAAGGAGGACAACGGAAGGACCTTGGTTGTTCCTCTAGAGGGATCGGAGTGAACTCTAAGGTATGTCCTCTCCTTATTAGGTCTAGAACCCAGAGGTCTGTTGTAATGTTGCTTCATCCCTCTTTGCAGAGGGAGAAACAACTTCCTACTGCCGGGGAGGGGGTTGGGGGTCAGTAGCGAGTCACTGGGTAGCTCTGGAAGTCGGCAGAGAGGGCTGGGAGGACTTGGGGCCTCTAGAGGTAGTGGGCATAGCCTTCACCTTTGAGGTGGTGGGGGGGCATCGGTACTGAGACTGGGCCCTGACTACCCTTACCTGATGCCGGTGTCTTGGCAGTGGATGGTAGTCTCCCACTTTTCTTCAGTGTGTCTTGAGTGGCAGGAACAATCTGAGCCGCCCAACCCAGAGGAGGAGGAGGAGGCCTTTTTGTGGGGAGAACGAGAGCAGGAACACGGTTGAGACCAGCTCCAGTCCTTTTCGGGACTTATGGCGGTCTGATTTCCCCTTATGCTTCCACGAAGAAGCCTTCTCCCTGAGACAGCGCTGCATCACGGCCACTTGCTTTTCGTGGATATGGGCCTTTAGGCGGCAGATCCTAGTCCTGCTTGTAAAGCCGCAACAGATCTGGCAATTCTTGGCGTCATGGTCCAGCCTGAGGCAAAAGACACAGGCCTCATGTGAGTCTTTCGCCGGTATCTGGCACTCGCAGCAACTCTTTGTCCTCTTCTGTCCAGACGAACTAACAGACAACGGTGAAATCGACATACAGATTGGTGAGAAAAACGAGAAACGAACTTTGAGAAAATAAGAAACGGTGAAAAAGTTTTGCTGTACTACTAGTAAAAGGGTTCTAAAGGCAACCGAAGAGCAGATGGAAGTGGTTTTGCGGTGGGAAAAGAACTGAGGTGGGGCAGACACATTTCGTCACGGCATGACGCCTGACGTGGGGGCAGTCTCGCTGGGTACTGCTAGATAAAGGTTTCTGATGGGTCCTAGTGCCTGAGGCATAGTCCTAATTGTAATATCCTGCTGCAAGACCTCCTACTCTAAGTAGGATCTCTGGATTCCTTCTCGGGTTCCTAATGAAACTGGAGACCACTTGAGCTGTGCTCTCGTTGTAATTGATTTTGTCAGGAACCCTTGCTGGAATCCTGAGCTGCTTGTACATGCCTGGCCATCTACTATTCTATTTATGCTGTGTATAGTTTTTCCATACACAACAAGGGTCAACTGTATACTATAAATTTATTCTACTACTTGTTTTAGGCTCCCTACTTGAGGTGGTTGGCTCGTTCAGGTATCTTGGAATCACTCTAGACCCTTCCCCTTGATGTTAACCTCCATGTATCTACTATATGCAAATCTGTAAATACAGCACTGGCCATTGCTTACAAAATCAGACACAATCTATCCACTGCTGCTAGGCTTGCTATCGCCCAAGGTGTACTGAGGCCTAGCCTCACCTATAGGCTAATATCATACTTTGATGGTAAAAGAGGTGTGTTAAGTAAGTGAAACACTTGCGATAATAGCATCTGCTGATTTGCACTGTTGGTGCCCAAGCATACCCACCACTGTATCCTCTACGTCAGACTCAGCTGGCTCACCCTATCCTCATACCAACTGTTTACTGTCAATTGCAAGCATGTTTAAGCCTACATCAAAGGCTTACACACAGAGGTCAACTGATAAATCACTCCTTGATATCCCTAAATGTGCCACAAGA
Organism: Neoceratodus forsteri; assembly: GCA_016271365.2. Classification (NCBI taxonomy): domain Eukaryota; kingdom Metazoa; phylum Chordata; order Ceratodontiformes; family Ceratodontidae; genus Neoceratodus; species Neoceratodus forsteri. Next base: position 952,396,777 of record CM028130.1, read on the forward strand.
ATGGGAGAACATACTTTTTCAGTGTTTGCACCAAAGCTTTGGAACTCATTTCCAAAGGCACTTAGATGTGCCCAATCTTATCAGATTCTCAAGCGTGATCTTTGAAACCTTCTGCTAGTCTGTGAACCTAATACGCTGTCTTTTTGCATTTGGATTCGGTATTCTTACATTTAGGCACTTATTTTTGGATGTTCTCTTACTCCTAGTACTGCCTTGTATATCAGATACTGTTCTAGTTCTTTACATCATGTTTGATGACTATGAAGCACTGTATTTAGTTTGACAATCTTTCTGTATTGTAATGTTTGAGTTTTCACACTGTCCGTAACCCTCCTGGGTCGTGCCTGAAAACAGACAATGTCTTTGTCTAGTCACCTACCCAGTAAACAAAAACAAAATAAATCTTCTATTCTAAATGCAAGTATCCTGGCATGCATAGTACTCGCCGTAATATCATCTGGGAATCTGCTAGCCATGGAACCATTTGCAAGTGGAGGTGGCAGGCACCCAAATCGTTAATTGTTTCAAACACATTTAAGGGCTTAGTACTTCGGGGGTAGCAGTAAAACAGAGAGCAAGGGGGTGAATAGTGTACACAAAAACCCCACACTAACAAAAGGTTTCGGGGTATGACAGGGTGCTATGGACAGACTAGATGGACCATCGGTCTTTTTCTGCCGTAACTGTATATGTTTCTACATTTCCAATCTTTCCTTACACAAAAGACGACCATGTTGACCTTAAATAAATAAATAAGATCATCTTTGTTGCCCTTCTCTGTACTGTTTCCAGTTGATGAAGGTCCTTTTTAATTTTTCTGGTTTAGAAACAACAGAAACAGACAGTGACAGGCAGAAAAAAGACTAACAGTCAATCCAGTCTGCTAGAGTTCCCCATTTAGCCCTGTGACCGACTGTCCCTCCAGGGTCCTAGCCCTTACCATCCTTCCCACCAGTAGGTAGGGACTCTAGTACTATACACGGTACTCCAGGTGCGGGTGCACCACAAATCTGTACAACAGCAGTATGACCTCCTTCCTTCTGCTGGTAAACCTTCTTGTTATGCAACACAGCATCTTGTTCACACTAGTTGCCTTTTTTGCACTGCATGTATGGTTTTGCTTTAAAATGTATTTAAACAAATAATTTATGTAAAAGTCATATTAAAAATAATTTCACTTTAAAAAGCCTTATCTGCAAAATCAGGGACCATTTCACATACATCCAGGGGATATGCAATAGGCAGACTCACAATATGCAAATCTTCACATGTGAGGGGGCAGAATCATAACTCCTAAATGGCAGAGCCACGAGTGAGTTATTAAAGTCCTGCCCTGCCCTGCCCCCACAGAAGTGATGATAAATTGTATTTTGAGTCAGACCACTGTATATTTGATTTATACAACATTGGTTTACTAATTATACCTTTTAATGTGGTTTTTGTAAGGAAATACAACTGCTTCTGCTCACTTTCAACTGCTATCTTCAGTGCTGCACATGGCCACTGCGATGTCATCAGCGCCGTGAAAGTTGCACTCTTATTGGTTCAGTATGCATTGTGACATATCCTTCTTTGCAATATAGTATGTTGTGCCATTGTGACAAACCCTACCTGCAAGATATTATCCTGCTATGCAGAAGATCAATATAACACTATCTTGCTATTTATCAGTACACACGTTGTGTAAGTTTTGTCATTTAACATTTAAAGAAATTATTTTTTGTAAAAAAAATCATATTAAAAATGTTTCACTTTACACAAATATGTAAGAGCAGTGAGCCATTTTATAAGTACTATAAGTCACTCCAGGGTGTGCAATAAAGGATCTGAATGTACTTTACAGGGATATGGGGGAGCCTTTGTCATCATGTCTTATTCCCTTGGGGCGTGCATTATGGGTTATTGCTTACTTATTTCCATCTTTAGAAACAGGAAGTGCATTGCCACACTGTATATAGTTGTACATACATAGTGAAATGAAATGTTGCTTTTCTATAACCTCCTTTACAAAGCTACACTTTCAGAATTATTGAAGCCTAGGAAGAATTCTACTTCTGAAGATTTTCACTCACTGAACAGCAGTGTTTAAACAAGGTGCTACTGTTGTGGGAAACATGCTTACAATTAAAGCAAAGTGGCAAAAATGTTGATCCATGATACTGACGCTTACAGGAGGAGAACCGTGCTGAATCCACAAGTCATTTTTCCCCCAGTAGAATCTGTTTTTAAAATCCTGGTTCAAATTCTGTTATTGCCCTTGCTATACATGCTTTTTAGTTACCCTAGTGGGTGTTTCTGATTTACATGCTGCTGGTAAGAATCTTTTTCAAACTGCATGATGCAGTTCATGTCCCTTTCCTTTTTATGTTTGCTGGCACGCATGTGCAAGAAACATAGTGCCACCATATGAGTTTTCGTAAGTGTGCCACTCCGCTTCCAATGGCCTGATCCTCCTTGCAGGTGCGGCAGCACCATACCAATGACTGCCCGAGCTGTCTATGACAGCAGTTCAGATGCAGTGGTGTACAGTTGAAAGAGAACAACCGCTACAATCAGCAGTGGTAACATGTAGCAATTTGCATACTGCCGACCCTACACATCATCACCACCACTGAATGTAGCGGTCATTTTCTTTCATCAGTAGGCCACTGCATATGAACTGCTGTCATGACAGCTTGTTTCCTTACAGAGCTGGTCCTGCTGCAGATGCCTATCTCTTTACCGACCTACCGCTAATCACTTTATTTTTAACTGCAACTGTGCAACTGTGTGAAGGACGCAAGACTTCATGTCTGTGTGACTGTGTCCCCACCGTAGTATGTAGAGTTTTCAGAAAAGCACACAGTGGTCCAAAACACACCCACACACCCCGATGCCTGCGGCCCCCACCATGACATTTTAAGGGATCAAATGCAACGAGTTTAAACAGAACGACTGACAACAGCAAACACAAACATGCAGAACCACAACACAGGGATATGAATGACTGATCAGTCTGCTGACCCCAGTGGTTATTGCCCAGCAGGGGCCTGTGTGGAACTGGATATCTGTGTGCGTTCCTCCTCCTGACTTCACAACATTATAGCCAGCAATAGCATAGTACAGAGTTGTACTACTTCATCATTCGCCCCAAGACTGGCAAAGAAAGTTTTAGACCTTTGCTGGAGCATCGGATCCTCCTCAACATGTATTCTGAATGGAAAAAGAAATAGTCTCGAAGTGCCAGCTATTTTCTTTCCAGTAGGATAACAGCCCTTACTCAGTAGCTAGAATTGCCTTTCCAAACATTTCCCAGATTGACTGAAGGTCACAATTAATAACCTGGCAACACCGTAGAGCACAGAGAACAAAAAACTGCTCAGCAAGCTAGCTGTGCCCTATGGTTTACCCCTGAAAAAAATGCACGGCTGCTTCACTCCGTTTGCATGCAGCACCAGCATCCCCTGGAGCAACATTTTTCACAAAACTGAAAGTGCAGCGAAAGCGGAACACTTACTGCTACATTCCTCGTCAGCCCAGCGCTTATATTCCGCGAACGTCTTGTCTGGTGCTGTCGTCGCCACTGTCACCTTGTGGCCCAGGTGAAGCAGCAGGGCTAGAAAGTGCATGATGGCAGTTTTAAGGACAGCAGCCATGTCGATTGCGGCGGCGGTGGCAACTGTCAGGAAAGACAGGAGCTCCTTCTCAATCTCTCTCTATCTATATGTGTGTACTGTATAGTCTCTGGGGACCCTTTCTATGTAACTATGTCCTTTCTTTGTACTACTGTGTACAGTACTGTGCAGAGCCAGACAGCGATGCCTGCTGCCAGTAGGGGGGAGAGCATGAGCAGTGAGTAGCAGACACGTCAGCAACAGCCAGCTGTACACAGAGATGGAGGACGACGGGAAGAGACCAGCGCCTAAAGCTGGGCACTGCAGGGTTTTAAATAACTGATTAGCAGTTTTTTTCTTGGGACAATACTAACTGTACAGAAAGCATTTATATAGGTTTTCTAGAAGTTTTATGTTTGTTAAACACAGTGAGCCAAGTGCTATGCATTTTCACAATGTTTTAGAACTTTTACAAGCAAAATGCTAATCAATTTTTAGGGTTAAATAAAACCCTGCTCTGGGTGGGAGTCAAATTACAAAAAAGAAAAGAAAAACACAAGAGGGGAAGGTTATTCCATATCCGGTTTGGATATGTTCTAGGAAAAAACAGTCTTGTGGACTGTTATGGGAAGGAACAGAAAAGAAAAGTTATAAACAGTCATCTTTTTCATATAAAGAGAGAAAAACAGGCTAACTTGGCACTTCAGGCTAATTTATTATGTTTGCTTGCACGCAAGAATGCCGAAATCATGCAAACATGATCACTGGTGTCTAGTAGCACCTGTCTACCTCACTCACCCTGTGTTACTTTCTTCCTTGACATTTCCCTTGAAAACTTCCTCCTTTCACATATATATTGAGTGGCCCCTTGTTTCTTATTCTTGTACATCAGAAAAAGTTGCATTAGGTCTAATAGTGTCATCCCTTTCAGATGTCTGAAAACTAGTACTGTCACCGTCTAGCCCATTCTTTTCCATGGAAAACAGTTCCACTTTCCCAACTCTGTTAGTTGGCTCTCGTAGCCCATGATTTTCAAGCTCTTGGCTACCTTGGTTGCTCTTCTCTGCACTCAGTCCTATGGCTATCCATCCTCTGCTATGTGACCCAGAAGGGTACACTATACTCAAGCACTGGGGTTGTGACTTGGATTTCTCGGCAGTAATGCTCACGCCTCCTCCTCCCAACCCCCCGCAGAAATTGACAGGCATCAAGGTGTGCCCTGGGGTCTTTAATGTTCACCCCATTCTTCTATACTGCACCATCTCATCTTATTTCCTTATGAAATGGGGTGAGTGTAAGGGCTGAAGACCCCAAGGCACACTGCGACACCTGTCGGTGTCTGCAGGGTGGAGTGAGGTGGAATGGCATGAGCGTTACGCCCGATGACACAAAGGCACACCCCCAACGCCTCTCAGTCTTTGGAGGTTGGGGGTTAGCGTTGGTTCATTAATTCACTGCCATTCCTTTTATGCATCTCTCTAACTCCTGCACTACCAATGCCAATACCAGCAAGCAAACATTCGGCATTGACAAATGCTTGTTTATTGCTGGCCTAATGCATCCATGTTCTACCAGAGAACTCAGTGGTTGTTAAGAGTCAAACTATATGATACAGATCTAAAATTGCAGTTATCGCCATACTATAAAGCAGAAGCACTCACAAAAGTTGGTAAAACACCTGTACAGATGGAACAATAACAGAACTGGAACTAGTACCTTAAAAACAGCTTCTATTGGGAAAATTACTTACAGGTTCAGCACAGTTCTTTAAAGCAGCATCAAATTCCAGTTATACTGTGCATTAATTAGAAGTACAGAACAGTTTCCTTAAAATAGTTTTTTGCCCAGCAGTTAGGAGAATCTGGGTACAACACAGCTTCCATATCTTTTACCTTTAAGCAAACTATTTTTTAAAGGGTTTTACCTGGAAAAGTCTACTGAGCTGCAACAGCTCATTTCCTGAGTATCCTGGGGGCGGCTGTGATAGGCAATTTAGCAAGCAGGAAAACAAATAAATTATACAATAAGCAGCTGGAAATTATAATACAGCACCATAGGATCAGTGCAATAAATACTTATTGGCAAAAATGGATGCACAGCATTACATGGGGGAAGCGTGGGACCAAGAACAGAGATTAGGCGCAGGAACCGCAAGATTCTAGCTAGAACCACACCTCAACCGCTGGCCCAATGGTGTGGCTGAGAACAAAACTATTTCTTTATTGAGTTACAATTCTGGATCAGGAAATGCACATGGTGCTAAACCCAGCTCCTTTCCAGACAATGATCTGGGATGTTTAAAAGAGTTAGTGAGTGGGGGTGTAAAACAATAAGATAAATCACCTATGAAGTTAAACTATTTGCTTTGTTCATATGTAGTTTTTGTTCTTAACAAATGGGATGTATATAGCAGCAGATAAAACCGTTAGATTGAAAAACTTCAGATCAACACTGAGCAGGAAAGATCAGAGAATTCAGGCACCCACAGGTACCGTATGCTGACCCAAAGAAAAATATTCGATTGTCCGGTCAAACTTCAGAGGCAGAAACCATAGAGGACTCCTTAAGAGTCATAATCTTGATTCCTCATCAGAGGTTCAGGGTGTGGACCTCTCACCTATCTGGGTGACCACCACTGACAGAAAAGAAAATTACTTACCACAGTAATCTTGTTTCTTCCAAGGGAATCTTACTGTATTCCGACATGTGCACTATGGTCTCACCATAGGACTGCCCTGGAGCTGAAATGGTTAATAGAACTTAAGCAAATGACAGAATGCTAGGCTCGAGCTTGGTTTAAACTACTGCCTCTGGTAAACATCCTGCAACCATCAGATTCTTCCGAAGCGTGCATAAGAAGAGGATATTTAAACTTATCCAACTACCAACCTATAAGCATAAACTCATACTCCCCATAAACTATCTTCCACATTTCAACAAAGAAAATAGACATTACCAAGACTCAAGTCACAGATGACCAAGAGAAAAAAAAAAAAACAATAACCCAGATGTTTCCAACAGCAATCAGCACTGTAGTGCAGTGCCCCTACGTTCTAGTAGGGGAGGTAGGGTGGGAGCACAGAATACAGTAAGACTCCCTTGGAAGAAACAAGACTACTAAGGTAAGTATTTTTTTCTTCTAACCCCAGGAAATCTTACTGTATTTTGACATGTGCAGACTACCCAAGCAGTACCTTTGGAGGTGGGCACAGAACCCACTTAGGAAACAGGCTCTGCAGTACTGCTGTGCCAAATCCAGCATCACTCCTGGCCTGGGTATCCAGGCTGTAGTGCTTGGTAAATGTGTGAACAGTTCTCCAGGTAGCTGCTTTACAAAATTTCCAACAAAGGGATATCCCTTGCAGCTTCTATGGAAGCAGCTGTTCCCCTTGTAGAGTGGGCCCTGAGGCCTACAGGGGGGTTTCTTGCCTGCTTTGGTACAACAGAACTGGATACAGGCAACAATCCAGCGTGCGATAGTTCTCTTTGAGGTAGGCCTTCCTCTTCCCACCTCACCATATGTTAGGAAAAGCTGGATCCTATCCTGCCTGTGATCTTTTGTCTGATCCAGGTTAACAGCTGATAGCCTTCTTGACATCCAAGCTATGCAGTCTACATTCCCCTGAACTTGAATGATCAGTGAAAAAGACTGGCAAAGTGATAAGACTTATTTAAGTGCTAATCAGACACCACTTAGGGGAGAAACTTCCTATTAGCCCTGAGGACTACCTTGACCCTATGGAACGAGATGTAGTTTGAGTCTAAGGGCACGGCCTGAAGCTCATTAATTCTCCTGGCTGAAGTGATGGCTACCAAGAACACTGTTTTCCATGTCACATACTTGAGCTCCGACGAACACATGGACTCAAAGGGTGGATGCATCAGCTGGCCAATACAAATGATGAGGTCCGACGCAAGAGTGGGCTCCCTGTGTGGGTGATGCAAATGTATCAGGCCCTTGAAGAATTTTCTGAACACCTGGTTCAATGCCATGGGTGAGCCCTTACCCGCTGAGAGGTAATCGGAAACAGTTGCCAGATGCACCTTAAGGGTAGATGGCCTAAGGCCAAGGGAATGAAGGTGCACTAGGTAATCCAGAACACCTGACAGGCTAGCCTGGTCACAGCCTATACCCTGCTGTTGGCAACCAGAATGAAAACCTCTTCCACTTAGAGGTGTACGTTCTCCTAGTAGATGGCTTCCTGGAGACCCTGAGTACATGTAGAACTCTTTCAGAAAGACTCAGTCCAGCATACTTTAAGTCCTCAAGACCCAGGCCTTGAGCCTGAGGGACTGGAGGCTGGGGTAAAGGATTCTGTGCTGTGAGGACGTGAACAGGTTGTGCCTCCTGGGAAGGGAGATTGGCCTGCTCACAGACAGGGTCAGAAGCAGTGAGTACCAGGGCTGCCTGACCCAATCTGGAGCAATGAGGATCATGGTTGCCGGTTGTACTCTGAGCTTGTTTAGCATGCTGAGTAACAAGGGAAACGGAGGGAATGCATACAGGAACTTTCCTGTCCAGTCCAGCAGCGGCGCATCCATTGGCACTGTGCCCACTACAGGAGGCCTACAACAGAACTGTGGCAGCTGATTGTTTGGGGCTGCAAAGAGGTCCACCTCTGGGGTGCCCCACCTCCTGAACACTGCCTGAAGGACCTGTCTGTTCAATGTCCATCCATTGTGATTCTGACTGATCCTGCTTAGGGCATCTGCAAGGGCATTGTCTCTCCCTGGGAGAGAAGACAGCTGAGAGAGAGATGCCCAGGGAATATGCCAGCATCCATATCCTTATGGCCTCTGTGCACAGAGGAGATGACCTTGTACCCCCCCTTGCTTGTTTATGCAGTACATTGTGGTTGCGTTGTCTGTTCTGATTTGAACCAACTTGCCCTGCAGCATTGGAGTGAAGGACTGAATGCCCAGATGGATTGACCTGAGCTCCAACAGATTTATGTGGAGCAGAGATTCCTGTGGAAGCCAGGTCCCATGTGCAGTCTGCTCTCCCAGGTGTGCACCCCACCCCAAGAGAAAAGCATCTCTGTTAGCACCACTGAAGGTGACTGCTGCAGGAAGGGCACTCCCTCTCTTAGGTTTTCCCTTTCCTGCCACCACTTAAGTGCTAGGAGCAGAGTTCTTATGACTGGCACCATTTTGGACAGAGGGTCCTTTTTCTGTGACCAGTAGGATGTGAGATGAAACTGAATGTCCCTCATTTGGAACCTGGCACTGGTGCAGCAGCCATGTGTCCTAGCAGCTGGAGGAAGTGCCTTGCTGGCCTGGGGGTACACATCTGAAAAGATCTGGCCAGCTGTCCCAGTGTTTCTACCCCGAGGGAGGAATGCCTTTCCTCTTACAGTGTCCAGCTCTACCCCTATGAATTCCAACAGCTGAACGGGAGTCAGCACTTACTTCTTGAGGTTTACCAAGAAGCCCAGGGACTGCAGGGTATCCTGAGCAGTGGTTAAGGCCTCTGTAACCTGCTGAGGGGACTGATCTACCACTAGCCAGTCGTCCAGGTACAGAAAGACTGTGACCCCCTGCCTCCTTACGTGGGCTACCACCACCGCAAGGCATTTTGTAAACACCCTTGGTGCCAACGTAATGCTGAAAAGCATGGCTCTGAACTGGTAATGGCTTGATGGCAACCTGAACCCGAGATACTTTCTGTGGGACTGCCTGATAGAGATATGAAAATAGGAGTACTTCAGGTCTATTGATGCCAGCCAGTCCCCTTGTCTGAGAGTAGGTAGGATGGTGGACAGAGTGACCATTTTGAACTTTGGCTTTGTCAGATGCTTGTTTAAATGTCTGATAAACAAGATGGGTCGCCACTCCCCTGTTTTCTTTACTGTGAGGAATTATCTTGAGTAGAGTCCCTTCCCCTTTTAGGCCAAGGGGACAGACTCTACTGCCTTGTCCTGTAACACTTTTCCCTCCTCCTCCTCCAGCAGCTGAACTTCTGATGGGGTGGCAGGTCTGAAGACTCTTGCCCTCAGCCTGGGCAGAACCTTGAAGCTGAGGGCAAGACCCTGGCTCACCACCACCAGGACGCACTTGTCTGTGGTAATGGACTTCCAGGTCTGGAGGTAGTGGACTAACCTGCCCCCTTCTGGAAGAGGGGAGATGACCCTGGTAGACCCCTCAGGGAGTCTGCTTAACCTGTGTGGTTGGCTGGGGTCAGCCCTACCACTGCCCCTCCTGCCCCTGCCTCTGAAATAACCCCTCTGTGGCTGGTAGGCTGGGAGGGCCTGGGTTTGGAAGAAAGCCCTGTAGCGGGCTCGACCTCTACCACCTCTGTTTTGCTGCTTCTGGGGAGTAGCTGCCTTTTCTTTAGTGGCAGCACTCTTATAGGCTACTTTATATTCATCCATTTTCTTCACATAGGCTTCAGTCTGCTGCCCAAAGAGGGACGTGGGCTCACAGGGGAAATCCAGAGCCTTTGTGTGGGTGTCCTGGGAAAGGTTAGTAGTCCTGCGCCAGGCAAATCTTCGTAAGGACACCGAAGCAGCCGTACGTCTAACAGCAGTGTCGCTGGCATCCACTGCCATCCTGAACTGGAACTTGGAGGCTTCTATACCCCTCCTGGCAGCCTCTGCCAGATCAGATGCCATGAAGGCAGGGCAAGCTTTGGAAATCTCCATAACTGTTCTCCAAAGACTCTTCTGAAACCTGGCCACATACGCCATGTAGGTAGCCTGCCTGATGGCCAATGAAGAGTCTAAATAGGACTTCTTAGCCATAGAGTCCATCTTCTGAAGCTCCTGTCTGACGGATGGGATGCCAGCCTTGTCAAAAGCAGCGGCCTGAACCACCCCCTTATGGCTGGGGTGTCCAAAAAGGAATTCAGCCCCAGATTAGCCACCCAGTACTTCCTATCCAGCTTCTTATCTACTGGAGGACTAGACGTAGAGGTCTGCAAAATCCTACAGACATGCGTCTTTAGGGATTTATGGATGGGGAACAACAGCTTCTTAGCTGGTGGCACATCCTTCATTTCTACATAGTCTGGTTCCTCCTCCTCCTCCTCCTCTGTAGTCTCTTGAGTGGGGAGGTCCAGAGCCTGTGCCATCTGTTGCATGAATCCAAAATGTGTGGTGAAATCTTCTGATCCCCTGTTAGGGGAATCAGGATGCTGAGGATCAGGGGAAACATCAGGTTCCAGGGGTTCCTCTAAATCTTCGTCATCCTCATCCTAGTCATCCTCACCATATCCCTCGGTATAAGGCTCAAAAGAACCAGGAACCGAGGAATAACCTGGCGTCTGAACAGAGGACACTTGAGGACCTGTCCGCGGAACCGAACCAGCAGCGGTCTGAAGAGACTGGACAATTCTTATAGCACTGGCAATTTCCTCTGCGGTCGGAACCGTTGGGTTTGTCGGTTGTGGTTCCTTCCTCAGATGTTTCTCCTTCTTCTTTGACGCAGCTGCTGGTTCAACAGCAGTTTCTGCAGTTCGCTTTTTACTGTGTGAACCGTCACCCCTGTCAGAGGGTGATTTGTCTGGTTCTTTCGTGATTTCTTTGGTATAAGAAGAAGGTGGTCTGTCCGTAACTGGGTTAGCGGTCTTCTCAGACATCCTTTCCTTAAGCTGATTAAATCGCCTATCCAGTGTTGACCGTGAAAAGATTTTACAAATTTCACAGTCCGCCTTCAGATGGTCAAACCCTAGGCAGAATACGCAAACCAAACAAGGATCAGCTTTGCAAACGGTTCACCACGCTCAGTGCAATGCTGAAACCCTGTAGGGCCGGTTCTCTTTTTGGAAGTCTGAAACATAATAAGAATACTAGACTTACCTAGTACTTTGCACTATTTTTTTTTTTTTTTTTTTTTCAGTCGGTTCAGCAACCGAGGGGAAAACCAAGTGTCAGCCCAGTTAAAAATCCCAACAAATCGATCGGTGGGTACAAGAAAAGAAGGTAAATAAAAGGGAGTTTTACCTCAAAATAAGGCAAAAGGCTCGGTTTCCACCTGGTTGTGGGAACCAGACAGGAACAGAGAAACTTACCCAAACAGTGCTAAATCTTGACTAATCTACCTGAACACCAGAGACAGCGGTTCCAAAAAAACACAAAACAAATAACGGAACTGTATAAAACTCAGATAAAACTAAAATCTTCAGGAAAGATGAAGAAGAGCTCTCAGAGGTATCTGACTAGGCAAGCAGAGTAAAGAATCTGACGGTTGCAGGATGTTTACCAGAGACAGTGGTTTGAATACTGAACTCAAGCCTCGCATTCTACCATTTGCATAGATTCTATTAACCGTTTCAGCTCCGTGGCAGTCCTATGGTGAGATCATACTGCACATGTCAGAATACGGTAAAATTTCCTGGAGCTAGAATAATACTGGGCAACCCAGTACCAGGCTGAGATTCCTTGTTGGGGGGCACACTTCTACAGCTGTGGGGGTGCAGGCTCCTAAACGACTGAGCAAGCAGAAGAGACTGCCAGTGGCAGAACCTCTGGGTGTGGCACAGATGGCAAAGGTATCCAAGATGGAGTCAAGGGGGGCAGCAACACGGGTCAACCCTGCCCCTGGCCTGATAAAGCCCACTAGTACCAGAAGAGGTTCTTGTACCTCCGCAGGAGACAGTCCAAGGAAGAGGACAAGCCCGAAGGGTGCATGTAGTGGTGCTGACCAGAGTGGGACAGAGATCATGATTTGGATCCTAACCTCAACCGTTGATCTCCTGGAGGCCAACTGGAGTAGTGTGGTGGCAACGCATAGACCACATGCTGAGGCAGCATAACCACTATGAAGGGAACCATGGTAGGAATATGTGGAGGAACCACCAGTGAAGGCTGCTTTGAGGGTGGGTCAACCGGGGTCATAGGCTGACCTCCCTCCCCAGCTGGTGAGGACCTGAGCAGCACTGGGGTCGTGAACAACATTCACTTCTGACTCCTGGTCTACGGGTTCGAGAACAAGTTCAGCAGGCTCAAGGACCTGAGTATATGCCGACTCCTCCATCAGGGTACAGTGGAAGCATCAACCAACTCCTTGACTGACGGAAGCTTGACCAAGGTTAATAAGTCATGGGAATCAAGTGATCGGGAGGAGCAGGAACATTCCCGCTCTTATAACTGACAGTGTTTTCTGTGCTTATGATAATGGGAACTTTCATCAAAAGTTTGCAGAGCCAGATGCAGCTCTGAACTCAGGGCAATCCATGAACAGTGCCTGCGGCCTGCCCCACCATGGCCAAGTCTTGGCTCTAATTGCAGGGCTGATACCAGTTGGGGCAGTGCTACCAACTCATTAGGAGTCACAGAAGCACACAATGTGCTAAAAAAAATATTCTGCCATGTTTCTGGGTCTCTTCTTGGTTTCGTTGGAATCTTCTTGCAGTATACAAATATCGGATTTCATAAGGAATACAATAACTACATTACAGGTTTTGGTAAGATGTGTTTTTTATTACTTTTTATTCATTACAATCTACTATTTCCAACTGCGTATGAGGTTTTTGCCATCATTTTTGGTACATGTGGCATCTCTTGCTCACACTTGCATACTTATTCTAACGTTAATGGTATATCATTGTGCTATAATTTGTATTATGGCACCTCCAAATCCATACAATGTCTTCATGATGAGTCTTTTAGTAGTTAGGGATATAAGGGCTATGTGGATGTCGTGTGCCTCCAACAACTGTTTCCCATGGTCACCCAGTATACAAATCTAAGGGGTGAATGCTTCATCGAGACCCAGGAGTGGACCAAATTCATCTTTGATCCCACAGATTTTGTAGAAAAATCTGTATTCTGAAACAGAATGCTGTGGAACTGGAATGCCACACAGCATTAGTTACTAGTGCTTATTCAGGCTAGGGTATTTTAAGGAGTATGTAGAAGCAAGAAGGGTAAGATATCAAGAGCAGACAAAAAGCACAACCATACTTCACGTGACAAGTGTTTCAGAAGGAAAGGTCAGATAAGGACAAGCAAAGTAATGCTGATTATCAGGCTGTTATGATAATTGTAGAATGCAGCTTGCTTACAGCGAAAACTACTTAGCTGTAAGTAATCTTACAGGATGCTTCCCCCAGGCCTTATGTGCGCCTGTGCCGGCTTGTAGACAGCCATTCTCCTTTGTGTTTTTCAAACCTACATATTATGTGGCACCATGTGCCTCTCCCAGGTAAACCCCGCCGCTGGCTCCAGCATCACTGGTTATTGAACAATGCTGAGAGGGAGGTCTGTGAATTGATTTGTAGAGCAAATCTTTTCAGAGAACTCTACTTATGGCTAAGTTATATTATTCCCCTTCTGTTTTTACAGTCTCCCTGACAGAGTTACTCCCTTGGAGACTAGCAAGTTGAAGATCAAGTAACTGAAGAAGGCAGAAAGCACCCACAAGGAAAAAAAAAAAGGGGGGAGGAGCAAGCTGACAAAGGAAAAAAAAACAAGATACCACAAACTTCTAGAATAAGAAAAACATACAAACTCACTTGAACAGTCCATGCAGATCCAAACTAACTTGACTGAAGTCAAGCTGCCTACAGGAGGCAAACAGCCTATCTCAATGAGCCTTACATCTCTGGGGAATATTTATACCAGTAGTATTGTAATGAGGGAACAATATAGTAATATACCGGTAGTACTGTAATGAGGGAAGAGATTTAGAAGCCATCTCTTCTACCATGTCCACTATTTTTCTGGCCACTTTTGTATTTTAAGAGCCACCCCCAACTTGCTAGTGAATCACAGTGGCTTCTCGCCCCTCTGGTTTTTCCCTACTACCCTGATGCAGACATTCGTGGCTTCCAAGACTAAGTCCCAGATCAATTCCCACTTTTCCACCCCCACTACTGCCTTTACTCCTTCTAGTCTCTATTGAAGCATCCCTCGCGTCCTGCCAAAGTGTGCTCTTCCAAAGTCCACAACTTCTATCTGTGACTGCTTCCTTTCCTCAACCAACTTGACATTAAACCACACAACCTGATGGTCACTGGTACCAAGTGGGCCTTGTACTGCGACTTCCCTTATATCATCCTGTTCGAGAGGATAAAATCAAGTATGGCTCCCTCTCTTATAGGTTCCTCGGCCCTCTGCATCAGGACTGTGTCCAGGGATGTTTCTACAAGCAGATGATTTCTCTGAGTTGTTGCTACTGGGATCCTCCAGTCCGTATCTGGCATGTTAACGTCACCCATTAGCAGTGCCAGCACCTCTCCCTGATCTGCATCCCTTTCAACTGTATCTTGAGTAACCTAGTTGCTGCCTCTTTCTGCAGTGGTGGTCTATTTACCACCCCTATCTTGATGCGCCTCCTCCATTTAAGACTACCAGATCTCACACTGTCTCTATAGCGATATTACACTACTTTCTCCATGAGTTTTCTATGCAATGCAGCATCATGCCTTGCTGATGCCCAGATAACCACTCAACCTCTATCCACCTCTCTAGTTACCTTATCAAATAAAGCAACCAGGTTGGTCAGGCAGGATTTAACTTAGAACAACCCATTTTTCATCCTTTTTGAATGGGGGGATTACACTGGCTCATCTCTGTCTGTAAGGACTCCTGAAATGTAACAGTCAGAACCCCTTTCTAATTCCACTACCACTCCTGGATGGCTACCAGTGGGACCCTGGGATTTCACCTTCCAGATACCCACCAACTAATCTTGTGCGAGCAGCACTGCTTCTTGCTTTGGCAGAATCTCTCCCATAATTCCACCCAGTTGGCCATACCTTTGACTTCCTCGCTGAATAAATAGTTATTCAGTGCCTCTGCAATCCCCACTGAATGAGAGACAAAGGAGCACCAGGAATAACTGCGGTGCTTGGAAAAAAATTCGAACAGTGAAAATACAGAGTCCAGCACGCAAGCAACCATACGAAAGTACTACACGCTTATTAAAGACCAACACTAGGCACAATAAAAAACTGACGTTTCACTTGGCCGACCACAAGCTTCTTCAGAGTAAAGACATGTAATAAGAACATATATTTAAATACTTTTTAGCTCCATCATGTGGTTTCTCATGCACCAATAACTGTAAAGCACATTTCAATGTTCAGCTAGACTCCCAAAATCCTTAAAGATATATACACACATTTGAAAACCACTCTATATCCATTGTCTATTATTATTTTATAAATCTAAGGATTCTACCTTAAATGA